>CM019825.1:65966054-68366054 GCA_009763385.1 Coix lacryma-jobi var. lacryma-jobi
GGCAACCCAACCACACCACCATGCCCACGAAGAGCCCTGGGAAACTCTAGCGAAGCCGTGAAGCCGACCGAGGAGTTGGTTGTCCGGTGGGGCGCCGTAGCGCCTAGACCACGACAAACTGAAAGCCGTCGACTACCCACCATGCCCCGCCATGAGAATTCAAGCCTCGCCGTGGGTTTGGACACCAACGATACATTTTGGAAACACACAGATAAGATGGGAAGGAGACCGTGTGCTCGAATTCGTTCGGGTAAGATCGGAGCTGACCGATTGGCGTAGCACTGCCGCGGTCCCGCCGCCAGACCGCTTAAGCCGGCCGCTTGAAGGTCGGAGCCAGGAAATTGAGGGCGCAAGGAGTTCCGCCGAAGTAGCGCGGACACGATGACACCGGAATTGGGACGAAAATGTCATCGTATGACGCGCGGGCGTGAGCTCGCCGCCGTCGGCAAGCGCCGCCGCGTCCAAAACAGGGGAAAAGAGGGGGAAAACGCCAGGTGCCAGCCATGTGAACCCGGAGCACTGCATGCCAAGAGGGGGGAAAGGAACGGCTAGGCACGGTCCACGCTGGACCACGATGCGGTCCATAGACCCGAGCCTGTGGACCACCATGCGCCAGGTGCACCGCACCCACGAACGGGTTCGGCCCAGCCCAACCCGTGTCGCCCGCGTGGCGTAGCTGAGAGTTGAAACGTGGTGGGCTGGCCCAGCCCGATCCGGCCCAAGCCCGACCCGCCAGGCCCACTCCGAGCCCAGAGGTGACGTCATGCTGACGTCAGCACCAAGTTGACCAGGTCAACACTGGCCATGGGACCCACCTGCCATTCGCCGACACTGGACCAGCCAATCATAGCCCGACACGTGTCACGTTGTTGGTATAAATTAACGCACACTCTACTTTATCCGTAAGCGCACAGATAAAATCTACCGATGTGTAGCACTTCACCGGAGTAACCCAGTTTTAATATCGAACCCAAAGGAACGGATAGTGTTAAGTCTTAAAGTCTAACCCCTGAGTAGCTAACAAGGACGGAGAATCTAGAAGTATAGAGGGGATCACTAAGGCTGTCTAATTCCAATTCAAGAGTGATATGTTTATATTATTCTTAGTGGGAAAGTTGCCATAAAAGGTCACAAAAAGAGTATGAGTCTTTTATGCAAATGTATAATCCTACCGAGCCTACACACGGGTAAGTGGACTATAGAAGAATCAACAAGGCTATAAGAGTCACCCTTGCGAATAACCACTACTACCGGCGTTATAGGAAGATTTATGAGCTATCAAGTCTAAGCACCACGCTTACACTATCCAACTACTCTAACTCTAGAATGACTAGAATTAAAGTACTCAAAAGAGAGTCATAAACCTTAAGAATAATAAGAACAATGACTCAAACTTAAATTTAGACGTTGATTACCGAAACAATCGCTGAAGCAAGTTGAAGATAAACTTGAATCCGTAGGTACAAGATGAAGAAGTTGATCCGACAGGCCGAAGCTCCTTCTTGATCTCTTCCTCTCCCTCTCTCTTCTAGTTCTAGTATAAGACTAGGTTCTAAACCTAAACTAGAGGGGGTAACTAGTCTTCTACTTGAAAGCTGGCTCCTGAAGTCTTCTAGGGTTTCTAAATGAGGCGTGGCGTAGACTTTTCTAAAGAGAGACTTGATCTTCCCTGGGGCCTGGGGGCCTGTTTATATAGCCCTGAGGGATCAACCGTGACCGTTAGATCAAACCGACTTCACGTAGGGCTAAGATGGACCTCAAAGGCGGTGGAGGAAGGTTCTAGAAGATGGAGGCCATCGGGCCCATGGGGAGACCGACCGGTCTAAGGGTGGGACCGGTCGGTCCCACCTGGCGGCCTCTCGAGGCGTCCGCCTCGTGGTGTCCTGGTGTCCTCTAGATCCTTCTAGAATAATCCTGATGCGTCGGTTCGGTCATCTCCCGTCGGTTTCCTTCTAGAGGAAGCAATCTGTGTTGATTTCCTGGTTTAGTCCCTGCAGAATCACAATTCACAAAACTCGTGGAATATTGTCAATTGAAACCTTAAACCTTTGTTGGTGATTGAATTCATGCCCTTTTCATATTTATTTATCCTTTAATTGTGATAGATAACCAGTGTCAACAACTCCCCCAAGCTTACCCTTGCTAGTCCCTTAGCAAAACCAAAACTTAACAATGGATCAGGAGTTGCTACAATATCTTCACTTCCAACAAGTACACCTGCTGTTAAACAAAAATTCTTCGAAACATATCATGTTATTCTTCATGGGGCTTATTACTTTTACCATAGATCTTGAATAATTGAGAGATTGAACGATCAAATCAAGCACTATGTCTATAGTTCTTTCACTTCACTTTTATCCTGGAGTTTTAATTTATTTTTAAAAGTTTTAATACATATGTTGTCAAATTAAACAATGGATCCAAAGAGAAAGTCAACTAACCATTGAATCAAGAAGTGCATGTGTATGGAAAATAGAGTTGGATGCTCTTTAAATATATCACTCTCTTCTGTTTATCAGAGACATATGGCTATCAGGCTAATTCTACTATCAGGCACGTGCTCATTTTTTTGATTTTTCGAGGTTCCGGACACTTGTCCCTTTTTATTTCCTTGGGATCTATCTTTTTGAGGTTTCAGACACTTGTCCCTTTTATTTCCTCGGATCTCCTTTTTTTTTTTTTTTTTTTCTTCTTTTTTCATAGCCACATGTTTCCAACAAACTTCAGAGAGTATAGCAACAGATAATTATGAGCATTTATAAGGAAGATGGATGAAATGTGTAAGTGATCTTGATTCAATAGTGTGATAACATCTCACAGGGTCAACAAAGCTTAATTTAACTCAATGCAACTATTAGTCATGTTTATATTTAGAAATATCCGGAACTTTAGTGTTGTTTAGAACAAGATAATAGCAGCTTAGATCATCACATGTCATATCCCCATTACCTAGACCTTAGATCAAGTATTTGCTAACCATGTATTTAATTTTATTTTAAGGCATCATTATTAGGAGAACTCATGCTTTAAAGGCTAGGTACTTGAAAGAAATTAGATAGAGCAACTATTCATCATTTCCATGCAAAAGATGAGAGAGAGTTTTCTTTGGTCATCAACTTCTTAAAACAAACTAGACACACTATTTTATTTATTTAATTTAATACACTTAAGATAATATAAAAGCTAGTAGTAGTAGTAATAATAATAAAGACATACCTGAATCGTGAAGATAACGGGGGTGCGTGTAACACCCTAGGTGTTAAGCAACACTAAATGCATAACTTGACATCCCATGAGCATAAGCATCATCATCACATGTTGCATTCTTTATGTAAAGTGTCATTTCATGTGTTGCCATTTAATGTTGTGCTTGGTGTGATGCTTGTTTGACTTTTTTTGGGTGTTAGAGTTTTCTAAGTAGTTGAACCCTGTTGAGGAGTCAAAATGAAGCTAGGTTTATGTTGGTCATTTTGGCTAACCAAGTCTCTAACCCTAGTTGCCTTAATAAAGCCCTAGGAGTCCTTTTGTTTGACTAACTAAGACCTCCTTGATAGAAGCTTTGCATGGCTGTGGGCTCTTAACCAAAAGTGTGTAGAATTTAGAGTATAACAAAAAGTGTTTTTGGGTCAACTCATGAAAATGGGTTTAACAAGGTGTTTTAGGACCCACAAGGCAGAAATGGGGGTTTTGACTTAGAAAAATTCTTCCAAGTCCTAGCTGCCGAAACAGTTTCGCCTGGTGATCTTTGGAGCTTTCTTGAGAGCAAACCAGGCCGAACCAAAGCTTGATCTTGTAACCAAAGTTGTAGTCGGCATATAACTCTACCCAATAGAACAAGTGGTTTAGCGTTTCACCGAACGGTTTAGGAGTTAATCGCGCGCAAAGATCGGCTGTCAGTCGGCTGATGACCGACTGAATCCATCGATTCAGTTTGAATCGACGCCGGTAGTGGCCGACCGCGCCAGAAATGCGCCGCCGCGGTGGCGCGCGAAGGCCGCTGGGGGCGTGGGCAGCGTCCGCGCGCGGGCGTGGCGAGCACAAAGCCCGTCCGCACGCACTCGCGCAGGCCAGAGCCCTCTCTCCGCTTTGCCTGCCTCCTCTTCGCTCTCGCCGGTGCTAGGACGGAAAAGGGGGAGAACAAAGCGCTCCCCGCCGTTCGTCGCTGTCCCGCCGCCTCATCGCTAGCCCGACCACCCAGATAGCTTCGCCGTAACCCGCTCCACCTCCCCCTAGCTAGCTTGCGCGGAAAGCCTGGGTAAGCCGCAGGGCAAGCGGCCGCCGTGTCCGCCTTGGCCGGCGAGCTCGGTCCGCCGTGCCCGACCCCTTTTTCGAGCTCGTCCACCCGTCCTAGCTAGCGTTCACGAGTCGCCCTGGCCCGTAGAAGATGTCGGTGGTGATGGTTAGTCGATTAGGGTTTGGTGACCGCGGTACGCCGCCGTCCGCCGCTCGCCATAGTCACCGGAGTTGGCATGGTCGTGGCCGTGGGTGCTCAGGGTGGAAACCCTAGCTTCCAAGCCTTGCGCTAGGTCTGTGGAGGTCGGAGGAGTAGGTCTCGGGGGTCGGTTTAGCTCGTCGTGGTCGGAGCCGGCCGGCGTGGCGAGTCCGCGCCGCCGTGACCGCCATTTGCGATGGCGAGCTCGATCCGTGCATGCGCTGGGCCAGTTAGTGGTGCCATCGGGTGCGGAAGGAGAAGAGGAGTAGAATGGTGGTGGTGGTTTCGCCGGGAAGGTCGCCGCCGGCGAGCTCCGCCGCGGTCAAACCTTCCCCTGCTTCTGTGTGGATGACATGTGGGGCCGGATTGACTGGGAGCCCGCTGGTTAGTGGCTCGGGTGCAGTAGTGTTGGGTGCATCTAGCAGTTTAGGCCGAAGGATTTTCAAGGGTTTTGTTTAAATAGTTTTCAGAAATGCTTGTATAGTTGTTTAATTCATATCTTGAGTTCTGTAGATGCTAAAAAGGTGAAATAAGTTTTGTTAAGTTTGTTTTAATGAGTTCCATGCATGGAAAATATGATATGTCCAGGTTGTGATAATTTTGTATGTAGTTATATTTAATTTATGTTTAGGCTGAAATCTTGTTAAATGCATAATAAACTGTGTATTGCTCAGAAAAATGTGATTCTTATTTTGTTAGGTTTGTATTGATGAATAGTTTCTGAGAAAAATATAATATGAGGTTGTTCTATAAATATTTTTGCAGTAGCAATTAAAATGATCAAATGTTGTTTTCTTGTTTAATTGGTAGTAATTAAAATATGAAGAATATAAACTTGAGAATTTTTGTATACTGCTCTTGTACTAAGAAGTTCAGTAGAAAAATATGAAATCTGTTGTTTGACACTTTTGCTAGGGTGTGTAGTTCAAAGCACCTTTTCATCATAATATTTGTCTTTTTCATAGAGGACAGTGTTTAAATTCAAATAGCTTAAAAATTTGACAGTAGACTGTTTTGCATGTTGTCAACCTAGGGTAATTTTTGTGGATTTTTCTGAAACAGTTTAGGATAGGTTGTTGTTATGAGCATAGTTAAATGGGATTATTAAAGCAGGCAATTGAAGGAGAATAAATTAATTTAGAAAATATTGCTGTGGTGATTATTATGTTTTACATGGTTAGTTAGGAAGGTAAATGATTGTTGGATGCTAAGGTCTTTTATAATCATTAGGATGATATTGACCACCTTGTTGAAGAAAATGAAGTAGATGACATGTGCTTATCTCCTTAGTTATCTTGTTCTTATGCCGCGCAATGCATCCCATTTGCATTCCTTTTATTCATACATGATATGCATCATACAGGGTCGGTAGTGGAGGTCCAGAACCCGCAGCCGCCGGAGGAGCCGAGTCCGGAGGAGACCCAGGACGAGAGGACCGAAGAAGGAGACGTCGAAGACTTACCTGAGTGCCGCGACCATCGACCCTCCGACTTCGAAAGAGGCAAGCCCCGGAGCATCCCACTCCTATGGTTTGCAAATTAATTACGAAATTAACTGGATATATTTGTTGCATTAAGTTATAGGAGTTGATTGATACCGTTGGTGCATTACTTACTTATCCTTGTCCACCTACAATTATTATCCTAATATCCCTGTTAAGTCTAGGCCGTATATGCTTAGTCTGCTTAGACCGGTAAAAGTCGGGTGATTTCCTGTCTCCCGCATTTAGGTGGATACTAATCATGACTAGCCTGGTGCTATCATGGAAATAACCATGTGATAATTAATTTGAGACGGGCGGGATGTAGGAGCAACAGGACATGGGTTTTGTGTGCTAGTAGTCTCCCGTCTGTGTCGATTAGGACCCGACGAAGGCACACCCTCAGTCATTTTGAACGCGTCAATCACTTAACAGAGTTGGTCTGAGTACCTCCCGTGAAGCCGAGTAAGGTTATTCGAGCCGGGTATGGAGATATTGACGCCTAACACCCAGGGCCTCAGATGTACCGTGGGCAACTATTCTGATCAACCTGGCATGGTCCGAGGGCAGGCAGGGCCTGATCGACCTGGCATGACCGTGGGCAGTTATAGCTTGAGCGACCTGGCATTGAGATAACCCCGGTGTAGAAGGGCCCATGGCCGTCCCGCGCGTTGTGTTCTCGAATCTCCTGAGTGGCAGCTTACGACTGCCGTAGCCGGATGTGTCGGGCGAGTGTGAGACATTTTATCCCCAGCTGGTAGGAATCGATTATAATCGCCATCGCTCCTGGACAGTGAGTAACTTGACTGAGCATGTGTTACCGTAGTAACTTATGGAACTAAAGATGGTTATGATGTTAAATCGGAAAAGCTATTGATGAAATATTCGCTCTTGCTTGAGTACTTAGCCAAGTGATTGCTCTAGATCAGGTGCAAATCTAGTTAATCAGGTTGATTACATAAAATTGACTGCTAATACCCGAATAATGAATGTTTAATAATAAAATGCTTTTATGCAAAAGGTAAGTATGGCCAATCCCCAGATACAGCCTTGCATACTCCTTGGTGTCACTTATTTCTGGTTTATGACGGGTAAGTCTAGCTGAGTACCTTCTTGTACTCAGGGTTTTATCCCTTGTTGTTGCAGATGGCCAGTGTTTCTTCGGCTACTGTGAGAACTGCCTGCCTGTTACAGGTGATGAATAGACCAGGGGCATGGCCATATCTTATCCTCACCTGATGCTTTTGTGGACTGATCAGGCATTGGCACAGTATTGTGAACTATAAACTTATGTTTTAAGACTATGTTGCTTCCGCTACTATTTCCAAACTATGTTTTGTAATATTGTTTCAAACTCCGATGTATTTGAACTATGTGCAAACTGTGTTGTAACTTGTGGACACGTTCACTGAATTAGTACGGTCTTGGCTGTCGTTGAAATGATTTGAAATCCTTCGAGATTTCCGGACTACCGGGTTTGTACGAGCTTAAGTACACATTAATCTTTGCGAAAGCAGGGGTTTGGGTGCTTAATCTGGTATAAATTGGTCGGTTCTGTCACAGCTGGCATCGGAGCATGGTTCAGTGTTACTGTTCATAAGTGTATTTGAAAACCGTATTTTTACAAAAATAAAGTTGTATTTGCCAAATTATAGTTATATTAGGATTGGAAAACTTTAAGAATAAAACTAAGGTGTGCCAGTGATCAAGTTCTTATGCCCAATAGGATCTTAGGTGGCTATTTAAGTACTAACTATGGGGGTAATGCATCATGTTAAATTTTGTCGTATACTGTCGTCCATACGGCAAGGCGAATTGTATGGATGCTATTCTTTGGAATAGTAATGTATGGATCAGTTTGCCTCTACGCCAAGGTAATAAGTGAGTTGCGAGAGCATGACCAAACATACGTTGGTCTAGGGGAAAGCTAGTTTGGTACTGGAGCTTGTACCCGTATGCACACGAGTACAAGCAAAGGTATTAATTGCGGGTAGAATTAAGGAATGGGTAGTGTAAAGCAAATGAGAGCATGATTGGACAACCGCCGATCTAGGGGGTGTGCTAGATTGTATTGGAACGTATACTTGTTACACACAAGTATATGTGAAGATACTTAATTGTGGGAGCATTATATTTGATGGGTGCATATACTACTTACGTGTATACTGGGTGTGCACCTAAGTTAGTATTAGATTTAATTTCAGCAATGCATAATATTCATACTGTGGGCAGGGCTGAAATGAATTTTCTGCAGGTACGCTAACTTGCGAACGTATAGTACGTTTAGTTAACGCTATGAGTGAACGTTGTATGCCACCGTCTAGCCGTTAGATTGTTAGGCAGTGAGGACGTATGTTACGCACATGCATCATGATCATATAACCTTGCATTAATCTTACTTCCCTTCTTATGTTATCTGCCCCGTTTTCCTAATAAAAGTTATTCTCAAACTAATGAAAACCTGTGTGGATAAACTTCTTTCAGATGGCCCGTACCAAGCGTACAGCCTGTAAGTCGACCGGAGGCAAGAGGCCTAATTACATGTTGGGACCCTGGACTGCTGAGGGATCGGAGGACTTCCTGGACGAGTTCGGCATGCCTACCATTTTGTGGAGGGTGCTGCACTTAGTTGGATACCAGGAGGGTCAGGAGCCGTTGTACGATTGGCAACGTGTGCAGTTTTCGGAGGACCGTTATATGTACACTGTTGAGGTGGACGTGCCCAGCCGTGATCCGCAGGATCATGTGTGGTGCCGTCGGGTGTTCGCACTACAGGGTAGGACCCCGTGGCATGGAGCTAACAGGGTTGCCTATACTGTTCTTCGGGACATTATGGAGGACCACCCAGAGGTGGTTGCGCAGGCCACTGCTAGCATCTTTCCTACAGTGGACCCTTACCAGTCAGTGTGGCGTCAGCCGGGTGCCACGGTACTTGAGGCTAGTTCCTTAGAGCGAGAGCACTGTGCTGGACCAGCTGGGAGTGCTATGGCTGCACTCATGGCTACCTATGGGTGCTTGTCACGCAGCTACGACCACTTGGACCACATTCTCAGTGAGGAGATGGTTGCACATCACCGGAGTCAGGAGGAGCATGCTACAGAGATAGACCGCCTCACCACAGAGCTGGCTCATATGACCGTTGAGAGGGACCAGGCACTTCAGAGAGAGCAGGAGACCGCCCATCAGCTCAGTATTCAGCAGGAGTCTGCGACCTTCTTGGCCTTGGTCATGAGGGAGACCGAGGAGTCGCTTCGAGGTGTGTGTGTTGAGGGCATACGCGCTTCGGAGGAGAACAGGCTGTTGAGGTTGCGAGTGGGAGATCTAGAGCTACAGCTTCACCATCTCTAGGACTACAATGACCGCCTGCATGAGGAGATCCATCGCCGAGAGAACGAGAGGAACCCTGTCTTTCCTCAGGAGGACCCAGATCCTAGTGCTTCTTCTAGTAGTTCTTCGGACGTCTCGAGCGATGATGTCGATGATGGTGCTGATAGAGAGTAGTTCAGACAGTCTGTTTAGCGCTTGGTGATCTTTTGGTCACATGTCCTTCGCGCTTGATCTTTTGTTGTTACCATGGGATGATGTAAGGTTATGTTGTGAACCTATATGTGTGGCACAAGACCTTTGAAAAGTCCCATATGTATGGGCATCTATGGATGTTATGTTGGCTTTTGCATGCTATGTGATAAGCGATCTTATTATGTGATGATGCGATGTGGATTGAAATTTATTATGCCTCTGTAATGGTTTGGCGAATTCATTTTCCGAATAATTTCCATTGGCATGGTGTTATTGTTCTCTACAATAATGGCAACATCACCTAATGATCATTGCTATCGCCACATGCAGATGACGATGACTCGCAGTGGAGCTGGCGGTAGTGGTGGTAATGATGATAACAGAGAGAACCGCAATCCACCACCTCCTCCACCAGCCACACTCGAGCAACTCTTTGCTCAGTTTCTGGGGAGTCAGCGGAATATTGAAGCACTTCTGCGGGAGAATTTGGCGCATGGCAATCCACGCCCAGAACCAAATCAGTATAACTCTTTCAACGATTTCCTAGATACAAAGCCGCCCATTTTCAAGGAAGCTACTGAACCCCTAGAAGCAGAAGAATGGCTGCATACCATGGAACAGAAGTTTTGATTGCTCAGGCTCACAGAGGAGCTCAAAGCGGAGTATGCCGCGCATCAGCTGCAGGGGCCAGCCGGAATTTGGTGGGGGCATCACCGCACCACCTATCCTGCCAACGTTCCTGTCACTTGGAGGATGTTCTCACAGGCTATCCGAGGACATTATATTCCACCAGGCTTAACTCAGATGAAGGTGGCAGAATTCATGAGCTTGACGCAAGGAACTCGATCTGTTACCGAGTACCATCACCTGTTTAACTCCTTGTCCCGTTATGCTCCTGAATTCGTAGACACTGATGCCAAAAAGATTGCTAGTTTCAAGAGAGGTTTGAACACCAAAATGGGAAAATTAGTGGGTACATCTTCTCGTACCGTCTTCAATGATTTTATCAGTGATTGCTTGATCCAAGAGAACCACAACAACAAGCATGCGGCAAGTAAGGCAAGGAAGAGGACCTTTGATTCAGGACCATCTCAACCTAGGGGACCACCAGCCCAACGTTTCCAGTATCGACCACCGGCGCCTGGAGCTCGTTTCAGGCCGCCTCAGAAGAAAAGTCAGCCACACGCTCAACGCAATCAAAGGCCATACAAGATAGCGGCAGCTCAAGTTCGAGGGGGTCAGGGCAGCTCAACCGGAAATAAACCCTCTGGTTCGAGGGCCGTGCTTCAATTGCAATCAAGAGGGGCACTTTGCAAGGTATTGCCCACATCCAAAGAAGCAGCAAGTCAATTACCCTGCTCGTCTGCATAATATGACTACCGAGGAAGCTCGTGCTGGAGAACCTGTGACCGCTGGTATGTGTCTTGTTAACCATCATCCTGTAGTTGTTTGTTTGATACTGGATCATCGCACTCATTCATAAGCCAAGCATTTGCACAAAAGCATACTCAAAGATATCTGAAATGGATTATGGGTTTCGAGTAAGCTCCGTTGGGAGTAGCGTATTATCTAGACAGATGGTTGTAATGCAACCATCGATATTGGAGGGCACAAATTTGGAGCTAATTTAGTAGTTCTGCCAGGACTACGTATGGATGTAGTCTTAGGTATGAGTTGGATGAGTATGGGATGTGGTGTTAGACACTGCAAATAGGATTCTTACCTTATCTGATGGAAGGACAAATAACAAACTACGCATCTCTCTTCCTCGAGGTGCCAATTTCGTTGACTTATCTTGTACTCTGTCTATAGAAGACCTATCTAAGATTCCAGTTGGTCGAGAATTTCCAGATGTCTTCCCAGATGAATTGCCAGGATTACCGCCCAAGCGGGCAGTGGAATTTGCAATTGAGTTGTTACCTGGAACTGCACCAATCTCTAGAAGGCCTTACCGTATGCCACCCAATGAGTTAGCTGAACTCAAGAATCAGATCAAGGAACTTTGGACAAAGGATTATTCAACCTAGTGTATCGGAATGGGGTTGTCCAGCGTTGTTTGTTAAGAAGAAGGACAAGTCATTACGGATGTGTGGATTATCGGCCACTCAACGCCGTGACTGTCAAGAACAAGAATCCGTTACCATGGATAGATATTATGTTTGACCAGTTATCCAGAGCCAAGGTGTTTTCCAAGATCGATTTGAGGTCAGGTTACCACCAAATCAAGATTCGGCCACAAGATGTCCCAAAGACTGCTTTTTCAACCAGATATGGACTATACGAGTATCTTGTCATGTCCTTTGGATTGACAAATGCTCCAGCATATTTTATGAGTTGATGAATTCGTATTTATGCCAGAATTGGACAAGTTGTAGTGGGTGTTCATTGATGACATTTGGTATACTCTGAAAACCTGGACGATCATACAGACATTTGAGGATTGTTGATGAGGCTTCGAGAACATAAGCTTTATGCTAAGTTTAGCAAATGTGAGTTTTGGTTGAAGAAGGTGCATTTTCTTGGTCATATTCTATCAGAAAAAGGAATTTCTGTGGACCCTAGTAAGGTGCAAGAAGTGATGGATTGGAAAGCTCCTACTTCGGTTGGTGAAATTCGAAGCTTTCTTGGTCTAGCAGGATACTATCGCCGTTTCATTCCTGACTTTTCCAAAATTGCAAAACCAATGACAAGCTTGCTACAGAAGGACCAGAAATTTGAGTGGACAGAAGAGTGTGAAATAGCTTTCCGTGCCCTGCGGAAACTATTAACCACTGCTCCTGTTTTGGCTCAACCGGACATCGAGAAGCCCTTTCATGTCTTTTGCGATGCATCAAAGATTGGTTTAGGCTGTGTCCTTATGCAAGAAGGCAGAGTGATTGCTTACGCTTCACGCCAATTGCGGAAACATGAGATAAATTATCCTACACATGATTTGGAGTTAGCCGCTGTGGTGCACGCTCTGAAGATCTGGAGACATTATCTGCTTGGTAACATCTGTAATATGTACACCGATCACAAGAGTCTCAAGTATATCTTCACTCAACCTGAACTGAATATGAGGCAGATAAGATGGCTTGAACTAATCAAGGATTGCAATATGCAAATATATTACCATCCAGGAAAGGCAAATGTGGTTGCCGATGCTCTAAGTCGAAAGTCACATTGCAACAATCTTAGATTGCTACCAGAAGATGAGTTTAGTCTTGTACACCCTGTAATTCTACACAACATCAGGCTGCAAGGCATGTTAATTGACCAAATTATTGAAGGGCAGAAAACCAACAAAGGGATTTATCATATCAAGGAGAAGCTGAAGGCCGCAACTGGGCCGATAAAACATTTTCGGGTTGATGACAAGGGAGTTTTATGGTTTGGCAAGCGTTTGGTAGTGCCCAAGGATAGAGAGCTTAGAAATCGGATCATGGATGAAGCTCACTTATCCAAGCTATCTATTCATCCTGGAAGTACCAAGATGTATCAAGATTTGCGTCCAAGATATTGGTGGACTAAGATGAAAAAGGAAATTGCTGCTTATGTAGCCAGGTGCGATACGTGTTGTCGAGTGAAAGCTATTCACCTGAAGCCAGCCGGAATGCTCCAACCATTACCAATCCCTGAGTGGAAATGGGAAGAAGTGAGTATGGATTTTATCACCAGATTGCCAACCACCCAGAAAGGAAATGATTCAATATGGGTAATAGTTGATCGTCTTACAAAAACCGCTCATTTCATACCAGTCAAAACTTGTTATCGAGCACCGGACTATGCAGAGATTTATATCAATCAAATTGTTTGACTACATGGTATACCCAAGGTCACAGTTTCGGATCGTGGATCGCAGTTTACCACACCGTTTTGGGAGAAACTACAAAAGGAATTAGGCACAAAGCTAATCCGTAGCTCTGCCTATCATCCTCAAACATCAGGGCAAACGGAAAGAGTGAACCAAGTCCTAGAGGACATGTTAAGAGCTTGCGTAATGTCAGCAAAAGGTTCTTGGGAGAAATGGTTACCTTTAGCGGAATTTGCATATAACAATAGTTACCAAGAAAGCATACAGATGGCGCCTTTTGAAGCTCTATATGGAAAAAAGTGCAGAACACCTGTGAATTGGATTGAACCAGGAGAACGTCGATATTACGGAGTTGACTTCATTAATGAAGCCGAAGAACAAGTTAGGACAATTCAGCAACATATTGCAGCTGCACAGTCTCGACAGAAGAGCTATGCAGACAAGCGAAGAAAACCGCTAGAATTCAGCAAAGGCGACTATGTTTATCTGAAAGTGTCACCCACGAAAGGTGTTAAGCGCTTTGGAGTTAAAAGGAAGTTAGCACCAAGATTTGTGGGGCCTTATAGGATTATGGAAAGGAAGGGAGAAGTAGCTTATCAGCTACAACTACCTGAACATTTAAAGGCTATATTCCCTGTATTCCATGTGTCGCAATTAAAGAAATGTCTTCGAGTACCGGAAGAAGAAATACATCCAGCAAAAATCAAGCTGCAATCCGATCTCACCTACTCAGTGAAGCCGTGCCGAGTGCTTGATGAAAAAGAAAGAGTAACTCGCGGAAGAATAGTAAAGCAATACAAAGTATCTTGGAGTGAGCAAGATGATCGAGATGCCACTTGGGAAACGGAAGACTATTTAAAAGAGGTGTATCCACATTTTTATAAGAAATGGTTAGTAACTCAAATCTCGGGACGAGATTCCTTTAAGGAGGGGAGGGCTGTAACACCCTAGGTGTTAAGCAACCCTAAAGTGCATAATTTGACATAGCATGAGCATATCATCTCATCATTTCATGTGCAATTGTGTGTATAGTGTGTAAGTCCCTGTTTAGCCTCTAGTATAGCTATGTTTTGCTTTTTGTTTCTGACCTAGTGCCTTAAACCAAAGTTGTAGATCTTGATGAGAGGAACAACTTTGCTTAAAAGCACTTTCTCAGAAAAAGTCATTCAAATGTTAATTTCTTGCATTAGAAAAATGATTTAGGAAGTAAAATTCTTTTTCTAAGCAGAATTTGGACTTGAGTCCTTAAAGATGAATTGTTCTTTGCAAATATCTAAGCAACTTTGCTTTTAGGACCTTTTTCTAATTCGGCTTAGTTTGAGAGTTATGGAGCACCAAAGAAATAAACAAAACTTCATTAGTTTAAACCCTAGTGGGACCCACCTGTCATCCTCCTCCTTCTCCTCCCCGCGCGCGCCGCTCACCTCCGCGCCGGCAGAAACCGCCCGCCGCCACGAGACCGCCTTGCCGGCCGGCCAAACCGCCGACCTTCGCCGCCCGTGGTTTGCGCAAACCTCGCCACGTCGCCCTGTTGCCCGCCTGCCTGCACGCCGCGTGGCCGCCAAAGCCTGACGCCGCCGCGCCGGTCGGGAGCGCCGCTCCGACGGGAGCCGACTAGGTGCAATGCACCCGCTCCGAACCCGCTCTTGCCTTCTCCACTTCGCGCACGAGTCAGCCGAGCCTCTCACTCACACGCTCGACTTCTCCCTCGCTCACACTCCTCCACTCCATCTTCCCCAGAGCTTAGCGCCGCCGCCGCCCGCCGAACTCCGGCGAGCAATTTCTCGCCGCTCACCGCACCACCGCTCGATTCCTTTCGTCAACTTCTCCGCCCTAACCTCCTCTTTCCCTAGCTCGGGTTGGTTTTCCCTCTTCTCCTCTCTAGCTGGCAGAACACCGAGTGCCAACCTCGGGTTCTCGCCATGGCCGCCGCCATGACCAAAGCTTGTCCGGCCATCTCCGCCAAACCATCTCCAACCAAGCTCAGTTCTCACCTCCTCTACCTCTGTAGATGCTTAGGGTTAGATGGAGACTCTTCTCTCGCCTTGATTCGACTGGAACAGGGCCATGCCATGGCCATGTCCGCCGCGGACCGCCGCCGTGCGTGGCGCCGGGCAATGCCGAAGTCGGCAAGGCTCGTTAGCAGCCTCGGTAGGTAGCTTAGGGTTTGCAGGAGCTGGTGCTCACACCGCGCCTTGGGATAGCCCGTTGACCACTGACGAGTGGGGTCATCTGACCAGCAGGGCCCGCTGGCAGTGAGAGAAAGAAAGAAGGAGAGAAGTTTGGGTGCAATAGGGCTCGGGAAGTCTGGGTGTGTCTAGCAGTTTTGGTTGTGTCTCTCGGGGTATTACCTGGGGTGTCCGTAGTATTTTAGGTCGGGTTTTCTTTAAAAACAGTTTTGCAGAAATGGTTTAAAAAGCTTCAAAAATTTATACAAGGCTCATTTTAAGTCCAAATCCTGTGAAACAAATTTTGTTGTGTTAAGCATGAATAGATCTACCTATGAAAAATGTTAAATGCATTTTTAGTGATACTTTTGTATGCAGTTTAAATTAATTTAAGAAATTGCTGTTAACTTAGAAAATACATAACTAATTCTGTGTAACTCAAAAAAATATGATTCTAATTTGGTTAACCTTGTGTTGATGAATAGTTTTGGGAAAAATATAATATGAGGATTGTTCTGATGAAATATTTTTGCAGTAGTAATTAAAATGATTAAATGTTATTTTCTTGTTTAATTTGTAGTATTAAAATATGAAGAATATAAACCTGAGAATTTTTGTACTACTGCTCTTGTACTAAGAAGTTAGTAGAAAAATATGGAAATCTGTTGTTTGAACACTTTCTGCTAGGGTGTGTAGTTCAAAGCACCTTCTCATGGTAATATTTGTCTTTTTCATAGAGGACAGTGTTTAAATCCAAATAGCTTAAAAATTTGACAGTAGACTGTTTTGCATGTTGTCAACCTAGGGTAATTTTTGTGGATTTTTTCTGAAATAGTTTATGATAGGTTGTTGTTATGAGCATAGTTAAATGGAATTATTAAAGCAAGCAATTGAAGGAGAATAAATCAATTTGGAAAATGTTGCTGTGGTGATTATATGTTTTACATGATTAATTAGGAAGGTTAAATGATTGTTAGATGCTAAGGTCTTTTATAATCATTAGGATGATATTGACCACCGTGTTGAAGAAAATGAAGTAGATGACATGTGCTTATCTCCTGAGTTATCTTGTTCTATGTTGCATCGCCAATGCATCCCATTTGCATTCCTTTTATTCATACATGATATGCATCATACAGGGTCGGTAGTGGAAGTCCAGAACCCGCAGCTGCCGGAGGAGCCGAGTCCGGAGGAGACCCAGGACAAGAGGACTGAAGAAGGAGACGTCGAAGACTTACCTGAGTGCCGCGACCATCGACCCTCCGACTTTGAAAGAGGCAAGCCCCGGAGCATCTCACTCCTATGGTTTGCAAATACAATTACGAAATTAACTGGATATGTTTGTTGCATTAAGTTGTAGGAGTTGATTGATGCCGTTGGTGCATTACTTACTTATCATTGTCCACCTACAATTATATCTTGATATCCCTGTTAAGTATAGGTCGTTAGATGCTTAGTCTGCTTAGACCGGTAAAAGTCGGGTGATTTCCTGTCTCCCGCACATAGGTGGATACTGATCATGACTAGCCTGGTGCTATCATGGAAATAACCATGTGATAATTAATTTGAGACCGAGCGGGATGTAGGAGCAGCAGGACATGGGTTTTGTGTGCTAGTAGTCTCCCGTCTGTGTTGATTAGGACCCGACGAAGGCACACCTCAGTCATTTTGAACGCGTCAATCACTTAGTGGAGTAGGTCTGAGTACCTCCCGTGAAGCCGAGTAAGGTTATTCGAGCCGGGTATGGAGATGTTGATGCCTAACACCTAGGGTCTGAGATGTACCGTGGGCAACTATTCTGATCAACCTGGCATGGTCCGAGGGCAGGCAGGGCCTGATCGACCTGGCATGACCGTGGGCAGTTATAGCTTGAGTGACCTGGCATTGAGATAACCCCCGGTGTAGAAGGGCCCATGGCCGTCCCGCGCGTTGTGTTCTCGAATCCCCTGACTGGCAGCTTACGACTGCCGTAGCCGGATGTGCCGGGCGAGTGTGAGACATTTTATCCCCAGCTGGTAGGAATCGATTATAATCGCCATCGCTCCTGGACAGTGAGTAACTTGACTGAGCATGTGTTACCGTAGTAACTGATGGAACTAAAGATGGTTATGATGTTCAATCTAAAAGGCTATTGATGAAATAGTCGCTCTTGCTTGATTACTTAGCCAAGTGACTGCTCTAGATCAGGTGCAAATCTAGTTAATCAGGTTGATTACATAAAATTGACTGCTAACACCCTAATAATGAATATTTAATAATAAAATGCTTTTATGCAAAAGGTAAGTATGGCCAATCCCTAGATACAGCCTTGCATACTCCTTGGTGTCACTTATTTCTGGTTTATGACGGGTAAGTCTAGCTGAGTACCTTCTTGTACTCAGGGTTTTATCCCTTGTTGTTGCAGATGGCCAGTGTTTCTTCGGCTACTGTGAGAACTGCCTGTACCCTATTACAGGTGATGAATAGACCAGGGGCATGGTGATATCTTATCCTCACCTGATGCTTTTGTGGACTGATCAGGCATTGGCACCGTATTGTGAACTATAAACTTATGTTTTAAGACTATGTTGCTTCCGCTACTATTTCCAAACTATGGTTTGTAATATTGTTTCAAACTCCGATGTATTTGAACTATGTGCAACTGTGTTGTAACTTGTGGACACGTTCACTGAATTAGTACGGTCTTGGCTGTCGTTGAAATGATTTGAAATCCTTCGAGATTTCTGGACTACCGGGTTTGTACGAGCTTAAGTACACATTAATCTTTGCGAAATCAGAGGTTTGGGTGCTTAATCTGGTATAAATTGGTCGGTTCTGTCACACCTGAAGTCCATCAGGCAACTGCACCTGAAGTCCATCAGATGACCCGAACCCAAAACCAACTAGTAGCCAACTAATCTCGAAGAAGTCCAAGCCCGCTCGTGACCGTGAGCACGGCTGATATATCAGTTTTACACTCTGCAGAGGTTGCACATCGTTACCCATGAGTCGTGCATTACCCGTCACGCTAAACACTGCCAAGGTGCATAGCGGGTTGCACTACAAGGCCTTTAGAAAGCCCCTCCAAATCTATGTTACACGTACTCTAAGGTTTCTCCCCCGTCCATAAGTCAACGACCCCAAGGGACCCCTCTTGAGCCACTATACAACCACCGTGTACCATAACTCGGAGGAAACTAATTAATTAGCCAGGTCCAGCCCATCCAGATCTCATGGCTGCACTGTTAAGCCGGGTTACAGGCTTCGAGAACCGGGTCCTAGGGATCCAGGCAGGATATGTCTACCACGAGCCCAGAACCAAAAACCAAATAAGAGCCGCCGAGTCCCACGGCACAAAACCACCAATACGGGTCCATCCTGCCGGATTTTCCTAATAACCATGTTACTACAAAAATTACCATGTCCACATTGTTTCATAGTTCATTAATCAAGTTTATTAAGACTTAACTCCCATCCCAACCATGACTGCAGGGCTAAGCAAGACTCCTACCCGAACATCCAAAAACAGGCGACAAGGTTAATATATACAAATTCTAGTAAACCCTAAAATGGGATTCAAATTTAGACACAGCATGCATCTACAGGATCTATCTACTCTAATACCAAAAGTAAAATAAAGTATAGGTGCAAGATGTTCAAGAACACTTGCCTGCGGGCTGGGTCGAATCTGCAGGATCACAGGAACAAACGGGAGCGTCCTCGAACTCTGCACTCTCTGGCCCAATCAACATACATGGCACATACGAATCAAAATAAATAATAGTATAACAAACAGTACAAAACAGAATATAAATAGATCTAACGCGTAGAGCTCGATGAGACAAATCTAACATGACTTAAACGGGTCAAATCGGAGTTAAAACGAGCAAGTTAGGAGCTTTTGAATTTCAGTGGCAAAACTGTAAATGATTTGAACTCATTTTGGTGAATTAAATAAATAACAACAGAAAAGAAAAACGGCATGGACCGCGCCTCGTTTGTCCAAAACATCAAGGGTCCTAGCGTAAATTTCCCCAAGCACAGCGAACAGTGCAACCTGGAGCGCGGGTTAGTTTCGGAAGATTTCAGGGTTTCTTTAGCAAAAGCGACTCGGTGCGACACGGCTGCTGGCGGGGATCCGATGTGGCGCTGACGTGTGGCTACGTGGCGTTATGTGGTTGGACCGGTGTGCCACGTGAGCCATAGACTCGCTGACGTGGACGCAGTGGACCGGGTTCACGGCTCGTGCGCCCGGCGCATACCGTTTCGACGACGGGATCTAATCCTAGGCGTCGGCTCTGGATCTAACGGCGCAGGTGGACTGGGTGGGGTTTGCGGCGGCTGGTGGCGGTGGCGGGCACCGGCAGACGGCGGCTCCATGGCCAGGGTGCCCGGGTTTCACCGGGGAGGATACGACGATGCTCTACCGGACTAAGCGGGGGTACGGGAAGGTGGAGGACCTCGACGCGGTTCGAGTGGTCGGACCAGTGGCGCCGGGCAGGGGTAAAACGCGGCGGCGCCATGGGAGGCGAGCGTGAGCTCACTGGTGTGCGCCGAGGGGGGGTTCTAGGGTGCAGAAGAGATCACGGGAACAGGCAGAAATGGAAGCGGGGCTTACAGCGGTGCCAAACGTGGTGTCCTCAGCGTCGGGGAAGGCTCGGGGACGGGGTCAGCACGGAGGGCGGACCGTCGGCCCCCTGGAACTCCGGCGAGGTCGTAGATTACGAAGCGGCGACGTAACAGCGTCGAGAGGTGGCGCCGAGGACTCGCGGTGATGCAGCGGGTTCAGCACCGGCGGTGAGGAGGATCGTGAAGGGTTGGTGTGGGAAGACCCGAGCTCGGCAGGGGCTTGTCAATGGCAGCGGCGTGGCTAGCTCTAGGGCAAGGTGGCGAGGGACCGGCTAGGGAGATATGGGTGTTGGCGGCGTGGGACGGTGTGGTTCCACCGATCCGCTCTTATGGGGGAGAGAAGGGAAGACGGGATCGACGCTGGTGTTCGGTGTGCGGATGCGGGCGCTCAGCGCTTAGGGCGGAGGGAGGTTAGGGAGGGAACTGGCATGTGGGCCCCGCCGACAGTCGCAGAGAGGAGAGGGCAGTCGGCAGCTCGTGCACGCGGAATGCTGAGGGGGAGCGGGCCGCTGCTTGCGCTGGGCCGCGAGGGGAAGAGAGAGGGTGGGGTGGGGAGGACTGGGCCGGGGCGGGTGGCGGCTGGGCCAGGAGGAGGGGAAGCGGGGCGCTGGGCCAACAGAGGACGGAGCGGGCCGAGGGGAAGGGAAACCAGGCCGGGCTGAAGGACAAAGAGAGAAAGGGAGTGTGAGGCCCTTTGCCACTTTTTTTTTTCTAAATAGAACAAAATCGATTCGCCCTATGCGGGTTTTAATAAATTTATTTACCATAATAAAAAATATGCAATGGCATGAATGCAACATGAGAATGTTAAATAAATTTTATTTTCCTCCTCTAATAAACAGGCTGACCCATTTAATTTCTAATTTATTTAATTCAATTGGAGAAAATTTAAATCAGGGTGTTACACCGACCCACAACACTCACTTGAGTCTAGCAATCAATAATATAAACCATATCAGGTTGACTTATCCACATTTTAGTTGAACCTTAATCATCACTTGGAGTTGTATCGTGGTGAAGCTCGACATAGTTTCCCACTAACCGGGGGAGACGGCGACTCGAATCGAATTACAAACCAACTGGCGAGAAACCTTTAATACAAACCTACACTTTCCCCGTTGGGTCCATGCATTGGGTCACTGCTCGATACTGTTCATGGTGGTAATCGTCGCGGTTCGAGCACGGACCACCCAATTGGAACTATACGATGGTCATTCCAAGGCAGATCGTGTTTCCATACTAGAGGGTGCGACACGGGTTGAGACCGGCCCGAACAGCGTCTAACCGGCTTCGGGGTCAGGAATACATCACCAGCACCCTAAGTAAAAGAGTGCTTTCAAAAATGAACGAGGGCCAACATCGATACAGACCTACACGATCCAACGGACGAGCTGCTCCCATGTTCCACTTGGTGCCTTGCCCTCCAAGTGATCGTATTTCATTACTACTCAGGTTCTTTTCCATGATAACAAATATAGCCAACCGTGATCCGGTACTACCCATCAGGGCATTACGGGAACTTCCTTTATTTACTATATTATTAAGCGGGCTAAGCAGTTCTATATTTAAATAAATATCCGGATAACAAGGCAGGTATACCAATATTCAAGGAATGGTAGTGCAGCAAGTAGGATTCAATCAACTCCTATAGCTAATGCATCATAATATAAAATACTCAAGTAATTTAATTATAAAAACTGGGAGACTTAGAATGCTCCGGGGCTTGCCTTGAGAAAAGGCCGAGGCCTCATGAGCGGGGCACTCAGGCAGGTTAGCGTCGGGGTCAACTGACTCGGCCTCCTTGCTGCGGGGCACCTCCTGGATTTCCGGCTCCTCGTTTGCTTCTGGCTCGGTGTTGGTCTCCTAAGCTACCGATCCTAGGTGCGATTGCAGAAAGCAATTAAATAATACACGGTGCACTTATGATGCTATGCAATGTAGACATTTCTTGCAAACCAACAAAACTAACTTATTGAACCACTTTTGACATTGAGGAAAATATTTATTTACTGCATTAAATAAAACCATTAATTTTACCATTTTCTATTTATTAATTTAAAAGAAACCTATGTTTAAACAGTAAGTACTGTTTTCTATCTTCAGAAAAATCCACAAAAATTACAGTAGGTGAGCTACACCTACTGGACTCCATTGTACAAATTTCAACAAGAAATCAATTACTGGATAGCAGATATAAAAAGATGAAATTAATTGCCAAAAAGGTGCTTTGAACTAACTCTTCTTTTGAAAAGTGTCAAACAGCAGATTTCACATTTTTTCTAGCTTCATCTACCTATTTCAACCTTAGTAGGTGAGCTACACCTACTGGACTCCATTGTACAAATTTCAACAAGAAATCAATTACTGGATAGCAGATATAAAAAGATGAAATTAATTGCCAAAAAGGTGCTTTGAACTAACTCTTCTTTTGAAAAGTGTCAAACAGCAGATTTCACATTTTTTCTAGCTTCATCTACCTATTTCAACCTTACTGCAGAAAATTTGTTGCTAAAGCATGAGCATATAAATCTACACAAAATAAACAAGTTTAACCCAAAATAAACCCTTTGAACTGCAACCCTACTGAAAAAGGGTGCAACCTTTATTTTTACATTTTCCGAGATTCTACGTCACTTTTCATATTTATCAAGAAAGTTCCATGAACAGTAACTTTATATTATTTCCTGCATGAATTTTCTAAGAAAAACCCAGAAAAGCACACTTGTACTACAACTCCTTATTCTTCCATACAACTACCCATACCTAGCATTTTTCTTAGCTTCTACCAGGCATACAGAGAGCACATGAATTTTCCCACATTTTATTTCTGCATACATTTCTTTCAACAATTAATTTAAGAAAACAGCTAAAAAGACATTTAAATCTAAACAGACATTTTATTTACAAGAACAAACCTTCATACATTTTTCACAAACACTTTACATCATAAGAAGCATGCACCATTTTTGCCATGAATTAATTCGACCAGAAAGCATGTAAACACATTTATTTAACAAATTGCTCAAAAACTAAAATAAATAAAAACAGTACAGTAAACTTCCACCAAAAATACTTTCATATTTTTTCTTGATAGATCTACTCATGAACAGATTTACAAAACTGAAAGTACTTCATTTGGATCGTTAAAACGAGCTACACAAAATAAACTAGCTTTTCTGAAAAACAAAACAAAAAGGAAAAACATTTTTGGATCCCGGCTGGGCCTCCATGAACTCGATCCATAGACTCGGTGTGGCTGACGTGCGGGGTCGACTGGGTCCACGGGGCCCACCTGTCGGTGTGAACCGAGCAGGGGAAGAGGGTTGACCGGCGATTGCTCGCTGGCGGCGAGGTCGCCGGCGGTGAGATGGGGCTCGGTGAGTTTGTCTTGGTGAGGCGGACCCGATGGTGGTGTTGGTTTGGCTCGGGGTTGGCCGTAGCTCGTCGGTGACGAACAACGGCAGACGGCGGTGGCGACATGGCTCGGCTAGGCCGTTTCCGGCGGTCGCCGGCTAAATTGGCGAGTGTGTCGTGCTCAGTGAGGCCTAGGAAGGAAGCTAGGGGGGTTGGTTTGGCCGGTGAAGCTCCGGAGGAGCTTGACCTCGTGCGCACGCCACGGCGGCGCTAATGGCGCTCGGCCAGAGGAGAGAGGGAACTAGAGGGCGGTAGCGTTGAGGCCGAGGGTTGTTCTCACCTTGCCTTTGCTCGGTGAGGCTTGGCGGTGAAAGAGGGAGGCGATGGAGCCTTGGTTTGTGCGGAACAAACTCGAGCTCTCTTTGGCGGCGCCGGTGGCCGAAGAGGGGCGCTCCGTGCTCTGGTGGCGGTGAGGCTCCAACGGCGACGTTGACGCGAGCACCGGGTGTCCCACACGAGGGAAGAGTGATGTGCGAGGTGGATTGGATGGTGGTGCTTCGGTGCGGCCAGAACGCCGGCGGGGCTTGCGGGCGGAGGCGAGCGCTCGGTGTTTGCCGTGCGCGTTCATGCGGGTGAGAGAGAGCAAGAGGGAGCGGGCGAGAGTGGAAATGGCGAGTGAAGGTAGAGGGCGAATGGCACTGCCGTTTTGCTCTGGCTTCGGCTGGGCGAGCGGTGGTCGTGGCGGGGGCCACGGCCGGTGTGGCGGTGGGTGGGCGAGCGGTGGGGGCAGAGCACGGCAGACGAGGCGAGCAGCGAGTGGGCGAGAAGGATCTTGGCGTGCAGGTGGGAGAAGGGATCGCGCGAGGAGAGGCCGGAGAGGATTCGGGGCAGGGAGTTGCGGCCACGTGGCCGCGTCGCCGGCGTACGGCGCGGCTGCGGGTCGGGGCGAGCGGCGCGGCGCGCGCGCGTCGCGGGCGAACGGGAGCAGGGGCGCAGCGTGGGGTGGGCCGAAAGCGAAGCGCCGGGAGAAATCAAATTCCTTTTTCTTTTTCAAATCTTTTTCCAAACTTTGACCAAATCAAAACAGTTTCAAAAACTCGAAATTAGGGTTTGGCCCTAAAAATAAAAGTTGCTCAAAATAATTTTCTCTATAACTTTCATATAGAACACTTTTTCTGGAAAATCATTTCTTTAGCCTCCACATAATTAAAGCTAATTTTGAGCTATAAATCATTTTTGTTCCCATATTTTTAATTATTAAACCATACTGAACTAAGTCAAGGTGTCAATAAGAAAAGTGTTATACTCAATATTATCTATTTTATAAAATTATTTGCCAAGACAGAAATCCATTTAAACAATCAAGTCCTATTGAAATTAAATTTCAAATAAACAAACAAAAGGCAAACAACATTTCCATGCACATGAGATGATACTATGCAATGCTCGTGTTATTTAGTAGCTAATGCTGACCCTAATGCAGTGCTTGACACTAGGGTGTCACAGCAGTAGTGAACTACATTATGTTTCTTTGACTTGTGAGGTTAGTAATTATTTTTAAAAATGCATTATGCAGGTTTGTGAACAACAAGGGAATGGTCATGGAAATATTTTTGGGTCTAAAGCATGTCGAGGATACAACATCAAGTTCCCTAAAGGAAGCTTTGATTGAGATTCTTGCTGCCCATGGTTTACCTATTTCTAGACTAAGAGGCCAAGGATATGATGGTGCTTCAAACATGAGAGGTGAATTCAATGGTTTGCAAAAACAAATCCGTGATGAGAACCCTTATGCTTTCTATGTTCATTGCTTTGCTCATCAATTACAGTTGGTTATTGTTTCCGTTGCAAGTTGCTGCTCCTCTTTTGATGATTTCTTCAACTATGTGGGTTTAATTGTCACAAGTACTAGTGCATCTTGTAAGAGGAAGGATAAATTGCAATCACAACATCGTGAAACCATTATAGCAAGGTTGGAGAGTGGGGAGATTCTAAGAGCAAGGGGAAGGAATCAAATGACAAACTTAGCTAGACTAGGAGATACAAGATGGGGTTCTCATTACATAACATTACTCCGTATTGAATCAATGTGGGATTCTGTAGTCAAGGTGTTAGCCATGATTCATGAAGATGAATGTAATCCTGGCAGAGCTGGTGGTTTGGTGCACAAAATGGAAAGCTTTTCCTTTGTTTTAAATATGAAGTTGATGTTGAAAGTGTTCTGTATTACAAATGAGCTATCTCTTCTTTTTCAAAGAAAAGACCAAAACATTATTGAAGCCATGCCATTGCTTATTGATGTGAAAGCACATTTGATTAGTTTAAGAAATGAAGGTTGGGAGCCATTGTTGGAAGACGTCAAATCATTTTGTGTTGCAAAAGAAATTCCAATACCAAATATGGAAGAGGCAATACCAAGATGGGCAGATCAAGGCGTGATGGCAACTTAATCACTCAAGAGCATCATTATCGTGTTGATACTTTCCTTGCTACACTTGATGCTATAATCATGGAGATGGATCATCGCTTCAATGAGGTATCATCTAAGTTGCTTGTTTCATTTGCTTGCCTTGATCCAAGAGACAACTTCGCTAGTTTTGATGTTGAAAAGATTGCTCGTTTAACAGAGATCTATGATGAAGATTTCTCTATTGCTGATCTTGATAGTATAAGGGTTCAATTCGAGACATTTATTGTTCATGTGAGAAGAATTGATGATTTCAAATCTTGTCGTGACCTTGGAAGCTTGGCTACAACAATGGATGCAACTAAGAAACATATCACTTTCCCATTGCTCTATCACATCATTGAGTTAGCATTGATCCTACCTGTGGCAACATCTTCAGTTGAAAGAGCCTTCTCAGCTATACAGATTTGCGGAACAAGATGGGTGATGAATGGCTCAATAACTTGTTAGCGTGCTACATTGAGAAAGGTATCTTCAAGGAACTTGGTATTGATAAAGTTAAGAACAAGTTTCAATCTATGAAAACATGAAGAGTGAGCTTGCCAAAGAGCCCTCGACGTCATCAACATTCTTAGTCCTTCACCACTAGTAGTAAGTATGTTCTCATAATGTCCACTGTTGTTTAAGGGTTATCATCATTTTATTGTTACTCGCTAAGACGCTAACTGATATTCATTCAATCTACAGGTTCATCTATTGTTAGTTATTTGTATTTTGCAATGTATGGATCAATTAACCAAACTGCTAGTTCAATCTTCAAATTTGAGGTAATATCATGTGTTTTCTCATCTACTTTTTGCCACAATGTGTGATTGCAACATTTTTGCTAGGATTTGTGTGATTGTAGTATGTGAATACGGTGCGTTGTGTGCACGGTGTCTTCTTGGTTTATTTCTTTGCTAAACTTTGCCCTACCTATAATTTTTTCCTGGCTCCGTCAGTGACGACTATTGTCATGCTGTGTAGATGTGTGTTTGTTGTATTTTAGATACCGCTTTCATAATTTTTGACTGTTATCGATATACTTTTGATTGAATAGTTTTGTTTCCAATTTATCGGAATATCGATGTTATTCTCGTTTCTGACAATAATATCGTACCAATTTCTTTTTTGAAAAAATAATGTGAAACTAAAAATAATTTGACCTCCTACCGATCGGTTTCAACCGTTTTCACCCCTTTACATACATGCTCATACTATTCCGTCCTATGACGATGATGTTGTAGTTTACCAATGCTAATCTGCCTGCTGGATACTCGTCGTACAACAACCAACCTTGTTTTATCGCCACTCATTCAACTCCCGCTGGACCGCTGGTGTGTCGTGCCGTGGTGGTGGACCTTACTGTATGTCTCTTGCACTGAATACACCCTTTCTTATTCTATGTTGAGATCTTATTTAGCTTTCACCTAAAAACTTTTTACACATCACATTAAATATTTAGACACATATATAAAGTATTAAATATAGACTACAAAATAACTAATTATACAGATTGCGATAACTTTATGAGATGATTTTTAAGTCTAATTAGTCTTAATAAATTTATCTCATGGTTAATATGTAATTTGTTTTCTTATTAGTCTATTTTTAATAGACTAAATTAATACCGAAATATCCAATGTTATATTAAAAAACTTTTCATCAATGAATTAAATAGGCCTCAGTTATAAACCCGTGGGATTATTTACCTTCGCTGCGACATGAACCACAGTTCTTGACGGCCTAGCATTGTCGGAATTTTGAAACCGCCGAAGTGATACTACAACCAAAAAGAACATCCTACGCCATTTCTATCATCAGGTATATGATAACAATTTGTACCCGCACCCGCCTGTATCTGGTACCTATATGGTAATTGCAGGAGACTGCTTTAACGACATGTTCAGCCCATAGTCAGAGAACGAGAGAGAACAATGAATGAGGGAGATAAAAGTTTACATTTATTATGAGAAAAAACCTTCATTGTGGGACATGGTTTCTATAAGTTGTCACTATATAGAAATCGTGTATAGTTTTTATTATTGGGACTGCCCTTAGCACCAGTTCTATCCTTAGCTGATAACAGTTTTTTACACCAATTGCATTAGCCTTCCATTTATGAGCTACTTAACTTTTTCAATGTCTAGCCATACAACATACTCCCTCCGGATTGGTAAAAGAAATCGTTTTGGACAAGGATTGAGACAAGTATTGAAAATATAAATCATGAATAACTTTTAAATTATTGAGTTTAGAGATGTAAAAATCATATAAATAAATTTGTCTTGAAAAGTACTTTCATAATAATATACATATACCACTTTTTAAAGAAACAAGTGATCAAAGTTATGCTTTGAAGATCATGTCATTGTCCGAAATGACATCTTTTACCATTACAGAGGAAGTACATCAACTTTCTCACACTTATTCCCAACCTCTACATCATCATCAATTTCAACCACATCAGTACATTGTTGTTGATCACCTTTGGTAGTAGTGGCAACATTAAGAGTACAAGCCCAATAGATGTAGCTGGACCTGATGTGGTAGGGCTCGATCCTAGCACGAGCGTTGCCTTCTTGTGCCTAGCTCTCTGCTTAGGCACCACCATTGCGTTGTCAGCCACCGCCACTTTTGTCGTTGAGCTGTCGATCGCGGAGACATGTACTACTACAAAATTTTTTTTGCACGACGTTTGCCAAAGGGGCTTGGAGGCGGGCGGGTTTGCTACTTGCCTATGTTATTCGATGGCCGGGAAGCCGACCCAGCAACCACCTAGGTTAATAGTTAACCGAGGCGGACAACTTAAGAGCAACTGTCTCAGTTAACCTACATTAATCGAGGCGGTTGCTTTACGTCAACCACCTTAGTAAAATGATTAACTGAGGTGGGCGGACCATGACAGTTGCTTTAGGGTGACTAATCATTTTACCGAGGCGGTTGCTCTACGTTGTCTGCCTTGATTAAGCCTGTACCATAAATATGGTAGCCCCCTCCAACTCTTCTTTCTCATGGCCTCTCCACCATTTTTGCTAGTTTTGAGCTTCAAAACCACCAAGATTGAGCTTTTCTTAGGGGAAGTTTTACCCTTGGATTTGCTGAAGGCGGCACCGCAAGAGGTTGCTACTTGCTCTCCAATCCTCATTCTTCTCTCTTTTTCAACATTTGGGTGTTTTTTTGTCTAGATCGAGATCTATACCTACATATTGAGGAGAGAAAATAGATCTAGGGGTATCCGATTGTATTATACTGCCCTGCTTATATGCCTTTTTTGTTGTGTGTGTGCAAGGTTCACAAGCATGGACAAGCAAGAATGGATATACCAGACATCGAGGTTGGATCCGTCTTACCTGATTCATGTGAGAAAGTTTGTTGCCACTGCAAAAAAAAAAAAATTGTCCGAGTCTAAAACAACCACACATCATTTTTCTGTGCAATCGATGCTAGAACATGCTTGCCCAAGAAGATGACATGGTGCAATCTCACTTGGTCCAGTATGGTTTCGTCAAGGATTACACTGTTTAGAAGTTTCATGGCGAAGCATTTGCAAGTGTCGCTGCATCCGGAGGAAACTTGTTGAACTCAAGGTGGCGGTGAATGCAGAATATGATGGATGTTAACAACCCTCATCATTGTTATTAGCAGTCGGCGGGCACGACACTACTGCTGGCGATAATGCAGACTGTGATTACACCACAATGGATGGTCTGATCTAAGACATGGCCGATGACAATGGCGGTGGGGGCAACGATGGGGATGCTAAGTCGACTACTATGTGGGAGCCCGAAGATGCAAGATTTTTCAAAAATAGCTATTGTCTCAACCACAACGACGTTGTGTTTGATTGGATGATGTGGCTAGAGAATTGCAGAGAGCTGAAGCAGGCAACATTTGATCCCCTCAACAAGGATTGTCTGAACTAGTAGACGGTGTTGCATTTTAACCTCCAAAAGGTAACACTGAAGGCTCGCCATATATGGCTTGTCCGCTTCAATGACCTGTTACATATACTCGATGACACATACCCAGAGGGTAACAAGGGGCCAGCCAGTACCTATCAGGAGAAGAGGCTGATCCGGCTAGTGGTGATGAAGCTTAAGAAGTTCCACATCTGTCCTAACCATTGTATCCTATATCGGGGCCAGTATCATAACTTAGAGAGTTGTCTACACTACGGCACAAGTCGGTACAAGAGGAATGCCAATTGTCACGTGGATGCGAAATGCGAGCTAGGAGCCTCGATTAGGCTAAAGAAGAAGGCGACCAAAAAGAGTACTGTGAAGCAGATCTCATCTCATGAGGATGAGGAAGAAGAGGGTTACACGCAAAGGAAAAGTCATGTCCTATCAATGTGGTACCTGCCCATGATCCTATGTGGTATATTTGGGAACCTCGATGACTCCAATATGATGTCCTGGCATGCATCTGATAATAATGCAAAGGACGATGGCAAGCTGCGACACCTTACCGATGGCTAGCAGTGAAAGCGTTTAAATGCCAAGTTCCTGGAGGGCAATGTGGCGAGGAACATTAGTTTCACGCTGAGTACCAATGGGTTGAACCCGTTTGTTGGACCTTAGCAGCTCGCATAGGACTTGGCCGGTCATCCTCACCATATACAACCTACCTCCCTAGCTATGTTAGACGTGTAGATATTTTTTGCTAACCATGCTTATTTCCAGACCGAAGTAGCCCAACAATGATATAGATGTGTTTCTGGAGCCACTCATGGAGGACATGAAGTAACTATTAGAAGAATGGGTGCTCACTCTAAAAGTCACCATCTTTGCCACCATTACTGATTATCCTGGTCTTTTTCACTGTCAGGACAGATCAAAGGAAAGACCGGTTGTATAGTTTGCATCGACGTTACCTGCTAGACATACCTAAATACATCCAAGAAAATTGTGTACATGAGGCATAGGCGATTCCTCGTCAAAAAGCATAGATAACAACTATGATGAATAATTACTTTGACAACAAGAACGTGACGCAAATTGATGAGCAGGAAAAGACGAGGTACGGGCAAAAGGTATTTGACATGATGAAGGGCACAAACGTCGAGTTTATAAAGAAGAAAAAGAAAGAGAAAGATGGGAGCATGACAAGGAAGAGAAAGCGGAATAAGATGGAGGAAACATCTGTCATCGTTCCATTCGAGAAGTAGTCAAGTTTTTTCAAGCATTTGTCCTACTGGAACGAGCTAGATACACCCCATGCGATCGACTACATGCACCTGGAGAAGAATGTCTTCAAAAGCACGATTGGCGTCCTGCTAGACATCAAGACTAAGACTATTGATGGTCTAAAGTCACAGATGGATCCTGTCAACCAGGCATCATGCCCGAAATTTAGTCGACACCACCATAAAACGAAAAATTCAACCTTCCGGGCGCGAGCTACAACCTAATGAAAGATGAGAAGAGAGTTGTGTGCCATTGCCTTAGGAGTATCAAGGTGTCGACCAGATTCTCTTCCAACATCAAGAGTCTGGTCTTAATAAAATACCTTACACTGATCAACTACAACTCACATGCCTGTCATGTCATGCTGACGGTATTCTTTCATGTTGTTTTTATAAATGCGGCCTTCCTAATAGGTACCCCACGAGTAACCAGCACCTTGTGAGCTCGACCTACGCATACACTCACGGGTGAACTTTCTTACCCGTATCTTTGTCCATCGGGTACGGGACCCATGAATACCTATATCCATGGGTCCCACTACTACCCATAGTTGGCCCTCCTCCATCCCACTCCTTTCCTTTAGCCCTAGTGTAATGCCCAAGAGACCAAACGTCTAAGATCCACTTTGCACATCGAGCGAACCACACCTACCACCATCCCACTTTTTCATCATCGCTTCACGTAAAAGGATTAACTCAAGGATAGTGGGATGGACTCTAGAAGCCTTATATGTTGGTCTAACCCACTATAAACAATAAAGGTGGGACTAAATCCCCCATAATATCTCATAACAAGACCGTACGTCCAGTGCCAGCACATGTGTCATGTCGTGCGGTCCCCTCTTAGCACACGCGATCGTACGCCCAGTGCCAGCACATGTGTGTCAACGAAATATGGTCGATAGCCCACCTAGGGGTATGTCCAAGGTGGTAGATTAGCGGGGAAGATGCGTGGAACGACAATCCGGACGTGACACAGAGACGAAACTAGATGAACACGAGGGTTTATCCATGTTTGGGCCGCTAGGTTTAGCGTAATACCCTACGTCCTGCGTCGAGTTGTCTATTCTATATATTGATGAACGTGTTTTTTGAGGGGGGGGTCCCTGCTCGCCTTCTATAACCGCGGGGAGCAGGGTTACAGATCCTAGAAGATCGGATCTCACAGTAGAATAAGGAAACCTAGTCGATTACAATTACATATCGTGAAGGACACGATATCTTTCCTAACCGACTACGCTTCCTTGCTTTCCAATCCTGAGAAGGCTTGCGTGCCGCCATCCGACCAGCTAAGCCGCCTGTCCGACCAGCTGGGCCTTGACGCCACAAGCCTTCACAGCGAATTGGGTCGACCTTCATGAAGCAGCCCAAGTCTAGTCGTGAGGGTACCTAGGTTTATACCCCCATAGCTAGTCCCCGAGCACATTGAATCTTGGAGCAGTGAAAAAGATCTTGGCAACATTCCTGAGCAGCTTCGTCCGAACTTCAAGCCTAGTCGTTATAATCTGTCGTTTGCCATTTCATGAACACACAAGATACGATGTGCTCTTAAAAAAGAAAAAATGATTTCTGGGAGTCTAATGAAGTGTGCCCACTTTGTGCTTATGCAGCGCAAACACCAACCCAGTCTTAAGGTAGACCATGATAAAACACACCAGCATACTCACCGACCAGGTGAAGTGTGCCCACTTAGTCCCTGAGCTTGGTAACAGATGACTTGGTCATGTGATGCCAAGGTCAAAAAATAGAAAAATTAATATATACATGCGCGACCCAGCGCCATGTATACACGGTAGTCCCCGAGCTTGGTAACAGATGACTCGGTCATGTAATGCCAAGGTCAAAAAATAGAAAAATAAATATATACATGCGCGACCCAGCGCCATGTATACACGGTAGTCCCCATGCTTGGCAATAGATGACTCAGTCATGTAATGCCAAGGTCTAGAAATTGGACTGTAGACTCGTGATAGAGTAGCAACACAACGCGCCATCGGGCGCGGACAAAGCCATCAGCTTTAAGCTATCGCTGTCCACTTTAAAGCATACCTCCGCCGTCCTTTCGGCAACTTTCACTGTATGCCATCACAAAAGGTGACCTTTACTCTGTTGATCCCGTGACATAGTATGGGCTTCTTTCATGGTGGACATAGTCTATGAACCAAGGCAACTCAGCTATAAATATAGCGTCTTGGAACCCTTGTTTACCCAGTAGCCATGGTGCCAACACTTCAGACATCCTATAAACCGAAAATGAGTGTTGCCGAGCTAGTCAATCCGCCAGGGTCAAAGTTTTATGCATAATGCGAAGTTCCTGGTAGGATTCTTGTGAGGGGACAGTTTGTTAGGACTCTTCCCAATTGGTTCTGAATAGATAGGAACGGCAGAGTTCCTGGGAGGATTCTTGTGACGCCGGCAATAACTCTAAACCATGTTGTCATGTACTGGGTCATCCATGGTTCCCCAAACTCAAGCTATTGCCCAGGGCAGCCTTCCCAGTGTCTAGGGAAGCTTGAAACTGCTACGGTGATAGTCTTGCCGGTGACGAACCGCGGGAACACCGCTGGTAGTGCGTGCAAACACCCTTTATTATACATAAATATCTTCAGGCCAAAAACAGCGGACTAGTCCCCAGTATGACTGATGGAGCTGGCCCTGAAGCCAACGCGGCTCTGCCACGTGTGTGCCTGTAACCGGTCATCTGACCAATCCACAGCTTTGCTGAGAAGGCTGGCGAAGAAGCCGACCAGTCCCTAGTATGACTGGTGGGGCTGGTCCTGAAGCCAACGCAGCTCTGCCACGTGTGTGCCTGTAACTGGTCATCTGACCAGTCCCCAGCTTTGCTGAGAAGGCTAGCGAAGAAGCTGACCAGTCCCCAGTATGACTGGTGGAGCTGGTCCTGAAGCCAACGCAGCTCTGCCACATGTGTGCTTGTTACTGGTCATCTGACCAGTCCCTAGCTTTGCTGAGAAGGCTAGCGAAGAAGCCGACCAGTCCCTAGTATGACTAGTGGGGCTGGTCCTGAAGCCAACGCAGCTCTGCCACGTGTGTGTGCCTGTAACTGGTCATCTGACCAGTCCCCAGCTTTGCTGAGAAGGCTGGCGAAGAAGTCGACCAGTCCCCAGTATGACTGGTGGAGCTGGTCCTGAAGCCAACGCAGCTCTGCCACATGTGTGCCTGTAACTGGTCATCTGACCAGTCCCCAGATTTGCTGAGAAGGCTGGCGAAGAAGCCGACCAGTCCCCAGTTTGACTGGTGGAGCTGGTCCTGAAACCAACGCAGCTCTGCCACGTGTGTGCCTGTAACTGGTCATCTGACCAGTCCCCAGTTTTGCTGAGAAAGCTGGCGAAGAAGCCGACCAGTCCCCAGTATGACTGGTGGAGCTGGTCCTGAAGCCAACGCAGCTCTGCCATGTGTGTGCCTGTAACTGGTCATCTGACCAGTCCCCAGCTTTGCTGAGAAGGCTGGCAAAGAAGCCGACCAGTCCCCAGTATGACTGGTGGAGCTAGTCCTGAAGCCAACGCAGCTCTGCCACGTGTGTGCCTGTAACTGGTCATCTGACCAGTCCCCAGCTTTGCTGAGGAGGCTGGCATTTGTTTTTAATTTACTTGAGAGAAGAAAAAATTTCTTGTTTATTCTCCAAAAGTTGAATACTTGGGCCGTTAAAATAGGCCGTATGGCATGCGAAGATACAAAAGGTCGTTCCGGCGTGACTCAAAACCCGAGGAGTCATGCAGTAGGGCTATAAAGATAGGCATCGTCATAGTTGCCACTTACCCCAACCATTGCCATTCCCCATTTCCTCGCTTACCACCAAATCTTGCACTGTAGCCCTAAATCTTGAGTAGCACACTCCGCGGCGCGTTGCTCGATTTCCAGGAAATCCGATGGCACGGAAGGCGAAGAGGCCTGCGGCGGCGGCCGCCATCAGATTGGATCAGGAGTGGGCTCCATCAAGGAGCACGGAGGAGAGCATCGGCCGCCTTGTCTCCGGCGGCCTTCTGCAGGACAAGGTGACCGGCGGGTGGAGAGCTCCTACGGGTGAGACCTATCCGCAACCCAATGCTGACGAAGTAGTTGTATTTGAAGACTATTTCATTAGGGGATTTGGTCTGCCTTGTCATGTGTTCCTCCGGAAGTTGCTTGATTTCTGGGGGATTGGACTTTGCAACCTCGGTCCAAATTCTATCCTTTCTATGTCTGTCTTCATTCATCTGTGTGAGGCGTATCTTGGAATACAGCCACATTTCAATCTATTTCGCTATTTTTTCAACAAAAGAAGAATAGCCGTGGGTCTCGCATTGCGGGGAGTGCGTATATCCTGCTGCGCAAGGGGATGGCGTCTGAATATATCAACGTCCCCCTTCAGAGTAATGTAAGCAGCTGGCAGGAGAAATGGTTCTACATGATGCAGTGCCAGACGCCTACCTTAAGTTGTGATGTAGGCAAAGTAGTTGAATCAAGCTGGACCTGGTCGGCGAAGCCCTCTGCAAGTGAGATGGAGCAGGTCCAGGAACTACTTCGTTTAATGAGGGGGTGACTGCTAATGGGATCCAAAATACGGCTAACTTTATGTACCGTCGGGTACTGTCGTGCAAAGAGAGGGTGCGGCCTGGTTATGAATATGCTGGACGGCCTGACTCGACTCGTGAGAGCACCGAAGATTTGGAAACTAAAGAGCTGGAGAGGCGTGTTCACGTGGTGCTCCAATTCTCAGAATGGAAACCCCCGAGGAAGGTTACACAACCGTTCAGCTTGGCACGACCTGTTAAAGATGTGAGTTGTCATTTAGTCTATTTTGCGCCTTTTGGATTGCTTTAGTGTTCGAGGTACTACTTCTGACCCCCCCTTTTTTTGTAGGATCGCTGCAGCGTGTACATCTCGGACGTGCCATCAGCCGACTGGTCGGAGGGGGTCGATCCAAGACCTAGGACTGGCCAACCTCCTCACTCCCAGGCTGGGGAAGCGGCAGTCGAGAAGACACGGAAGGGCAAGGGGGCCGCGGATGTGGCCGACCCGCAAGCTATGAACGCTGCGGGTAAGCGTGTAGCTGCTGGTCGTGGATTCTCCATGAAGTCTTCCTCTAGGACGATGCAAGCTGACGGCTCATTGAAGATCTTGAGCGATGCATGTCCTAAAACATCTGGATCGATTCGTGATTGGGATGACGATGATGACGAAGATGAGCCACCTGTGTTCAAGCGTGCTCATGTTGAAAAGCCGTCAGAGCTAGTTTTGGCGGCACAAAAGGCGAAAGCCCTCAAGCTGAGGGGTGGCCTACGCGTCAGCCACTTGTGAGTATTCGACTGCTTTCTTCGTGGCTTTGTATCCATGACAACATCTTGAATTAATTTAACTCTTATCAGGGATCCCGTGCTTGAAGTTGACCCTGTCACTATTGACAAAGACCCTGAGCCGACCAGGGGTCCAAATGTGGAGTCAGACCAGGCTCGTGGAGAAGCAACCGAGGACGGAGCGCCGAGGATGGGAGGTGACGCTCGAGCTGAATCCGACCGGCGCCCGACCCTGACCAATGCTGGTATTGATGAGCAAGGCACTGGATCTGGCGGGGGTGGATCCCCCGACCAGCGCTTGCCTGAGGGGCCCTGCCCCAACTCACATGGGTCGGCCGGCTCCACTCAGGTGCCCTCGGACGTACCGCTTCCTCCTCCGGAGGCTAGTTCACTCGGCGCTATTGGGTGCGCTGTGGAGCCAGTCGAGGCTGAGGAGGTGCACGCGACCCCAGAGGAAGAGGTTGTGGAGATCCCTCGACCGCCATGATCTTCGGAGCGAATAGTCAGAGTAGCGCACCAATGGGCTGGTGAGTGGGTTTTCCATGAGGAGAACGCTGACAACCGCCCGATGAGGAACTTTGACCGGATGTTGAATCAACTCCACAAATATGTGCAAGTAACATTCTTGAGAATGTGACGTCTGTTGACACTGGTTATCTATCACAATTAAAGGATAAATAAATATGAAAAGGGGATGAATTCAATCCCAAACAAAGGTTTAGGGTTTCAATTGACAATATTCCATGAGTTTTGGTGAATTGTGGTTCTGCAGGGACTAAACCAGGAAATCAACACAGATTGCTTCCCCTAGAAGAAACCAATGGGAGATAACCGAACCGACGCATCAGGATTATTCTAGAAGGATCTAGAGGACACCAGAAGACACCAGGAGGCCGGGCACCCCAGGACACGGCCAGGTGGGACCGACCGGTCCCACCATTAGACCGGTCGGTCTCCCCCTGGGCCCGCTGGACTCTATCTTCTGGAACCTTCCTCCACCGCCTACGAGGATGCATCTCAGCCGTACCTAAGGTCAGTTTGATCCAACGGCTATGATTCCTCGCCCAGGGCTATATAAGCAGCCCCAGACCCCCCTCTCCAGAGCATCACAATCAGATAGAGATCAGGGTTTGATCAATCAAATCATTCAGATCAGTTCATCACCAGAGAAGGAGATCAATCGGAAGCCCTAGAACTACATCCACCTAGATTAGTTAGATAGAATAGGATTAGAGAAGGCAAGCTTCGCTTGAATTCCGGATCTAGTCATGAGAAGGCTCGGTAAACCCAAGATCTTCTCTCTTGTATTAACATTATGGATCTATTTCGTAATTGCTCTTCTAGTTCATCATTGTTCATCATCATTTATGTTCTAGTTCATCGTCTAGTTCTAGTTCATCATCTAGTTCATCTTCTAGTTCATAATCCAGTTCTAGTTCATGTTCTAGTTGGTACTATAGTTCTTCTCGATGATCTAATTCACCTTATTGTTCATCTCTATGTTCTAGATAGCAATACAATTGATATGACTAAGACATCAACAATTATATTCTTGATTATATTGCTTATAGTATGCTTTGTTTATATATTTGGCATATATTGTTCACCATTATGTTTATACTCAAGTTCGTATAGCACTCATCTTAATGATCATTGGGTGGGTGATAGATGTTGTGTAGGCGTGGTGCCTATACACTATTTATCTGCGAATGCGTCCTACGTTCCGGATAGAGTGGTAGATCGCGGGTGTGACATTCCTGTTGAGTCCTTTGTATTCCACCTCCCGAATGTAGTGTTCAGTATGGCTCAGTTAACTCATGGTTTAGGGGTTACTCTGTTTGGCACCTTTACTATGGAGTTGCCTCTTGATTATAAATATGATATGACCTAGCCTATGATTGCCAAATATGTTTGCACTAATCAATGTATGCTATGACTTGTAATTAAAATAACTTAGGCATGTTTCTTATTAATGCTTGTTCTAATCATCACTTGCTAGGTAGTACTATTCTAGGATTATCTTTGATTGATCTGTTCTCTGTCATCACTTATCATTATCATTATCATTACTTTCACTATCTGATCCCTGTTTAGAGTAATGAGTGTGTTATCAGTCTTTATCATAAGTGTGTGCCACATTAACTGTTGTTAAGTCCTCACTAGTATAGTACCATCATACTTTGAATTGATTAGTCTCTAGGCTAAATATAAATAACGATACCTGAGACTAGCTTGGGTGAAATGCTTCTACAACGGGTGTATTTATCTATGCGCTTGCGGGTAAATATTTATCTTTAGATCCAGTGCTCTGATATAATCACATTGCTAGCTTCATGTTAGGGATGACAACTTGACGTTAAGTGAAGTTAGTAGTGTCCCGTACACTTCTTAGTGCCTTCACGAGGTTATTGTTTATGAGGTTCATTCTTAGAGTGGTTCCATTAAGAAGTGTCAACAAGTATTTCTGGCGCCGTTGCCAGGGATGGATTAAAACTCTATTCTTAGTAGCGATGTTAGGAAATACCAACAAGCATTTCTGGCGCCGTTGCCGGGGACCACATCAATTCAATTAGGGATGGTACCTAGGGTTTTTCATTTAAAATCATTATGAACACTGTTAGGACATTGCATTAGTAGCATTTAAAACGGTAGCTAGAACATATTATTTTACTTACACACATGTGATAATGCACTGATTGTTTATCTCTACTCAAACAGGCTTACCCTGGCTTTGTTTATTTTTTTTTATCTTATGCAGGGTGTGATGTATGACTGGTTTCCAACTTCCGACTAACTACGTTGAGGATCCCGAAGCTTTACTAAAGAAAACAAGACACAGACTCAAGAGACCCTCACCACCACTTCCAGAAGTTAACCAGATAAGAAGAAGCTTAACACCAGTGTTGGACACCATGGCCGACAAGACACTCCGTGAGTTTTCTGCACCAACTACTGCCAACATCAGGACTGGACCAACAATCAATGTGGGAGACAACGGATTTGAACTCAAGCCAGCTTTGATCAACATGGTGCAAGCTAACCAGTTTTGCGGAAAGGCACATGAAGATGCAAGTGCTCATCTCCAACACTTTCTAGAGATTTGTAGCACTTTCACCATCAAGGGAGTCGAAAGAGACGCCATTCTACTTCGCTTGTTCCCATTCTCACTCTTGGGAAAAGCAAAACAATGGTTCTACGCCAACAAAGACAAAAACACCTCATGGGCGATCTGTTCAACTGCCTTCCTAGCAAAGTTCTTTCCAGTGGGCAAGACGAATGAACTCCGTGCCAAGATTTCAACTTTCCAGCAACAACATGACGAATCAATCCCAGAGGCTTGGGAACGCTTTCAAGATTACATATCAGAATGCCCTCACCATGGGATGGAGAATTGGCTACTGATGCAGACCTTCTACCACGGGCTCACTTCGAGTACCCGTGAGAATGTGGATGCCGTTGCTGGAGGATCATTCTTGTCACTCACTATCAACAATGCTACTACACTCATTGAGAAGATGGCCTCTAACCAAGGATGGAACGAGGAACGCTCTCAACCGCGCAAGAGGGGAGGAATACATCAACTGAAAGAAGTAGACATGTTGTCTGCCAAACTTGACCTGCTCAAGAAGAAGTTTGATGAACACACTCCCAAGAAAGAAGACGCCATGCACATCTACGAATCTCGCATGGCATGTGAAGAGTGTGGAGGCACTGGTCATTCAGGGAGCAACTGCCCTAAGATTCAAGAGGATGCGAAGTACATCAACAACAACACCAACTATCGTCCTCAACAAGCTCAAGGATGGAACCAACAATCAAGGCCTAATTACTCAGGTAACTACTCAGGTAACTACCAAGGTAATACATTTAACCAACCACCTTTGAGAGAGATGATATCTAATCAAAACAAGATCATTGATAATATGTCTAAGAAGATAGCTTCCAATGATAAACTGCTTGAAAACATTAATACTAGAATGGATAGCTTTACTTCTGCCATAAAGAATCAACATAGCTTTAATAAAATGATAGAATCTCAGTTATCTCAGTTAGCAGCTTCAGTCCCTATGGCTGAAAAGGTAAGATTCCCGGAAGTCCGGAAGAGCTAGAGACTATAAATCTTGTAGATATTTATGATGCAGGGCAGCTCACAGCTAGACCATCGAGGGGATGGAAGGATGACTCCATTGCCCTGAAGAAAGGAGATCCAGGAAGACCTGTCATTCCAATCCACATTGGACCTGACAGTTTTAAAGAAGCAGTCAGCGACCTTGGAGCAAGCGTCAACATTATGCCAAAGGTAATATACGAACAAATTCATGGTGCACCTTTGTTATATACAAATATGTGTTTGCAGCTTGCAGATCAGACACTGTGCTACCCATTGGAAATTCTAGAAAATGTCTGTATTCGAGTGGGACACTCGTATGTGTGTGTAGACTTTGTGATCATTGAAACAGGTGGAGACAATAGAGCACCCATCATTCTTGGACGCCCGTTCCTAAGCTCGACCAAAGCCATCATCTACGCGGACAGCGCCAAGATCTGTTTCACAATCACAGGCAACAAAGAAAGATTCAGCTTCAAGATACGTACACTCACTACTCGAGTCCACCCTCAGATGCCCTACGAAGATGCAAACGCTATATCATCAATGAAGAAGAATAGGAACAGAAGGAGGAAGAACAAGGCTACACAACCGCATCAAGACATAGTGTGGATGGTCAACTCTGTCCAAACAGAGAGTGACCACCTTCTTCCATCACCATACCTAGCCAAGAGAGACGACCCAGGTGTACCCACCATCGATTGCAAGATCGAGGGGAGTACATTCCACAAGACGTTCTGCGACATCGGATCAAGTGTTAACATAATATCTAAGGTAACATATGAATACTTATATAAAAATAGACCTATGTATCAAACATATGTGCAACTGCAGCTGGCGGACCAAACATATCGATTTCCGGAGGGAGTAGTAAAGGACGTAATGATCCAAATTGAAGACTACTACGTTCCCACTGACTTCATGGTACTAGACATGGGAAGAGAAGACAATATCCACATCATCCTGGGAAGACCCTTCCTCAACACCACTGGCGCCATCATCTACATGAGATCTGGAGAGATCCACTTCCAGTTCCCAAGGGAGAAGGTATGTTGTTACTTTAATAGATATGCCACTAATGAACAGGAAAAGAAGAACCACTCAAGGAGGAGGCGCCGCACATCCCAACGCAACAAGAACCGATCAATCAAGGATGGATGGGCCGACTATGAAGGAGAAGTCACCAGGAGTGAAGACATCCCATTAAAGGAAATGAAGGACGATGAAGTAAAGGAGACAAGTCCACCAGTCAAGCGAGTGTGGAAGAAGAAAGAGTGTTCTAATGACGTGCAATCATCGAGGTCCTCCTCAGGATCTGCTGATGCACCCAAGGAAGAATAAGGAGCGTACAAGGAGTCTTGTTCGATAGACTGTAAAACATTGAACCCTCGCCGAAAGGTAACTCAGTATTTACCCATTAGCATTAAATTCATCATTATATAATTAGTAGATAAAGCATAATCATTTTACCATTAGTATCATATTTACTTCTTAGCAATCAAATCTGCATTAGAAAACAAAATAAAAATATCTAAGCACCATGAGAGTATTATACTTTCTGTGGAGGCATAAAAAATATACATTTGCATATTTACTTCTGCATTGCATAAAAACAAAAATCCAAAAAGAGACACTATGAAACACTGCCGAAACTCTGCTTAGTGGAAAGGAAGAACATAAATAATCTTAAGAGCTTTAAGACAACTAGACAAATGGGAGGAATGTTTATCACTAACACTTAATCAAGTTCCACTAGTTGTGTTGTCTATTTTTGAATTCAGCAGGAAGAGAAGAAGAAAAGGACTCAAGCTAACGGTCTACTCATCTTCTGGAGAAAAAGACCACATCAAGATCCAGCTTGGGGGAAGGCACCCCCAGTTATCACGATAAGTATCACGGCTTTTTACTATTATTAGTTTGGTTTAGTTAGATCAGGTCAATAAATGTAGAAAACCCATAAAAAGATGAATAACTATTACAAAACCAAATAAAGATATTATATAATAAATAAATGTCTAGGTGGATATAAACTTAATTTTGCTCATGATGAAAATGATTAACAATTGCTCTGCCGTAATTCCTTTTAAGTACCTCGTGTTCAACCTTAAATTTTCTTGAGTTTTAGACAAAGTTGTTCTGAATAAACTCTGAACCTGAAACATGTGGATTGCAAATGCTTGATCTAAAGTCTAGATAATTGTGAGATATGATATAAAAAGGTTTGAGCTACAGTTTATCTAATTCCTAGAGATACTAGAGTTCTAGAGATTTACACTTTGAAAAAAAAATTCTTTTAAAACACATGATGAGATCCTGTATGACATAACATGAATTCCTACCCAGAGCCATTAATATGATCTTAAGATGAGGCTACTTGCTTTGTTCTAAGTTTTTAGTTATGGTTGAGAAATTTATCATGCTCTAGAGATCAAGAATGTTTTATTAAAAGATTCACTCTTCCGAAGTAGTATTGTGTTAGAGGCATGGGACTATGCAAAAGTATAAAAGGAGGAAATAAAAAGGGACAAGTGTCCGACTACCTCAAAAGAGAAAAAGAATTATGATAAAAATATCAAAAAAAATGATAGCCCATGGTCCCTCTAACTACAATATGCCAGTAAGAGATGACAAAATTTCAAAGGTTCTAAGTTCTTGATCCATGAGTATGACATCTTCCTAACTTTGAACTTTGACTTGGTAAGATATGCTATTCACTTCTTAAAAAGCTCCAGATATATATTCATAGAAAAGAAGGAAAATGCATCAGTGAGGAATCATAAAATATAAAAGAGCTATTTGAGAGTGTCATACAGTGGAATCTCTGACCTTTATTTTGAAAAAACATAAAAACTCCAGAATGAAGGTTGATCAAAGAGTTAGAGATACAGTTCTTAACTTAATTGTTCTATCTTTCAATTGTTTAAAGACCCAGGTGAAGGCAAAAGCTCTATAGTTAAAGGTAATATGAGAAAGTCAGAATAGTTAATTCTAACCCAAGGGAAGATTTTTGTTTGAGCATATGTACCTTTGAGGTGTGAAAGCATAGTAGCAATTCTTGATTCATCATGACTATTTGCTAAGGGACTAGCAAAAGGTAAGCTTGGGGGAGTTGTTGACATTGGTTATCTATCACAATTAAAGGATAAATAAATATGAAAAGGGGATGAATTCAATCACCAAACAAAGGTTTAGGGTTTCATTTGACAATATTCCACGAGTTTTGGTGAATTGTGGTTCTGCAGGGACTAAACCAGGAAATCAACACAGATTGCTTCCCCTAGAAGAAACCAACGGGAGATAACCGAACCGACGCATCAGGATTATTCTAGAAGGATCTCGAGGACACCAGAAGACACCAGGAGGCCGGACACCCCAGGACACGGCCAGGTGGGACCGATTGTGCAAACATATTTGACAATCATAGGCTAGGTCATATCATATTTATAATCAAGAGGCAACTCCATAGTAAAGGTGCTAAACAGAGTAACCCCTAAACCATGAGTTAACTGAGCCATACTGAATACTACATTCGGGAGGTGGAATACAAAGGACTCAACAGGAATGTCACACCCGCGATCTACCACTCTATTCGGAACGTAGGACGCATTCGCGGATAAATAGTGTATAGGCACCACGCCTACACAGCATCTATCACCCACCCAATGATCATTAAGATGAGCGCTATACGAACATGAGTATAAACATAATGGTGAACTATCTATGCCAAATATATAATCAAAGCATACTATAAGCAATATAATCAAGAATATAATTGTTGATGTCTTAGTCATATCAATTGTATTGCTATCTAGAACATAGAAATGAACAATAAGGTGAATTAGATCGTTGAGAAGAACTATAGTACGAACTAGAACATGAACTAGAAATGGATTATGAACTAGAAGATGAACTAGATGATGAACTAGAACTAGACGACGAACTAGAACATAAACGATGATGAACAATGATGAACTAGAAGAGCAATTACGAAATAGATCCATAATGTTAACACAAGAGAGAAGATCTTGGGTTTACCGAGCCTTCTTGTGACTAGATCCGGAATCCAAGCGAAGCTTGCCTCCTCTAATCCTATTCTATCTAACTAATCTAGGTGGATGTAGTTCTAGGGCTTCCGATTGATCTCCTTCTCTGGTGATGAACTGATCTGAATGATTTGATTGATCAAACCCTGATCTCTATCTGATTGTGATGCTCTGGAGAGGGGGTCTAGGGCTGCTTATATAGCCCTGGGCGAGGAATCGTAGCCGTTGGATCAAACCGACCTTAGGTACGGCTGAGATGCATCCTCGTAGGCGGTGGAGGAAGGGTCCAGAAGATAGAGTCCAGCGGGCCCAGGGGGAGACCGACCGGTCTAGTGGTGGGACCGGTCGGTCCCACCTGGCAGTGTCTCAGGGTGCCCGACCTCCTGGTGTCTTTTGGTGTCCTCTAGATCCTTTTAGAATAATCCTGATGCGTCGGTTCGGTTATCTCCCATTGGTTTCCTTCTAGGCGAAGCAATTTGTGTTGATTTCCTGGTTTAGTCCCTGCAGAACCAGAATTCACCAAAACTCGTGGAATATTGTCAATTGAAACCCTAAATGTTTGTTTGGTGATTGAATTCATCCCCTTTTTATATTTATTTATCCTTTAATTGTGATAGTGTTTACACCATATTTTGGATCAAAAAGATTGTTATTTTGTAAGCACAAACGGCTAGTTTGTTGAGGAAAGAATCGACCAGAAAATTAAGAAGCTTATGGACAAGTAGATCAAATCTAGCATCTTTATTATGGTTGTATTTCCGAACCCCACTGATATGCATGGTAGATTAGACTTGCTTGGTCTTAAATCGAGTCATGGTCTTAACGGGTAGATCTTGTTCGTGCCTCATGGACCCTGTATCGGCTAAAATAGCTGATCCAGTTATGCTTTCTTCATAATGTGTTCTTTTGAGTGGCTTGGAATCAACGGGTCTACTCTTTGCGCAAGACGTGATCTAGCTTAGTCATCATTATGGATGTATGGAGACACCCCACTGTTGATGTTTAAGCTATTTTATCGATCTATTTGTTATTATGGCTGTATGGAGACACCCCACTATTAATGAATAGAACTGCTCGTGCAATTAGTCGATACGTTGGTTCCATGTCGCTTAGACGTACACATAGATCTTTATTCTATTAAACTTTCTCAAGCTCATCGGTTGTTTATCTATTATAAATGTTCTTTTATACATATCATAGTCGTCATGCTTCATATCTTTTTCAATGCTTTTCATACAATCTCGTGGGAGTTGACTTGGTAGTCAATATCCTAAAACAAGTGGCTATATCAGAGCCGTATATTTTGGAACTGTCTGGCACCAAACCGGCAGGTTCCACAATTTGACAACTTTTTCTTCTCCTTGTCAATTATAGGTCAAATTGACTGGCACGCCCGAAGTCGATCTCGCTAAGGATCGGCATCACCACCTGCTGAAGGGTCAGGAGGTCAGGACCTTGCTCCGTACGCCCTCTGAGGACAGTGTGCATGAGTGTGTTGGCGTGACCGATGAAATTTTACGTCAACACATTCTTTTGGCACACCCGGTGGGACCCAATCGTCTGAATCATGACATTTGACAATGAAAACGTGCTGAACGTGACAATGGAGGAGCTTCCAGAGGAAACTCAACGTTTAATAGAACAGACTGTTGAGCAGTATCGACACTTGAGTTTACTGAGCTATAGCAAGACCAGGGATAAAAAGATCTTTTAGAAAACTCATCTTCCAAGGGTGATTTTGGAAGGTCATGAGGATCCGATGGTATAGATACAACATAATGCTATGCGAGAAGTAATCAGCAAGGCCATGTCCACTACTCTGATGAATCACAATGAAGTGTTCCTCAACAGTCTTACAAATGCCATTAAGGAGGCCTTTAACATGGGTGGTGACAGAAGAGGTCCAACATATACTGTTGGAAACAGTCAAGGAGCTGGAACTTCTACTGGACCTCAAATTAATGGTCCAAATGGCAATGGAAGCCAGATGATGATTAACCCTGGGGGCATAACACCGCAGCCAGTGCAACATCCGAATATGAGTAATAATATGTACTCATCGGCTACAAAAATAGCTCCTCATGCAAGACGCATTACTAGAGACTTCAATGCACCACCATATCAAGGGAGCGTAGCACCTGGTGATATTCCTCAGGGATATCATTATGTCTCGGATTATTATACCTTAGACGCTCAAGAGAATCTGGGATATAATGGCAACACTTTCGGGGGGCAGAACATCGGCTATCAAAGGCCGGTGAATCAAATTGACCAGTTGATGAGTCGGGTAACTGATCTGGTTCAAAAGCAATTTGGCTTGACGCCAAAATCTACAGTGACTGGCTATAAGAAGCCATATTCAGAATGGTTTGATCAGGTTGTTCTTCCTCCAAGATATAGAATCCCAGATTTTACTAAATTCACAGGAACCGGCTCAGTAACAACCATGGAGCATATAACCCAGTTTCTAGTCCAGCTCGGGGAGATTGGTGATGAACAAGCACTTAAAGTCAGAATGTTCCCTCTCTCTATCTGGTTCAGCTTTTTCATGGTTTTTTATCTCTGCCACCCAATTCCATTCAGAGCTGGGAGGATCTAGAAGACAAATTCCATAAATATTTTGACTTTGGGGTATTGGAGAAAGGCGTAGTAGACTTGATCGATACAAGGCAAACAAATAATGAGTCTGGATGCCAGTACCTTCAGAGAATCAGAGAGATGAAGAATCAATGCTACTCCTTATCATTGTCAGATCCAGAGGTGGTTAGCATTGCAATTCGAGGATTGATACCTGCCATCAGAGAGAAAATCGGCTTTGGTTGTAACAATATGGCCGATTTAGCTAAAAAGGTGGCAAATATTGATGCCCAAAATCGGTACAATCAAATCTTTAAGCCCAAGAAAGCTTACAATGTAGAAAGCCATTTCTTCCTGGAAGATGAAAACGATAATTCAGGAGATGAAAGTGATGAAGAAGTGGTTGTTGTAGATTGGTCTTGGAAAAACAATGAGTACATACCTTGGGCAAAAGCTAAGAGTGCCGATAAACATATAAAGTATAGCTTTGACATCACTAAGGCCGACAAGATATTTGACTACTTTCTAGAAAAGGGTCAGATTAAGTTGATTGGGAACCATACTATCCCATCGGCTGAGGAGCTTAAAAATAAAAGGTACTGTAAATTTCATAATTCTGGTACCCATACTACTAACGATTGCCGAGTTTTCAGAGATATGATACAGAGGGCAATCGTTAAAGGAAGGATAGGTCTGGAAAAAGCCAAAGGCATGGGCATCAACGGCCATCCTTTCCCACAGAACATGGTAGCTCCAGCACCTCGGAGTGAAATCAAGGTGTTGACTTCTGACAAAGCCAAGGCAGCTGGGGCAGTTGATCCAAAGAAACAGTTAACAGCTAGGGAGTATCAGGAGATGAAAAGGAAGAAAAACACTGATCAACATGATCAACCTGAGACTTCAAAGGCTGGTGAAGCAAGAAGGCGTCCAACTGTCAGAATCTTACTGAACAAGTGGCAACATCAGAAGGAAAGGAGTCGAGTGCAAAGGGAAAGAGATGAACAAGAATATCAAGAGTGGCTTGAAGAACAAGAGTATAGGAGGTCTCGTGAAGAAGGAAGACGCATCAGAGATGAAGAAAAGAATCATTGGGACTGTCCTTTCTTCAGGCATTGTTGGAATGAAGGCTTAAAACTTCCTACTATTCGTAATTGTCCAGAATGCAGTGATCAGTATCGAGAGTATAGGCAGTCGAGAGACAACCGCCGATCTGTACATGAAAGATTGAGGTTTGAAAAGACAGATCGGTGCATAAAAAATAAAAATGTTCATAATCGGCTTGGAGTAAGGTTAGCCGATCATGATCATCCTTGGCAAAAGGGGCAATGGTGTCCTGGTGGCTTGACCAAAAGCCAGAAGCGACGGGTTCAAAGGTTAAGAAATGATGAAATCCAAAAGAAGAAACCCAAAGTCTGGCAAGTAAAGCAGATAGCCGATAAGGGCGAGTCATCGGCTAATATCGCTGCTCTGTTCATGTTACCTGCTGAATTTAGATCCTCTGACCATGAAGAAGAATCCGATGGTGAAGAAGCGATAGCTCAGTGGATCTATCAAGCAGAAGAGGCCACGTTTCAAAAACCCGAGAGACATTCCCATTTAAAAGCTTTATATCTAAAAGGGTTTGTCGATGGAAGGCCTCTGAACAGAATGCTAGTTGATGGAGGGGCATCTGTTAATTTGATGCCATATGCCACTTTTAGAAAGCTTGGTAAGACTACAGAAGACTTGACTCAGACCGATATGAGGTTAACCAACTTTGCTGGCAACGTATCGGCTACTAAAGGTGCTATATGTGTTGAGTTAACAATTGGCAGCAAAAGTATGCCGACTACTTTCTTTGTAGTCGATGCAAAAGGATCATACAGTGTGCTTCTTGGAAGGGATTGGATCCACGCCAACTGTTGCATTCCGTCTACCATGCATTAGAATGTGATTCAATGGATCGGCGACACCGTGGAAGTGGTACCAGCCGATTCAACTGTTAGTGTTGCTTATTCAGACCCTGATGTTTGGAACTTTGATAACATGGAGTGCTTTTCTGGGAAGATTCTTGAGGATGACTTTCTCAAGACGATTGACAAGAGTCAACAGCCGATCTAAGCAATCGTCTTCAAAAATGTTCTAGCAAATTAACTTGCTGACGATGACTCGCATCGACGCCAATAAGCTAAGGCCGGTGTTGTGTTAGTCAAGAGTATCTCTTTTAGAGTTGGAACAAAGGATCGATTTGTTTGATTTTATAGCCGATACTAATGTATCGCCTTTAGAACAAAAATAGCCGATATGTATATATCGTCTTTTGATTTTTTATTGATAGCCAATACTAAGGGAGTATCGCCTTTAGAACATTCATCAAAGGAAAAAAGTTAAAAGAAAAGTTTTGGAAGTGCAAGCAAGACAATGCAAAGAACATCGAGTGGCGATACTTAACAGAATTATTTGAAGCCTGACGATGCAGGGACAGACTTATGGTTCAGTTTGTTCGGTCACCAGGCCGGATACTCAAAAGAAACATTAAAAAGAACAACAAACTAATCTAGATGAAGCTTGTTCAGGAGGTCCTCCAGGTGCGACACCTCCGTCACGGCGAGCCCCAGGGGCTGGAATTCCTCCACCAGCTCCCTGAAGTCTTCCCTCGTCCTGGCGCTGACGAAGGAGGGAGAGACTTCCCCGGAGATCTCAGCACCGCTGAGTTCAGCTCCGGCAAGGGCGAAGGTGGCGCCATGGCAAATGGCGTGGAGGGCCAACTCCCTGATGCGCGTCCCGACATCATCCAGACGCGCCCTTAGATTGTCTCCCCGTGCATTCACGAAGTCGGCAATCGCCGTGGCTCGCCCAAGGAGCCAATCGAGCTGCTGCTGGAGTTCTACGATTGGATAAGAAAGACTAAATTTCAAAAAGATAGCCGATTCAATCGAATCAAAGAACAAATCAGCTAAATATTTGAACAAAAGTTACCAAAAGGTTGACTAGAACGGTTATGCAAGGATGATTGAAGTGATGAGTTGGGGATTTGGAAAAGAATGTACCAGCAACCCTGGCGTCGGACGCCTCTAGGTGTTCAAGAACACTGTTAAGGCGGGCGCGGAGGACCTCTCGCTCCTCCACCAGGCGGGCGGTTCGGCAACGCTCCTCCTCGAGGAGACGTCTGGTGTCGGAGATGCCCCGGATGAAGGCCCAGGCATCATCATCCAATGCCAACCCATGCCCCGACAGGGGTTGGTTGGGGCCTTGGTCGTCCACCGAAAAAGAAGGGCTGCAGAAAGGTTAGGGTTTTCGTTAGGTGAATGAGAAGTTTCGGAGCACAAGAAGTTGTTGAAGAGAAAATCATTACCCGAGCAAACGGCGACGAGTCGCCGGAGGGCCGTCCACAGACTTCGATGCTTCAGCAGGACGCTTATCGCGGTTGTCCGCCATTGCTTTGATCGTCGGTTGGAGAAGAAGGGCAGTCGGTGATTGAGGAGAGCAAAGGCTGAAGAGTAAGGCAATGAATGCGTGGTGTGTTTGAGAAGCCGATGTTTTGTATTTATGAGTAAGGCTCAAGAAGGTGAAAGGGTGTCGGTTCGGGGGCACCCTCAGATCCAGATCCTAAGGTGAATCGACTAAATAGGTCGTTCTAGTACCAATCAGCTAAAGGATAAGTTGTCTAGATAATATCGACTAAGGATAGCTGATGGAGCTTCAAGTGTTAAATGGATAACAGAGTATCCTGACACCAATCAACCGATGAAGAATGTGAATGTTTACAAAGAAAGGGTTGAGAATCAGGAATTACAAACAAGCAGAGTTATATGTTCAGTACAGATTTCAGTGCATCCAAAGCACTCAAACGGATGGTGCCTATATCATCAATCTCCTTTTGATCTTCTTCGGCAGAACCTGGGATTAACTTTTTCTTGGCTTTGATAACCTGAAGTTCACCATGAAGAAGCGCAATCTTTTTCTTCTGCTCGCAAAGTGCAGCAGGAATCTTTTCCAAGCTCTCCTTCTCTGATTTGATTTGCTCATTGATGACCTGGAGTCTGCTCAACAACTGATCCCTCTCGGCTTCTAGAGCTGACAGGTTACCGATATGGATAGTAGAGTCTGCATTAAGATGATCTATGGTGTTCTTTGCAGAAACCATGCCAGAGATACAACGTTCTTCATGTTTTGGCAGGTGCACTTGAGCTTCACGTGCCCTGAGCTTGGCTTTGGCCTTGGAGAGCTTTGGCCCGAGAAATTCTATGTGAGTGACAGAGGTTAAGATTTCCTTTAGGTTTTCTGGTATGTCATTCCTAACCAAGTCTAGAATATCTCTGATTCCCCTTGCATCTTGCACCAAATTGGCTATGTTGACCTCTAGAAGGGGGACTAAGAGTTGAAGCCGAAGCTTAACTTCTTCAGGGAGTCCTATTGGAGATTTTGGTGCAGGGTTTTCCTCTTCATCTATATAATCTTTCAAGTTGAAAGGGATGATAGGGGAAGAAGGTTCTCCTTGCTCCTGAAAAGGCAGATATGTAAGTAATCACAAATGAAAGGTTGTTAAAAGAGATAAAGTCACACCTGGTTAGATGGAATAATATGAAGCTCAGGAGCAGTTGATGAAGGCTCAGGGAGTGCATCTGAAAGAAATTTTCATTAGGTTTTAAGATCATCTATTGTAAAAATAAGGTCAATCGGCTGAGAGTTATACCTGGTTGAGGAAGTTCTTGATCGGTATCAGGGAGAGGAAGCATTTCAAACTCAACATTTTGAGTGTCCACTTGCTCCTGAGGATTAAAAGACAGAAAAAGTTACAAACTTAGTGATGAGAGCCGGGGAAGGCAGATTTTTCTTACCTCTATATTGACATTTTCATTCAAGGATTGGCTGCTGGCAGAAGTGTCTTTCTTCTTCTTCTTGGATATGACCTCGGTGGTTGGCTTGTTAGTTTTCTGTTTCTTGGAAGAGCCAACTTCTTTTATGAAAGTGCTGAGAGTTTGGTCATCTGGGACATCAGAGATTTTCCTCTTCATCAAGGTCTTGATAGTAGGAGCATCACAGCCAATCCTTGGGTTTGGACACCATATGTTGTAATTTATTTTTGGAGGGTCTAGGGTGACTAAATCCTGCATGTATTTACCATAAGACATCAAAAAGAAAGCCGATGGTAAGAGTATGTAACTTGGGAAAATTGAGTCATACTTCATCGGTTACTTGTAAGTCTGAATTCAGCTTGAGGCAATAGGTGGCCACAGCTTCATTAAAAAGATGAATGGCCCATTGTTGCCACCATTCTTGGAAAGAAACTGAAGAGAAGGGTCTGCAGTTCCATTCCTTGACCATCTTCAGGGAGACAGATTGCTCTAGTTGGAATATTTTGTGATACTCTAAGGCAGAATTTACTGCTTCCCTTGGTCTGAGCTTATCGGCAAAATAAAGAGATGGGGGCACTTGGCTGAAACCAATTTGCCTGGCTGCCATGACAGGATGATAAAATTCATAGGACATGGGAGGTTTTTTCTCTACCATGCCTAATTTCAGTTGGCAAAAGGCAAGGCTTCATTATCTGGCACAAGATCTTCAGGCCCTCACTGTCACATTCTCTTTGGAATCTGAAAGTGTATGGATTCTCGAAGTCTGTAATATCTAGATATTGAAACCAATCAAGAATGGCAGCAGGGAATCCTTTGTAGAAGATCTTGAAGAAGAAGCCGACTGATTCATCGATAAATATCATGGCAGCAGCTTCTCCAAATGAGGTGCATCTTCTCATTTTTGTATTATCAGCCAGTAGCTTTTCTTGGCTGTCTGGGTATAGTTTAGGGAAAGATAAGGTCCTCAAGTCTGGGGTTACCAACCTGTGGAGATGAAGGTTAAGCCAGAGTTGGAGCAACCACCAAGGACCTGTTATTGATGGGATATCATCATTTTCCATCAAACTTTGGGCTACTTTATTCAACATGTTGTACAGAGCCCCCAGAAGATACTTTCCTAGAGGTATATCTGAAGTCACAGGCAACTTTTCTGTCAGAGCCAAGAAATTAGAGGTTGGACCACAACTCTGACCACAGAACAAATACTTCTCCAGCCACATATTCAGAAAAATAATGTGCTCTCGTTCTGAGACACTAGATTGAGGAGTATTGAAGGTGGTAATGTAATTGGACCAACCACCTGGTTTTCCAAGCTTGATGGAAGGTTTGGTTTGAAAGCTATAGGGGTTGATTGATCCGGTAATATTTAAGTCGGTCAGCATGTGCACATCGGCTAAATTTGGGGTCATGGGACCCTGCTTGAACATGAAAGAATTGAAGGTACCAGACCAAAAGTAGCAGGCCGCCTTCAGCATTTGTTAATTTTTCTTCATGTCAGCTAAAGACAGAGTGATGCACTAATCTAGGCTGCGAAGAATCCAATCTGATTTCTTTTTGGCTTCTACCTTGATCAGCCAGTCTCTCCAGCCTGGAATAATTGATGGCCAGTTCCTAAAAGGAGTTTTGCCCCAGTACTTTGAAGCGAAATCTGAATTCTTGAAGGGGACTCTCTGAGTTTCAGCAGTGATGGCTTCGGTAGGGTCAAGATTTCCTACTGGACCGAGGAAGAAGTCATTTGGACTGTCTTGAATTGGGATAAGGATCTGGTCGTGAAGCACCTGAAAATTCAAATTTGAGGGAAAATACAAAAATAAAGAATCATCGGAGAAGAGGGGTGATAGGAAACCCGGAGTTTACCTCAGGGATGGAATCTTGAGTCACCATTTGACCTGCGGAAGCACCAAATTCGAGCTTTCGAAAGATTTTTACTTGAAGATCAAGTGGCGGCGGACTTCTTTGAAAGTTAGGGTTTGAGAATGGCCCTGGGAGGAAGCAATAATGGTTGGGAAGAAGACTCGGCTGATCGGCTAAGAAAAAGGTTAGCCGATTGGACCCTAAGGGAAGAAGTAGCATTTTTGGAATAAAATAAATTCCATCCCAAAATTAGGGGGCATGTGTTTACACCATATTTTGGACCGAAAAGATTGATATTTTGTAAGCATAAACGGCTGGTTTATTGAGGAAAGAATCGGCCAGAAAATTAAGAAGCTTATGTTGGTTCGAGTGTAACCAGAAGATTCAAGTGGATCAACGTGGTGGGCTTCAAAGACGTGTCGGGCTCGACCAAGGAGTTCAAGACCGGGTCGTCTTTTATTTTACCTATTATGTAACCTAGTCGTGTTAGGGTAGGAGTCAACCGGATTATAAATAGCTAGAAACCCGAATTTTGTATGGACATCCAATCAATCAATACATCGGCCACCGGCCAAAACCCTAGGGGTAGGAGTAACGTAGATCTCGGCGAGACCTTCAATCAGGCAGGGCTGCATCGGTATCGACCGACCTCCGGTTTGCTTGTAAGTTTCACCAATGGCTCGTGTCATCGTGTAATAAGGCTGTATTTGGCATCGACCAAACTCTTGTTAAGCTATGGCATGGCTAGTTATCGGTTTAAGCTCGTCTTTTGTAAGACTGTCTTGACTCTGATCAATCTCTTACTTTAGTCGATCTTGGCTAGTTATCGGCTCTATTGGCTTGGCAAGCTAATAGATTCATTAAGTTATCGATGTTGTTTTATGTTTTATTTTGTTTCTTTATATTCTAAACAACATCTTGCCCAATCAAGATTGACAGAGTGGCTTAAGCTTAAAGGACGCTTAATTTCGGCTATCTCGAGGCTTTTCATGCTCACAACAGAGAAAATAGCCGATTTGAGCCCTCATCGACTATTTTGTCAATCTTGGTTGTTACGTGTTGTGCGTTCGATATATCCGATAAAACTGTGACCTTGATCTAAGGACAAGTAGATCCAATCTAGCATCTTTATTATGGTTGTATTTCCGAACCCCACTGATATGCATGGTAGATTAGACTTGCTTGGTCTTAAATCGAGTCATGGTCTTATCGGGTAGATCTTGTTCGTGCCTCATGGACCCTGTATCGGCTAAAATAGCCGATCCAGTTAAGCTTTCTTCATAATATGCTCTTTTGAGTGGCTTGGAATCAACGGGTCTACTCTTTGCGCAAGACGTGATCTAGCTTAGTCATCATTATGGATGTATGGAGACACCCCACTGTTGATGTTTAAGCTATTTTATCGATCTATTTGTTGTTATGGCTGTATAGAGACACCCCACTATTAATGAATAGAACTGCTCGTGCAATTAGTCGATACGTTGGTTCCATGTCGCTTAGACGTACACATAGATCTTTATTCTATTAAACTTTCTCAAGCTCATCGGCTGTTTATCTATTATAAATGTTCTTTTATACATATCATAGTCGTCATGCTTCATATCTTTTTCAATGCTTTTCATACAATCTCTCGGGAGTTGACTTGGTAGTCAATATCCTAAAACAAGTGGCTATATCAGAGACGTACATTTTGGAACTGTCTGGCACCAAACCGGCAGGTTCCACAATTTGACAACTTTTTCTTCTCCTTGTCAATTATAGGTCAAATTGACTGGCACGCCCGAAGTCGATCTCGCTAAGGATCGGCATCACCACCTGCAGAAGGTTCAGGAGGTCAGGACCTTGCTCCGTACGCCCTCTGAGGACCATGTGCACGATTGTGTTGGCGTGACCGACGAAATTTTACATCAACAGATAGATAACCAGTGTCAACAACGGCCACGCATCCTGTGAGTTTTTGGACATCCTTCATGCATCTTGGAGGTTTCATTTTTAGGACGACTTGAATTTTTTCGGGGTTAGGCCTCAGGCCATCTTTGCTTACTACGTTACCTAGTAGTATGCCCGACGGGACCCCGAAGGTACATTTTTTAGGATTGAGCTTCCATCGGAATTTATTTAAGGCCTCGAAAGTTGCGCGTAGGTCGTCTACTAATGTTGGGGCCTGCTTGGTTTTTACGACGATATCATCAACGTAGGCGGCTATGAGCTCTGCTCGTATTTTGTTTTCTAGGCATTTCTGTATTGCAATTTGATACGTGGCCCCTGCATTCTTGAGCCCAAAGGACATCGTAGTGTAGCAATACGTTCCAAAAGGGGTGATAAAGGAAGTTTTGGCCTGATCTTCTCTTAGAGAGATCTGATGATAGTCGGAATAGCAATCTAAAAAAGATAAGAGTTCACACCCAGTTGTAGAGTTCACACTCAGCTGTAGAGTCGACAAGTTCGTCGATTCGGGGTAAGGAAAAAGAGTCTTTAGGGCAGTGTTTGTTGAGATCGGTATAATCAACGCACATTCTCCATTCTTTATTCTTCTTTTGAACTAAAACCGGGTTGGCTAGCCACTCCGGATGATACACTTCTTTTATAAAACCGGCAGCTAAAAGCCGGTGATCTCTACCCTAATAGCCTCCTTGTCACGAGCGAACCGTCGTAGCTTCTGTTTTATTGGCTTGAAGTTCTTCGAAACATCCAAGGAGTGCTCGACCAGCTCCCGAGGTACTCCGGGCATGTCCGTGGGTTTCCACGCGAAAACGCTTATGTTCTCCCTCAGAAAGCTGACGAGCGCGCTTTCCTATTTGGGATCGAGGTCGATACCAATGCGCGCCGTCTTGCTTGAGTCTCCCTCGACCAGCTCCACCTCCTTGAAATCCTTGCTTATGGCCGCCGCTCACTTGGGTTCCTTGACAGGGATGGTCTGTTCCTCTGGAACAACTTTTAATGCGTCTACGCGTGTTTCTTCCATGCAGATCGAGAGGTCGTGAGCTTGGGCGGTTGCAAAGCTCTCCTTCTCACATTCGTAAGCTATAGAGATGCTGCCCCTTATGCTCAAAACGCCATTCTCAGAAGGAGTTTTCAATAGTAAGTATGTGTAATGTGGAATCGCCATGATCTTTGTCAGGGCCAGGTGGCCTAATAATGCATGGTATAACCCTGCAAAATTTGCCACGATGAAGTTGACATAGCAAATGCGGTGGCGCTCCTTCGTGCCAAACTGAACTGGTAGAGTGATTTGACCCAATGGTTGGTGTAACAGAACCGACCAATTTATAAGAGCACAAGTACGAAATTCTCCGCCGAAGCAGTAAATTTGCACCACTTGAGCCCATATAAACCCGGTAGTCCATGAAATCTCAAAGGATTTCAAACTTTTCCAACATCAACAACATAGGATCGTAATCGTTCAGCATTAACCATCACATGACAGAATATTACATAAAGTCTTTGGAGTAGCAACTTAGTTATTACAAACCAGATTCAAATTCAAGTAGCGGAAGCTTAACTTAAAACATAGTTCTGAAATCACACACACACACACATAGTCTGTTATAGTGCCATTCAGTAGTCATCCTTGACAGAGCAAAAGGTACGAACAGAGCAGGTCATTGCCCGTGACCTAGTTATCTCCCACAGCGGGGCAGAGGCAGTTGATGCAATAACCATAGAAGACTTGGCCATTGTTGACACAAAATGTGACCCTCTGTGCCAATCACACAGCAAGCCGGAGAAGCTAGCTTCAAACGTAGCCCGGGTGCTCAAAAGTCCGGTGCGTGCCAGTCAGTTTGTCCTGCAACTAACAAAGGAGATAAACTGTTAAATACAAAGCTGGAACATGCCGGGTATGACCAGACAGTTCCAAGATGTACGACCCTGAAGCCACTTACGACGACACATAGCTATGAAAGCTATCTGCCAACAGGTTTAAAGATCATTCGGCAGTATGAACGAAGTTACGTGAGTAACGAGTTGCCGAATACGTTTGCATGAGAATTGTACTTGCATGGCGTATTGAATATGAATTAAAGCTTAACCAATCTCGATTGTACAACCGAGTTGGGGTCCATGGGGATTGAACGTACAAATTAAGCATGATTAAACTAATCTAAAGCCTGCACCTGCCGCACGACACCTAGCTGTATCATAGATCAAGCATACTCAACGTGCATGAACCCTCACCACGTGGCGATCTAGATATGATCGAATCGGCTATTGCAAACAGTAGATCTATCGTATAAAGGCCTTACAAAAATAATCGTAAAAGGACAGGATAGATCTTATACAAGATGAAGCCGAACCGAGCAAGATCTAGATAGGGCAATAAAGTGTTACAACGAAATACACATTATAATACGTATAACACAAGGTAACTTAATGAATCTATTAGATCTTGCCAAACCTAATAGAGCCGATAACTATCTTGTTTATGCTAAGGTTACCAAGTAAGTACCTGCCGCACGATACTTACTCGTAATCTTATCATAAACTAAGACTTCCCGATCATCGAGTAATGATCCGCCGCACGACCATTACCAACAAACGAGACTACTTGCATCATGCCTAAATCCGCCGCACGATACTAGACATAATAGCAAGGTTGTCGGGACTTACGGAGGTCGACGGGTCGATGGCTCCTCTCGAAGAACACGACGACACGACTTGGACTCGAATATGGCACGGGGCCGGTTTGGTTGTATTGATTGTGAACGTCTTTACAATGGCCTCAGGGTTTATATTTATACCCTGGTGTCCTATGAGTCCTAGAAGGACACGATTACAACGACAAAATCAGGAAACTATCTAAAACATGATGCCTTCTGCTCCAAGCTTCCTTTAATAACCGGCATGCACTAAAATGACGAGATCCCAATCGCTAAATCTTCTTGACATGCCGCATTTGTCATCTTCTGACGCAAACCGACTTGGCTTGAGGTAGCCGACCGCAGCGTCACATTGCCGAATTCGCTCGCCATTGACCAGTCGCCTCCACAGCCTTGCCGAACCTACTAAGTTAGCCGACCGCGCCCGCCATCTGTCGAATCCCCTCAGGCGGTGACTCCTCCCGAACCTGCACCGTGCTGGCCCACTCGTCATAGTGCGAAAATTATGTGTTAACACATGCCCCCTCAATTTCTGAATAAAGGCATTTGTTCTGAAATTGACCACAAGTCCACCGTGCGTTCTAGGCCGGCACTGCTTCAAACTCCGCATTCTCCCCAAATCGCCAACAGTTTCAATTTCCACCTGAGCTCCGTAATGGCGACCCATGATGAGATTCCAGAGGTAAACCTCACTTCTCCTTTCAACACATTCGGTCAATTTCTATCGGCATTCGGTTCTTTTAACTTTTCCCGCACATACCTTCTGTTAGGCCTTTAGGGACGAAATTCTGATTCCTTGTGATGCGGATCCCGATTCCTACTTCTTGGGTCCAATGGGAAACTCCAATCCGACCAACATCATCAGCATGGAAACCAACAGAATTCCCTTCAAGCATGGAGTCATTTCATCGAACAGGTGGCAGGTACACCTTCAAGAACTGGCCCTTGCCTGCGGTCACTGGTTGGAGGAACTGGTATAGAAGAATCCAGGCGAAATTTGGTCCTCATTGGGAAACTCAAGACATTCATCATGCTCTGGAACTGTCTCTGGCCGAAATGCCCAAAAATGAACCATTGCTCATAGCAGCTTCTCATTTTTGGTCAGATGCCCTTAATGCTTTTGTGTTCGGCCATGGTATAATGACAATCACATTAGCTGATCTCTTCATGATGAGTGGTTTGAACATTACTTCGACCATGAATACTGATGAACTATTAGAGAAAATCACCCAGAGGTCCATTGATGTCAGCGTTGGATGGATGAAGTATGTTGAAATCCACAACAAAGTGCCAAGCCCAGTGGCAGAGACAGAACACAGGGCTTTTTCTGAACATGTGGCTGTGCAGATTCATCTTCTGTGGGAGATCCAACGAACCAACCCTCAACTACATTGCACTGGCTGACAAATTGTCCAAAGGAAAACAAATCCCTCTAGGCAAACTTTTCCTGGGATCCATATACCACATGATGCATCAAATCTCCACTCAAATGTATCATGCCACTCATGCTGACACAGACAGACTACCACCAATTGATTGTGTCAATGGCCCCTGGTGGTTTGTCCAGATGTGGCTTCAGCTATACATGCATCAAATAGTTGCCGTGCCATTGGACAACCTCAGCTTTCCTTCCAGCAACTTTGCTGAGGATGAAGAAGCCACAGAAAAAGCCTGCCAAACTTATGGGGAAGCAGCCACTGCTATAACCATCAACAAAAGTATTGGCAATCTCTTTAAGTTATTCTTCAAGGGCTTTGGTCAGGTGCTCTGGTTACCTTACAGGGAGAATGACAACCTCACTTTCCCTATCAAATTCAGCTTTGATGATGGCTGCATAGATGAAATGGCCACAGGAGTCTTCAACTCATTTATCAAACCCTGCATCCTACCAGCCGAATTCAACAGGGGAAGACAAGTGAAACACACCTATGAGTTCTATCACCCTAACATAGCAGCCAGGCAATTAGGTTGTGGACAGCTCCCTCCAAAACTCATCTTTTCCACTGTCATCAGGCCCAGGGAGCAAATTCAGCCCAAAGAGCAGATTACAATAGGGATGCAGGCCCATCGAGTATTCAGGCTGGGGCAAGATCTGCCGGACCACAAACCAGTACCATTCCACTTGATCCAGTCTGCTCATCCTCTTTTTGAGTCCTGGTGGCAAGAATGGCATGATCATATCTTCAACAGCCCAGTCCATCCCATGTGCCTGGAAATCCAAGCAGATTTCAGCTCTGACAGCGAGGTACAATAACAAGTCACCTGTTGCTTTAGTATTTGATCCTTGAGATTTCTAACTTTTTCAAAACTTCCACAGGACTTCACACCCAACTCTGACATTAGGCCTATCCAATATCATCAAGCAGGCCCAATCACTGTCCTGGGACACAGTGCTCCTTCATTGTCTCGGTTTATGAAATCCCAAGCAGCTTCATTAACCACCCTCTCAGCTAAAGGAGAGAAGAGAAAGGCCACTGAGGGCACTTCCAAGCTCCAGGCGAACCAAGACCAAGCAAAACACACCTCCCCCAAAGGTAAGATGTTCTAGTTCTTCCATCATTATCAACTTATTCTTGACTGGCTTGTATACCATTACAGGCTTCTTCCCCTGAACAAGAAAACGCTCAAACGACGGTGCCCCCTAGCCTTTATTACCTTGGAAAATGATGAGCATGCAGATGCCGAGGAAATGGACACCCAGAACCCGGATGATGTCAACATTGGTAGGTCCCTTAATTATCCCTTCAACCAGCAGATTCTTGCCTCTCTTGGCTGACCAGCGATTTCACAGATGCCGCGATTGATGAGACCTTCATCGGCTCAACTCCAGACCCTGCTGGTCCATCCGGTTCTCAACCAGACCAAACCCCCACCAAACAGCCGACTCATCAGGTAAGGACTAACTTCTCATTTCATTCCACCTTCATACCTTACCTCAATCGGCTAACCTGTCTGAATTATCACAGACTTCTGCCAGCCCGGCTTCCAAATATGCATTTGATGTCAACTGAGTTCCTGAGTAAAAGAACAGTGGCCAAAAGACCATCAGCACTTGTCCAAGATATCCTGAGCAACGTAACAGACTTCCTGAGTCAAGACATCTTGTCCTTAGTTAGAGATGCCGATGAGGTTAAAAATTTCCTTGAACCTCATTGCTGAGGACATTCCAGAAAATTTGAGGCTTCATCTAGAGGTTGTATCCACACTGGATGACTGCTTTGCCAAAGTGAAACGAGCAACTAGAAGCGCTGACCTTCAGACCGCCAGGTCCAAGTGCACCCAGGAGGTCAATGATCTGTATTCTAAGTTTCAAGAGGCCAAGAACTCTCAATTGGCCCTGGAGACTCAGTTGAAAGAATTACAAGAAAAGAGATCCAAGCTGGAAACCTAATTAGCCCAGGTCAACTCTGACATTCAGTCATGTACCTCTCGATTATCAGGCTTGCTGAACATCATTGAGGCAACATCCTCCAAACTATCACTGGCGCTTGATGAGGACATCAAGCTCAATGCAAGGCTTTCACAAGCACAAGGTACCGAAGAGGAGGACCGAAAAGCACTGGAGCATGCTAACCAGGTTAAAGCCGATGCTTTGGCGGCTATAACTCAATTCTTGAACAACTGAGATGATTGTGTAATGAACCTTTAATTTCGGCAATCCCGTGTCAGAACGACCCAAACACCTTCTTGTGATATATCTGTACCTTTCATTCAATCGGTTACTGTTCCGATGACATTGTGACTAACTGCCTTATAAATCTGTTCGGTAATCTGGCAAGTGTCCGCTCCGAATATCTAAATCGGCAATTTTTGCCGAAGCCGGGCGCCCTTGCTCCTGCCGAACACGCAAGCGCGTCTAGACGGTTCGCATGGCCCGTTACTGTAGAGGCCCACCTTGGGAAATTGGGAAAACCCCAGCCCGTCGGTTGATATTCGGCGTGCTACCCCGGGACATCCTGCCACGATCACTGTTCCGACTTTATAAATCGCCCCTGGAGGCCTGCCTTCTTCCCATCTTGCACCTGCTCCTCTAGTACTCTCGCCGCCTTCGGCTTCCTTGCTTACTCCGCTCCAGAAAACCCTAACTCTCCAAGTGCAATGGCGAGCCATGATGACCGCGGCAAGCGCCCGGCGACTGAGGAGGCCGAGGGAGTCGTGCCTCGGCGCCTCCGTCAGCGTGGGTAGGACTCCTCGCTTACGCCCTTTGTGGCAGATTTCTTGAAGACCCTGCTCACACCTGTTCACTGCTTCGCCGACAGGATCCCCGTCATCTCCTCCGCCGGTGGGCACGCCAGGCCTTCTCCAGCAACGGGAGGGCCAGGAGCTCCGCAATCGGGTCCGTCGAGCTCCTCCGACGACCTCTCCTATCCACTCCCATCCTTGGGAGGCGAACCCGGACCGAGATTCCGACGACGACCTCTATGACCACAATGACACCTTGATCTTTATGGCGCTGCGGGATGAGTCCCGGGAGGAGCTGGCCGCCGTCTCGAAGCAGTACGGGATCGATAGCTGGAGTGGGAGGACCAGCGCCGGCAGTTCTGCGACGCAATCACGGGTATGAACACCCAATCCTAGATCGGCTTTCGGTCGTTCTTGTTGATCTTTTAACCGATCCATTTCAACTCGTCGTTCACAGCGCTGTCTGAAGAGCTGGAGCGCCTGAAGATGGCGGCGAACGCCGTCGCAGATCGGGTGAACGCCCAGGGCGACACCGCCGAGGCGCGCCTGGCCAATGTGCACGGCCGCATCGAGCAGGTCGCCCTGCAGGGCGTGCACCACGGCGTGGCGTTGGGGCTATCGGCGCTGACGGTCCGCACGGAGGAGGACTTCTCCGTGGTGCCGGTTGGCTTCCCCGGCGGGGCATCCCCAGAAGATGTCGCACAGATCGACAATTTTCTGGAATCCTACGAGGATCATGCCCACGCCCTCACCATAGTCACCAACCCGCAGACGGTCATCAACAAGGTGTTCGGTAACTGATCTGCACCTTTTGCACCGCCCCCACTATGAACAATGCTCCACTCTACTGCGTTCGTTCTCCCGTTCTGTGCTTGTTGAGTGTTTGATTTATCTAGCCGATTGCACAGCACCGCGTGCACTTGGCCCTGTATTTCTGCGTTTTTTGCGCTAAAGGCGACACATGCCGTGCCGGCTGTTTTTTGCTCTAAGGGTGATAGACCCCATCGGCCATTTTTGTGCTAAGGGCGATACAACTTCGTATCAGCCGTCGGTGCCCGCAAGACCTTGATTCCACTATGCACCGACCTCCACGCTACGGTGAAATCTCTTTAGATAACGTCCATTAATCGCCCTAGCAAACTCTTCCCCTTGGAGGGTTTTTAGAATGTACGCGTTACCGGGAACACACCTCAGAACCCGAAAAGGCCCTTCCCAGTTAGGGGACCATTTGCCGAATACCTTGTCTTTGGTACCGATCGGCAAGATAATTTTCCAAACCAAGTCTCCTTCTTCGAACCCTTTTTCTTTCACTTTCGAATTGTATTACTTGGCAACGCGTATCTTGTTCTTTTCAATATTTTCCAAGGCCTTGAGACGAATCAAATGCAAATCCTCTAGCTCATCCATCATCAAATCTTTATAATTCTCTTTGGCTAGATCGTTCTGCAATGTAACTCGTCTTGACCCCGATCGCAACTCCCATGGTAGCACTGCGTGATGCCCATAGACCAACTCGTATGGTGACGTCTGAGTCGACCCATGACAAGCCATTCGATAAGCCCACAAGGCTTCGTTGAGTACCAAGTGCCACCTTTTAGGCTTCTCTTCGATCTTCTTTTGAATAATCTTGATCATGATTTTGTTAGAAGCCTCTGCCTGTCCATTGGCCTGTGCATAATAAGGAGAGGAATTATAGATCTTAATCCCCATCCCTTCGGCAAAGTCACAAAACTCCGAGGAAGTGAACTGAGTTCCCTGATCGGTAGTGATGGACTGAGGAATGCCAAATCGGTAAATGATATGCTCCCTGACGAAGGACACCATGTTCTCTGACGTCACCTTCTTCAATGGGATGGCTTCAACCCACTTAGTGAAATAATCCGTGGCTAACAGAACAAACTTATGTCCCTTGCTAGATGGAGGGTGGATCTGGCCGATCAAATCAATGCCCCATCCTCTGAAAGGCCAAGGCTTAATGATCGGATTCATGGCCGATGCTGGGGCCCTTTGCACATTGCCGAATCGCTGGCAATCCTAACAACCTCTGTAGTATTCAAAGCAATCTTCGAGCATAGTCGGCCAAAAATATCCAGTCCTCCTGATTATCCATTTCATACGGTGAGCCGACTGGTGTGCACCACATACGCCTTCGTGCACCTCATACATCAGTTTCCTAGCTTCGTCTTGGTTCAGGCACTTAAGCAAAACCCCATCTATGGATTTGTAGTACAATTGATTGTCCAAGAGCGTAAACTTAAGAGCCTTGTACTTGAGTTTTTGGGAAACTTTTCTGGATGGGTCCCTGAGGTAATCGGCAATGTCGTCTCTCCAGTCTTCAATTGCCTGATTATCACTTGGGATTACTTGATCATCTTCTGGGGTTGTTTGCTCTTCCTCAAGTGCAAAAATGTTTTGATTCTCCCTATACCCGGATGCTGCCTAAGCCAACTGGTTTGCTTCTTCGTTTTGCCCCCTAGGAATATGTTGCAAGGTTGCTGATCGAAATTGTTTAAGGAGCTCTTGGCAACCTTCGAGATATTCCTGCAGCGTGTCGTTTTTGCACTCATACTCACCTGTCAGCTGCCTGATCACCAACTCCGAGTCACCAAAGATCTCCACGGCATCTGCCTTAACGTCCACAAGCAGCCGCAATCCTCGAAGCAGTGCCTCATACTCCGCTTGATTATTAGCCACCGGGTACTCAATCGGTATAGAGTATTTGAAAGGTGCCCCCTTGGGAGAAATCAACATGACCCCGACTCCACCACCTTTGCTACATGATGATCCATCAAAAAACAATGCCCAGGGGGCAATGGTTACTATGTTAGCGTTAGGATCACGATGGTGAGTGATGAAATCAGCCATAATCTGGTCTTTAATAGCCTTTGCCGATTCAAAACGCAAATCAAATTCAGAAAGAGCTAAAACCCATTTACCGATCCTTCCACTTAAAATCGGCATTGATAACATGTGCTTGATTACATCAAACTCTGATACTACCATGCATTCGGCGTTCAATAGATAGTGTCGAAACTTGGTACAGGAATAGAAAATGCACAAGCACAACTTTTCCGTAGCCGAATACCTTGTCTCGGGGTCCAGTAGCTTTCGGCTAAGATAGGCTATGACTCTCTGTTTTCCTTCGAATTCTTGCAGGAGGGCCGACCCTATTGTTAGGTTGTCGGCCGCCACGTACAACTTGAAAGGCTTGTCGAGTTGTGGAGGGACCAATACTGGTGGTGCCTTCAGTATTCTTTGATTTCATCGAAAGCCTTTTGTTGCACGTCACCCCACACGAACTCCTGATCTTTCTTGAGCTTCAACAGTGGAGAAAATGGCAGCACGCGCTCGGACAAGTTGGATATGAACCTTCTGACAAAGTTGATCTTGCCGAGCAGTGATTGCAGTTCTTTGAGATTGGTCGGCGGCACTACCTTATCAATTGCTTCCATGCTCTTCTTGCCGACTTCGATGCCCCTTTCGTGGACCAAGAATCCCAGAAACTCACCAGCCGACACCCCAAATGCACACTTGGTTGGATTCATCTTTAAACCGTGTTTCCTTGTGCACTCCAAGGTCTTCCTTAAATCGGCTAAGTGTCTTTCTTTGCCTCTGGATTTGACCACCACGTCATCAATGTAGATCTCTACGATTTTGCCGATCAGCTCATGGAATATGTAATTCATGGCTCGCTGGTAAGTAGCACTGGCATTTTTCAAACCAAAAGTCATGACAATCCATTCAAACAAACATATATGGTCGGGGCACCTGAAGGCGGTTTTTGCCACATCCTCTGCAGCCATGAAGATCTGGTTGTAACCTGCATTGCCGTCCACAAAGCTTATAATTTCAAAACCGGCCGAAGCATCTACTAGCAAATCAGCCACCGGCATTGGATAACCGTCCATAGGAGTGGCTTTGTTGAGGTTCCTGAAGTCGATGCAGACTCTCATCTTCCCGTTCTTCTTGTACACCGGGACAATATTGGAGATCCATTCCGCATATCGACACGGCCGAATGAAGTTAGCTTCTAGTAATCTTTCCACTTCCTTTTTCACGTCGGCCAATACCTCCTCCTTGTAGATCCTGCGCGGAGGTTGTTTGTATGGGCGGTATCCAGGTTTGATCGGCAACCTATGCTCGACAATGGACCGATCTAATCCGGGCATCTCTGTGTAGTCCCACGCAAAACAGTCTTTAAACTCTTTTAAAAGATCTACTAATTGCACTCTAAAGTCAGGGTCTAAACTAGAACTTATGAACATCAGCCTCTTTTTACTTGTGTCGCTAACATCCACTTCTTCCAGCTTGTCGGCCGATGTGAAGCCACGTCCCAGTTTGCCCTCGCTGTTGTCGATTGGGTTATCCATCTAAAGAAGCTTTGAGAGCCGATTGCTTGGATCGGCTGTTGATCCCTGTCGTAGACGTTGACAGGACCTTCTCCCCACACACGATCGGAGAAGCAATCTACTCCGTTGAATTCCCAGTAAGTGGGCTCAATGGTAGCAACACTCACCGAGTCGTCAGCTTGGACAATTTCGATGTCATCTCCAACCCACTGAATGAGTATTTGGTGCATGGTCGAAGGAATGCAGCAGTTGGCATGGATCCAATCCCTGCCCAAAAGCAGGCTGTATGCCCCCTTGCCATCAATGACAAAGAAGGTCGTGATGAGCGTCTTGGATCCAATCATCAGTTCTACGTGCACGGCACCCCGAGTGTCAGAGGGATTGCCGGCAAAGTCATGGAGTATCATGTCCGTTTTGAGCAGATCTTCATCGTTCATGCCCAGCTTTCTGAAGGTGGCGTAAGGCATGATGTGTGATCGCTGCGCCGCCATCGACAAACATCTTGGTCAGCGGCTTTCCGTTGACGTACCCCTTGACATACAACGGCTTTAAATGCCGATGCTTGGCTGGTTTGTCAAATGCTGCCTTCTGAGACAACACGAGTTGTGCTGCGAGCTCGTCATGCTCGGCCTCGTCAGAGTCCGAATACACCTCGTCCTGTGCCCCCCGGTCGGCAGGAGCCATGAATTCCAGGGGAAGGAAGAAAGTCATGGCCACACCAGCGCCTTTGTCGGTGTCGTCTGGCTTTTCCTTTGGGCGCCACTCTTGCTTCCTCCCGTCGGTAGCTGCTTCTTCCAACTCCCTATTCCGGAGGCGCTGCACCCTCCTTTTCTGGCTCTTTCTGAGCCCTGGCGGGCACCACTGCCCCTTCTGCCACCTATATGGGCGGGGCTGTGCCTCCTCGCTGTCGTCCTGGTGGTGCGCCCACTCCTGATCGACATATCTTTTGGCTTGCTGATTCGGGCTCTCCATTTTTAGGCGCCGATCGTCCATTGGGATGCGTGCTCCCAATCTTTCGTGGACGGCACGACGGTTGACTCGAGCCTGCCTATACCCCTTGTACTGATCGCTGCACTCAAGGCAGTTATTGACGGCAGGCAGCTTCAAGCCTTCGTTCCCGCAGTGGCGGAAGAACGGGCATTCCCAGTGAGCCTGCTCCTGCTCTTGGCGGCGTTCCTGCTCCCTGTGGTAGGCCTGTTCTCTGCGGTAGGCCCTCTCCTCCAGACGGTACCGGTACTCCTCCGTGTGACCGTCTTCACGCTGATATTCTTCCTCGAATCTCTGTTCCTCGCGTTGGAGACGCCTCCGCTCTTTCTCTTCTTCCCGGCGCCACTTGTTGAGGAGGTCCCTGTGGGTAGGCCTGCGCCTGGAAGATGACTCCCCGTGCTCATATCGACTATTCGTGGTCTGGGTACGCTGCCGGAATTCATCGCTGGTGATCTACCGATCGGGGTCCACTGTGCCAGACTCGCGCGCTTTGTCGGAGGTGAGGACTTTGACTTTGCCCTTGCCCCTGGGGTCTTCTGGAGCTACCATGTTCACTGAGAAGAACACGGCGTTCTGGGCGAAGGGGTTAGCATCGATCTTCATCTTGCCATTGAACTTGATGTGGCCGTCCTGGATGGCCTTCTGGATCCTTGTCCTGAACACGCGGAAATCATTAATAGAATGAGTGTTAGTGTTGTGGAAACCGCAGTACTTCTTGTCCTTGATCCCTCCAGGACGCAGCATCGGGTGATCCGGGGGTAGCCTGACTCTCCCTTCGGCGACCAGGAACTCGAAGAGCTTGTCGGCCTTGGTGACGCCGAAGTCGTATGCCCCCTTCTGCTGGCGCAGCCATTGCTTGTTGGCCTGGGTCGGCTCTTTGTCCCAGTTGAGCTCTGCAGCGGCCACCTCATCTTCGGCATCGGTATAGTCATCGGCTTCGTCCAGGAAAGCCTGATACATCTGGGCCGCGACATTGTCCTTCTGGAAGCGCCCTTCCCTCCGGAAGCCTTGCGCTTGGATAGTCATTTCGTTCAGCCGGCGAGAGAGATGACCCAGGTCCTCAAACTCCTGGCCGAAGAGCTTGTCTCTGATGCTCGGGAGCATGCCTGCCACGGCCAACGGTGGAAGCTGGTCATCCGGCAGGTACATGCCGAAGCACTGGCTCTTGACTTCCCTAAACCTGCGCAGGTAGTCCTGCGGTGTCTCATTTGGCCTCTGTCGCACGTACATGATGTCCACCAGCTTCTTCTCTTTGGTACCCGTGTAGAAGTGCGTATGGAACTTTTGCTCCAAATCTGCCCAAGAGAGAATAGAGCCCGGCGGTAGTGACGTGAACCAAGCGAACGCCGGTCCGGTGAGTGACGACAGGAAATACCGAACCCTGAATGCGTCTTCGGTATTGGCCTCCCCAAGCTGGAGCAGATAGTGACTGATATGCTCCACCGTGCTGGTGTCGTCCAAACTGGAGAACTTGGACAAATCTGTCGGTACTTTGACTCTGGGAGGCAGGGCCACACGATGGAACCATTCGGGGAACGGAGACCTGTAAGCGTGAGTGCCCTTAGGCTTCAGGCCGAAAGTGCGCTGCATCATGTCTGCCATCTTTTCCAGCATGATGTCGACATTAGAGTCGGCAGTTCTTTCGGCCGTCGACCTCCCATATCCCGAATGTGGGATGCCCTATAGATTGTGGGGCTCAAGCATCTCGTGGTACCCATTTCCGAAGTGGTCCTTTATGAGCCTATAGTTTTGTGGGGAGATCTTGCGTGTTGACTCTGGCGGTTGACCCCTGGCGCCGATCGTGAATTGAACCATGTTCGGCAGTCGGCCCTCTGGCGTCTGCTTCTCTTGAATAGTCAACCCGCTCGTCTGAGCATTAGGCGGGGTCTCCTCACCAGCAGCTCCTGCCCCCTTGGGGTGATTCGGCAGGTTGAAGAGGTGTGGTCCTGCTATAGGGCCAAACTCCGCCTCCATAAGTTCATCAGCCTTAGGGCCGAATTGGGCGATCATGATGGTGCGGAAAGTGTTGAGGAACGCCCCATGCATGCAGCCGATGGTGCCAGAGATAGCTTCATTGACCATGTTAGTCATTTTCTGCACTGCCTCCTCTTCCCCAGGATTAGTTGGGTCGAATTGAACGGGCTTCGGCAAATCATGCAGACGGCGGACCTTTCCGCTCTTGTTCTTGGAGAAGGCTTCTAGGCACTTGGTCTGGAATTCGGCACAAGCATTCTCCACCTGCTCTTTGTACTCGTCGGGTAGCTCAGTGAACTACACCTGCACGAGCCCCGCCTTGTTGCTGGCCTCGGCTTCAGTGACTTCGACCATTGCTGCAGGAAAAAAGTGTCCCACCGGGCGTGCCAAAAAGTGTGTTGACACAAAATGTGACCCTCTGTGCCAATCACACAGCAAGCCGGAGAAGCTAGCTTCAAACGTAGCCCGGGTGCTCAAAAGTCCGGTGCGTGCCAGTCAGTTTGTCCTGCAACTAACAAAGGAGATAAACTATTAAATACAAAGCTGGAACATGCCGGGTATGACCAGACAGTTCCAAGATGTACGGCCCTGAAGCCACTTACGACGACACATAGCTATGAAAGCTATCTGCAAACAGGTTTAAAGATCATTCGGCAGTATGAACGAAGTTACGTGAGTAACGAGTTGTCGAATACGTTTGCATGAGAATTGTACTTGCATGGCATATTGAATATGAATTAAAGCTTAACCAATCTCGATTGTACAACCGAGTTGGGGTCCATGGGGATTGAACGTACAAATTAAGCATGATTAAACTAATCTAAAGCCTGCGCCTGCCGCACGACACCTAGCTGTATCATAGATCAAGCATACTCAACATGCATGAACCCTCACCACGTGGCGATCTAGATATGATCGAATCGGCTATTGCAAACAGTAGATCTATCGTATAAAGGCCTTACAAAAATAATCGTAAAAGGACAGGATAGATCTTATACAAGATGAAGCCGAACCGAGCAAGATCTAGATAGGGCAATAAAGTGTTACAACGAAATACACATTATAATACGTATAACACAAGGTAACTTAATGAATCTATTAGATCTTGCCAAACCTAATAGAGCCGATAACTATCTTGTTTATGCTAAGGTTACCAAGTAAGTGCCTGCCGCACGATACTTACTCGTAATCTTATCATAAACTAAGACTTCCCGATCATCGAGTAATGATCCGCCGCACGACCATTACCAACAAACGAGACTACTTGCATCATGCCTAAATCCGCCGCACGATACTAGACATAATAGCAAGGTTGTCAGGACTTACGGAGGTCGACGGGTCGATGGCTCCTCTCGAAGAACACGACGACACGACTTGGACTCGAATATGGCACGGGGCCGGTTTGGTTGTATTGATTGTGAACATCTTTACAATGGCCTCAGGGTTTATATTTATACCCTGGTGTCCTATGAGTCCTAGAAGGACACGATTACAACGACAAAATCAGGAAACTATCTAAAACATGATGCCTTCTGCTCCAAGCTTCCTTTAATAACCGGATGCACTAAAATGACGAGATCCCAATCGCTAAATCTTCTTGACATGCCGCATTTGTCATCTTCTGACGCAAACCGACTTGGCTTGAGGTAGCCGACCGCAGCGTCACATTGCCGAATTCGCTCGCCATTGACCAGTCGCCTCCACAGCCTTGCCGAACCTACTAAGTTAGCCGACCGCGCCCGCCATCTGCCGAATCCCCTCAGGCGGTGACTCCTCCCGAACCTGCACCGTGCTGGCCCACTCGTCATAGTGCGAAAATTATGTGTTAACAGCCATCTGCAACAACAAGGGGGAACAAGGCCCTGAGTACGAGAAGGTACTCAGCTAGACTTACCCGTCTTAAACTAGAAATAAGTGACACCAAGGAGTATGCAAGGCTAGTATATAGTGGAGCTGGTATGAGACCACATTTTGCGTAAAAGCATAAGTAATTCAATACTTATTCTCCTGTTTACTAGCTGCAAATTTAAATGACAATTAACCTGTTTAACTAGATTAGCTCCTGTACTACAACAGTCATGGTAGTGATCCGACAATCACTATAATATAACAAACAGACCGAGTAACAATTGCCAAAAGTATAATGATAGCTGTCACGTGTTCCACAATTTTAGTATCAAGACCGAGCGGGGTTCAAGTCAAGTGCTCACTATCTAGGAGCGATGGCGATTATAATCGATTACTAACCAGCTGGTGATTTTATTTCCCACACAAACCACACTCACCCATCGGTGAGCTACAGATAACCACAATACTGTTCCAGGAAGCCGCGGTTTCAACCGCCACCATCATACCCGGAGGCAAGCCCGACTACCAAGGAGTTGGACTTAACCACCATCACCCGGGTCTTACTTTTTGCGACCCCGCGTCCCACTACCCCTTCGTGGCTTCGACAGATGCGTGGGACCTGAGGACCGGCCTGGAAAAGTGTGCGGCTTCGCGGTCGGAACGAGTTATCCTTCTAGCTAAATGTGGGACATGCGTTCAACATGACAAGAAGGTCGTCTTAACAAGATACTGCTTTTCCCAAACGACACGGCTAGAAATACTGTAACACAACGTTACAGGAATCTGCCGATCTCCATTATCCACAACACTCAGTTATCCCACTTACTGGCAATATCCTGTTAACGGTCGAGTAACCACCTATTATTCGCGGGTAACATAAAGGTTGCCCGACTTCTACCGGTCTAAGCAAGGCTAAGCATAGACTCGAACCTATCTCTAATTAGGTAGCAAGGATAATATATCGATAATAGCAAGGTAAGGAATATAATGCATCAACGGTATCAAGCGACTCCTATACTTAACGCAACAAGCATAATACGAGTCAGTTAATTATAAACCATAGGTAGTTAGAAATGCTCTGGGGCTTGCCTTTCTCGAAAGTGCTGGGCAGGTGATTCGGACACTCCGGAAGCTCCTCTTCAGGTTCTCCCTCGATAGTCCTTGGCTCCTGCTCCTGGGCTGCTGCTCCTCGCTTTCCTCTACTGCGGCTGGCTCCTCTACCGAACCTGTCATGATGCATATGCGAAAATGAACGAGTGCCAAAAGTGCATGGGAGAGATGCATTATATTTAAACTTGACCGAATAGGTGCATATTTCCTCTCCGGTAGAGTGTAACACTCTTACTAGAGTGTAGCTGAATTTCACAAGCAAAGTGCAATTACATGAATGCCCTGAAATGACCAATTTCATCCTTACTGGCTGTAACACCTCTGGTGTTTAACATGTAATTAACTTGACATATCATCATTATCATCTTTAAGCATCTTAATCTTGATGTATGCATTTTGCTAAGTGTATCATTTTATGTGAATTATCTCTATTGCAAAAACCCTATTTAGCCCACTTCTCTCTACTAGGGCAAAATGGTAATTTCACCTCTGTGCCTAGCTTTGTGTAATTCTTGTTCCTTTGGTGTCTTGAAGTGTTGTTGTGTTGGCCAAAGTTCAAAAATCAGATTTGGATTTCAAAACTCTTTGCAAAACCCTGATTTCCAAATCCTGGATTTTATCCCTCTTTTTGTAATTTAAAAATTATTCAAAATTTGGGGTTGGTCCAAAAAGCAAAGTTGCAGATCTGTCAAAGAGGAACAACTTTGGTATTTACAAATTTTCAAGTTGCAGTACAAAGTTTTGAGTTATTTCAAATTCAATCAAACTCCAGTTTTTGTCCCCTTTTCAGTTTTCAAAATGAGTTCAAAAACTAATGAGTTTCTGGAAAAGTGTATAATAGCAAAGTTGTAGGTTTTGATAAAAGGAACAACTTTCATGTTTACATATTTTCAAGTTTCAGTTTGAAATTCAGAGTAATGTTGAATTGATTCAAATTTCCAAAAGTGTCCCCTTTTCTGTTTTCAAATATTGTTCAAAAACTGTTCGGAATTTGAAAATGTTCATATTGACAAAGTTGTAGATCTCATTTTTCTGAACAACTTTGATGTTTTGAGTTTTTGTTGCCCAGTTCAAATTTTGGGAGAAATTTGCAAAATACAGAGATCAGCCAAAGTCAAACCCTAGCCTAGTCTACTGTTTATCTTCTCCGGTAGGGGGGGGGGGCCCGGCCATGGACGCCTCGCCGGCGCCGCGTGCGCCACGCGCCTGGCAGCCGCCCGCATGCTCCCGACCTGCCGCCGCTGGTCGCGTGATCATTTCGCGCCCGCACGCGCCGAGCGCTGACCTTGCCTCGTCCCCCACAGTGCCCAGCAAGCCGCCGCCGCGTGTACCACGCCGGCGAGCTCACGCCCAGGCCCCGACTGCACGCCGTCCTCTCCGCCAGCTCGCAATCGATTGCGCGTGCCTCGGCCGAACTCTTCCACACCTCTCCGAGCTCTCTACCGCCCCTGGCCGCGGCTATAAGAAGCCCGCCGGTGAGCCGGAGCTCCGCACTCACTCCGCCACCGTGGTCAGCCCACTCCAGAGCTCCCTCCGCTCAACCACCTAGCTCAAAAGCTCCGCCGTGTTCTTGTGCTGCTTCACCACCCTCCAATTTCACCTCTACCGTCCCCAATCGCCCGGCGTAACCCCGACTTCCCCAACGCCGGCGAAGCACCGTTGAGCTCGGGTCCGAGAAATTCTCTCTTCCCGGCCATGATCATCCCTTCCCGACCTCTGTTTCTTCTTCCTCGCATTATTGCGTTTCTAACCATGCCTTGGTGACCCCGTGTGGTGCTCAGGACCGCCGGAACGCCGTCGCGACGCTTTTCTGCCCGCCGACGACCCCCGCTCCGTCGACCTCCTAGCTCCGACCACCCCCTCGCCTCGCCACCGCGCGTCATCGACCGCCGGTGAGCTCCTGAACCTCTCCATGCCCTTGGATTCGGCCGCGAGCCCCTGCCGTGGCCGGAACACCATCTCGCCGCCGTCGGGTGACCGCCGGCGGGAGGAAGACGAAGCACAGTGCCGTTTTTCAATTTCTCCATACATGTGAATAGTGTTCAGATTTCATATTTTTGTGTGATTTTCTGTGTTGATCCATAAATTCTGAAATTTTTGTGGTAGACTCTTTATGCTCTGAAGTATTTTATAAAAATATAAAACTTGACTTTTCTGCAAAGGTTTGAAAATGAAAAATCTCCCTTTTAATTAATAAATGATGGTTTTGGATTTTTAGAACAAGATTTATAACTCCAAAATTTATGAGATCACTTTTTGTGAGCTAGTTATGCCATGACAAGTCTCTGGTGAAATTTTGAAGTCATTTGAAACAAGTTGATTTTTGAGCCTTATTTTAATTAAGGAATAGTGCCTTTTGTTAATTAAATGTCTAGATTTAATTGAGCACCTTAATGACCTCCAAAAATTATGAAATTTGTTTTGCCATATACTTGTACCCTAATGAACTTGTGTGATTAATTTGGTAATTTTTGGAGCCCCTTCATAAAATGACCTTTTTAAATAATTAAGAAAAATAGAAAGAAATGATTAGGTTTAGCGTTGAATGCCCTGTGATGTGACTTTTGGGATTGCTTGATGTTCATAGACCCCTACCCTTTGGTCTATGATGTTTGTGATGCCATGTTTGGTTGATGCTTTGGATAGTTATAATAAAGTCTAGTTTAATCAATTTTGCTTAAGGAAGAAATGGTTAACTTTTATGCTCAACCTAGATTTCGATTATGCCTTGCCTTAGAGTAATCTTGAATCAGTGGTATTGCCTTGCACTTTAAGTCCATATCATCATTCTCATGAGCATTCATCATTGCATCCGTATAGTTGACGAAGAAGGACCTGAAGTCGAGGTAGCCGCCGAAGGACCTGTCTCCGAGGCAACCCCGAGCTCCGACGCTTATACCTACCCCGACTCTGCTCTTTTTGCCATCCAAGGCAAGCCCCGGTGCATTTAACCCTACCTTGCTTTTATAAATGTTTTCTTTAAATGTTTTGAGTTAAATTATTGCATTAGGTTGATAGGAGTTGAGTGAAATCCTATCTGATGCATTATCTACCTTGACCAATGATACACCCGATACCTGCTTTTCAAAAACTATTTGCAAAATGCTTAGCAAAGCTATATGATAGATTTGCAATAAAAATGCCAATTTCAAAAGTGTGATCACTTTAAGAACATTTATGGGAATTTCTGGTTTACTCCCACTGTTGGCTAAGTATCTGATCCGTACTTAGTCAATGGGAAGGAGAGGTTGTCCTTGCGTACGGTGCCGTCATGTTGTAGTCCGGGACTCAACAGTTGACACCGACCGGGACAGGGTTGAAAAACTGACAGGACCTGTACTCTTGGGTTAGAGTCCCGAGGTGCTTGTCGCTGGCTGGAAAATTTAGGGACCACCTGTATGGGGGCCTGATTGACTAAGACTTGCAACTATTCACATACTACGGAAAGCTTCGGCTCCGAGGAATCCTTTATTGGACCGACAACCGCGCACTGGGAGTGGAGAGATGGCGGAAGTAGCATGTACCCACGTGGGTTAGAGTCCCGGATTGGAGTGGTGTACTGTACTTCCGGGTGGCGTAGGACCGGGCCCAATCTTGGAGGAATCGTGGTAGACGAGTTGGCATATGCAAGCTTGGGTGCTACATATGCAGTGTGGATAGGGACCCTCAGCTGAGTATTATTTATCCGGATTAACGCTGCTCCTCGGTTATGGAGACTTAGTCACTGACTGTCAACAGGGAGTGGTTCTCAACTAGGTCTGTTTTGGAAAGTAAAATGAATCAAGGTTTATGATGGAACAAGGAATACCGAATCTTTCAAAAGTAAAATAAGGTTTACCAAAAATGCTTTTCTGCAAAATACTTGAACTTGCTTAAGCCTTACCTTGACTACCCTAAGCCTGCATTCCTGAGTCTTCTCCCTTTTCTTTAGTCGGGTAAGTCTTGTTGAGTACCTTTGTACTCAGGGTTCTTTTACCCATGTTGCAGGTATGGCAGATTCCTCAGTATGCCTTGGACCCTGCTGTGTGACTGTTGTTCAGGAAGAGGCCGATGAGGCCGATGAGTGATTATTCACCCTCGGGCGGGGTGATGTATCTTTATCTTTTAGTTGTTGTCATATGCTACCCTGCCAACTCTATTTATTCGAACTATGGTCTGTAATAACTTCACTTTAAGTTTATGTTGAACACTGGTTTGTAAAACTATTGTTATTTAAGTCTTCCGCTATTACTCCGATGTTATTTGTAAAAATGTTCAAGAGATTGTAACCGAATTGTGAGGTGATCCTGCGGACATCGGGCACTGATGTAGCCCAGTGGCGAACCCGGTCTTAATCTCTTGGCTGTACGGATCGACTGTCAGTGGTTGATAGTGATCAGTGGGCCATGGGATTAGGGTCGTTCCGTCACAGAGTGGTATCGGAGCATCTCACTACGACGTTGCAATCTTTTTGCGAAAACTTCAAAAGGTTTTTTTTAAGTCCAAAAACTAAACTTGACTATTTTGAGTCCAAATTGCTTCTCCCATCTCATCTTGTCTTTGGCAACTTGTAGCAAGACAACTTGTATAAGCCCTATGTACTTTATCTTAGTAGTTGCATTGTCTTGTTCCGTAGGAACGAATCATGCATCATGTCATAATCACTTAAGATAATAATTTTCCTCTCTAAGTCGGTTGGGTTAGTATGCCTTTACCTTTTTCTTGCTAGCCTTTCTCACCTATAACCTCTTGTCCAGATATGGTCATCCTCAAGCGGACTGCTCGCAAGTCGACTGGACCGCATGGTGTGCTGCGTCACCAGCTGGCGCCACGCACCGGAGAAGAGACTGGAGAATCCTCCAACGGACGTCACTCGTCCCGCCGCAACCGCAAGCAGCTGAAGGAGGAGATCAAGAGTCTAAAGGCTGAAATGGAGAACATGGAGCACGACTTCTATCTCTCCCGCATGGAGTTTTATGAGGCACGAGCTTCCTTGGAGCAGGCCAATCGGAACACGGTTCGCGCTATCGAGCAGCGCAACGAGGCTTGGAACCGCGAGGACGTCGCCAGAGCCCAGCTCCATGGACTGCAGCAGTACACTGCCCAGATTGAGCAGTACAACGATATGCTTCATGAGGAGGTACATCAACTGTACGACCAGCTCCACCCCATGATTCCACCTGTTGCTGAGGATCCAGAAGATGGAGTCGTGGAGGAACCTGAAGTAGAACATGGGCCAGTCCAGAATGTAGAAGTGGAACCTGCTGAAGATGTTCACGTTGAAGATGAAGATGAGGAGGAAGAGCCTGAGCTCATCATTGAAGATGAAGACGGCGATGAAGAGATGATCATCATCGATGACGACTAGACTCCTTGTGTCTGTACCATCTGCTCACCTAAAGCCTTAGTCTAGGTTTGGGACGTTAGTTGGTCTTCTGTTTAGTCGAGTCTGTATCCTGTCTTGTACCTTTCCTTTGTCAGTCAGTTGTCTATCGAACTTCTGTATCAGTTATCTACCCTTGCATCAATGAATCTTATCAGTCAGTTTCGTTCAAAAGTAATCTTTGGATGCTAAGTTCCAAATTCTTAACAGATGCCTGTGAACACCCGCACTGGAGCCGGAAGTTCCGGAGGTGCCAACCTTCCAAACCCTCCGCCAGTTCCTGCTACCCTGGCAGATGCCATTGCAGCTTTGGCCGCCGCCGCCAACCTAATGGCTCAGAACCAAGGACAGCAGAATGTTGGTCACCGTGGTCGTCACAACCAAGAGACCACCTATGTGGAGTTCACAGAAACCCGTCCACCGGTTTTCACCAGAGCCGATGAACCCCTCGAAGCTGATGATTGGCTCCGCACCATGGAACAGAAGTTTGGTCTCATCCGATGCACTGAAATCCAGAAGCCCCGGTTTGCTTCTCAGCAGCTCCGTGGTCCAGCAAGTGCTTGGTATGCCAACCTCTTGGCTGCCCAGCCTGAAGGTCATGAGTTGACCTGGGAGGAGTTCCGCACCGCTTTCCGTGCACACCACATCCCGTCAGGTCTGATGAAGATGAAGCTTGATCAGTTCCTAGCCCTGCAGCAGAAGGAATCCACAGTGATGCAGTATGTGGGTCAGTTCAACCACCTGAGCCAGTATGCCTCTGACTATGTCAACACGGATGAGAAGAAGAGAGATTGTTTTCTCAGGGGTCTGCACCCTAAGATTCGCAGAGGTCTATCCAACAACCTCAACGGATCTTATCATGATGTCGTTGACCGTGCTGTCGCTTTCGAGGAAAGTAACCGTCAGTACCAAGAGGAGAAGAAGAAGAAGAAGGCTGGGTCTAGCAGCTTCTCCAGCAACCATAAGCGCCCAAGAATCATCTATCACCCCAGCCACCACCAAAACCGTGCCCCATACCCTCATCAGCAAGTGGTCGTTCGTACCGCGGCCACTACCCATAATGCCAACCAGCAAAGTGCCACTCAGCCGAACGCCCCAGGTGTTCGTATCACCGCCCCTCAAACAGCTTACAACCATCCATGCTACAACTGTGGCCAAGTTTGTCACTGGGCTCGTGAGTGCCCAAAGCCCAAGAAGAATGCCCAACATGCACAGAAAGGCCCTGGAGGATCACAGCAGCAGCACCGTGCACCGCAGCAGCACGTCCAGAAGGGCAAGCTTGTCAAGAAGCACGGGCAAGTCTACTTCACCACCGTCAGTAACATCCCAGAAGGAGAGCCCGTCATGCTCGGTAGGTTCCCTGTTGCCAATCATCCTGCAGTTGTCTTGTTCGATTCTGGTGCATCGCATTCCTTCATCAGTCGCACTTTTGTCATCAAGCATGAGTTACCCATGGGGGAGTTAAAAGAAAGTTTCTGTATACTTTCGCCCGGAGGGCGGATAAATACTAAGGAAGTGGTCCGTAGTCTACCAGTAATGTTGGGGGAACATGTCTTTCCTACCACCATGATAGTACTACGCAATCAAGAGATAGATGTCATCTTAGGCATGAATTGGATGTGTCAGTATAAAGCCATGATAGACATCTTGAATAGAGTTGTGAGAGTGGATATTCCTAACAGTACTTCCAAACTCCTTCTCCAACTTCCTATGCCTCAAAAACCAGCAACCACCCAGTTGAATACCGCCTATGTTCCGGAAGTCAGGGATATTCCCGTGGTCTGTGAGTTCCCTGATGTCTTCCCAGAAGATCTACCCGGTCTGCCTCCCGACCGTGATGTTGAGTTTGCCATAGAGCTAAAGCCCGGGACTGCTCCTATATCCCGTAGAGCTTATCGAATGCCTCCCAGAGAGTTGGCAGAGCTGAAGATCCAATTGCAAGAGCTCTTGGACAAGGGTCTCATTCGCCCAAGTTCATCTCCTTGGGGCTGTCCTGCTATCTTTGTGAAGAAGAAGGACAAAAGTCTTCGTCTGTGCGTTGACTATCGCCCGCTCAATGAGGTCACTATCAAAAATAAATATCCTTTGCCTCGAATTGACCTTCTTTTCGACCAGTTGTCTGGAGCCAGAGTGTTCTCCAAGATTGATCTCAGATCTGGCTATCATCAAATAAAAATCCGTCCAGAAGACATTCCTAAGACAGCTTTCACCACCAGATACGGCCTATATGAGTACTTGGTCATGTCCTTTGGTTTGACCAATGCCCCTGCTCATTTCATGTATCTCATGAACTCTGTGTTCATGCCAGAGCTCGATAAATTTGTAGTCGTGTTCATTGACGACATCCTTGTCTATTCAAGAACTCCAGAAGATCACGCCAAGCATCTTCGAATCGTTCTCTCTCGACTCAGAGATCACCAGCTGTATGCCAAGTTCAGTAAATGTGAATTCTGGCTAGATCGAATTCAATTCTTTGGTCATGTCCTGTCCGCCGAAGGTGTGTCAGTTGACCCTGAAAAAGTGGCAGATATCTTGGATTGGAAGCCACCTACCACTGTCCGCGAAGTTCGCAGCTTCATGGGAATGGCTGGATACTATCGTCGATTCATCCCAGATTTCTCCAGAGTCGCCAAGCCTATCACAGAGTTGTTGAAGAATTCCGTAGATTTCGTTTGGTCACCAGCCTGTGAGCAAGCCTTTCAAGCCCTGAAGAAACTGCTAACTACATCACCAGTCCTAGCTCAACCGGATATCGAGAAACCCTTTGATGTATACTGTGATGCATCTGGTACTGGTTTGGGCTGTGTTTTGATGCAAGAAGGACGAGTAATCGCTTATGCCTCACGACAGCTTAAGCGACATGAGGAAAACTACCCCACCCATGATCTTGAGCTAGCAGCAGTCGTGCATGCCTTGAAGATTTGGCGTCACTATCTGTTAGGCAGTACCTGCAATATGTATACGGATCACAAGAGCCTAAAGTATATTTTCACTCAAGAAGAATTGAATATGAGGCAGAGAAGATGGCTTGAGTTGATTAAAGATTATGATCTTACAGTACATTACCATCCTGGTAAGGCAAATGTAGTTGCCGATGCCCTCAGTCGCAAGTCATACTGCAACTGTCTGACGACGAAGCCCTATGATCTTTCCTTGTGCCGTGAACTTGAAAGGATGGGTATCGAAATGATCTCGCAAGGAAGCCTGAACAATGTCAGCATAGAAACATCTATCAAGGATCAAGTCATTGCTGCTCAAAAGGATAACCCTGGAATCAAGCACATCATCGAAAAGGTCCAGACTGGAAAGGCTGATTGTTTCAGGATCGATGATGTAGGAGTTGTTTGGTTCAAGAACCGTCTAGTAGTTCCCAAGGTGCCTGAATTGAGACAGTTAATCCTTGATGAAGCACACTTGACCAGATTTTCTATTCACCCCGGCAGCAACAAGATGTACCAAGACTTAAAGCAGAGATTCTGGTGGACTAAAATGAAGGTTGAGATTGCCCGGTATGTCGCTCAGTGTGATACCTGCCAAAGAGTCAAGGCAGTACACATGAAGCCTGGAGGAGAATTGCAACCTTTGTCAGTACCCGCTTGGAAATGGAACGACATTAGTATGGATTTTGTCAATGGACTACCCAAGACCCAGAAAGGTTTTGATTCCATTTGGGTAATCGTGGACCGACTCACTAAGCAAGCTTACTTTCTGCCAGTGAAGACCAGTTACACCGTCCCCATGTATGCCGCCTTGTACAAGAACCACATAGTGAAACTTCATGGCATACCCAAGAGCATTGTCTCTGACCGTGGTACCCAGTTTGTCGCTAAGTTTTGGAAAGCGTTCCATACCTCACTTGGAACCAAGCTCTTGCATAGTACGGCATATCATCCACAAACAGATGGACAAACTAAGCGAGTCAACCAAGTGCTGGAGGACATGTTGAGAGCCTGTGTTCTTACCTTCGCAGATACTTGGGATGACTGTTTGCCCTTGGCAGAGTTCTCTTATAATAACAGTTACCAAGAGAGCATCAAAATGGCACCCTTTGAAGCACTGTACGGTCGTCGTTGTCGTACACCCCTCAGTTGGTCTGAGCCTGGAGAAAGGGAATTCTTTGGAGTTGACCTGGTCAAGGATATGGAAGAGAAAGTCAAGCAGATACAGGAGAATATGAAGATTGCCCAATCTCGACAGAAGAGTTACGCTGATAAGAGACGTCGACCTCTGAAGTTTCAAGTTGGAGATTATGTATATCTCAAGGTCTCACCAACCAAAGGAGTCACTCGTTTTGGGGTCAAAGGAAAGTTAGCACCCCGCTACATTGGTCCGTTTGAGATTTTGGAATGTTGTGGCAAGGTAGCTTACAAGCTGAAGTTGCCCGATCATCTCTCCGCTGTCCACAATGTTTTCCATGTCTCCCAACTCAAGAAGTGTCTCAGAGTACCAGAACATGTCGTGGAAGTTGAAGGTGTCGAGCTAGAGCCTGATCTGTCCTACTCAGAATATCCAGTTCGCGTGTTGGACCACAAGGATCGCGTTACCCGAAGAACCACCACAAGATGGTACAAAATCCAGTGGAACCAGCACTCTGAAGAAGAAGCTACTTGGGAATCTGAAGACTTCTTAACAAAGAACTACCCCGACTTTCTCGAATCCCTGTCTATGTAAGGTTTTGTCTTTATCCCCTCTTTGTCCTTCCTTAAGACGCAGAATCTCGGGGCGAGATTTCTTTAAGGGGGGGAGGCTGTAACACCTCTGGTGTTTAACATGTAATTAACTTGACATATCATCATTATCATCTTTAAGCATCTTAATCTTGATGTATGCATTTTGCTAAGTGTATCATTTTATGTGAATTATCTCTATTGCAAAAACCCTATTTAGCCCACTTCTCTCTACTAGGGCAAAATGGTAATTTCACCTCTGTGCCTAGCTTTGTGTAATTCTTGTTCCTTTGGTGTCTTGAAGTGTTGTTGTGTTGGCCAAAGTTCAAAAATCAGATTTGGATTTCAAAACTCTTTGCAAAACCCTGATTTCCAAATCCTGGATTTTATCCCTCTTTTTGTAATTTAAAAATTATTCAAAATTTGGGGTTGGTCCAAAAAGCAAAGTTGCAGATCTGTTAAAGAGGAACAACTTTGGTATTTACAAATTTTCAAGTTGCAGTACAAAGTTTTGAGTTATTTCAAATTCAATCAAACTCCAGTTTTTGTCCCCTTTTCAGTTTTCAAAATGAGTTCAAAAACTAATGAGTTTCTGGAAAAGTGTATAATAGCAAAGTTGTAGGTTTTGATAAAAGGAACAACTTTCATGTTTACATATTTTCAAGTTTCAGTTTGAAATTCAGAGTAATGTTGAATTGATTCAAATTTCCAAAAGTGTCCCCTTTTCTGTTTTCAAATATTGTTCAAAAACTGTTCGTAATTTGAAAATGTTCATATTGACAAAGTTGTAGATCTCATTTTTCTGAACAACTTTGATGTTTTGAGTTTTTGTTGCCCAGTTCAAATTTTGGGAGAAATTTGCAAAATACAGAGATCAGCCAAAGTCAAACCCTAGCCTAGTCTACTGTTTATCTTCTCCGGTAGGGGGGGGGGGCCGGCCATGGACGCCTCGCCGGCGCCGCGTGCGCCACGCGCCTGGCAGCCGCCCGCATGCTCCCGACCTGCCGCCGCTGGTCGCGTGATCATTTCGCGCCCGCACGCGCCGAGCGCTGACCTTGCCTCGTCCCCCACAGTGCCCAGCAAGCCGCCGCCGCGTGTACCACGCCGGCGAGCTCACGCCCAGGCCCCGACTGCACGCCGTCCTCTCCGCCAGCTCGCAATCGATTGCGCGTGCCTCGGCCGAACTCTTCCACACCTCTCCGAGCTCTCTACCGCCCCTGGCCGCGGCTATAAGAAGCCCGCCGGTGAGCCGGAGCTCCGCACTCACTCCGCCACCGTGGTCAGCCCACTCCAGAGCTCCCTCCGCTCAACCACCTAGCTCAAAAGCTCCGCCGTGTTCTTGTGCTGCTTCACCACCCTCCAATTTCACCTCTACCGTCCCCAATCGCCCGGCGTAACCCCGACTTCCCCAACGCCGGCGAAGCACCGTTGAGCTCGGGTCCGAGAAATTCTCTCTTCCCGGCCATGATCATCCCTTCCCGACCTCTGTTTCTTCTTCCTCGCATTATTGCGTTTCTAACCATGCCTTGGTGACCCCGTGTGGTGCTCAGGACCGCCGGAACGCCGTCGCGACGCTTTTCTGCCCGCCGACGACCCCCGCTCCGTCGACCTCCTAGCTCCGACCACCCCCTCGCCTCGCCACCGCGCGTCATCGACCGCCGGTGAGCTCCTGAACCTCTCCATGCCCTTGGATTCGGCCGCGAGCCCCTGCCGTGGCCGGAACACCATCTCGCCGCCGTCGGGTGACCGCCGGCGGGAGGAAGACGAAGCACAGTGCCGTTTTTCAATTTCTCCATACATGTGAATAGTGTTTAGATTTCATATTTTTGTGTGATTTTCTGTGTTGATCCATAAATTCTGAAATTTTTGTGGTAGACTCTTTATGCTCTGAAGTATTTTATAAAAATATAAAACTTGACTTTTCTGCAAAGGTTTGAAAATGAAAAATCTCCCTTTTAATTAATAAATGATGGTTTTGGATTTTTAGAACAAGATTTATAACTCCAAAATTTATGAGATCACTTTTTGTGAGCTAGTTATGCCATGACAAGTCTCTGGTGAAATTTTGAAGTCATTTGAAACAAGTTGATTTTTGAGCCTTATTTTAATTAAGGAATAGTGCCTTTTGTTAATTAAATGTCTAGATTTAATTGAGCACCTTAATGACCTCCAAAAATTATGAAATTTGTTTTGCCACATACTTGTACCCTAATGAACTTGTGTGATTAATTTGGTAATTTTTGGAGCCCCTTCATAAAATGACCTTTTTAAATAATTAAGAAAAATAGAAAGAAATGATTAGGTTTAGCGTTGAATGCCCTGTGATGTGACTTTTGGGATTGCTTGATGTTCATAGACCCCTACCCTTTGGTCTATGATGTTTGTGATGCCATGTTTGGTTGATGCTTTGGATAGTTATAATAAAGTCTAGTTTAATCAATTTTGCTTAAGGAAGAAATGGTTAACTTTTATGCTCAACCTAGATTTCGATTATGCCTTGCCTTAGAGTAATCTTGAATCAGTGGTATTGCCTTGCACTTTAAGTCCATATCATCATTCTCATGAGCATTCATCATTGCATCCGTATAGTTGACGAAGAAGGACCTGAAGTCGAGGTAGCCGCCGAAGGACCTGTCTCCGAGGCAACCCCGAGCTCCGACGCTTATACCTACCCCGACTCTGCTCTTTTTGCCATCCAAGGCAAGCCCCGGTGCATTTAACCCTACCTTGCTTTTATAAATGTTTTCTTTAAATGTTTTGAGTTAAATTATTGCATTAGGTTGATAGGAGTTGAGTGAAATCCTATCTGATGCATTATCTACCTTGACCAATGATACACCCGATACCTGCTTTTCAAAAACTATTTGCAAAATGCTTAGCAAAGCTATATGATAGATTTGCAATAAAAATGCCAATTTCAAAAGTGTGATCACTTTAAGAACATTTATGGGAATTTCTGGTTTACTCCCACTGTTGGCTAAGTATCTGATCCGTACTTAGTCAATGGGAAGGAGAGGTTGTCCTTGCGTACGGTGCCGTCATGTTGTAGTCCGGGACTCAACAGTTGACACCGACCGGGACAGGGTTGAAAAACTGACAGGACCTGTACTCTTGGGTTAGAGTCCCGAGGTGCTTGTCGCTGGCTGGAAAATTTAGGGACCACCTGTATGGGGGCCTGATTGACTAAGACTTGCAACTATTCACATACTACGGAAAGCTTCGGCTCCGAGGAATCCTTTATTGGACCGACAACCGCGCACTGGGAGTGGAGAGATGGCGGAAGTAGCATGTACCCACGTGGGTTAGAGTCCCGGATTGGAGTGGTGTACTGTACTTCCGGGTGGCGTAGGACCGGGCCCAATCTTGGAGGAATCGTGGTAGACGAGTTGGCATATGCAAGCTTGGGTGCTACATATGCAGTGTGGATAGGGACCCTCAGCTGAGTATTATTTATCCGGATTAACGCTGCTCCTCGGTTATGGAGACTTAGTCACTGACTGTCAACAGGGAGTGGTTCTCAACTAGGTCTGTTTTGGAAAGTAAAATGAATCAAGGTTTATGATGGAACAAGGAATACCGAATCTTTCAAAAGTAAAATAAGGTTTACCAAAAATGCTTTTCTGCAAAATACTTGAACTTGCTTAAGCCTTACCTTGACTACCCTAAGCCTGCATTCCTGAGTCTTCTCCCTTTTCTTTAGTCGGGTAAGTCTTGTTGAGTACCTTTGTACTCAGGGTTCTTTTACCCATGTTGCAGGTATGGCAGATTCCTCAGTATGCCTTGGACCCTGCTGTGTGACTGTTGTTCAGGAAGAGGCCGATGAGGCCGATGAGTGATTATTCACCCTCGGGCGGGGTGATGTATCTTTATCTTTTAGTTGTTGTCATATGCTACCCTGCCAACTCTATTTATTCGAACTATGGTCTGTAATAACTTCACTTTAAGTTTATGTTGAACACTGGTTTGTAAAACTATTGTTATTTAAGTCTTCCGCTATTACTCCGATGTTATTTGTAAAAATGTTCAAGAGATTGTAACCGAATTGTGAGGTGATCCTGCGGACATCGGGCACTGATGTAGCCCAGTGGCGAACCCGGTCTTAATCTCTTGGCTGTACGGATCGACTGTCAGTGGTTGATAGTGATCAGTGGGCCATGGGATTAGGGTCGTTCCGTCACACTGGCCCCACATAAAAGAAATGCAAAATATCAATTTAATTAAACAAATTAACCTCTTAAAACAAGTCTATAACAGTAACCCACAGCTAACAGCTTCAGAAAAATCTACAAAAATTACTGTAGGTTCACATCTGAGAATAAAGTATGCTATAAAAATTTCATGTCATTTGGGTTTAAGCACTGTTCTCTATGAAAAATGAAGGACCGAAAAGCGACTAGAGGGGGGGGGGGTGAATGGGAGCTTTAAAATTTCTTTCTAGAAACTTTTAGCCACTGTCCCAACGATCACCACTGAGGCATGTCTAGAGCTCGTATAGTGTCCACGACCCTAGATGTAGGGTGGATGCTTCCGAGAAGCACAGCGGGACACTACACACCTCTAGAATCCCAACGCAAAAGCCGGAAACCAAAACCGACACTGAACGAACAAACTGCGGACGAAACAGTGAGAGACTGCACTGACCGGACTCTGACTGCGTCCGGTCACAGGCCACCGGACGCGTCCGGTCGTGTCAAAACGAGTTTGGGAGCTCTCTGGAAGTGACCGGACTCACGGTGAGAGAGCGTCCGGTCACACTGGACAAAATAGATGAACAGGAACTCGAGTGCGTCCGGTCAATCACTGAACTGTGTGTCCGGTCAAGTCACAGGAAGACGCAGTGATCAAGTTCAACGACCGGACTCTTAGACCTAGCGTCCGGTCTCCCCGATCACAGCGTCCGGTCACTACGCGACTCCACTGTTCGTTCACCGATTTGATCCAATCTCTCCCAAAACGAATCCTCTAGGGATCAAACTTGGAGAGATAGATCACAAGGAGTATAGTGAGCTATCTCTAAGAGATCATGGCTCCAACCTATCTCCACATCGGTGAATCGAAGAGGTTTCGGGGCAAAGGAGCAAGAGCGTGATTCAACACGAAAATCGTTCGATCTCCTAGACCATGAGGTTTGAGATGGATTCCTTCGGTGGAAAGAATTGCCTCACGATCTAGAACAACTTGGTTCAAGAGGATTTGCAAGAGACGTACCAAGCAAAGAAATCAAGCGACGGGAAAACTAGGAGAAAAAGCAATCCGCGAAGAACATGAACGAAACGCAAATCACGAGCCGGAAAATGCAATCGTGTGTCGAACACACGCTACAAACGTGAGATTACGGTCTCACTTCCTAAACTTCCCAAAAACACAGAGGCATGATTGAGTCTTCTCTGTGGATCCTCTACAACCAGGTATGATTAGAAACTAAACTGGGGGCTAGAGAGAGAAGGTGCTTAGAGCAAATGGCTGAAAGGATAAGAGGAGAGGAGGGGTGCCTCTCTTATTTATAGCCTAAACAATAATCCCCTTCTAACCCTAGGTAGGTGAGCGAAACGGCCAACCCTAGGGGTATCCCGATCCAACTCTGCTTGACGTTGATCCGACGGCCCCGCGCCTTCCTCACCCTTAGCTTCGCCTCGACGCAAGCCTCAGGATGCCGCCACGTGCCGCCCTGCCGACCACCGCGCCTTCCTTGTGGATAGCTACGCCGCCGCGCCAGCCTCTCCACACCGCCACGTGTCGACCGTCCTTTTTGCGGACCTCCCCTCGGTTTTGAGGCCGAAACCGGGAAACCTGGGCCTTCCCCCGGTTTTGAGGCTGAAACCGGGAATCCTGTCCTCCGGCTGAGTTTTGTGGCCCAAACTCAGAAACCCGCGCGCCCAGGTTTTGAGGCCCAAACCTGGAAACCGTCCTCGCCGAGTTTTGAGGCCCAAACTCGGAAACCGGCCACCCCGAGTTTTGTGGCCCAAACTCGGAAACCGTCGATGGTAGCTTTTTGAGGCTCAGCTACCAAACCCGTGCCGTAGACGGGATGTGGTTCGCACACCCCGAGTTCCAGCACCGATGCCGGAGCATGTCCAGCCTCTACGCCGGGCACAGTGCATTCGCCATCCTTCTTGGCCTCCCGCCAAGTGTCACGACGCCATCACCTTCCTCCCGACTCGGCCGATACACCGCACATCCCCATGTCTTCTTGCTTGTCGACGCCACGTGCCAGCTACCACAGCTGGTCCTCAGGTCTCCCGGTCCGTCAGTCCAAGCTCCACGTTCGCCCTTCACCGCTCCCGGTCCATCGGCACGACACGTCCCGCTTGACCTTCACCTCACCTTTGACCACTGTCTCCGAGCTCCGCACCTGCACATCAACACAGCCAAGAGATATGTTGCCCGTTGATCGATCACTCATCACTCAGGAAGGGAACCACAAGGGCGCATATCAACCTTGTGTTCTCAATCTCCCCCTTGATGAGTGCATCGTCAACTCATAGTAACCATAATCAAAGATAAAAGAAAGCAGAAGTAGGTAGAAGGAGAAAAACACACTTGAGATGTCCAAAAGCCAAAGAAAAGGCTGAAGACGAACAGCTCAAGATAAGCAAAGCTTGGTTCCCAAAGACATGGGCAAAGGTTCGACACAGCCAAGCCAGAGATCGGAACAACTCATCAAGGAGCAAAGCTCGATCAAAATCAGAGCACAGGACTTGGTTCCCAAAGACATGGGCAACGGCTCGACGCAACCAAGTTAAAGACAAGCCAGTCCTCAAGGAGAGGCAAAAAGGGCTCAACACCACTAGCTGAAAGCTCGAATACCAACTGAAGACTGCAAAAGAAAGCAGCTACTGCTAGTCCCTCAAGATAGAGGCACAGAGGCTCAACACAACTAGCAGTAGACACGATACCAATCAAGAATCTTCACAAAAGGATGAAGACAGCTAGTCCCCCAAGACAGAGGCACAAGGGCTCGACGCAACTAGCTAAAAAGATCGATATCAAATGAAAAGCACATCAAGCACATCCAGAACTCCCCCTTACTCAAAGACTCCCCCTCAACAAGTGAAGCATCAAATGAAAAGCACATCAAGCACATCCAGAACTCCCCCTTACTCAAAGACTCCCCCTCAACAAGTGAAGCAGAAATTTCAAATTGACACCACAAAATTTTCTCCCCCTTGGGGGCAATTTGCAAACAGAAGAAAAGGGACAAGATCTTGAGAAAATCAAACGGAGCTAAGGTTACGCCTATCGGAGTCATACACATGCATATGAGTTAAAAATGCATGTTAGCAGCTTCAGGTATATATTCAAAAGAGGGAATAAATGCTCTAAATAGTGTTGATCCGACTACATAGCAACATACACAAGTGCTAGCAAAGGCTCAAACTGATCACTAAATACAAGTCATGAATGCATAAGCCAAGTGAGCAGTTTTAAGCCATTCTGAAAGAGGTTTCACCATTAAAATAGCACTACACATGTGTAGACAGGAAATCAAACAAGTGCTAAAACATGTATACAAGGTGAACTACCCCTCGCAAAGTTCAACCATCATGCTATAGAATGAAACATAGACTTGTGATTTTCAGATTTTATCGGAGAATTTGCAGCGGTTATTAACACAAGTTCAAAATTAGCATGTGATTGCGAGAGGTTGAAAGCTTGTCATTGCCTAACTTTTCAACCGTGCTAAGCCTATGTATATGCAATCAGAAGCTTAAAGCGTCGGTTTCGGTCTTACACTACACGGCTCAAGTTTAACTCAAGGTGCAATGAGAAACTGTCTCGATACCGTGATGTGTTGACAAAGCAATCCCATCTCGATCTTTTCAATTCACTATAACTTGGTTCATTTTAAGCAGAATATGAACAATCCAAGCAAGTGAATGACTCAGAACTAGAGACATAGCAACCTAGCATATATGAAATAGCTCAAGAGACCTCAACACATCCTACACATGCTAGTTGCCAATCTCAATGGTGAACATATATCAAATTTTAAGTTTATTAATCATGTTCATCATTCTGAAAAATAGCTTAGCTCACAACATGTATCAGTGATCAACATGAGCCTAAGCTACAAGCATCATCATATATCATCGAAGCATACACTAATCAGAGCATGGATTCATTCTCAAGAATATAGACATGAAGCTTGAAACTGCAAGATGTATACATGATGAAGTCAGAATCGGAGCCAAAACTAAACTAAAGAGACTCAAGACCCAAAAACACAAGGATCAGAAAATTAGTCTATGGTACATTAACAAAATGCTTCCCCCATCTAAAAGGGGAAACACACACCAAGCTCACCTCGCAACCTAGCAAAGGTCGAGAGATCCAAAGGCTTGGTGAAAATATTCGCAACCTGGTTATGGGTGTCTACATGCCTAAGATCAATGTCGCCTTTCTCAAAGTGATCACGAAGAAAGTGAAAGCGAACATCGATGTGTTTGGTCTTGGAGTGAAGAACTGGGTTCTTTGCTACACTAATGGCAGAGGTGCTATCGCAAAGCAAAGGGACCCGACTGAAATCTAGACCAAAATCACGCAATGTAGCAACCATCCATAAAAGCTGCGAAGCACAAGAGGCAGCGGCAACATACTCGGCTTCTGTAGTAGACTGGGCTATGTTCGACTGCTTGCGAGAAGACCACGAAACCAAGGAAGAACCAAGAAACTGACAAGTCCCAGAAGTAGACTTGCGCTCAATCCGACAGCCAGCAAAATCCGCATCGGAATACCCACAAAGCGAAAGAGTCGAAGAAGAAGAGTACCAAAGTCCGAACTCAGGAGTGTATCGGAGGTACCTCATGATGCGCTTGACTGCTTGCTTGTGAGAAGTCCGAGGGGACGCCTGAAAACGAGCACACAGACACACAGCGAACTGTATATCTGGCATGGGCGTCGTAAGAGGCTTGGCCTCGCCCATGTCGAATTTCTTCAGGATGTCTTTTGTGTATTTGCCTTGATGTACAAACGTCCCGTCCCGGGTTTGCTTAATTTGCAACCCGAGGAAGAAAGTCAACTCGCCCATCATACTCATCTCGAACTCCCTGCTCATAGTATCTGAAAACTTTGCAACAAGAGCATGAGAAGAGCCACCAAAGATGATGTCATCCACGTAAATCTGGACTAGCAGGCTATCGATGCCTTGCTTGAGGAGGAACAAAGTTCTATCGACCCGTCTCATTTTAAAACCCTTGGAGAGTAAAAAGGTTTTCAAACGATCATACCACGCTCTCGGGGCTTGTTTCAAACCATACAAAGCTTTTGAAAGTTTATAGACATGGTTTGGAAACTTGGGATCCTCGAAACCTGGGGGTTGCCTAACATAAACCTCTTCTTCTATATACCCATTCAGAAAAGCACTCTTAACATCCATCTGATACAGCTTAAAACCCTTCGAAGCAGCAAAGGCTAGAAGGATTCTGATGGCTTCTAAACGGGCTACAGGGGCAAAGGTTTCCTCATAATCTATCCCCTCTTTTTGGCAAAAACCCTGGGCTACTAGCCTAGCCTTGTTTCTCACTACCATCCCATCCTCACCCTCTTTGTTCTTGAAAACCCATTTGGTACCTATAGGGTGGCATTCTGGTGGTGGTGGAACTAGGGTCCAAACTTGGTTTCGCTCAAAGTTTTCTAACTCCTCATGCATGGCATTGACCCAGTTAGAATCAGAAAGTGCGTGTCCAACATCTTTGGGCTCAAAAGAAGCAACGAAAGCAGAATGAGCAAAGTGGGAGATTTCATACGCTCGCGACCGCGTGACTCGCTGGTCGATGCCGCCGATCATCTGCTGTGGGGGATGAGCATGCTGAATGCTTCGGGGCGCTTGCCTCGCCGAAGTAGCCTCCCCCTCGCCAGATGCTGTCGCTCTCTCATGTTCAACCGGTGCTTGCTGGAGAGGTGGCTCCAGAGGACCCCAAGAAGAAGAGGTAGTGGGATCGGGTCCTCGAGCTGAAGTAGTCGTCGCAGGGTCGACAGGGGCAGCCAGTGGAGTTGGCTCGGGATCACCCCAATCGGCATTCTCCTGCTCCTCCTCCACAAAAATAGTCTCTCCCAGCTCCTGTTCTCCTACAACATCAAAAGCAGAAGAAACACAAGGCATAGTCTCGTCGAATGTGACCTCGCAGGTCTCCACTATCCGGTTAGTTTCAAGGTTAAGAACTCGATAAGCGCGCGAATGCGAAGCATAACCAAGAAACACGCCATCAGTAGAGCGAGATTCAAACTTGTCCAAATTGCCTTGTTTCAGGATAAAGCACTTACAACCAAACACCCGAAAATGAGACACCTTGGGTACACGTCCAAAACGCAACTCATAAGAAGTTTTCTTCATGAAAGCCCGAAGAAAGATGCGATTTGAAACATGGCAAGCGGTGTTGATCGCCTCGGCCCAAAACCGCCTAGGAGTCCTATGCTCATCAAGCATCGTCCGGGCCATCTCAACAAGGGTCCGGTTCTTGCGTTCAACAACACCGTTTTGCTGGGGGACATACGGAGAAGAAAACTGATGCTCGATTCCATTAGAAGAACAGAAAGAGGAAAACTGGGAGTTATCAAACTCAGTACCATTATCACTACGAATAGCTCTAATGGTATCAGGGGGAAACTCAGTTTTCAACTTCAAAATCAAATCACGAGCAAAAGGAAAAACTTCATCCTTACCCTCCAGTAAAAATACCCAAGAGTACCTCGAAAAATCGTCAACGATCACTAGAACGTACCACTTCCCACCCGCTGAGCAAACCCGAGCTGGACCAACTGTGTCCATATGTAAAAGCTCACCGGGTCGCTTGGTCATCACCTGATTGACAGGTGGGTGAGAAGCAGCAACCATCTTCCCGTGACGACAGGGATGGCAAACGAGGTCCTTCTGAAACTTAAGCTTGGGCAATCCTTGGATTAGGCCAAGTGAGCTAAGTCTTGCAAGCAAGTCAAAACTCAAGTGACCGAGCCTCCTATGCCACTTCCACAAATCAGAAGAAGGACCAGCCATCAAACATCTAGCAGAGCCGAAAGAACGAGAAAAATCGGCTCTGAAAACACGACCAAAGGGAACAATCCAACAAACAAGATCTCCCCGAGGGTCTAAAACACGACTCAGACCCTTCTTAAAGCGCACTTCAAAATCATCCTCAAGAAGTTGCGAAACAGAAAGCAAATTATAGTGCAAGTTAGAAACCAAGGCAACATTCTTCAGGACAAAGTTCTCATTGAGCCGAATGGCTCCTTGAGAAACGACCTTACCTCTACTATTATCCCCGAAAGTGATGTACTCCTTGTGCATCACGGGGCTAAGGCTGGAGAACCATTCCTTCTTTCCGGTCATGTGGCGCGAACACCCGGAATCCATGAGCCACATGTTCTCCAACCGAAGTTCCTGCATCAATAGAAAGGCAGGAAGTGAGCGTATGGCACAACACTGGGGTTAGTATACTGAGAAGGATACCAGTGCTGTGTCATAGGCCCAGAAAAAGTGTTAGTAGCAACACCAAGCTGTCCTCGTCCCATGGGTGGATAGCGATCACCACCAACCTGAAAGGGTGGTCCGCTATGGAACGGAAAACCTCCAAACTGACCTACCTGTCCCATCTGAGCAAAGCGATCACCACCATACTGAAAAGGTGGTCCGCTATGGGACTGAGCAGCAAAGCCTCTTACACTCGGCTCTCGATCGTATTGAGGACGACCGGAACCGCGACAGGCATGACCACCACCCTGTGGTCTAGCTGCCTGGGGCCTAGCAACCTGAGAGGGTGCTCCTCCAGGTCTAGCGCCCTGCCTCTGAACTCCCCGACCCTGCACACCATGGAGAGGGTGGTGCCTGGCCTGATTGTTCAGCTCCAACTCCTTCCTAGCGTCTCTCTTCCTCCGAAAGCAAAACTCAGCTAGGTGACCCTCACGGTGACAGTACTCGCACTCAAACCTCACCACTCTCTTGGGTTGTTGGTTTCTATGGTTGCGAGGGTTGTTTATCCTAGCCGGCTTCTTGCCCTTCGGAAGGGGATCACTAGAGACGTCAGGAAGGGTGTCAAGTGTGTTCCTAAGATGGTTAGGTTTGGGAACCCACACTTGCTTGCGAGGTGGAGCCTTGGGATGTTCATCAAGGATGCCATCCTTGGTGATAGGCTTGGGAGGCTCAGGTGGGGTGATCTTGGTGAGCTTAGGGATAGCGGATGGTTTCTCACTCGAATTCACTCCGCTAAACTCACCGATCTTACCAAAGGTACTAGCGTCCTTCCCACCTAAGGTAAAGCCTACTCCCGAGCAATCAGTTCCCCTCTTGAACTGACTGATCATCATGCCCAACTGCGGCTCACTACATGACACCCAACTCAGGATGGACCAAAGGTATGTGTTTTCTTCCTCGGTTTGCATTCTGGTATGCCGGCAGTTGGCAATCTCAAGCTCCATCCCCATGCATCGCTCACATGGAGCGATCAAGGTGCTAACTGAGCTGGCCTTCATGGCTTCAGCAAGCTTGGCACTAACTTCTGCCAACTCAGTTCGCAAGCTAGGACAAAGCTTGCACGCACTCAACAAAGAAGGCCTCGCCTTCACCTCCTCCAGCTCCTTCAGGGAGGGACACTCCTTGCAATCACCCACCAAGTCTAGCCTACTCTTCAGTTCATCATACACCTCAATCAAAGAGGCATACTTGGTTTGCAGGGTGGCAAAGTTTGTCATATGCATCGTGCACTCCTCACACTCCTCCTCATCAGTCACCTTCACCTCAGACTTGGCGAATTCAAGCTCCTTAAGCGCATCATTCATCTTAGCCTTAAACTCATTTCGCTCACGGATAGCTCGCTTGAGGGTCTTATCCTGACCTAGGACTATCTCAGCGAGAGAATCACGCTCACCGGTAAGACGATCGATAAGAGAAGAGGATGATACCTCGGAAGCGTCGTCGTCGTCGGTGTCGTCGTCCTTGTCCTGGCGCTTGCAGTCCTCTCCATCTAGGGCCATGGTGCAGAAGTTCTTGGAGGAATCGCCGAAGAAGCAGAGTCCGTTGAAGCGTTCTTCAGTCTTGTGCTCGGACCCATCGTCGCTGGAGTCGCCGTCGGAGGACTTCTCGCCATCGCTGAGGTTGGCAAGGAAGGCGCGCTTGCCGGCGTCGAAAGCCTTCTTGCCGGCGTCGAAAGCCTTCTCCATGTCCTCTCGGCGGTAGCCTCCCTTCTTCTTCTTCCCGACCTTGTTCTCCGGCTTACCCTTGCGCCTGGAGTCGCGGTTCTTGCCGGGGAAGGACTTGTCGCGCTTGGGGCAGTTCGCGACAAAGTGATTCGGATCTCCACATCCGTAGCAGCCCTCACGTGCGCCACCACGCCGGCGATTCAGACGGTTGTTGTGAAACCGCGAGAACCGGGTGATGATGAGGGCGAGCTCATCATCGTCCAACGCCTCCACCTGCTCCTCAGTTACTGAAAGCAAAGAAGACAAAGCAAAGGAAGGTGGTGAAGCATCAGCGGAAAGAGTCGATTCACCCTTGCTCGAGACCAAAGCCATGGAATGTGAAGATGGGTTCTTCAGCTTGGCCTGAGTCAAGTGATCGATCTCAGTGGACTTGAGCTTGCTGAAAAGCTCGTCCACGGTGAGGGTGTCGTAGGAAGCAGACTCAGTGATAGTCGACACCTTCACCTCCCATACCCTCCGATCCAGGGCGTATAACAGCTTGAGTGCCCTCTCATGATCGTCATAGGGTAGGTTGGCCCGATTGGCACGCATCTTGTTCACAATCGTTTGGAAACGAGCGAACATAGCGTCAATCGTCTCTCCCTCCAACTGAACAAAGTTCTCGTACTCACGCTTGTACGTCTCGAAGAGTCTGGTCTTGACCTGAGCGGTCCCCTCGTGATAGCTTTGAAGCTTCACCCAGATCTCTCATGCCGTCTCAAGCTCAGAGACACGCTCGAACTCAGGAAGAGAGAGGTTGGCCAAAAGCGCATTACGGGCCTTAGAGTTGGCCTCGTGTTGGTCAATCTGGTGTTGACCAACTCGAGCCGCAAGAACCACGTAATCGGCATCCTCGCATATTTCCCAGACAGAAGAACTGATGCTGCAAAGATAAGCACGCATCCGAATCTTCCAACAGGGATAGTTCGACCCATCGAAATAGGGAGCCTTGCCATTCCCTCGATCCATGTCGCCCTTAGGATCCGAAACCGATTAAGGTAGAAGAGATCCTTAACCGGCTCCGATACCAATTGAAGGACCGAAAAGCGACCAGAGGGGGGGGTGAATGGGAGCTTTAAAATTTCTTTTTAGAAACTTTTAGCCACTGTCCCAACGATCACCACTGAGGCATGTCTAGAGCTCGTACAGTGTCCACAACCCTAGATGTAGGGTGGATGCTTCCGAGAAGCACAGCGGGACACTACACACCTCTAGAATCCCAACGCAAAAGCCGGAAACCAAAACCGACACTGAACGAACAAACTGCGGACGAAACAGTGAGAGACTGCACTGACCGGACTCTGACTGCGTCCGGTCACAGGCCACCGGACGCGTCCGGTCGTGTCAAAACGAGTTTGGGAGCTCTCTGGAAGTGACCGGACTCACGGTGAGAGAGCGTCCGGTCACACTGGACAAAATAGATGAACAGGAACTCGAGTGCGTCCGGTCAATCACTGAACTGTGTGTCCGGTCAAGTCACAGGAAGACGCAGTGATCAAGTTCAACGACCGGACTCTTAGACCTAGCGTCCGGTCTCCCCGATCACAGCGTCCGGTCACTACGCGACTCCACTGTTCGTTCACCGATTTGATCCAATCTCTCCCAAAACGAATCCTCTAGGGATCAAACTTGGAGAGATAGATCACAAGGAGTATAGTGAGCTATCTCTAAGAGATCATGGCTCCAACCTATCTCCACATCGGTGAATCGAAGAGGTTTCGGGGCAAAGGAGCAAGAGCGTGATTCAACACGAAAATCGTTCGATCTCCTAGACCATGAGGTTTGAGATGGATTCCTTCGGTGGAAAGAATTGCCTCACGATCTAGAACAACTTGGTTCAAGAGGATTTGCAAGAGACGTACCAAGCAAAGAAATCAAGCGACGGGAAAACTAGGAGAAAAAGCAATCCGCGAAGAACATGAACGAAACGCAAATCACGAGCCGGAAAATGCAATCGTGTGTCGAACACACGCTACAAACGTGAGATTACGGTCTCACTTCCTAAACTTCCCAAAAACACAGAGGCATGATTGAGTCTTCTCTGTGGATCCTCTACAACCAGGTATGATTAGAAACTAAACTGGGGGCTAGAGAGAGAAGGTGCTTAGAGCAAATGGCTGAAAGGATAAGAGGAGAGGAGGGGTGCCTCTCTTATTTATAGCCTAAACAATAATCCCCTTCTAACCCTAGGTAGGTGAGCGAAACGGCCAACCCTAGGGGTATCCCGATCCAACTCTGCTTGACGTTGATCCGACGGCCCCGCGCCTTCCTCACCCTTAGCTTCGCCTCGACGCAAGCCTCAGGATGCCGCCACGTGCCGCCCTGCCGACCACCGCGCCTTCCTTGTGGATAGCTACGCCGCCGCGCCAGCCTCTCCACACCGCCACGTGTCGACCGTCCTTTTTGCGGACCTCCCCTCGGTTTTGAGGCCGAAACCGGGAAACCTGGGCCTTCCCCCGGTTTTGAGGCTGAAACCGGGAATCCTGTCCTCCGGCTGAGTTTTGTGGCCCAAACTCAGAAACCCGCGCGCCCAGGTTTTGAGGCCCAAACCTGGAAACCGTCCTCGCCGAGTTTTGAGGCCCAAACTCGGAAACCGGCCACCCCGAGTTTTGTGGCCCAAACTCGGAAACCGTCGATGGTAGCTTTTTGAGGCTCAGCTACCGAACCCGTGCCGTAGATGGGATGTGGTTCGCACACCCCGAGTTCCAGCACTGATGCCGGAGCATGTCCAGCCTCTACGCCGGGCACATTGCATTCGCCATCCTTCTTGGCCTCCCGCCAAGTGTCACGACGCCATCACCTTCCTCCCGACTCGGCCGATGCACCGCACATCCCCATGTCTTCTTGCTTGTCGACGCCATGTGCCAGCTAACACAGCTGGTCCTCAGGTCTCCCGGTCCGTCAGTCCAAGCTCCACGTTCGCCCTTCACCGCTCCCGGTCCGTCGGCACGACACGTCCCGCTTGACCTTCACCTCACCTTTGACCACTGTCTCCGAGCTCCGCACCTGCACATCAACACAGCCAAGAGACATGTTGCCCGTTGATCGATCACTCATCACTCAGGAAGGGAACCACAAGGGCGCATATCAACCTTGTGTTCTCAAAAAAGACAAGTAACAGGGTAAAAAGGCACCTTGAACTACACCTCATCTTGAAAAGTGTCAAACAGCAAATTTCATATTTTTCTTCAAAACTTCTTAGGACAAGAGCAGTCCATAAAAATTACCATGCTTATATCCCATATATTTTAATTACTAAAAATCATACAAGAAAACAACATATAACCAAATTAAATATTAACTTCAGATTTTTCCACAGTCAAACATCATCTATCATTTTTCTGTGATTCTACATTACCTAACAAACCCAACAAAATAAGAATCACATTTTTCTGAGCGACATACAATTTATTATGCATTTAACAAGATACCAGCCTAAACACAATTTAATTATAACAGTACATAAAATTATCCCAAACTGGACATGTTACATTTTTCATGCATAGAACTTATCAAAAAAAACTTAACAAAATTTGTCTCACATTAACTGGATCAACAGAACTTTAGTTATGAATTAAACAAACAATAACTAGCATTTTTGAAAACATTACACAAAATCAATCTAAACCTAAAATGCTACGGGTACACAGCACAGCCCAGGCCAAGCGACTGCGCACTGGGCCCCTTGGTCAACTAGACCCCACCGGTCATACTCCTGAAAGCAGGGGAGATGTTGACCTCACCGGAGCTCGCCGGCGGCGGCTCCTCCGGCGAAACCATCACCACCACTCGACTCCTCTCATCCTTCGGCACCGATCGGTGGCCCTTACCGGACTAGCATTGCCCGAATCGGCACTCGACGGCGGCCATGGCGGCCACGGCGGCGCGGTCTCACCACGTCGGCCACCTCCGACCGCGACGAGACAAACTAACCCCCTTTTCTTGCTGCTCTGACTCCCACAACCCTAACGCGAAGCAAAGAACTCAGGATTCTACGGTGAAACGGCGGAGACACGAGCATGCCATCGCCGGCGACCACAGCGGGCGGCGGACGACAACGTACCGAGGCGCTCAAACCCTAATCGGCCAAACCGACTTCCCCACCTTCTTCCAGCACTCTCACCGACCCTCAAACGCTAGCTAGGATGGATGGATTCGCTCGGGAAGGAGGTTGGTCACGGCGGACCGAGCTCGCCGGCCATGGCAGCCATGGCGGAAACTCGTCCCGTGGCTTACCTAGGGTCTGTCAGCGAGCACGGGCTACGGCAAAGGGTGGAGAGGCTTGCGGCAAGGCTGGCTAGGCACTTGGTTGGGTGAAGGCACGGCGGACGGCGGCGAACGCACGGCTTTCCCCTTCTTTCCGCCCGAACGCCGGCGAGAGCGAAAGAGAGCAGAGCGGAGAGGGAGAAGGCGCGTCTGGCGACTGAGTGCGTGCACGGGCGTCTTCTGCTCGCCACGTGCGCGCAAGTCCCCGACTCGGCCGGCCGCTGCACGCCACGCGGCGATCAACTCCTGTGCGCGGTCGGCCACGACGCCGCGCGTTTGAACTGAATCAGCCGATTCAGTTAACGCCCAGGCCGACTGACGGCCAAACTTTGCACGCGATTTTCTCTTAATCCACTTGGTGAGACGCTAAACCAACTGCACCATTGGTTAGAGCTACATACCATCTACAACTTTGGTTACAAGATCGATCACTAGTTTGGCCTGGATTTAGCTCGAGAAAGCGATGAACATGGCCACGCCGAACTGAATTTCAGTTTAGGACTTAGGAAATATTTCTAAGTCAAAAACTCATCCATTTCTGCCTTGTGGGCCCTAAAACACCTTGTTAAACCCATTTTCATGAGTTGGCCCAAAAACAACTTTTGTTATACTCTAAATTCTCCACACTTTTGATTAAGGGCACTCAGCCATGCAAAGCTTCTATCAAGGAGGTTTTAGTTAGTCAAACAAAAGGACTCCCTAGGCTCCATAGGGTTGACTAGAGTTTAGCAACTTGGTTAGCCAAAATGACCAACATAAACATGGCCTCATTTTGACTCCCCAACAAAGTTAGATTGTTAGAAAAGCCAAACCACTCCAAAACAAGCCAAGCAACAGTGTATCATAGTATGTTTTAGGTGCATAACATCACATGAAATGACAACATATATGAAAAAGAAAGCAACATGTGAATGCTTCATGCTCATGAGATGCTTATGCATAATGAGATGATGATGTCATGCTAACTTAACACCAGAGGTGTTACAGCCCTTCCCCCCTTAAAGAAATCTCATCCCGAGATTTACTAACCATTGTTTATGAAAAACTGGATAAACTTTCTGGAGATAGTCTTCCGTTTCCCAAGTCGCATCTCCATCATCATGATGACTCCATAACACCTTGTATACTTTCACTACACGATTGCGAGTTACTCTTTCCTTGCTGTCCAACACTCGCACTGGTTGCTCTTGATACGTTAAGTCTGATGCAAGCTTTAACTCTTGAGGTTCTATACTTTCTTCGGGCACACGCAAGCATTTCTTCAGCTGTGAGACATGAAACACTAGGAAGATCAAACTCATAGCTTCAGGCAACTGAAGTTGATAGGACACTTCCCCTTTTCTTTTTAGGATATGATATGGTTCTACATATCTGGGTGCCAACTTTCTTTTTATGCCAAACCTTTGCACTCCCCTCATAGGGGTTACCTTCAAATAAACATGATCTCCCTTCTTAAACTCTAACGGTCTTCTCCTTTTGTCGGCATAGCTTTTCTGTCGAGACTGCGCTGCTTGCAAGTGTTGATGAATGATTTGAACCTTTTTCTCAACTTCACCAACAAAGTCAATTCCAAAGTATCTCCTTTCTCCTGGTTCGATCCAGTTCAACGGAGTTACACACTTACGTCCATATAAAGCTTTGAACGGTGCCATCTTGATGTTTTCTTGATAACTATTGTCGTACGAGAACTCTGCTAACGGTAGCCATGATTCCCATGATCCCTTGGAGGATAACACACAAGCTCTGAGCATATCTTCAAGCACTTGATTCACTCTTTCTGTCTGACCTGCAGTCTGAGGATGGTAAGCTGTACTATGAACCAACTTTGTCCCCAAACCTTTATGTAACTGCTGCCAAAAGTGCGCAGTAAACTGAGGTCCACGATCTGACACGATGGTTTTAGGTATTCCATGAAGACACACTATCTCTCTGATGTATATATCCGTATATTGAGGTGGTCAATATCTAGTATTGACTGGAATGAAGTGAGCTAACTTTGTTAGACGATCCACTATTACCCAAATGGAATCATTCCCCTTTTCCGTAGTGGGTAAACCGGTTATAAAATCCATATTGATATCTTCCCACTTCCAAGCAGGCACAGATAGCGGTTGTAACAACCCTGCAGGTTTCATATGAACTGCCTTAACTCTGCAACACGTGTCACATCTTGTCACGTATGCTGCTATCTCTTTCTTCATTTTTGTCCACCAAAAACGAGGCTTTAGGTCATGATACATCTTACTGCTTCCTGGGTGAAGAGATAACTTAGATAAGTGAGCTTCGTCCAAAATCTTATCCTTAAGATCTTTTCTCTTTGGCACCATGAGATGATCACCGAACCACAATACTCCCTGTTCATCCAGCCTAAAAGAGGTTGAGAGATCCTCTAACATTCTCCTTTTGATATGAGAAATCCCTTTATCAGCCTTCTGAGCTTCAACTATCTGACTTTCAAGCGAACAACTGAGTTGAATGTTGAATAGAACTTCTGCGTGTATCAAGTTGAATCTTTCTTCAAACAACGGTTGTACCATAACACAGTGTGACTTACGACTCAAAGCATCCGCAACCACATTGGCCTTTCCAGGGTGATAGTGAACTTGCATGTTATAATCCTTTATCAGCTCTAGCCATCTGCGCTGCCTCATGTTCAACTCAGGTTGAGTGAAGATATACTTAAGACTCTTATGATCGGTATATATATTGCACACATTTCCCAACAAGTAGTGTCTCCATATCTTCAGAGCATGCACTACTGCAGCCAATTCCAAATCATGAGTAGGATAGTTGACCTCATGCTTCCTTAACTGTCTTGAGGCATATGCTATCACTCGTCCTTCTTGCATCAGCACACAGCCAAGTCGAATCTTGGATGCGTCACAAAACACATCAAAAGGTTTCTCTATATCCGGTTGAGCTAAGACAGGAGCAGTGGTTAACAGTTCCCGTAAGATTCGGAAAGCTGCTTCACACTCTTCTGTCCAAACAAACTTCACATCCTTCTGCAAAAAGAGGTCATAGGTTTTGCGATCTTGGAGAAATCTGGGATGAAACGACGATAGTAACCAGCCAAACCCAGAAAACTCCTGACTTCCGTGACCGAGGTTGGAGCTTTCCAATCCATCACCTCTTGTACTTTCCCTGGGTCCACTGAGATTCCCTCTTCTGATAGCACATGACCGAGAAAGTGAACTTTCTTTAACCAAAACTCACACTTACTGAACTTAGCATATAACTTATGTTCTCAAAGTCTTGACAGAACTATCCGCAAGTGCTCCGCATGATCTTCTTCGTTTTCTGAATATATCAAGATATCATCCAAAAAGACTACCACGAACCGATCCAACTCAGGCATAAACACGGAATTCATTAGGTACATGAAGTATGCAGGGGCATTTGTCAAGCCAAACGACATGACAAGATACTCATACAACCCGTACCTAGTAGGAAAAGCCGTTTTGGGTATATCTTTTGGCCTGATCTTAATCTGATGGCACCCTGATCTTAAGTCTATCTTGGAAAACACCCTGGCTCTTATTAACTGATCAAAGAGGATTTCAATCCGAGGTAAAGGATACTTATTCTTGATTGTCACTGCATTCAAAGGCCTATAATCCACACACATACGCAGAGTCTTGTCCTTCTTCTTCACAAAAAGTGCAGGACATCCCCACTCGGATGAACTAGGTTGAATCAGACCCTTGTCCAACAGCTCTTTCAACTGAACTTTCAACTCAGCTAACTCATTAGGAGGCATACGATACGGTCTTCTGGATATAGGTGTTGTTCTAGGTATCAGCTCTATTGCAAACTCCACGTCCATATCTGGAGGTAGACCAGGTAACTCATCCGGAAACACATCAGGAAACTCACATACCACCGAAATCTCCTGAAGAACTGCCACTTGAATTGCACAACTTGCTAAACAAAGGTTGAGACTGCTAGGAAGAAACACTTGAAACTTCTCATTTTCCTCGGGATCTTTCAGAGATATCATCCTTTTCCCGTATCTATTACCACTTCCCACTTTTTCATCCAGTCCATACCCAGGATAACATCCAAAGACAACCCTGGCATAACTACGAGGCTTACTCTATATTGCTTACCTTCTAAACCAAGAGTCGCCCCTTTGACGATCTGGTTAGACAACACACTTGCACTAGCTGAGTTTATACAGAATCCAAAATCCATTGTTACCATTTCCTGATTATGCTTAAGTGCAAATGCTTGACTTATGAAAGAATGGGATGAACCAGAATCAAACAAAACAACTGCAGAGATATCGTTGATAGAAAACATACCAGCAGTAACGGGTTCTCCCTCAGATATGCCTTCCAGAGAAGTATGATGCACACGGGCCTGAACTTGATTGGTCTTCTTTCTCGGGCTAGGACATGTCCTGGACAGATGCCCTTCCTTGCCGCAGTTGTAACATGGTCCCTTGACATAGCTGCCTGCAAAGTTCTGAGTTCCAGGTCCCAACTTGAACTACGATGAGTGGCCTTTTGCCACTTTCTGTATCTTGGCCTGCTGCTGATTTCCAGGGAAACGACGCTGAGGAGGCTTGAAACGTGCTCCAGGCACTGCTGAACGAAAAGGAGGACGGTTGGCCACCTGATTCCTGGCCTGCGATGCTCCTGCGTCAAAAGCTCTCTTGCATGACTTGGATGCACTATAGATATTGTTATTGTTCTCTTGCGTCAAACAGTCACTGACAAAGTCATTGAACTGTGTCCTGGTAGAGTTTCCCATAGACTTCAAGAGTTTGGGGCTCAAACCCCTCTTCATACTGGCAATCTTCTTAGCTTCTGTGTTGACATACTCAGGTGCATAACGAGCAAGATTGTTGAAGGCATGCAGACACTCTGCCATTGTCTTCATACCTTGGGTCAAACTCAGAAACTCTGTTACCTTCATAGCCATTAGACCTGGAGGAATATAATGTCCTCGGAAAGCCACTGTAAACTGAGCCCAGACTATCAGTTGATTTGCAGGAAAAGTGTTACGATGGTGTGCCCACCATATATCAGCTGGTCCCTGCAACTGGTGAGCTGCGTACTCCACTTTTAGAGATTCAGTCAGACGGAGTAACCTGAACTTCTGCTCGATGGTGTTAATCCATTCGTCTGCTTTCAATGGTTCAGCTGCTTCCTTGAAGATTGGAGGTCTAGTGTCCAAGAAGTCCTTAAATGTACTATACTGATTCACATCTTGGCCACCTTGACCTGCAGCCCTGCGCGTGTTTTCAGCGATGTTCCTGAGATTTGCTTCCATATTCCGCTGCATAGCTTCCATGTTGCGCTGACTTCCCATAAACTGCGCAAAGAACTGCTCTGCCGTGTATGGGGGAGGAGGAGGAGGATTGGCTTCCTCGCCCTGTCCATCACCACCAACACCGCTAGCACTGCCGGCTCCATGACGAGTATTCACCATCTGCATAGCCAATCAATAATCAATGAATGATGCCATATATACAGATCAAAATGTGTAATGATTGCAGTACTGTATTTGAACATAGTTCATACAATAAGGCACATCCACAAGTCGTTCCACATAAATAACATCACAAACGGATTATATGAAAAGCGCTTAATACTCGCATGGATACACACGGATAAAATGCAACGAAGGTCTGATACTTAAAACGGTTCCAAAGGTAACAACAAGGTTCTTAAAGCTTACAACACCACATAGCTTGTTCGATAAAGCACGACAACAAAAGAGAAACAACGAAGCCTAGGTCCTAATCACTCTCGATATCAGACATGTGGCTCTCTGCGTCTTCAGCTCCACCAGCTTCCTCTTCTTCTTCGTCCTGGTCGGCGAAAAGCATTTCACCATCTTTAGCTCCACCATCAGCAAGGACGATGCCCATCTCCATCTCGGCCGCTCCTGGGGGATGGTAGGGATGGAGCTGGTTGTTGAGGCGATGCACTTCTTCATGAAGGTTGTCGTTGTATGCTTCTATCGCCGCCAACTGTTGTTCTAAGGTCATGATGCGAGCCCTCAAGGTATGCTCTTCTTCCCATGCCTGGTTCCGCTGCTGGAGAAGTCTCACCATCTGGTTCTCTACACTCTGGTTAGCGTGTTTAGCACGCCCTAGCTGCTCCTGCAGCCTGATGATCTCCTGAGCTGCGACCACATTCCTCCGAACGGTCTGATCCTGCTCTATGGTCAAACGATTCAGCTCCTCTTGCATCTTCTCCATCTCTTCATCAAACTCCCTTTGAGCTTGCCTCTTTTCTTCTCTAACATGGTGATAAGACTCCGTCATACTACCCAAACTACGCTGCATGACTGCATACCCCTTCATCACTGCGAACATAGCACTCATCGCTGGCCCATCGCATGCATGTATCTCACTAGAGCTGCCTTCCATGGCTTCCTTCTTGGTCTGCACCCACACATCTCTGAACGGATCAGCTCTCGGAAACACTCCTGCAAGAGCCTGACTAAGATCTTCTGGGAACCGCTCCATGATGTCCCGGAGGATGAGGAACGCTGCTGACTGCGCACCTTCCCAAGGGTCTCTTCCCTTGCCCTCGAACATCCAACCGGACCAAACAGAACCCTCTTCCCTGGGCTTCACCACAGCTGTCACATACACCAAAGTGGTGTCTCCCAGAGGCTCCTTTGTCTAGAAGTAGCGAGGCTCTCTACCTTCTGGGTACCCCACTGAACGCAACACCCTCCAAAGCAACGTTGGTGTCCCAAACACATCCAGGAACTTGTCCTTGCACCTCTCAGACCTGGGTGCTAACTGGTGCCTGGGAACCCTGCCACCTGTCGACTTACGCGCGGTCTCCTTTGTACGTGCCACCTGTATCAAGTTTATCATGTGAACATAAGCATTGGTTTCCAACTCGAGAAATAATCAATAATTAGGGAGGAAGTAATGAAAAGGGAAAGAAAGCAACATGTCATGATGTATATATATATGAAACGTTTCGTACGTCCTTTCCACTACATAAGAACTATGCGGTGGCATACCACGTCACTCTTATACGTTAACTATTCTGTTCTAAGGATACGTGGTTAGTGTGAAAATCCATTTCAGCCCTGACCTCACAATATGATAACATGCAGAACTGAAATACTCCCAAACTAGAATTACCCACAATTAAGTACCTTCAAATACACCGATGTGTAACTGATATACCTTCCAATACCAATCTAGCACTCCCATAGATCGGTGGTTGTCTGATCATGCTCTCCTTTACCATTACTCTACCCGTTCCTACAAGTACCCACAATTAAATACCTTCACTTTGAAAGGACCTAAGGTGTCGCCTAGAGGGGGGTGAATAGGCTTTTCTGAAAATTTACAACTTATAATGCGGAAGCAATTAGTATGTGAGTTTCCAATTACTTGGAAACTCCCAATCGGAGTAAAACAACCCCTTAAGAGACAAACACAAAGTATATGTCAAGTATTTAGTACACCTAGAAGCTAACACCCTGCACCACAAAGATTAGATCAAGCGATAAACAAATTGGGCGCAGTCAACAAATACCGGACATGTCCGGTATCAATACCGGACAAGTCCGGTATGGACGGGTTGAGCAGGACTGCTCCTTTTCTTCTCCAATTTCTCACACAACCTGCAATCACTATGTATGATGTATATATAGAACTGATTGCTTGCAAAACAACTAGCACAACGAAGAATAACAAATAGTCGAAAGTAAAGCACAAAGGAAAGACACGGTATTTGTTTCACCGAAGTTCGGCACCCCCTCGGGTCATACTCTCCGTTGAGCCGGCTGCGAGCTACCACAAAGGTGGGCTCTAGAGGACACCACGGGTCACTCTAGCCGCGGTCTATTTCACCCGCAATGCTCCTTCCACTAGTTGATCTCTTTTGAGGAGAGATCGAACCTTTACAAACTTTCCGAGGCACTTCACAAATCTCTTGGGTGCTCAACGGTGACGCCTAACCATCTAGGACCGTAGAGTCCAAGAGTAACGAATGCGCACAACAAGATCGACGATTTGCACAAGTGCTCAAGAGATGGCTTGCTCTCTAATTTTGAATCTCTCTCAACCCACAAATGGATTTGGCAATTAGAGGACAATCACTCACTAAGAGAGGGTTGGAAAGTGTTTTGAAAGGCTTAGAATGAGTGTGGGAACCAGTAGAATCAGCAGCCTCCAAAGGTGGAGGTTTGGGGGTATTTATAAGCCCACATTCGAAACTAGCCGTTGGCTGAGTCAGCTCATACCGGACATGTCCGGTATGACTTTGCTACGAGAGAAACACACTGAACAGGCCAACTTTCAAACTTCCGGAATGAGCCCGGTAGTACCGACCATAAGGTCGGTAGTACCGCTAGATACCAAAGGGTTTTCGCAACCTCTCTGAGTTGGACCAATTTTGGCCTACCGGTAGTACCGCTATAACTTCGGTAGTACCGGTCGGTAGTACCGACCCAAGGGGCGGTAGTACCGCCCATCACAAAGATACTGTTAGCCACCAATCCGCAAATACCGGACATGTCCGGTATGACTTCACTGCGCGAGAAATATCCTTAACCAACCATCTTTTCAAACCCCTAAAAGGATCTCGGTAGTACCGACCACCAGGTCGGTAGTACCGACAGTTAAGAGGGGGTTTTGCAACCTCTCTGTGTTGGGCCAAATTTGGCCTACCGGTAGTACCGCTATAACTCCGGTAGTACCTGTCGGTAGTACCGACGCAAGAGTCGGTAGTACCGCCCGTACACAGGCTGCGAGACAGAACTCCGCAAATACCGGACATGTCCGGTATGGACTCCCTTCACCAGGTTCATCACTAGGCCAGAAGGATGGCCGCACTGCTGTGGGCTCATACCGGACATGTTCGGTATATGCATACCGGACATGTCCGGTATGGACAGACAGTGCAGCACTTAGCTGAAAGTTAGCTCTAGCTCTCTCATGTCTCACTTAGGTTGGTTTGAGCACTTGTGAAAAAGCATCTACTATATGTTGCATCCCTCTTAATAGTACGGCTTCCCTATTTACTCAAGATAAATTGAAAGACAAGATTTAAACCTCTTGAGTTGATCTCCATTTGAACCAAAGCCGCTTGTCTTCATTTTTCATATCGAAAGGAATGGTTGTCGTGTTTGCAAGTAGATATCTTTCGAGCATAGCCTTCTTGAGCATGTGACTTGACTTCATGCAAGTGATAGAATGGAGTTCCAAATGTGTCAAGTCACTTCAATCAATATTGTAGCTAGGAATGTTGATTCTCCACTAGATGCGATCTTCAGGCTTGATTGATCCTTCGACTAAATGCAAGTACTTTCTTCTTCACTCTAGCTAGGTTCTTCGGCCGCCAAGCCGTCGCTTGCCCTTCACCCTTGCTTAGTACCTCAAAGACTCTTTCCTTGCTATCTTCACCATCTCAAGCCATTCAACCATACTTCGTTTTGAATCCTTTCTTTGCAATCATAAAAGAACTATGATTATCCCACAATACGATAACCCTTTATATCAATATCATTCTCATTGTTGTTTTGTGCTTGTGACATGATCTTCATACAACAATCCATCATTTTGGCTTTGCATTACATTTCAAGTACATAGTGAGATAATCATTTCCCTGTGTCACACTTAGCAAACATATTAGATCTTTAATCAACATTGTCATCAAATCATCCAAAATCACACTTAAGTGCAACATGCACTTTCACACTTGTATTAGTGAGCTTACTAATACAAGTTCTAGTACCAAACTAGCTCTCCCCTAGACCGACGGTTGTTCAGCCATGCTCTCACAACTCCCACTTACCGGGGCGTAGAGGCACAATGATCCATACATCACCATTTAATCGAATGGCACTCACACATACAGCCGTATGAGCAGCAAAAGAAAATATGATGCAAACCCCCAAGTTAGTACTTAAATAAGCCACCTGAGATCCTATGGGCATAAAGGATATGACCACTGGCACACTTAAAATTTTTACTGCAAAGTACTTTTTGCACAAACCCTTGTGAATTTTGGCAAATACTTTTTGTACCCAAATTCTTTTATTTTTAAAACTTAGTCATGTGAACAGTATCCGCTGAACCATGCTCTGATACCAGCTGTAACAGAACTGACCAATTTATAAGAGCACAAGTACGAAATTCTCCGCCGAAGCAGTAAATTTGCACCACTTGAGCCCATATAAACCCGGTAGTCCGTGAAATCTCGAAGGATTTCAAACTTTTCCAACATCAACAACATAGGATCGTAATCGTTCAGCATTAACCATCACATGACAGAATATTACATAAAGTCTTCGGAGTAGCAACTTAGTTATTACAAACCAGGTTCAAATTAAATTCAAGTAGCGGAAGCTTAACTTAAAACATAGTTCTGAAATCACACACACACATAGTCTGTTATAGTGCCATTCAGTAGTCGTCCTTGACAGAGCAAAAGGTACGAATAGAGCAGGTCATTGCCCGTGACCTAGTTATCTCCCACAGCGGGGCAGAGGCAGTTGATGCAATAACCATAGAAGACTTGGTCATCTGCAACAACAAGGGGGAACAAGGCCCTGAGTACGAGAAGGTACTCAGCTAGACTTACCCGTCTTAAACTAGAAATAAGTGACACCAAGGAGTATGCAAGGCTAGTATATAGTGGAGCTGGTATGAGACCACATTTTGCGTAAAAGCATAAGTAATTCAATACTTGTTCTCCTGTTTACTAGCTGCAAATTTAAATGACAATTAACCTGTTTAACTAGATTAGCTCCTGTACTACAACAGTCATGGTAGTGATCCGACAATCACTATAATATAACAAACAGACCGAGTAACAATTGCCAAAAGTATAATGATAGTTGTCACGTGTTCCACAATTTCAGTATCAAGACCGAGCGGGGTTCAAGTCAAGTGCTCACTATCCAGGAGCGATGGCGATTATAATCGATTACTAACCAGCTGCTGATTTTATTTCCCACACAAACCACACTCACCCGTCGGTGAGCTATAGATAACCACAACACTGTTCCAGGAAGCCACGGTTTCAACCGCCACAATCATACCCGGAGGCAAGCCCGACTGCCAAGGAGTTGGACTTAACCACCATCACCCGGGTCTTACTTTTCGCGCCCCCGCGTCCCACTACCCCCTTCATGGCTTCGGCAGATGCGTGGGGCCTGAGGACCGGCATAGAAAAGTGTGCGGCTTCGCGATCGAAATGAGTTATCCTTGCAGCTAAATGTGGGACATGCGTTCAACATGACAAGAATGTCGTCTTAACAAAATACTGCTTTTCCCATACGACACGGCTAGAAATACTGTAACACAACGTTACAGGAATCTGCCGATCTCCATTATCCACAACACTCAGTTATCCCACTTACTGGCAATATCCTGTTAACGGTCGAGTAACCACCTATTACTCGCGGGTAACATAAAGGTTGCCCGACTTCTACCGGTCTAAGCAAGGCTAAGCATAGACTCGAACCTATCTCTAATTAGGTAGCAAGGATAATATATCGATAATAGCAAGGTAAGGAATATAATGCATCAACGGTATCAAGCAACTCCTATACTTAATGCAACAAGCATAATACGAGTAAGTTAATTATAAACCATAGGTAGTTAGAAATGCTCCGGGGCTTGCCTTTCTCGAAAGTGCTGGGCAGGTGATTCGGACACTCCGGAAGCTCCTCTTCAGGTTCTCCCTCGATAGTCCCTGGCTCCTGCTCCTGGGGCTGATGCTCCTCGCTTTTCCTCTACTGCGGCCGGCTCCTCTACCGAACCTGTCATGATGCATATGCGAAAATGAACGAGTGCCAAAAGTCCATGGGAGAGATGCATTATATTTAAACTTGACCGAATAGGTGCATATTTCCTCTCCGGTAGAGTGTAACACTCTTACTAGAGAGTAGCTGAATTTCACATGCAAAGTGCAATTACATGAATACCCTGAAATGACCAATTTCATCCTTACTGGCCCCACATAAAAGAAATGCACAATATCAATTTAATTAAACAAATTAACCTCTTAAAACAAGTCTATAAGAGTAACCCATAGCTAACAGATTCAGAAAAATCTACAAAAATTACTGTAGGTTCACATCTAAGAAAAAAGTATGCTATACAAATTTCATGTCATTTGGGTTTAAGAACTGTTCTCTATGAAAAAGACAAATAACAGGGCGAAAAGGCACCTTGAACTACACCTCATCTTGAAAAGTGTCAAACAGCAAATTTCATATTTTTCTTCAAAACTTCTTAGGACAAGAGCAGTCCGTAAAAATTACCAAGCTCATATCCCATATATTTTAATTACTAAAAATCATACAAGAAAATAGCATATAACCAAATTAAATATTAACTTCAGATTTTTCCACAGTCAAACATCATCTATCATTTTTCTGTGATTCTACATTACCTAACAAACCCAACAAAATAAAAATCATATTTTTCTAAGCAACATACAATTTATTATGCATTTAACAAGATATCAGCCTAAACACAATTTAATTATAACAGTACATAAAATTATCTCAAACTGGACATGTTACATTTTTCATGCATAGAACTTATCAAAACAAACTTAACAAAATTTGTCTCACATTAACTGGATCAACAGAACTTTAGTTATGAATTAAACAAACAATAACCAGCATTTTTGAAAACATTACACAAAATCAATCTAAACCTAAAATGCTACGGGTACACAGCACAGCCCAGGCCAAGCGACTGCGCACTGGGCCCCTTGGTCAACTAGACCCCACCGGTCATACTCCCGAAAGTAGGGGAGATGTTGACCTCGCCGGAGCTCGCCGGCGGCGGCTCCTCCGGCAAAACCATCACCACCACTCGACTCCTCTCATCCTTCCGCACCGATCGGTGGCCCTTACCGGACCAGCATTGCCCGAATCGGCGCTCGACGGCGGCCATGGCGGCCACGGCGGCGCGGTCTCACCACGCCGGCCACCTCCGACCGTGACGAGACAAACTAACCCCCTTTTCTTGCTCCTCTGACTCCCACAACCCTAACGCAAAGCAAAGAACTCGGGATTCTACGGCAAAACGGCGGAGACACGAGCATGCCATCGCCGGCGACCACGGCGGGCGGCGGATGGCAACGTACCGAGGCGCTCAAACCCTAATCGGCCAAACTGACTTCCCCACCTTCTTCCAGCACTCTCACCGACCCTCAAACGCTAGCTAGGATGGATGGATTCGCTCGGGAAGGAGGTTGGTCACGGCGGACCGAGCTCGCCGGCCATGGCGGAAACTCATCCCGCGGCTTACCTAGGGTATGTCAGCGAGCACGGGCTACGACAAAGGGTGGAGAGGCTTGCGGCGAGGCTGGCTAGGCACTTGGTTGGGTGAAGGCACGGCGGACGGCGGCGAACGCACGACTTTCCCCTTCTTTCCGCCCGAACGCCGGCGAGAGCGAAAGAGAGCAGAGCGGAGAGGGAGGAGGCGCGTCTGGCGACTGAGTGCGTGCACGGGCGTCTTCTGCTTGCCACGTGCGCGCAAGTCCCTGACTCGGCCGGCCGCTGCACGCCACGCGGCGATCAACTCCTGCGCGCGGTCGGACACGACGCCGCGCGTTTGAACTTAATCAGCCGATTCAGTTAACGCCCAGGCCGACTGACGGCCAAACTTTGCACGCGATTTTCTCTTAATCCACTTGGTGAAACGCTAAACCAACTGCACCATTGGTTAGAGCTACATACCATCTACAACTTTGGTTACAAGATCGATCACTGGTTTGGCCTGGATTTAGCTCGAGAAAGCGATGAACATGGCCACGCCGAACTGAATTTCAGTTTAGGACTTAGGAAATATTTCTAAGTCAAAAACTCATCCATTTCTGCCTTGTGGGCCCTAAAACACCTTGTTAAACTCATTTTCATGAGTTGGCCCAAAAACAACTTTTGTTATACTCTAAATTCTCCACACTTTTGATTAAGGGCACTCAGCCATGCAAAGCTTCTATCAAGGAGGTTTTAGTTAGTCAAACAAAAGGACTCCCTAGGCTCCATAGGGTTGACTAGAGTTTAGCAACTTGGTTAGCCAAAATGACCAACATAAACATGGCCTCATTTTGACTCCCCAACAAAGTTAGATTGTTAGAAAAGCCAAACCACTCCAAAACAAGCCAAGCAACAGTGTATCATAATATGTTTTAGGTGCATAACATCACATGAAATGACAACATATATGAAAAAGAAAGCAACATGTGAATGCTTCATGCTCATGAGATGCTTATGGATAATGAGATGATGATGTCATGCTAGCTTAACACCAGAGGTGTTACAGTTGGGAGGCCTGGGACGGAAGTATTCCCCAGAAAGGGGCATCATATGGCTCCAAGTCGTCGACCCTGATGCCGAGCTCCAGGAGTGCGTGCTTGAATAATATATCGAGGGCGCTGCCACCATCGACTAATACCTTCTCGAATCGTATCCCGTCGATGGTTGGATCAACGACAAGCGGAAAATGACCAGGCTCGAGGACCTTGGCCCACTGATCAGCTCTGCTGAACGAAATCTCGTGGTGTGACCAGGCCAGATAACTGGGGTCCGCCACCCTCTCGTTGACGGAGTAAACTGCGCATTCAATTAGTTTGCGGACTCTTTTGTCGGCTAGGACTACCTTTCCACCGAATATGGTTCGTACGGAATTTTCGGCTTCTCTAAAGCCTTCGTGCTTCGGGTTCCTTCCTGGGTCCTCATCATCCTCGTCATCTTCCCGAGGGCCTTTGCCTTCGCGATGCCTCGGAGGTCCGTCTTCAGTCTCGGGGCGCTGTTTCTTCGAGCCATTACGGAATATGGCCTTAAACACCCTGCATTCCTCCATCGTGTGCCCTACGCCAGGGTGCGCTGGGCAATCTTGCTTCAAGATCTTGGAGTAGGCTGAGTCATAGTTGCGTTTGCCTCCGGCCTTAGTGTTGTTAACCTCGTTACCCGAGGCTCGGCCTTGGTTTGACTGTCTTCTTCTTTCATCTCGGCCATCGTACCTCTGGTTAGAGCAGCGGTTATCTCGAAACCCTTCTCAGCGATCGTCATAACCCTCGTCCCGCCGGTCGTCGCGGTGGTCGTTTCGTTGACGGTCGTCGTGCCGAGGCCTCTGGTCTCGGCGATCGTTCGCGAGCTGTGTGTTATATTCTTCCGTCCGGGCCCAGCTCTGAGCTATGTTGAGTAATTCTTCGACCGTCCTTGGTTCTTTACGCAACAGCCTGTTTCTCAGTCCTTCATGATGATGTAATCCTCTAATGAAAGCTGAGATAGACTCATCATCCGTGACGTTAGCTACCCGGATCCGAGCGTCGGAGAAACAACGGATATACTCTCGTAAAAGCTCGTCAGGTTTGTCTTTGACACGCTCCAGGTCGTATTTGCTGGCAGGCTGCTGGCAGGTAGCTTTGAAGTTGGATATAAATGTATTTTTCAGGTCAGACTAGCTGTCGATGGAATCAGATGGGAGGCTCAGGAGCCATTGGCTTGCCGCTTGATTGAGGACCACGGGCAGATAATTGGCCATGACATCTCCTCCTCCACCAGCTGCCCGCACTGCTGTCTCGTATAGCATGATCCATTGACGAGGGTCTGCCTTTCCGTCATACGACCTGAGGTCGTGGATCTTGAAACCTCTTGGCTAAATGACCGACCTGGGTCTTTTGGTGAACTGTCTTGGACCAGTGAGGGTTTGATCTAGGAGACCGTGCTCACGGTCCCATTTGTTACGCCTCTCCATCTCCTGAAGGAGTCTTGTATCCTTGGAGTCCTCGATGTAGTTGCGTAGATCGGATCTTTCGGTTAGGTGGTCGCGCAGGTCTCGGGGTCCGGCGCTTGGGTTATTTCCGGCACGCTGGTCGGCTCCGCCGCCTTGGCCGCCCCTTTGGCTATTGCGGTTGTTGTGGCGATCCTGATTGCTGCTAGACTCCGGGCGAGGGTCTGGGTCCCTGCGACTCCTTCTAGAGCCGGTGGGAGCGGGGTGGGATGGTCCTGCCACCTGGTCTTGGACTTGCACCAGGGACGCCTTCAGGTATGCGCCAAGCTGCTCGAGCTGGGGAGTCTCCGGGAGGTTCTCGACCAGGTTCATTGCCATGGCAAGATTGGCTTTGGGGGTTCTATGGACTTGATGGTTGTCGCACATGTTGAATGCATCGTATAAATTGCGCTGTATGCGCTGTCCACCGGTAGCCTCGGCTGCTCTCCGAGTAACCCTGTCAGCGTTTCTGGCTAAGCGTTGGGCTTTAGCCTCATCTGTTTCACCATCTACTGCCGGCTCATCATGACTTATAACGAACACTGAGCCCCCGTAACGCGGGAGGGGCCTGAAACCCGGCTGGTAATCCGGCGATCGATTTGTTGAGTTGGATCTGGTCGATTCTGCGGTTGATGTCGAGGCAGTAGTTGTAGCAGAAGTCAGAACTGCCACGCAAGCATTGGGACCAGAGCGTTCAAGACTAGATGATTGCTAATCCGTAGCGCACCGGCACTTTGTATGATCCTGGAAGAGTTCTATGACTCGCCCCTTGTAAGTAGAGGCCGAGTTTGTCAATCCATGAGGAAAGACAGGAGTAAAAAAGCTCTGCTTTGTCCTGCTTGATCTGGACTTCTGAGGAGGGCAGAACAGGGCTGAGCGCCCCGCTGGGGTGGAAGTGATGACCAGACCAGTTTGTAGTTGTGCGCTACTCCTAGCGCGAACTGGCCACCGAGGTTGCTGCCATCCTTCTTTGTCATCCTCATGCTGAAGCGAACGATCTCCGATCGAATCTGCTAAAGCAAGGGTTTCGGCAATGCCTGCTGTGACCCGATCGATAGACTCGATCAGGTCGGAATCATCGATGCGCCGCCCCTGGTAGCGAGGAAGCACCGTCTTGCTCGAGGGCTCCGACTTCGAAACGAATTCCGACGTCGATGCTCCCGGTAGTTGTGATGTTTGGGGCGTCTCCATGCCTCCGGCGTCTAGGTCACCTCCGGTGACCCATGAAAAAGAACCGACGGTGAACGCCAAGCACGCCGAAAGATCCATGGAAGCCGGGAAAGAAACCATCCGAGTCATCATGGCGTCCGCACGCACACTCCCCACGGTGGGCGCCAGCTGTCGACAAAATATGGTCGATAGCCCACCTAGGGGTATGCCCAAGGTGGTAGATTAGCGGGGAAGATACGTGGAACGACGATCTGGACGTGACACAGAGACGAAACTAGATGAACACGAGGGTTTATCCAGGTTCGGGCCGCTAGGTTTAGCGTAATACCCTACGTCCTGCGTGGAGTTATCTATTCTGTATATTGATGAACGTGTTTTTTGAGGGGGGTCCCTGCTCGCCTTATATAACCGTTACAGATCCTAGAAGATCGGATCTCACAGTAGAATAAGAAAACCTAGTCGATTACAATTTCATATCGTGAAGGACACGATATCTTTCCTAACCGACTACGCTTCCTTGCTTTCCAATCCTGAGAAGGCTTCCGTGCCGCCATCCGACCAGCTAGGCCGCCTGTCCGACCAGCTGGGCCTTGACGCCACAAGCCTTCACAGCGAATTGGGTCGGCCTTTATGAAGCAGCCCAAGTCTAGCCGTGAGGGTACCTGGGTTTATACCCCCCACAATGTGTCATGTCATGCACCCCGCAGGGTCTACGCGCACAATGAACCCTACGTCCACACCCCTGACCTGCACGTGCCCGTGGCTACGAAGGTCGGCTCTAATACCATTTGTAACACTCCAGAGACCAAACGGCTCAGATCCACTCTGCACACCGAGCGAACCACACCTGTCACCATCCTACTTACGTTTTCGTCCTCGCTTCACGTAAAAGGATTAAGCCGGGGGTGGTGGGATAGACTCTAGAAGCCTAATATGTTGGTCTAACTCACTCTAAATAACTAAGGTGAGACTAAATCCTCCACAATATCTCGTAACAAGCACATAGGTTTTAATGGGCCAAATTCTAAACTAGGCTGGATGTGACACCTAGCCTACAGCGTGGCCGACCTCTCACATGAGTCTGCCTTGCTCCATCTATGGGAGCCACTCCCGACGAGGGTGTGGCTCTCTTCCGTGCGTTAGCGTGGCTTTTAGCGCGGCACATGTGCACTAGTGGGTGACTCTACCTTCCACGAGTCTATGCTGATGAGATTGAGGATGGGAACAACAAAGAATAACAAGCAGGTCCCTTATATAAGTAGACGTAAAAATCGGACTCTAAAGATATGGTAAACTCTCAAATCAAAAGTATGAGCCCTAATTTAGAGGCTTTTCTTGGAGTTGAGGGTTAATGAGAATTTATGACACGCACTGCCATCGACGGAGAGAGAAGAGAACATGTGTGCGTCCCTCCTCTGCCCCTGACAAACGGTACGGTAGAGCAACTGAGGCGAGGCCACATCGCACAGCTGCCTGCCTCAGATTCCCATTCCCTAGGCCTAGTGTTTATCAGCTGCAATATTAGCAAGACTCGTCCCTCCCTCCTTTCACTCCAGATCACGCGAAGAAGCTTGAGACGTCGATGTCGAGCTCGTCGAGAAATCCGTCGGGTCTGTCTAACCCAAACTGCACGTCGTCACCGCAGCTGCTGCTCAGGTGGAACGCGACCTCGAAAGGCGGGAAAGAGACGACGTTGTTGGAGTCCGAGGTCCCCGGGGACGTGCCCCAGTTCTCGGGCGTGGACGGCGCGGAGAAGCGGCTGCGCTCCGGCACGAGGTAACCGCTCGCCGTCGCGGGCGTGGAGGAGAAGCAGAAGGGCGTGGGCACATCCCAGCCCCGCAGCTGCTGCTCTGCCTCCACGGCCGGCCCCTCGGTCTTGACCGCTTGGCTGGAGCGGCTCAGGTTCTGCAGAAGGCTCCTGCTGGCGCCTGCGTCGCCGGCAACCTGACCCGCCACCGCCGCCCTCTGGCTCTGAACGCAGGTGTGGTCGCCGAGGTAGACGACGTCAAAGAAGGTCGGGTCGTCGTCGGTGCGCTGCACTTGCTTCGTCGCCGCACATCCCTGAGAGTGCCGGTGCGTGCAGCGGTAGTAGCCCCTGAAAATTTTGCATTTTTTGCCCGTGAGCTCCGGAATCTTCTTTTTTTTTTGCTTTTGGGAAAACAACAAGAAGAAGAGGAGATTTTGCTTGTGCATCCAGAACCAGAACAGGATTAACTAGCATCACAAATCGGATTTGGAAACCGCACTATGAATCACTGTTCCCTGAACATCATCAGACAAATAACAAGTGGAGGCCAAACACTTGCAAACAAACTGACAGAGGCTGCAATTTTTTCAGCAAGACAACACTGGAGCCCCGCTATCCAAAGCAGATAAAGCAGAAGGAAGTGTTTTGGATTCCACTTGCGAAAAGAACACGTGCAGATGACAATGAGATTGGGGTGTGTATGTGTGTGTGTGCCTGTGTGGTGGGGGGCTCTGGAATCTGGAAAACAAAACAAAAATCTTTGATAGATAGAAATTGTGTCAAGTGGCCACCTTGGGTGCTTGGCTCCAAGGATCTTCTTCTGGCCGTACTTCCTCCAGCTGTGGCCGTCGTCGGCCGGGTGGTCGCCGCCGCCTCCGGCCGAGCCCACCCTCACCTCATACCTCTTCTTGTCCATCGTCTTCCTGCAAGAGTGCAAGTTAATATAAAACCAGTAGTGAAAAAAAAACTCAGCAAATTAACAGTGCCCAATTAACTAAGAGGGTTTCTGTTTCTTAATCGGGAAGCTCGATCGACGCCGTTCCTCGATGGATACCTCTTCTTGGCGGCCTTGATGACGGGCGCGTCGGAGGCGTCGTCGCTGAGCGGGCTGGGCGCCGCCGCGGAGCGCTTCCTGGTGTCGCCGTGGATGCTGGAGGTGGTGATGAGCAGGCTGATGGAGCGGTCGGTGATGGAGGAGATCTGCGAGGCGAGGTGCTTGCAGAGGTCGGGCGAGGAGCCGCCGAGGTGCGCCTCAAGCTGTCTGACCAGCTGCTTGATGTGGCCCAGCTCCGTCACCACCAGCCCGCCGCCGCCTCCATTGCCGTCGACGACGACGCTGGCGGCCATCGATCGATCGATCGATCGACCTCTTAGTTTCGGCTGTTATTAGCTAATTGTTGCCGCGCCACAACTTGAGGCAAATGGTGTTGCGAAACTGGAGGCACCGCAGGAGTCTGTCGCGGATGCTGCGTGTGCTGGGAGAAGACAAGAGAAGAGAGGCAAGTGGAGTGGGGAGGTGGATGGTGAGGGAGTGAGGCGAACGCCGGAGCGAGCTGTCCTCTTATATCTCTACAGCTAAAAAACCCGAATGTTATCGTCACCGCACAAGAAATCGGACCGCCCGGCTCCTCCTCACCTCGCCCTCTTACCACGCGATGCCCGGCTCGCGCAAAACCGCCACGCGACGCCCCCAAGCCGTCGGCCTCCTCCCACGGCAGCGCACGAATCTGCCGCCCCCGCCCGCCCTCTCCCTCGCTCTCCTCTCTCCCGCTCCCCCGTGTAATCCCCTTCCCTATCCCCCGCTCATCAGCGAGCCCAAAAATCTTGTGCTTCTCGCAATCCCCATCCCCACGCCGTCGTCGATCCTCCAGGATCCAAGCCCCCGCGCCTGATCCGCCACCGCACTGGCCTCCTCGTTCGCCAAACCCTAGGTATGTATGGGTTCTGCACGCACGGGAATCTGATTTGTAGGAGGGATGGAGACGCTGGTGAGGTGGACGGTGATCCGCACCACCGCAGACTCCTACTCCGATCCGACGAGCTCGTCTCCGCCACAAGCCCTCAACCCCACCACCAAACTCTAACTCTGACCCCTGCTAGACGGAGGATTTGGCATTTGGAGCATTGCATATGTCTTACGTGGCGATCTGTGATGCAGTGATGATTCGTTCCATTGTTTGTATCTGTTGATGTGTGAATGGTGATGGGGACATCTCGACGGGACTAGGATGATGAGGAAGACACCAATTGTTTTTTATTAGTCAATTCAAATTTAGGGTGGATATACATTTTCTTGCCTCCTGTTTGTTGGGAAGTGCTTTACTTGAATGCAAGCTGCATTGCTCATTGTATTCTTCCCCATGCAAACAAAATTGAGATGCCAGGTGTTGTAGATGTACTTTTGAAATTAGGTCATGTGTACATATCCTGTGTTATTTGCAAATTTCAGCTCTGGTGCATAAACCCGTTTCTTGTGCTTTTATCTGCTCAAAGATCCCATACAAAATTTGATATATGGAATACTTTAATCGAATTGACAAAGTTCTCACTGACTTTACTGTTTCTGGGTCCACTAGATGTCTTGACTCCTAATCGTGTGCTTATTGTTGGGTGTTATTTTTTATGAGCTGATTGCCAATAGCAATTCACCTACTCTTTGTTATTAATAGTTGTGTGATCCAATTATATATGGTTCATATTTTGATATGATTAAAGAATATCTTGATTATCTATCTGCCTCTAAGTGCACTTAAAAATGAAGTATGCTCATTTTGACAACTTTTCTATTAGCATGGACTTTAGGGGAATGTTAGTCTGAAGACTACCGAACTGCTAAAATTCTGGTGTGCAATTCTCTGCCAAGGTCTTGATGGTTTGGCTTCAAGGTGTGCTGAGTACTATAAGCAGGGGGCGCACTTTGCAAAGTGGTTCGTTCATACTCTAATTCTTTATGTGTTTCCTTTCTAACTTATGCAAAGTGGTTCGTTCATACTCCAATTATTTAAGTTGCTATGGTTACTGATATTCTCCAGGAGGACTATTGTTAGCATCCTTGTGGTCCATCTGCATTAGCAGTGAAGGAAGCAGCATGGGGACTTGCTCGATACGCTGATATTGCTCAGGTAACAAAATAAACTGCAACTGTCGAAACTTCTCAGTAAAACTTTGTTTGATGGCTCATGGAGATTTGATGATGTACCTTTCTACATTCATATGGGCACTTGTGTTGTCTGTAAAATCATACACATTAGTTGTGCTGCGGTTACTGTGTATAAAAAGACATGGTGTTTGAATAATGGATTGAATGAGGGTCAGACTTTATTTTGGAAAGAATGATGTATGAATTTATTTGTTGTTCAGCCTGAGGTGTTTATAAACATCCAATATATTATTATCCTTAGCCGCACAACGTGCTTAACAAGTTAACATGCACTTCTATTTGAGCTGACACCACACATGTATTCTTGAAATGAAGCAAAAAAAAAACAATGAATCATGTAGTGCAACCCAGTCCCATTTGGGTGCATGCTTTACAACTTTACACTGGTTAGAAATAATGTCATCTTTGTTAATTATGTTTCAACATGAATAATCTACTGGTTAATGGCTTAGTGCCAATTGTGGAGCCAGAGATCCTTCTTGATGGAGACCATGGGATTGAAAGAACTCTTGAGGTGGCAGAGAAAGTGTGGTCTGAGGTGTTCGTCTCCTTAGATTGAAACAATGTTCTGTTTGAGGGTATACTGAAGCAAAACATGGTCACTCCTAGAGCTGAACATAAGGAGAAGGCTTCTCCAGAAGCCATTGCAAAGTACACACTAACAGTGCTTAGGAGAAGAGTACCTCCTGCTGTTCCTGGAATCATAGTATCCATCTTGACTCTTGGAGCAAATAATCTGCATATAAAATCAGATCATCAATCATTATAACTGATTTCTTTTGCAGTTCCTTTTTGGTGGACAATCCGGAGGTGGAGGAAACTTTGAACCTGAATGCAATAAACCAGTCTCCGAACCCATGGCATGTATCGTTCTCCTGTGCCCGGGCTCTGCAGAACTCAGTGCTAAAGACATGGCAAGGGCACCCTGAGAACGTGGAGGCAGTGCAGAAGTCCCTGTTGGTGCGCGCAAAGGCCAACTCGTTGGCACAGCCCGATCGCTACACTGGCGAGGGTGAGAGCGATGAGGCCAAGAAAGGCATGTTCCAGAAGGGCTACACCTACTAATGTGCCAATGAGATACTTGTACCGTTTTGGTGTCACGGTTTTTTTGTATGCTCGAGTGAATAATAACCAAATTATTGGTGCTAGAGCTCCTGTAAAACCTTGACAACGAACATGAACTCTCAGAACGTTAAGTGATATTTGCATTCTGGTAAATTTTTTTCTTATATTTGGGAGGCGATGGATGCCAAGTTGCCACCTGTGCCAAGCACAACAGTTGTTACTCTGTTAGTGATACTCAAGCTCAGTATTACTCTTGGTTCAGCCGGTTGTGATGCTTTTGCAGTGAGTATAACTCTTGGTTCAGCCGACTGTGATGCTTTTGCTTAACGACTGGCCTGATCTGAATTTTTTATGTATACCGCTTTATTCTTCTTCTAAGTTGGCGTTTATTAGGTCTTGTATGTGTGTGTTTGTGTAGATTCATGCTTGTGGTAGTCTTGTCCTCTTCGATTTCCATCTACCTCCATGGAGGACGAGTGTCAATTGCTATCTTTGATTTCTGGCGATCTCCACAAAAGGAGAGTGACCATGAACTCGCCAAAATTAACGTTGTCACTCCTTCCCCGACCTTGCCCTCCCTGGCATGGTGGTGGGACCTTAGCAGCCTAGAACATGGAATAGCCATGGTCTTGTTTCACGTTTTATTATGAAAACGACTTTCTCCTCAAACAAGGAACAACTACATCATAGAACATTGTTTCGAACTTCCTCGATCTCACCCTCCATGCATGGTAGGAGGAGTGTGCAGGACCTCCTCGATCTCACCCTCCATGCATGGTAGCAGCTTAGCAGACTGAAACGTAGAATATGGCCTGGTTCCACGTTCCAAGAACTTTGCTCTCAAACGAGAAATGCGAACATATCATAAAATATTATTTCAAACATAGTAAAAATACATTCAGAATCAAAGTTACAAAGTAGGGGAACCAAACCAAAGTTTAGAATGCTCACAATAGCACACCTTTTTTCATCCTCACCGTGCAATTAAATTATATGATACACGGTAATATCCATGCATGTGACCGGCACTAATATTTACATATATACTCGAACATGTGTACATGATGATATGATAATATGATAATATGAAGATGCGTGGAATTTATTCGTCACGGAAGAAATTGTTTTTTTCTGGCAATATAAAACATTATCTTAGCCACACCACAGAATGATTATACAGTACAATTTATGAGTCTGCGATGTCGCGCTCTCTGTGCCTGTGTTAGTTTCATAAACTTTGTCTTTATTGATTAAATACCATTTATAATATTGATATTAATTTCAAAGTATTATTATCGTAACATGCGATGCGTATGTTTTTAGTATAAAAATTTAGTTGTCCCGTTGCAACGCACGGGCACGCTACCTAGTTTATAATAAAAACGACGACGACGAAAAGAAAGAAAACATATGGGGGAGGCAATTAAGCGCGTTTCGTCTTGGCGAGGGGATGCTTGCAATTGCAGGTGCAAATTGCAATAGCCGTTGGCATTTGGGATTTGGAGTTTTGGACTAGAGAGACTGCATGGTGTGCTATGATTCACCACGGCCAAAATGCCATGCCATGTCGGATTCGGATCGGGTCGTCCGTAACACGTCTTCATGCTTCGCAGCGCCAAAAACGTCCAAGAAAGGGGTGTCGTTCCTGCTGCCCCCTACACCCTGCAAGATCGGGAAAGCAGCAGCAACAGCTTCCTCGGAGGCTTCGTTTTCGATTGAGAACCTCGTGTCGTGATCGAGAAATGCTCATCAGTCGTTACTACCCTAGCTAATTGTCGATCCGATGATTTTTTTCCTTTGGCCGGTCGGGACAGCAGATGTTGGTTGACCTCAACATCACGATGGGGAACACCGATCGAAGCTATACTTGTTGCCAGCCCAGATCCTAGCTAGTGCAACGATCCCATAGCATTTGGGACCAAGATCCATGCAGAGTACTTGTTGCTCTTTAATTATTTATTTATTATACGCACGCTCAGCTCAGAGGTATTTAGTTGGTGTGTAAAAAGATTTTAGGTGTCATATCAGATATTATGACATTAATTTAATCTATTAAAACTAGACTACTAAAAAGTTACATATTCCGTCAGAAAACCAGAAGATTAATTCATTAAAACTAATTAATCTGTTATTAGCACATGTTAACTGTAACATAACATTGTCAAATCATAGACTAATTAGACTTAAATAAATCGTTTCATAAAGTTATCGTAATATGTATAATTGGTTATTTTTAGTCTATATTTAATACTACATACTAAGTTCCCGTGTCTTTCTCCGGTCTAGTCTACAGATCTCAAAGCTCTAGTATTTTTCCCGTGTCTCAAGTTCAAAAAAAATAATAATTAATAACTAAGTTAAAAACCTATATTGACGATCTTGTACAAAGCAGGTAATAAGCAACGCAAGTAAAAGCTAGGAGCATATGATGTCATAGCTAGTATTTGTACGTCTGAGCCCATCACCATCAGGGGAGGGCACACACTTCTTCTAAAGTTCAGTTTTGTAGGATATTCTAGGTTAAAGCCTACTACTATCAATATATGAGGCTGCCACGTTGTCAAGTTCATATTTATATAATTATATGGAATAAAGCAGAGCACTCGGCTAACTAATTAACTCGCTTTCCCGCGTCTCTGGTCATATATATGCTGTGGTTGGTACTCGTTGCACACCACTCTTTCGGTCTTTTAATTTGTACGTACTAGTTTTTCTTTGATTCCAGGAGTATATGCTAGCTAGTGTTTTTAGGTCTCTTTTCCAGTCTCCGTTCACACGTACTGAGGTACCATCAGCTGGGCCTAGCTATGCCTTCTTTTTTTCCTTGGATTTACACTTGGAAATTTCCTCTACATGATCATCATCAGCTCCGTCGTACGTACGTGCTCGCTGCAACAAATTCAGATGTTCATTGAAGGGTGCGCGCCCACCCATAGAGGACAGTATCGTCATGCATGTTTACTTTGGTGTTGAAGAAACACGTCACTACCAAGCGTTATTTCGGTACACGGTAAATAAGACAAGGAATTTTTTTTGAGAGCTTCTTTGCTGAGTGTTTTTTTACACTCAGCAAAGCTAATTTTTTATTTAAATTTTAAAGCACTAAATTAATTTAAATGAAAAAATTTCAACTATAAAATTGTTTAGGTTATTAAGATGAACAATTTTTTTTTGATGATTTCTTCATTTGGCAAACTAAAAATAAATTTATTCACAAATCTTACATATCTCCCTAGAAGTTTATGAAACTACAAAAGTAATATATAAGATTTGTGAATAATATTAGAACCACAATGTCGGATGCATAAATGATCAAACAACCAAAATAAACTTTGTAGAACTTGAGAAGTTATGAAAGTTTGTAGTTGACAACTTTTTATTTGAAGTCGTCTTGTCATGCAAAACTACGTCCGAATTTGAAAATTTTAAAATTCAAAATTTTCAAAAGACTTCGGATGAAAAAATGACCAAAATGAAAGTTGTAGATCTTGAAGAGTTATGAAACTTCGTAGTTGACAACTTTTTAGTTTGAAATCATCTTGTATTCCAAAATTGTATTTGAATTTGAAAATTTTGAAATTTTAATTTTTAAAAATACCTCAAATGGAGAAACAGTCAAAATAAAACTTGTAGATCTCAAAAAGTTATGAAAGTTTGTAGTTGACAACTTTTTAATTTGAAATAATTTTGTCAACGAAAACTATGTTTCAAATTCTCAAATTTGAAATTCAATTTTTCATTAACAACCTCGGATAGAAAAACTACCAAAATAAAAGTTATAGATCTCTAAAGTTATGAAACTTTGTGGTTGACAACTTTTTGATTTGAATTCGTTTAGGGCCTCAAATAAGTATATTACACTCAGTTTAGTATAATATATATGTGGGGAATCAATGGAGTATAAATAGATGTGAGTGTGTATTTGTAGTGGCAGAGAAGCTTCACGTGAGAGAGAGGTCACAAGTTCGAATTCTGTCGACCGCATTAGCCCTAAATTTTGCGCGAAAAATGTTGCGATTTGTGACTTCTACGAAGACGGGTGGGAGCTGGCCAGCAGGACCCTCCCTAATTAATTTTTTTGCTATTGTTTTTCGGATTTATATTTTGCCGAGTGCTCCATGAAAAGCACTCGACAAAGAGCTTTTTGCAGAGTACTTTTTCGCCGTGTGCTCTTTGCCGAGTGTGATACTCGATATAACCTTTATTTTGGGTTTTGCCGAGTGCAAAATTGAGAAATCCGGTAGTGCATGTAAGTACTAGGCAGAGCTAGGACGTATTAAAAGTTGTTTCTGAATTCTGATGCCACTTTGTAAAAAAATGAAAAAAAGCTTTCCCTGATATGATCCATGCATGTTAGATCTTATTAAATCTTGCAGTAGCTGTCATGCCTTCCAGCTGACAGTTCTGCTGCTTACGAGAATGGAGTAACAGCTACGTAGCTATTACTAGTACTCAACAAATTAACCTTTTCACATTCAACGTACTACTAGTTGCAGAGTTATCTGTTCGGCTCATGGATTAGGGCAGTCCCAATGAGATATTAATGATAGTTTCTAACTATCTTAATTACTAGAATAGCTAATTAATTACTAGAACAGCTAAGTAAATTGCTGATGTGGCAATTGAATTAATTAAGAGAAATTATAAATCAAAGAAACCGTTTCTTCTGTACGACTCGACGTCGACGCAAGAATCAAGACGTTAAGATAGTGGCAAAACAGCGTTGGGAGGACTCTACCGGTTTCTATCCTTTTCCTTCCCGATCCTGTGTGCCATCGCCGCCTTGCCAGCTCTCCGCTCGCGCTTTTCTTCTTCGTCCGTGGTCGTCGATGCTGCCGTGCGCACTGCTGCCGCACGCGTGCGCGGCTCCCAGCTCGCTTTGCGGTTCTGGTGCTTGCAGCCGCCGCGCCCGCTGCTCCCCGCTCGCTCAATGCTCCTGTGCGCCGCTTCTCCGGCGCTCGCGCTAGCTGCCGCCGCTCGCACTTGCTCACTGTTCCGGCGCCTTGCTGCTACCGTGCTCGCTGCTCCCCACTCGCTCGCATGCAATCTGCTGGTTGCTTTCTCATTTCCCTGTCGCAAAAGGACCTGTTCTGCTTTTTACTTCCTCTAGCGCAATAGCACATGGACTGATGGTGTGAAACACTATTTTTTTATTCAGATAACTGATAACTGTTACACATTACCGATTGTATAGGTCGTATAGTGCTTGCCATAGCTAATCTACTTCTTATTTGTAGTGCATTTAAGTTATCCTTTAAATAAGCACTACTATAGAAACTATGGATTGAAGAGATATAGTTTCTATGGATATTAATTACTTTCTTTTTCTCTTGGAAACTATGTCTAGAAACCCTTCATTGGGACTGCCCTTATGCGACTAGTAAGGCGGCTATTACTACCTGACAAAATGATATCTAGAGATGATAAATTCTTGTAGCCCATTGATCATCTGTGATGCAAACACACACACAACGGAGTGTATCGTGATTCATGATGAACCTACTGAACGGAGCCTAGGATACTAAGAGCGTCTCTATCGTTATAAGCTAGCACTAGCTCTAAGCTAACAAATATGGTGGAGAGAGACTACTCCAACCTGGTTTTTCCACAACAGTATGTGCACACATCCTCTATCCTCCGGCTGCAGCTGCTCTAAGATTCACGCCTCTCAACACCACGTCTTCACCCTATCTATTTCCCGTCCTAGCACGAATCGCAAAGCAGAAATGAACAGTAGCAGATAGCATATGCGGCCGCATGCCATTGCGATGTTGCGTTTCTCGAGACTACTCTAAACATCATGCTATGAGAGAAGATTGCACCGCGAAATGCGAGACTAACTCTTAAGTCTTCGCTAGTCTCTTGCCTTTTGTACTATTTAGTTATAGTTAAAAAATTCATGAGCTAGCTCTAATCTACACTATTGGAGATACCCTAATAAGGCATGCATCTACCAACTGAACGCATCTTGGCCCCTAGTGGGTTTCGGTGATTGGATGAAACACAAGATTACTGTGACTAACGTGTGTTTTGCAGAAACAGGGATGCGTTAGGTCACGGTAATGGCGACGATACAGGCATATGGAGTTCATGTCCCCTGGCGATGGAAATCGTTTCGGTTTTCAAAGGACGGACGACGAAGATGGTGGTAGACTAGGCTAAGTGTCATATGGTGTTGGAGGACACTTAGGTAGTCTTAGGTCTTTGTTTTTTCCTTTGGCCGTACTATAAAGGGGAGCGTGAATCAGTAGCTTGACCTAGATGAGTCTATTGAGGTAGGTGTGGTGCACACTTGTTATTTCATAGCCCTAGGTAGCTCAGAGAGATGCCTTATGTCATGAGGATGAAAAGTCGTTAAGGCCGCGTCGCGATCCGAGTTGGTTTTGCCCTTGAAAAGGGCATCGGACGCTGGCCTGGTGGGCATCGGACGCTGGCCTGGTGGGCATCGGACGCGTCCGATGCTCACTCAGACTAGGGTTTAGTCTGGTGCATGGCATCAGACGCTCCGGTGTTGCCACATCGGACGCGCCCGTGCCACTGTTCACTTGTGAGTGAATTGAGGGCTGCACCTGGCGCTGGCATCGGACGCTGAGGGCCAGCGTCCGATGTCCATGCAGAGGGGTTCCAGAGAGGGTAAAACCACATCGGACGCGTCCGTTGTGGTGGCATTGGACGCTGCCTAGCGTCCGATGCTCCTTTAAGTTGCCTGACAGATTGTACAGTCGACCGTTGGTCGAGGTCATCGGAGCGTCTGATGCCAGGCATCGGAGCGTCCGATGCCCCCGCAGAAGCACCTGTTCAGTGCTCTTTTGGATGGCCGGTTGGGGGAGTATTTATACTCCTCCCCCTCCTCCATTAGAGTGTTCTTGCCACTTCCATCTGCTGAGAGACACATTATGAGTGTGAGAAAGTGCAAGAGCCCTAGTGAGATTGAGAGAATAGCTAATTGAGAGAATTAGTGACCTCCTAGTGAGAATTGAGTAGCAAGTGTGCATCCATCCATCTCTTTGGCCTTGTCTTGGTCAAGTGAGAGTTCTAGCTTGTTACTCTTGGTGATCGGCATCACCTAGACGGCTTGGTGGTGATCGAAGAGCTTGGTGATCACCCGGAGGCTTTGTGGATGACCCAAGCCAAGTTGTGACCGGTAGCGAGCGATTCACCGGGCCGGGGTGGCGAAGAATCAGCTCGTAGTGAGCACTTGATCCTTGCGCATATCAAGGGGGAGCGATACCCTTGCGCGGGTGCTCCAACGAGGACTAGGGGGGTGTGCCGACACCTCGATACCTCGGCAAAAAGATCGTCTTATCATCTCTACTCCTTTACTTACGCATTTACCTTTGAGCAATTCAATTCCGCAATATATCTGTTGTTCATTCATTATTGAATTGCTTTGCTAGAGTAGGAGTGGCATAGACATTGTCTTTTGTGCGGTACAATAGAAAGAAACACACTTCTAGGCACAAGGGGGTTAATTGGGCTTAATAGATTTTAATTCTTGCTAAAGTTTTAGAAAAGCCCAATTCACCTCCCCTCTTGGACATCTTGATCCTTTCAATTGGTATCGGAGCCTTGTGCTCTCGATTTAGGCTTAACCGCCTAGAGTTAAGATGTCCGGAGGTGATGGACCACCTCCCATGTTCGAGGGAGACGACTTTCCATATTGGAAAATCTGTATGGAGTCGTACCTTGAAGCGGTTGATGTAAAGTGCCGCGAAGCCGCCATAACTGGGTTCCCCAAACCCAAGGAGGGTACTAGCCTCACGCCACATGAGGAAGAGAATGAAAAGTGGAATGAAAAAGCCAAAAACATTCTATGTAGAGGCATTTGCAAGGATGTGTTTAACCGCGTCCGAAACCACAAGAATGCCCATGATCTATGGGATAACATTTGTGCTCTCCATGAGGGAACCAAGAGTGAGCGTGAGGAGCGCTGTCATTTAGTTATGCAAAAGCTTCATTCTTTTGATATGCATGCTAATGAAAGTGCAAATGAAATGTACTCACGCTTGAATGTGCTTGTAGAAGAACTCAATGGACTTGGCCTCACACAAATGCAACCATCCGATGTTGTGAGGAAGATTTTTTGTGTCCTCCCAATTGATAAATATGGACACATTGTGACGGTGCTACATCAAAGCGATCTTTCCACCGCTACACCAACTCAAATCTTGGGAAAGATCAATGCACATGAGATGTACATGCACATCACACCAAGTGGTGGCTCTTCCACCGACAAGAAGAAGGACTTGGCCTTCAAAGCAAGCCATGACAAGAAGGGCAAGTCCAAGGCTATTCAGGTGCATCATGAAAGCTTAAATGATGAAGAGGATGATTCTAACATCGCTCTCATGGTGAGAAAAACCACAAAGATGTTGAAGAAGCTTCACAAGAATGGAGTTAACTTTGACTCAAGAAAGAAGAAGTTCTTCACAAGTAGCAAGAGAAGGCCAATCTCTGAGATGGATTGCTACAATTGTGGTGAACTTGGTCATCTTACTCATCAATGCACCAAGCCCAAGAAAGAGAGCTACAAGAACAAGAACAAGGGCAAGAAATATGACTCATCTAGTGAAGATGAGAAGAAGAATGAGAAGCCATACAAGAAGGATGGCAAGAAGAAGAAGCAATACCACAAGAAAGGTGGCAAGACCTACATTGTTGATGATCGGCTCACCGACATTGATTCCTCCGGTGGCTCATCAAATGAAGATAGTGATGATGAGAAGGAGAAAGTGGCCGCTCTAGTCATTGGCACCTCTACACCACCACCACCGCCATCACCGTCATCCTCTACACACCTATGTCTTATGGATAAGGGTGATCGGAAGGTACAAAGTGATGATGACTCCAGTGATAGTGATAGTGATGGTGAATTTGAGGCACCCTCTTATGATGAACTTGTTCCTTTGCTTAACAACTATTCTAAAATCATAAGAAAGACTAGAGCCAAGAATGATAGGCTTGTTAGTGACAATGGAGCTCTTGTTGAAAAATATAACAATGCTACACATGCTAGTAATGAGCTAAAAGATGAACTTGCTACTATGTTATCTTCTATCAAGGAGCTCAAGTCCTCTAACAAAGACCTCAAAGCTAAAAATGAAAAACTTGATAAGATGCATAGTGATCTTACCATTAGTTATACTTTGCTCAAAGAAAAATATACTCAAGTCAAAGTAGATCATGATACACTTAGTGTTGCGTATGATATGCTTTCTCATGAGACACATGATGCTCCTAACCTTGTTGTTAAGTGTGATATAGCAACATCTTGTGAGGACTTGGTTAGTGAGCATGATGAGCAAAAAGCTAGTGGCAAGGGCAAGAAAGTGGTTGTGGCCGATCACTATGATGACTTCATCAAGATCAAGAATGAGAATGCAAAGCTTAAGAGTGATCTAGAGAAGCTTGCAACCACAAAGCAAGTCATTGTTGAGACTCATGATGATGACTATAGCATGTCACTTGAGCTAGACATGCTAAAAGAAGAAAACAAGAGATTGAAGATGGAGAGGGATTACAAAATGACACCATCCCAATTGGAACTCCAACAAGAGAATGACAAGATCAAGAAGGAGAAAGAGGACCTTACCACCGGATTGAAGAAATTCACCAAGGGTCAATGTCTTCAAAGTGAGCTACTCATGAACACCGTAATGAAGACCAATAGAAATGGTATTGGCTTTCTTGAAGAGAAGATGAAGCAACGCAAGAGCATCACAAAGCCAAAGAAGAAGATTGGGAGATGCTATGAGTGTGGAAAGGAAGGACATTTTTCTCATGATTGTGAAGAGCCTAAACCCACACCCTTGCCCAAGCATGCTAGGCCCTTTGCTTTCAATGCTCACTACATGCTTAGACAAGACTCTAGTGGCAAGATGAAAGTCATGTTCATGGGGCCTCCTAACAAGAATAGGCCAAAGCAAATATGGGTAGAAAAGTCACTAGTTGAGAAGGTTAAGGGACCTCAACAAGTTTGGGTCCCAAAAGCTCAAGCTTGATTTCTTGTGTGTGTAGGTGAACTACAAGACCAGTGGATCTCATTGGGTGATTGATAGTGGTTGCACACAACATATGACCGGTGATCCCCGGATGTTCACCTCACTAGAAGAGAATGTCGATGACCAAGAAAAGATTACATTTGGTGACAACTCAAAGGGCAATGTCAAGGGATTGGGCAAAGTGGCAATATCAAATGATCATACCATCTCCAATGTGCTTCTTGTTGCATCATTGAACTTCAACTTGCTATCCATTGGGCAACTTTGTGATCTTGGCTTTCAATGTTTGTTCACCGACAAAGAAGTGGTTGTGACCAAGAAAGATGATACACAAGTGATATTCAAAGGCTTTAGATACAACAATCTCTATCTAGTGGATTTCTCCTCCGAAGATGCCAACTTGAAGACATGCTTGTTCACTAAGCAATCACTTGGTTGGCTATGGCATAGAAGATTGGCTCATGTGGGAATGAACACTCTCAACAAGCTATTGAAGAAGGATTTGGTTAGAGGCTTGAAGGATGTCAAATTTGAGAAGGACAAATTGTGTAGTGCATGTCAAGCCGGCAAGCAAGTTGCAAATACTCATCCAACCAAAGCATTTGTGTCAACATCAAGAGAGTTGGAGCTACTTCACATGGATCTATTTGGGCCAACAACATATGCTAGCTTGGGTGGAAATCTCTATTGCCTAGTGATTGTTGATGACTATTCGAGATACACTTGGGTATTCTTTCTTCATGACAAATCCGAAGCAACGCCTTCATTCAAGAAGTTTGCCAAGAGAGCCCAAAATGAGTTTGACTTGAAGATCAAGAAAATAAGAAGTGATAATGGAAAAGAGTTTGACAACACCCACATTGAGGAATATTGTGATGAAGTTGGGATCAAGCATGAAGTCTCCGCAACCTACACACCACAACAAAATGGGGTAGTTGAGAGGAAGAACCGGGCACTAATCACCCTAGCAAGGACAATGTTAGATGAGTACTCTACATCGGAATGATTTTGGGCGGAAGCAATCAACACCGCTTGCTATGCATCAAACCGATTGTTCCCCCATCGTCTCCTTGGAAAGACCCCCTATGAGCTACTCAACAACAAGAAGCCGGATGTATCTTTCTTTAGAGTGTTTGGGTGCAAATGCTACATCTACAAGAAGCGCCAACACCTAGGGAAGTTCCAACGCCGATGTGATATTGGTTTTCTTGTTGGTTACTCATTGAAGTCCAAAGCATATCGAGTATTCAACCATGCCACCGGGATGGTAGAAGAAACATATGATGTGGAATTCGATGAATCTAATGGCTCTTAAGGAGAGCATGAGAATCTTGATGATGTAGGTGATGAACCATTGAGGGAAGCAATGAAGAACATGCCAGTTGGAGCCATCAAGCCTAAAGATGATGATGATGATGATGTGCAAGTCATTGACAAGCCATCATCATCAAATGTACCACAAGATGATGATAAAGATGGGAGAGAGCCATTTGAAGATACTCATGTCTCCCATTATCAAATGGTGGTACAAGCTCAAGATGTTGATGCCCCTCAAGCGGCCCCTCAAGTGGTTGATCAAAGAACTACTCCTCTACTACAAGCCCATCCTCAAGATCTCATCATAGGGAGTCCAACAAGGGGTGTAATGACTCGATCTCAAAAACTTGCTCTATTTATTGAACATCACTCCTTTGTGTCTCTTGTTCACCCTACCATTGTAGATGAAGCTCTAGGTGATCCGAATTGGGTGAATGCCATGCATGAAGAACTAAACAACTTCACCCGCAACCAAGTTTGGACACTTGAAGAGCGACCTAAAGGCGCAAGAGTCATTGGAACAAAATGGGTGTTTAGGAACAAACAAGATGATCAAGGCAAGGTTGTTAGAAACAAGGCAAGGCTAGTGGCAAAGGGGTTCTCTCAAGTAGAAGGCTTGGATTTTGGAGAGACCTTTGCACCGGTTGCAAGACTAGAAGCCATCCGTATCCTCCTTGCATATGCATCACATCATGACATTAAATTATATCAAATGGATCTGAAAAGTGCATTTTTAAATGACTTCATAAATGAACTAGTCTATGTTGATCAACCTCCCGGGTTTGAAGACCCTAGATATCCTAATCATGTTTATAGGTTGTCCAAGGCGCTATATGGGCTCAAGCAAGCCCCTAGAGCGTGGTATGAGCGCCTCCGGGACTTCCTCATTGAGAAGGGCTTCACCATTGGGAAGGTCGACACCACACTATTCACCAAGAAGCTTGATGGAGAGATCTTCATTTGTCAAGTCTACGTTGATGATATCATCTTCGGGTCAACAAATGAAGCCTATTGCAAGGAATTTGGTGACTTGATGTTGAAGGAGTTCGAAATGTCCATGATTGGCGAGCTCACATTCTTCCTAGGCTTCCAAGTCAAGCAATTGAAGGAGGGGACTTTTATATCTCAAGAGAAGTACACAAAAGTCCTCCTCAAGCGCTTCAACATGGATGATTGCAAGCCTATCAAGACTCCAATGCCAATAAATGGACATCTCGACCTAGATGTGGGAGGTAACCCGGTTGATCAAACTCTCTACCGTTCTATGATTGGTAGCTTGTTATATTTGACCGCATCTAGGCCCGACATCATGTTTAGTGTGTGCATGTGTGCTCGTTTTCAAGCCGATCCTAGGGAATCACATCTCATAGCGGTGAAGAGAATCCTTAGGTACCTAAAGCACACCCCAAGCATTGGCCTTTGGTATCCCAAAGGAGCTAACTTCCAACTCGTTGGGTACTCCGATTCGGATTATGCTGGTTGCAAAGTAGATAGAAAAAGCACATCCGGAGGGTGCCATTTGCTTGGGAGATCACTAGTTTCATGGAGTTCGAAAAAGCAAAATAGTGTGGCCTTGTCTACCACTGAGGCAGAATACATAGCCGTGGGTGCTTGTTGTGCACAAATCCTTTACATGAAACAAACCCTTTTAGACTATGGTGTAGTTCTAGAAAGGGTACCTCTGTTGTGTGACAATGAGAGCGCGGTTAAGCTTGCTAACAACCCGGTTCAACACTCTCGCACAAAAGCACATAGATATTCGCCATCACTTTCTTAGAGACCATGTTTCAAAGAAAGATATATCCTGGAAGGAGTTAGAACCGAAGATCAATTGGCGGATATCTTCACAAAACCCCTAAATGATAATACTCTTTGTAGATTGCGAAGTGAGCTTAATGTTCTTAATTTAAGTAACTTTGTCAAAAGGTGAAAGGGGGTTGTCTTTGCATTGCATTGTATCTTATGCCATGTTTAATTTATGCTATGCACATAGGCTTGTCATACGTGGTTAAGATAACCGCCCTAAAAAGCGTGTGAAGAAGCTTACCCATGAGCAAACTTGACAAGCAACCTAGATTCAAATTCTATATCGCATTGCATATGCATGTGTGTTGCTTTGTCATTCCTTTTTGGTTAAGCTTTGAGCAACCGCTGTGTTCGTCCACCGCTAGGGGGAGAATTTGAGGCTCCTAATGGTTAAAACCCCTAGTTTTGGTGGCCACATGTTGTCTCCTCGGGGTTTATTGCCTATTTTACGTAAAAATGATATGTAGCCTATGGCAAAATATTTACAAAATTGAGGGTTTATGCGAGGATGCTCATACTAGGTTCCAACTGGTGTTTATTTGCCTATTATTTGAGTTGGAACTTGGTTGGGAGAGGGAGCTGCAACGGAGATCTTCGAAACTGCCCAAACTGCAGCATCCGACGCTGCATCGGACGCTGGCCCCAGCGTCCGATGCTTGCACTGTAGGCAGCCCCGGCTAAAACAGTGACTTATCAGCATCCGTTGTGTCAACAACGGAGCGTCCGGTGCCCCATCGGACGCTGCCCAGCGTCCGATGCCAAGGCAAAGGACGCGTCCGATGCAATTTTGGCAGATTTGGACCTCTCTGTGTGGGCATCGGAGCGTCCGATGTGTTTACATCGGCGCGTCCGATGCCCCATTAAGCGGCGAAGTTGGTTCTTTAGCTGACGGTCGGGCCCCACGTGTCATACCCGTTCTCGTCTTCCTCGTGAACTCGCTTTCGCCCGTGCTCACGCCGCCGAATCTGAGCAACCCGAACCCTAGCTTCCCTCGCCCGATCCGGCGTCGAGTTCCCCCCATCCCTCCCACCCGAGCCCTCGCCGTCGGTCGTTGTGCCCGCCGCGCCAGTGCCCCCCCCTGGAGCCTCCAGCCGTCGTGTGCAAATCACCTTACGCTCGCCGAAGCTCCCTCGCCGGCGCTGAGCCACCTCCGCCGGAGGTCGTCTTCGTGCCTGTCGAAGCTCGACGGCGCTTCTCCCTCGCGTCCTCGACCCCCCGGTGACTTCTCCCCGACCAGCAATCTACACAGGGAGCAACCGCCCCTACTCCACCATTCATGCTCGCTTGGTGCTCGATGAAATGCCCAAATAGCCATTCCACCATGTTTTAACCCCCGGTTTCACCCACATCCTTTGCAGTTCCTCTCGGTGTGACGTGTGGGTGCCAGAACGTCGATTCTCATCTCGCTCTTCGTTCGTTTCGACGTTCGTCAGGTAGCAAAGCCTTTTCCTCTCTATTCTCCATTGCTTTGCTTCCGATAGGTCCTCTCGTCTCTAGCATATATGTTTCTTATGTATCCTATCTATTCCATGCAGCGAGTCAGTGGCCGTTGACAGCTGGGCAGTGACAGTCAACCCGAGGCCAAGATCGTGGGTACGGATCGAGTCCAAGCCTCGCGAGTGACAGCGACAGTCTGTGGTCCGTGACAGGGGGAGTTTCTAGTAAGTTGTTTCTTGTCAGTGGACTTGTCAGGGTTGTTCAGCGGCAGTTGTTTTTCTCAGTGGCAGTTCAACTTCTTTAGTGACAGTTGTTCTCGTTCTTGTCAGCTATGCGCTGCAAGAACGTCGGCGGTGCTCCGGGGGACTCTCCTCCCCGTCCCCCTCCTTCTGGTCAGAGGCCCGGGAAAGGGAAGCTAATCACGCGCCGGAAGCGCACCAGAGAGCAGCGAGAGGCCGATCAGGCCCGTGAGGTTGCAGCCGCGACAGAGCGTGCTGAGCAGGGAGGCCGTGGTGGCGGCTTGAGGATTCAGGATCAGTTATCTCCCGAGAAGCACAGAGCAGTTGAGGAGGTCGAGCGGTTTCACCACTCGCCGACTGGCACGCTTATGGCTGCCGGTCGCCGGACCACATTCACCTCTCCGAATGTGGAGCCCCAGAGCTCCGGGTAGGGCCAGGCAGAGGCCAAGGCAGCCGAGGTAGCTGAGGCTGAGGCTGAGGCAGAGGCAGAGGCAGAGGAGGAGGTTCATGAGGAGGTTCCCCGACGCTGGTCTACTCGTCGCAGGACTGCGGTGCCACCCCGGCCCGACGTCCCTCTGCGGGGAGCACGTGCTCCATCGAGGCGTGCGGCCTCGCCGATTCTGCAACTGGACCTTCGGGCGGCTACTTGCTCACAGATACAGACCCTCCGGCTAGTCCCAGTTGAGCAGTGGTTCCCACGAGAGCGGCAGGAGCAGGCAGGGGCAGACTTCTTCACTGTCCTGCAGGAGGACTTTTACAGAGGCTACAGGAACGCCGGGATCATCCTGCGTTCACAGAAGGTTTGCACCCTGGAGGCCCTAGTTTCAGCTTCAGAGCAGCTCTGCCTCGCTCTCACCTACCTACCCGGTTTTGCAGACCTGTTGGGGCGGTCTGGCTCCTACATAAAGGATTGGGTCTTCCAGTTTTACGCGTCACTTTGGGTGCACCCAGACAGAGAGACGATAGAGTTTGCGTTTGGCGGTGAGCACTACAGGCTGTTCACCTCAAAGATCAGAGACTGGTTTGGCCTTCATCACTCGCAGACTCGGATTCACGACCTGTGCTACGATAGGACAGAGCCACCGCGACGCCCTCACGGCGGTGAGCAGCCCCCCACAGACCTGGTGCGCCCCTGCTTCAGAGAGCCCTTCGGGGAGGGTTCGAGCCGAGCGCCGAAGGATCTCACTCCTGCGGCTCGGATCCTCCACGAGGTCCTTCGGCGCACCTTGCTGCCTCATGTCGGCTTCCGGGAGGCTATCTTGAGACTCCAGCTGTGGCTTCTCTCTTATTTGATCCGGCAGAAGGAGTTTGATATTTTGGATGTGATCATCTGTGAGATGGAGGATACAGTGGTAGAGGGCATCAAGGCCCGTCGGCAGCTACCGTACGCTCACTAGATCTCCTACATTCTTTGGAAGGTAGCTGCCACCACAGGGAGCCATCCAGACCAGTCCCTCACCGGCTCTGCGACCGTGTTTCCTGCCTATAACATGAGTCAGCTTCTGGGACACGGTCGGGATCGCAGGCAGCAGCAGCAGGAGACACCGTCCAGCTCCAGACAGTGACCAGAGGTGCCAGAGTCAGCACAGGAGCAGGACAAGACCGTCCGGGCCCTCGCAGAGCAGGAGCTTGCTGATCTAGAGGGTGAGGATGCCTACGTGGCTGAGGATCCCACAGACAGCTCTGATGAGGACTACCAGCTCCCGCCTCACTACCAGCCTATGTAGCCATTATGAGGATGCTACACTAGCCGAATGGGGAAACTACGCTAGCCGAATGGGGATGCTACGCTAGCCGAAAACAAAATTTTTCGACCCCATAAACCAGGAACTACTGCTAGTTATAGATCACGAGATTACCACTAGATGCGCAGGTGCAGCGGAAGACGTCTCGGTGTAGACGTGCGCGTTGCAGCGGTGCCGTGCAGTTGCTCACGTCCGTCCTTCTCGTCTCCACGTGTGGTTCGTCCTTGTGCTCCAGATGCAGCACCTCCGAGGTATCCCACATGTACAGGGAGGAAGCGTCACGCCTCCAGACTGCTAGGTCTGCAAGGAGCAATAGGCGTGGGCGTGGGGTGGGTGATGGCTGTCTAATGACGTGGTACAAACCCTGGTCGCCCACCCCTCTTTATATAGGCGTCCCTAATGAGCCCACCGACCTGGAGGCCCATTAGCAAACCCTAATCCCGGTCTGACTCGAGTCCAACTCGAATCAGGCTTCCAGCCCCTTAAGCGTGCGACCCTATGGGTTACCGCACACATAGACACGGCCCGAGTACTCCTACTCGCCCGATAGTTGACAGCGGCCTCTAGCAAGACGTGTCAACTCCTATGTATACGCAAAGATCATATCTGACGAACCACCACGATCACATATACGTAATTCCCTTGCCACATAATATTTGGTCCAACTCATAGGTTAACAATTAACCTAAGCACGGCCATGCATTTTATGATCCAATCATATGAGTGGTCCAGTGATATCTCTCTCGCATGGAGAGGGGCAAATCCCATCTTGATCGTCTATGTCTCACAGCATGTTTCCTGACAAACCCGAAGACTATCTTTATGACTACCCTGTTACGAAGTAGCGTTTGATAGTCCCTAAGTAAGTCGATTCACATCTTGAGAACATACCACAATCTCAGGTCGAAGGACATAACATACATGATGTATAAAGAGATAATAAGAACATCTCACGTTGGGTCAGTCCAGCCCCATGTCATACATGTGCCCACATTATTAGTTTGACATCTCCATGTCTATGACTTGTGAAACATAGTCATCAACTAATACATGTGCTGATCTAATATTCATGTGTGTCCTCACATGAACTCCGATCAGGGACAACTATCAAATAAACATACAAGTAAAAGAGTTTCACAGACAATTCACATAATTGCCAATCAATACAAGTTGTCTTTAATGGATATTCAATGAACATATAATAAATCATGGATACAATAGAAATATCATCATCTCTATGATTACCTCTAGGGCATATTTCCAACAGTCTCCCACTTGCACTAGAGTTAATCTTTTAGATATCTAATACCCATAGACCTCACATGCGCCTCATGCTTAGGCTGTGGAAGAGCCTTTGTCAAAGGATCTGCTATATTCAAATCCGTATGTATTTTGCACATCTTAATTTCATCTCTTTTAATGAAGTCTTGAATGAGGTGAAATTTCTGCAGTACATGTTTGTTCTTCTGGTGATTCCTTGGCTCCTTAGCCTGCGCGATCGCCCCATTGCTATCACAATGTAAAGACAATGGGTTGGACGCATTTGGAAACACACCAAGATCAATGAGGAACCTCCTCATCCAAACACCTTCCTTTGCAGCTCCACCAGCTGCAATGTACTCGGCTTCTACTGTAGAATCAGACACGGTCTCCTGCTTGGAACTTTTCCAACTGACTGCACCACCATTTATTGTGAACACAAAACCTGATTGAGATTGTGAATCATCTGTGTCAGTTTGGAAGCTAGCATCGGTGTAACCATTTACAACGAGCTCCTCCTCACCTCCATAGATTAGGAACACATCTTTAGTCCTTCTCAAGTACTTAAGGATGTTTTTAGCAAGTGTCCAGTGACTCTCACCTGGATTAGCTTGATATCTGCTCGCAACACTTAGAGCATATGAGACATCTGGGCGTGTACATATCATGGCATACATGATGGAACCAATGGCCGAAGCATATGGAACCTTACTCATGCGCTCTCGCTCATCAGATGTCGAAGGACACTGTTTCTTGCTAAAGCGCATGCCATGTGACATAGGCAAGAACCCTTTCTTGGACTGTTCCATGTTGAACCGCTTCAACACCTTGTCAATGTATATTTCTTGGCTTAATCCTATTAGCCTCTTTGACCTATCTCTATAAATCTTAATGCCTAGAATATATGTTGCTTCTCCTAAATCCTTCATAGAAAGACTATTATTCAGTGAAGTCTTTACGGTTTGCAACATCAGAATGTCATTCCCAATCAATAGTATGTCATCTACATACAAGATTAGAAACACAACAGCGCTCCCACTTTCCTTCTTGTAAACACAAGGTTCTTCTTCACTTTGACGGAAGCCAAACCCTTTGACCACCTCATCAAAATGAATATTCCAACTCCGAGCTGCTTGCTTTAATCCACAAATAGATTTCTTAAGCTTGCATATTTTCTTAGCATTACCAGGATCAACAAAACCTTCGGGCTATATCATATACACGTCCTCTTCCAAATTTCCATTTAGAAAGGCTGTTTTAACATCCATCTGCCATATCTCATAGTCATAATAGGCAGCAATTGCTAGAATGATCCGGATAGATTTAAGCATCGCTACCGGCGAGAAAGTCTCGTCGTAGTCAACTCCTTGAACTTGCTGAAAACCTTTTGCGACAAGTCGAGCTTTATAAACTTGGACGTTTCCATCCATATCCTTTTTCTTTTTATAGATCCATTTGCACTCTATGGGTCTTACCCCATCAGGCGGGTCAACCAAGTTCCAAACTTGATTAGCTCCCATGGAATCTATCTCGGATCTCATGGCACTATGCCATTTCTCAGAATCAGGGTCCATCATTGCCTCGGCAAAAGTTGCAGGTTCGTCATCGTCTAACAATAACACATCCCCACGCAACTCACGGATTCTTGCCGACCTTCGTGGTTGGGGCGAGGTCTCTATTGCCACAGGTAGCTCAACTTGTTCTGCTACATTAGCATCACTCGTGGAGTCAATCCCTGTTGGCTCATCTTGAACTTCTTCAAGATACACCTTCTGCCCTCTCTTGTCTCTTTTGAGAAACTCTTTCTCTGAGAAAACACCATTTCGAGCGACAAACACTTTGCCCTCTATGCGGTTGTAGAAGTAATACCCTAAAGTTTCCTTTGGGTATCCCACGAAAAAGCACTTGTCCGACTTGGGTGTTAGTTTATCTGAAATAAGTCGTTTGACATAAACTTCACAACCCCAAATCTTTAGAAAAGACAAACTGGGACTCTTACCAGTCCATATCTCATATGGTGTCTTAACTACGGACTTAGACGGTACCCTATTTAATGTGAAAGCGGCTGTTTCTAGAGCGTATCCCCAAAACGATAAAAGAAGGTCCGACTGGCTCATCATAGATCGAACCATGTCTAACAAAGTTCGATTACGTCGCTCGGACACGCCGTTTCGCTGAGGCGTTCCAGGTGGCGTAAGCTATGGAACAATTCCACAACTCTTAAGATGATTGCTAAACTCATGGCTCAAATATTCACCTCCATGATCAGATCGCAAGGCCTTAATTTTCTTGCCACGTTGATTCTCTACCTCATTCTGAAATTCTTTGAACTTTTCAAATGTCTCAGACTTATGCTTCATCAGATAGACATAGCCATATCTGCTAAAATCATCAGTGAAGGTTATAAAGTATTGGAATCAGTCTCTAGCTGTCGTACTCATTGGTCCACATACATCAGTATGTACAAGTTCCAACAAGTTAGACGCCCTCTCAGGAAGACCTGTGAAAGGCGACTTGGTCATCTTGCCCAGCAAGCAAGCCTCACATGTCTCGTATGATTCAAAATCAAACGAAGTTAGAATCCCATCAGCATGGAGCTTCTTCATGCGGTTTTCACTTATATGACCCAAACGACAATGCCACATATAGGTAGGACTTAACTCATTATTAAGCCGAGGCCTTTTAGCAGTAATATTACAGATAGACATAGGTGCATCATCAAGATTTAAAATAAACAACCCATTCACAATGGATGCAAAAGCCACAAACATATCATTCTTAGAGATTACACAACCATTGTCTTTACTCGCAAATGAATAGCCATCCTTCATCAAACATGAAGGTGACACAATGTTTCGACTTAAACTTGGAACAAAATAACAATTATTCAACTCCAAAATAAATCCTGATGGGAGGTGTAGTTGCATCGTCCCGACGTTCAACGCAGCAACTCTTGCATTATTGCCCACACGGAAATCAACCTCCCCTTTTCCAACGCTTCTACCTCTTATCATTCCCTGCATCGTATTGCAAATATGAGCAACTGAGCCGGTATCAAATACCCAAGAATTAATATAAGAGTTAGCGAGGAAAATATCTGTAACATGAACACCAAGTGTATGAGCAGCGGGAGTACCTTTACCACCGCCATCCTTCTTCAAGGATGCTAAGTACACCTTGCAGTTCCTTTTCTAGTGACCTTTCCCCTTACAGGTAATGGTCGGCTGGTTTCCCGGTTTGGGCCTCAAAACCGGGGGTTGGCTGTGAAGGCTGGTTTCCCGGTTTGGAACACAAAACCGGGGGCGAAGTTCGGGAAAAGGACAAGCAGAGCGGTGGCGGCACATGGCAACAATCGGTGAGGTTGCGTCGAGGCAACGCTACCAGTTGTGCGGGCGTGGACGTCAGATCACAACTATCTTCGAGTTGGTCCAGAATAACCCTAGGGTTTAGCTGGTTCGCTCTGTAATTAGTTAGGGGTAGAGTGGGGACTAGAATTAGGATAATTAGAGGGAGACACCCACCTCCCATCTGATCTCAGTCATTTGCTCTTTGCCTTCTAGGTTTTCCTGCTCTCTCAAACCCCTGCTGTAGCAACTGAGATCCGCAGAGAACCATACCTCTGTGTACTAGAGATTTTGAGGAAGTGAGACCGTAATCTCACTGTTGTAGCGTGTGGTAGCCACACGGTTGCAGATCGATGTGTTGATTCCTGTTTTGTTCGTGTTCTTCGCGTTTTTTGTTTCTCCGCGATTTTCCCGTCACTCGATCTCCTTCTCTACTGCGTCTTTTCGAAATTCGTTTGAATCAACTTGTTCTTTATAGTGAGGAGATCATTTCCACCGAAGGAATTCATCTAACTCCTCACGAACAAGTAGATCGGGTCGATTTTGTTTTCGTGGTGGTTTTTCGGTTCATACACCTTCCCCTTCGATTTCCCGTTGATTGAATCGATTTGAGTGGATGATTTCTTGGGGATAGTCTCTTAACTACCTCGTGATCATCCTCTCCAAGTTTGGGATCAAGGGATTTTGGTTTGGATCGATTTGGAGAAGATTTGAGTTGAGGGCGACCGAAATCGCTTTTTCTGGGCACTCGCAGACAGTCCGCCAGTGCCACCGTGGAAAGTCCGCGTGTCGGGGATCAGCCGGATCAGTGGCTGTGTTCTTCGGACGGGTTGCTGTTTTTACACCGGTGGACAGTCCGCAGTGTAAAGTCGCGGACAGTCCGGGAAGGGTCCAGGGAACTTCAGCAGCAGTGCGTTTTCGCACTTTTGACCGGTGGACAGTCCGCCATCCCCTCGTGGATAGTTGAAAGGTCCTTGTTTGGTTTTGGTAATTGAGTGACAACCTAGGTGAACTAATATGTGCTTATGTGAGATACACAGGAAATTAGTTCACATATGAATGAGCAATGAAGGAGCTTATTGCATATGAAACATGACATGTGGTCATGTGGCTAAGATGGTGAAGATCAAGGCAAGACTTGGCTTGATGGACCGGTTGCGAAGGTGAAGGGCAAGTTGGAGGCTTTGAAGCCATTGGTACCGAGTGTCGGGAGGCTTGAGCAAAGACTTGGCACCGAAGGACCGAAGCAATGGTGAAGAGCAAGTGAGGTCAAGATCGATGTACCAGGGAGGTCATGTGATGATATGAAGTGGATCATATCATTTGATGATAGGTTGGTGCATGTGTTACATCAACACCGAAGGAGATGGAATGGAATGCGCAAGGCAAAGGTATACTTATAGGGCATTTCATTTCACCGGTCATAGGTGTGTAGAGAAGATTATGACCAGGTTTAGGATAGATGGCCGTACTATTAAGAGGAGCAAACTTGTTTGCATATCGGTCATCTAGTGCCACTTGAGCGATCTAACTTTGCGATGTTACTAAGATCGAGTGGCGTTATGAGTGAAAGAGAAAATCCTTTGAAAATGATTGTGAAAATGCTAACACACATGCACTTGATGATGTACACTTGTTGGTGTTAGCACTTTTGCAAAGGAGAAAGTGTTGGAAGTGTTTTGGATCAACACAGAGAAGAAATCAAAGTTTTCTGTGTGTGGTCGGTAGTACCGCCCAGGGGGTCGGTAGTACCGCCCAAGGGGGCTGCTTGCAATGCTCTCTGTGTTGAGTCTGAAATGGCCTGGCGGTAGTACCGCCATAACCTCGGTACTACCGCTGGCGGTGGTACCGACCAGAGGGTCGGTGGTACCGTGGCCCTGAAGGGTTTTGCAGGCTCTCTGTGTTGAGCTGAGTTTGGCCTGCCGGTAGTACCGCCATAGGGCCGGTAGTACCGGGCTCGGTAGTACCGACCAGGGGGTCGGTAGTACCATGGTATGGAGGCGTTTTGGATGCTCTCTGTGTAGATCCAAAGTTGGCCTACCGGTAGTACCGCCATAACCTCGGTAGTACCGGGATCGGTAGTACCGACCAGGGGGTCGGTAGTACCGAGGTTTGAAGGAAGTTTTGGAGGCTCTCTGGAAGTGGCCAGTTTTGGCCTGGCGGTAGTACCGCCATTATGTCGGTACTACCGCCCTCGGTGGTACCGAGGTCAGGAAGTCTGGGAGCTCTCTGTGTAGTCCCAGGATGACCTGTCGGTAGTACCGCCATAGGGCTGATACTACCGACCGTCGGAGGTACCGACCAGGAGTCGGTTGTTCGTTTTGGTCAACGCTCCGTGTAACGGCTATAAGTAAGGTAGTCGGTACTACCGCCCAGGGGGTCGGTACTACCGACCGAAGCGCAGAAAAGGGGAAACAGCTAGTTGGCCGCTCCCCTCTATATATAGTCGTTGGGGCCGGCTTTGGGCCAGGAGCTGGAGCACTCCAAAGCCTTGGTGGCTTATGTGGATGTGCTTGGGATCCCTCTAACTCGCTTGTGCTTGCTAGTGTGCGAATCTATTGCGAGTGAGCGATTCTAGTGCGTTGCTTTGAGAGATTGCATCGAGTGGCACTAGGTGTTCGTGTTGCAAGCCGGTGGTGCTTGTTACTCTTGGAGGTTGCCACCTCCTAGACGGCTTGGTGATCGAGTCTCCGTCGTGAAGCCCGCGTGAAGATTGTGCGTGGCTCCGGAGAAGGATTGTGAGGGGCATTGTGCTCGCCCCGCGGGGATCGCGAAGAGCAACTCTAGTAGAGCGTGTCATTGAGTTACCCTCACTTGTGGGTGAGTTCTTGCGGCGCTTGAGTGTCGAGCTAGGTGTGGTGCCTATTAGCCGCCGAACTACCAAAGTGTGTGGTCGACACAACGGGGACTAGCTTGGTGGCAACCAAGTGAACCTCGGGAGAAAAATCACCGTGTCAACTTCGTGTTCATCTTCTCGGTGGTTTGCAAACTCCATTCACTAGCTTGTATTTACTTGTCCATATACTTGTGCTAGTGTAGTTGCTCTTGTAATTAGTTAGCTTGTGTAGCATGCTAGTTACCTTCTTAGCTTGTGTAGCATAGAAGTTAATCCCGTGAGTAACTAGTTGACTTGTAGCATGCTAGTCACATTGCTTAGTTTGTGTAGCTAAGTTGAGCTCTCTAATTTGGCTTGTGTAGCCTTGTTATTGAGCATTGCTAGTGAGCTTAGGCTTTGTGCTTTTGCTTAGTGGCATGTATAGGAGCTCCCCAGTTGTTTGAGTACTAGTTGCTTAGGTTTGTGTAACCTTGCAAGCTAGAATTGTTTAGGTGAGCCCTAGCTAGCTCGACACCTTATTTGCATTGTTTAGGATCTTTTATAAGGTGTCATAGAGTATAAGTAGAGGGGTGTAGTCTTGGCTAGACCGATAGTTTTAATTCCGCATTTGTTTCGGTTAGCCGGTGCGATTAATTTTATAAAGGACTATTCACCCCCCCCCTCTAGTCCGCCATCTCGACCCTTCAATTGGTATCGGAGCCGAGGTCTCTCATTTGTGGTCTTCACCGACCTGAGAGGATGGTGACTTATGGGCTAGAAGTTGAGTGTCCACACATTTTTGATGGCACACACTTTGCACGGTGGAAAAATTGGATGATATGCAATTTTAAGTTTGTTAGTCCTCAAATGTGGTGGATCATAGATGTGGGTCTTTCTCTTGTGTTGGATAGAAAGAATGCAACTCAAGCGCAAAAGAAATGCCTACATCTCGATTGCCAAGCTACTAACATTTTCTATCAATCTATGGAGGATAACATATTTGGTGAGATCATGGACTTGAAGTCCGCCCATGATATTTGGATTTATCTCAATGAGAAATATGGGGCGATCTCCGATGATGATGTTGATGAGCCCAAGGAGGATGCACATGAGGATGTTGAGCATGACCACAACTTGGTGGTTGTGGAGGATTGCTCCACCTCATGGTCAAGTGATGATGATGCTGATCAATCCACAAGTTCACTTGACAAGATTGTTGATGATGGGCCAAGCTCAAGTGATGCAATTAATGATTCTACTCCATGCTCACTTGATGATGATGATGATGACGGCTATGAGAGTGATGTCTCCACAAGCTCCTCTACTACATCACATTGCTTCATGTCACATGGTGACGCAAAGGTATCAATTGCAAATGTGGTTGTTGATTGTGATGATCCAAACTTTGAGCTTGTTTGTAGACTCACTAAGGCTTTAGAAAATGAGATGTCTAAAAATACAAAATTGGAAAAAGAAAACTCATTTCTAAAGTATGCATGTGAACAACAAAAGCATCTACTTTATGTCACTACTTGTTCACATGATGAGCTTAAATTGACTCATGAGGAACTTAGTGTTGCTCATGACAACTTGGTACAAGGCCATGCTTTTCTCACTAAGAAGCTTTCTAATGTAGAAACTAAAACTAGTGAGAGCTCATCATTTGGGTCAAATGATCAATCACATATTTGTGCTAACCCTTGTGATGTAGAGAAGAAGCATGTATCCACCTCTTGTAATGATTTATTATCTATGCCATGTTCTTCACATATAGATGCTTGTTCTACTTCCTTGTCTTGTGAGACTAACATTTTGAAGGAGAACAATGAGCTCAAAAGTGAAGTGAAGAACTTGAGCAACAAGTTAGAGAGGTGGTGTAGATCAAAGGTCACCCATGAGCACATGATGAAGAATCAAAGAAGCTATGGTGACAAGAGTGGCATTGGCTTCAACAAGAGCAATGTCAAAGGAAAGAGATGGGGCAAGAGAAGATATGAAAGAGAAATGAAGAAGCAAGAACAAGAAAAGCTATCTCATTTCATGTGCTATCAATGCCATGAGATGGGACATCTTGCAAAAGCTTGCCCCAACAAGAAGAAGCCCCAAGCTCAAATCAAGAACAACCATCATGATGGTGACTTGATGAAGAAGAAGAAAACGAGAAGGGGTGGAAGAGCAAGGCATCCAACTCACATTCAAGATGCCAAGATGATGATGAGCAAGAATAAAGAAAAGAAGAAGGATTTGGCTCACATCATGTGCTACCAATGTGATGAATTGGGCCTCCTAGCTTCGGGTTGTCCAAACAAGCTTGAGGAGAAGGCTCAAGCAAACAAGAAGAAGCAAGGCAATGAGAAGCAACACATGAGCAAGGAAGAAAAGGCTCAATCCAAGAGAGTTTGCTACTCATGCCGGGAAAGGGGACACATGGCTAATTCATGTCCCCTAGGTATGACTTCTAAGCCTATTTCAATTGATAATGATATTGTGCTTAGAAAGGATGATAATGGTACCACATTGGTTGCTATTGCAAAACATCCCGCTACTCATACTAAGGCTATGCCAAAGTATGTTGCACCTAACTTGAGAGGACCCAAACAAGTTTGGGTACCATCAACTAGTGGATGAATGTGTGTAGGTACCATGGCATTGGAGGCTTGATTCAATTAATTTCATATTATTCATCATATGATTGAGTCAAGTAATGAAGCTTATTGCTATTCTCATCCCAATGCCAAGTCAAGTGAAGTGAAGTCCAAGTACTACAACATACAAGTGCAAAGATCAAGTTGTGGTTGTTGATTGGAAATATTTAAAGGCTTGCAAATGATAGATGAAGAAGCTTGCTATTTGGATGATCATGAGGTACTAAGGTATATCTCTAGTTGATCATGTTCTTTTAGATGCATATAAGATGATTGAATTGGATATATATGCATATGTTGCTTGCTATAAGATGATTGAATGGATTTAATGCTTAAGTGATCAAATTGAGTTAGTTTGAATGGATATGTTCATGAGACTTCTTTTAGTAAGTGATTTGAATGGATATATGTCTTGTGAGAATATTCAAACAAGTTAGCTCAAGTTTGATTCAAATTGGTAGAGTATAGCTCAATTGCTCAAAGTTGTTCAATATTGCAAAATCTGAGTGAGCTGAGAAGATAGCCATGTTTGAGTGATCAAATCTATTTGGATTGGCTTGAAATTTGGTACACATGCTCTACATATATGGTATTAGTTGCTGTAAAAATCTCATGATGATTGGATAAGTGAAGCTTTAGTTTTGGAGTGGATCTTATCAACACAAGTGCAGCAGTTTTCAGCATGTAGTAGTGTGGAATGAATTGAAATCTGGTAGCAATCTGGAATTCAAATGAAGCTCAAATTTTTATGGCTACTAGAACACTTAGTGAAGCACATCTCCACCAAATTTCATGGTCATTGGACTTATATTTTGGGAGATATGCATGTTTCTTTGAGAAGGACAAAATCTGCCAGAAAAGTGACAATTATTGGATTGATCTAGAGTCACTTTGATTGAAAGGCCCTCAAGTTGGAATCATGTTTATAAGTGGTTGAGGGACCTATGTTTGGTTTTGAGATGAGCTAGAAGCATGACAAAGATGAGTACAAGTTCATTTGAAAGATGAGTGTATTTGGCACACATTTGGTACTCAAATTGGAGATCAAGATCAATATCAAAATGAAGATGAAGCTCAAGTTCTAGTCTCAAATGAAGATCATTTTGGAAGAAAGAAAAGGACTCAAAGAAGGATTTAAAGTCAAATTTCAAGAAGAGTTCAAATGGATCAATCAAACAAAGTCAATTCGAGTGAGTATCAAGGATGGTTCTTTGGAGAAAGGTCACTTCTCCCTTTTGTAGGGGCTTGCCGCCTTTTGTAGGTTAACCGAGCATGAGGCTTGGAAGGCTAACATGGAAGTGGTGATCTAGAGTATCATTGGAGATGCTTAGTTGGAGAAATCAAGAGATTGATCAAGAAAGAAAGCAAGCAACACCCAAGATAGAGAAGCAAATCATGAGTGGTATTCATATATGCAAGCTATGATCAAATGAATAAGCAAGCCAACCACAACAAGATATTGCACTTAATCATTAGTGCTTCTCAATTCATATGGGTGAAGAATGGTATTCAAATTGGTATCTATTGGTCTTCACCAAGCTTTGAAATGGACTTCACATTGCTATTGCGGAGCTTAATTGGAATCTAATGACCATCCTCTACTCCAAGATAGCAAAGGTATCATTGTAATGTGCATGATCATATTCATCCCTTACTAGTATGCGGTTAGTGCATATAGTACATGCTCAATAGGATCATGCATAACACTTGAAAAGTTTAAATTCATAGCCTACCACTATTGCTTGTTTGATTATATGATCTAGTGGTTAGTATATGAGTTTGTTCATGAGCTAGTGAACCCAAGTACTTGATCTAGAAGATGAACATTCAAGTGTCTAATTCAACATGAGTAAGATAACCATTGAAAAATGTGTGAAGAAGCTTACTCTAGAGCAAACCGAGTTAGATATCTTGTGCAATATTGCCTAGTTCAAGTCACAAATGAGAAGCTCATGAAGATGACAAGAGTTCAAGAAGAAGACAATAATGCAAATGGATATCAAGTTTAACCTATCATTCAAGTGGTATCTAGACTCATCATTTCTTCACATGGTATCTATTCAAAATGGTATATAATCTTTCAAGTGATATTTACCAAGTGGTGTCTAGATCAAGCTCACAAGTGGTATCCTACAAGACTTCAAGTGATCCTCAACCTTAAGTGATCAAATCAAGCAAAGCATCCCTCACAAACAAGAGCTCAAGTTTATCATTTGGATGACTCATGCTATGACATAGGGGAGGTGCCCCACCTATTGGTATCAAGGTCAAAGATCCTACACATGGTGTCATTCCAACACATATGGTGGTGTCCATCAAAAATGAAGACTCAAGTGTCAATCATCTACCCTAGTGCAATCCTTTGTATCAAGTAAAGCATGCCTTTTATGGTTATTGATGACAAAGGGGGAGAAAATGCCAAAGATATGATATGATAGGGGGAGAAATTGTGGACAAAGATGGAGAAAAACAAAGATTGAACAATGGAAAAGGATCAAAATTCTTGGACTAAGAGAGCACACAAGTAGGGGGAGCAAGCTCATGAATACATGTTTGATGCATTTGGTTGTGCATTACATTTGCTTGCTTATATTGCATATGTTCTAAATTCTTATACGCTTGTGTGCAATATTTGCTAGAGCTAAGACTTGAATGATGATTGTTTTCTTTTATTTGGTATCTAGAGCATAGTCTTAGTGTAGCAAGTGGTAACTAGAACCATGTTTATAATGTTGATCTCACGTGGTATCTAGTTTCACTTGTTTCTAGCAAATTCGATGCTAAGGATGAATTAAAATGTGGTATACACGCTTCAAAGGTAAAATTCTATCTTAGCATCACTTAGTAGTGCTAACACTCCCACAAATTTCATATTTATGCATGTGTGCAAGCTTGAATCCAAACCATTTGAGCACACATGTAGGGGGAGTTATCACTACAAAGTCGGGTTGTATGGTGCTTATCCAAATTCTCTCATATGGTCTTAATGTTGGATAAATAACATAGAATCCAAAGAGCTTAATTTCCATATCTTTGTAGAGTTGTCATCAATTACCAAAAAGGGGGAGATTGAAAGGTCCTTGTTTGGTTTTGGTAATTGAGTGACAACCTAGGTGAACTAATATGTGCTTATGTGAGATACACAGGAAATTAGTTCACATATGAATGAGCAATGAAGGAGCTTATTGCATATGAAACATGACATGTGGTCATGTGGCTAAGATGGTGAAGATCAAGGCAAGACTTGGCTTGATGGACCGGTTGCGAAGGTGAAGGGCAAGTTGGAGGCTTTGAAGCCGTTGGTACCGAGTGTCGGGAGGCTTGAGCAAAGACTTGGCGCCGAAGGACCGAAGCAATGGTGAAGAGCAAGTGAGGTCAAGATCGATGTACCAGGGAGGTCATGTGATGATATGAAGTGGATCATATCATTTGATGATAGGTTGGTGCATGTGTTGCATCAACACCGAAGGAGATGGAATGGAATGCGCAAGGCAAAGGTATACTTATAGGGCATTTCATTTCACCGGTCATAGGTGTGTAGAGAAGATTATGACCGGGTTTAGGATAGATGGCCGTACTATTAAGAGGAGCAAACTTGTTTGCATATCGGTCATCTAGTGCCACTTGAGCGATCTAACTTTGCGATGTTACTAAGATCGAGTGGCGTTATGAGTGAAAGAGAAAATCCTTTGAAAATGATTGTGAAAATGCTAACACACATGCACTTGATGATGTACACTTGTTGGTGTTAGCACTTTTGCAAAGGAGAAAGTGTTGGAAGTGTTTTGGATCAACACAGAGAAGAAATCAAAGTTTTCTGTGTGTGGTCGGTAGTACCGCCCAAGGGGGCTGCTTGCAATGCTCTCTGTGTTGAGTCTGAAATGGCCTGGCGGTAGTACCGCCATAACCTCGGTACTACCGCCGGCGGTGGTACCGACCAGAGGGTCGGTGGTACCGTGGCCCTGAAGGGTTTTGCAGGCTCTCTGTGTTGAGCTGAGTTTGGCCTGCCGGTAGTACCGCCATAGGGCCGGTAGTACCGGGCTCGGTAGTACCGACCAGGGGGTCGGTAGTACCATGGTATGGAGGCGTTTTGGATGCTCTCTGTGTAGATCCAAAGTTGGCCTACCGGTAGTACCGCCATAACCTCGGTAGTACCGGGATCGGTAGTACCGACCAGGGGGTCGGTAGTACCGAGGTTTGAAGGAAGTTTTGGAGGCTCTCTGGAAGTGGCCAGTTTTGGCCTGGCGGTAGTACCGCCATTATGTCGGTACTACCGCCCTCGGTGGTACCGAGGTCAGGAAGTCTGGGAGCTCTCTGTGTAGTCCCAGGATGACCTGTCGGTAGTACCGCCATAGGGCCGATACTACCGACCGTCGGAGGTACCGACCAGGAGTCGGTTGTTCGTTTTGGTCAACGCTCCGTGTAACGGCTATAAGTAAGGTAGTCGGTACTACCGCCCAGGGGGTCGGTACTACCGACCGAAGCGCAGAAAAGGGGAAACGGCTAGTTGGCCGCTCCCCTCTATATATAGTCGTTGGGGCCGGCTTTGGGCCAGGAGCTGGAGCACTCCAAAGCCTTGGTGGCTTATGTGGATGTGCTTGGGATCCCTCTAACTCGCTTGTGCTTGCTAGTGTGTGAATCTATTGCGAGTGAGCGATTCTAGTGCGTTGCTTTGAGAGATTGCATCGAGTGGCACTAGGTGTTCGTGTTGCAAGCCGGTGGTGTTTGTTACTCTTGGAGGTTGCCACCTCCTAGACGGCTTGGTGATCGAGTCTCCGTCGTGAAGCCCGCGTGAAGATTGTGCGTGGCTCCGGAGAAGGATTGTGAGGGGCATTGTGCTCGCCCCGCGGGGATCGCGAAGAGCAACTCTAGTAGAGCGTGTCATTGAGTTACCCTCACTTGTGGGTGAGTTCTTGCGGCGCTCGAGTGTCGAGCTAGGTGTGGTGCCTATTAGCCGCCGAACTACCAAAGTGTGTGGTCGACACAACGGGGACTAGCTTGGTGGCAACCAAGTGAACCTCGGGAGAAAAATCACCGTGTCAACTTCGTGTTCATCTTCTCAGTGGTTTGCAAACTCCATTCACTAGCTTGTATTTACTTGTCCATATACTTGTGCTAGTGTAGTTGCTCTTGTAATTAGTTAGCTTGTGTAGCATGCTAGTTACCTTCTTAGCTTGTATAGCATAGAAGTTAATCCCGTGAGTGACTAGTTGACTTGTAGCATGCTAGTCACATTGCTTAGTTTGTGTAGCTAAGTTGAGCTCTCTAATTTGGCTTGTGTAGCCTTGTTATTGAGCATTGCTAGTGAGCTTAGGCTTTGTGCTTTTGCTTAGTGGCATGTATAGGAGCTCCCCGGTTGTTTGAGTACTAGTTGCTTAGGTTTGTGTAACCTTGCAAGCTAGAATTGTTTAGGTGAGCCCTAGCTAGCTCGACACCTTATTTGCATTGTTTAGGATCTTTTATAAGGTGTCATAGAGTATAAGTAGAGGGGTGTAGTCTTGGCTAGACCGATAGTTTTAATTCCGCATTTGTTTCGGTTAGCCGGTGCGATTAATTTTATAAAGGACTATTCACCCCCCCCCCCTCTAGTCCGCCATCTCGACCCTTCAACAGTCCGCAGTAGGGGCGGACAGTCCGGGACCTCAGGGCCGGACAGTCCGGGATCCTGCTGAGTGTTGTGTTTTAGTGCGTTTGCTCTCCCGGCTTCTTCGCTTGATTTCCGGACTTCTCGTTTTACCCTAGAGTTGACCAAGGAACCTCTCTAGGTATCTTTGCTACTTGTTAGCATCAGTATTTGGGGATTTCTCGACGTAGCCTTCCATCTACGTTCGGGACTTGGTTTTTGAGGGTCGAACTTGTGCCGGTGCTTTTGGCGTTTGGTTTGCTAACGCTTTGTGGTGCCTCGCTGTGATCCTAGGGATCATCCACTCTCTTCCAAGGGTCGTGGGCATCACGGTTTCGATCGAAGCTTTTGGGGGTTGATTTTGGGACAAAAGGCCGAAGTTTTGAGAGAAATTTTTGAGGCTCCCATTCACCCCCCCTCTGGTCGCCTTGCTATTTGCATTCTTGGTCCTTCAATTGGTATCGGAGCAGGTTAAGGATCTTCCACCTTAGCCGGTTCCAGATCCACAGAAGGCGACATGGATCGCGGCGTGGGCAAACCGCCGTTTTTCGATGGGACGAACTATGCGTATTGGAAGATACGCATGTTGGCCTATCTGTAGAGTATTGGTGCTTCCATTTGGGATATTTGCAACTCTGCTGATTATGTGGTCTTGGCTGCTCGTGTAACTCAGCATCAGATCGATGAACACGATGCCAATAGCCGAGCCCGTAATGCTCTTTTCTCATGCTTGAGCATGACAGAGTTTGATCGCGTTTCTCACCTCGCTACGGCTCGGGAGATTTGGGCTACCCTCATGCGTTTCCATGGGGAACCACTCAAGTCAAACCCCGTCTCTACGAGTCGCACAAGCGAGAGTATGAGAACTTTCGACATATGCCTTGCGAGAGCATAGAGAGTTTATTCGCTCGCTTTCAGGTGATTGTCAACAGGATGAGGGCTAACAAGGAGTTGTTGCCTTTCGACGATCATGAGAGAGCTTTGAAGCTTTTGCATACTCTTGATCGATCGGTGTGGGACTCAAAGGTTCAGGCGATCATCGAATCACCTAACTATGAGACCCTCACATGCGACGAGCTCTTCAGTAAGCTCAAGTCCAGTGAGATTGACGCCATGGCGAGGGCTTCTTTTGAAAATCCTTCTGGCCCATCGATGGCTTTGATTTCTGGCTCTTCTGCTAACCCCTCTAGAGGATTTGCACTCTCTTCTCTTCTTTCTGTCACAGAGGAGTAGCTGGAGTTCATGGGGGATGACGAGTTGGTTTTGCTCGCCAACCGGTTCTCGCGGTTCCACAACAACCGCATGAACCGTCACCGCGGAGGAGGACGCTCGGGATGTTTCGAGTGCGGCGACCCCAATCACTTCATCGGCAATTGCCCGAAGAAGAACAAGCAAGTCTTCGGCAAGGCGGATCATGGGCACAAGTACGACTCCGGCAAGCGCAAGGAGAAGTACGTCCCCGCGAGGCACAAGCAGAGGGGTGGCTTCGACAAGGAGTACATCAAGAAGAAGTACTTGGAGAAGGCCCAGGCTGAGCAGCGTGCGTTCTTCGCCATGCTCAGCGACGTCGATGGCTCAGATGACGACTCCGCTTGCTCAAGCGATGACGAGTCCGAGAAGAAGAAGAGGATCGAGGACAAGCTGAACGGTCTCTGCTTCTTCACCGACGACGACGGCCTCTGCACCATGGCCCTTGGTGATGAGGTTGACGGCAAGCTGGAGGACTCCCCTCGGAACGACGACGACGACGACACCTCCCAGGTATCCCTCACCCACGACGAGCTTTCTGCTGAGGTCGAGAAGCTTACTACCGCCTTGCTTAGTCAGGATAAGCTGCTTAGGCGTGCCGCTAGAGAGCGCAAGGAGTTTAGGCAGAAGTGGGAGGACACGGTGAGGGAGCTAGAGTTTGCTAAGTCCACCGTAGTCGTTTCTGAGGAGGTTGAGTGCGAGATGTGCACCACGCACATGACTGACCTTCTCACTTTGAGAGGTAAGTATGCTGCGTTGGTTGGAGAGGTGGATGAGCTCCGGGCTAGACCCAAGCTGTTGGGTGCGTGCAAGACTTGTCCTGTCTTGCAAACCGAGTTGGCAGAGAAGAATGCCAAGATTGAATCTCTTGAGAAGGCTAGCTCGGGTAGCACTTGTGTGACTAGGTGTGCTCTGTGCGAGGGTTTGGAGATGGAGATTGCGAACGTGAAGCATGACAAGATGCAAATCGAGGAGGAAAACACATACCTTCGGACCATCTTGTCATGGGTATCTTGTGGTGAGCCGCAGCTCGGGATGATGATCTCCCAATTTAAGCGAGCTGCTGGAGGTCCAGGTGTAGGTTTTGCTCCGGGTGTTGATGTTTCAGCTTTTGGGAAGATTGGAGAGTCGAGTGGTCTAAACCCATGTGAGAAGCCCAACTCCACCACTGCTCCCAAACTTACCAAGCTTCCACCCAAAGAGCCGCTCAAGCCCAACACCAAGGACGGAGTGTTTGAAGAACCTCAGAGAGCTCCACCCAAGAACCAAGTGTGGCATCCCAAACCCAACCACCTGAAAAACAAGCTGGATACGATGCCACCTATCCAGGAGGAGTGTTTGCCACAAAAGGGCAAAGTGATCCATACCCACAACCGTGAGTACCAACAACCCCCTTTGAGAGCGGTGAGGTACCATTGTGAGCATTGTGGGAGAGATGGACACTTGAGTGAGTTCTGCTTTCGGCGCAAGAGAGAGGCGCGCCATGCTAGGGAGATGAACAATGCGGACATGTACCATCCTCTCCATGATGTACATGCGCCAAATGTTCAGAGACGTGCTGCTAGGCCCAGAGGTCCAGAACCTCAAGTTCCCAGGCCTAGGCAAAGGAGAGCTCCGAGGAGAGATGCTAGGCCTAGAGGTGCAGTGCCTCAAGTTCCTAGGCCTAGGCCTCGTAGAGAGCGTGCCCGGCGGGAGTCTACTGTTGTGGGCTATGGACCCCGTGGCGGTGGCTTTGTAGTTGAGCGTTTTCCCCCACCGCGTTTTGAGTATCGCGATGGACGCTCCTCCCTTAGCGGACCACGTTCTTCTAAGCGTGGTGATCGCTTCCTTCGTAGGTGTGCTAGGAATGGTTTTTTCGCTAACCGTTCTTTTGAGCAGCCGGCCCAACACTGGTATTCCCCTTACTTCACTAACCCCAGTGTTGGCCCGTATGCTCACCCTATGTCTTTTTATTGATGTAGGTAAAACGATTGGAGAACATTTGGTTGGTGGATTCCGGGTGTTCGAGGCACATGACCGGAAACGCCAAGTGGTTCTCCAGTCTTAGTCCGGTCGCCGGAAAGGAGTATATCACCTTCGGCGACAACAGCAAAGGTAAGGTGTTGTCTCGTGGGTCTGTGCGAGTTAATGAGCACTTTGTGTTGCACGATGTTGCTCTTGTTTCTAACTTGCATTTTAACCTTCTTTCTGTTTCGCAACTCTTTGACGACGACTATGAGATTCGTTTTAAACCGAACCTCAGTCGTATTTTGGATCCTCAGGGCAATCTTGTGTGTCTGATTTTGCCCTTTGGAAAAGTGTTTCGTGCGAATTTCTCGGAGTCTTTTGGCACTTCTCGTTGTCTTGTGGCTGGACCTTCCTCTTCTGATCTTTGGAAGTAGCATAGGAGACTTGGACATTTGAGCTTCGACTTGCTTGCAAGGCTTAGTTCACTTGGCCTAATCCGAGGATTGCCCAAGTTATCCATGGAGAAGGATCTTGTCTGCCATTCTTGTAGACATGGGAAGATGGTTGCCGCTCCCCACCATCCAGTGACTCAGGTCATGACCAAGTGCCCTGGAGAGCTTTTGCACATGGACATTGTTGGTCCGGCTCGGGTGAGCTCGGTTGGGGGGAAGTGGTATGTGCTTGTTGTTGTTGATGACTTTTCGAGATATTCGTGGGTCTTCTTTTTAGCTGAGAAGACCGAGACTTTCTCCTTTGCTCGCAATCTGATTTTGCGTCTTCAGAATGAGTTCCCTTTGAACTCAATGCGAGCAATTCGGAGTGATAATGGTTCCGAATTCAAGAATTCGGATTTTGAGAAGTTTTGTAACTCTTTGGGCTTGGAGCATCAGTTTTCTTCTCCCTACACACCGCCTCAGAATGGTGTTGTAGAGAGGAAGAATCGGACCCTTGTAGAGATGGCCAGGACGATGCTCGATGAGCATAGGACTCCTAGGTGATATTGGGCCGAAGCGATGAGCACTGCATGCTATATTTCCAATCGCATTTTTCTTCGAGCTTTCTTGAAAAAGACCTCTTATGAGTTGCGTTTTGGAAAACTCCCCAAGGTGAGTTATTTTAGAGTTTTTGGTTGCCATTGTTTTATACTCAAAAAGGGCAACTTGGACAAATTTGAGTCTCGTTCTTCTGACGGTGTGTTTTTGGGTTATGACACTCACACTCGAGCTTATCGTGTACTTAACCTTGACACTAACCGAGTCATGGAGACATCCGATGTCACCTTCGACGAGACCATGGTTTGTCCTTCTTCTCGTTTTGAGCGTGCAGGTGATCATGAGGTTGGCGAGCCTCTTTTCGATGATGAAGAAGAAGGTGCTGAAGGCATGGATGACCCAGCACCTCCTCCTCCACCTGCTGTGCCGCAAGGAGCGGCTTCTACGACGACTCACGGCCCCGACACGTCTTCTTCCTGGGGGCCGTGGGATCCGCCACCCCGAGCGGTACCTTTTGTACCCGGGGAGGCACCAGCTGCTATTGAGGGGGAGATCACTTCTGCACGGGAGGCGCCACGACACATCCAGCGCCAGCACCCGCCTCAACAGATGATCGGCAGCATCGACGAACGCATCACCCAGTCAAGGCAAATCTCTCACTTTGCTCATTCTGCATTCGTTGCTGATTTTGAACCCCGAGATGTTGGACACGCTTTGACGGATCCGGATTGGGTAAATGCCATGCATGAGGAGTTAGAAAACTTTGAGAGAAATCGGGTTTGGGTTCTAGTGTCTCCACCTTCTGAGTGTCACCCAATTGGGACAAAATGGGTTTTCAAAAACAAATAGGGAGAAGATGACCATGTTGTGAGAAACAAGGCCAGACTCGTAGCCCAGGGATATAGTCAGAAGGAGGGGATAGACTATGAGGAGACTTTTGCTCCTGTAGCTCGTTTGGAGGCTATTAGGACACTCTTGGCTTTTGCTGCATCCAAAGGTTTCAAACTTTTTCAAATGGATGTCAAGAGTGCCTTCTTAAACGACTACATAGAAGAGGAGGTGTATGTTAGACAACCCCCCGGTTTCGAAAATCCCAAGTTTCCAAACCATGTCTTTAAACTCCACAAAGCTTTGTATGGTTTGAAACAAGCCCCTAGAGCCTGGTATGATAGGTTGAAAACCTTTTTGCTTGCTAAGGGTTTTAAAATGGGGTGTGTAGATAAAACGCTCTTTCTCCTCAAGCAAGGCACTGATACTCTCTTGGTCCAAATTTACGTGGATGATATCATTTTCGGTGGTTCTTCTCACGCTTTGGTTGCCAAGTATGCCTGTACTATGAGCAGGGAGTTCGAGATGAGCATGATGGGCGAGCTGACTTTCTTTCTCGGATTGCAAATTAAGCAATCCCGAGAAGGAACGTTTGTGCACCAGGGCAAGTACACCCGGGACATTTTGAAGAACTTCAACATGGGTGAGGCCAAGCCTCTTCCAACACCCATGGCGACCACGACGGCCCTAGATGCGGACAAGGAGGGAGAAGCAGTGGACCAGAAGGAGTACCGGAGTATGATCGGGTCGCTGCTGTACCTGACGGTGACACGCCCGGACATCCAGTTCGCGGTGTGTCTTTGCGCGCGTTTTCAGTCTTCGCCGCACACCTCTCACCATCAGGCGGTCAAGCGCATTATGAGGTATTTATCCTTCACTCCAGAATTTGGGATTTGGTATTCTGCTTCCTCCACTCTTTCCCTTTGTGGTTATTCCGATGCTAATTTTGCTGGTTGTCGCATTGAGCGCAAGTCCACTTCTGGGACTTGCCAGTTTATTGGTTCTTCTCTTGTATCGTGGTCTTCTCGCAAGCAGTCTAGTGTCGCCCAGTCTACCACGGAGGCTGGGTATGTTGCTGTGGCTAGCTGCTGTTCCCAGTTACTCTAGATGATGGCCACTTTGCGTGATTTTAGTCTGAGCTTTTCTCGTGTTCCTTTGCTTTGTGACAGCACGAGTGCGATTAGCGTTGCTAAGAACCCCGTGCTTCACTCGAAGACCAAACACATTGATGTGCGCTTTCATTTTCTGCGAGACCACTATGAGAAGGGTGATATCGACCTTCGCCATGTCGATACTCATCATCAGTTGGCTGATATTTTCACCAAGCCTTTGGACCAATCAACTTTTAATCGGTTGAGAGGTGAGCTTGGTGTGTGTTTCCCCTTTTAGATGGGGGAAACATTTTGCCTCTTGTATGATACACTGACTTTGTGTTCTTCAGTTGTTTTTGCTTCTTTTTGGTTTCTTCATGCATCTTTGCATTTTAGCATACGCTTTTACATTCGGAGCTTCATAAATATAGTCTGAAGAATGTAACTATCCTTTGTGTAGTCTTTGCTCCGATGCTTTATGTTGATGCTGTAGCTTATGCTCTTTCTGATCACTGATACTGTGAGCTGAGCTATTTTTGAATGGTGAATTTGATTAATGAACTTAAAACTTGAAAATGTTCACCATTGAGATATGCTACTAGCATGTGTAGAATGTGTAGAAGTCGCTTGTGCTATTTATATATGCTAGGTTGCTATGTCTCTAGTGTTGAGTCATTCACTTGCTTGGTATGTCATATTTTGTTTAAAAGCTGAACCAAGTTAAGTGAATTGAAAAGATCGAGATGGGTTTGCTTGTTAGCACCTCACAGTTTCGAGACTGTTTCTCATTGCATTTTGAGTTAAACTTGAGTTGTGTAGTGTATGATCGAAACTGTTGCTTTAAGCTTCTGATTGCTTATGCATAGGCTTCGCACAGTTGGAAAGTTAGGCAATAACAAGCATTCAACCTCTCGCAGTCACATGCTGATTTCTGGACTTGTGAAATTTCACCGCTGCAACTCCGATTAAAATTGGAAATCACAAGTGTATGCCATATTTTTCAATTGGTATCAGCATGATGATTGAACTGTGCTAGGGGTAGTTCACCTTGTATACATGTTTAGCACTTGTTTGACTTCCTGTCTATACATGTCTATGCTATTTTGATGGTGAATACCTTTTTGGCTGAAAACTGTTCTTTTTGCTCTCATGTTCATATTTCGTACTTAGTGATCAGTTTGAGCCTTTGCTAGCACTCTGTGCATTTTATGAGTCTTCGGATCAGAACTCTATGGAGCATCTTTGCACTCTTTTGATTATACTCCTGAAGCTGCTAACTTGCATTTTGACTCATGCATTTTGGAAGGGGAGAAATTTGCGTGTTGGCACTTTTTGATGGTGCATTTTCCCAGGAGGAGCATTGTTTCTTGATAAGTGCATTTTCAACTAAGGGGGAGAAATTGCAAATCATTACCCTCTGATTGAACTAAGGGGGAGCTTTCTTGGTTGTTTGCACTATTCAAGGGGGAGTTTTTGCTGCTTCCTGTTGGCCGTAAGGTTTTGGTATCGAGCTTTCTTTGCTAGTTGTGTTGAGCCTCTGTGCCTCTGTCTTGAGGGACTAGCTTTTGCTTTGATTTTTCAATTGGTTTCTGCTAGTGGTGTTGAGCCTGTTCTACCTCTTCTTGAGGGCTAGCTTTGCTTTGCTTGGTCGCGTCGAGCCGTTGCTCATGTCTTTGGGGACCAAGTTGTTTTGCTCCTTCCACTTGACCTTCTTCGGCTTTGCTATGCTTTTGGGTCATTTGGTCGAGTTCTCTCTTCTCCTTCTTCCTTCTTCTGCTTCCATTATGATTTGTGTTGGTAGTTGACATCAAGGGGGAGATTGCGGATACATGGGTGTATGCCGAGTCTCTGAGTGATGAGTGATTGTCAACTGGTATGATGCGCATGTTCTTTGGCTTGTGTTGTGCAGGTGTCGAGCATGGATACAGTGATCAAAGGCAAGGTGAAGGTCAAGTAGAGACGTGCCGTGCCGATGGACCGAGAGTGGCGAAGGGCGGACGTGAGGCTTGGACTGAGGGACCGTTGGCCCGAGGATCAGCTGTGGTGGCTGGCAGCCTGGGACAGCGACGAGCGAAGACTTGCGGTCATGTGTTGCCTGAGTCGTGGACTTGGGGACACGTGTTGGTGGACGGGGTGCACGGGCGGTGCATCCCTTCTACAACTTCGGTTTGGTGGTAGAGCCAGAGAAAAACCATCGGGTGGACGGTTTCCAGGTTTGGGCCTCAAAACCTGGGCGCGGATGGTTTCCGAGTTTGGCCACAAAACTCAGGCTGAGGACAGTTTCCAGGTTTGGGCCTCAAAACCTGGGTGCTGCGGGTTTGCTGAGTTTGGGCCACAAAACTCAGGCGTTGGTGGGCTGGTTTCCCGGTTTGGGCCTCAAAACCGGGGGTTGGCTGGAAAGGCTGGTTTCCCGGTTTGGGCCACAAAACCGGGGGTGCAGAGCGAGGGCGGCACGTGGCGACAATCGGGAGGTTGCGTCGAGGCAACGCTATGAGTTGTGCGGGCGTGGCCGTCGGATCCACCTACCACCGAGTTGGTCCAGAATAACCTTAGGGTTTAGCTGGTTCGCTCTGTAAGTAGTTAGGGGTAGAGTGGGAATTAGGAATAGTTAGAATTAGGATAAGTAGGGGGAGACACCCACCTCCCCATTTATCTCAGTCATTTGCTATTTTGCCTTCTAGGTTTTCCTGCTCTCCCTCTCCCCTGCTGTAGCGAACTGAGATCCATAGAGAAGAGAACAATACCTCTGTGTCCGTGAGATTTTGAGGAAGTGAGGCCGTAACCTCACTGTTGTAGCGTGTGGTAGCCACACGGTTGCAAATTCGTGGTTGTGATTCGCGTTTTGTTCGTGTTCTTCGCGGAATCATTTTTCTCCACGTTTTTCCCGTCGCTCGATCTTTTTGCTCGGTTCATCTTTTGCAAATCCATTTGAACCAAGTTGTCCTAGGTCGTGAGGCACTTCTTTCCACCGAAGGAATTTACCTCTAACCTCACGGTCTAGGAGATCGATCGATTTTGGTTTTGGGTCAAGTCTTTCTCCCTTTCTCGAATTTCTTCGATTCATCGATTTGGAGTTAGGTTCGAGCCATGATCTCTTAGAGATAGCTCACTAACTTCCTTGTGACTCATCTCTCCAAGTTTGATCCCTAGAGGATTAGTTTTGGGAGAAATTGAGTCGAATCAGTGGACGAACGTACCAGTCTCGGGGTGACTGGACGCTGGCATCAACACGACCGGACGCTGACCCCGTGCGTGCGGTGGTTGAATGTCACGCGCAGATTTCGCGTAGCTAACCGGACGCTCATCTGCTCAAGCGACCGGACTCATGCGTGCTACTGTTCACTGCTCTTGTTTGTTCTGACCGGACGCACAGTAGTCGACCGGACGCTCTGCTCCCCAGAGTCCAGTCCAATACAGAGAGGTTCCAGAACCGATTTCCTGTGACTGGACGCGTCCGGTGCCTGGTGACCGGACGCTCTGGTGAGTCCGGTCAATGATGTCTTGGGCTGTTTCGTTCGCAGTTCGCTCGCTCGTTGTCGGATTTGGTTTCCGTCTTTTGCGTTGGCTTTCTAAAGTTGTGTAGTGTCCCGCTGTGCTTTTTGGAAGCATCCACCCTATATCTAGGGTCGTGGACACTTGCGGGCTCTTGGTTTGCTCTTGGGGTTGAGTTTCGGGACAGTGGCGACAAGTTTCCGAAAGGAAAATTTGAAGCTCCCATTCACCCCCCCCTCTCCTATGGTCGGTTTCTGATTGCATTCTCGGTCCTTCAGCAATGCTACCAGTTGTGCGGGCGTGGCCGTCGGATCACAACTATCTTTGAGTTGGTCCAGAATAACCCTAGGGTTTAGCTGGTTCGCTCTGTAATTAGTTAGAGGTAGAGTGGGAACTAGAATTAGGATAAGTAGAGGGAGACACCCACCTCCCATCTGATCTCAGTCATTTGCTCTTTGCCTTCTAGGTTTTCCTGCTCTCCCAAACCCCTGTTGTAGCAACTGAGATCCGCAGAGAACCATACCTCTGTGTATTGGAGATTTTGAGGAAGTGAGACCGTAATCTCACTGTTGTAGCGTGTGGTAGCCACACGGTTGCAGATCGATGTGTTGATTCGCGTTTTGTTCGTGTTCTTCGCGTTCTTCGTTTCTCCAGGATTTTCCCGTCACTCGATCTCCTTCTCTACTGCGTCTTTTCGAAATTCGTTTGAATCAACTTGTTCTTTATAGTGAGGAGATCATTTCCACCAAAGGAATTCATCTAACTCCTCACGAACAAGTAGATCGGGTCAATTTCGTTTTCGTGACGCTTTTTCGGTTCATACACTTCCCCTTCGATTTCCCGTTGATTGAATCAATTTGAGTGGATGATTTCTTGGGGATAGTCTCCTAACTACCTCATGATCATCCTCTCCAAGTTTGGGATCAAGGGATTTTGGTTTGGATCGATTTAGAGAAGATTTGAGTTGAGGGCGACCGAAATCGCCCTTTCTGGGCACTCGCGGACAGTCCGCCAGTGCCACCGCGGACAGTCCGCGCGTCGGGGATCAGCCGGATCAGTGGCTGTGTTCTTCGGACGAGTTGCTGTTTTTACACCGGCGGACAGTCCGCAGTGTAAAGTCGCGGACCGTCCGGGAAGGGTCCAGGGAACTTCAGCAGTAGTGCGTTTTCGCAGTTTTGACCGGCGGACAGTCCGCCATCCCCTCGCGGACAGTCTGCAGTAGGGGCGGACAGTCCGGGACCTCAGGGCCGGACAGTCCGGGATCCTGCTGAGTGTTGTGTTTTAGTGCGTTTGCTCTCCCGGCTTCTTCGCTTGATTTCCGGACTTCTCGTTTGACCATAGAGTTGACCAAGGAACCTCTCTAGGTATCTTTGCTACTTGTTAGCATCGGTATTTGGGGATTTCTCGACGTAGCCTTCCATCTACGTTCGGGACTTGGTTTTTGAGGGTTGAACTTGTGCCGGTGCTTTTGGCGTTTGATTTGCTACTGCTTTGTGGTGCCTCGCTGTGATCCTAGGGATCATCCACTCTCTTCCAAGGGTCGTGGGCATCACGGTTTCGATCGAAGCTTTCGGGGGTTGATTTTGGGACAAAAGGCCGAAGTTTCGAGAGAAATTTTTGAGGCTCCCATTCACACCCCCCCCCCATCTCGTCGCCTTGCTATTTGCATTCTCGGTCCTTCAGCGTCGCGATCCGAGTTGGTTTTGCCCTTGAAAAGGGCATCAGACGCTGGCCTGGTGGGCATCAGACGCGTTCGATGCTCACTCAGACTAGGGTTTAGTCTGGTGCATGGCATCGGACGCTCCGGTGTTGCCACATCGGACGCGCCCGTGCCACTGTTCACTTGCGAGTGAATTGAGGGCTGCACCGGACGCTGGCATCGGACGCTGAGGGCCAGCGTCCGATGTCCATGCAAAGAGGTTCCAGAGAGGGTAAAGCCACATCGAACGCGTCCGTTGTGGTGGCATCGGACGCTGCCCAGCGTCCGATGCTCCTTTAAGTTGTCTGACAGATTGTACAGTCGACTGTTGGTCGAGGTCATCGGAGCGTCCGATGCCAGGCATCGGAGCGTTCGATGCCCCCGCAGAAGCACCTGTTCAGTGCTCTTTTGGATGGCCGGTTGGGGGAGTATTTATACTCCCCCCTCCTCTATTAGAGTATTCTTTCCACTTCCATCTGCTGAGAGACACATTATGAGTGTGAGAAAGTGCAAGAGCCCTAGTGAGGTTGAGAGAATAGCTAATTGAGAAAATTAGTGACCTCCTAGTGAGAATTGAGTAGCAAGTGTGCATCCATCCATCTCTTTGGCCTTGTCTTGGTCAAGTGAGAGTTCTAGCTTGTTACTCTTGGTGATCGGCATCACCTAGACGGCTTGGTGGTGATCGAAGAGCTTGGTGATCAGCCGGAGGCTTTGTGGATGACCCAAGGCAAGTTGTGACCGGTAGCGAGCGATTCACCGGGCCGGAGTGGCGAAGAATCAGCTCGTAGTGAGCACTTGATCCTTGCGCGGATCAAGGGGGAGCGATACCCTTGCGCGGGTGCTCCAACGAGGACTAGGGGGTGTGCCGACACCTCGATACCTCGGCAAAAAAATCGTCTTGTCATCTCTACTCCTTTACTTACGCATTTACCTTTGAGCAATTCAATTCCGTAATTTATTTGTTGTTCATTCATTATTGAATTGCTTTGCTAGAGTAGGAGTGGCATAGGCATTGTCTTTTGTGCGGTAGAATAGAAAGAAACACACTTCTAGGCACAAGGGGTTAATTTAGCTTAATAGATTTTAATTCTTGCTAAAGTTTTAGAAAAATCCAATTCACCTCCTCTCTTGAACATCTTGATCCTTTCACCAACATCCACCGAGATATGTTAAGCCACTCACACATGGACGGCACACATCCCCCAATGAATCTGGGAGTTGTTACATGACAGTTGCCCGCCACGTACTGTGATGATGACCAATTCAATCCTGGCCCTTTGCACGCCTCAATAGATCAGGAACAGCATCATTAGCAATTTGTTGCACATGCATCGATCCGGCATGCAGACGGACGATTATAGAATTGAAGTATGGAAACAGTAGCTGAAGATATATACAATAACATACGTACTCGAATTCGAATGACAGTTGTCGTTTAGTGACAGATATACACTACTAGTACCATACAGGGGCACTATATTATTGTTATATACAAGTGTTACTAGCAGCTAGCTTTAATTTGCTCAATCATGTCATGTGCGCTGCTATCAGAGAGAAAGCATCTCTTCAGCCATTGGACATTGGCACATGTACTTCAATTCTAATACATGCATGTGTTAAGCTTTAACTCATTTCCATTTGTATGTACTCCTAGATTAGGCCTCAATATAATATTGTGTTTGACTGAATTATAAAAGATGCTAAAAATGGCTCATTTGCATGTAGGAGCAGTACTTAGCGGAATCAGACAATCATTGCATTTATTGCCGCCGTTTTTTTTTTCCTTCAGGCCGGGCTGTTTAGTTCCCACATTAAAATTTTTTATCTATCACATTAAATGTTTAAATGTTTAGACACATTATATAGAGTATTAAATATAGACTAAAAGTAACTAATTACACAGATTGCGATAGGTTTCTGAGACGATTTTTTGAGCTTAATTAATTCATGGTTTGCTAATGTTGTGCTACAGTAAACATGTGTTAATGATGGATTAATTAATCTTAATAAAATATTCTCACGTTTTCCTGACGGGATCTATACACTACTACAGAACAGGGTCTTTGGCCGATTCTCAAAATCGTCATTTGTCTCAGCGTTTTTGCCGCCCGGGACTAATAGACCCTTTAGTCCCGGTCGGTAACACGGACCGGGACTAAAGGGCCTGCCCCAACGGCTACTGCGCAGAGCTGTCGGGGCAGAGACCCTTTAGTCCCGGTTCGTGTTACCAACCGGGACTAAAGGGCACTCTTTAGTCCCGGTTGGTGTCACAGACCGAGACTAATGCTTTAGCCACGGTTTGTGCCTTGCTCCGGGATAAATGATCACCTTTTAGCCCCAGTTTTTAATACAAACCGGGACTAAAGCTCCTCGGTTTATAACCTGCCAACTCCTTCCTCCCTTAGCCAGAGACATTCAAATTTCAGTGAGCTTCCTTGCTTGTTCTTGCTGTTGCTATTGCTTGTTGTTCTTCATTGTTCTTCATCTCCGGCGTCAATTGGTGATCTTCTTCGACCCCGTCATCATCTCTTTGCGTTGAGAGGTAACTATTTTTGTCTCCTACCATGTCTTTTGAATATGAGAGAAATTTAATTAAAATATATAGTTTGCAAGAACAAGCGTAGAGAGTTGAGTAGTTTAAATTGGTTCATCACAATCACTTGATAGTTTTCTACTGCTAGCTAGGTAGTATCCATTGTATATTTCATACTTATGCAAAACGAGTAATAATGAATTTTAGTGTCTTTTTAGTTAATTTTCTTTAGAAAAATGTGGAATTTATAATAGTTTGCAACAATGAATATAAAGAGTAGACAATGTGAAAATTGGTATTGTTATATCAGATTTTTTTCGATTATCTAAACAAATAGATAAATTTAAAGTCTTTTTTATTTATAATTATTTAGAAAATTAGGAATTTGCATGTAATAGTTTAAAAAATGAGTATGGATATAGTAGATGGAAACCGTGACCGGGTCCTCAGCCTCTCATCATCGGGATCCAAAGCGTTTGCGGCCGGATATTCCTCTCATTGCTTGCGGCGAGTGTAAGAAGAAAATTGTGAAGGAGTACCGAGTGAAAAAAGAGGGAATCAACAAGGGTTGTATATTCTACAAGTGTCCGGACCATGAGGTGGGTTATTATTTACCCGCATTTGATTAATATGGTTCATTTGTATCGGTTTTGCTTGATGATGTTGTTTAAATTCCTTATTCTTTGTTCTAATTGCAGTAGGAGGGCACCGGCGGATGTAAAGGTTGGTACTGGGAGGAAGAGTACGTTCAGCACGTACGAAATTCTATTGCACAGGAGGTTGCCGCTGAAGGTGATGAGGCAGTGAGTCAGCGGCAGCAGCCCATCCATGCTGATGAAGCGAATAATCTGTCTATTTTAGTTGGGATCGGACGCGAATTAATTATGTTGCTTAAGTGCATTTTAGTTTTAGTTTTTTAGTGCTAGCTGCGATTGTCTTCGTTGTAGTCAAGCTTGCTTGAATTAATCAATCATGTGATGTCACGAGTGTTGTGCAATAACATGAGAAACTACTAAGTGCATGGTTGTAATATTTAATGCAGATGTTGTCACGCAATTGGATGTATAATGTCGATCGTCGCTCCAAAGAGTTCATTGCTAGCGTGCACTATTTCGTAGGTGTGGCTGAGACAAACAAGCAGGATGGTTTCATGTGCTGCCCATACGCCGTCCGTAAGAATTTGAAGGAATATTCATGCTCAAGGACTCTTCATACGCATTGATTGAAGTCGGGTTTCATAACAAACTATATTTGTTGGACGAAGCATGGAGAAAGGGGGTTGTAATGGATGATGGTGAAGAAGGTGAAGAAGAATTGGCCCACGCCAATATTATTGCTCAGTACGGTGTCTTCTATGATGATGCAATGGGGGAGATGGTGAAGAAGATGCGGCAGCGGCAGAAGATGTGGCAACTGATGTTGATGCTCTTGGTGATGCCATTCGTGATGCACAAAGAGAATGGGAAAGTGACAAGGAGAAGGTCAAGTTCGAGCACATGCTAGAGGATCATAGGAAATTGCTATATCCCACTGCTGAAGATGGCCAAAAAAAGCTGGGTACTACACTGAAACTGCTGCAATGGAAGGCAAAGAATGGTACATCCGACAAGGCATTTGGGCAGTTATTGAAGATAATGAAAAAGATGCTTCCGAAAGCTAATGAATTGCCCACCACTACGTACGAAGCAAAACAGGTCGTCTGACCTTTGGGATTAGAAATCCAGCAGATACACGCATGTCCTAATGACTGCATCCTGTACTGTGGGGAGGAATATGAGAATTTGGATGCATGCCCGGTATGTGAAGCATCACGGTATAAGATAAGGCGAGATGATCCTGGCGACGTAGAGGGTGAAGAACGTCCAAGCAGGAAGAAAATCTCTGCCAAGGTTATGTGGTATGCTCCTATAATACCACGCTTGGAATGTTTGTTCAGAAATAAGGACAATGCAAAGTTGTTGCGGTGGCATAAAGAAGACCATAAGGTAGACAATATGCTGAGGCACCCAGCTGATGGATCCCAGTGGAGAGCGATAGACAGAGAATTCCCAGAGTTTGCAGATGAGGCTAGAAACTTGAGGTTCGCTTTAAGTACGGATGGTTTTAATCCTTTTGGGGAGCAAAGCAGTAGTCATAGCACTTGGCCAGTTACTCTATGTATCTACAACCTTCCTCCGTGGTTATGCATGAAGCGGAAGTTCATTATGATGTCGTTGCTCATCCAAGGGCCAAAGCAACCTGGCAACGACATTGATGTCTACCTGAGGCCATTAGTTGAGGAACTTCTACTTCTATGGAGCAAACCAGGCATACGCGTGTGGGATGAGTACAAACAGGAACACTTTGACCTGCGAGCATTATTGTTCGTAACAACCAATGATTGGCCGGCTCTAAGTAATCTTTCAGGCCAAACAAACAAAGGATATAATGCATGCACACACTGTTTCGATGACCTTGATAGTTTATTTTTGAAACACTGTCAGAAGGTCGTGTATGTTGGGCACCGTCGGTTTCTTCCCATGGGGCACCCAGTAAGAAAGAAAGACAAACATTTTAAAGGTAAGGCAGACCACCAAACCAAGCCTCGTAACCGAACCGGAGATGATATACTCGAAATGGTGAAGGATACGAAAGTAGTATTTGGAAAGGGACGGGGCAGCGAACCTATTCCCAAAGACGCTTTCAGACACGCACCCATGTAGAAGAAGAAGTCCATATTCTGGGAGCTACCCTACTGGCATGTCCTAGAGGTCCGCCATGCCATCGACGTGATGCACCTGACAAAGAACCTTTGTGTCAACCTGCTTGGATTCATGGGTGTCCACGGAAAGCCTAAGGATTCACTTGAAGCACGACAGGACTTGCAGCGCATGAAAGAACGAGACAACTTGCATCTGGAGAAGACAGATAACGGGCGCCAGTACTTAAGCCCTGCTAGCTACACTCTTAGCAGAGAAGAAAAGGAAAGCATGTTTGAATGCCTTAACAGCATCAAGGTCCCATCTGGATTCTCCTCCAATATAAAGAGAATAATTAATGTGCCAGAGAAGAAGTTCCAAAACTTGAAGTCCCATGACTGTCATGTGCTTATGACCCAATTGCTTCCTGTTGCTCTAAGAGGAATTCTACCTCCACATGTACGTCTAGCCACCGTGAAGCTATGTGCATTCCTCAATTCAATTTCACAAAAGGCAATCAATCCAGAGGAACTTTCTACTTTGTAGAATGATGTCGTTCAATGTCTCGTCAGCTTTGAGTTGGTGTTCCCTCCATCCTTCTTTGATATCATGACACACCTCCTAGTTCACCTGGTCAAGGAGATCATTATTCTCGGTCCTGTGTTCCTACACACCATGTTCCCATTCGAGAGGTTCATGAGTGTCCTAAAAAAATATGTTCATAACCGCTCTCGGCCTGAAGGAAGCATCGCCCAGGGCTACGACACAGAGGAGGTCATACAGTTTTGTGTGGACTTTATTCCAGACCTTGACCCGATTGGCATTCCTGAATCGTGACACGAGGGCAGACTCAGTGGCAAGGGAACACTAGGGAAGAAAACATATATCAGTACAGGAGACGATTACTTCGATAAAGCACACTACACAGTTCTACAGAACTCCTCATTGGTCGATCCATATATCGAGGTACATAAGGATTTCCTTCGATCCAAGTGGCCCGGGAAGAGTGAATCTTGGATTACACGTCAGCACATGCAAACCTTCGGTGATTGGTTGTGAAAACAATGTCAGGGTGATGACAACATAGATGAGCAGCTTTATTTGTTGGCTAGACAACCATCGTGGCATATCAGCACGTACAAAGGGTACGAGATCAATGGGAATACATTTTACACAGTAGCCCAAGACGGAAGGAGCACCAACCAAAACAGTGGTGTACGCGTGGATGCCACGGATCCAAATGGGAACAAACAAACATATTATGGCCGCATACATCACATATGGGAACTAGACTACGCACCTAATTTTAAAGTCCCTTTGTTTCGATGTAAATGGGTCAAGATGACCGGTACCGGAGGTGGGGTAACAGTCGACAAGGAGTATGGGATGACATCAGTGGACCTCAACAATATTGGGTACAAAGATGAACCATTTGTCCTTGCCGCGGATGTGAGTCAGGTGTTCTATGTGAAAGACATGTCTACAAAACCAAAAAGAGGGAAAATAATAACAACTCGATCGTCAACGAGCCAAAGCGCCACATAGTTCTTTCAGGGAAAAGAAACATTGTCCGAATTGAAGACAAGTCAGACATGTCAGGTGATTATGAAAGAGATGACCAAATTCCGCCATTCAAACTGAACAAAGATCCAAGCATTTTGTTAAACAATGAGCAAACTCCATGGTTAAGGAATGATCATAACCAAGGGACATATGTCAAGAGGAGGTTCGCAGTTGTGCCCGCTAAATAGTGGGTTGTAAAGATATTATGTAATAATTAATTAATTAAGACTTCATTTATTTAATAATGGATTTATATATATATTTAGTAGTGATCATTGATTATGTGCTCCTCTAGATGTGAATCATCAAAATACATATAAGAAGATATTAAAATTTAACATTTTCTTCTGTAAACTAAAGCAAAAAGAATCTCATACTAATTTTTAAAAGAAAGTATATCAAATATTTAATTTTCTGTTCAATTAGAAAGATTTAAGATATATTTAAAAAGAAAACTAAATTTAAAAATCTAAAACTACTTCATCTGTCGCGTAGAACGAAATTGGGCAATGATTTTTTAGGTTATAAACAAAAGATTAACGTCCAAATGATGTGAAAATAATTTTTTTATTGAAAGCCAACAATTTTTTAAATTTAAATTGAACATTATATTTTTGCATTAACAAAATATGAATGGTTATTTACATTTATATTCGTTATTATAAAAAAGAAAAGAATTTATGCTACAAAATTTTCTACTATACAACAATAAGGTCAAAGGAAATATAACTGTTATTTTAAAGTAATTTTATGCCTACTGTTTAATTTACTATGCAATTAACAAAAATTACAACATATTTATATAGTAAAAACTCAATACAAAACCCAAAATAATGAAAACCCAAAATTGTGGCGGGAAAGGACCCTTTAGTCTCGGGCCGTCTTACGCACCGAGACTAAAGACCCCTTTAGTCCCGGTGCGTAAGCCCGCCCAGGACTAAAGGTCCAACACTTTAGTCCCGGGGCGTATTACGCACCGGGACTAAAGGGTCTTTAGTCCCGGAGCATAATACGGCCCGGGACTAAAGGCCCTCCGGGTATATAGGGCACAGTGCCCTCCAACCTTCCCTAGATCGACGCAGTTGTGCCGCCTCCGTCCGCGCCATCACCCTCGAGCTCTCCTAGCCGTCGAGCCTCTGTTCGCGCCGACGAGCCTCGGCCTCCCTCGCCGCCGTCGAGCCTCGGCCTCGGCTCGTCCTCGTCCCTCGTCCTCCGCGCCGGCGCCGTTGAGCTCCCCTGCCGCCACGTGCCTCCCCACGTCCTCGTCCTCGCGCCGCCGTCGAGCGCGCCTCGGCCTCCCTCGTCCTCGTCCTCCGCGCCGGTGTTGAGCTCCTCCGTCCTGGCCGGCCAGCTCGTCCATCCTCGCCGTCGTGCGTGTGCAGTGTGTGGTGTTCGTGTGTATGTGTGCAGTGTGGTGTTCATGTGTGCGTGTGTGTGTGGTGTGCGTGTGTGTGTGCAGTGTGTGTGAGTGAAAAAAAGAAATAAAAAAGTTAAATAGAAAATAATATATATAGAAAAATAAAAAATTGATATATATATATAGAAAATAAATATATATATTTAGAAAAAGAGAGTGATATATATAGAAAATAAATCTATTTATATTTATTTCTTTTTCTATATATATATATTATGTATATATATCAATTTTCCTTTTTCTATATATATTATTTTCTATTTAACTTTTTCATTTTTTATAGAAATAGATATATACAGATAATGTATATGAATAGATATAATCATAGAAAAACGAAAATCATATATATGTTTTTTTAACCTAACAAATATATGTTTACACATGTAGATAAAAAGTGACAGGCCGTGTCGACCTGTAATCCCGGTGACCGCTCCACCGACCTCGCCCGTCGTCCACTGTCATCTGCACCGTCGTCATCCTCGTTGTTGTCCGCCGTCGTTCTCGTCCACGGTGTGTAAATCACGTGACAAGGATGTGTTTAATCATGTATTTATTACTCTTAGAAATACGTGTTCATAGAAAATCATGTGTCATGTTGGAATGTCATAGAAAATCACTTGGATGTGTTCAAACATGTATTTACACTTAGAAATATTTTTAAAGTTGAATTGCCTCTTTACGAATATATGTTATTTTTAATGTTCGCGATTACATGTAAAACCCCAAACCCTAACCCTAAACCCCTAGAACCCTAAACCCGAAACCCTAAACCATATTTTTAAAGTAGAATTGCCTCTTTACGAATATATGTTATTTTTAATGTTCGCGATTACATGTAAAACCCCAAACCCCCAAACCCTAACCCCAAACCCTAAACCCCGAACCCCAAACCCCTAAACCCCTAAACCCGAAACCCTAAACCATATTTTTAAAGTTGAATTGCCTCTTTACGAATATATGTTATTTTTAATGTTCGCGATTACATGTAAAACCCCAAACCCCCAAACCCTAACCCCAAACCCCTAAACTCGAAACCCTAAACCATATTTTTAAAGTTGAATTTCCTCTTTACGAATATATGTTATTTTTAATGTTGAATTACCTAAACCCTAAACCCCAAACCCCAAACCCCAAACCCCTCTAAGTGTATAAAGCTCCTCTAAGTGTTCGATCATATTGTATATATATTTTAATATTCGCATAAATGGCCGACCCAAATGAGAACATGGAGGACGAAATGATGAATATCATCGCCGGCGGCGATGACGGGAGTCAATACTTATTGAATTACGAAGACATGACCATGCATGATGAAAATCCCCCTGAACAACAAGTTGAGATGGAAGAAGGCAATACAGGTGAGGTATATATACAATATGTCGTCTTAGGGTTTACATTTACTTTATTACTTGATTAGGTTTTATTTCAACTTGTATTAGGGTTTCATCTTCGTGTCTTTACCTATATGTAGCCCTTTGGATCGACGTCTACGACGGGGCAGAGCAGACCAAAACGAGGGCCGAAGAGGCCGTTGAAGGGTCGTCATGTAATCTCCGAATTCGATATGGCTACAGGCCAACCACTAGGACCCAATGCACAAAAATATGTCTTTCACTGTGGGTTCCTTGTGAGAGATCGGATTCCGATAAGTGCCCGTGAATGGAAAGAGAGGCGAAGTGCTCCCGAGATCAGTTATGTCTCCAATCTTGACAAGCAGCTAGTCTGGGATGACATCCAAGCTCATTTCTCGTTCGACACGGATGATGAGGAGCTGCAGAGGCGAATTCGGGAGTGGACAATGAAGAAGATGGCCACACTTTTTCAGGACTGGAAGAAGAAATTGTACAACAAGTCTGTGCTGAGGAACGAGACGCCAGATTTCAACTCTAAGACATATGTCAAGATAAGGGCCGATTTGGATGAATTTGTACAGTACAAAAGATCACAAGAGAGCGAGGCTCGTATCAGAGTAAACAAACAGAATGCAGCTAAGAAGAAACAGACTGCCCTTCCAAAGTGGGAGAGACATGAACAGGAGATGCTTGCCAGGGGGTAGTCCCGGAGACAATAAGAAGAAATTGGAGTGAACGGTCCAGGAATTGGTTCTACGCTCATGGAGGAACCATAAACCCTAATGACGGGGAGCTTGATTGGGGCCCGGAAATTTCAAGAGCAGCACAGAGGCTAGTTCAAGCACGAAGTGCGGTGTTGGCTGGCGAGTTCAAGCCCAACAGAGAGAAGGATGAACTCACGTACGCGCTGGAGAATCCTGAGCACGGTGGGCGTACGAGAGGCTTTGGGGCCGTTTCGTGGCTGCATTCCTTCGAAGCGGATCGAGAAAGTTACAGAAGCCGCCAGAGAAAGAAGGACGAGGAGGCAGAGCGGATCTACAAGTTGGAGGAGTATGTTCTGCAAACACAAGAGCATGACAAATCTCGTGAAGAATGGATGCAGGAGGAAATCAAAAGGCAAGTGCAAGGGGCACTTAGTCAAATGACGAGTGGGCAAGGTACATCATCACAACAGCCTCAAGCGAACATTAGCCCCCCAGGTCAGATGAAAAGCAGTTGCGCCTCCACGGAAGTACCAACCATTCAAGATGACTCCAAGCTACGCTTCCCCGTGGATGACGTTAAAGAACCTTTTACTACTTGTGAGCTGCACATTCCAGATGGAAATGCCACGAAAAAGGTGGTTGTCGGTGTTGTAAACCCTATCGACCGCACAAGAACACCAAGAATCCATGGTCAACCAGTGTTAGCCGGATACGCTAGTGTCTCGGTGGATAGGGTTGAGACAGGTTGTGGCAGCGTGGCACTGGAAATCCAAGGGGGAGATGGGGAGAAGACTTTAGGTGAAGCGGAGAAGACATTTATTTGCTGGCGCAAACGCTTCATTATTCTTCCTGGAGTGTCACCGCCGCAACTTCCTCCTACTGATCAAGATCCTCTCCATAGGTAGTGCGCGTGAACGAGAAACAATTTTTATTACACTAACTTCCTACATGTATATATTAATTGGATGCTCACATCATTCGTTGTTTTGCGTAGAAGGAACTATAGTCCAGTTCGTCATTCCCCAGCGCATCATAGTGCTGCGGGCAGTGATGATGTGTTGGAGGACACGGCTTCAACCCCATCTCCTGCACAAAGATCTCCACTACGGGCTCCAACGCCACAACCTCCACCGCGGGCTCCAACACCGCCACCGGCCCCACCATCTCCTCCACCGCGGGCTCCAACGCCACAACCTCCACCGCGGGCTCCAACACCGCCACCGGCCCCACCATCTCCTCCACAGCGGGCTCCAACACCCCGCCTCCACCACACGGCCCTATGAAGCGGTCCGCCACCACAGAACCGAAGGCCCCACCTCCAAAAAAGAAGGCTCCTGCATCAGGAAAAAAAGCCCAGGAGAAATTAGCTTATGAAAAGACTGATGAGGAGTTAGAAATTTCGGTGAAAAAAGATGTGCGAAATTTTTTAGAGGAATCAAAGGTCGCTGCTAAAGCGAAGAGAAACTCAGAGAAGCCTTACCTCTTGTTAAACCCACAGGAGTTAAGGAAAAGGGTGGACCAACATGGTATCAAGATGCGTGAAGCCCGAAAGGCTCCGCGAAAATCAGACTACGAACGCTCTCTAATCAAGTCTGCAAAAGAACAACAATCCAGCAAGAAGAAAGTGGGAAAGGGTGTTCCATAGCTCGGGGAAACATCAAGACCTTTGTCCCCGTTATTTGTGGAAAATCAGTATGGTTCAAACATGGGCAGAGTACAGAGGAAATCTGGAGAGACCAGTAGTTTGTCTGAGATGGACTCAATGGAAATTTTTTTCATTGACAGCGGTCTCCCATACGACACGATTGTCAATATTGCTACTGGGCTGGAGTTTCCACGAGCGGAAGTAGTTGATGAATGGAGGAGAAATTTTGCACCGGGCAGGAGTCTAATGAACCCCAATCACTTACATGTACTTGGTACGCAGATGTTTGCAATCAACAAATGGTGCATGGAGGCTTCTAAAGACGGTGATGTCAATTGGATTTCTGTCCGAATTTGGAACCATCACTACTTCCGTGGCAATGACCTAATCTTAGTCCAGATGGAGGAATTAAACTAGCTATGTCATATGGACGCACTGGACAAATCGCTCCTTAGCTGCTATTGTTTGTAAGTGTTTCTTTTATAGTTTTCATTGAACTCTCTAGTATGTGTATATAGTATGTAGTATTCTTACACACATACTTGTGGATCGACTCGATATTGCAGGTATCAGATACTCAGCTCAGAGATAAACATGACAATTCTGTTGGGTTTGTTGATCCATATGTTGTTTTCAACGCTTCAAACCCTTCAGCGACTTGGAGCGATGAGTCGTGTATGAATCTCATGAGGTTCTTCGTGAACCAAAAAGATAGAGAAATAATTCTCTTCCCATACAACTTTAAGTGCGTGAGACATATATAGTTAATAATAAGTATGTGCACATTTTATTTTACTTAACCCTAATAATCTATATATATGAATCATGTCTATGAACAGCTATCACTGGATACTGATGGTCATTGATCTCAAACACAACAATGTGTTAATCTATGACTCGTTGAGCAAACCGCAAGAAGATTACCAAGATATGATAAACATCCTCCAAAGGTAATTTTTCGATCCCTAGCTTGCATGCTTAAAGTATAGACTAAACTTGTACAAAGGATACTAATTAAATAATGATCCACAACTAATAATGTTTCATTAGGGTTTGGGAAAAATTCATTGCTCGGGAACATATGAGTCAGTGTAAGGCGCCACTTACAATAAAGCCACGACTACCAGTAAGTTTACACCTTCGTCAATGTACGTGTATCTTTATTATATCATGTCATATATCATATCTTTATTACGAGATGAATCTTTTCATTCTACAGTGGATTTTGAGACAAAAACAGGGTACCAACTTATGTGGATTCTATGTTTGCGAGTACATGATGATAGAATCAAATAGAATTCCTGAAGAAATCATCAAAGTACGTAACATGTTTCTTTTCATTTTTTATAGACTTAATATTGATAATATAGATATTACTAATATCTTCTCTAATTCAAATTGAAGACTGACTGGTTGAAGCAAAAAGTGATGCTACAAGGCCAATTGAAAGCAATACAAGAGACAATAGCAGGATTTCTTCGGGAACAAGTCATAAATCCAAACGGCGAGTTCTATTATAATATCAACGAGAAGTTGATTCCAAACAATGATGATCATTTGTATGCCCTGTAGATCTTTAGATGGAGTACAACCTGTAATAGGTTTACAGTACTAACTTTGGAGTACAACTTGTGTAGATAGATATTTGGACTATTTGGACAACTTCTATGTATATTGCTTGTAATTTTATGTGTATATATATATATAGATATACTATTAGGAGCTCGGGGCTTCCAATAGTTATCGGAAGCCCTGACCATGCTAGCTGGTCTGGTTGCACCAAATTTATCCCCACCAGCCCCTAGCCCACCCACAGGTCCACCAGGCCCGTCTTCCGTGGACGTATAAAATCCCCAAACCCTAGTCCCCACCCACCTAATCCTAGCCGCCGCTCCCACAGTCGCCGCCACCGCATATCCACGGCTACCGTATTCGGCCTCCCACTGCTTCGCCACGGGGAAGCTGTCCGTCCAGCTCCAATCGACGCTGGCGAGGGCAGAGCGGGCCTCCTCCATCGCGGCAACGTCGACGGCGCCCGGCGGCGAGGTCCTGTCCAACGCCGACCCGCGGGGCGATGCGGTCGACCGCCTCGCGCACCACTTCGCCTGCGCGCTCGCTCGCCGCGCGCGCGGACGACAAGGCCGCCGCGGCGCCCACGCCGTCGGGAGGGGCACCACCGCTGGCGCCCCGCATGAGGGGGTGACGACGTACCTGGCGTATGGCCAGATCGCGTCGTTCCTGCGGTTCCTCTGCTGTTCCTCTGTTCTATCCTTGGGGCGCCCATGCCGTTGGAAACCTGTTCTTCCGATGGCTCCCACGAAGAAGTCGGTATGAACCTCAAGCGACCTCTGCTATTCCTCTGTTCCATCCATTTCGAGGTGAATTTTCATGTGATGTGAATTGGTTTTCCGATGGTTTCGATCTGTGCAGAAGAAGAGCACAGAGAGTCTGGTGATGAAGAGCGGCAAGTACACCCTCGGGTACAAGACTGTCCTCAAGACACTTCGCAACTCCAAGGGTATTGACTCCATTTCTTCTATTAGCGATTTAGCGGTGTCTTTCCTTTTCCTTTTGATAGATCTGAATGGCAGATTGGGTCGTATGGATTTGTACGAGTGTGGATGTCTACCCATAGAATTTATATCTGTCATGTTATGAAACGAATTGGCTTATGTTTTCGTGGGTTGTGGTACTTAGTGATGTATGATGATCTATGGTCCTTTTGCGATCTGTAAAGGTCATGTCCACTCTGGTTAGTAGCAACTGTTAGTTTCTTCCAGCTAAATATGTTAATGAATGTGCTTTATTTTTGGTCTGTATAGGAATTATGTGCTTGTGCTATTATTTTTACGCTTGCAGTGAAGAGAGCAACATGAGTTGAGACTTGTTAGACACCATTATGCCAATGCATATAAATTTAAGATTTTGCTAAAAGTTCTCTATGCATAAAAATCCATTTTTTATTTACATCACACTTGATTTCATCCACTAAGCATTTTGTGCAAGCAACCAAAGGTTTCTATGCAATTTGATTTATAATATTGATGCATTCAACGAGAGACAGTTTTGCTTTTTTGTGTTTGGATGCATAAGTTTCTATGCATAGACAATTATTTGGATATATGATCTTTATTATATTTTTTCACTTCTCTTTTTATTACCGTGATTTTTTGCATTAATGTTAGCAGATATTAATTTTACGAATAGGTTTCTATGGAGCTGATGGATGAGTACGAGGATGTAGAGCTGTACTGGATGGCGAACTCGATTTGCTTTGTGCTGGAGGCACTCAGAGCGCGAGCATTTCCTAGTACTAGCAAGCTAGCACCTAGGTAAGGTTTCATATTTTTTTAATATTTTTCCTTCCATGTTTTTATACTCACTATATCCCGTGTGGCAGCCTTATTTGTAAGATCAATGCATAGCCGATCGCACCAAACTCAACACTATGTAAAACGTCGATTAGTCTGTATAAAAAATTATGGCTCAATCTTGATCTTTTGCAAGCTCCAGAAGTCTAGTTTGTTCGTTGATTAATTAATATGTATAAAAAATTATGGCCCAATTTTTAGGGTCTTTTTATAGTGTTCTCATTCCAGGCCTTAAATGCTTGGTGATGGATGATAGCAGCTGCAGTTGTGAATGATATAATCTATACATATGTCAGCTAGAATGATTGGGGTTTGTATTGCTGATTGGTGATCAGTCCAGACCACAAACAAATGGGGGGGGGGTATTCCTGCTATTTTCATGTTTTTTTAATATCGATACACCAGTTCCCCTAGCATTCATTCATCATGTATACGAACCTTCAACCGGCCAGTATCATGTTATGTTTAACTCGTCACCATCAATCATAAATTTTAGTTTATATTTTTTGGTTAGTAATAACTAATTTGCATGGTTCCCGAATCCTAAATTACCTTTGACCCATAGGTTGGTTTTTATTAATTCGGTTCATATTTGTTATCTTTCATTTGTGATTCACTTTTATTTAATAAAGCATAGCGTCATACCATCAGAATGGCCATGCAAAGGGATCGATGCAATGAGTTACAGACTGTTCGTCCAGCAGTGTTGATGTAGAGGTAATATTTTCTTGCAATTTCTGATGTCTGTTGACTGTTTAGTTCTTGATAATCGATTATTTGGCCTACATATGAGTATGAGTTGTTCCTGTAGTTCTTGGCAGATCTTAAAATTTTCTAGTATGTGCAGATTATTTTCATGTGTATTTGAATGACCCAGTGGTTTTTAGTGCATCAATTGTTCCCCAAATGTTGTACCGGATGCGGAGAGGTTGTCTCTTCATCTACGGCTGTGACAGGGACCGCTCCTTCGACCGGTGGCATCCACGTTCTATGTTTTATGTGCTAACAACGTAAAGTTTCTATGCACTACAAAAAATGCTCTTTTTTATCCATACTAGTAGGCGTCCAGAAATTGACTATTCTATGCTTCATCTGCATAATTTATATGCATATAATTTGGATCTTGTTTTCTATGTTTCTTGTTTATTTTATTCATCCAACCACTAGTTTCTATGCAACTAGCATTTGCAATTATTGTGCATAAAAATATCATGTCAGTTTGTGTCGGGCTATTACATGATGATACGGTGATAAGTTGGATGCACATGACAAACATGATCAGTAGCAATGATGACCCTAGGTCCTAGGTTGATCTCGTCCAAATTAGTCCGATCATGAGTGTATTTTTTATTTCCATTCATACACTTATGCTACAGTTCACAACCATTAATTCATATTCTATTTTCTAATTAGCGGAATCTTTTTATGCTTTTATATTGTGTGCAGCATATTCTGAATTTTGCTGAACCTTGACCTTTGGCTGCGCTGCGCCACCTCCACCACCTTTGATGGCGACCCCAACAACTGCTTCCACGTTGACGGCGCCAGGGACAACGACTTCAATGCGGCCGCCCGTTATTTATATTTTCCAATACTAGTTTCTATGCTTTGCGAAATTGGGTTATGTAATTTTTATGCTTGGCAATAGCAGGTTTTTATGCACAGCAAAATTGCATTTTTTGTAGTTCCCTCTGCTTACACCTGGTCAATTCGTTGATCGCCCCTCTTATTTCTTATTTTCAAAAGGGTGCCTGTTTGTCCACCAACAGTGACCCTGACTGAAAATGTGCCAGCAGTGACCAGCCCTGAAACTGCATGAGCCGAAATATGCATGAGATACTCATTTGGAGGGGAGTCCTGATCCTGTGGGATTTCATTTCTTCTTCTTCTTGTACTGCAATCTCTTTTCAAGATGATATTCTTTAAGCCAAGCCGCCTGCCAAGCCAATCCTATGGTCAATGCGGAACTGGAAACCATTGCTATTTGAGCAGTTAGAGAATCGAAATTCCACTCATTTAGAAATCGATCAGCAAATGCCAGAAGAAGGATAAGGGGGCTATTGCTGGAAGTCCAGTTTCATTTTGGCTGGGAGTTCTCTGTCAGCCAGTGGGAGTCCCGCTATTCTCATTGTAGGCGTAGTAGTTTTTTTGAGGAGTTTAGTGCGCATTCGGATGTGAGCGAGCTTGTCATAATTCGATATGAGAAAAGCCTTATGAGCGTGGAACCTTCATCACCTTGGGTGTCTATGCAGGAAAAACTACAAAACTTGGGTTTCTATGCTGAGCTTCCTAGATTTCTATGCATGATGTAAAAGTGATGCTGGAGATATATGCATTTGTTATGTTATTTCTATGCTCTTATATGAATATATGCATTTTTATGTTATTTCTATGCTATCGTTTTCAACATTCTATGCGTCGGAAGAGTCGGTAAAAATGATAGAATCTCGATGGCAATAGGATTCAAATTTCAAATTTTACAGTAAAATATAGATTTCTATACATCGAGCTATTAGTTTCTATACATTAGGCTAAGTGGAATTCAAATTTCAAATTCAAACCAAAAGGGTGGTACCTAGATTTCTATACATCAAGGCATAAGTTTTTATACCTCACAGGCTCAGTTAAATTCAAATTTCAAAATGTAAGAAATGGAGGACATGACTATGTTTTGTAAGGTTTCTGTTCATTGCTCACCTGTTAATTATGCATTGTTCTGTGATGGAACTTTCATATGGACCATGCCATGATTCAAAATTATTGGGAACATTGGATGGTGCACATGTTTTTATGCTCACGGTCACATTGATTCTATGCACTCCCCTCCTGTTAATAATACATCCTCTCTGTTAGGGTGGACCCGATACGGTATTCGAAACAATAATCCCGCAGAGGAGAGGGAAGGAGAGAATGATTCTATGCTTTGTAGGGTTTTTATGCATTTTTCATTTGCTTATTATGCAGTGCTATACGATGAAAACTTTCGTATCAATGTGCCTTGATTCAAATTTCAAATTTTTTAGAGAACATCGGATCGTCCATCGGTTTCTATTCTCATAGTCACATGATTTTATGCGTAGTCAGAAGCATTAAACTCTATACCTTAAAGTATAAAATTATGAATTTCAAAATTTTCAAAAAAAATATTAAAAATAGATCTTGAATCGTGCATAAAAATGTTAAGATTCAAATGGTGAAAACCGTTTTTGAATTTGATGTTTTGTTGGAGAGTTATCGTGAAAAAATGGAAGAAATTGCATTGGGTTCTTTGCATGCAGACATGCGTCAGCGCGTCAGCCTGTGTCAGGTGAGATGCTCATCCCGCTGAAAGGTTTTTATGCAGTAACAAAGGTAGTTTTATACATTCAATCACTAGTTTTTATGCAATATCCGCGGAAAAACTGTTTTTACGCAGCGCGACCGAGGATTCTACGCGTCCGGTCTGCTAGGGCGTGCACTGGTCCCCCACATGCGTGTGCGTCAGCTCCCTGGGCGTGGGTGGTCTGGACGTGGGCGTGGGTTGCTGGGGTGGCTGGCTCGGGCTCCCAATAACTATTGGAAGCCCTGGGCTCCCAATATATATATATATATAGTTCTATAGTTCAATTATATATGCATGCAATAAGGCTTATTGTGTTATGCTGCTAATATATATAAAATATATATATTAGCAGCAAAGAATACATATTGGAAAACCTATCAAATAAATAAACAAAACTAAAAACAGAACTGAAAAGAAAATAAAAAGAAAAAAACCAGGGGACCCTTTAGTCCCGGCTGGTATTACCAACCGGGACTAAGGGGGGCTTTAGCCCCGGTGACCGAAGCCGGGACTAAAGGGGGGGCTTTAGTACCGGAAGCGTAGTCCCGGCTCGGCAACCGGGGCTAAAGGCCCTTGCCGACCGGGGCTATAGCTCATTTCTGTTGTAGTGATAATTTATTTTTTTATTGCTATCCAAATATCATATGTGACCTGTACCATGTGACATCCAAAAAATTTTCAACCACCAACTAAATACTCCCGGAGTAGTGCATGGGTTCTTCTACAAGGATGCATGACATGTATATGAGCAAATTTTCATCTAGGGGCATTCCATCATGCATGATCATGCGCGGCATCCAGCGTTCCCAATGGTGCCACTTCATCTAGCTTATAGAAATCAACGTAACCACTTAATAACGGGCAAGATAGAAAAGAAAAAGGAAGTGACTATCTCTTATTTTAAAATCTATAACTGTTAGGAAACAATATAGTTTGTGGACCTGCTCACATAAAGAATGATAGAGAGAAAGAAGATATAGAATAAAAAAATCATTACGTGGGATCGAGACGCGCCCTAATACAGCCACATTTGTTATAGGGAATTTTCATGGTGCGAATTGCGAAATAGAAAAGCTAGCATATCTCTCAGGCATCGATATATAGAAGTGGTTTGTAGAAGCCTACTGATCGAGGAAGGTATATGCAAAGTCAGAGCGAGCAGCATAGCAACGTGGAAGCGTTCGCCAGCTGGTGTGGCGACAATCCCATACGCGCTAGGCTGGCCGCCGGGGACGAGGGAGAGGAGAGGAAGACGAAGCTGATCGACTTCACCGGGCAGAGGACGCCCTGACGACTGACGTCCGCGCGGCGGTCGGAGAGACACATATAGATCGATACTCGACAGTCGACACTCTAGTAAAAAGAAACAGGTACGTGATCCAAGCAGCGTGTTGGAGTGCTGGCAAGCAGTGCCAATAGATACTCGACAGTCGACACTCTAGTCTCCTAGAGTACGGTTTTGCTGCAGTAGCAGTGCCAATAGATATTCTGGCAAAGGTTCACTGGCCCCTGATTTGAAGCTCTTAATTAGCTCTTCGTATATACCGTAACTATAAAGGAGTTTTTGTCTTTGATTGATATATTTGGACTCAATTTTTCATCCTCTTATGCAGATAGAAGGTAACCTTGCCGAGGCTGAGGATGCCATTATGCTAGACAAGGATGGCTTTGTATCAGAAACAAATGCAACAAACATTGTAAGCAGACATACCTTTGGCAAAATGACTAAAAGTTATCGAGGTGCACAAATCTGAGTTGGGGAGGACGCGGACGCCGGATGGAACGCGCGGTGGAGCTCTCCTCAGATGTGGCTCCTTCGATCGATGAATCTCGACGTCGCCGCTTGCCCAGAAGCCTTCTCGACCGGCCCTCCTCCTCTAGGTGGACGCCAACTCCCCCCCCCCATGTAGGGGGAGCACTGCCCTTGTCCAGGATGGCCCCGTCCCTGCTCCGGCGCCACCAGAGGCGGATCTACACTGTCGTCGGCGTCAGGGGCGGAGGCAGGCGGGTGGGGTTACGGATCTACACTGTTCGAGCGCGGGCCGGACGCTGTCAATCGGAGAAGATGAGGTCGCGGTTGGATCTGTCGACGCCGACAGTCGATGTGCGCGCCCCCGGCCCTTCCACCTTCGGGATGCCGTAGTGGCGAAACATCCGGCCCCAACCGGCGTCGTCCGCCTTGCGCACGACTGCAGCGAGGGACGACAGGCGTCGGCCGACTTCGGGGTCCGGGGAACGGCGGGGCAGCGCGCGGGACCAACGCCGGGGAGCAGCGGGGCGGAGGCGCGACGCCGGGGATGGGTGGGACGGGGGCCACGACGGTGTGGCGGCGCGACGGCGGTGCGGAGCGGGGGGCGGGGAGCGCACGCCGCACGGCTCCGGATGGAGATATTTCGGCGGGGGACGGTTACGGCGAACGGCCAGCGCGAGATAGCGGAGGAACGATATTGCGCTGCGTATAACGGAGCAGCGAGAGTAGCGGCTCGGATAGCGTCGCCCGCTGCACTCGTTTTCTTACGCTAACTCGGTTACCGTCTCCGTTAAAGTCGCCCAGTGCGGTTGGTCTAAGACCCGCACTCATGTTCCTCTATTTTCATCTTCTATACTGCCTAGTCATCAAGATTCTCTTCTCTATACTTATTTCTCCCGCATCCATCCATCCTCTATATCATCCTCTATCCACTGTGGGCCCACTTGTCACTTTATCTAAATATATCCATTGGAGATCTAGTTTTGAAGAATTAATTACAACGAATTCAATGGTGCAATCGAAATTTAATTTGGATTTTCGGTTTGTGAGATATATCATTTTTTGCAAGTTTGAAATAGCGGGCCCCACTCAAGATTCTCTCCCCTCCCTCTCCCCCTCTCTCACACTGCATGCGCTCTGTCCGACTCGGCCGCTAAAGGACGCACGCCAAACGCTGAAAATAGCGGTCGTCAATCGGATAGCGTAGGCCTTATAGGTCCCACTGCAGCTCCTATTTCCTCTATTTGTCTATGCTATGGCGTTTAGCGGATGGAGTAGAGGTACCGGTGCGGGTGGTCTAAGAGCAGGTTCAATAAGCTTAAACAACCTAACACAATAGTCTAAGTCGTACAACAATCAAGTTTCCTCTCAATCTTAAATGAGCAATGCTAAGGTATATAACCTTTACCTACAAAGAGATACAATATCTCAAATCAATTTGGGCTATTGATTTTTCATATTTTATGAATTACTTAATAAATTTAAAAATCCAGAAAACCAAAAAATAATCACTGAGAATTCCCTTAATATCCGAGAAAAGATCTCGTACGTCTTTAGACTATCCGCACTCACGTTCCTCTATTTTCATCCTCTATACTGCCTGGTCATCAAGATTCTCTCCTCTAAACTCATTTCTCCTACATCCATTTATCCTCTATATCATCATCTATCCTCTGTAGGTCCACTTGTCATTTTATCTAAATATATATCTATGAGAGATCTTGTTTTGAAGAATTAATTGCAACGAATTTAATGATGCAATCGGAATTTAATTTGATGTTTTGATTTGTGACTTATAGTTTTTTTTGAAAAAAAAAGTAAAACTGCTCTTCCACGCATGCGTCTCTCGCTCCCATCTCGTACAACAGCAGCAGGCCCGGCCAGTAGCGGATGGCCGCTACTCCGCTCGGAATAGCGGACGGCGTCACCTACCGTAACTCTTAGAGTACCGCGCTGCAGCACATATTTACTCCAAATGAATATAGCGGAGGTTTTAGAGGGAGCCAGTGCAGTAAGTCTTATTTCCCTAGTTATACGGGAGCTGAAGTTCGCCGTGCCTCATTCTCCTCATCTCATTTCCTCCGATCCTGAGAAGGCGGCAGATGCAGATAGATGATCATCACACTAGCTAGCTAGGATATGCAAGATCAAAGTGCTCGACACGGACGACCACGTCCAGATCCACATGCACGTGGACCGCATCCCCTGCCCGGCCCGGCCCGCACTAGATGTTACTGTATGGAGTACACACTACTCCCTCTATATCAAAAAAAAAACTCCATTTTGAACAAGGTTTGGGTCAAACATTGAGAATATAAATCATAAATAACTTTTAAATTATTGAGTTTGGACATGTAAAAATCATATAAATAAATTTATCTTGAAAAGCAATTTCATAAAAATATACATACTCCCTCCATATCTCTTTTAGAGTTCGTTTTGGAAAATGTTTCGGTCAAACATTGGAAATATAAATTATGAATAACTTTAAAATTATTGCGTTTAGAAATGTAAAAATCATATAAATAAATTTATCTTGAAAAGTATTTTTATAAAAGTATATATATACCAATTTATAACAAATATTTTTAAAGAAATAAGTGGTCAAAGTTATGTTTTGGAGACCATGTCGCTGTCCAAAACGAACTCTAAAAGAGATATGGAGGGAGTATACCACTTTTTAATAAATATTTAAAAGAAACAAGTGGTTAAAGTGATGTTTTAGAGACCGTGTCACTGTCTGAAAGCTAAGTTTTACGATATGGAGGGAGTACTAGACAGTGTATAGCGCGAAACAAACAAAGCTGAGGAAAAAAGCTAGGTACATCTACATGCGTCCTGGCTTGATTGAAAGAAACAAGGAAAAAGCTAATACATGCTTCCTCGATCGGTCACGATGATAGTGACATTGACGCAGCATCGGGTTGGGTGGAATATAACTGCCAACTAGGGATGAAAACGGTACGGAAATATCCCGCACCGAACCGCATCGTTTTCTATATTTGATCCGACCGATTTCGTATTTTCGGACAAATTCGAATTCGGTTCGAAATTCGGAGCACTAAATTCGAAATCGGAACGAAAACGGTTTGAGCTTTTTTCGACCGATTTCTACTTTTCTACTTTTAATTCGGAATATCCCGAATTCGAAATTCGGTAATCCGAATTCGGACAACTGACAACTGCTTCTGCGTGCATTTACAGCAGTCATCTACCCTCTCATATTTATTCGAAATATTTTGTTTGTGTGTGCTAAAAAAACTAATACATTATTGTTTGCTCAAAAACTAATAAATTATTATTGCAATTGTTTTATAATATTTTTTGTTGATATTATTGATTTTTATGTCTGTCTATAATTATTGTTCACATCGTCTTTACTTGGATCTAGCGATGAACTATAGATGTTATGCTAGATGTTAGTGTTAATCGTCTGTTCTAGACTTATTATATACACTTATTATATGTAGTTGAACTTGATTATACACTTAGTAATTGTTACGTAGTAGTTAATTTTTATGGGCTTATGTATTTGGTCCTACAGGTCGGTATTTCGTATTAAATTTTCGTATACCGACCGCGTTCGACATATTTCGCTCGAATTAGTTCGTTTTCGATATTCCGTAAGTTCGTGTTCGTTTTCGTGTTCGGCTTTATCGTTTTCGTTTTCATTTTCGTATTCAAATGTAAAAGTAGAAAACGGTTGAGGAGTTTTCCGACCATTTTCGACCGTTTTCATCCCTACTGCCAACACACAGGTGACACTTTAATTTTTGTCGTCACCGCTGAAAGGTACTCCCTCGGTCTAACAAAATATGCAATACTTGCTTATCGAGGAATCAAACAATTCAATGTTTGACCGAAGTTATATAAAAAAGTACTAACATTCTTGATACAAAAAATATACTATTAGATTAGTAATAGAATATACTTTCATAATAATTTTATTTAATGATATAAATACTAATATTTTTTATTATAATTTTTGTCAAACTTGAATTAATTTGACCGGTATGGATCCCATAATCGGATTACGTATATTTGCAAATTCGTGTATATACTTTGCTCACTAAAATTGGTGAATTTCTCCAAAGTGTTTGTAAGTAGGAATAAAACACTACTGCTAGTCATAGCGTATAGGAATTTCACTGGAAGACATTTAATATAAAAAATTTATATTAACCTTGAATGCTAAAATACTTGGAGAATCTCACTTTACTAGAAAAAGATTGAAATTTTGGTTGTCAACTAGTCCTGGTATAGTACTTCATTATTCACAGGTGGTGGGAAGAATGGCACTATATATATTATTATATTTTTCACAAGTTGGGAGGACCTGTGGCAACTCACCGGTCCAAGTAAAGAGCTACCCTCTTCTTGTAAATTATAATTCTTGAAGAGTCAAAACATCTTAAATTTAGTTTTTTTATATTTATAGTTGAGTTTGAGATGCTTTGATTCTCTAAAGAAATTAGAATATCTTATATTTTAGAATAATTTAGAATGGACGGAGTACGGTTTAGAAGAAGAATAGTATACCGTACAGCATCCTCTCTCATGCATGTATCCTGCCTGGCATGGATCAAGGCCATCCTTGCTAATAGTAGTATATTGTAAACAAAACAGAGTGTCCACGATAGCAAATTTTTTTTCGACCGTCGGCTTCCAGATTTACGGCCCTCGTTTTCCTTCCACGCCGCCTCGCACTGTTCAGCTCCTTCTGGAGAACTCCACCCCTCTCTCTTCCTCTCTACTCCCAGTCGGCACCACGCCCGCGCCGTCCTCTCGCTCTCCTCTCCTCGCTCTACCCCTCTTCCTCACCCTCGCGCTCTCCCTCCCTCCCTCTTGTTCGCCGTGCAGCCGCGGCGGCCCCCTTCGACGCGACGCGCGTGGACGGCGTGCCCAGGTGGCGCGGTACTGACCGCGGTGGGGGCCCGCGCCCAAACCTTGGCAAGCAGTGAGCACCGGTGGGGGCCGTAGCGACGGCGCGCCGGCCCACCTCCGACGCGGTGCCGGAGTTAGCCTCGGCCAGATCTGGGTGGGGCCTAGCGGTGGCCGGCTCCGGCGCGGCGCTGCCGGTGGCAGCGAAGCGGCCAAACCCTAGGCGACGCCTAACCGACGGTTGCCGCGGAAGCGCCTCGCCAGAGACCGCGGCGGTAGGTCCTCTCCTCGCTCTCTCCCTCTCCCTCACCCTCTCGCTCTCCCTCCCTCCCTCCCGTTCGCCGCGCAACCACCGCTGGCCCCTGCGACGCGGAGCACGCGGACGCCGCGGCCAGATGGCGCAGCACTGCCGCCGTCGCCACCCGTGCCCAAACTCTGGCCGCCGTGAGCACCGGTGGGAGCCGTGGCGGATTCTGCTTTAATTGCTTTGGGTGGGGCCTAGCGGTGGCCGGCTCCGGCGCGGCGTTGCCAGTGGCAGCGAAGCGGCCAAACCCTAGGCGGCGCCTAACCGGCGGTTGTCGCGGCAGCGCCTCGCCAGAGACCGCGGTGGCAGGTCCTCTCCTCGCTCTCTCCCTCTCCCTCACCCTCTCGCTCTCCCTCCCTCCCTCCCGTTCGCCGCGCAGCCACCGCTGGCCCCTGCGACGCGGAGCACGCGGACGCCGCGGCCAGATGGCGCAGCAATGCCGCCGTCGCGGCCCGCGCCCAAACTCTGGCCGCCGTGAGCACCGGTGGGAGCCATGGCGGATTCTGCTTTAATTGCTTTTCATATGATGTTCCTATTGTTTTGCTTCAATTAAAGCAATTAAAGCAATTGGTTATGTCCAATTATGTCCAACAGTGGAAAGATTCGCTCCGCCACAGGGTGGAAAGATTTGCTTTTCATACGATGCCTTCAACTGAAGTTAAGAATTGGTTATGATATCATGTTCTCAGTGTGCGGCAATTGTTTTGAATTTTTTTAGCCTATGATGAAAATATTTCCTGTCCATTGATAAAGGATACTATCTGATGCCATTGACCTGTGAGGTATTAGGCATGCAAAGTTATTAATTTATCTCTTCAAAGCGGACCACATCACATTAACATTTACGGTGTCCTATCTGCCACCAAATGCAGATTGTAAGAGTAGCCTGTTTGTCAGCATGCCTTTAAACTCTAAGTTGATGAGCATATGATGATTGTTAAATTTCTGAGGCCACACAAATAATAAGAACTTTCCTTTTACATATTCTTTGGTTATGATTTGCGACATTTTAATTCTTTTGTGCTTCGAAGATAGCCTCCTTGTGCAAGTGGAAGCTCTTATCGTCGAATCCTAAAGTTGTGTTACCAATTATTTTGGTTCTCTACCCTGATGTGTTTTTTTTGAGCCATTTGAATTAATGGGATATCCTTCCACGTGACTTTGCTATGCAAATTATACAAAATGATCAAAAAAATATTTGTTCTAGAAACCAAAATGGTGGTAATACATGAAAGGAATACTTTTTATATATCCATTGCATTGTTTCTATTACTACGTTTAAATGTATTTATTCATGCACCAATGCTTTTGGTTTTTGGTAACTAAAGAAATTGGGTATGTGGCCTGTGATGAAAATTCTTTTTACCCACTAAAATCTGTAATCCTAGGTTTACGGTGTTTGTTCTGTCACCTAATGAGCCTCTCTAAACAATGTGTTCCTAATTGAGAGTGAACAGCTGATTTTTTTTTTTTGCCGCCACGCAATGACGTGTTCCGCTTTGAAGTGAATAGTCAAATTATGCAGAATCTGAGAGTAGCCTGTTTATCAGCATGCCTACAAGCTCCAGATTTATGAGCACATGATGCTTGAAATATTTATGAGGCCACACAAATTTTAAATATTTTTCTGTTAAGTCTTCTTTGCCTATGTTTTTGTGGCATTTTTTGACCTTTTGTGCTCTCTGTTGTGAGCTTTTAATACATCAAAATTCAGAAAATGTCCTTACCATGCTGGTATTATAAGAGATACTGATAATTACCACTATGTTTGGCATGCAACAATGAGAATTGTTCTTTCATTTGCCAACCACCCCCTTCCCCCACATCCCTCTCTCCTTCTGCTTCTTCTTTTGCCACCTAATTGGACATAACTGCAGGCTACGTTACCACCCTGTAGAGAAGCGAATCTTTCCACTGTTGGCTATGAATCTATGTCCCTCTCTCCCCTCCAGGCTTCATTTTAATTTAGCAATGTACCTGATTTTCCTTTTGCTGATTCATCTTTTCATCCGTATGAAATAAATTTTATATGAAACTGTAAATCTTTGGATTTAACACGTGTTGCAGTATTTCTAAAAAAAATTATAGCTGGCTACCCCTTTGTGCCGGCAACAAAATTATACCTTTGTGCCTATGGGTTGCACAATTTTTTGTTCTTTTATGCTTCGATGATAGCCTCCTTGTGCAAACCACAGCTCTTACTGCCGAATCCTAAAGTTGTGTTACCAATTATTTCTGTCCTGTACCCTGCTTTAGTCTTCTGAAACATTTGAATTTAGGAGATCCCCCTCCATATACTGACATTTCAGCATCTGAAATCTATTTAACTCTGAGGAGGGAATGAAGGTATAAATGGTAAGCTTCAGTCATATAACCATCTTTTTGTAGTTTGTTCACTAAATTTCCATATTATTCATGATCACTCTGGTCTTTTGATAGGACAAAAATGGGCTAGGCTATTCCTGCTTCTGTTACTGCTCGAGATTGGGCAAATTCTGTGACAGCACAGCCTGCAAAAAAAGTGTACATATGAGCACTGTTGTGCTTATTACCCATGTATACCTAAGAATTAATTTTCATCTATGACATGCTAAGGTCAGTTTGGTACCTATTCTACCACTTGCTTCCTATGGTCCACAAATTACAAAATGAAATGGTCTCTGCCAGCCACATGTTGAATATATCTTAAAAAACACCCGTGTTGCAGTTATGTCTACTACTTTCGAAGCTAACAATATCCACTAAGGCTTTTGGTTCTACTAATACTACACCATGCTTAACATTTCAAATATGTCAACATTCATACTGTTTTAAAATCATGCGATCATCATATGTTTAGTTAACACAACATTATTTTCTTTTCTGTAAAATTACAGGTTATGATTCCGTTGTAGACTTCCAGATTCAGCTGCAGTAATTCAACACTGGATCATTTGAGTTGCTGAGCAAAACTGCGGTAATTCCATCGTTTGGGTCTTCATTCTAGAACTCTATGTATATCTTTCGATGCGAACTATTAGATACTATGCTTAGACTACTATGTATGTATTGAACGACATGCTTCTGCCTTTCACAACATATACAATGTACACGTTTTAGACGTATATCTGCCTCTCTTACTACCTATATCATAGTCTATATAGTCAGCTTTTTCTTTGCCTTCACAATCTTCTCTTTAGTACTTATGGTAGGTTGCTAGGAAATTGAAATAATAATGATAATCCGTCTTTGCTGCAATACACACCTAACGAACTAAGGGCCTGTTCGGAAGCTGCTTTCTTCACCTGCTGATGCAGCTGTGGCTGAAGCTCCCTCTCACATACCACTATAGAAATAACAACTGCAAATGCTTTAGATATGTCTGACAATGATTTATACAGAAGCTTTTGATTATATTCCCATCTCTCTTGGAATCATGTGCCATATAATGAAATTGATTATTAATTAAAAGTGTCAAGAAGGTTTATTGCTTAACTCCTGCAATTTGTATACATTTCATGTCTTCCCCACCAATGGCATTGATCAAACATTCTATCAAAGGTATTGGTCCTGCAATTTGCTTGCCTCATCATACATTTCTTCTTACTGCTGAATGCCTCAATATCTACTGCTCAATACACACTGCATTTTATTGTTCAACATGGTGAAATTTTGTGCTCATGTCCTAATTAGAGCTACCATGGAGTGGTCTTTATTGGTTGCCATGTGGTACTTCGGATGTCCTTGTTTTACCCTGAGGTGCTTACAAGCTTAGACCAGCCTAACAGTTAGTTTCCTTATACATTTGTTGTCCTGTGCTACTAAAGATTTCTTTTTTTACTATATACTTATCCATATTCGTATTTAGTAGCTTTTGGTCTCATTTTTCAAGATGTCATAGCTACAGTTCCTTATATGTCATGCCTGCATTACATCATTCCTATTGGCTTAATATTTTGAACTCACTTTATGTCACAGATTACTCCAATCCTTAGAACTTTAAATTCATGAGAAGCAAAACCTCTGATGTGAGGTAAAGTACTGGAAGGGCAACAAATTACGAGGCCACATTAACTCCTCATCTAGATATGCATTAACATCAACTATGTTAGACTTAACAAGTATGTTTGGCTTCAGCTACTACTATACGTCTGTATAATATCCCTCTAGCCCTTCACCTTCATGATCTCCAAATGAATTCTATATGTATCTTTTATAATACCACAATTTCCATCTCCTTTTGGATTTGTTCATATAACATCAATTTGAATTGTAAATAGCTCCACGCGCCCAAAGGAGCACACAATATACCTTTAAACACTATGGTGCCATATGATCTGTATCACCTCATGTGTAATTAATAACACAACTTTAGCTATGTCATGACTATACTTATTAAATCTCAGCCTGTATAAATTATCTTAATGACCACCTATATGGGCGCGCGATGGCGCGCCTATTCTACTAGTAAACTAATTAAAGCTGCGCATGCAACGCAAAGCCGAGCCGATTTGTCCACCCTCCGCACGAAATGAAACGTGTGTGTGCGTGTGGCTCCGCTCAAACAAATCATTTGCGTGTTTTTCGGTTGAGCTACAAACCAGTTTTAATCTATACAAATAATCTATAAAATAGTATTTTTCTGAAACAACAAATCAGCCGCTTCAGCTTATCACCGGGCTCGTAACTCCACCTGAAAGAATTAAACTATTCTGAAACAAAACAAGGTCCAAAGACACCGTACGGCGCGGGGATTAATTAAGCTAGCGGTTCAATATAATTCGTCCTCGTCGTCCATCACATACGAAAGGTACAGGTACATACAGAAGTGTACCGCTACTCTTGTAAGTTGTAATTTCAGTCATGCCATACTACTATGCATTTGCAAATGGTCTGCAGGCAAGCTCTGACCGCCGGGCCAACTTGGCAACTGGCTGGCGGCCGACCGGGGCCCGGGGACCCTCTTCATTTAATCATCATTTGTTTGTCAAAGACGGAGGCACGCATGCATTAAGCAGATGCAGACGGCTGTACTACACTGATGATTGAGCCGGAGCCTGGAGCCAGTCAGCCAGCGTGCTTCCTTCCTGTCGTACGTACGTAACAGACTCAGATCGACCGAGGGAGGGCTGAGACGAGCGAGTGCCTGCCGCCTGTGTGGCGCCCAAGTTTTTTTTTTTTTTTTTTTTTGCTGTGTTTTTAATCTTTTGCATGGGCAGGGCACCCAAGCGATCGATCGACATCCGCGGTTCCGGCCGCACCGCAGGCGGCTGCATGCATGGCATGAGCATTAGTCACTGCGCGCAAACACGCGGCTTTGCATTGCGTTGCCCGCCTCCATCCTCACCTTTCAGATTCAGAGCTCGATCGCGAAGAGTAGTCCGTCTGAGCGAGTCTGACGACGACGCGGCCGGCGACCGGGTAAAATGCAAATCAACAAAAGCATCATGCATGATGCATCAGCGATGACCAAGCGTGCCAAACTAGCTAGCTAGCCACCGTGTCCGTGTGGCGTCCGGCCGGCATCATCCTGTCCATTGCATATGCCAATGCAATGGACATGGACCTGACCTGCTACTGCTAATAGCTTTGCTCCATCGCGTACGCTCAACTTCTTGGAAGTTCCTGGATCATGTACGTACGTGGCTCGGTCGCTCTTCGATCCATCCATGTAAACTTCGTGTTGCTCGGGCGGTCCAGTCGAATTGCCCGGGGCCGGGCTGTTAGATTTATTATGGGCCAAACCCATTAATATATTTAATAATCAATAACTTTATGGTGTGTAATTGTGAGATTTAATGTTTGTATCGGATTGAAAAATAAAGAGACGTTGACTCAACTTATATGCTGGGAATTATTCCATCTAATTTGAGAAGTTGTAAAACGGACCAAGGCACGGGCTCAGGCCATGGTGAGGCGAGGCAGGCAGACGGGTGTGGCGTGTTAATTTTATTTTAATACGCACTAACCACGCCTTAATTACTGGAGTTTCCAAGTTTGCCTGCTCCTCCACCTTCATTCTCTGCATGCGGCACGAGAACAGAAAGAGGAACACTTCCAGAATTACGATTCCGCTGCGAGTTAGTATCTCCATCTCGTTCGTCCGCGCGCATGGAGCGAGAGGGCAGGTGCCTCTGGAGCCGGTGCCGTTCGAGACCTTGCACGGGGGATCGGCAATTAGGTTTTTGGGGAGTGTCTACGCGACTGCCCGAACTATCTTCGACGTCGTTCGTCTTCTCCAGGAGGATCGCCGTCGTCGTCTTCTTCCCAGTGAAGTTGCTGTTGTACGTCTTCGTCTGCCCGTTGCTGCTGGTCGAGTTCTTCCCGACGAGGTGTCTGCGCCCATCTACTTCCTGGTGATCTTCATCTTCTTCGTCTCCTTCTACTGCGACATGACCAAGGAAGTTGGACAAGGTTCTGGATCTGCTATAAGGATGAGAGAGTATGAACTTCTCATCTCCTCTCTGTTTTTCGTAACTCAGAGTTTTTGTTCCGTCATGTTGTTTTCAGTAGTACTGTTGAACATGTTGCAATAGTTGTCTTATAGTGTTTCATAAGTTTTCCAGTGCTGCTGTCTGTTATATATCCTGGGTTGCTGTCTGTTACATATTTTCTTAATGTTGTAGTAGCTCTGTTTCATTGTTTCAGTAGTTGCTGTATATATGTTTCAGTAAGCCTGTTACGTGTTGTTTTACATGTTTTTCTGCAATAGATGAGATGATGACTAGTTGCTGTATATACTATGTAAACATCTATACATGCGATGTTCTATAAACAGAAAATATATGTTTACATCTAAAAATACACAATAGAACACCGCATGTACACCACTTGAACACCAAGATTATACCATGTAATATGAGAAATAAGAAAACAGAAAATAATGAAATAGGGAAAAATAATTATAGCAAACTGAATAAGAAGAAAAAAGGAAATATAAAATAAATATTAGTATGCTATAAACTTATAGAAATAAGTAATCAATTTAAATAAAAACAATAAGTAAATAAAGATTAAACAAAACATAAGGGGGACACAAAAATAATAAAAAGGAAAAACCCAAAAATAAAGAAAAATAAAAAAATCACATCGATACAACTTGAATAAACTAAACATATCATAGACACTACTATGTGAATAATAAAGAATAATAATAGTAGAACATCACATTTATACTAGTAAGCATCTCAAAATATATCATAAAATATCACATGTATAGTAAATGAGTGTGATCAAGTACTTCATAAAACATCATAGAATATATATACACACATACATAAGCGCACATCGTGTGTGTATGTATATATGTATACACATTATGTGAACATCGCATATATGTTATGAAATGTAGAAAAATTAATTAAATAAATAAAATAAAAATAAAAAACTACTTAACTAAAGTATTTGATTAGAGCAAAATAAATAAATAAATAAATAAATAAATAAGAAGAGAAAGAGAAATAAAAAATAACAAGTGATATGCAAAACTACCAGAACATCGAAAAATAAACCGTTGAACATTATTTGTATACTAGATGACCATCAGAAGATACATCATAGAACATCACATATATATGAACATCATATTTATTCCATGGAATCTAGAAAAAATTTAAAGCATATAAATAACTACTTGATTAAAGTAAAATAATGAAAAGAAAAAAAATAGAGAAAAATTAAAAGAACATCACATGATTCTATTTAAATAACCTAACATGTATATTATAAAACATATCACATGTACTATATAAATACTCAAAGATAATTGTAGAACACCTTTTTTATACTTTGTGATATCCCAAAAACATAGTAGAACATCACAACATACATTATATATAAAATTACAAGTATACTATATTAACATATATATCTCAAGGGATGTAGAAAAATTTAAATGTAAAAAATAAATTACCTAATTAAAATAAAATAACAAAAGTAAAATCTAGAGGAAAACTAAAAAATGATACTATTTAAAAACCTAACATAAACTATAGACTATATCACATTATATGAATACTAGATGTACAGTAAAGAAGTACACATGAAACATCACGTACGACAAAAATAAATAATAAATAAAAATACATCGTACAAAATTATATAATTGCAACATAAATAGTAGAAAAATGTACATAAAACATCTCATAGATACAACGTTTATAAAAATAAAGAAAAAATTAAGCAACAATAAATAAGAAGAAAGAGAAGAATACAAAGGTAAAAAAACTAAAGAAAAATACATGTATACTATGCAACACATAGCATGTGTATCATGTAACATAGGAAATGAAAAAATTTGAAAATAATTCAGTAGAGTAAATTAAAGAAAGAAACAAAAACACTTAAAAAAAGAAACATAAAGATAAAATAAAAAATTATTAAACTAAAATAAAAAAATAAAAAAAATAAAAAAAATGAAAAGAAGAATAGAAGAGAACAGAAAACAAAAAAATAAAGAAAAAAGAAAAAGAATCGAACGAACAAATAAAAAAAGAAGGAACGAACGATAAACGTGGAACGACTGCGTGGTCACTCGTGTTCTCTGCATTGGTGTGGCACACACTTCTTAAGTGGGACACACTCTTTTAGACGTTTGGTGGGCTAGAAAAAAGAAAAGGCAGAACAATTTATACACGTGAGATAAGGTGGTCAGCGTACCGACTGGTTAGTGCCAAAGATTACCGCACGATGCCTAGACTTTGCGCGACAACGGGGTGTCAGCAGAGAGAACACTAGAATTAGATAAAGATAATAATAATAATAATAAAGATAGAGATAATAAGAGCTTTGTTACGGTGTTTTGGTGGAACCACTAGTTCTTCCTATAAAAATTATTTACCACAAATATTAATTAAGAATAGATATTAAGGATAGTTTAGTACTTTGTCTATTGTATAGATTCTCTAACTCCATAATTGGATTGCATGAACGCTGCTCCGTGCGCTTTGAAATCTCGCAGAATGAAATAATAATTGCATATGACCTTAAATTATTCTCTACTCAGGCCAATAGCATCTCAGAACGACAAATGATGCCCATTCCACTAAAACTATTGTGGCAACGTAGAACGACATAAGATACATCAAGAATGAACTCAATCAATCAGTTAAATCGCGAAGAACAAAGCCTATTGAAAAACAATTTATAAAGAGAAGCATTCTTGTTTAGTTTACAACAGAAGATAAAACAACAACAAGTACTCCACTTCTACTTACAACATTTTGGTTCTGACCCATAACTTAAGTTTTTTTTCCATTTAGTTCTTTCTATTTTTAAACCATCAGATCTAACGGAACGAAGAGTTCTCATTATTTCCAAGCATTGTAAAATTTCACGGGTATGTTGGATTCTAATTGGACCTTGCCCAATTTTTATATTCAATTAAAATCAAATATATCCTTAGGCATATTATTACATACTAGATAAAAAAACTTTCATTTCCACATGAAAATTTGACTAAAGGTGACTCAACTTAAATAATGGAAAAGGTCCAAATTAATACCTAGAAGTATTGCTTATGTCCAGATAACCCCCTAAACTAATATTTAGTCCAGTTTACTCCCCTTAACTATTCTGTCGGTTCAATTTACCCCTTAACCAGATTTGTCATATTTATCTCTCTATGTACAATTTGAGTTTTAATTTCAAATTTTGTGACGTGATAGTGGACACCATAAATTATTTTTAAAAATATATTATGAATTTTATACTGTAATGTTTAATACAGTTTTGTATTTTTAATCTTACTTTATTATTCTATTCCCAATCAAAACATGATAAAAATTTATGATATGTTTTTAAAACATAAAGTATGGTGCTAGCTATCCCCACACATAATTTGAAATTGAAAACCATCTTGAATGTGGAGAAATAAAAAAGATAAATCATATTGAAGGGTAAATTGGATCAATTAAAATAGTTGAGGGGAGTAAAACAAATCAAACGATAGTTTAGAGGGTCATATGGACATAGGTTATACATTATGACTAGCTGAAAAATAGAGGGACATTTATTAAAAAGACAAGAGGGACAACCTCAAAATAAGATAAGTTGCACTTCGAGGGACAAATGATTACAAAAAAGCAACACATAATGTATCAACTTAGAGGGTAAGTTATCGTACAACTAATATATAGGATTTAGTAATACATTCACACCTAAAAGAGTGATAGAGAACTGAAACTAAAGAACATGATGGGAATTGAAATTGAAAAACTGAAAAAAGAACATAACTACAAACTAAAATTGGGGGGCAAATTCTTTTATGGCAACTTATGTGTAAAATGACCACCTTTCTGTAACAACTTATATATTATAGGTGAGACAACTAATATGCAGGATTTAAGAAGTCATTCTAACTTAAAAGGATGACTAAAATCTAAAACTAAAAAAATATTTAAAATCTAAAATTTTAAAATAATCTAAAACTGAAATTATAAAATGAAAACAAAAATATAACATAAAACTAAAAATAAAATTAACAACCAAAAAAGTAAACTAAAATTGATAAGTTTAGTTTAAGAGAACTAAAGTAGACACTACATGTTGCATAACCTTGTGTGTCGCAAGTTTAATTACGAAGAATATAGCAAGTTATATGAAGCGAGTGACAAGATGTCGTTAAAAGACAAATTTTAAAAATTATGACTTCCAAACATATGAAAGTTTAAACTGAAATTAAAAAAATATATGAAACAAGATAATTTACAACCTAAGATATAAGTTAAAAAAATAAACATTACATAAGCTGCTAACTAGATAAATTATTAAAAATTATAACATAGCTATTTGACTTGTTTTACAAATTAAAAATTAAATTTATAAATAAAATTACTAACTAAAATTTAAAACTAAAATCGAAAAGTAAGCACAAAGAGAAAAAATGACTGAAAACTGAAAATAAAAAAATAAAAAAAACATAATTCATATAACTGAAACTAAAATACACAATGAAAAAAATAAAACTTGTAACTCAAATTGACAAACAAAAAAACAAGAATACTAAAAACCAAATAAAAAGAAAAACATTGCCCCACAAACACAAATAAAAAAGGATAAAAAATACGGTGTTACTGGGATAGGCTTCCCGTGCAAGACTGCCCAGGCCGTGGCCGTGTGCCGTCCGGGGTTGTTCGCTCGCCAGGACTCCAGGAGCGATCGTATTCGAAATAGTTGGTTCACATTTTAAGTTTTGATCTAGTATTCAGAAGAGATATACCCCAAGTTATTAGGACCGGACCGGACATCAAATCGGCGAGGCCATCGGTTCAATGGTTCACTGATTGTTGGGGGAAAGAACCCTCGACAGTGACGTCGCGCAGGCTGAGTCAGAAGGCAACCCTCGCGATACCCTGCGTTTCCATCAACGAAACCCTCGTCGCTTGATAAGCCCCTCGGGCCTTGTTTTCTAACTTTCGTATACCAACTTGGCTTCGGGGTCGTCTTACGGTTCCTGCAGGAAAGAAGCATGGGAAGAGCAAGCGACGACCCTCGCGCGTGCCGCGTACCTTTGCGAGGTGGGGTCAGACTCAGCGGGAGGCAGGCGGACGCGTGCCTTGCAACTGATGCGGATACATGAGCGTATGCCGAGTCTCTGAGTGATGAGTGATTGTCAACTGGGATAATGCGCATGTTCTTTGGCTTGTGTTGTGCAGCTGTCGAGCACGGATACAGTGATCAGAGGCAAGGTGAAGGTCAAGTTGAGACATGTCGTGCCGATGGACCGAGAGTGGCGAAGGGCGGACGTGAGGCTTGGACTGAGGGACCGGTGGCCCGAGGATCAGCTGTGGTGGCTGACAGCCTGGGACAGCGACGAGCGGAGACTTGCGGGACATGGTGTTGCTCGGGTCGAGGACCTGGGGACACGTGTCGGTGGACGGGGTGCACGGGCGGTGCATCCCCTCTACAGCTTCGGTTTGGTGGTAGAGCCAGAGAAAAATCATCGGGTGGACGGTTTCCAGGTTTGGGCCACAAAACCTGGGTGCTTCGGGTTTGCCGAGTTTGGGCCACAAAACTCGGGCTGAGGACGGTTTCCAGGTTTGAGCCTCAAAACCTGGGCGCTGCGGGTTTCTGAGTTTGGCCCACAAAACTCAGGCGTTGGCTGGCTGGTTTCCCAGTTTGGGCCTCAAAACCGGGGGCTGATCGTGAAGGCCTGGTTTCCCGGTTTCGGCCACAAAACCGGGGGCGGAGTCCGTGAAGAGGACGCAGAGCGGTGGCGGCACGTGGCGGCAATCGGTGAGGTTCCATCGAGGCAACGCTACCAGTTGTGCGGGCGTGGCCGTCGGATTACCAGCATCTTCGAGTTGGTCCAGAATAACCCTAGGGTTTAGCTGGTTCGCTCTGTAAGTAGTTAGGGGTAGAGTGAGAATTAGGAATAGTTAGAATTAGGATAAGTAGGGGGAGACACCCACCTCCCCATTCATCTCAGTCATTTGCTATTTTGCCTTCTAGGTTTTCCTGCTCTCTCATCCCCTGCTGTAGCGAACTGAGATCCACAGAGAAGAGAACCATACCTCTGTGTTCGTGAGATTTTGAGGAAGTGAGACCGTAATCTCACTGTTGTAGCGTGTGGTAGCCACACGGTTGCAATTTCGTGGTTGTGATTCGCGTTTCGTTCGTGTTCTTCGCGGATTGCTTTTCTCCACGTTTTTCCCGTCGATCGATCTCCTTGCTTAGTGCGTCTTTTGGAAATCCATTTGAACCAAGTTGTTCTAGATCGTGAGGCACTTCTTTCCACCAAAGGAATTCATCCCTAACCTCACGACCTAGTAGATCGGTTGATTTTTGTTTTGGATCGGTTTTGCTTCCTTAGTCCCGATTTCTTCCAATCCATCGATTTGGAGTTAGATGCGAGCCATAATTCCCATGGGATAGCTCACTAACCTCCTTGAGACTCCTCATACCAAGTCTGAGCCCTAGTGCTTTTGATTCGGAGGAGATCGAGTGGATTTCGCGGAAGAACAGTGCAGTATCGGGACCATCGGACGCTGTGTTCTTGGGCATCGGACGCTGAGTCGTTTTCCATCGGAGCGTCCGGTGCCTCATGTCGTCTGACAGTGCTTTTGAAGGAGCATCGGACGCTGACCATCGGAGCGTCCGTTGCCATCGGACGCGCCGGTGGTCAAGCATCGGACGCTAGGGTTGTACTATAGCAGCGTCCGATGCCTGTCCAGTAAGGTTCCAGTAAGGTCCTGTTTGCATCGGACGCGTCCGGTGCCGAGCCATCGGACGCAGGCCAGCGTCCGATGCGGCTGTCTTCGCACAGTTTCATTTGCGGTTTGTTCGTACGTTGTCGGTTTTGATTTTCGGCTTTTGCGTTGGGTTTCTAGAGTAGTAAAGTGTCTCGCTGTGCTTCTTGGAAGCATCCACCCTATCTCTAGGGTCGTGGACACTTACGAGCTCTAGGGTTTGCTTTTGAGGTGATTCTCGGGATAGTGGCTGGAAGTTTCCGAAAGGAAAATTTGAAGCTCCCATTCACCCTCCCCTCTGGTCGCTTTCTGGTAGCATTCTCGGTCCTTCAACTGACGAAGCTGGGAAGTTAACCTTCGCGCCCGCGCGAAGGTATACGCAAGCCAGGCGGCGGCGGACGTATGGGAGGCAAGCTAGGCTTTCTATAGTGACTGTGTTTGTACGGTTCTGCCCTTCGGTTGTATAGCGCAGAGGAATCTTTCTTGTACCCTTTTGTAATTAGGTCAGTGCCCCTTGGTATTCCCTATAAATACCAGGGGATGAACAGTGTAAGAGGACGAGTTTTTTTGGGGAATAGAGCCACGCTACCACTGTGCTTGTTTCCATGTACCCTCGCATTTAGCTTTGACGATCGACCACCTTCGCTGCTCCCCTGCGTGTGTGTGGGGGCGAGGCAAGTGTGTTCCAACAGTTTGGCGCCGACCGTGGGGAGTCAAAGTTTGTAATGGCAGGAAACAGAAGAGCGTCCTCAACCAGAGATAACCGCACTGCCAGAGAGGCCGCGGTGACGGTTCAACCTGTAGAAGAAAATGTGGAACCTTCGGGAGAAGAAGAGGTCACTCCGGGGACAGAGGTCCCGGGCCCTCACACTCGGCTAGTACCACAGCCACACCCGCACACCTCCGGAGAAGTAGGAGGAGGAGATGAAGAGGAGTTGGGCCTCGAGGCCTTGGACAGGCTTCATGCAGAGTTGCAAGAGAAGAAGAGGCGCCTAGACCAGCTTGAAAGGCACAACTGATTGCGTGCCATCAAACAAAAGGCGGACGAAGCGAGAGAGCAACTTCGCCGAATGGAAGAGTTCCTCGCAGCAGGTGAGGCCGAAGCCGAGGGCTGGAATGATAGGCAAGTGCCGCCACTCCAGGAGGGAAATGGAGAACAGGTGCTGGGCAACGCTCGTCAGCCACCACCACCCCCACCACCACCGAATTTCCGCCAACTTTACCCAGAAGAGCGAGAGCCAAACCTTCATATACAGCGAAGGGCCCAACAACACCAGATGCCATACGACCCAAGATCACCACTCTCCCAAATACTGCAAACCCAACCTTGGCCGCCATGCTACAATCCACAAAACTTGCCTCGCTACGACGGGCTTGCTGACCCTCGCCAATTCATAATGAGCTATGAAGCGGCAGTGGCCACAGCAGGAGGAGACGAATCAACAATGGCCAAGTCCTTCGTAATCATACTCCGCGACATCGCCCAGACTTGGTACAACAACCTCCGCCCCGGAACTGTGGATTCCTGGGCCAACCTCAGAGACAGGCTTTGCACAAACTTCAAGGGTATCACAGTAGCCCATCAAATCCTATTGACTTATTCAACTGCAAACAAGAAGAGCATGAACCACTGCAAGATTATTGGCGAAGGTTCATCCAAATCAGAGCAAGAACCTCTGGGATATCCGATGAAGCCGTAATCCTCGTAGTCGTCAGCGGTCTGCGCCCAGGACCCTGCTCCTCAAAGTTTGCCAGGAAGCCGGCAAACACAATTGAAGAGCTACATGAGACAATGGAGAGATACTGTAGAGCAGACATGGACTTCAGGGCAAAGTCCGACGCCCGAAGGTCACAACAGAAACCACAGTTAAGGCCTCAAGCGAGAGAAAACAACCCTCGCCAAGACCAAAGCAACATTGGCGCGATCAACAAAGCAAATCCACTCGAAGAGCAGAGAAGGAGCACTCAGCCTTCGGGCAGCCAAAATCCACAAGGATTCCCACCCCCGCCCGACCAAAGAAACCAACAGAGGGACCCGGCCAAAATGTATTGCCATTTTTGCAGCCTTGGAAAAGGGTACACAACCAAACAATGTGAGGGCTTCGCCAGAGGGAAAGAGTACCAGGAATCCAAAAGAGCCTCTTCAACAGAAAATAGAACCATCAATCATACCCATTGAAAAAAATAGCGCGCTATTTTCGCGCTATAGCGCCGCTATAGCGGCCAAAAGAACTTGACGCGAAGCTATTGCTCTTTTTACGCTATTGTCGCTATAGCGCGCTATTTTGCCGCTAAATTAAAATAGCGTCGTAGCGCCGCTAAATGGCCGCTATCGGCATTTCCCTAACTGAGCAAGTAAATTGTGGCTTTTATCTTTTGAAAACTGTGTGGATGTTAAGTACTTAAGTGTGTGGTTTACTCTTATTTTATTCTTATGAATTATCATGGGAATATTCGAATATGTTATCAACTTATCATGGATGTTATGACTTATCATAGACGTTATGATTTTATCACTTTGTGAGTTACTAAGTTAATTATTATTATGATTATGAATATAAACTTATGATTATCATGGAAATATGGTTAGCTAGTGTTTACTATATAGTTGTTTGACTATTGTCTGAATGTATTTAAATAGCGCGCTATAGCTCCGCTATAGCGTGGCTATAGCGTGCTAAGCTATCTGGCGCTATGGCATATAGCTGCCGCTATAGCGTGGGAATAGCGGCGCTATAGCGTCGCTATAGCGGTGCATAGCGGCCAGGACAGGCTGCCGCTATTTTCTATAGCCCGCCATTTAAAACGTTGATCATACCAGAAAGCCAAACTTCAACCCAACCCAACCTCCCTACCAGTACACCCCCATAAACTACGGCTTACCCTCGCACCAACCATTCTACTCTCAACACCCACACTACAACCACACCTCATATCAGCCAACCTCGTTTCCTCAACGCCAAAATGTACCATACACTGTCACATTCCCAACAACCCCTCAAACCCAAACCAACCAGCAAGTGAGCAACACTCTACCACCACCACCACCACCAATACCGGCCTTGCCAGCTCCCCAACCTATCAAATCCGAAGCCCAAACCCAGACAACCATCAACAACCCAACATCAACCTTCGGTGTGATACTAGCTATCACCGGAGGCTCCAACGAAGATCATGGCAACAAAAGGTAAAGGAAAGAATACACTAGAAGAGTGCACGACGTAGCCGTCGAAAGACCGCACAAATTTGGGCGATGGTCCCATGTCCCAATAACCTTCGATTCCGGTGATATGAGGCTAAGGGATTACCCTCATACTGACGCTATGGTGTTCGAAACCAATCTAGCAGGATGGACAGTCACCAAAATCCTAGTCAATACCGGAAGCTCCGCATACATTGTATTCGCCACAACCTTCGACAGCATGAATCTTGACAGAAACCTCTTGCAACCCGCTGGCAACCCCCTATACGGTTTCGGCGGTCAACAAGTAAGAGCTATTGGGAAAATATCTTTACCCGTAACCTTCGGAGACCAGGTGAACTGCAGAACAGAGCACATAACCTTCGATGTGGTTGACATGTTTTATCCTTACAATGCAATCTTTGGTCGAGGGGTCACCAATGGATTCAATGCTGTCATCCATCCCGCATACCTCTGCATGAAGCTTCCTGCCCCAAAGGGCGTTGTTGCAGTATATTGAGATCAAGACATTGCAAGGACAGCAGAAGGAACAATAGCACCTGGGCAACACAATGTCCATAACCTGTCAAAGCCTCGATCAACAAACCACAACACCGAAGGTGAAGTTTGCACTGACCAAAGAAAAGCGTCACCCAAAGAAGAAACCAAACAAGTCCAACTCTTTGAGGGCAACTCAGAAAAGAAAGTGTTCATCTCAGCCAACTTAGACTCCTTGACAGAAAATAACCTTATCCGTTTCCTCAAGGAAAACTCCGGCACCTTCGCTTGGTCTGCGGAGGACCTCAAGGGAGTGAACAGAACCTTGATCAAGCATAGCCTGAACATAAAGCAAGGATATCGCCAAGTCAAACAAAAGCTTCGCAAAATGTCAGAAGAAAGGAAAGAGGCAGCGAGGGCAGAAGTAAAAAGACTCCTGGATGCAGGGGTCATCCGCCCAGTAAAATACCCAACATGGCTTTCAAATGTAGTCCTAGTACAGAAGAAGAACAAGAAGTGGCGAATGTGCGTGGACTTCACATGCCTAAACAAGGCTTGCCCGAAGGATGACTTTCCCCTACCAAACATAAGCACATTGGTCGACACAGCAGCTGGTTGCCAAATGCTCTCTCTCCTCGACTGTTTCTCGGGGTATCATCAAATCTGGATGAATGAAGAAGAGGAGGAAAAACAAGCTTCATCACACCTTCGGGAACTTTTTGCTTTCGAAGAATGGCAGAAGGTTTGAGAAACGCAGGGTCTACCTTCGCCCGCATGACGTCCGAAGTCTTCAAAGATGAACATGCTATCTCTGCCTACGTCGATGATCTCATTGTTCAAAGTGAACAAAAAGAAAGCCACATTTCAGACTTGGCAAGAGTATTCAACAACCTTCGGTCAGCCGGATTAAAACTAAACCCCAAAAAATGTGTTTTTGGGGTAAGCGAAGGAAAACTACTTGGTTGCATCGTCTCATCAAGGGGAATTGAAGCCAACCCCGAAAAAATTGATGCCATCATCAATATGGAACCACCAACAACCAAAAAAGCAGCTCAGCGTTTGTTAGGCCGTTTAGCAGCACTCAGCAGGTTCATCTCCAAATCCGTTGAGCGAGGGTTACCTTTCTTTGAAACATTGAGAAACACAGCACCATTTAATTGGGGACCTCGGCAGCAAAAATCTTTCGAGGACCTGAAAAAGTATCTCACCAACTTGACTGTCTTAACCAGCCCAAGAAAAGGGGACCTGCTACTGCTATATGTCGCAGCTTCGGCTCACGCAGCAAGCGCAGTTCTGATCAAAGAGTTACACAAGAACAACAGAACCTGGCAAGCCCCAATCTACTGTGTATCAGAGACCCTCGAGGGTCCCAAACGAAACTACTCGGAGCTCGAGAAGATAGCGTACGCCGTGGTCATGGCGTCAAGAAAGCTAAAACATTACTTCCAGGCTCACGAGATCCATGTACCTTCGGCATACCCACTCGACAATATTTTCAAGAACAATGAGTTAGTCGGCAGAATAGCAAAGTGGGCAGTTGAACTCAACAGCTACACCATAACCTTTGTGGGTAGAACAGCGATCAAATCGCAGGCACTAGCAGATTTCATAGCCGAATGGACCTCAGACCCTCGCAGTGACGGAGTCCAATCAGAGCCGTTTTGGACAATATATGTTGATGGAGCCTGGGGAGCAGCCGGAGCAGGAGCCTCAGCGATCCTAGTTTCGCCATCTGGGTCAAAGCTAAGATACGCAAAAAGACTCGACTTCAAGTGCACAAATAACTCCGCAGAATATGAAGCCATGATACTAGCACTCTCAAGGCTCCGATCTTTATCAGTCCGAAGGGCGGTCATCAATACAGACTCCCAAGTTATCGCGGGACACATTGAGAAAAATTACAAAGCAAAAGACCCAGAGCTCCAAAAATACTTCCAGTATGTTCGGAGGTTAGAATCATTCTTCCTCGGCATAACAGTGAAAGCAATACCGAGGTCAGAAAACAACGAGGCAGACAACCTAGCTAAAGCAGCAGCACAACAGCTACAGCTGCCGCCAGACGTGTTTCACGAAGTAACAACTCAATCAGCATTCGAAACCTCTGAAAAGAATGCCAAGCTGATTAATGCAATCCAGAACGAAGACTGGAGAGCACCCATCATGGCCTATATCAACGGGCTGCTTGAACCCGAGTCCAAAGAGGAAGAAAACAGACTAAAACAAAGAGTTCGAGGGTACAAAATTGTGGACAACATCCTGTTCAAAGCTTCGGTAACCTCGCCATGGCTCAAATGCGTGTCACAGACTGAAGGAAATGACATTCTCAAGCTTATTCATGAAGGTATCTGTGGTTCACACAACGGCCCAAGGGCGTAGTTGGGAAAGCCTTCCGACAAGGTTTCTACTGGCCAACAGCAATAAAAGACGCAGAAGGCATCGTCAAACGTTGCGAGGGTTGCCAACTAACGGCAAAAACGCAAAACGCCCCAGGGGCTCCAACAACTTTGATATGCCCAACATGGCCTTTGCAAAGATGGGCAATGGACCTCGTTGGTCCACTACCAACAGCTCCAGGAAACCTTCGCTACGTGTGGTAGCTGTGGAATACTTCACGAAGTGGATTGAAACCAGATCACTGGCTTCCATCACCTCACTAGCCGTAAAGAAGTTTTTCTGGAAGCAATTAGTTTGTCGGTTTGGAGTCCCCAAATACCTAACTGTCGACAATGGCACTCAGTTCGACAGCGAGGTCTTCAAAGAATTCTGCGCACAAATCGGAACAGTCTTGTGCTTCGCCTCAGTCTGCCACCCTCAATCCAATGGCTTAGTTGAAAGAGCCAATGCAACAATTTTCCAAGCCATATCAAAGAAATTGCAAGGCAGGCCCAAGGGAAAGTGGGTAGAAGAACTAACCTCGGTCACCTGGTCCCATAACACCTCGGAATGTAGAGCCACAAAATCCACATCTTTCAGGCTCCTGTTTGGGGAAGAAGTTGTGTTACTAGAAGAATTGAAGCATGGGTCACTCAGAACAACCCTCGAAATAGATGAACAAAACCAACTGCTTGACAAAGATTTACTCGAAGAAACAAGATGCAACGCAGTGCACAACCTTCGCAAATATCAGGAAGAAACAAATAAATGGAGAGACAAAAAGGTGAGAATCAAAGAACTAAAGAAGGGTGACCTCGTTCTCATTCGGAAGCAAAACGCCAACATGGCGGGAAAGTTTCAACCAAAGTGGACGGGTCCATACCTAATAGTAGAATGCGAGTGTCCCGGTTCCTATCACCTCTCTCACAGCGAGGGAAACATCCTACCTCACACCTGGAATGTTGTCGACCTCCGCAAATACTATCCATAGCGGAGCCTTAGCGAGCCCTCGCAATATGTAATTTGTTTTTTCATTTACACCTTTTTTCATTTCCATGCATGTAACAAAAACAGAGGAGCTGCACTCTTTTTCCTTACGAAGGGGCGTAAGGTTTTTTAACGAGGCAGCATCCAAATCTTTAATACAGGCTAGAACCCCCGAAAAAAGCAAAACTCCAAACTGTTACTTCGGTTAACAAACATCGAAAAAAGCAGCTTTCCTTCAAGAGCGCTATAATCGATGATAACCCTCGAAGATTGCTTCAAAAAACAAACATCTTCGAAGCAAACTTCACCTCCACCTAAGACAAGGGGAGGCGCGAAGTACAAAAAGTCGAGCACCCTCGCAATACACGCTAGGGGCTCGCAAAGCAAACTTCACCTCCACCTAAGACAAGGGGAGGCGCAAAGTACAAAAAGTCGAGCACCCGCGCAATACACGCCAGGGGCTCGCAAAGCAAACTTCACCTCCACCTAAGACAAGGGGAGGCGCGAAGTACAAAAAGTCGAGCACCCTCGCAATACACGCCAGGGGCTCGCAAAGCAAACTTCACCACCACCTAAGACAAGGGGAGGCGCGAAGTACAAAAAGTCGAGCACCCGCGCAATACACGCTAGGGGCTCGCAAAGCAAACTTCACCTCCACCTAAGACAAGGGGAGGCGCGAAGTACAAAAAGTCGAGCACCCTCGCAATACACTCCAGGGGCTCGCAAAGCAAAATACACCACCTTCTAAGGCAAGCGGAGGCACGAGGTACAAAAAAGTCAAGCACCACGAAAAGCGAGCCTCGCCAAAAAGAAGAGGGGGCGTCGCTGTTTTTTTAAAACATCTCTCTCTTCAACGAAAAGCGAGCCTCGCCAAAAAGAAGAGGGGGCGTCACTGTTTTTCTTAAAACATCTCTCTTCAACAAAAAGCGAGCTTCGCCAAAAAGAAGAGGGGGTGTCGCTGTTTTTCTTAAAACATCTCTCTCTTCAACGAAAAGCGAGCCTCGCCAAAAAGAAGAGGGGGACGTCGCTGTTTTTCTTAAAACATCTCTCTCTTCAACGAAAAGCGAGCCTCGCCAAAAAGAAGAGGGGGCATCGCTGTTCTTCTTAAAACATCTCTCTTCAACGAAAAGCGAGCCTCGCTAAAAAGAAAAAGGGGCGTCGCTGTTTTTCTTAAAACATCTCTCCTCAACAAAAAGCGAGCCTCGCCTAAAAGAAAAGGGAGCGTCGCTGTTTTTCTTAAAACATTTCTCCTCAATGAAAAGCGGGCCTCACCAAAAAGAAGAGGGGGCGTCGCTGTTTTTTATTAAAACATCTCTCTCCAACGAAAAGCGAGCCTCGCTAAAAAGAAAGGGGGTGTCACTTCTTTACTGAACATCATACACAACAAGCAACGCAAAACCGAACACCTAACGGACATCGTCAATATTCAGCAAGGACCAAACACCCACCACAAAATTTACAAAGATGAATCGTATTTACACAAAACAAACATACAATTTCCCATTCATTTACAAAACAACTTCACAACGTCACACAATCAATAAAGGTTACAAAATTGCAAGGAACCATCACCTCCTTCAATTAACATCAAATCATCAAAACCCTCGCTACCCTCCTCAAATCCTATTTCCGCCAAAACAATGGGTCCCCACAACAAAGGAGCTGCAGGAACAATCGGAAGCTCCCCGGGCAAAACCCTCGCCCTATACATATATCTACGATTTACATCACTAACTTCCGAAGGTTCCTCTTTCGGAACCACAAGTGACCCATCCGAACCTAGATCTAGATTGCTTCGCCCAAACAAGTAATCCAGAGCCGTATTCTCATCGATATCATCGTCAATAACAGCTTGCGCGGACGAAGAAGAACCAAACAAATACCGTGTGGCCCGTCGATCAGTATAATCTGCCTCGCGCCAAAAACGATTCGATCTGCTGTTCTTCAAATCGTACCTTCGCACCTTGGACCACCAAAAGCATTCAAAAGACAGCGAAGGGTGTTTAAGCCTAGCCCGAGCCCACGATTCACCAGTTATAAAGGTATCTTGATAATTTAGCATCAGTGGCGTCACATCAAATACTTCTAGCACGGTTCCATCAGGAACCTACATTTTCACAGAATTAAAAAGTATCTCAGTATCATCAAATTCCAACTACCCGACATATTACAAAATAACCCTCTCGTTCGAAGCAATCCTAAGTTTTCACACCTGCTCGGCTCCCCCCTGCTCATCCGCCCTAGCTCCGCCAGTCGCAGCGTCCAAATCTTCGCCAGCGGCAGCATCCAAGCCCTCAGCAGGTGTTTCATCCATCGCCGCCTCTTTTACGTTAGCTTCTCCAGTCATCGGAGCATCCTCAGCCGAGGGCACCTCCTCCGCTGGTGGAACCTCCGCAGAACTGGGCGCAGGAGCAGACTTGGAGCGTCCGGCAACTTCCTCAGTCGCGCTCGGTGAAGGCAATGCATCTTTTTGAGCCTGCAAAAATAGACCACCAAATTAAATACCAATATGATCGTCCATGAAATAGAAACATGGAACGAACATCTCATACAAGTTGATACCTGACAAGTAGCTTCCGCTGCCTCTTCGAAGGCGAGGGCGCGTCCACCTCCGTTGATCCAAAACCTCTGGAGCAAGCGCATCGCGCAGTTTCGAACCTCCGCATCACCAACCTTCATTTGACGAACCTCGTCAACAGTTGGGAAGACATGGTTCGGCTTCCTGATCTTCCGAAGATGCTCACAGTCTGCTTGGCGAAGGGTCCCAGCCATGGCCAAAGCTCCGGCGTAACATCCGAAGTCGGCTGCGTTATCAACCAAAGAACTGAAAACATCCAGCTCATTTTTAAGCCAACCTTCGAATGCCACAGCATCAACGACAGGTAACGGCTCCCCAGCAGAGCCGCCAGCCTCAGTCAAGCAGGTGTCAATTTTACTTTTCACCTCTCCCATGCTTTTTTGCCAAGCCTCAGAATGAGAAGCCAACTCAGAGGACAACTCTTGTATGTGACTGTTTGCAGCTAACAAATCCTTGTCTTTCTGTCGGCAAGCAGCCAGGAGTTCAGTATTACTATTTGCAACCCCCTGTGCTTCCTCTCGGGACTTCTTAACTTTCTCTAGAGCAGCTTTGAGCTCAATCTCTTTATTCTCCAAGCTCCGACGAAGGTCCTTGTTATCCTTCTCGACTTCAGTCAACCGGTCATTCAAATAATGAAGATTATAACTCGCCCTCCGGCGTGCCGAGCGATTCAAGAGCATTAACTCAGCCACCTTGACATCGATGTCACCATGAAGGTTCTCCAAGGGCTCGTTGGCCAAGCGAAGCTCCGCTTCGGGCACACAAATACGACTGAACACCCGACCCAGAAAACACCTTTCCTCCAGAGCACACTGCAAGTGGCACTCTCGAAGGTCCGGACTCGTGACAAGCTTGGTTGCCGGATCACAGACCCCAAGCTTCTTAGCAAAGTAAGGAAGGCTCGATCGGCTAGCCTCGCCATACGGTCTCTTCCCGGGGGTCCGTTCAGATTCAAGATCACCAGAAAACTCAAAACCATCGACCCATAAGTGCGAGCCAGCAAACTCGGGAATTGACCCTCGCGAAGGACTCTCTGGCTCGATGTCCCGAATGATATCATCGATACTTCGAGCAGCCGCAGCGCCGGCACTAGATGAGGCAATACCTTTCCCACGATCATCTTCAATAGACACATCATCATCAGAGTCATCTTCGCCACTCGAGGTGCCGCTAACCTCGTCAGATGAGCCATCTTCGGTATCCGCCTCTTTTTCAACATCTTTCTCCTCCTCCTTCCCGACATCATCGGAGACGTCTTCATCGTCCGAAACTTGGATCAGGGCACCAACTCCCCCGACGCAGGGTACCCGCCCTCCAACTTTCGCAAGGCCTCGGCGACTCCCTAACGAAACAACGACCGAGGAGGACGAAGTACCGGTAACGCCCGAGTCAACAATGACTTTTGTCGCAAGAGTTTTCCTTCGGCCACCGGCACCACCGCGGCCTCGACCACGACCCCTCTTCGGCCGCGATGCAACATCTTTCTCCTCAGCGGCAGCACGTTTCCTCTTCTTCGGCGCATCATCGCTCGAAGGTGCGGGCCAGTCCTCATACTGGATCCCAAGAATGTCGAAAAGCCTATTTACACGACCTCCGCTGCCCACCGAGCTATGGATAGCCTTAACCTCCAGCGTAGAGAGCTTACCAACAAGATCTTCTGCCCTCTGCTGAACCCGCTTGTAAACCGCCTCGACGCCATCTTCTCGTTGAGGAAACTTCTTAAGGACAGCTTCCCAAACCTTATTCAACTCCAGCTTCGGCTTCTTCAAACCCCTACCCTCGTACTTGGGGTCATCTTCAACCGCAAACCAAATCTGCTTCCGGCTAAGCGGCAGCGCCTTAGCACAACAATACTCCTCGACCAGGTCGCGAGCACACTGAGAGCGCGCAACAACCCTCAGACAGTCAACCGAAGCATGCGCCTCGGCATTCATCTTAGCCTCCGCACTCACGTCACCAAGTGGCAGAAGGTCGCCACAAAGTTCGGTTATGCCGTCAAGCTTGTAATAGAACCAAAACTCTTGCCACCCACTGGTCCACTTGTTCTTCTGAGCTTGTACTGGCAACTCAGACCCAGCACGATGGCAAAATGTGTACACTGCAAACTGGCCAAGGCTGGTCTCACCTTCGCCACCCACTATCTTCTGAGGCTGCATATGCACTCGATGGGTACGAACAAAACCCTTGACGTGAGGGACAATGCCCTGGGAGCGGCATGCCCAGACATACACTGAAAGCTTCGTAAAGCACGATGGCGTCAGCTGGTGAAACCTCAAATTGAACCTTTGCAGAACCGAGGTCACAAAAGGAGCAACCGGGAAACGTAGACCAGCTACAAAAAACTCCTCAAACACAACAATCTCATCAGCATCTGGCTTCGGGACAGTTTCCCTGACACTGGTCCTCGCTTTCCCATCCTCAATCCAACCTCGTTTGACGTAAGTTGCCAGTTTCGAGCTGCAAACCCGGCTAAGCCCAAACTCAAATGTCGCTCCTTCATCCGTAGCAGACGGGGAAACATCACGAGCAGTCTGTTTCAACCTAGCCATCTCTTCAACCGGCTCTAACTTCGAACAACGAACACCTAGCTCAACCTTCGCAACCAAACTAAAACAAACCCTCGCTACAAGCAAATCGCAGCTGCAGGTTGGCTATAGCAAAAAGGATGGCACGAGTTCAAAGCCCCAACAACCCCAACTATATATAGGCCTATGCACGAACCATCCAACACGACAAAATTGGCACAGATCCCAAAAATCTCGGCACAGGAAACGAAATGAACCCAAACACCGCAAACAAAAAACAAATGGCCAGGCCCACAAGCAGCTGCGGGCGTCGCTGCCGAGGTACACTGTTCATCTCCAAACAAAGGCGCTGCTTGGGCCTAAAGGGTGATCGTTTTAGAACCAAGCCGTCGAGGGGCTACTGTTGGGGGAAAGAACCCTCGGCAGTGACGTCGCGCAGGCTGAGTCAGAAGGCAACCCTCGCGATACCCTGCGTTTCCATCAAGGAAACCCTCGTTGCTTGATAAGCCCCTCGGGCCTTGTTTTCTAACCTTCGTATACCAACTTGGCTTCGGGGTCGTCTTACGGTTCCTGCAGGAAAGAAGCATGGGAAGAGCAAGCGGCGACCCTCGCGCGTGCTGCGTGCCTTTGCGAGGTGGGGGGTCGGACTCAGCGGGAGGCAGGCGGATGCGTGCCTTGCAACTGACGAAGCTGGGAAGTTAACCTTCGCGCCCGCGCGAAGGTATACTCAAGCCAGGCGGCGGCAGACATATGGGAGGCAAGCTAGGCTTTCTATAGTGACTGTGTTTGTACGGTTCTGCCCTTCGGTTGTATAGCGCAGAGGAATCTTTCTTGTACCATTTTGTAATTTGGTCAGTGCCCCTTGGTATTCCCTATAAATACCAGGGGATGAACAGGGGATGAACAGTGTAAGAGGACGGGTTTTTTTGGGAATAGAGCCACGCTACCACTGTGCTTGTTTCCCTGTACCCTCGCATTTAGCTTTGACGATCGGCCACCTTCGCTGCTCCCCTGCGTGTGTGCGGGGGCAAGGCAAGTGTGTTCCAACACTGATCCAACCGTTAAGAACCGGTTGAGTCGTCGGTTCGATAGTTTTGGACTGATAAATTGAACCGGCCATAAATACTTCGAACGATGCATTATAATGTTATATATTATTTACTTTTATATAGTAATTCAAAAGAAAATAATCTTAAATGTTGAGATAAAGTATACCATTGTGAAGAGATTGTTAAGATAATCAAAATAGATATATCATTTATATATTTTAGAGCTCTAATGAAAAAGGTATTAAACTTTTCAAATAAAAAATGTCCAAAGTCAACACCAAAAGCATGGAGCATAGAGCCTGGTAGGCAAGTAGCAATACTCTAGGTATGCACACACGTCAAGCTAAACACAAGGACCTGCAGGAGGCAGTAGTAGACAGCTCGGGCCCAGCGTCAGCTGCACATGCAGGAGGCAACATAGCTATAGTTGGCCATCGGGCCAGCCCGGTTCGGCACGGCACGACCCGCAGGTTGTCGGGCCAGCACGACACGCCGTGCCTCACGGGCCGTGCCATTCCATGCCTCGTGCCTGATCATTGGCCCAAGCACGGGCCTGCGGGCCGAATTTCGGGTCATGCCAGCCTGTGAAGCACGATAAAAATACCGTGTTGTGCCAGCCCATGGCCCAAGCATCACAAAATACATCAAAAAATCAGATTTTTAAACAGATTTTAATAAATAAATGAGACGTGTGCAATGCTGCCTCGTTAAAAAACTTTCTAGGTAAAAGTCATCCCTGTGAGAAACCCTAGAAAGAAAAAAAGAGTGCAACACAACTCTTATAATTAAAAAGATGTTCAAGGTTTACAACACATCACAATCATATATACAGATCAATTTTCTCTCAATCTCACAGTCTTAGCTTTAGCTCTCATTCTCTCAACTCTCAAGTCTCAACTCAAATACCAGCAGCAGAAGCAGAAGTCACAGATGGAGATAGAGATGTGCTAGCAGAAGGAGGCCCAGATACATCTTCATCAAGGTAGAGCTTCTCAAAGGAATCTGCCAATAGTCTTTTATCATTAAACTCCCAATCTTTTATGCAAGCAAGCATCTCAACATGTTCATGCAATAGTCGTCATGGCCGTTCCTCAATTATTCTTCCTGTCAAGCTGAAACAAGATTCTAAAGACATAGTGGAAACAAGAACAGACATAATGTCTCTAGCCATGATAGAAAGGACCAGATATGTTAGCTTATGGTCACGCCACCAGAGAATTAAATCAAAGTCATCCTCATATGCAATGACGTCGACATTGTCACTGTCTAGATAAGCTGAGAGTTCACAAGTAGCAGTAGGAGTAGATAGAGATGGAGTAGGAGCAGAGGCAGGGGAAGGTCCAACAACACCAGATGCTCCAGGGCCTCCAAAAATTCTTCCCCATGCCTGCTTTCTCTTACATGTGTTGCTTGCAGGCTGTGCAACCCTTCTTTGAGACCTAGATGAACCAAACTTTTCCTTATACTTGTTAAAAGTTGCAACCAATTTTTTCTTGCATTATTTGAAGCACATTAAATAAACCTCTCATTTTACCTCTAGGATCAAGAATAAATGCAAATGAATATAGCATAGGTATGTTCTTCCAGTATTTTAGGTATTTAAGCTTCATAGGATACACAATAGCAATCATATCTTGATCTTTTTCACTTTCATGCAGATGAGAAGCAATTTCTAGCAGATGGTGCAAAACAAGTGGACTAGTTGGATAGTAAACACCAGACAAAACAACTATGGATTCATAAAAAAATTTTAGGAACTCAAGTATTTTTGTAGCAACATACCAATGTCCAACGGTTAACAAGGTTGTGCCATAATTTGAATTAATGAACACAGAAAAAACATTTTTGTATGGCAGCAAGTGTATAAGTATAAGGTATGTAGCATTCTGAAGGACCGAAAATGCTAAAGCAAGGCGACCAGAGGGGGGGTGAATGGGAGCCTAAAATTTCTTCTCAGAAATTATGGCCTCTGTCCCAACAAAATCAACCCCAAGAGCAAAGCCGACACACGTGATGTCCTCGACCCAAGAGTATGGGTGGATGTTCCCTAGGAACACAGCGGGACACCACAAAAACTCCCTCTTCCAAATCCACGCAAGTCAACTAGTGACGGGATGGAGTTTGGGTAACCTCAACCTCCCCCGAGCAACGCGAGGGGGATTCAGGCAATCTCGCAAAGCGGGAAGCCCGGTTTCTGTAGAGCACAGAGTCAGGAATCCAACGCAAAAAGCGGATCTCAAATCGGAGCTCGAACGCAAAAGATACGGACGAAAACGCGTTCTGTCAGCACTGACCGGACTCACTGGTGCGTCCGGTCGATAGGCACCGGACGCGTCCGGTCAGCTGAACTGCGTTCTGGGAGCTCTCTGTTCACGACCGGACTCACAGAGAAGAAGCGTCCGGTCGTTACAACTGAGCGTCCGGTCAAGCACCGAGGAGGCAATGAACAGTGCCTTCAGTGCGTCCGGTCATGCGAAACCCTAGCGTCCGGTCGCACAAAACGCTTTCTGACAATATTGACCGGACTCTGAGGTGCGTCCGGTCAGGAACGATCGGACGCGTCCGGTCCACAGAAACTCGTTTCGGGAGCTCTCTGTGTTGGACCGGACTCTGCGTTAAGGTGCGTCCGGTCGAATCCCAGTCAGCGTCCGGTCACCACGCGCGAACTGGACAGCGCGGGTGTTCAACGACCGGACTCTGGCTCGGTGCGTCCGGTCGCTATGAGGCAGCGTCCGGTCACCCCGACCAGTCCCCTGTTCGTCCACCGAATCGACCCGATCTCCCTCAAATCAAAAGCACTAGGGCTCTAACTTCGTGTGAGGGATCACAAGGATGTTAGTGAGCTACTCCTAAGAGATCATGGCTCGAACCTAACTCCAAATCGGTGAATCGAAGAAAACGGTGAGGAACGGGCAAGAACTCGATCCCAAAACTAAATCCGCCCGATCTGTGAGTTCGTGAGGTATTAGAGAAATTCCTTCGGTAGAAAGAAGACTCTCACGAAGCTACACAAGATGGTTCAAACGGATTTGCGAATCTTCCCTCGAAACAAGAATTCTCGTGAAGAGCGAAAGAAGGGAAAACGTGCAAACGCGAAGAACAAAATCGCAAGACAAATCAAAGCACGAATTTGATCCTTGGACTCAGAGGAATGGATGATTCATTAAGCACTTGGTGTACGGGCTACAAGCCACTCCAGCAGATCAAAGCTTGGATGGCGAAAAGCTCAAGAACAAGAGCCAACTCTCCTAACCCTAGCCTACTCTCACAGGAACAAAATGAGAGAGACACCACCACTAGTCTGCCAAGGATGCGGCTGCCCTAGCAGCCCCCTCCATATATATAGGCGCACGTCCTAATGACCAAGGCGCCCTTACATTAAGCACTCGTCCCAAATACCCCCCAGGGGTAAAACCATCCAGACTTGACAGTCTTCATCCGACGGCCACGCCCGCACATCCGGTAGCTTCGCCTCGACGCAACCTCACCCGATGCCGCCACGTGCCGCCACTGTCGACCGCCGCGCCTTCTCACCGATAGCTTCGCCGCAACGCAAGCCTCTCGGTGCCGCCACGCGTCGACCGTCCTTTCGGACCAACCCCCTGATTTTGAGGCCCAAACCAGGCAAACCGGCCACCCCGAGTTTTGAGGCCCAAACTCGGAAACCCGCAAGCCCAGGTTTTGAGGCCCAAACCTGGAAACCGTCCATCCCGAGTTTTGAGGCCAAACTCGGAAACCGTCGATGGTAGCTTTTTGAGGCTCAGCTACCGAACCCGCACCGTAGACGGGATGTGGTTCTCACACCCCGACCACCGGCACCGATGCCGATGCATGTCCAGCCTCCACGCCGGGCACAACGCCTTCGCCTTCCTTCTTGACTTGGCCGACGGCACTTGCGCCGCACGCAAGCCCATGTCCGACCTCCCGCCAAGCGACCCGACTCCAGCGCCTTCCTCCTGACTCGGCCGATGCACCGCACATCCCCATGTGCTCTTGCTCGCCGATGCCACGTGCCAGCTACCACAGCTGGTCCTCTGGCCCTCTGGTCCCTCAGTTCAAGCCTCCCGTCCGCCTTTCACCGCTCGGTTCGTCGGCATGGCACGTCCGCCGCACGGCACGCCCATCCTTCACCGCACCCGGTCCGTCAGCACGGCACGGCTCAACTTGACCTTCACCTCGCCATAGACCACTGTCTCCGAGCTCCACACCTGCACATCAACACAGCCAAGAGACACATGTCGCACACACACACCAACCCAGAAACACCACACAACTCACGCCACCGGTTAGTCATAAGCATTAAGCGCATAGCAAATAATGACTCAACCGGGTAAAAGCCTCAAACCTTCCTCAACACAGTCAATCATTCATCATATGTATTCTCAATCTCCCCCTTGATGAATGCATTGACTGACAATAAAATCAAAAAGGAAGGGTTTGAAGGCCAGTCTCACTCAAGTGCCCAAAAGCCAGGTAAAAGCAAACACAAGGCCACTTGAGAGAGGGAGGATCATGAATACTCCAAATAAAAGCTCTCGGTCCCAAAAGAAATGGGAAAAGCGGGCAAAGCCTCCACATAACCGAAGAGTCAAGAGAAGACAAGAGTTTCATGAATCCCAAAAGGCACTCGAAAACCAATCTCAAAAATTGTCAAACAATCATCACAAAAAGAAACCAAGGTACTTATCCACTTGGATTCACTTGGGTTACTCCCCCTTACTTGGGTTTCTAAATTTCCCCCCTTACTTGGGTTTCTAAATTTCTCCCCCTTGATGATTGAATTGACAGAAACTAAGCACAAGAGATGGTTTGAGATACCAACACCGAAAGCTTGGTCCCCAAAGACATGGGCAACGGCTCGACGCAACCAAGCGAAGGATCGGAGCAACAACTCAACAAAAAGCAAAAGACTTGGTTCCCAAAGACATGGGCAACGGCTCGACGCAACCAAGTCAAAGATGAGCTAGTCCTCAAGAAGAGGCAGAAAAGGGCTCAACACCGCTAGCTCAAGGCTCGACACCAAATGAAGCTGAAACAGCGCATAAGAAGCAAAACTGCTAGTCCCTCAAGATAGAGGCACAGAGGCTCAACACAACTAGCAGAAAATTTGATACCATTGAAAATCAGCCACAAATTGGTGAAAACAGCTAGTTCCTCAAGACAGAGGCAAAACGGCTCAACACAACTAGCTGAAGGCTCCAAACCAATCAAAAATACCAAGCAAAAACTGCTAGTCCCTCAAGAGAGAGGCAAAACGGCTCAACACGACTAGCACGCTCGATACCAATGCCTTACGGCCAAATATGCTCCGCACCAATGGAAAACCAATCGAAGCGTACCAATGAAGGAACACAAGGAAGGTTCAATTCCAATTGAAAAAAAGCCCAAAGAAAAGGCTCAAGTCGAAATGGAGCACAAACACTCGGAGCATGCGGAGAAGCAGCAAGACAAAAGCGACTCCCCCTGAAAGCAAGCCTATATACAAAAGCTAGGCAATACAGCTCAAGACATCAATTGCATTCCATACCGGAAGATGGATACCAATTGGAACACATAAAAGAGCTATACCGAGTGAAGATACCAATTGAAGAAGAAACCAAAAAAGCTAAAACTCCCCCTCGCTCAAAGCTCTCCCCAAAATGCATGACTCTCCCCTTTGTGCCAACACTCAAGCTCCCCCTTGAAAACAGCTTCTCCCCCTTGACAAAAGGGAACATGCTGAGGGGTTTTGACATTTTCCACAAAATTGACACAAACACAAGACAAGTCATCCAAAAGCATATGGGGGCAGTGAGAAGCATTAAAAGAGCCCGAAACCAATTGAAGGTGACCACAAAGAATATCGGAGCTGGGGGTATGCACACTAAGCTAGAATGCATGAAATGTACAATGCAACAGCTTCAAGTGTATAGCAATCAGAATAAAAAGATGCTCAATGGGGTGCTGCCCTGAAAGTGTAGCAATCAATACAAATGCTAGCTAAGGCTCAAACTGATCAAATGAATACGAAATATGAACAATTAAGCATATGAGCAGTTTTAAGCCATTCGAAAAGGTGTTCACCACTAAAATAGCACTTAGCATGGATAGACAGGAAATCAACCAAGTGCTAACTCAGGTATAAAAGGTGAACTACCCTTAGCAAAGTTCAATCATCATGCAATAGAATGAAGCATAGACTTGTGTTATTTTTTTAAAAAAAATTTATTGGAGTTTGCAGCGGTATTAACACAAGTTCATATTAAAGCATGTGATTGCGAGAGGTTGAAAGCATGGTCATTGCCTAACTTTTCAACCGGGCTAAGCCTATGCAAGAAAAGCAATCAGAAGCTTAAAGCACCGGTTTCGGTCTTACACTACACGGCTCAAGTTTAACTCAAATGTGCAATGAGAAACAGTCTCGATACCGTGATGTGCTGACACATGCAATCCCATCTCGATCTTTTCATTTCACTAATACTTGGATCAAAATTTTAAGCACAATGTACATATGAACAATCCAAGCAAGTGAATGACTCAGTGCAAGAGACATAGCAACCTAGCATACAAAAGATAGCATAAGTGATCTCAACACATCCTACCCATGCTAGTTGCTAATCTCAATGGTGAACAAATTAAAGGTTTCATAGTTGATTAGTCAAGTTCACCATTTGCAAAAATAGCTTAGCTCATAGCATGTATCAAGTGATCAAAAAGAGCCTAAGCTACAAGCATCATCATGAATAAACAGGGCATACCAAAAAGAGCATAGTCTTATTTTCATTACTATATACATGAAGCTCTAAAATGCAAGATGTACATGATGAAATGCATGCAAAAGCTAGTCTATCAAAGACAAAGCAAAAACTAGCCTAAAAGGAACACCCAAAACAAAAGGGTATCGGAGATGACCAACTATGATACAATAAGCAAAATGCTTCCCCAACTAAAAGGGAAACACACATCCAGCTCACAAGCGAAGAGCCAGGAAATGCTCAAGCGACAGGCAGCAAAATCCACATCGGAAAGACCACACAGCAGAAAAGGGGTCGAAGAAGGAGTGTACCAAAAACCGAACTCAGAAGTGTGTCGGAGGTACCTCATGAAGCACATGACCGCCTGCTGGTGTGATGCCCGAGGGGACGCCTGATGCTGCTGAACTCCGGGGCGCCTGCCTCGCCGAAGTCGCCTCCCCTTCGCCTGATGCTGTCGCTCGCCCAGGTGCTGCTGGTGCTCACTGGAGAACTGCTCGAACGGAACCCCAAGTCGTGGAAGAAGTGGGATCGGGTCCGTGAGCCGAAATGCTCTCTCCAGGCTCCTGTTCTCCGGCACACTCAAAAGCAGAAGAAAGCACAAGGCATTGTCTCGTCCAGTGTGACCTCAAGGTCTCCACGAAAACGGTTAGTCACATAAAAGCATAAGGTAAGCTCTCAACAAAAAGAGGTCTACCCATGAATGATACCGCAAGGAGATATGAATCCAAACTAGACAAGACTACCATGCAACAGGATAAAGCACTATGGAGCAAAATGCATCCTAAGGACATGATCAACTCAAACGCAGCCTAAATCTCAACACATGCTACAATGCAAGATAATGATAGCAATAGATCCAAAAGCATGTAACATGATAAAATCGAGGAAAGACTAGTGCTCAAACTAATCATATCAACAGGATACATGTAGCTAACCAAAACTAGCACCTGAAAAGTGACACCTAATGAACATCACACCTCTACAAGTAAAGCTCATGGAGAGGTATGGTAAAACATGGCATAATGTTCATAAGGATCACAGACTAGCATGAAAAGTGGATAATCCACAGAAGCTATACACAAAGCTAGCATGACATGATATACAAGATAGCACATGCTAGACTAAAGCAAAACATGATACAAAAGAAAATGTACATGTAAAAGCTATACAAGTAAGCACATGAAGAACCATCTCATACCACAAGACATAAATCATGGATGAACAAGGTATGAGTGTATAAGAAAGCTCACCAAGCTATACAAACCTCTTTGGAGGCAAATCTAAACGGGATGCAGAGAACCATCAAAACTCGATCACATCTAAAAGATCAAGCTCCATTCGGCGCATGTCCTCCACCCCGCGTCCTCATATCTACACACAAGAGGACAAAGTAACCCGAGCCTTGGATCCCGAAGGGTTAGCAAGCATGTACTCGGGAATCCAGGACTTGGTCACAAATCTCAACTTCTCATGTGGGTTAGCATGATGCAAATGCTGGTTCAAAAGCGATTTTGAAACACCCTTGGAAGCATTCCTCAAAAGGACAACTCGAGGAGAAGAACGAGTCGTACCACGGGAAAAGAGGCAAACATCTTCCAAGGTCTTTGTAGAAGAACCAATAGAAGCATCATGAACAGCATGACGTGGACGAAGAGAAGAAGCACTAGAAGCATATCCACGACCATGACCTATCCCACTAGAAAAGGAGTCATAAATCCCATCAACAAAAATGGGCTTCTTACTAGGAGCACAAGCGTTCATGCCATGAGACAGGCTATGAATCACCATCTTCCTAGAAGAGCGAGCTTGGCGCAAACGTTTGGCACGCCGATAGCAAAAGCTTTCTTGATGCCCATCTTTCTCACAAAAAGAGCAATGGTACAAAGGCCTACTGGCAGGCACACCATTCTCCGACAAGTGAGAAGTCCCTTGGGACTTAGAACAAGAAGCATCAACCACCAACTTGGTGCCAATGCTAGGAGCACACGTGCCATGGGAAAGGCTACGCGGCTTCCTAAAAGCCTTAGCTCGAATTCGCCGCTCGTGCTTGACACGGCGAAAACAAAAATCGAATGAATGTCCATCCTTCTTGCAAAAAGTGCAATGGAAAACTGGATTGGGAGGACGAGTCCCAAAAATATGAGAAGCACCCTTGTCAAGAGAAGTCCCTTGGACATCACTCGAAGAACTAGCAAGGTTAGGAGTAGCTATGAAAGAGCTATCCGAAACCTTGGCACTAGTGCTAATGTCAAAAGACTCACGCGCAACACAAGAACTCAACTCCGGTTGCAAAGAAGCAATTTTAGAAGCATCAACATCGGAGTTGCAAGAAATGCGTGACTCAAACGACTTAGCACAAAGGCTCTTGCACCTTTTGGCTAAAACCTCATTCTCAAACATGAGGCGATCACAAGTACCACAAGGAGTGTTTTTCAGATTCTCCATCTCCTCCTTTATGCATTCGGCATATGTGGTACGCAAGAGCTCAACTTCACTCTCAAGGTTGGCACTCATATCATTGTGCTCAACCAACTTAGCGCTCATATCATCGCGCATTTGCTTCAAAACCAAAACTTCTTTTTCCAAATCAATGCATGATGTGCACATGAAATCGGTGGAAGAAACATCACCATTCCCATCAAGCAAAGAATCATGAGTAGCACTAGAAGCATGGCAAGCATTTTTATTCAAAGAGCACAAGCTACAAGGCCTAGCATTTATCTCATCAATTTCAGCCCTAGCATGCTCAAGTTTATCTACACATGTAGTGTGAGTCAATTTTAATTCATTAATTTCAGCATGCAAAGACTCACATGAAACACATGGTAAAGAAGCTTTTGACCTAAGCAAGGCTATTTTAGATTTAGCATAAACAAGGTCCTTGCGCAAGTCAAAGCAAACAAGACATGGTATGGAAGCATTTGATTTCAACATTTCATTTTCAGATTTTAAGCTAGCAAGAGAAAAGCATAGCTCATCATTCTTCCTAACCATGTCACTACAAGAGGTGCAAGGTAAAGAAGCACTAGACTTCCAATGAAAAAGGCCACATTTCAACCTAGCAATGGAGCATTTCAACTTCTTGATCTTTCTATGCAAGGTATCACAAAGCTCATCATATCTCAGGTTATCATCACAACAAGCTTCAAATCGTTGGGACAAAATCCCAAGACTAGCGAGAAGTGTACCTTTCTTGGCCTTGCCAAGTTCACGTATACGATCCTCCGTTGAATGCTCATCATCTCCTAGGAAGTCCAGCAAAGCATCCACCTCACGTTCCACCTCAAGAGCCGTACTCCTCCTTCTTGCCAAAATGTCGTCCTCGATCACATGTCCAAGACTCAAACCTAAGGACAAAGACACACTGGAAGAAGAACTTGGTGCCATCTCGAAAAGCACCGTTAGTGTTAGCCAAAACACAAGCTCAACACCTCGACAAGCAAAGTCGGAAACAGAACCGCTCTCAGAAGGTCGCCTTCACAGATCCGGAACCGGTTAAGGTAGAGAGATCCTTAACTGGCTCCGATACCAATTGAAGGACCGAAAATGCTAAAGCAAGGCGACCAGAGGGGGGGTGAATGGGAGCCTAAAATTTCTTCTCAGAAATTATGGCCTCTGTCCCAACAAAATCAACCCCAAGAGCAAAGCCGACACACGTGATGTCCTCGACCCAAGAGTATGGGTGGATGTTCCCTAGGAACACAGCGGGACACCACAAAAACTCCCTCTTCCAAATCCACGCAAGTCAACTAGTGACGGGATGGAGTTTGGGTAACCTCAACCTCCCCCGAGCAACGCGAGGGGGATTCAGGCAATCTCGCAAAGCGGGAAGCCCGGTTTCTGTAGAGCACAGAGTCAGGAATCCAACGCAAAAAGCGGATCTCAAATCGGAGCTCGAACGCAAAAGATACGGACGAAAACGCGTTCTGTCAGCACTGACCGGACTCACTGGTGCGTCCGGTCGATAGGCACCGGACGCGTCCGGTCAGCTGAACTGCGTTCTGGGAGCTCTCTGTTCACGACCGGACTCACAGAGAAGAAGCGTCCGGTCGTTACAACTGAGCGTCCGGTCAAGCACCGAGGAGGCAATGAACAGTGCCTTCAGTGCGTCCGGTCATGCGAAACCCTAGCGTCCGGTCGCACAAAACGCTTTCTGACAATATTGACCGGACTCTGAGGTGCGTCCGGTCAGGAACGATCGGACGCGTCCGGTCCACAGAAACTCGTTTCGGGAGCTCTCTGTGTTGGACCGGACTCTGCGTTAAGGTGCGTCCGGTCGAATCCCAGTCAGCGTCCGGTCACCACGCGCGAACTGGACAGCGCGGGTGTTCAACGACCGGACTCTGGCTCGGTGCGTCCGGTCGCTATGAGGCAGCGTCCGGTCACCCCGACCAGTCCCCTGTTCGTCCACCGAATCGACCCGATCTCCCTCAAATCAAAAGCACTAGGGCTCTAACTTCGTGTGAGGGATCACAAGGATGTTAGTGAGCTACTCCTAAGAGATCATGGCTCGAACCTAACTCCAAATCGGTGAATCGAAGAAAACGGTGAGGAACGGGCAAGAACTCGATCCCAAAACTAAATCCGCCCGATCTGTGAGTTCGTGAGGTATTAGAGAAATTCCTTCGGTAGAAAGAAGACTCTCACGAAGCTACACAAGATGGTTCAAACGGATTTGCGAATCTTCCCTCGAAACAAGAATTCTCGTGAAGAGCGAAAGAAGGGAAAACGTGCAAACGCGAAGAACAAAATCGCAAGACAAATCAAAGCACGAATTTGATCCTTGGACTCAGAGGAATGGATGATTCATTAAGCACTTGGTGTACGGGCTACAAGCCACTCCAGCAGATCAAAGCTTGGATGGCGAAAAGCTCAAGAACAAGAGCCAACTCTCCTAACCCTAGCCTACTCTCACAGGAACAAAATGAGAGAGACACCACCACTAGTCTGCCAAGGATGCGGCTGCCCTAGCAGCCCCCTCCATATATAGGCGCACGTCCTAATGACCAAGGCGCCCTTACATTAAGCACTCGTCCCAAATACCCCCCAGGGGTAAAACCGTCCAGACTTGACAGTCTTCATCCGACGGCCACGCCCGCACATCCGGTAGCTTCGCCTCGACGCAACCTCACCCGATGCCGCCACGTGCCGCCACTGTCGACCGCCGCGCCTTCTCACCGATAGCTTCGCCGCAACGCAAGCCTCTCGGTGCCGCCACGCGTCGACCGTCCTTTCGGACCAACCCCCTGATTTTGAGGCCCAAACCAGGCAAACCGGCCACCCCGAGTTTTGAGGCCCAAACTCGGAAACCCGCAAGCCCAGGTTTTGAGGCCCAAACCTGGAAACCGTCCATCCCGAGTTTTGAGGCCAAACTCGGAAACCGTCGATGGTAGCTTTTTGAGGCTCAGCTACCGAACCCGCACCGTAGACGGGATGTGGTTCTCACACCCCGACCACCGGCACCGATGCCGATGCATGTCCAGCCTCCACGCCGGGCACAACGCCTTCGCCTTCCTTCTTGACTTGGCCGACGGCACTTGCGCCGCACGCAAGCCCATGTCCGACCTCCCGCCAAGCGACCCGACTCCAGCGCCTTCCTCCCGACTCGGCCGATGCACCGCACATCCCCATGTGCTCTTGCTCGCCGATGCCACGTGCCAGCTACCACAGCTGGTCCTCTGGCCCTCTGGTCCCTCAGTTCAAGCCTCCCGTCCGCCTTTCACCGCTCGGTTCGTCGGCATGGCACGTCCGCCGCACGGCACGCCCATCCTTCACCGCACCCGGTCCGTCAGCACGGCACGGCTCAACTTGACCTTCACCTCGCCATAGACCACTGTCTCCGAGCTCCACACCTGCACATCAACACAGCCAAGAGACACATGTCGCACACACACACCAACCCAGAAACACCACACAACTCACGCCACCGGTTAGTCATAAGCATTAAGCGCATAGCAAATAATGACTCAACCGGGTAAAAGCCTCAAACCTTCCTCAACACAGTCAATCATTCATCATATGTATTCTCACATTCCATCTAACATCCCTATCTAAGCCAAATTTTCTAGGTCTAACACCCTGTGCAATGCAGTAGTTTTTGAACATAGCAATTCTTTGATTAGAAGAATTTAAGAAGCTGATAGCAGTTCTAAAATCCTCAGTGTAAGGTTTAAACCTTTTTAAGCCAAATTTTACAATGAGATTAATAATATGGCAAATACAACATTGATGCATAAGATTATCAGAACCAAGATAACCAACAAGCATAGGCTTTAACGTTTCCATGGCCTTAACATTAGAAGAAGCATCGTCAAGAGTAACAAATAATAGCTTGTCAATCAAACCAAATTCTTGAACAACACAACTAACCTTTTCAGCAATATTCTCACCTGTATGGCTTACATCAATCAACCAGAGACCAATTACCTTTTTTCTGCAACTCCCAGTCAGCACTAACATAATGAGCCACAACACTGATATAGTCTTCCTTAGCATTACCAGACCAAATGTCTGATGTCAGAGCAACAGAAGAAGCACCAGACAACACATAGTTCTTAATAATATTACGACGTTCATTAAAAAGCTTGGTAAGATCTCTAGTGGTGGTTTGTCTAGAGACTTTAGCAAACCTAGGATTATGAGCTCTAACAATATATTCTTCCCAAGCATCTGTTTCACCAATTCCTAAAGGAAGATCAAGCTTAGCAATCAAACGACACAATTCAAATCTAGCAACATCAGGGTTATAGTCCCAGTTATGCACAGAACCATCAGAATTGTATGTTAGCCTAGACTGAACCCTAGCATGTTGATCACTTTTAAGCCTACAAGATTTTTGGTGCCTCTTTAAGTGACCAGTACCAGCAGATGATCTAGCAGATAAAGTAGTTTTACACATCTTGCATTTAGCCTTAGTGCAAACCTTAACACCATTGACAGTCTCAAAGATCTCCTCAAAATCAACCCACACAGGTGATTTACGCTTACGAAGATTACTAGTACCAATAGCAGATGGAACAGACTCGTCAGAGTTCATAGTTGCCGTCACACCTTCACCACCGTCGCCGTCCAGATCAATCAGATTGGGAGCAGCAGAGCTATCCCCAAGATCGATGTCGAATAAGGCAGCAGCGTCCTCTCGGGTGTCATCGTCATCCTCACCCTCTGGGGCCAGGCCTGGCGGAAGGACTCCATCCTCCTCGACCATGCACTCTGCCTCTCTAGCCCGTTCCTCAATAGTGCGGGTGGTCGCCTTACTTCCTCTCTGCCGCAGGTAGAGGAAGAAGCATCAGCTACCGAACTGCAAGCACAAATAACAAATAGGGTTAGATGCAGCAAAGGCTAGGGCCAGGGAAGAAGCAACAGTTAGGGTTAGGGTTTACCTTCGCAGCCGGAGCCCGGTGTCAAAGAAGACGAGGCCAATCCAGAGGCCAGAGAAGACGACAACGACACTCGGTTAGCAAGGACGGCGAGTGGTGGGGGAGGGTCAGACGAGGACAACAATCTCACATAATCACCGACAGATCTAGAGCCTAGAGGGGGATAGGAAGAGGGAGAGAAGGGAGATAGGGATCCAAGAATGGGAGGACGCCAACGATAGGCTCCTCGAGGTCACCGGAGTTGGGGTCCAAGACGGCGAGGACAACTCCTCGTCGAGCTCGAGGTCCAGCAGAGTGAGTCCATGAGACTGCGAGAGGTGGGTTAGGATTAGGGGAGGTCGAGGGGGTGATACAGCAGCCGGCAAGTCACCGGAGTCGAGGTCGACAACGGCGAACTCGAAGGCAAGGACGAGCCGACGAGGTGAGGTGGTGGTGGGTGGTGCAGATCTGCGAAGGAAGTCAGGCAGATCGAGAGCGAGTGTGGCGTGGCATGGAGGGTTAGGGTTAGGGGAGAGGGCTGCGCCCACACGTTATATACGTGGGGGGGGGGGGTGGCGGCGAGCTGTTGACGGGCCGGCCTCTTTGGCCAAAATGACGAGCCTCAGGCTGCATGGCCAATTATAAGCATAGTAGCAGCGCGCACACCATCACCCAAAATTTGAGGCCGGAACAGTTCAGTCAGAACCGGACAGTTCACCAGTTCCTTAAAAAACTGGCCAGTTCATCCGGTTTTTACCAATCCAATTATATGGATGGTCTTTTAAGTGAACCGAACCGGTATACGCTCTGGTTCGGTCTTTTACCGGTCGGATTACCGGTCCGATCCAGTCCAAATAACTAGGGATATACCTCTTATAAATGAAGAACTTAAAACTAAGGGTCCATGTCCCACCTACTTTGTTCCTCGTGGTACCAAAATTTTTTGTAATTGTGCTCCGCGGGCCCTAGCATGCTTCCTAAGGCCCCGTTTGGTTGGGTTGTGGCTTTTGTAAAAGCTGCTCTGGGCTGTGACTTTTGTAAAAGCTGCTGTGAAAAAGTAGTTGTGGCTTTATTGGAAGCCTGTTTGGTGAAATGAGTGTAGCTTTTGGAAAAGCTTGTGTCACCTCCAGGAGGGCCCCACGTGTCATACACACAGAATCATCTTCTTCCTCACGTACACACAAGGAAGACCGGGCAGGGCCGCCGCGCCGGGCAAGGCCGCGTGGCTCCCACCTGTTCTCGTTGGGCGGACGCGGGAGAGGGGGAGGGCGGGCCGCGCCGCTCGTGCCGCTCCTGTTGGGCAGAGCCGGTCGCGCCGGGCAGGGCCGCGCCGGTCGAGGACGGTCGCGTGGCTGCCGCCTATGCCCATAGAGTGGGTGAGGGGGAAGGGGCGAGCGCCCGCCGGAGCTTGGCCAGGTCCGCGCCCGCCGGGACCGGGTCGGGGCCGCCACCGCGCTCGCCGGAGGTAGGGACGAGATCGCGAGCTCGTGCGAGCTCGCCAAGGCAGGGGCCGCGAGCTCGCCGGAGCCATGGCTGGGGCCGTGGCTGCCCGCGCCGGCGCCGGAGCTCGTGCGATCGTTTCTCGTAATGCCGCGGTAGGAGAAAAGAAAGGGGAAGAAATGAACCAGTACGCAACATAACCGATGGCAGGTGGGTAATTTTTCTTCTCAAAAGCAGTTGAAAGCTGGAGGAGTGGTGCTTTGAGTTTTGTACTAGAGCAAAAGCTGTTTTTGGCCTAAAGCAGCTGTGGCTTTTCACCCCTTTGGTTGGCTTTTGGCTTTTGCAAAAGAAAAAGCAGGTTGAAAAGCCCAACCAAACGGGGCCTAAAGCTCTTTGGCGAAAGACCAAGCAGCTGATGTCGCGGTATCCAAGCCCATGTACACCAAAACAAAACCAAACAGATCCACTTAGTAGTCACTCTGGGCGTTCGGTGAACCGAAACCGTCCAGTCCGGTTCTTCGGTTATTTAGCTAACTCCGTTACCTGCAAACAAGGCACGGATCGGTTATTTTCAAAACGTGAAACCGAGCTAATTTGGTTTCGGTTAATTCGGTTCGATTTCGGTTATAACCGAAAGGAACCAAAAATTTCAGGAATCAATAATAGCCTATTAAATTGCAAATTTAGGCAGCATTTTCCCAGATTTTCGTGGAGTCAACAGCGACAATTTTGAGAGCAATTCAGCATAAAACAATAGTACAACACATATATAATTTAGAAAGCAATTCAAAGGAGTACAAGCAACAATTCACCAACAATCCAATACTCCACTATCCAAGTCTAAGTGTCCAACAACAACAGGTAACAATAATAAAACATGCAAACACAATTTCAGACGTCCAGGTCCAACAGTTCAGCATACCAGTATAAATAATAAAGCATAGAGCAATATTAAAACAAGAGATTCTTGTCCAACACCAACAGCACAAGTGAAATTGAAACACTGCAGCACGACACATGAAGTCAGGAAGACAGGAACCACCGAACCATCCATTCCACACTGCAGTCTGCAGTACTGCACAACCACTCCTTACTCCTTTAGCTTTTTAGCAAACCTGAAATAATATTTGCAAACTGAAACAAGAAAAAATATACTTATGATGACTTGATGAGTGTATGAGTATATGACTACAAGAAAGGATAATATATAGCTATGATATAAGATCACCTCCAATTTTTTTGTTTTTGCTTTCATTTGAGGATTTGGTTGGATTAGAGGATTTGCTTGGCTGTTAGCTTATGTTGGTGGATGTAACCATCTTCCTTTTGCTTCCTCAAATTTGGGACTTGGCAACATGAGCATCAATAATTGCTTTGTTCTTGAATTCTTGAATAAATTCTAAAAATAGAAAACAACATAGAAAGGAAACATTAATTATTTTAGTCATTGTTAAAAACAGTAAAGAAATGGTAAGCTGATGCTCACCTTCTTGTATTTTGCTAATTTCTTCAGTATTCTCAACTAAGTATTTTGCTAATTTCTTCAGTATTCTCAACTAAGTTGACGAGAGTTGCTCTTCTAAGCCAATCTTGAGTGCCAACAAGAGCCTCAATCATAAATGGGGTGAGTGAACTCCTAAAATCATCTAGAATACGCCCACATGTGCTAAATGCCGATTAACTAGCAACTATGGAGATTGGAATAGCGAGCACATCTCTAGCCAATGTAGACGAGATGGGGAATCTACTGACTGCCCCTTCCACCAAGCAAGAATATCAAACTTTGTATGATCTTCTTCACACTCTTCAGCTAAGTACCTGTCCAGTTCAGTCCTGCCCCTAGGCCTGCTGTAACTGCTTGCTCCACTATTCTGCCTAATCTTCTTATTCAGTTTACCCGTAAACTTTCCACCATCCTCCTCACTTTGCTTAGATTGGGATGATTCACTTTGTTGCTGCTGCACATCACTTGCTAAACTATTGAGCCTGTATTCTTCAAAAAGGTCTTGCAAGCACTTGGTAATTGCAGACCAAACCTTCTGTCCAACACCTACACCATACATCTCTTCAATTGCTATTTCTGTATATTGTGAAAGCTTGTATCTAGGATCAAGTACGGCAACAACAAATATGAGTAAGTTTATATTTTCCTTCTCCTTCTCCTTCCCCTTTCCCTTTCCCTTCTCCTTCTCAGTTTGAACTTCTAAATTTTCACGCCACTTCCCCCAATACTTCTAAGTCAGTAGTTAACCTGAACCCAACTAGCCCACAAGCAGCTTTCTCAGCTTGTTTTCTTTCGTCCAAACCAAATCAGCCTAAAAGGAAAACCAGATCGTAGAAACTAGAAACTGGTTTCGATCCGAACTATTGTCAGGTTTATTGCCAACACGCTGGACCGATGTCATTACAATACTACCTCTATTCCAAAAAGAATGCAACTACAAGTTACATACCACATAAAATGATTCACATTTAATCAAGTTTGTAGTAAATAATACTTACATTTATAGATTCAAATAATTTATTATAAAAATAAAGTTCGTATCTAATCTAATGATGTTTATTTAGTATCATAAATATTGTTATTTTTAAATCTATAATTAGTCAAAGTTGAGAAAATTACATTTTTTCTAGGATGGAGGGAGCAGTGACTATATTACGAAGATACTAAATGAAGGACGTGCAAGCTGTGTTAGTTCTGCAAGCACATCTGCCCGCACGTTGGTTTTCCTCTCCCTAGCGCTCTCTCTCCTCGACTCCTCCTGGTGTGCGCTCTCTCTCTCCAGCGACCTCTCCGGTGGCTGTCCCACGCCCAACTCAGGTGAATCCCGACGAGCGTCCCGCACCTGCGCCCCAGCACCACCACCACCCGCACCATGACTGTGCCGCCACCCACATCAAGCTCGTTGGCCATGTTACAGCAGATCTGCCAGATCCAGCGGTGGTGGCATCAGATCCACTGCCGGATAGGCCCCTCCTCCTCCTCTTGTTGATAGTGCTAGATCTGGTTTTTAGGGTTCTAACAAACTCTCTCTCCCTTCTTCTAAAACTCTGGTGGGCTCATAAGGAAAGGGGTTTTGGAGAGGAAGGTAGGCCAGATGGTAGGAATGTAGGCGGGCGATTTAGGGGCCATGGCAGCAGTGGAGGTGGTCGGGCATGTCGGGGCGGGAGAGACTCGCCGGAGCTAGAGAAGATGGTGAAGGGGGAACTCGTTGGAGTTGAAGAAGATGACAGTGGGTGGGGAGAGAAGGGGCGAGAGGGCGGCCGTCGCGGTGCTACGATTCGTCGGAGCTTTGGTGAGCTAAAGGCATGGGTGGAAGTCGGTGGACAATAAATGTTGTGTTTTTTGAACTAAGAAGTGTTATGAGAAGGTGCGTGTGCTGGAAGTTAAATCCCGCAAACTGTAGTAAAGTCCTAATTATCAATAAGCTCATACAAAACTTCACTTGCAAATTAGAAACTATACACTTTGTCCGGAACAAATTGAGATATATTTTTATCCCTTATTCTATTTATATCATTGACATATGTTGATCCGTTGAATTAGTGATGTTGTGGTAAGAGATGGTGTTAATAAGAGCAACTCCAAGAGAGTCTATATCCTTTATAATTGTTAGGAGTAGAGATTTTGATAGAAAATATTCTTTAACTGGTTATCTACCCAGAGACTCAATATCCTTTCTAATTGTTAGAAATAGAGATTTTAATAGAAAAATGTTTTTCAACAGCTTCTTTAAGTGGTTATCCAAATATAGTTATCCTCGGTTTCGGATTTCTGCTAGCTAAAGATAGATAGCGAAAATGGCTCTCTAGAGTGTACACAAGATATATAAAAGATATTGGAGAGTGAAAACATATAGAAATCAATTTTTATGCAAATAACTATATAAATAATGATTTATAGAGTAAATTTTAGAAAGACTATGCATAAGGTTGACGGTAATAAATAACCAGGAATCACGACTAACCATAGTGGTGAGGAATAAGTGATCAACAAAAATTTGTTCATCATTTTGTGTCCATGGATTAGTATTATTTTATTTTATATTGTACGTACAAGTTCTAGGTACCGTTGAATATTTAGGCATAGATAGCAAAAGAAAAACATTTGGACATAATCTCTCACAACTGATAAAACTAGTATATTGTCCGTGCTAACGCTACGGGTCACATTAAATTCAAAGCTAATTGATTATATTAGACATATTTTAATTTTTAACAAATTTAAATGACAAACATAAATTTTATTATGAACAAACATTCATAGTGCGGCATGCACATACGTACATAAATTAGTTAGAGCAGCTAATTTTTATTCCAAATATCATCACCAAAGCTTCCAAGAAATCAAATCACAATAGTTCAAATCCAGTAAAAATAGAAATGCAGCAAATCTTCTGTTGGTTCTACCACATACTCCCTCCGTATAGGAAAAGGAAGTCGTTCTGGACAACGATACGGTCTCCAAAGTATAACTTTAACTCTTGTTTCTATAAAAAATATTTATTGAAAAATGGTATATACTTTTATGAAAATATTTGTCAATACAAATCTATTCATATGGCTTTTACATTTTAAAACCCAATAACTTAAAAGTTATTCATGATTTGTATTCTCAACGTGTGACCAAGACCTTGTCTAAATGACTTCCTTTTCCTATATGGAGGGAGTATATAGTAAAAATTGCGGATACATGGCTGTATGCCGAGTCTCTTAGTGATGAGTGATTGTCAACTGGGATGATGCGCATGTTCTTTGGCTTGTGTTGAGCAGGTGTCGAGCACGGATACAGTGATCAAAGACAAGGTGAAGATCAAGTAGAGACGTGCCGTGCTGATGGACCGAGAGTGGCGAAGGGCGGACGTGAGGCTTGGACTGAGGGACCGGTGGCCTGAGGATCAGCTGTGGTGGCTGACAGCCTGGGACAGCGACGAGCGAAGACGTGCGGGTGGACGGGGTGCACGGGCGGTGCATCCCCTCCATGGCTCGGTTTGGTGGTTGAGCCACAGAGAAACCACCGAGTGGACGGTTTCCAGGTTTGGGCCTCAAAACCTGGGCGCTGATGGTTTCCGAGTTTGGGCCACAAAACTCGGCCTGAGGACGGTTTCCAGGTTTGGGCCTCAAAACCTGGGTGTTGCGGGTTTCTGAGTTTGGGCCACAAAACTCAGGCGATGGTCGGCTGGTTTCCCGGTTTGGGCCTCAAAACCGGGGGTTGGCTGTGAAGGCTGGTTTGCCGGTTTTGGCCACAAAACTGGGGGCGACGTCCGGGAAAAGGACAAACAGAGTGGTGGCGGCAATCGGTGAGGTTGCGTCGAGGCAACGCTACCAGTTGTGCGGGCGTGGCCGTCAGATCTCCACCTACCACGAGTTAGTCCAGAATAACCCTAGGGTCTAGCTGGTTCGCTCTGTAATTAGTTAGGGGTAGAGTGGGAATTAGAATTAGGATAAGTAGAGGGAGACACCCACCTCCCATCTATCTTAGTCATTTGCTCTTTGCCTTCTAGGTTTTCCTGCTCTCCCAATCCCCTGCTGTAGCAACTGAGATCCGCAGAGAACCATACCTCTGTGTACTGGAGATTTTGATGAAGTGAGACCGTAATCTCACTGTTGTAGCGTGTGGTAGCCACACGGTTGCAGATCGATGACTTGATTCACGTTTTGTTCATGTTCTTCGCGTTCTTCGTTTCTCTGCGATTTTCCCGTCACTCGATCTCCCTCTCTACTGCGTCTTTGCGAAATCCGTTTGAATCAACTTGTTCTTTATAGTGAGGAGATCATTTCCACCGAAGGAATTCATCTAACTCCTCACGAACAAGTAGATCGGGTTGATTTCGTTTTCGTGGCGTTTTTTCGTTCATACTTCTTCCCCTTCGATTTCCCGGTGATTTAGTTGATTTGAGCGGATGATTTCTTGGGGATAGTCTCCTAACTACCTCGTGATCATCTTCTCCAAGTTTGGCAACAAGGGAGTGTGATTTGATTTGGATTTGGGAGGATTCGTGTGAGGGGCGACCAAAATCGCCGTCACTGGGTGGTCGCGGACATTCCGTGGTTCCACCGGTAGACAGTCCGCGCGTCGGGGGCGAGCCGGATCAGTGGCTGTGTTCCTCGACTGAGTTGCTTCAGTTTGAACGGCGGATAGTCCGCAGTTGCAGGTCGCGGACAGTCCGAGAGTCGAGCAGAAGGGTTCAACAACCTTGCTGTTTCTGGTTTTTGGCCGGCGGACAGTTCGCCATCCCCTCGCGGACAGTCCGCAGTAGGGCGGACAGTCCGGGACTTCAAGTCCGGACAGTCTGGGACTTGGCTGAAGCCTCCGGTTTAGTGCGTTTGCTCTCCCGGCTTCCTCGGTTAGTTTCCGGACTTCTCGTTTGGCCCTAGAGTTGACCAAGGAACCTCTCTAGGTATCTTTGCTACTTGTTAGCATCGGTATTTGGGGATTTCTCAACGTAGTCTTCCATCTATGTTCGGGACTTGGTTTTTTGAGGGTCGAACTTGTGCCGGTGCTTTTGGCGTTTGGATTGCTATCGCTTTGTGGTGCCTCGCTGTGATCCTAGGGATCATCCACCCTCTTCCAAGGGTCGTGGGCATCATGGTTTCGATCGAAGTTTTTGGGGGTTGATTTGTGGGACAAAGGCCGAAGTTTCGAGAGAAATTTTTGAGCTCCCATTCACCCCCCCTCTGGTCGCCTTGCTATTGCATTCTCGATCCATCAATTGGTATCGGGGAAGGTTAAGGATCATCCACCTTAGCCGGTTCTAGATCCACAGAAGGCGACATGGATCGCGGTGTGGGCAAACCGTCGTTTTTCGATGGGACGAAATATGCGTATTGGAAGATACACATGTTGGCCTATCTGCAGAGTATTGGTGCTTCCATTTGGGATATTTGCATCTCTGCTGATTACGTGGTCTTGGCTGCTCGTGTGACTCAGCGTCCGATCGATGAGCACGATGCCAATAGCCGAGCCCGTAATGCTTTTTCTCTTGTTTGAGCATGTCCGAGTTTGATCGCGTTTCTCACCTCGCTACGGCTCGGGAGATTTGGGCTACCCTCATGCGTTTCCATGAGGGAACCTCTCAAGTCAAAACCCGTCTCTACGAGTCATTCAAGCGAGAGTATGAGAACTTTCGACATATGCCTGGCGAGAGCATAGAAAGTTTATTCGTTCGCTTTCAGGTGATTGTCAACAGGATGAGGGCTAACAAGGAGTTGTTGCCTTTCGACGATCATGAGAGAGCTTTGAAGCTTTTGCATACTCTTGATCGGTCGGTGTGGGACACGAAGGTTCAGGCGATCATCGAATCACCTAACTATGAGACCCTCACATGCGACGAGCTCTTCAGTAAGCTCAAGTCCAGTGAGATTGATGCCATGGCGAGGGCTTCTTATGAAAATCCTTCTGGCCCGTCGATGGCTTTGGTTTCTGGCTCTTTTGCTAACCCCTCTGGAGGCTTTGCACTTTATTCCCTTCTGTCTGTCACAGAGGAGCAGCTGGAGTTCCTGGGGGATGACGAGTTGGCTTTGCTCGCCAACCAGTTCTCGCGGTTTCACAACAACTGCATGAACCGTCGCCGCGGAGGAGGACGCTCGGGATGCTTCGAGTGCGGCGACCCCAACCACTTCATCGCAAATTGCCTGAAGAAGAACAAGCAGACCTTCGGCAAGGCGGATCATGGGCACAAGTACGACTCCGGCAAGCGCAGGGCGAAGTACGTCCCCGCGAAGCACAAGCGGAAGGGCGGCTTCAACAAGGAGTACATCAAGATGAAGTACTTGGAGAAGGCCCAGGCTGAGCAGCGTGCGTTCTTCGCCACGCTCAGCGACGTCGAAGACTCGGATGACGACTCCGCTTCCTCAAGCGACGACGAGTCTGAGAAGAAGAAGAGGATCGAGGACAAGCTGAACGGTCTCTGCTTCTTCGCCGACGATGAGGGTTTCTGCACCATGGCCCTCGGCAAGGAGGTCGACGGCGAGCTGGAGGACATCTCTCGGGACGACGATGACGACACCTCCCAGGTATCTCAGACCCCCGATGAGCTTTCTGCTGAGGTCGAGAAACTTACTGCCGCTCTCCTTAGTCAAGACAAGCTGCTCAGGCGCGCTGCTAGAGAGAGGAAGGAGTTTAGGCAGAAGTGGGAGGATACGGTGAAGGAACTTGAATCTGTCATGTCCACTGTTGTTGTCACAGATGAGGATGAGTGTGAGATGTGCTCCACACACATGACTGACCTTCTCACTTTGAGAAGCAAGTATGTTGTGTTGGTAGGAGAGGTGGATGAGCTGAAGGCTAGATCCTCGCTGTTGGGTGCGTGCAAGTCTTGTGCGAGCTTGCAATCCGAGTTGGCATAGAAGAATGCCAAGATTGTGTGTCTTGAGAAGGCCAGCTCGGATAGCACGTGCGTGACTAGGTGCGTTCTTTGTGAGGGTTTGGAGATGGAGATTGCAAATGTGAAGCGTGACAAGATGCAAACCGAGGAGGAAAACACATAGCTTCGGACCATCTTGTCATGGGTGTCGAGTGGTGAGCCGCAGCTTGGGATGATGATGTCCCAGTTCAAGTGTGCTGCTAGAGGTCCAGGTGTAGGATTTGCTCAGGGTGTTGAGTGCGCTTAATCTTTTGGGAAGATTGGAGAGTCGAGTGGTCTGAACCCATGTGAGAAGCCCAACTCCACCACTACTCCCAAGCTTACCAAGATTCCACCCAAAGAGCCTCTAAAGCCTAACACCAATGATGGTGTATTTGTGGAACCTCCGAGAGCTCCACCCAAGAAACAATCATGGGCTCCAAAACCAAACCACCTCAAGAACAAGCTAGACACCATGCCACCCATCCAAGAGGAGCTTATGCCACAGAAGGGCAAAGTGATCCACACCCACTACCGTGAGTACCAACAACCCCCTATGAGAGCGGTGAGGTACCACTGTGAGCACTGTGGGAGAGATGGACACTTGAGTGAGTTTTGCTTTCGCCGTAAGAGAGAGGCGCGCCGTGCAAAGGAGATGAACAACACGGACATGTACCGTCCTTTCTATGATGTACATGTGCCGAATGGTCAGAAGCGTGCTGCTAGGCCTAGAGGTCCAAAACCTCAAGTTCCTAGGCCCAGGCCTCAAAGAGAATGTGCCCGGCGGGAGCCTGCTTTTATGGGCTATGGACCCCGTGGCGGTGGCTTTGTAGTGGAGCGCTTTCCCCCATCGCGTTTTGAGTATCGCGATGGACGCTCCTCCCTTAGCGGACCATGTTTTCCTCTACGTGGTGATCGCTCTTCTCGTAGGCGTGCTAGGAATGATTTTTCTGCTAATCGTTCTTTTGAGCAGCTGGCCTAACACTGGTATAATTCCCATTTTACTCACCCCAATGTTGGACCGTATGCTCACCCTATGTCTTTTTATTGATGTAGGTAAAACGATTGGAGAATGTTTGGTTGGTGGATTCCGGGTGCTCAAGGCATATGACCGGAAACGCCAAGTGGTTCTCCAGTCTTAGTCCGGTCGCCGGAAAGGAGTTTATCACTTTCGGCGACAACAACAAAGGTAAGGTGTTGTCTCATGGGTCGGTGCGAGTTAATGAGCACTTTGTGTTGCGCGATGTTGCTCTTGTTTCTAACTTGCATTTTAACCTTCTTTCTGTTTTGCAACTTTTCGATGATGACTATGAGATTCGTTTTAAACCGAATCTCAGTCGTATTTTGGATCCTCAGGGCAATCTTGTATGTTTGATTTCGCCCTTTGGAAAAGTCTTTCATGCGAATTTCTCGGAATCGTTTGGAGTTTTTCGTTGTCTTTTGGCTGGACCTTCCTCCTCTGATCTTTGGAAGTGGCATAGGAGACTCGGTCACCTGAGCTTTGACTTGCTTGCAAGACTTAGTTCACTTGGCCTAATCCGAGGATTGCCAAAGTTGTCCATGGAGAAGGATCTTGTTTGCCATTCTTGTAGACATGGGAAGATGGTAGCCGCTCCCCACCATCCAGTGACTCAGGTCATGACCAAGCGCCCTGGAGAGCTTTTGCACATGGACCTTGTTGGTCCGGCTCGGGTGAGCTCGGTTGGGGGGAAGCGGTATGTGCTTGTTGTTGTCGATGATTTTTCGAGATATTCGTGGGTTTTCTTTTTAACTGAGAAAACCGAGACTTTCTCCTTTGCTCGCAATCTGATTTTGCGTCTTCAGAATGAGTTCCTGTTAACACCAGATTTTCGCACATGTGAGGATATGACGGATCGGCCCAGCCAGCGGAGAAAAGAAGGATTCGGCAAGCATTCGATCGGCTATTCAGTTCTTAAGGCTTTTGGTGAGTACCTGCGCGGTCGGCTATTTCGTGAAGCAGAGACCCCATTCGGGAAATAGATGATGCAGGTAAAGCCGGCTTGCATAAGAAGGCATGTGGCGATAAAAGATGCCGAGAAGATTAGAGATAGATTTTTGGTATCTTTCCATATTTTATCATTGTAGATCGTAATCGTCTAGGACTCGTATCTTGTCCAGGGTATAAATATAAACCCTCGACCATTGTAAAACTATTCACAACCACATCAATACAACCGGCTCCGTGCCATCTTCGAGTCCTTATAGTCGTGTCGTCGAGTTCTTCGAGAGGAATCATCGATCCGTCGACCTCCGTAAGTACTGGCAACCTTGTTATCATGTCTAGTATCATGCGGTGGATTTAGATATGATGCAAGTAGTCTCGTACGTTAAGCTTAGTATCGTGCGGTGGATTTAAGCTTATGACGGGAAGTTTTTACCTATGACTTGTATCGTGCGGCGGATTGAGTCATGAGTAAAAATAGTTATCGGCTCTGTTAGATTTGGCAGATCTAATAGATTCATCAAGTTATCATGTGTTATATGTTTTATTTATTTAATTCGTACAACACTTTTTGCCCAATCTATATTGATCTTCATCCGGTCTTGTTGCGCACATTCACTTGTGCTTTGCTAATTATAAGATCATGATGGCCGAACCAACTTTCAATCTAGATTGTTACATGTTGCGGGTTCATGCATACCGATCATTTTTAAGCTTCGATAGAGCTGGGCGCCGTGCGGCAGGTGCAAGTTTTAGATTAGTTTAATCATGCTTTGTTTGTATGTTTCTTCTTCATGGACCCCAGTTCGGCTAGTTTGCCGATTCTGGTTAAGCTTACATAAGTAATGAGTACGTATAGATCTGTTCAGGTGCATGTGTGCTTTTAGCTTCTTATAATTAGATCGTATCATGCGGTGGATTAATCTAATTATAAGGAGTGGTGTAAATTTATAGCAAGTGGTATCATGCGATGGATTAGCTCTGCTTGAGTTTACGCCTGACGGGTTTATGAAGGCTGGACGTGCGGCAGACTAGCTGGATTGACCTATGCATATGTAATCTGAATAGATTTGTACTTACAAGTTACCTCTTTTATTCTTTTGTCACATATGTATTCGGCAATCGACATGTCTACATGCTTTCTCTTTACACTTGCCGAATGACATCTTAAACCTGTTTCGACAAACAGCTTCTATAGCTGTGTGCCTTTGAGATTGGCTTCTAAAGCTGTACATATGGAACTGTCTGGTTTTTATCCAGCATGTTCCAAGGTATTCTCACACTTTATCCCTTGTTGGTTTTCAGGTCAAACCGACTGGCACGTCTCTGGGTTCGATACACCCCGGGCTCCCGATTGAAGCTAGCCTCGTTCGGCTTGCTGTGTGCCTTTGACGCGAGGCGTCACGTTTTGCGTCAACACACTTTTTGGCACGCCCGGTGGGACAACTTCATTTCGAGATGCCTGAAATCAGCGAAGATCAGTCTGTCGATGTGACCATGGACGATTTGCCGCTAGAGTCAAAAGATCTGGTGCAGCGAGCTTGTGATGAGTTCCAGCGCAAGTGTTTGGAGACCTTCTCCAAGAATAAAAGCGGCAAGGTCTATCAGAAGCAGACGTTCCCGAAAGTTGTTCCTCACCACCAACCTGATGTCCCTGATGAAGAGGAAGCTATTCGGAAGATGACTGAAATAATGTATAAGACCGTATCAGGGGCCATGACCAATCATCAGTCGGCTTTCTTGAACACTTTTCGTGCTATCATGATCGATACTTTCGGTCCAAATGCAGATAAGTACTTTGAAGAGGCTGCTGGTCCAATGCGGGGACCATTGTTGTTCCAAGTACCTCAACGACAGAAAGTTGCCGAGAACAGTGGAGCTGGCCCAAGTACAGGAGGGATAATTTCTCAGGAGACTCAACAACCTCCCCAAACTTATGGCCAGCTTACGTTCGGCACAACAGGGAACGTCCCACCATCTGCTTCTAAAGTATCTCCTGTGGTGAACAGGATTCAAAAGAGTATGTTTGGAGATGGGTATCGAGAGTTTGTGGACTACAACTCGATTGACGCTTTTCCGAATCCCGGATACAGGGGTTCAGCAGGATTACATGCTGGGGGGCAAACACAAGCAGCTCCTGATTCAAATGTTGACCTCATCATGCATAAGATGGCTGATATGATGCAGAATCAGTTCGGCCTAAAACCGAAGAATCAGACATACCCGTACAAGTCTCCCTACCCAGTATGGTACAACCGAGTGGCTCTTTCTCCGAGAATCAAGCCTCCTACTGACCTTGGTACGAGATGATACCAGTACGAGGGAGCACATCAGTCGTTACCTGATGCAGCTTGGTGAAGCATCGGCAGATGAAGCTTGGAGGATTCGATACTTCCCGTTGTCGTTGACAGGACCAGCCTTCTCTTGGTTCGCCTCTCTGCCAGTGAATTCCATCAGTACGTGGGCGGAGCTGGAACAGAAATTCCACTCATACTTCTTTACGGGAACCAGTGAGAAGAAGTTGGTCGATCTCATGAGCTTGAGGATGAGGCCTGGCGAGACACCGCAAGAGTATCTGCGCCGTTTCAGGGAGACCAAAAATCTCTGTTATTCTCTGAATTTGCCGGATGACCAATTGCTGGGGATAGTCATAGCTGGCATGTTGCCGAATATCAAAGAAAAGCTATTCGGCATGGAGTTTGAAGACCTCGGGCAGTTATCACAAAGGTTGGCAATGATGAGCAACCAAGCTCAGGGATTCAGAAAGAGCAACTAGTTCCAGAAGGGTGACATAGCTGCCGAGATGTATCAGGCTTTCTTGGAAGACACAGTTGACTACGATGATGAAGATGAAGTAGCTGCAGCTGAGATAATCTGGGCCAAAGACCCAACTCAAGTCAACCAGCGATGGCTGAGGCAGCAAAAAGGTACCTATGATTTTGATGTCTCCAAGTCAGATAAGTTATTTGAGTATCTGCTAAAGGAAGGACGCATCAAGTTGCCGGAAGGTCATCCTATGCTGCTCCCTGAGGGTGTCAAAGACAAGAAGTATTGTGGCTTCCACAATACCAAATCCCACTCCATAAATGATTGCCGAGTATTCAGAGTGCGGATTCAGAAGGCCATCCAAGATGGACACCTAAGGTTTGATGGAAAAATGAAAGTGGATGGCAGTCCTTTTGGACAGAACACCGTGTCCTTCTCTGTCAATATGATTAATGCAGCCGATTTTGGGGGTAAGAACAAAATGAATGTTTTAACCTCTAATAGAGCGAAAGAAGCTGGTGCTGTTGACCCCGATCGGCAGATTACGAGTAAGGAATTTCAACAGAGGGTTCGGTTTCAGAACAACCGAATTGAAACAGGTGAAACCTCTAGGCCCAGAGTCACAACACGTATTCTATTGAACAAGTGGCGTCGCGAATAGGAACGATATAAAAAGCAGAGGTTTTATGAAGAGCAAGAGTTCCTGAAGAAACAGAAGGGGTATGAGGAAGAGATGTACCGACAAGAACGAGAAGATATGGAGGAACAAGGACAGTCTCATTGGGAATGCTCGTTCTTCCAATACTGTTGGAACGAAGGCTTGAAGTTGCCTGTTAAGAACAACTGCCCTGAATGCAGTAGTCAGTACTCCGAGTACAGGCAATCTCGAGTCAACCGCCATTCTGTCCATGAAAGGCTTAGGGCGCGAATCGCTGAGGACGATTGGCGCTTAAAAATAAATGGTTTCGAGAATCGGCAGGGAAGTTTTGCCGGTCGAAGTTGGGCTCATACTGGAGAGGAAGAATACCGTGAGTATGTCTGGCAAAAAGGACAATGGTGTCCGCCAGGTTTAAGGAAGAGCCAGAAAAGGAGAGTGCAACACTTGAGGAGCAGAGAATTAGAGCAGGCAGGCACCAAGACGAAATGGGTTTGGCGTCCTAAAGAGAAGCCGGATGGGGGTAATCGTTCGGCTGATACATGCATGGTGTTCTTTCTCCTGTCAGAGTTTGTAGCTCCGGAGAATCAAGATGTCCAGGTTGAGACGTATTCAGACTTCGATGAAAGTGAATTTCAGGACTTATTGGCTCATCTCGTCTTGGCTGAAAAGGCAGTATTTGATAAACCGATTAGACACCGGCACTTGAAGTCGTTATATATGAGAGGGTATGTCAATGGCAAGCCATTAACCAAGATGTTCATCGATGGAGGAGCTGCTATCAATATCATGCCATATACCACCTTCAGAAAGCTTGGCATGACAAGTGAAGATCTATTGAAGACCGACATGGTATTGAGGGATTTTGCGGGAAATTCTTCTGACACCCGAGGAGCAGTCCATGTCGAGTTAATGATTGGATCTAAAACCTTGATCACAACCTTCTTCATCATTGATGGTAAGGGGCATACAGTTTGCTGTTAGGAAGAGATTGGATACATGCAAACTGTTGTGTACCATCAACTATGCATCAGTTCCTCATACAGTGGATTGGAGATGATATTGAGATCGTTCATGCTGATGACTCGGTTAGTGTTGCTAATACAGAACCAATCTATTGGGAATATGAAGGTGTCGAGTGTTTCTCTGGAAGAGCCTGGGAAGCAGGTCCTGTGAATGTCTTCAACGAGGACCAACAACCGATTCAAACAATCGGCTCTCAGAGTAATTTTTAAGTATAACTAATGGTAATGGGGAAAAGTTAGAGCCAAAGTCTCGTATCGGCTGACAAGGAATAAAGTGTTGATGATGAAGCCGAAGTTGGATCAATGTGTGCAAGTTAGGATCTCGGATATGCTTCAAAGTCTGCAAACCTTTAAGGGAACTTCAATTATTTCTTCATTACCAGAGCTCATGGAAATTCAGAAAAGATTCATGCGAAGTGACGTGCAATAGAAGCTTTTGATATATGGAGGCACTTCCACGGTTTGAGGATTATTTCGAGTTGTACGTGACGGTCGGTAGCCCTATAGTAGGATCGGCCCTTATTTTTTGAGTTTAGAGGAAAGATAATTAGCAATCTGTTTTGACCGAAAATGTCAAACCTAAGAAAGGGGTATTTGGCTGTGACAAGACTTTTCGGTTTGTATACTTATCAGTTAAAGCTTCGGCACTACTTGTTAAAGCCGAACGCATGGGAGTTATGTAACTCGAACAGATACTTTGTATACAGCCGATGTGGAAAAACATCGCCTTTAGCAGAAAAAATATTCCAAGGAATTAAGTTATAGCCGATATTTTTGCATATCGCCTTTGGTACAAGGATATTTATGACCCTGGTAACCCTGGCATTTTCAAGTTGGTAGGTTTATTGGGGGAAGAGAAAGGTGAGAAGCAGTAAGTGAAGATGCCGAGTGACATGACATGTCAGAGGTGGGATTCAGTCGGCTAAGATGACGTCACACATTCGGCAAGCGTTCTTCTGAGGAATTGTGTGCAATTGGGGAGGATCGCTGAAGAATTGAAAGATGCAGATGGGCATTATTCAGAGAAGGACAAGTTCATCCGCTGCAAACTTCATTTATAGATCCATCCTAAGTACAAGTTACCCTTGGAATAATTTGTTTACAATGGATTGCGGGTCAACAATTTCAGCAATAGCAGCGGCATGGTTATCATAAACTTCAAGATCTTCAAACTCGTCCGGGTCGCAGGCGAATCCAACCGGTAGGGAGGAGTAATCTTCTTTGGTCCAGGAACTCATTGCTGCTAGCCCGAAAGAAACCCCAGCGCGCACACCTTGGATGACGGCCTGATCTATGCGGTCATTCACGGCGTCAAGGCGAGCTTCGACAGAATCCCCACGGGCATTCACATTAAGAGTGACTTTGTCTGCTGCTGCCTTCAAGCGGTCATTCTCCGCGGACAAGGCTGAAAAGAAGCAAAGATATGATAAGCGAAAGCAGATTCAATCAGGAGGAAGGGGAGAGTCGAGATTCTGCTAACCTGTAATGATACTGCAGAGATGCTTCCGTTGTTCTGCCCACTCGGCCTCCTCAATACCATGCTTCTTGCATACGTCCTCCAGTTCTTTCTGAGCTTTGTCCCTCTCCTCGCGGTACCGAGGAGCATCTAGACGGATCTGCTAAAGTGAGTTGTTAAACTCAAAATCTGATGGTTTGGAGAAAATTTGAAGAGAGCTTCATATTTACAAAAGGAGAAATAGGATTACAGAGAGTTAATTTATCCACTCCATCCTACGTCTAATCGGGAGAAAATGATCGAAGGTGTCGGCCAGATCTGATCCAGCTACCTTCATGTCATCTGCGGAACGTTCTATTCTATCCTCTAGATCTTGTTCACAGACATCGAATCTGTGGTAATCGGCGCCGGAATGAACCTTCACGGCGGAAAAAGCGAGTGTCGCGCCGTACCCCATGCCGGCTCTGGAGATGATGGGGAGGGCGCGGTTGACTTCGTTTACCCGTTTCAAGGGTGTTGTACTCGTTACATCGGCCGTGACGGCGAGCTTAGTGATGGCAGCCTCGAGATCATGGAGTTTAGCCGCCAAAGCTGAGAAAAGAAGAAATCAGTAAAAGCAAAAAAAAGAGTACAGAAAGAAATGGCAAGAAAAACACTTACTGGTGGCTCTTTTTCAGGCAGTGTCACGCTCTTGGGAAATTGGGGTAATTTCCTGATCCTTCCTTTCCAAGTCAAGCTGAAGATTAATTATTTTCTGGGTCAAATCCTCGGTGAGGTCGTCGCTAGTCCTCCTAAAACAAAAGCAATGAGATGAAGCCAGATTCTTTGGAAGGGAGAAAAGAGGGAAGTGACCTTCTCTTGGAAGAACTGGAGGCACCAAGCTCGAAGCTGTGGCAGCTCGCTTGGGAAGACATCTTCTGGCCGATTTTTAGAGTAGCAAGGGAGAAGAGGGTTTTCTGGTTTAGAGGCTGAAGCAGAGGAGTCCGGAATGCACGAGCCTAGGCGAAGTAAAGGGGAGAGTTTAAAAGACCCCAAGTGCATCGGGAAGCGAATCGGCAGACACGGTAATTGTAGCGTGTGAAGGCAGATGCTTCCGGAGGTCCCACGTCGGTGCGAAAAGGAAAGAATTTTGGAATAAAATATTTATCCCAAAATTAGGGGGCATGTGTTAACACCAGATTTTCGCACATGTGAGGATATGACGGATCGGCCCAGCCAGCGGAGAAAAGAAGGATTCGGCAAGCATTCGATCGGCTATTCAGTTCTTAAGGCTTTTGGTGAGTACCTGCGCGGTCGGCTATTTCGTGAAGCAGAGACCCCATTCGGGAAATAGATGATGCAGGTAAAGCCGGCTTGCATAAGAAGGCATGTGGCGATAAAAGATGCCGAGAAGATTAGAGATAGATTTTTGGTATCTTTCCATATTTTATCATTGTAGATCGTAATCGTCTAGGACTCGTATCTTGTCCAGGGTATAAATATAAACCCTCGACCATTGTAAAACTATTCACAACCACATCAATACAACCGGCCCCGTGCCATCTTCGAGTCCTTATAGTCGTGTCGTCGAGTTCTTCGAGAGGAATCATCGATCCGTCGACCTCCGTAAGTACCGGCAACCTTGTTATCATGTCTAGTATCATGCGGTTGATTTAGATATGATGCAAGTAGTCTCGTACGTTAAGCTTAGTATCGTGCGGTGGATTTAAGCTTATGACGGGAAGTTTTTACCTATGACTTGTATCGTGCGGCGGATTGAGTCATGAGTAAAAATAGTTATCGGCTCTGTTAGATTTGGCAGATCTAATAGATTCATCAAGTTATCATGTGTTATATGTTTTATTTATTTAATTCGTACAACACTTTTTGCCCAATCTATATTGATCTTCATCCGGCCTTGTTGCGCACATTCACTTGTGCTTTGCTAATTATAAGATCATGATGGCCGAACCAACTTTCAATCTAGATTGTTACATGTTGCGGGTTCATGCATACCGATCATGTTTAAGCTTCGATAGAGCTGGGTGCCGTGCGGTAGGTGCAAGTTTTAGATTAGTTTAATCATGCTTTGTTTGTATGTTTCTTCTTCATGGACCCCAGTTCGGCTAGTTTGCCGATTCTGGTTAAGCTTACATAAGTAATGAGTACGTATAGATCTGTTCAGGTGCATGTGTGCTTTTAGCTTCTTATAATTAGATCGTATCATGCGGTGGATTAATCTAATTATAAGGAGTGGTGTAAATTTATAGCAAGTGGTATCATGCGATGGATTAGCTCTGCTTGAGTTTACGCCTGACGGGTTTATGAAGGCTGGACGTGCGGCAGACTAGCTGGATTGACCTATGCATATGTTATCTGAATAGATTTGTACTTACAAGTTACCTCTTTTATTCTTTTGTCACATATGTATTCGGCAATCGACATGTCTACATGCTTTCTCTTTACACTTGCCGAATGACATCTTAAACCTGTTTTGACAAATAGCTTCTATAGCTGTGTGCCGTTGAGATTGGCTTCTAAAGCCGTACATATGGAACTGTCTGGTTTTTATCCAGCATGTTCCAAGGTATTCTCACCCTTTATCCCTTGTTGGTTTTCAGGTCAAACCGACTGGCACGTCTCCGGGTTCAATACACCCCGGGCTCCCGATTGAAGCTAGCCTCGTTCGGCTTGCTGTGTGCCTTTGATGCGAGGCGTCACGTTTTGCGTCAACAGTTCACTATGAACTCAATGCGAGCAATTGAGAGTGATAATGGTTCTGAGTTCAAAAACTCGGATTTTGAGAAGTTTTGTAACTCTTTGGGTTTAGAGCATCAGTTTTCTTCTCCCTACACACCGCCTCAGAATGGTGTTGTAGAAAGGAAGAATCGGACCCTTGTAGAGATGGCCAGGACGATGCTCGATGAGCATAGGACTCCTAGGCGATATTGGGCTGAAGCCATGAGCACTGCATGCTACATTTCCAATCGCATTTTTCTCTGAGCTTTCTTGAAAAAGACTTCTTATGAGTTGCGTTTTGGAAAACTGCCCAAAGTGAGTTATTTTAGAGTTTTTGGTTGCCACTGTTTTATACTCAAGAAAGGCAACCTGGACAAATTTGAGTCTCGTTCTTCAGACGACGTATTTTTGGGTTATGGCACTCACACTCGCGCTTATCGTGTACTTAACCTTAATACTAACCGAGTCATGGAGACATCAGATGTCACCTTCGATGAGACCATGGTTTGTCCTTCATCTCATTTTGAGCGTGCAGGTGATCATGAGGTTGGTGAGCCTCTTTTTGATGACGAGGACGAAGGTGCTGAAGGGATGGATGATCCAGCACCTCCTCCACCTACTGTGCCGCAAGGAGCGACTTCTACTACGACTCACGGCCCCGACCCTTCTTCCTCGATGACTTGGGGGCCGTGGGATCCGCCACTATTGATGGTCCTTAAACACCTGTTTTACCATCAACATTTTACCCTAACATTCACCAAAAAGGGATGAAATTTAGTCAAATAGGTTTCAAACTAACCGAATTCCACATGTCCATAGATTTGTATTTGAATGCAGGATTTGAACCAAATTTGGATATCTGAACCACCAAAGGTCAAGCCCACTCAGCAGGGCCCAATTGGGCCTCGGTGGGGTGGCGCCCGCTACCCCTAGGTGGCGCCCGCCACACATAGATGGCGCCCGCCACACATAGATGGCGCCCGCCACTTGGGTTGGCCCAAACCTCCCCCTACCACATCACTGATCTGTGTGACTTCTCCAAGGCCAAATCTTGGCCCTTGGTCACTAGGTCAGTGGCATCGGACGACTCAGGAAGGGAGTGGCGTGGATCAAGACCGAATGGCGGTTAATCGGACATGCAACCGACCTAACCACCGCCTCTCTGGAGCTCCTGGATGTCGTTGAAGCAAAGGCGGTGCATCCAACGGTGATGGGGGTGGCGGCCACCACGTAGGGCTGGCGCCCGCCACTAGGGTTTGCCCTAGGTCGGTTGGCCCCTATAAGTACGCCCCTCACTCCACAAGACTATAAATACCCCCCTGAGGCATCACTTCAAGAAAGACACCAAGCAAAGAGAAGCAAAGCAAGTAGAAGCATGCAAGTGAGAGCTCAAAGAGCTTAGGCAAGTAGGATAGCTAGTAGAGAGAGTATAGCTCTAATGCCATCGCTATAGCGCGGCTCTTAGTTTAGCACAGCTCAGCCCTGACCAGTGGCATAGTAGCATAGATCTTGCTAAGAGAGAAGCGGGTGCGAGTGACTGGCATCAGAGGTCGGTTGATTTCCCGGCGTCTCTGGTCTGGTTTGCTCTCTTGTATCTCAGGTACATTTATCATTATTCCAGTATTACTTTCAGTATTACTTTCAGTATTACTTTATCAAGTACCTTGAGTGTGACCTAGTTATCCCTACAGTTCAATTCACTTAGCCATAGTAGTTAATCTCTAGTGTGCTTAGTGATTGATCTTTGCCAATATGTTGCTTAGTTAGTTTAGTGTTTATCTTATTAAGTCAAGTATTTGCTCTGACGTCCGCAAGGGTGTTTCTATTCAAAGCTAGGGTAGAGATAGTTAGAATATAGTTAAGCGTGGTGCTTAGTTATAGACTTACCTTCAGATACGGCTGGACCCCCGGATAGCTGTGGTAGCAAGCAGGTGGTGACAGCCCTGTGCGCCTTGAATTCCACCATGTAGTTGGCCCAGTTTAACAGTAAGGCTCGTTGTGCTAGCGTTCAACCTAAGTCAGTGGTAAAGGCTAGTACGCATCAGTACTTGACAAGATAGGAATAAAACTATACTTAACTTAGTTGCTTTATTGACATTTGCCTATCTTGCTTCGTAGTTATCTTGCTTCGTAGTTATCTTGCTTCGTGGTTATCTAGGAGTAGTTAGTAATTAGTTAGTTACCCTTAGTTACCCCCCTATCCATCTAGTTATCCACCTTACCTTACCATCCATTTCATCCTTACCAATCCACCCATATATTCTTTCTAGCCTTTCATCCCCTCTCTTCCCTTCTCTCCTTTTCCCTTTTCTCTTTTCTTCGACTCTCATCCCCTCCTTGACTCGACTCTTACACCACCCTAGCCTTCCCTTGGGATCAAATAAATCGACACCTGGTACTCCCAGGCGACGTGCTACTATGATAGTTCTGTGCGCTTGCAGAATCTCCTCCAGGTAGATTGCAATCTCTCTAGCTAGCTCCTACTAGTGTCAGGATTGACAACCCCATTTGACATTAGTAGAAAGCTGCTTTAGCTTCACTCCTTTAGGTATAGTGACCGGACTTGCTACAAGCACTTCTGACGCCGTTGCCGGGAATAGATTTCATAGTCTACTCCTAGTAATGACATTAGCAAGTGCCAACAAGAATCTCTGGGTCGTTACCAGGGATAGTTGCCTAGCTCTATCTTTAGTGAAGCTAAGAACTACCAACAAGCATTTCTGGCGCCGTTGCCGGGGAAGGCATTCGGTGTATTGGTTGAGTCCGTGTCGAATTTATCTTCGCTTAAGCTCCCGCTTAGCGAATCCCATCTTACCCCATTCTTTCTTTCCTTAACTCTTCTTATCTTTTTCCTTCATCTTCTTCAACTTCTTTCTTTCTTATATCATTCCATCTTCACGATGGCCAACAAGACCATTCGTGAGTTTTCTGCTCCTTCTGCCGCCAATGTAGCGATAGGACCAGACGTGATCGATGTCAACCTCAATTTTGAGTTAAAACCGGCTCTGATCACGATGGTCCAAGCTAGCCCGTTCTGTGGCAAAGCCCATGAGGATGCCAATGCTCATCTCCAACAATTCTTGGAGATTTGCGGCACCTTCACCATTAAGGGGATAACACAAGAAGCCATCCGTCTTCGTCTCTTTCCTTTCTCTCTGCTAGGAAAAGCGAAGCAATAGTTCTATACCAGTCGCAACGCTGTAGACACATGGGACAAATGTTCCAATGCTTTTCTCGCCAAATTCTTTCCGATGGGCAAGACGAATGCTCTTTGCAACAAAATCTCCAGCTTTACACAACAAGCCGAGGAATCTATTCCCGAGGCTTGGGAGAGAATGCAAGAGTACATCGCTGCTTGTCCACACCATGGTATGGAGGACTGGCTGTTGATCCAGAACTTCTACCATGGCCTAACCCCACTCTCTAGAAGCCATTTGGATGCCGCCGCCGGCGATGCATTCTTTTCTCTGAATGTTGCAGATGCTAAGGCTCTCATAGATAAGATGGTGTCGAACCATGGATGGAATGACGAGAGACTGCAGCCCCGTAAGCGAGGTATGCATTCCCTTAAGGAGGCCGACATGATCGTGGCCAAGATGGACCTGCTGGCAAAGAAGCTGGACATCTGTGAGAAGATGAACCAACAAGAGAGTGTCCAATCTCTGGAATCCTACATGACTTGTGAAGTCTGTGGAGAAACCGGACATTCTGGGAACTACTGCCCCGAGCTACATGAAGATTTGAACTTCATCAACAACAACGGTTTCCGCCAACAAAATCAAGGATGGAATCAGCACTCCAATTCTCAAGGTAATAATTCATTACCTCGCTCTAATTCTCAGAATTTTGATAATTTCTCATTCTTGAAAAATTTAGTTTACTCACAAGGTAGAACTACTGATTTCTTGAATAAAAGATTAATGTCAAATGATAAAACCCTTGAGAACATAAATGCTAAATTAGAAGATTTCTCATCTGCTCTGAAAAATCAATTAAGTTTTAATAAGATGTTAGAAACCCAATTAGCTCAACTTGCTGCTATCATACCATCCTTTGAAACTGGCAAAATTCCTGCTAAACCTGATATGGAAACTCCAAATATGGTTGAAATAAAACATTTTAACTATTATGAAGATCAAACCATGATTGTTAAAAAGGGTGATCCTGGTAGTCCCATAATTAGATGCTCAATCTTTGGTGAAGCCTTTAAAAATGCCATGTGTGATTTAGGATCGAGTGTGAACATTCTATCTAAAGATTTCCATGAAAACTCGTTCTTTCCACCCATGTCATCCACATCTGCCTATGTTGTGTTAGCTGATCAATCCACTTGCTATGTAGATGGAATAGTCAATGATTTACCTGTTCATATTAGAGGTTCCTATGTTCCTGCTGATTTCATAATACTAGATATGGGAAATAGGAAAGATGTGCCTCTAATCTTAGGTAGACCCTTCTTGAACACTGTTGATGCTTGCATATATGTGGGGAGTGGTAAAATGCAAATGACATTAGGAGGGAGGAAGCGAATATTCTCCTTTTCCCGTGGTCCCGCATATGCCGCTAACATGCAGGTAGCAAAACCCGTTCGTACCAAGAAGAGGCGCCCAAGAACAAGGTGGAACATAAAGAAAGAACCACCTCCTCCTAAGTTGTGTAATTCACATAACAAAGGAGAGGTGCCAAAAGAAGAAGAACCTGATGAAGTACTAAGAGAAGAAGTGCCTAAGGAAGAAGAAGATCCGCCCAGTAAGGATGAAGCTCCATGGACCTAAGGTATGGTTTTACTTTTAATTTTTCCCTTCAATTTTCCCTTTTTCGAATAAATAACATATGTCATGCATGTAACTAAAAAAAATCAGTTATCATTAGTTATATGCATAGGTATATGTTAACTTAGTTAGAACAATAAAATAGCATAATAGGATAGTTTCCCTTTTCACAACATTAGATAGTTTCCCTTTTAATAAAATGAGAACAAGAGCTCCGACTGAGAAAGATGAAGACCCTTCACCAAGCAAGAAGCCAGCTTGGCGGAGACTCCCGCTCCAATAAGGTATGTCTCAAGCCTACACTTTACATTCAGTTCTTAAATTCTATATCTTTTGAATGTCACATGCTTGCCTAAATAACCATTCCATGAATAAAATTGATAAAATCTGCTTAAACAAGTTGAAACCTGAATAAGATTTGAAATATGTCATGCAAATGCTATTGTTATGGTTTGAATAACTGGTCTTATCTAAGTTGTAGCTATTGTGGGTTGCACATGCTTAAACTAAAATCATGCTTAGTGAGTAAAGTTAGTAAGAAATGAAGTAATTCTTTAAACTTGCTAAGGTGAAATTAGGACCTAATCTGGAGGATTTCTTTTAAAAATTATGAAAACCTTGCTAAAAGTTCCTCCTAGATTTTATCCCATCCCACCACCAGCCAAATATTTGTTAGTCAAAACCACAAAGAGCTTTGTCTGTGTTGAGCTTTGTTAGGCCTCATAGATCTTAGTAGAGAAGCTTATCATATCTTTTGAATCAAGATTCACACACCCACCATAAATTGCCTACTCTCCACTTTGGGAGTTTGCAACCACCAAATAAATTGCTCATTCTCTACACTGGAGATATGCAATACCTTGCCAAACGTCCCATTGCTAGCCTTATGCTATTCCTACACTGGGAATAAGCATTTCTCTCTTTCCCCCTTTTTTTCATTTCTAAAATCTAGAGCTAAAAAAAGAGAGAGAGAGAGATAAAAAAGAAAAAAAAGGTGAGCAAAGTAGCTCAAGAAAGGACTATGTCCTAAGAGAAAAAAAAGTGAGCAAAGTAGCTCAAGGGAGGACTATGTCCTAAGAAAATGTGAGGACACATCTTTTGTCTACTCACTATGTATCCAAAAAGAGAGAGAGAGAGAGAGAGAGAGAGGAGAGAGAGAGAGAGAGAGAGAGAGAGAATTATCATTAGCTCTAGACCCTAGAAATTAACTAGGAAGGATTATGAAATATCTCTCTATACACTTCCACATAACCACACATGCACATCTTGATCAATTTTTATGATTTGCTGCTCCTTATGATCTGAGTGTCAACAAACATTAGGCAACTTGCTCATGATTCTTAGCCTACCTATAACTCCACATATCATTCTTTAGAAATAGGAGAGGCTGCATTTTGGCCTAAGTGAGGATTTAAAAACCATTGAGTGACTGAGTGAATCTTGGAGGACTTAAGCAAGTTGTTATCTTTTGAAAACCTTGAAAAACCTCCAGACAGAATCCTAGTCAAACCTAAGCAAGATAAAAGTTTCCTATCTACTGCTTTATTTCACTCTTGCATGTTTAAAGTGAAAAGCAATAAGCCCCACATTGCTATGATTAATGATATATACTAAGTTATTTCTCACTATACAATATGCACTTGTATACATCTTAAGTTGCTATCTATTTCATGCTCAATGCTTAAACCGCATTGTTGCTCAAGGACGAGCAACAGGTTAGCTTGGGGGAGCTTGTTGATGGTCCTTAAACACTTGTTTTACGATCAACATTTTACCCTAACATTCACCAAAAAGGCATGAAATGTAGTCAAATAGGTTTCAAACTAACCGAATTCCACATGTCCATAGATTTGTATTTGAATGCAGAATTTGAACCAAATTTTGATATTTGAACCACCAAAAGTCAAGCCCACTCAGCAGGGCCCAATTGGGCCTCGGTAGGGTGGCGCCCGCCACACATAAATGGTGCCCGCCACTTGGGTTGGCCCAAACCTCCCCCCTGCCACGTCACTGATTCGTGTGACTTCTCCAAGGCCAAATCTTGGCCCTTGGTCACTAGGTCAGTGCCATCGGACGGCTCAGGAAGGGAGTGGCGTGGATCAAGACCGAATGGCGGTTACTCGGACATGCAACAGACCTAACCACCGCCTCTCTGGAGGTCCTGGATGCCGTTGAAGCAAAGGCGGTGCATCCAACGGTGATGGGGGTGGCAGCCGCCACCTAGGGCTGGCGCCCGCCACTAGGGTTTGCCCTAGGTCGGTTGGCTGCCCCCTATAAGTACCCCCTCACTCCACAAGGCTATAAATACCCCCTGAGGCATCACTTCAAGAAAGACACCAAGCAAAGAGAAGCAAAGCAAGTAGAAGCAAGCAAGTGAGAGCTCAGAGAGCTTAGGCAAGTAGGATAGCTAGTAGAGAGAGTATAGCTCTAGTGCCCTCGCTACAGCGCGGCTCTTAGTTTAGCACAGCTCAGCCCTGATTAGTGGCATAGTAGCGTAGAGCTTGCTAAGAGAGAAGCGGGTGCGAATGACTGGCATCGGAGGTCGGTTGATTTCCCGGCGTCTCTGGTCTGGTTTGCTCTCTTGTATCTCAGGTACATTTATCATTATTCTAGTATTACTTTCAGTATTACTTTCAGTATTACTTTATCAAGTACCTTGAGTGTGACCTAGTTATCCCTACAGTTCAATTCACTTAGCCATAGTAGTTAATTTCTAGTGTGCTTAGTGATTGATCTTTGCCAATAGGTTGCTTAGTTAGTTTAGTGTTTATCTTATTAAGTCAAGTATTTGCTCTGACGTCCGCAAGTGTGTCTCTATTCAAAGCTAGGGTAGAGATAGTTAGAATATAGTTAACCGTGGTGCTTAGTTATAGACTTACCTTCAGATACGGCTGGACCCCCGGATAGCTGTGGTAGCAAGCAGGTGGTGACAGCTCTGTGCGCCTTGAATTCCACCACGTAGTTGGCCCAGTTTAACAATAAGGCTTGTTGTGCTAGCGTTCAACCTAAGTCAGTGGTAAAGGCTAGTACGCCTTGGTACTTGACAAGATAGGAATAAAACTATACTTAATTTAGTTGCTTTATTGACATTTGTCTGTCTTGCTTCGTAGTTATCTTGCTTCGTAGTTATCTTGCTTTGTGGTTATCTAGGAGTAGTTAGTAATTAGTTAGTTACCCTTAGTTACCCCCCTATCCATCTAGTTATCCACCTTACCTTACCATCCATTTCATCCTTACCTATCCACCCATATATTCTTTCTAGCCTTTCATCCCCTCTCTTCCCTTCTCTCCTTTTCCCTTTTCTCTTTTCTTCGACTCTCATCCCCTCCTTGACTCGACTCTTACACCACCCTAGCCTTCCCTTGGGATCAAATAAATCGACACCTGGTACTCCCAGGCGAAGTGCTACTACGATAGTTCTGTGCGCTTGCAGAATCTCCTCCAAGTAGATTGCAATCTCTCTAGCTAGCTCCTACTAGTGTCAGGATTGACAACCCCATTTGACATTAGTAGAAAGTTGCTTTAGCTTCACTCCTTTAGGTATAGTGACTGGACTTGCTACAAGCACTTCTGACACCGTTGCCAGGAATAGATTTCATAGTCTACTCCTAGTAATGACATTAGGAAGTGCCAACAAGCATCTCTGGGCCGTTACCAGGCATATTTGCCTAGCTCTATCTTTAGTGAAGCTAAGAACTACCAACAGCCACCTCGAGCGGTACCTTTTGTAACCGAGGAGGCACCAGTTGCTGTTGTGGGGGAGGCTACATCAGCTCGGGAGGCGCCACGACACATCCAGCGCCAACACCCGCTTCAACAGATGATCGACAGCATCGGCGAACATGTCACTCGGTCAAGGTCACAACAAATCTCTCACTTTGCTCATTCTGCATTTGTTGCTGATTTTGAACCCCCGAGATGTTGGACACGCTTTGACGGATCCGGATTGGGTCAATGCCATGCATGAGGAGCTTGAAAACTTTGAGAGAAATCAGTTTTGGTTTATTGTTCCTCTTCCTCCTGAGTGTCATCCTTTTGGGACAAAATGGGTTTTCAAAAACAAACAAGGAGAAGATGGCCATGTTGTGAGAAACAAGGCCAAACTTGTAGCCCAGGGGTACAGTCAGAAGGAGGGGATAGACTATGAGGAGACTTTTGCTCTTGTAGCTCGTTTGGAGGCGATTAGGATACTCTTGGCTTTTGCTGCATCCAAAGGGTTTAAACTTTTTCAAATGGATGTCAAGAGTGCCTTCTTAAACGGCTACATAGAAGAGGAGGTGTATGTGAAACAACCCCTCGGTTTTGAAAATCCCAAGTTTCCAAACCATGTTTTTAAACTCCACAAAGCTTTGTATGGTTTGAAACAAGCCCCTAGAGCCTGGTATGATAGGTTGAAAACCTTTTTGCTTGCTAAGGGTTTTAAAATGGGATGTGTGGATAAAACGCGCTTTCTCCTCAAGCAAGACAATGATACTCTCTTGGTCCAGATTTACGTGGATGATATCATTTTCGGTGGTTCTTCTCACGCTTTGGTTGCCAAGTTTGCAGATACTATGAGCAGGGAGTTTGAGATGAGCATGATGGGCGAGTTGACATTTTTCCTCGGATTACAAATCAAGCAATCTCGAGAGGGAACGTTTGTGCATCAGGGTAAGTATACCAAGGATATCCTGAAGAAATTCGATATGGGTGAGGCCAAGCCTCTTCCAACACCCATGTCGACCACAACGGCCCTGGATGCGGACAAGGATGGAGAAGCTGTGGACCAGAAGGAGTACCGGAGTATGATCGGGTCGCTGCTGTACGTGACGGCGACACGCCCGGACATTCAGTTTGCTGTGTGTCTTTGCGCGCGATTTCAGTCGTCGCCGTGCACCTCTCACCGTCAGGCGGTCAAGCGCATTATGAGGTACTTATGCTTCACTCCTGAATTTGGGATTTGGTATTCTGCTTCCTCCACCCTCTCCCTTTGTGGTTATTTCGATGCCGATTTTGCTGGTTGTCGCATTGAGCGCAAGTCCACTTCTGGGACTTGTCAGTTTATTGGTTCTTCTCTTGTATCGTGGTCTTCTCGCAAGTAGTCTAGTGTTGCCCAGTCTACCATGGAGGCTGAGTATGTTGCTGCGGCTAGCTGCTGTTCCCAGTTGCTCTAGATGATGGCCACTTTGCGTGATTTTGGTCTGAGTTTTACTCGCGTTCCTTTGCTTTGTGACAACACGAGTGCGATTAGCGTTGCTAAGAACCCCGTGCTGCACTCTAAGACCAAACACATTGATGTGCGCTTTCATTTTCTGCGAGACCACTATGAGAAGGGTGATATCGACCTTCGCCATGTCGATACTCATCATCAGTTGGCTGATATTTTCACCAAGCCTTTGGACCAATCAACTTTTGCCAGGTTGAGAGGTGAGCTTGGTGTGTGTTTCCCCTTTTAGATGGGGGAAACATTTTGGCTCTTGTATTATAAACTGACTTTGTGTTTTTCATTTGGTTTCTTCATGCATCTTTTGCATTTCATCTTGCATATTTACATTCAGAGCTTCATATATCTAATCTTTAGAATGTGACTATGCTCTGTATAGTAGTTGCTCCGATGCTTTATGATGATGCCTGTAGCTTATGCTCTTTCTGATCACTGATACATGTTGTGAGCAGAGCTATTTTATGAATGGTGAATTTGCTTAATGAATATAAACCTAAAAAATGTTCACCATTGAGATATGCAACTAGCATATGTAGAATGTGTTGAAGTCACTTGTACTTTTCATATATGCTAGGTTGCTATGTCTCTAGTTCTGAGTCATTCACTTGCTTGGTATGTTCATATGCTGTTTTAATTTTGAACCAAGTTAAGTGAATTGGAAAGATCGAGATGGGATTGCTTGTCAGCACATCACAGTTTCGAGACTGTTTCTCATTGCACCTTGAGTTAAACTTGAGCTGTGTAGTGTATGACCGAAATTGTTGCTTTAAGCTTCTGATTGCTTCTGCATAGGCTTTGCACAGTTGAAAAGTTAGGCAATGACAAGCTTTCAACCTCACGCAATCACATGCTGAAATTTGAACTTGTGTAATTTAACCGCTGCAACTCCGATAAAATTTGGATACACAAGTCTATGTTTCATTCTATAGCATGATGGTTGAACTGTGCTAGGGGTAGTTCACCTTGTATACGTGTTTAGCACTTGTTTGACTTCCTGTCTATACATGCTTAGTGCTATTTTGATGGTGAATATCTTTTGGCTGAAAACTGCTTTTGTTGCTCAAATGTTCAGATTTCATATTTAGTGATCAGTTTGAGCCTTTTTGCTAGCATTCTGTGCATTTTACGAGTCATCGGATCAACACTCCGTTGAGCATCTTCATATTCTATTGACTATATTCCTGAAGCTGCTAACTTGCATTTTGACTCATATGCATTTAGAGGGAGAAATTTGTTTGATGGTGCATTTTCAACTAAGGGGGAGAAAATTTTGACAAATCATGAGATTTTCTGGTTGTGTGCACTATCTGAGGGGGAGTTTGCTCGTTGCTGAGTTTTCATGCTTTTCAATTGGTATCAAGCCGTCTTCAGTTGTATCAAGCTTCCTCGCTAGCGGTGTTGAGCCCGTTCTGCCTCTTCTTGAGGGCTAGCTCTGTTTTGCTTGAATTTCAGTTGATTCTTCAATTGGCATCAAGTTTTCTCGCTAGCGGTGTTGAGCCTGTTCTACCTCTTTTTGAGGGTTAGCTTTGCTTTGCTTGGTTGCGTCGAGCCGTTGCCCATGTCATTGGGAACCAAGTTGTTTTGCTCTTTCCACTTGACCTTCTTCGGCTTTGTTATGCTTTCGGGTCATTTGGTCGAGTTCTCTCTCTTTCTTCCTCCCTTCCTCTCTTCTACTATGATTTGTGTTGGTAGTTGACAATGCACTCATCAAGGGGGAGATTGCGGATACATGGGTGTATGCGAGTCTCTGAGTGATGAGTGATTGTCAACTGGGATGATGCACATGTTCTTTGGCTTGTGTTGAGCAGGTGTCGAGCACAGATACAGTGATCAAAGGCAAGGTGAAGGTCAAGTAGAGACGTGCCGTGCCGATGGACCGAGAGTGGCGAAGGGCGGACGTGAGGCTTGGACTGAGGGACCGGTGGCCTAAGGATCAGCTGTGGTGGCTGACAGCCTGGGACAGCGACGAGCGAAGACGTGCGGGTGGACGGGGTGCACGGGCGGTGCATCCCCTCCACGGCTCGGTTTGGTGGTTGAGCCACAGAAAAACCACCGAGTGGACGGTTTCCAGGTTTGGTCCTCAAAACCTGGGCGCTGATGGTTTCCGAGTTTGGGCCACAAAACTCGGGCTGAGGACGGTTTCCAGGTTTGGGCCTCAAAACCTGGGTGCTGCGGGTTTCTGAGTTTGGGCCACAAAACTCAGGCGATGGTCGGTTGGTTTCCCGGTTTGGGCCTCAAAACGGGGGTTGGCTGTGAAGGCTGGTTTCCCGGTTTGGGCCACAAAACCGGGGGGCGACGTCTGGGAAAAGGACAAGTAGAGCGGTGGCGGCACATGGCGGCAATCGGTGAGGTTGCATCGAGGCAACGCTACCAGTTGTGCCGGCATGGCCGTCAGATCTTCACCTACCACGAGTTGGTCCAGAATAACCCTAGGGTTTAGCTGGTTCGCTATGTAATTAGTTACGGGTAGAGTGGGAATTAGAATTAGGATAAGTAGAGGGAGACACCCACCACCCATCCTATCTGAGTCATTTGCTCTTTGCCTTCTAGGTTTTCCTGCTGTCCCAATCCCCTGCTGTAGCAACTGAGATCCGCAGAGAACCATACCTCTGTGTACTGGAGATTTTGATGAAGTGAGACCGTAATCTCACTGTTGTAGCGTGTGGTAGCCACACGGTTGCAGATCGATAAATTGATTAGCGTTTTGTTCGTGTTCTTCGCGTTCTTCATTTCTCTGCGATTTTCCCGTCATTCAATCTCCCTCTCTACTGCGTCTTTGCGAAATCCGTTTGAATCAACTTGTTCTTTATAGTGAGAAGATCATTTCCATTGAAGGAATTCATCTAACTCCTCACGAACAAGTAGATCGGGTTGATTTCGTTTTTGTGGCATTTTTTTCGTTCATACTTCTTCCCCTTCGATTTCCCGGTGATTTAGATGATTTGAGTGGATGATTTCTTGGGGATAGTCTCCTAACTACCTCGTGATCATCTTCTCCAAGTTTGGCAACAAGGGAGTGTGATTTGATTTGGATTTGGGAGGATTCGTGTGAGGGGCGACCGAAATCGCCCTCACTGGGTGGTCGCGGACATTCCGCGGTTCCACCGGCGGACAGTCCGCGCGTCGGGGGCGAGCCGGATCAGTGGCTGTGTTCCTCGACTGAGTTGCTTCAGTTTGAACGGCAGACAGTCCGCAGTTGCAGGTCGCGGACAGTCCGGGAGTCGAGCAGAAGGGTTCAGCAACCTTGCTGTTTCTGGTTTTTGGCCGGCGGACAGTTCGTCATCCCCTTGCGGACAGTCCACAGTAGGGCGGACAGTCTGGGACTTGGCTGAAGCCTCCGGTTTAGTGCGTTTGCTCTCCCGGCTTCCTCGGTTAGTTTCCGGACTTCTCGTTTGGCCCTAGAGTTGACCAAGAAACCTCTCTAGGTATCTTTGCTACTTGTTAGCATGGGTATTTGGGGATTTCTCGACGTAGTCTTCCATCTACGTTCGGGACTTGGTTTTTTGAGGGTCGAACTTGTGCCGGTGCTTTTGGCGTTTGGATTGCTATCACTTTGTGGTGCCTCGCTGTGATCCTAGGGATCATCCACCCTCTTCCAAGGGTCGTGGGCATCACGGTTTCGATCAAAGTTTTTTGGGGTTGATTTGTGGGACAAAGGCTGAAGTTTCGAGAGAAATTTTTGAGCTCCCATTCAGCCCCCCCTCTGGTCGCCTTGCTATTGCATTCTCGGTCCTTCAAAAATGATAATTCATCAATCCTGAGGAATCCTTGAGAAATAGTGGTGAGGAATAAGTGATCAACAAAAATTTGTCCATTCATCAATCCTGAGAAATCAAGCCCTCTTATATTATTTGCAAATTACACTAAAAGTATACAGTTGTATGCCAACTGACTCCATATGATCATCACACATATACATTGTCTTGTACTGAACTAATTGTGCCAATTGTTTGCAACTCGTGTGTTGGCAGCAATGACACCACTTTCTGTTTGAACCTGTCATCCTAAAAGGATATTAAAACATGCACGTATAAATTGACACAAAAACATCAATTAGATGATTATTACATGGACATGAGAGCAGGTTAGAATTGGCAAATTAAAATGTTATGACTCGTGTGAATCTAGCTCGGAAAAAAATATGTCACCAGTTGAATTTTTAGTAGATAACTAAAACATCTATTTTTTAAAGAGAACCAAAAATATCAGGAAGCCTACTAGAGGATCCAAAACACAAAAAGTGCACACACATGTTACCATATTATACCTTAGTAAAGGGGAAGAAATAACCAGCTCAATCTCTGTTGCAAGTCTACTTTTCTTCACATCGGCCTGCATACCATCAACCTACAGACTGCGGCAAGACAACCATTCAGTAATTTTTATAAATGTAATAAGAAAATTCTAGAAATGTCCCAGTAATAAACGCAACCAAGCATTGCAGACGATAAGGAGCTCTCCCTGAACAAAATCATAACGCCATTGTCACCACATGATTCATCAGGCTGGATTCAATTAAGATAATAATAATCAAAAGAATATACATATCAGAGTGGTGCGAAGCAACTTGCAAGCTTCCAGATTCTGCTTGGACATCTGTGTCGTCTGTCCCACATTCATCTTGCCCACCGGGTAGTACCAATGTATCACCTTCATTATCCGATGATGAAATACAATTGGGCACATCAACCAAAAGAACAAGGATAAAACATGCTTAGATTTTTATTAACAACTCATACCAATATAGCATTTGTTTACTAAGGTGTCAAATTTAATCAAAACTAATATGCGGCTGCTAAACAACTAAATTAGAACTGTCTGTGCTAACACAATATATATACAGACTAAAACAACTAAATTAAATTGCACAAAAAAGACAATATAGTTGTTTTAAGTCAGGAAAAAACATTATACTCCCTCCGTATCACAAATAGAGTTCGTTTTGGAAAAGCTTTCGGTCAAACATTGGGAATATAAATCATGAATAACTTTTAAATTATTGAGTTTAGAAATGTAGAAATCAAATAAATAAATTTATCTTGAAAAGTACTTTCATAAAAGATAAATCATATATACCACTTTATAACAAATATTTTTAAAGAAATAAGTGGTCAAAGTTATGCTTTGGAGACCGTGTCGCTGTCCAAAACGAACTCTAAAAGAGATATGGAGGGAGTACATACCAATGCACAGTGTGAAATTTTTTATCTACGTACAAACAAAAATATATTTACTAATATAAATAAATCAACTCATTTTATAGGCTTTTCATGTAGCACGCCCAAAATAGCAAGGTTTTCAAGCACAATGAATCTCTTATACGATTCGGTGTTATCAAGGGAATATTGTTTCTACCACCCCTTTTGAAATTTTCATATGAGATAGCCATTAATTTAAAAGTAATCCCATGTTGTAGGTTTACATCAGTGATGACTATGCCTACCTCAAAGGAACAAGAATATGACATTTGCAATTGGTCAATCAAATTCTGGGAGGTTAAGTTTTAATTTTAACCCTTTAAGAAACGACAACAACAACAACATAACCACTGAATTCCTTACAAAATAGATCATCCATCTCTACTCTCTAGGTTTGACTAAAGAATACTATTGAGAAAACAGGTAACAAGTAGCAGCCAAAACAAAGGGAAACTGTAATATCTAAAATTTTTAGATGGGTCTTTCCCTTGCCAACCCATCTCTTTCTATTGTTTTGATATTAGATCCCATAGCTATTCACTACTGGAGACGCAGTGGCGAAGCTAGAGCAAACTAGAGAGGGGTGCATTTGGCTTGTGGGTGCATATACATGTATTATGGGGGTGCATATATGGTGAAAAATTGCTTAAATCTATTGTTTTTGGATTTTTTAGGGGGTGTATGTGCACCCCGTATAGCTAACACAGCTTCGCCCCTGTGGAGACGGCCGCTTTGTCGAGTGCCTCAGGCACTCGGCAAAGCCTAAACGGCGCTCGGCAAAGGCTTTGCCGAGAGCTGCTCTCGGCAAAAAACATCTCGGCAAAGGAATCGTTGTCGAGAGCCATTTGTCGGGCTCTCGGCAAAGCCTTTGCCGAGCGTCCCATGTGGCTCTCAGCAAAGAAAAACAACCGTTAACGGCAGCTTGCCGTTGACGGCTTCTTTGCCGAGAGCCGACTGGCAGGCTCTCGGCAAAAGTTTTTTTTAGGAAAATCTTTGCCGAGAGCTCAAATTCTAGGCTCTCGGTAAAGAGGTTTTTTTTTAAATTTCTTTGCCGAGAGCTCGCTGGCCGGGCTCTCGGCAAAGAGGTTTTTATTTTTTTTTGAAATTTCTTTGCCGAGAGCTCACTGACCTAGCTCTCGGCAGAGAGGTTTTTTTTTTGAAAATTCTTTGCCGAGAGCTCGTCCCCTGGCTCTCGGCAAAGACCTAGACTTTGCCGAGTGCTGTGGCCAAAGCACTCGGCAAAGCTGGGAAATGGCTGTTCGGGCATCCCATTTCCCTAGCTTTGCCGAGTGCTTTGGCCATAGCACTCGGCAAAGACCCCCTTTGCCGAGAGTTGCTCTCGGCAAAGAGGGCAATTTTTTTACTCTGATTTTCCTTTTCTTCGATATTATCACATACACATATCACATATATCACATTCCACATCACGAAACATATCCGACGTACACATAACGTATATATCACATCACATGGTCGTCATCACATAGTTAAATTCAAAGTTTCAAAGTAATCCAACGTCACCACACATAACGTGCTAAGTTTTGAATCTAAAGTCCTAGAGCCCCGTCACAAACACCCTCACTGCCAACGTGGCCACCCCAGAGAAGAAGTGTCGCCTGGTTGACCCACGGACGCGTTCCATCCAGGAGCGTGGCGGTTGTTCGAACCTTCCAACGGAGGCTGCAAAAGGAAGACGTCTATGTCAGAAAAGTAAATGCAGAAATAAAACACTGAGATATCCATACTCATGTTGACGTTCGTTAGTGCAAATAGAATACGAAAAGATTCCGTAAACGCATAGAACACCATTGTAGCATTTTATCGGGAATATTCCAGGATCATTATTTATATTTTACCACTGGGAAGCTAGGGTCAAGAATCTGATAACTCACTATCATGCATCTACTAACTTAGAGTACTAATTAGACTAAAGCAGGAGTGATTGATATATGATAATAAAAGCACATCAAAGAGAATTCATGATAAATGTATAGATAACTATAGTGGGAGGACAACGGGAGAGATCAGGGTTCCTATATACTTCTCTATTACTTGGGTTCTAAGACAACAAAGATGAAAAGATATAACAGTTATAAACATTGGCACTTTGGAGCAACAATACCTTTCTGACTCTCGAATAAGACTGCGAAGAAAGTAGTCAGAGGAAGGCTGCCAAAATCTCTACGAAACATCAATCTGAACGTGGTGGACTACGAAGGCCTAACAGAGCTGTCACCCCTGGGGCTACCACAACTATTCCGTGGGATTGAGCGCAACCTCAGGTAACCTATAGAATAAACACCATGTCTAATCTATCGATTACTACTCTAATTACCTAGGATAACTAGAGCACTCAATACGAACAAAGATCCCATACCAAGATATAACAAATATACTAATCATATAATAAAGCATAAAGTAAATAGAGAAGATAAATATATTAAAGCATAAGTCTTACAAAGAAAAGATACAAAGACATACCAAAACTCTGAAGACTCCTCCAGAACCGAAACACAGCTCCGCTCTCCCTAACTCCTGACTAGAGCTAATCTATTACATTGAAAAATCTAAATCTAATTCTCTAGAGAGGAGAGGTTGTCCTTCTAGGGACGCCTCTACAACTCCCAGATGATGATGTCTTGCCTCAGGGGGGTTCTGGGTTTATTATGTAGGGGCTGTTGACACAAAATCTCGGTCATGTGCGCCAACACACTCGGAACACGGTCCTCAGAGGGGTACGGAGCGAATCCTGACCTCCTGGACCTTCAACAAGCGGTGGTGCCGATTCTCAGCGAAATCGACTTTGGGCGTGCCAGTCAATTTGACCTGTAATTGACAAGGAGAAGACAAACATTGTCAAATCATGGAACCTGCCGGTTTAGTGCTAGACAGATCCAAATTATGTGGCTCTGATATAGCCATTTGTCTTTAGGATATTGACTAAAAAGTCAACCCTCACAAGATTGCGATGTAAAATAACGAAAGAAGATATGAAGCATAACGGCTACGACATGTGTGAGATGAAAACTTATAATAAGCAGACAACCGATAAGCTTAAAAGATATCAAAGATCTATATGCACGTTTAAACGACATGAAATCAACGTATCGACTAAATACACGAGCAGTTCTATTTGCTAACAGTGGGGTGTCTCCATGCAGCCATAATAACAAATAGATCGATAAAAATAACTTAAACACCAACAGTGGGGTGTCTCCGTGCAGCCTTAACGATGGTCAAGTTAGATCACGTCCCGTGCATAAAGTAGATCAGTTGATCCCAAACCACTTAAAAGAACATATTATGAAGAAAGCATAACCGGATCGGCTATTTCAGCCGATACAGGGTCCATGAGGCACGAACAAGATCTACCCGACAAAAGCATGATTTGAACCAAGATAAACAGACTTAGTCTACCATATATATCAGTGGGGTTCGGAAATACAGCCGTAATAGACATGTTAGATTAAATCCATCTGCCCTTAAATCAGATCGTGCTTTTACCAGATATCTCGAACGCACAACATGTAGCAACCAAGATTGGCAAAATAGCCGATGAGAGGCTTGTATCGGCTATTTCCTCTGTTGTGAGTGTGTAAGCCTCAGTACAGCCGATACTAAGCATTCATTACCTTGGCAATCTTGATTGGGCAAGATGTTATTTAAAACGTAAATAAATGAATTAAAACATAAAACAACATCGATAACTTAATCAATCTATTAGCTTGCCAAGCTTAATAGAGCCGATAACTAGTCAAGATCGACCAAAGCAAGAGATTGATCAGAGTCAAGACAGTCTTACAAAGGACGAACTTAGACCGATAACTAGTCATGCCATAGCTTAACAAGAGTTTGGTCGATGCCAATGCAACCTTATTATGCGATGACACAAGCCATTGGTGAAACTTACAAGCAAACCGGAGGTCGGTCGATGCCGATGCAGCCCTGCCTGATTGAAGGTCCCGCTGAGATCTACGTTACTCCAACTCCTAGGGTTTTGGCCGAGGGCCGGTTGTGTTTGATTGATTGTCCTTTCAAAAATCCGGGTTCTTAGCTATTTATAACCCGGTTGACTCTTGCCCTAATACGAGTATATTACAAAAAAGGAAAATAAAAGACGACCCGAACTTGTACTCCTTGGCTGAGTTCAAAACGTCTTCAAAGTCCATCGTGTTGGTCCGTGCGAAGCTTCTAGGTCACCTTCGATTCATGTGAGCTTTTTATATTTTCAGGCCGATCTTTTCCTCAATAAACCGGCCGTTTGTGTTTACAAAATATCAAATTCCTCAGTCCAAAATCTGGTGTAAACACATGCCCCCCAATTTTGGGATGAAATTTATTTTATTCCAAAAATGTCATTTTCCTTCTTTTAGGTTCTGATCGACTATCTTTACTTCTTAGCTGATCAACCGAGTCTTTCCTCAACCGTTATTGCTTTCTTTTAGTTCTCAAACCCTAACCTTCAAAGAAGTCCGCCACCACTTGATTTTGAGCAAAATCCTTTCAAGAGCTCTACTCCAGTGTTTCCGCAAGTCAAATGGCAACTCAAGATTCCATTCCGGAGGTAAAATCTAAGGCCCCCATCATCCTTCTCTTTTGATGTACCTCCATCTTTGCGCTCTTCCTCAAAATTTTGAATTTTTAGGCGCTTAATGACTAGATCCTCATCCCGGTTCAGGATAACCCGAATAATTTCTTTCTCGGTCCAGTAGGCAATCTTGACCCTACCGAAGTCATCATTGCTGAAACTCAGAGAGTCCCCTTCAAAAATTCAGATTTTGCTTCAAAGCATTGGGGCAAAACTCCCTTCAGGAACTGGCCATCGATTATCCCAGGTTGGAGGGACTGGTTGATCAAGGTAGAAGCCAAGAAAAAATCAGAGTGGGTTCTTCGCAGTCTAGATCAGTGTATCACTCTGTCTTTGGCTGACATGAAGAGGAACAAGCAAATGCTGAAGGCTGCTTGCTACTTCTGGTCAGGCACGTTCAATACTTTCATGTTCAAACAAGGACCCATGACCCCAAATTTAGCCGATGTGCACATGTTGACCGGCTTAAACATTACGGGATCCATCAACCCCTACAGCTTTCAGGTCAAACCCTCCATTAAGCTTGGAAGTCTGAAATCTGGTGGGTGGTCCAACTATATTGCTTCCTTCAATAACCCACAATACAGTGTTTCAGAATGAGAGTACATTATTTTCTTGAACATGTGGCTAGAGAAATATTTATTCTGTGGGCAAAGTTGTGGCCCAACCTCCAACTTCTTGGCTCTGGCAGAAAAACTACCTGTAACTTCAGAGATACCCCTAGGCAAAGATCTTTTGGGCGCCCTGTATAGTATGATGAATAAGGTAGCTCAAAGTCTGATGGAAAATGAGGGTATTCCATCAATAACAGGTCCTTGGTGGCTGCTTCAACTCTGGCTCAACCTTCACCTTCATAGGTTGATAACTACAGATTTGAGGACTTTGTCCTTCCCAAAATCATATCCAGACAGCCAAGAAAAGCTACTGGCCAATGAAGCCAAAGTGAGAAGGTGCACTTCATTTGGAGAAGCTGCTGCCATGATATCTATTGATGAATCAACCAGCTTCTTCTTCAAAATCTTCTATAAAGGATTCCCAACTGCCATTCTCGGTTGGTTTCAATATCCAAATATTATAGATTTTGAGAGCCCACATACTTTCCGATTTCAAAGAGAGTGTGACGATGAAGGTCTGAAGATCTTGTGCTAGATCATGAAGCCATGTCTCCTGCCAACTGAAATTAGGCATGGTAGAGAAAAACCTCTCATGTGCTATGAATTTTATCATCCTGTCATGGCAGCCAGACAAATTGGTTTTGGCCAAGTGCCTCCATCCCTCTATTTTGCTGACAAGCTCAAGCCAAGGGAAGCAGTAAACTCTGCTCTAGAGTATGACATAATACTTCAACTGGAAAAATTTGTCTTCCTGAAGATGGTCAAGGAATGGAATTGCAGACCCTTCTCTTCAGCCTCTTTCCAGGACTGGTGGCAGCAATGGAGCATCCACTTATTCAACGAAGTTGTGGCCACTTACTGTCTGAGATTGGATTCAGACTTTCAGGCAACTGATGAGGTACAACTCAACTTATCTTTAAATTTTACATCTTTACCATCTGCTCACTTCTGACACGTGCCAAATTTTTGCAGGATTTGGTCACTCTCAATCCTCCAGAAATGAATTATAACATATGGTGCCCAAATCCAAGGATTGGCTATGATGCTCCCACCATCAAGACTTTGATGAAGAGGAAAGCTCCTCACCCTCAGTACTTTTATAAAGGAAGCTGGCTCTTCCAAGAAACAAAGGACTACCAAGCCAACTACCAAGGTTGTGTATAAGAAGAATAAAGATACTTCTAGTAGCAGCCAATCCTTGATCAAGAATGTTGATACAGAGGTAAAAATCTGCTTCTCCCTATTCCCATCAACAAGTCTGTAATCCTCTGTCTTCTAATTTCTGAGAACAGGCCGGCACTCACAATGTTGAGTTGCCTCAGGAGCAGGTGGATACTCAAAATGTAGAACATGAAGCACCTCCTCTTCCTGACATGGATCAAGAGCTTCCTCATCTAGGTATATCTTTTGGCTGATAGCTCCATCCTCTTCAGTGAAAATTCTTGAAAAAACTGATGAGAATATTTTTTCAGATGTACTTACCGAGCCATCTTCAACCAACCCAGATCCTCAAACCAATCCACCTGATCAGGTGTTCTAATCAATCATTATTTCTCTTTTTAATATCTCCTTATCTGTGACTATTCATACATCTGTTTATGTAGGAACATGGAGAGCCTTCTTCCCCTGCCATCCCCTTCAACTTGAAAGATTATATGGATGAAGAGGAAGCTTCTGCAGCTAGATCTTCAGGAGACCTACCCGAAGAAATCAAGACTCGGCTCCAAACGTTAATTCCCCTTCTGGAGATCAACACAGCCGACTTGATGCAAGATGCAAAAGGAATCAGGGACATCTTTGATTTGATTAAGGATAGCATCCCAAGAGATCTGAAAGAGACCTTGTCCTCTGTGGCCCACATAGGATTCCTTGAGCCAAGGTTCTCCAAGATCAAAGACAGACTTAGGGCACGAGAGGCTCAAGTATATCTGCCATCATGCGAACATCGTTGTATATCTGATATGGTTGCTGAAAAGAATGCCATAGATCAACTAAACTCAGACTCTACCATTCTCATCGGCAATCTGTCATCTCTAGAAATCGAGAGGAATGAACTGCTGAGCAGGCTCCGAGTCGTCAATGAGCAGATCAAGCTAAAGAAGGATAACTTGGAGAACATCCCTGTTGCTCTCTATGAGCATAAGAAAAAGATATCAATTCTTCATAGTGAGCTTCAGGATATCAAAGTTGAGAAGAAACCGATCTCAGGTTCTATTGAAGAGGATCAAAGAGAGATCGATGAAATAGATGCTATCCGATTGAATGCTTTGAGTGTACTGAAGTCTTTGTTAAATATGTAATTCTACTCATTTGTAATTTCTGACTTTTCGGTCCTTTCTCCAAACATTCTTCTTTGGTTGACCAGCATTATAATACTTTGTTTTTATTTTAATACTCGAAGCTCTATCAGCTATCTCCAGCCGATGTCATTTAGACTTGTCTTTTAGCCGATCAGTACCAGAACGGCTTAATTAGTCGATTCACCTTAGGATCTGAATCTAAGGGTGCCCCCCGAGACGACGCATTTTCACCTTCTTGAGTCTTACTCATAAATACTGGACGCCAACTTCTCGAACACATAGCGCATTCATTGCCTTCACTCTTCTCATTCACCAACTGCTCCTCTTCCTCACTCGGCGGCCGAAGCAATGGCGGACAACCGTGGGAAGCGCCCTGCGGAGGCATCGGAGTCCGTGGATGGTCCTCCGATGACCCGTCGCCGCGTGCTCGGGTAAAGGTTTCCTTCCTTAACACTTTCTTGTGCTTCGAAGTTTTTTTATTTACCTAGGGAAAAACCCTAACTTTCTCCGCAACCCTTCTCCTCCGGCGGCCGACCAAGAGATAAGAGTATGGGTCTCCCGATCTTTCGGTGGAGAGGGATAACTTCAATTTGGACTGAAACGACGTTCACGACCCGACTACAACCATCCAAGGATGCTGCGCCTTAGCAATCGATACACCAATTCCAGCGGTTGTTCGCGATCTTGTGGATGCACGGCCAACCAAACCACTAGGGTTATTCCTGCAAGCAATCGAAGAACAAGCAAGAACAAGTAGAACAAGCACTCTATTGCAAAATAAGAGATGAAGGTTCAAATCTGATACACATGAAGGTGGGGTTCCGAAATCAAGTAGAACGGATGGTCTAGTCGACACAAACGTCTACCAGGAAGTAGCAATGGCTAAACTTACATCTAAACAAAACCCAATCTGTTTGTGGCGGCTATGGGGAGGTATTAGAGGAGGAGAGGACGACCAGGAGGGTGTTGGGGTCGTCCTCCAACCCTAGGACGTGTCCTTAATGGACCCAACTTGATACATGGGCCAATAGCCCAAGATATGGTGACGCAGCACCCTGGACAGCAAGATCTCTCGGTAATATTTGGATAATTGTCGCCGCTGTGTAGAAGATACGGACATGGGGCTGGATCCAAATGAAAGTAGACTTGTTAAGCTTTCCATCAAGTCCTGAACCATCCAAATCCGAGTCCGTATGAAGTCGTGGTGACCGTAACAAGTTGGGACTTTTCTGCAGTCCGAATTCAACTTCCAAAACGTGTTGGACTTGGACTCTTTCCTTTCTTTTGCCAAAACTGACGTGGTGACTTTGTGGAGAACATTAAGAACACTTGGACTTGGTCCCCAATCAACTTCATTGATCTTCCAAACTTTCCTTATGCAATCAAACCTTCCCTTCATCCATGCAAGTAATTCTGAAAAAGGCAATATACACATTTTATGGTGCAGCACCAATTCATCAAATGTATCAATAATAAGTCTCATATAGAATGGTTGCACCTTTGGTTTAGAAGTGGATAAGATGGTCATATTTGAACCGGTGATGCCCTCATCACCAAGGCCCCAGCCAGCCTCCATCGGGGCATGGTTTGGCGCTGGATGATGATGTATGGGCCTTCGTTCGGGGCGTCGCCGACACTCGACGCCTCCTGGAGGAGGAACGTCGTCGAGTCGCTCGCCTGGTAGAAGAACGGGAGACCCTCCGCGCCCGCCTTAACAGTGCTCTCGAGCACCTAGAGGCGTCCGACGCCAGGGTTGCTGGTTCATTTCTCCAAATTTCTCAACTCATTACTCCAATCGCTTTTGTATATCAGCATCATTGAACTCGTTGGTAGTTACTTGTTTGAGTACTTAGCCAATTTATTATTTGATTCGATTGAATCGGCTATCTTTCTGAATTTTAATCCTTTTGATTCAATTGCAGAACTCCAACAACAACTCGATTGGCTCCCTGGGCGAGCCACAACGATTGCTGACTTCGTGAACGCACGAGGGGACAATCTGCAGGCACGCCTGGACGATGTCGGGACGCGCATCAGGGAGTTGGCCCTCCACTCCATCTGCCACGGCGCCACTTTCGCCCTCGCATACTAGGATCCTTTTGCGTTGACTACAAAGAAAGTAGTCGGCATACTCTTGCTGCCAATTGTCAACTCAACACATGTAGCACCTTTAGTAACCGATATGTTGCCAGCAAAGTCGGTCAACCTCATATCAGTTTTAGTTAAGTCTTCTGCGGTCTTACCAAGCTTTCTAAAAGTGGCATACGACATCAAGTTAACTGCTGCCCCTCCATCAACTAGCATCCTGTTCAAAGGTCTTCCATCGACAAAACCTTTCAAATACAAAGCCTTTAAATGAGAATGCTTTTCGGGTTTCTGAAATGTAGCATCTTCTGCTTGATAGATCCACTAAGCAACGGCTTCCTCATTATCAGATTCTTCTTTATGATCAGAAGATCTAAATTCAGCAGGTAGCATGAATAGAGCAACAATATTAGCCGAGGACTCACCCTTATCGGCTATTTGCTTGACTTGCCAGACTTTGGATCTCTTCTTTTGGGTTTCATCACTTCTTAACCTTTGAACCCGTCGCTTCTGGCTTCTGGTCAAGCCACCAGGACACCATTTCCTTCCTGCCATGGATGATCATGATCGGCTAATCTTGCTCCAAGCCGATTATGAACATTTTCATTTTTTATGCGTCGATCTGTATTTTCAAATCTTAGTCTTTCATGCACAGATCGGCGGTTGTCTCTTGACTACCTATACTCTCGGTATTGATCACTGCATTCTGGAACATTGCGAAGAGTAGGAAGTTTTAAACCCTCGTTCCAACAATGTCTGAAGAAAGGACAATCCCAATGATTCTTCTCTTCTTCTCTGATGCGGCTTTCTTCTTCCCGAGACTTCCTGTACTATTCTTCTTCGAGCCATTCTTGATATTCTTGTTCATCTCTTTCCCTTTTCATTTGGCTCCTTTCCTTCTGACGTTGCCACTTGTTCAATAAGTTCCTAAGAGTTGGATGCCTCCTTGCTTCTCCAGCCTTTGAAGTCTCAGGTCGATCATTGTTTTTCTTTCCTTTCATCTCCAGATACTCTTTGGCTGTTGTTGGTATAAATTAATGCACACTCTACTTTATCCGCAAGCGCATAGATAAAATCTACCGATGTAGCACTTCACTGGAGTAACCCAGTTTTAATATCGAACCCAAAGGAACGGATAGCGATGAGTCTCAAGTGTATAACCCCTGAGTAGCTAACAAGGACGGAGAAGCTAAAAGTATAGAGGGGATCACTAAGGTTATCTAAATCCAACTTAAGAGTGATATGTTTATTATTCTTAATGGGGAAGTTTCCATAAAAGGTCACAACATAGTATGATTCTTTTATGCAAATGTATAATCCTACCGAGCCTACACACGGGTAAGTGGACTATAGAAGAATCAACAAGGCTATAAGAGTCACCCTTGCGAACTACCACTACTACCGGCATTATAGGAGGTAAATATGAGCTATCAAGTCTAAGCACTATGCTTATACTATCCAACTACTCTAACTCTAGAGCGACTAGAATTAAAGTACTCAAAAGAGAGTCATAAACCTTAAGAACATTGGCTCAAACTTAAATATAGATGTTGATTACCGAAACAATCGTTGAAGCAAGTCGATGAAGAACTTGAATCCACAGGTACAAGATGAAGAAGTTGATCCGACAGGCCGGAGCTTCCTCTTGATCTCTTCCTCTCTCTCTCTTCTAGTTCTAGAATAAGACTAGGTTCTAATCCTACTAGAGGGGTATCTAGTCTTCTACTTGAAAGCTAACTCTTGATTACAACTAGATGAACTAGATCTAATTCTAGATGAACTAGAAGAGATTCATCTAGAGGGACCTCTACTTCTATATTGGAACCCTAATTTCTGATGTGGAGATGAATAATGAAGAGGGAGATGCCTGGAGAGGGGGGTCTGGGGCTGCTTATATAGCCATGAGGGATCAACCGCGGCCGTTGGATCAAATCGACTTAAGGTACGGCTGAGATGCATCCTAGAGGTCGGTGGAGGAAGCTTGCAGAAGACGGAAGCCAGCGGGCCCGGGGGGAGACCGACCGGTGGGCCCAGGGGACCGGTCGGTCCCACCTGGAAGTGGACCGGGGTGCCCCTCCTCGTGGTGTCTCTAGGTGTTCTCTGGAGTCTTCCGGAAGGTTCATGACTTGCCGAATGCGTTATCTCCCGTCGGTTTCCTTCTAGGGGAAGCAATCAGCGCTGGTTTCCTGGTTTAGTCCCTGCAGAATCACAATTCACCAAAACTCGTGGAATATTGTCAATTAAAACCCTAAACCTTTGTTGATGATTGAATTCATGTCTTTTTCATATTTATTTATCCTTTAATTTTGATAGATAACCAACGTCAACAAGTTCCCCCAAGCTTACCCTTTGCTAGTCCCTTAGCAAAACCAAAACTTATCAATGGATCAGGAGTTGCTACAAAGTCTTCATTTCCAACAAGTACACCTGCTGTTAAACAAAAATTCTCCGAAACATATCATGTTATTCTTCATGGGGCTTATTACTCTTACCTTAGATCTTGAATAATTGAGAGATTGAACGATCTAATCAAGCACTATGTCTCTAGTTCTTTCACTTCACCTTTATCCCGGAGTTTTAAATAATTTTTCAAAGGCATTAATACATATGTTGTCAAATTAAACAATGGATCCAAAGAGAAAGTCAACCAACCATTGAATCAAGAAGTGCATGTGTATCGAGTCGGATGCTCTTTTGAATATTCACTCTCTTCTGTCTATCAGAGACATATGACTATTAGGCTAATTCTATCATCGGGGACGTGCCCATTTTTCTGACATTTTTTCTTTCTTTCTTTCTTTTTCGAGGTTCCGGACACTTGTCCCTTTTTATTTCCTCGGGATCTACCTTTTTGAGGTTTCGGACACTTGTCCCTTTTTATTTCCTCGGATCTTTCTCTTTTTTTTTCTTTCTTTTCTCCCTTTTTTTTCTTCTCTTTTTTTTAATAGCCACATGCTTCCAACAAACTTCTGAGAGGGTAGCGACAGATAATTATGAGCATTTATGCGAAAGATGGATGAAATGTGTAAGTGATCTCAATTCAATGGTATGATAAACTACTTATAGGGTCAACAAAGCTTAATTTAACTCAATGCAATTCATATTTAGAAATCTCCAGAACTTTAGTGTTGTTTAGAACAAGATAATAGCAGCTCAGATCATCACATGTCATATCTATCAATTACCTAGACTCTGGATCAAGCATTTGCTACCCATATATTTAATTTCATTTTTAAGCATCATTATTAATTAGGAGAACTCATGCTTTGAAGACTAGATACTTGAAAGAAATTAGATAGAGCAACTATTCATCATTTCCATGCAATAGATTAGAGAGAGAGGGTTTTAGTCATCAACTTCTTAAAACAAACTAGACACACTATTTTATTAATCTAAACACACTTTAAGATAAAAGCTAATAATAGTAGTAGTAGTAGTAGTAATAAATAAGTCATACCTGAATCGCGAAGATAACGGGGGTGCGTCTCCCCCGAGCTGGTTCCCTTAATAGCGTTGAGCCTTCATGTGCCCATATATTTTTGTCTTTTTTTAATAAATGGTGAGCCTTCATGTGCTCACATATTTTTGTTCTTTTCTTTTTAAGGGTGAGCCTTCATGTGCTAACATTTTTTTGGTGTTTTGAATTTGTTTATAGAATGAAAAACTTAAGAGGATAGAGATACTTACATGGATACATGGGGGTGCCTTCCCCCAAGCTGAATGTAGTCGTTCGATCTTGTAATGTAGCGGACGGGCAGTGGATATGTGTCGGTGTTTCTACCCCGGGGGTATGACACTAACTAGTAATATGTTCGCGTGCTCTCTTCCTGGATGGTGATGCAAGATGACACAAGGATTTATCCTGGTTCGGGCAAAGAAGGCCCTACGTCCAGCGGGGGGAGGAGGTTCTTGTATTACTCGCACCCAAGTGCTCGTACAGGGGCAATACAAGCTCAATGAGCGTGGACGAGAGTCTGGACTCGTGTGTGTGTTGTGTGGACTCGTGTAGCCGTCTAGACCTGTGTAGTCGTGTGTAGACCCCCTCGTGAAGGGCCCTGGTGTCCTCTTTTATAGACCAAGAGGACGCCAGGGTTACACAGGAGGGACATGTACAACGCCCAATACGGCGAAGGGTAGGAATTATGTCTTGTCGAAGATACTGGAGCCGGCGTGGGGGTTGCTGTTGAAGCGTGGCCTCTATCCCGGGCGCGGGCATGGAGGCGTGGCGACGTGAGGCCGTGCAGCGTCCATTCCGGCACGTACATGACGTGGCTGGGTCCCTCCGAGTCTTGGGGTACCTGTCCTCCAATAGCATGAAAGCTGTCATGGCTCGAGGGGCGCAGGGCCGTCCTCGAGGTGGCACCTACGGGGGGCTCGAGCTCCCGCAGGCATGGGCTAGTCCCAGAAAACCCGGCCATGCAGCGAGAGTCTAGGTCTCGGGATGTGGCTCGAGCGTGCTATAGTGCGGGGCATGGCGTAACAGTGCTGTACTTGTGCCTTTTTGCCCATGCTTGCGGTGAAAAAGGGAGGTTTGACTCTAGCTCTGGTTCACTGTGGCACACGTTGTGTAGAGGAAGTGACCGGAGTAGGTGGATGCATTTAAAGCGCAGTATGGGGCTGGTATCCAAAGCCTGGCGCTGCTCGAGGAGGGTACGACGTGTCTCGAGGGATAGGTTACTATGTTAGAGGGGCTCGAGGCCCCCACGTTGGGTATCGAGGAACGATGTACGGCCGTAGCGGGCTCGGAGCCCACGTGCCGGGGCTCGAGAGGTAAGCTACCATGAGGCGGTGGTAAGGCTCTGGCGGGCCCGGGCTTCTCGGTGGTGGGCCAGCGTCGAAGGCCTCGAGGGATTGGTTTTTTAGGGGGTCGGACTAGCTAGGTCTCTTATTAATTGGTGCTCTAGGTTTGATTTATTTGTTTGCGTTAATTGGGGGTACCCCTTTTGTGGTCCCCCGACAGTAGCCCCCGAGCCCTTGTTTGAGTGCTCGCACTCGAGCAGGGGTTCCCTACCGGGATCTTGAGGGTTAGCTGACTGGTTCTCGAGGGTTTGGTTGCCTTGATTCCGTGGGTGTAGCCCCCGAGGCCGCGGGGGAGTGGTTAGAACTACCTCGTGGGCTTTTTGCGAGTGTGAATGTTAGTTGCGTTTTTAGGTTCGGGGGTGTCGAGCCCCCGAGTCTTTCGACCCTCTTTCGTCGAGGGGTGCCAGGCTGAACTGGCCGGCGGGCTCTTCGAGCTGTCCGGCATGCTAGTTGCCCTGGCTTGTCATCCCGCGAGTCCTTTCGATCGGATGCGAGGGGGGATGCCTCGTACTACCACGAGCGGGCGAGTATCGAGGTTCCCAGTGAGCTGGTAATGGGGGAATCCAAGTGAGACCTCGTGCCCCGTTCGATAGGGTCGACTGAAGCCCGGAGGCAATCTCATAAAGCATGGGCGTACGGACTGCAGGAATGCCAGGTCCATTTGATAGGACCTGGTGGCTCGATGCCTCCCTCTGAGGGGATCTCATTGCATGTTGTGCGCCCTGCCTTGGATACACGTGAGGGGCCTCGAGGGCTTGGCCCTCGAGCGATGCTGTGAGTGGCGCCCCTTGGTGTCCCTGACTCGGGTGCTCGAAGCCGGCTGTCGAACCCTCTTCGAGGGCCAGCCTTCGCTGCTCCAAGGCTTGGAAGGGCCGGGGCCCGTTTTTACCTTCGTGAAGAAGCCTCCGTCGTCTGGGAATTCTTCCGCCCGTTGGGCGCGCCTTTTAGGCGGAAACTGTCAGGGAGGGCGACGGACGCAAAGTTGGAGCGGCGGTCGTGGTGGGACCAGGTAGCGGAGCGAATAGGGAATCACCGTGTGTACCTGTCAATCGGCTCGAGATGCGGTTAGGCGGGCGCATTAAATGTGTGCGGTTACCTTTTTCGCTGCCGTGGGAGTGGGGTTTTCCTTTATAAATACCGAGTGAGGGGAGAGGAACCTTTTACTTTGCCTTTGCCTTCACCGCCGTCGTAGCTTCCACGCGCCTTCTTCCCAAGCCAGCAATTGGGAACCTTCCCGGCCGCCCGTTCGCCGCTCAGATCCGTGCCGTCGCCGCCATGGCCGCCCAGTCCCAAGTGCTGCCGCCTGAAGACTGGAACCCAACGAAGACGACGCAGCAAGAGCTGGAGACGCTGGTGGAGCGGGGGCTTCTCCGCCCCAACCCGCAGGAGGGTCCCGCGTGGTGGATTCTCCCGTCGGTGGACCACCGGGAGCCGCACCCGCCGGAGGGGTACGTGGTGAGCTTCACGCGCTACCACCGTATGGGGCTCGGCATCCCGCCGAGCCGCTTCATGCGGGGGCTAGCCCACCACTTTGAGGTGGAGCTGCAACACTTCTCCCCCAACTCCATCTCGCACGCCGCCATCTACGCCGCGGTGTGCGAGGGGTATCTGAAGATCGAGCCGCACTGGGAGATGTTCGTCCACCTCTTCCGGGGTGAGCTCTTCCACAAGGCCGCGAAGTCGAGCGGGAGGAGGCTCGCGCGTGTGGGCTCCCTCACCATCACCGTGAGGACCGGTCCCTCGTCGGCCAACATCCCCCGCGACTACCTCCGCTACAAGCTCTCCACCAACCAGGCGGGGTGGGACGACCACTGGTTCTACCTGCGGAATGAGGACGGGCTCCTTCCGCAGTACACCGGCAGGGTCATCACCCAGCGCCCGGAGAAGTGGAACTGGGGCGTCGCAGCGGACAGGCAGCGCCACCTGGAGCCGCTGATGAACACGATGCGGGTGCTGGTGGAGGAGAAGAAGCTGACCGTCCAGCGGTCATCTGGGCGTTTCATCAGCGGAGGGTTCTTCCTCTGGCGGACCGCCCCCTCCTCATGTTCGAGATGGGGCCGAACGCCCCGCTCGAGGCGCTGAACCAGTCGAGGATGGCCGAGGGGGGGTTGTCTCAGAACGAGGGTACCTCCCGGGTGTCGGTCACGGTTCACGGGCCGTTCCGCCCTGAGGAGGCCAATCTGATCGCCATGGCACCCGACGCGGGGTGTCTCGACCCGGTAAGCCTCCTTCGAGCTAGACTGTCTCGAGCCTCCCCTCCTTTCTTTTTTCTTCGAACTTTGTTCGCTCTCCTTGTGATTTTTCTCATCGAGTTTCTTTTTCACAGGGGGCGTTCACTTGTCGCGCGTCGAGGCCCCCGGTGAGGGAGGACGCCACGGAAATACAGGTGAGGCGCCTCTCTGCTCAGAAAGACAAGGAGAGTAAAGATGCCAAGAAGAAGAAAGAGAAAGAGAGGAACATGCGTCGGGTGGCTCGAGAGCAGAGGCTTGCGAAGGCTCGTTGTAACTGGCAGCCTGGAGAGGAGTCCCCCAAGCTCAGTTCCTCGAGCTCAGAGGAGGAGGACGATGATGAGGAGGAGATTGATGACGAAGGGATGGATGCGCGTCTGAGGCGCGCGGGGGGCGTCGACATCAGGGCTGACCGTTCCTCTGTGCAGGAGAATGTCTTGGAGGTCCCCCCGGCGAAGGGATCGCGCGGGACGCAGCCGCGGAAGGCCGAGTCAGGCTCAGCCTCGTCGGAGGCTCAGGGCACATCGAGCTCCGTGCCGGACGTGCCCGATGACGCGAGAAGGAAGCCTCGAACTAGGAGAGCCATGCCATTGCCGCGGCGCAGAAGGAAGCAAGGACCGCGTCGACCCAGGGGGGGGGTCTCGAGAAGGGCGACCCTCGAGAAGCGGCCCACAGGTCGAGAAGGACTCTGGGCCCGACCACCAAAAGTCGTCGAGGTCGACATCGAGCCCGCGGAGGAGTGGGCAACATGAGAGGGCGTCGAGCCCCCGCCACCATGACCGTCGAGGGGGGAGCCCCCGGCGTCTCGTGATGGGAGTCGCGAGCGACCCCGGAGCCCGTCGCCGCAACGCCGCCAGGAGAAGGAGGCAGACGCGGGGGGGTGTGACCGTCAGCACGAGCGCCGGAGTAGGTCCCGGAGCCCGCGCTGGGAAAGGCGCCAAGATGACCGCTCGAAGGAGATGCGGTCGTCCCCCAGGGACAAGAGACAAAAGGAGAGCTCCCCGCTGGGGTCGAGCCACGGGAAGCATCGGGAGCCTTCCCCCCATCCGGCCCATACGGAGACGGCTCAGGTGCGTGGCTCAACCCAAGGGGCGGGCTCGAAGCCCCCGAGCGGGCCCGGCAATTCGGGGAAGAAGCCCCGCCAGCGCTATGGGTAAGTAGTTCTCCTCAATTTCGTTGGTAGGGAAACTTTACCTTTTTACCTTTGGTGATATGTGTTGTTTCTGGTTTTTCAGGGAAATCCCGGCAGGAGGCGGACCCGCGGTGTCCAAGCGGGCCAAAACCTCGAGGTATGGCTCCTTCTCCCGCTGGAGAGGCCGCTTGGCTGGTGAATGCTCGAGCAGCCATGGCTCGTGGAAGCCCGATGGCCGCTGCGGATCTCGGTGAGGCCGTCGCTGTCGACCACGGGGGTCGAGGCTCTTTCCTGATTCTGACGACTTTGTCCCCTTTCAGCAGGGACCGCGACTCCTGGCGCCGAGCCTGCCGTTACTGCGTCCGTCGCAGTTCCACCTCCCCCACCTCCTCCTCCACCTCCCCCTTCAGTGGCGCCTACTGAGCAGGCCACTCTCCCCCCCGTCACGACGACCATCTCGGGGGGAATACCCGAGACAGGCGCGGCCCCATCGGCGTCTGGGACTGAGGGGGCAATGGCCCTCGAGACCCCAATCGACGCGAGCCGGCCCGTGGAGTAGGGGAAGGAGGGAGAGGCGTCGGTGGAGAAGGTGCCGACGGTGGAGGAGCTCCTGGACGAGCTGGAGCGGGTGCCGTCCCCAGTCGAGGGCTCAATGTTGGCGCTCGAGGCACCGGCCAAGGATGACAAGACGTCGGAAGACCCGACGAGGGAGGAGAGCTTGGGGACGAGCCACCCCTCGAGCGATCCGCTACCGCTCGAGTCCCCGCCTCCACGCGAGGCCGCGCCGTCGCCTCGGGAGGGGACAGAGCAGAGCAGGAGTAGACGGCGGAGGCGGAGGGGCGGAGGGGTCGTCAGTCGCAGCTGTGCCGCCGGTTGGTGGGCTGCAGCTGGCGCCGCTCGAGCCGGAGGAGGAGGGCCTGCCCATCGTCGAGATCGATCGACGGTGGACGGTGTGGCCGTATCCGGACGCGCGCGAGCCCGACCGGCGTCGTATCCTCGCCGAGCGGTCGGCGCTCGACTCAGGCAGGGGGCCCACGGGAGGCGCGGTTGGATCTCAGGGAGGTGGCCGAGCTGCGCGGCGGAGGCAGAGAGGTCCTTCTTGGAGGAGGCGGACAAGTCCGCGCAGGTGGCGGCCGCCCTTGCAAAGGCAGAGGGGGAGCTCCGAGCTGGGCGGGCACAGATGCTCCGCGCCGAGCGGGGCGGAACGCACAGACGGGGCGAGCCGGCTAACAACGGCGCTCGTGACGGAGACCCAGGCGGCTCGATGAGGCTGCCCAAGCTAAGAGGGAGGCCACCACCGCTCTGGCCACGGTGGAGGGGCGTCGAGAAAGGAGGCTGCCGACGCCCGTAGCGAAGCGCGCCACCGCCCGGTCGCCGGCGAGAGGAGGCGGCGAAGAAGGAGGTCGTCGACGCCCGAAGCGAAGCCGCCACCGCCCGGTCTGCCAGCGGAGGCGGCGAGGAAAGAGGCCGAGGAGGCCAAGAGCGAGGCCGCCACGCCCTGGCTGCAGCGGAGGCAGCGCGGCAGGTGGTGATCCAGAAGGATCTGGCCCTCGCGCAGATGGGCAAGCTGGTCGAGGTCCTAGGGGCGAAAAACTCGACGCGCTGTCCAGAAGCGTACACTCGAGCAGTGCGTCGAGGTCCTTACCGCGCGACTTTGCCGCTCTGGGCGTGCAATGCCAAGGTAATTTTTCATGCTTCGTCTTGCTTTGACTTCGAAAATTCTTGCCACCCGCGGACTTACCCCCTTCTGTTTGTTGCACAGATCTTGAGAAGACCTCCGTGGAGCTCCGCGAGACGAAATAGGCTCTTGTGGAGCAACTCCAAGGTGAAACCATGGTGGCGGAGCGAGCGCGCATCACCGTCGACAGGGCTCGGGCTCGTGTGGGGTGCCGACCCGGTGGCCCCGCGGAGGGCGCGGTGGCTCGGGGCGACGCCCTGGTCGACGCCGTGTGCTTCTTCGACGTGGCCGTGCGGGACCGCGTCAGGAGCGCTCTCCACCACGGCGTGAAGCAGGCGCTTGCGGCCGTCCGCTCCGGCTTCTGCACCCGGTCAACGTCGTTGCCATGGGCTTCGTCGAGATCGAGGGGAAGGACGAGGAGTGAGAACGACCGCCGCGTCGACAAGATCCTGGAGAAGGTGGAGAGGCCGGGGGCGGTGCTCGCGAAGCTCTTCGAGGAGGACGTGCTGCCTCCCGATGCGGACAGTGGGCAGGTGTGGGCCCCCCTCCTCCTGGCCCGGACGTCGAGGCTGAGCCCGCGGCAGACACCCTTGGGGAGGAGTACCAGACTATGAAGAGTGAGGCCTGCGTGCCAAATTTGGGCGTCGAGGCCCTTGTAAAAATTTATGTCATACTTGTGGCCCGTCGAGGCCAACGCATGTGTATATGACTCGTTGTTTTAAAGAAGCTATTTTCTTTTCAATTTTATTCGATCATTTCTCTTTGTCGCTAGCTCGAGCTTCAACCGGGCTTGGTCTGTGTTCCTTCCATACGCGTCACGAGTTCCTCGAGGGGAGGCGTAGGTAGGGTACCGTAGCCCGGGGGCGTAGGTGGCCATCTACGTCGACGCCCCCGACTCTTGGAGGCTCGAGGCATTTACGGATTTAGACGCTGCTAGTATGCTCGAGGTGCGAATCGAGACGAGGGTCGAATTTTTTGAAAAGAAAACGCACTTTTTCCGGAGTCTGGGGAGGGGTTCCCCCCTTTCAGCCCCCGAGGGGAGGCTCGCCCCTGAGCAAGGCGGGTCGAGGCTACCTTAAGTTGCTAGGCTACCTTAAGTTGCTAAGTATATGAAAGATGGTGCACGAGTTTGCTCATTCATATTCAATGTGTTGTACAAAGCAACAAAATGAACAAGGCCTCGAGGCCCTTAAGGGTAGAAGCGACGTAGCTGAGATATGTTCCATGCGTTCGCCAGGATCCTGCCTTGACCGTCGTAGAGCTTGTACGTTCCTGGCTTGAGCACTTCAGCTACGGTGTATGGGCCCTCCCATGGAGGGGTGAGCTTGTGGCGCCCTCGATTATCCTGCAGCCGTCGAAGCACGAGGTCCCCCACCGCCAGGTCCCTCTTGCGCACGTGCTTGTCGTGGTAGCATCGGAGTGTTGCTGGTAGCGCGTGGAGTTGATGAGCGCCACGTCTCGAGCCCTCCTCGAGCTGGTCCTTGGCGTTGGCAAGCCTCTCGTCGTTGGTTTGCTCGTTGTAGGCTCGAAGTCGAGGGGAGCCGAGGAGCCGTACTCGAGGTCCGTAGGCAAGACAGCCTCGGCGCCGTAGGTTAGGAAGAACGGAGTGAACCCGGTTGGTGGCTCGACTCGGCGTAGTCCTGAGGCCCCACAGCACCGAGGGGAGCTCTGCAGCCACCCTTTTCCAAAATTCTTGAGGGTCTTGAACAGCCTTGGCTTCAGCCCGTGGAGTATCATGCCGTTGGCGCGCTCAACCTGCCCGTTGCATTGCGGGTATGCAACCGAGACCCAGCTCACGTGGATGTTGTTGTCGTCGCAGAGGTTGGTGAACTTTTTGCCCGCGAATTGTGTGCCATTGTCGGTGATAATGACGTTAGGCACCCCAAACCGGTACATAATGTCGGAGATGAACTCGACGGCCTTCTCGGAAGTGGGGTTGCCTATAGGCTTAGCCTTGATCCACTTGGTGAACTTGTCGATGGCTTTGAGCACATGCGTGTACTTTCCATTGGTCATCTTGAGGGGACCCACGAGGTCGAGCCCCCAGACGGCAAACGGCCAAGTGATGGGGATCATTTGCAGGGCGTGCGCGGGCTGGTGCGTTTGCTTGGCGTAGAACTGACACCCTTGGCAGGCTCGGACTAGGCGCATGGCGTCTCCAATGGCGGTTGGCCAGTAGAAGCCCTGGCGGAAGTCGTTCCCCACCAAGGTCCTTGGTGCTGCGTGATGGACGCAAGCCCCCGAGTGCATGTCATCGAGGAGCTTGCGCCCTTCCTCGAGGGGGATGCAGCGCTGAAGGATTCTTGATGGCCTTCGACGGTATAGCTCTCGTTTGTCGCCGTAGACGACGTAGGTCTTGGCCCTTCGAGCGATGCGTCGGGCCTCCGTCTTATCTTCTGGTAGCATGCCTTGTGTCAGGTAGTTGAGCAAGGGCGTCCACTAGTCGAGGGGTCATGTTAAAGAAGAGGCGGGTGCGTCGATCTGCATCGCCTCAGCGGATGTCGAAGTGTCGTCCTCGAGGTGTGGCATTGAAGGTCGAGCCCCCGTGTCCGGCTCGAGGGGTGGCGTCGTGGGGCCAGCCCCCGGGCCGATTTTGACGGATGGCTCGAAAATGTCCCTCGAGAAGACATTTGGTGTGATGGTGCCGCGCGTGGATGTTAACTTAGCCAGCTCGTCTGCGGCCTCGTTGTACTTTCGAGTGATGTGGTTGAGCTCGAGGCCATAGAACTTGTCTTCTAGCTTGCGCACTTCTCCATAGTATGCTTCCATCTTGAGATCAATGCAGCTTGAGGCCTTCATGACCTGGTTGATGACGAGCTGCGAGTCCCCTCGAACGTCGAGGCGTCGGACCCCAAGCTTGAGGGCGATGCGCAGCCCGTTGACGAGGGCCTCGTACTTAGCGACGTTGTTGGAGGCGGGGAAGTGCAAGCGCAGCAGGTAGCGCATGTGAACTCCGAGGCGTGAGATGAAGAGTAGGCCCCCGCCTGCCCCTGCCTTCATGTGGGACCCGTTGAAGTACATAGTCCAGAGCTCGGCTTGGATTTGTGCCAGTGGGAGCTGGGTGTCGGTCCACTCAGCAACGAAGTCCGCCAGCGCTTGCGACTTGATGGCTTTTCGCGGAGCGTAGGTGATGGCCTCCCCCATCAGCTCGGCAGACCACTTGGCGATGCGCCCTGTGGCCTCCCGGTTGTTGATGATCTCTTCGAGGGGGAAGGACGATACCACCGTCACGGGATGAGCAAGGAAATAATGCTGGAGCTTGCGCCTTGTGATGACGATGCCGTAGAGCAACTTTTGGATGTGTGGGTACCGGATCTTGGCCTCGGAGAGCACCTCACTGATGAAGTACACCAGCCGTTGGACTGGTAACACGTGACCCTCCTCGTGTCTCTCGACGACTACGACCACGCTGACCACCTGGGTGGTTGCGGCTACGTAGAGGAGGAGAGGCTCGGGGGGATCGTTACCCTGGGCTGGTCGTGGTGGCACGAGGATTGGCGCGGAAGTCAGCAACCCCTTCAACTTGGTTAGGGCTTCATCGGCTTCGACGGTCCACGCAAAGCGTTCCGTTTTCTTCAGCAGGCGGTAGAGGGGTAGCGCCTTTTCCCCTAGACAGCCTGTAACTTTCTGTACGCCCTTGAGGTCTCGAATTGGGCCCATCTTTGTGATTGCTGAGATCTTTTCGGGGTTGGCCTCGATCCCCCGTTGTGAGACAATGTAGCCAAGTAGCATACCTCGAGGCACACCAAAGACACATTTCTCGGGGTTGAGTTTCACATTCTTGGCCCGGAGGCACTCAAATGTGGTCTCGAGATCGCTGATGAGGTCCCCGACTTTCTTGGTCTTGACCACGATGTCGTCGACGTAGGCCTCGACGGTTTTGCCTATGTGTTCGCCAAAGACATGCTGCATACAACGCTGATGATATGTTGCCCTGGCGTTTCGAAGGCCGAAGGGCATTGTAACATAGCAATACATACCAAAAGGCGTAATAAAAGGAGGTAGCGAGCTCGTCGGATTCTTTCATTTTAATCTGGTGGTAGCTGAAATACGCATCGAGAAATGAGAGTACTTCGCACCCCACAGTGGAATCGACAATCTGATCAATTCTAGGTAAAGGAAATGGAACTTTTGGATATGCTTTATTTAGACCAGTGTAGTCTACACACATCCGCATTTTTCCATTCTTTTTCCTAACTAGTACAGGGTTAGCTAGCCACTTCGGGTGAAATACCTCCTTGACGAATCCAGCCGCCAAAAGCTTGTGCACCTCCTCGTCGATGATCCTACGCTTCTCCTCATCGAAGCGGCGCGGGCGTTGCTTCACCGGTCTGGACCCGGCCTGGATCTCCAAGGTGTGCTCGGCGACTCCCCTCGGTACGCCTGGCATGTCCGAGGGGCTCCACGCAAACATGTCGATGTTTGCGCGAAGAAAATCGACGAGCACTGCTTCCTATTTAGGCTCGAGGCTGGCACTGATGGCCAGCGTCTTGCCGTCGGTCGAGGTCGGGTTTACGGGTATTTGCTTGGTGTGCTCTGCCGGCTCGAAGGTGCCCGGCGCGTGGCGCTTTGCCTCAGGGGCCTCGGTGGCCAGGGCAGACAGGGCCTCGAGCGAGTCGACTTGGACGTTGGCCTCCCCACGCTCGACGCACTCCACGTCGCAGTGGTACGCGTGTTCGTAGGAGGTGTCGACGGTGATGACCCCTTTCGGCCCCGACATCTTAAGCTTCAAGTATGTGTAGTTGGGGACCGCCATGAACTTGGCGTAGCCAGGCTTGCCGATGATGGCGTGGTAGGTCCCTTGGAACCCAAAACCTCGAAGGTGAGCGTCTCCTGGCGGAAGTTGGTCGGCATGCCAAAGCAAACAGGTAGGTCGATGCGCCCGAGGGGGTGGGCCTTCTTTCCTGGTACCACTCCGTGGAACCCCCCGACGCTGGGTCAGAGCTGGTCCCTCGAAATCCCCAGGAGGTCGAGGGTCTCGAGGTATATGATGTTGAGGCTCGAGCCCCCATCCATCAACACCTTGGAGAACCGTACGTCGACGATGACGGGGTCGACGACGAGGGGGTACGCCCCCGGATTCACGACATGGTCCGGATGGTCGTCACGGTCGAACGTGATTGGCGCATCAGACCAGTCGAGATACCGGGGGGCGTCGTGGCAGAGTGCAAAGACCTCCGGCGCTCCTTTTTTTTTCTCGAGCTGAGAGCCCAACGGTTGGGCCCCGTAGATCATGTAGCAGTCGCGCACCGGGGGGAAGTTGCCGTCCGCATCCCCGTCGTCGCGTCGATTGTTGTCCTTGCCCTTAGGCGCGTCTTCCTTCTTGTCGCCGAGCTTGGAGTAGAAGCCCTTCATCATTCGGCAGTCCTTCAACTTGTGATTCGTGGGACCCTTGTGATAAGGGCAGGGGTCCTCGAGCATCTTGTCGAAGACAGCGCTGTCAGGGGGCCTCGAGGCTTCTTATGGTCGAGGGCGCCCATGAATACTTCTTCATCGTCGTCGTCATCGGCGTCGCGCTTCGCCTTCCGACCTTTGCCTTTATTTTTCTTCTTTTTGTTGTCGTTGCTGCGGTTCTTGTCGTTGTTGCCCCTGCTCGAGCCTTCCGGCGTGGCCACCGCCTTGCCTTTGTCCGTGGAGCGGCCAAAGAAGGCCCCCACTGCCTCGTCGCCTGAGGCGAAGCTGGTGACACCATCCATCAGATCCTCGACCGTCCTGGGACGGTAGCGCCCTAGCTCGTGGACTAGCTCTTGGCATGTCGTGCCTACGAGGAACGCGGAGATGACATCCTCATCAGGCATGTGGGGGAGCTCGAGGCGCTGCTTCGAGAATCGCCGAGCGAAGTCACGGAGGGGCTTGTCCGCTATCTGCCTGCAACGTCGTAGATCCCAGGGGTTGCCTGGGCGTACACAAGTTCCCTTGAAATTCCCGTCGAAGACCCCGACTAGGTCGGCCCAGTCGTGGATTTGATCTGGCGGGAGCCCTTCGAGCCACCAACGGGCAGTGTCCGAGAGGTAGAGTGGGAGCTGGCGTATGATCGCGTGGTCGTCGCTCTTTGCCCCGCCCAGTTGGCAGCCCAGGCGGAAGTCGGAGAGCCATAGCTTGGGCTCGACCTCCCCGTCATACTTCACGATGTTGGTCGGTGGTCGAAAGCGGTCGGGGAGGGTTGAGCTGCGGATGGCCCGGCTGAAGACCCTGGGACCCGGGGGCTCGAGGGTTTGCCGGTCCTCGTCGCTGTCGTAGCGCCCTCCTCGATGGGCATTATAGCCATGCTCCTCAACACCCTTGTCCTTGCGCCGGCGGTTGATGTTGTTGCGGGCGTCATTGGGATCTCGAGGTGGCCGGTTGTCAACGATCCGCTCCCGGACTGGCCTGGCTCGAGAGGCGTCCAGCTGGTGGACGGATGTCTCACGCTCGTTGCGGGGCGTGTCTGCTGGCTTCCCCGAGGCCGCTCCGCGCCGGCGTGAGGCTGAGCTCTCGGCCTGCTATAGAGCGGGCTGTCTCGAGGAGGTTCTTCATTTCCCCGAGCATGCGCCTAGCGTCAGGGTTGGAGATGGCGGGTAGATCACGGAGCAGCATCGCGGCCGCCACCACGTTCTGCCCGGCTCACGGGAAGCGTACCTCAGGGCGTGCTGGTGCCCCGCCCTCATGGATCTGCTGGTGGACCTCTCGTGCGCGGCCACGTGCGCCGGCGCCTCGAGGTTGGGCTCGTTCCTACACAAGAGCTTGCTCGAGCTGCAGCAGGCGTTGTCGGTCCTCCTCGGCCTTGTTGATCGCCTCTCGCAGCTGCGCGAGCTGCGCCGCCCGGTCGTCGTTGTGCTGAGGTGGCGCATCCGGTGTCGGAGGTTCGTTCCTCCCCCGAATGTGTGGTCCGCCTGCCGCAGCCACATCTCCGGGCTCTTCGAGGTTGAGCGCCGGCCTGGTGCCATCGTCGCCGTCGTCCACGACCCCCTCGAGCTGGAAGCACTCCCTGGTGGGATCCCAGAGGTCGGGGTCGTGGTAGTCGTACTCGTCGGAGTCGGAGCTGTTGATGTCGCGCCGGCGCTGGGACTGCCGCTCGCGGTACCATTCTCCGACGGTGGCTCGCCGGGGAGGCTCGACGATTTGTGAGAAGCAGTGGCCGACGTGCGCGGGGTAGACGATCTCCAGGTCGGTGGTGGCTCGTAGGATCACGCCTGGACGTTCCTCCCACTCTGCCGCCGCCCAGTCCTGATGGCGCTCGTCGAGGTGGTGGGCGTAGACAGCTGCGGAGTTGTTGAGGCCGAACGGGTGTCGCTGGCGTCGAGCGCGGTACATCCCATGCGGGCGGAAGCCAGATGGTGTCGATGGAGCACGGCTCGGGGACCTCTGGCTAGGCTCCCGGTCCGTGCGCATGACGAACGCGAACTCGCTAGGAGAGTGCGCGCGCGCCCTAGAAGTCTCCGGCCGCGCGTCGGGCAGGTTTCCCCTCGGGGACCCCACCCGGCCGCGGGGAAGTGGGTGTACGCTGCGGGCACCGCCTGTGCCTGGCGACGATGGTGACGACGGCGCCGCTCACGAGGTGGCGACGCGTGGTGGTGCGAGCGACGCGCCACGCCTCCCGCGTGGGGGGTGGCGTGACACGCCCTCCGCTCGGGCCTCCGTGGAGAGCAGGGTCATCTCGTTGCCGCTGCCGGTGGCCTGGAACTCGAGGCTCCCGAACCAGATGACGACACCAGCAGAGAACGAAGGAGTGGAAGAAGCCATCCAGGAAACAACGAGAGAAATCGACTCGGACACGCGAAGGCCCCTACCTGGCGGCCAACTGTCGGTGTTTCTACCCCGGGGGTATGACACTAACTAGTAATATGTTCGCGTGCTCTCTTCCTGGATGGTGATGCAAGATGACACAAGGATTTATCCTGGTTCAGGCAAAGAAGGCCCTACGTCCAGCGGGGGGAGGAGGTTCTTGTATTATCCAATGCTCGTACAGGGGCAACCCAAGTCTACGAGAGAGGAGCACTACAGTGGTCGTAGCGTGGACTCAGTGTCGTGACAGTCTGGACTCGTGTGTGTTGTGTGGACTCGTGTAGCCGTCTAGACCTGTGTAGTCGTGTGTAGACCCCCGCGTGAAGGGCCCTGGTGTCCTCTTTTATACACCAAGAGGAGGCCAGGGTTACACAGGAGGGACATGTACAGCGCTCAATACGGCGAAGGGTAGGAATTATGTCTTGTTGAAGATACTGGAGCCGGTGTGGGGGTTGCTGTTGAAGCGTCCTTGAAGCGTGGCCTCCATCCCGGGCGCAGACGTGGAGGCGTGGTGACGTGAGGCCATGCAGCGTCCATTCCGACACGTACATGACGTGGCTGGGTCCCTCCGAGTCTTGGGTACCTGTCCTCCAATAGCATGAAAGCTGTCATGGCTCGAGGGGCGCAGGGCCGGCCTCGAGGTGGCGCCTACGGGGGGCTCGAGCTTTCGCAGGCATGGGCTAGTCCCGGAAAACCCGGCCATGCAGCGGGAGTCTAGGTCTCGGGATGTGGCTCGAGCGTGCTATAGTGCGGGGCATGGCGTAACAGTGCTGTACTTGTGCCTTTTTGCCCATGCTTGCGGTGAAAAAGGGAGGTTTGACTCTAGCTCTGGTTCACTGTGGCACACGTTGTGTAGAGGAAGTAACCGGAGTAGGTGGATGCATTTAAAGCGCAGTATGGGGCTGGTATCCAAAGCCTGGCGCTGCTCGAGGAGGGTACGACGTGTATCGAGGGATAGGTTACTGTGTTAGAGGGGCTCGATGCCCCCACGTTGGGTCTCGAGGAACGATGTACGGCCGTAGCGGGCTCGGAGCCCACGTTCCGGGGCTCGAGAGGTAAGCTACCATGAGGCGGTGGTAAGGCTCTGGCAGGCCCGGGCTTCTCGGTGGTGGGCCGGCGTCGGAGGCCTCGAGGGATTGGTTTGTTAGGGGGTTGGACTAGCAAGGTCTCTTATTAATTGGTGTTCTAGGTTTGATTTATTTGTTTGCGTTAATTGGGGGTACCCCTTTTGTGGTCCCCCCGACAATATGTCCTTCCTCTATTAGAGCTTTGATTGATGTTGATGTTTGTTGAGATAGTGCTCCAACAGTGGATGGAGCATTCACTTGCTCGTCAGCTTTTCTTGGCCTTTCAAATCCTATGAAACTCAAATAGACAACAAAACTTGTGGAGCAGATTAAGCATTAGCGGTTGGCCATTCAAGCCTTAGTTGTCTAGAATTTCAGTAAGATCTCTTTCTCAATATTTTTATGTTTTTATATTTTATGATGCAGAGAAAATGCAACAGGATGAATACATGCATATTTATTTTTAGTATTATGTTATTATTATTATTATTATTTTATGCCACCACGGTGAACATTCCTGTGGGGTTTTACACACCATAGATTATTCTCTTGGGGCTTCATTGTTTATGATGTAGTGTAACAAATGCAATATTTTTATTTTCTTTTCTAATGTAATGCAAAAATAAAAAGGTTGTGAATTAAATATGATGATGCAATAAACAACTAAGAATTAAATATGAGATATATGCAGAAAAGTAAATATGAGGATAACTACCGATTTTACCTTTTGGCGAAGGTTCGGATATTTAGGTCCGACAAACTGGACATTTCCTTGGTTCAGACCTCCCAAGGTATGTCAGACGTTTAGAAAGTTGTTATCGATTGTACCTCTTAGGTGCAGACATTTTCTTCCATACTTTCTTGGTTTGAGTCTTCACTTTCTATGGCTCACTATCTTGAGATTTCTTTTGTTCTTTCTTTTCTGGGACAGTGTCGATAGCTTCTTCTTCGTGATTGGCCTCTCTATTCTTGAGATAGTTGTCTTCTTTGGCATTGAGAGCGGCGTCTTTCACTTCTGTTCTCCTTGGGTGCTTCATTGGGTATGTAGCTGATGAAGTTGTATCGTGCCTTTTCTCCAGGAAAGTGAAAATGGATTTCCTCTTGTAGATGATTGCACTTGTAGCGTAGAGGAATGGTCTTCCTAGGATGAGGTGGACATCATCGTCTTCTCCCATGTCGAGGATCAAGAAGTCTGTGGGGACTTAATGACCTCTAATTCTGACTACGACGTCTTCTCATTCCTTCTTGTTTTATGCCTCTTGATATGGTGTCACTCATGTTCTTTGTTCGTCCAGCAGTTTGAAATGAAGTGTTAATTATGGAAGCTGGCAGCATCTTGCTCAGTGTGCATGTTCTGTAGATCTAGGACCTTCATTCTGTAGAATTTGGGAGTGATAAACTTCTCCATGTTTGCTCAAGAGTGTGTCCTGCTCATAAAGATAAGGTAGAGATCAAGTGCATAGGCTCTGTTGGTGGAAAAACACAAACATAACCAAAAGTTTTGTTTATTCCCCTTAGGCACATTGCGCAAGACAAACTTGTTATTTATGTGTTCTATTCAATCTTAACATGAGTGATAGGATTAGAGGATGAGCATAAAAGTAGCATCTTAAAATATTTAACAGATCAGATTACTTAACCAATATATCATCTTCCAAAGGTTGGATGCACAACATTTTAGCTTATTTAGTTAAGACAGTGAGATACAAGAGAGTAAAGCTAGAAACAAAGATCAAAGGACTGAACATGTTGAGTTGATTAGGTTGGATCAAGTGAGGTGCAACTTAAACATGTTTAGTTCTTTATTTATGTCATACTAGAATCAAGAAGAAGCTTTTAAAGTGATGGTTACTTGCCTTGAAATTTTACTTTGTTATTGAAGAGTGATGTGTCGATCCAACTTGTGGAAGCTTCTCTTGTCTAGCTGGCTTGTCTTCTCTTGCTCGTCTCACAGTGTGCTTGAGAGGAGGAAGATCACAGTGGAATCATCTTTAGAGGTATCGATCTTCCTTCTCTATGTGTTGACTTATCAGTGAAGGCGCTTTGTTCCTCGAGTATGCTGCCTAGGATCCTCTCTCTTTCTTGTATTAATTCTGTACTATGAGGATATAGGGACAGTTCTGCATTTCTCTTTGTCAACCTTTTATTTTCCTTTTAATCATTGGGTTGGCAAGAGACTTGAATTTAGAGCTGCTACTCGAGTGCCTCCATGAGAGTCATTGTCTTGTAATGCCACAACTGAGACTTGTCTTCTCAACAGTGTCTAGATGATGGAGATCTTATCGGCTGTTCTTCTTGATTCGCTATCTCAGGTATATCTTCATCTTCTAACTCTTATGGGCAGTGGCTTCATCCTTAATGATGCCCTCCTCAATTCTTGGCAGTTGGTTCTTCCGTTGAGGTCTTCTCTTGGTTCTCTTTGGCTGTTCATAGTAATGTAGATGTTGAAGGAAGATGCAGCAAAAGATCCAAAAGTTGACTTCCAAGTCCGGCAAAGGTGATAACATTGATGGTGTTCAAGAATGATCTTCCAAGAATGAGTGGTGAATCATATTCTTCTTCTCGATGGAGATAGCATCTAGTGGTTTGTATTGATCAAAGTGGGGGGTAGAAGATCAATATGTATTGCAGTTGGGTTTCTCCTTCCTCCCTTTGATTGTGAAACACATCTAGACAACGGAATTGTCTCTCCCAGGCTGGCTTGTGCTGTAGATGGACTTCCAACAATATGTTCATGTGTTTGACTTGTAGATCTTGCTATTGTTGTAGTGGTACCATCTTGTCTCCCAAGCTAGGTCTTGATTAGAAGAGAAAATAACTTTCCACTTCTTGTCTTGATGTCTTGGGCATTGATGGTTGCAGGCATAGGTTGTTTCATACGAGGTAAGTAAGTTGCATCCTGTTTGTCATCAGTGCTCAAGCAAGACTCAAAGCTAGGCTAGCACCATTTGTGATCTGAGAGTTGGTTTGTATGTCTATGGTTTGGGTTTTGGATCTCAATGTTCAGACCAAACATGGATGAACAAAATCTCTCTCCTGCATAATGTTAGTGGATATATACCCGAAGCATTGCAAGAATTTGAAGCATGGGTTGTTGTCCATAACTTATGTATTTTGCATCTATGCTAATAAGGAGATGTTTTTAGGATTACTTTAGCATAGACTAGTATGTGTTGGCTGCACTTTAACATGATTCAAGGCAAAGGATAACTTGCAGTAGAAGACAAAATAAATAAACTTTGATACTCACAGTTCTTTCATCCATGATGAATGAGCTGAGTCTTCATTGTGCAAAGTTGTTAAAGTTCATGTGTCTCTTCATCTCCAGTGCGAGTTCATCTCCGGACTTTCCCAAATTGATATTGAAAGTTTCCTGCAGTGGTTAGTCCAACAAAATATCCAACATCCACTATAGCATACTATCGGCTCAAAAATCATCCTAGACACCACGTCTAATTTGATCTAGGAAGGTATTTGAACTTAATTGCTTAAATTAAAAACCTTTGAAAGCAAGATCACCACTCTAAACTAGGCACCATGCTTATTTAAGAGATGTATGAAAGTACTCCAAACCTAAACATATAATATAGCGAATGAGGGTAGCATGAAAGTATTAGAGAGATTTATTCAGATGGTGATGAAAGAGCATAATGAGCATATCCTAAAGGTAGGGACAACCAACATAGCAACATGGCAAGAGATATTCTTAGAAGTGGTCTATTCCCCAAGCTTGGATTTTGCACGAATTAAGATTGGATGAATGTAATTCAATGTTGCATGATGATTGGTGGAACATACCTTGTGTTTGTTGTTCCTTCGTTCTTTTCTGCTCCAGACCTGGGAGGGTTAGTGACCAAAAATACCCGAAGGAATATTTTCATAATTAATTTCTATGCTCATTACAAGGACAGTGCAGCAGAAATGTAGGCATAGCTAATAACCAGGTGTTATGATGGGATGTAAGGATTCTACTGGTTATAACTTGCGGCTCATGGAGTAGTGATAGATAAGAGTGGAATTCAAAAACAACATGCATAAGAATGAAAACAAAAATGATGAAAAGACTGGGAGAAAAAAAGGAAAAGATAAAAAGTATGATTACAAGGTTAAACTTAAGACGTAAAATGATCTACCGTTCCCCGGCAACGGCGCCAGAAAATGCTTGTTGGTATAAATTAATGCCACTCTACTTATCCGCAAGCGCACAGATAATAAAATCTACCGATGTAGCACTTCAATGGAGTAACCACAGTTTTAATATCGAATCCCAAAGGAATGGATAGCGATGAGTCTCAAGTGTATAACCCCTGAGTAACTAACAAGGACGGAGAAGCTAAAAGTATAGAGGGGATCACTAAGGTTATCTAATTCCAACTTAAGAGTGATATGTTTATTATTCTTAATGGGGAAGTGCCATAAAAGGTCACAACAGAGTATGATTTTTTTATGCAAATGTATAATCCTACCGAGCCTACACACGGGTAAGTGGACTATAGAAGAATCAACAAGGCTATAAGAGTCACCCTTGCGAACTACCACTACTACCGGCATTATAGGAGGTAAATATGAGCTATCAAGTCTAAGCACTATGCTTATACTATCCAACTACTCTAACTCTAGAGCGACTAGAATTAAAGTACTCAAAAGAGAGTCATAAACCTTAAGAACAATGGCTCAAACTTAAATATAGATGTTGATTACCGAAACAATCGTTGAAGCAAGTCGATGAAGAACTTGAATCCACAGGTACAAGATGAAGAAGTGATCCGACAGGCCGGAGCTTCCTCTTGATCTCTTCCTCTCTCTCTCTTCTAGTTCTAGAATAAGACTAGGTTCTAATCCTACTAGAGGGGTATGTAGTCTTCTACTTGAAAGCTAACTCTTGATTACAACTAGATGAACTAGATCTAATTCTAGATGAACTAGAAGAGATTCATCTAGAGGGACCTCTACTTCTACATTGGAACCCTAATTTATGATGTGGAGATGAATAATGAAGAGGGAGATGCCTGGAGAGGGGGGTCTGGGGCTGCTTATATAGCCCTGAGGGATCAACCACGATCGTTGGATCAAACCGACTTAAGGTACGGCTGAGATGCATCCTAGCGGTCGGTGGAGGAAGCTTGCAGAAGACGAAAGCCAGCGGGCCCGGGGGAGACGACGACGGTGGGCCCAAGGGACCGGGTTGTCACACCCGGTTTTAAAAACAAAACCAGGTATACACCATATGTGAGCCCAGGAAGTCAAATCTCACATATAGCTACAAATAAAGGGTAATATCAAAAGACAATACTTAAATACATAACGTATAAACACAAAAGAACATAACCTTAAGGAGCAGACAGCGGAAAGACAATCCGATATTCAGATGGAGACACCAACTTCACAGGGACAACTGACTGGTTGATCACAAGCCTAATAACTTCTCCAACTCTTGCAGTCTGGTACCCATCCGGGGTTTTTCCAAAGTATTGAAAAGTAAAGCAAGCATAAGTACATCTCGTACTTAACAATATAACATGGGGTTCATGAGGCTCAAAAGGTTGACACTGGTTTAACTGCAGTAGCTTTTAGTTGACATAATTTTAGCAATTGAGTAGCATCAAAGTATAACCATCCCAAGTTAAACATATGATCAAGTAAACATGTATCCATTGAGTAAATATCATCATTGTCATCATTACCATTATTTATAGCAACAACTATACCATAAGAATTCCAGGCCGCTCGTAAGCGTGAGCACGGCTGATATATCAGTTTTACACTCTGCAGAGGTTGTACACTTTACCCGATGAGTAGTGATTCCCATATGCCAGGGTTTGCAAGGCCCACATCACACTTCCAAGGTGCACGACAGGGTTCACTGCGCAGCCTTTCAAAGGTTTGTCTAACAAGTTAGGGCCGCTAGGTCTTAAGGCAAGGGGATGTAGAGCCCTTCTTCCAGGTGGCAGAATAACATGCAGCCTATACACACGTGGACAGAAGCCGCACTATACCCGTCTCGTCAAGCGCCTTAGGCGCCCTTTCGGGTAACCTCTAACAAGCTAGAAAAGGTCCTCATACTGAGCTAAGGTCAGAGCCATATAACTCCCATGGTTGCACTGTTGTCCTGGGTGATCCCTTATAGTAGTTCATAAACCATGTTGCTATAAAAGTCATATTTTAACAAGTCTCATCTCATATATCATTAAAACAAATTTACATGATCATAGTTTGAGTTGAGCACTAGCATCAAGCTATCCAATGCATACCATGGTTATCAAGGTACAAGATCAAACATCTAGGATAAATCTATGTAGGCATCAAGGTAGACACATGCAATATGAATTAAGTGATTACGGTGAATAGGTAACAAGGATAGTCCCATGCTATACTTGCCTTAAACTCAAGATCCTTCTTCTGTTGACTTGTAGACTTCCAAAGGTTGACTCTTGATCACGATCTTCTTCTTGATCGATCACCAACATATAACTCATCGACTGGACACATGATCAAAGAGCACCATACAAGCATCCAAAAGCAATTCATGCAAAGCAAACATAGCCTATGATTAGAATAGTACATCAATCATAATAAAAGAAGATAAAGAGTTTTGAAAATGGATGTATGGTTCGCTACGATCACACAGACGCGAAGATCACTCTAATCGGAGTTATAACAGAAAAGATACGAACTAAACAAGATTAAAGACACTAATTACTAGATTAGATTGAACTCAAATTTTAATTATGAAAAACAGTACTGAAAGTTATATATTTGGAAAGATCTTTTCGAATTGAATCTAACGAAGTTGAACGGACTAAAACGGACTAAAAACGTAGAAGTTATAAGTATTTTAATCTAGTGGCAAAACTGTAAATAAATCGAATTTGATTTTGCAGATTTATATAAATAAAACAAAACCGAAATTCGGCTGGACTGCGCCTCATTTAGGAGGAAACGCAGGGGCTTGGTTGGAAGTTTTTAAAGACTTGGTGAACAGTGCGACTAGGAGCGCGCGTTGAGGCCCAAGAATTTGTAAGGTTCTTTTCGTAAAACAGCGGCCGAAGGGGTATGGACCTTCTGCGGCTGTTGGATCGGAGATGCACGATCAGGATTAGAAGGGGGAGGGAGTAGTGGCGCTTGTGAACGGAGGGGAGAGCAGGCACGGCGGCCGCGGCGGCGCCATGGCCGGCGGATGGCGGCGGGGCTCGGAATTGGGGTTAGGATGCACCAAACGGCTCGGGAAAAGGACGAGGATGTTCAGGAGCTCGGTGCGGACTCGCCAAGGGTGAAGATGAGGCCGGCGCGGGTTTGTGGACGACGGATGGCTCGGGATGGTGAAGGTGGTGCACTGCAAACATGGCGAGCTCGGGTTAGGGCTTAACAAGGAGAAAACAGAGGAAGGAGGAGTTGAGGAACTTCTCAAGATCAACCCGAAACTCCTGAGGGTCCTTGCGACGGGGATCAAGCCATGAATCGTGAAGACGATGACGGCGGGATCTGGCGAGATGCGGAATCGGCGTCTGGATGAAACAAGGCACGGGGTGGCGTGATTTAGGTACGGGCAAAGGCGGTGGAGGCCGAGGGCTTTTATGGTGTTGTTGGACGGCTCGATTAGGGAAAGGGGTGAGCGCCACCGTGGGGAATCGGGACTCTGGTTGAGTCCGAGACGAGCACGGGGAGGAGGAAGACGACCATTCAGGTGGGGTCGGTCGTCGGTGAAACAAAGGGAGGGGAGGTGCGCACGGGCTTTGCCCATTGGCTTGGGCCTGCTGCGCCGACACGGGCCGCGCAGGGAGAAGGGGAGGGAAGAGCCGAGCTGGGCCGAAACCAAGAGAAGGGGGAGGGAGAGCAGGCCGCTCGGCTGAAGGGGAGGGAGGGCCGCTCGGCTGAAAGGATGGAGGGAGTGGGGCGCCTGCTGCGCCACTGCGGGGCAGAATGTAGGGAGGAGTGAGGAGGGAAAGGAGAAAGCTTTTCCATTTTTGTTTTGACATATTCAAAAGCATTTTCAAAACCATTTGAATTCAGTTTGAACTTTTGGTTTGAAAACCTTGAAAGAAACAGTAAATTTTGAAGTTTTAAACTTTCCAAACTTCTTGAAAAACAAAAAGCCTTTATTTTCAAAACATTTTTTTAAGAAATTCGTTTTTCCTTAAATTGTTTTATAACCATTTTGAGCTCAAAATGATTTTAGCCAAAACCACACATCACAAAAAAACTCAAAAATCGACATGAAATGCACAAACATGTTGCTAAACCCTAGGATAAATTTTAATTTAGAGAAAAGTTTTATTTCCCTATATTTTATGAGCACAAAATTCATAAATAAAGCATTTTAATTCTAATTTAAGAAATGCAAATTTCAGGTTGTGACAAATCTACCCCCCTTAAAAGAATCTCGTCCTCGAGATTCGGAAGAAGAAGAACAAAGAGATAGAGATACTCTGGCTTTGAACTTTCATCCGCACTTTCTCGAGTATCTTCATCATACTTATCACGACGCTGTAGCGTGTAGCAGTGAGGCTTTCTGAGTCTTCGTGGAGTCAACTTATAGATGGTCAAAACCAACTTGCTCTGGGTATGTTGAAGATTGACTCTCATCTTGCAACAAAGATCAAACTTGATGCATACTTGAGCTTCTTGAAAACAATCCAACATGTTACTAAACCCATGCAAGAAGACAACTGCTCTTGATAGTGATTTTCAACCATAGAGATAACCAACACCTCGCATAAAAACACTAGGATGTGAGAAAACCTTCTTCTTGTAACTACTTTATCTTGGCTACCCCCTTAAAAAGAGTTGAACTAGGGGACACAAAAGGGTAGCTTGCATATTATTTCCAGCATGTCGACAGCCATACCCAACTTCTGATATCCCAGAGAAATTCATATGTAAAGGTAAGAACAAGAATTCTGAAATTCTCGCGAGTAGCAAAACAGCAGTGCAGTAAAACAGCCATAACTCGAGCTCTGTTTATCCAATGAAGTTGCAGTTTATTTTTATGGAAAGCTTATGAAATCCTCTACAACTTTCATGTAGAACACTTTTCCAAATTCTGTAGTTAAGGTCATCGAAAACAGCAGACAACAGAAACTATTCCAGATTCCAGACAGCACAGATGCATCAACTTGTGAATTCATAACTCCAAAACCATAATAGCTATCAGGGTGGTTCTTGCGCTCAGAGAAAGATCATGAAGTCTAATTATGTCCAGAATTGTTCCATGATTTTTGAACATCCAAAAACAGAGATATAAGCTGATAAAGACAGACTGCTCCGGAAGGATAGGATAGGAGGGAAAGAAGAAACAGAAACCCAACCTTCTATGCATGAAACCTATCAACTAACCTAAATGAGATTGTGAGGAAACCCACAAAATCATTGCACTCATTACAAAGATGCAAAACAAACATTATCATAAGGGCAAACAACAAGCATTACAGATTCACAAGCCACACATGGGCCAAAGACTTGACTTTACTTCGCTACTAACGTTTTATTACATAAGGACTCAAGAACTACTAGAACACGATACATCTGCAAGAACATCGGGGCAGCATTCCCTGTACACTCTTCATTTGTCAACTACTATCAGGGACTTCCTTTGCATCAGACACTGATATCACATGTTGATGGCTACTCTGTAGTGATTGGGCTCTGGCTACTTCCATGAGTCGACTGTTGATCTTTTGGGGGCAGGATCTGATATAATGTCCTTCCTGTTGACAATGATAACATCTTCCTTTGGTTGGATCTGTTGCGATAGAAGTGTTGTTTGATGTGCTGCCATCTTGCTGACTCGGAGGATTGACTTTTACCAGTTTATTCTGCTTCTGAACTCGCTTCGGTGGTTGGAATTCTTTGTAGGTGATTGTCCAATCATCTATGTAAACCTCATGTGGAAAGTTCTTAACTGGAGGAGCTTCTAAATGTTGCTGATCTAGGCTTGTCTGAACAAGGGTTGAAATTGGATGTGGTACTGGAGTAGAACTCAACTGTTGGTGACGTATCAACGGTGGCTCGAATGAATTTGCTTTCCTCTTCTTATCTTCCTTGACTTCACCACTTGGATTCGCTTTGACCTCATCTTTGGTTGACTTCTCTTGAAGACAAGAATTCCCATAATGCTTGCAACAAAAGCATCGATCCTGAACCTCTTGCACCTTACTACTGCTATCTTCCAACAGACTTGCTTCACATTCATTGGGTGATAATGGCGTACCTCGATATTCAATCCTTTCGCCTGATGGTGTTCTTAAAAACACTGAACATCGGGAATAATTGACCTCACTTTTACGACCCCTTATCCATCCATGTCCAAGGATAACATCGATTCCTGAAAGTTCCAAAACATTCAGCTTCACTATGAACTCACTTGCTTTTATCTGGACTCTAACATCTCGACATTCATGGTTTGTCTCAATTTCTCCAGTTGGTGTGCGAACTACTATGAGCTTCTTTGTTTGCCATTCCCTTATCTTCAGGCGAGCTACAAACTTGGCAGAGATGAATGAGTGTGAGGCACTAGGGTCAAAAAGAACCATGGCAGTTACTGAATTGACTGGGATCATGCCATACACGACTTTCTTTGCTCCATGAATAGTGGTCATATCCACATGCCTCAATTTTCCGTAAATGTAATCTTGCTCCACTTCATCACCTTGAAAACTGTTCTTTATGGCTTCCTTCCATGTTGGTTGGTCCGTGTGTTGCGTCTTGCTGTTGCGTCATTCTTCCCAGGTCTTGACTTTGCATAGCGATCAGCTTCCGTTTGTTAATTGTGGTCAGAGACGACATAGCTTGGTCAAAGATCCATTTACTTAGACAAAGGGAAGTTTTCAAAAGCAATTCAAGGCAAGGAGTGAAGGTGAGAGCAAAATTTAAAATTTAAGCAACAAGGAGGAGATAAATAACAAAGGTAGAAGATACAATAGGGAGAAAATATCAAGGTTGATAGAACAAGGGTTCTATAGCAATTTTTTAAAACCTTAAAATGACCAGTTTCTAACTAGGCTTGCGTCCTACCGTCAGCATTGCTTTGATACCACTTTGTCACACCCGGTTTTAAAAACAAAACTAGGTATACACCATATGTGAGCCCAGGAAGTCAAATCTCACATATAACTACAAATAAAGGGTAATATCAAAAGACAATACTTAAATACATAACGTATAAACACAAAAGAACATAACCTTAAGGAGCAGACAGCGGAAAGACAATCCGATCTTCAGATGGAGACACCAACTTCACAGGGACAACTGACTGGTTGATCACATGCCTAATAACTTCTCCAACTCTTGCAGTCTGGTACCCATCCGGGGTTTTCCAAAGTATTGAAAAGTAAAGCAAGCATAAGTACATCTCGTACTTAACAAATATAACATGGGGTTCATGAGGCTCAAAAGGTTGACACTGGTTTAACTGCAGTAGCTTTTAGTTGACATAATTTTAGCAATTGAGTAGCATCAAAGTATAACCATCCCAAGTTAAACATATGATCAAGTAAACATGTATCCATTGAATAAATATCATCATTGTCATCATTACCATTATTTATAGCAACAACTATACCATAAGAATTTCAGGCCGCTCGTAACCGTGAGCACGGCTGATATATCAGTTTTACACTCTGCAGAGGTTGTACACTTTACCCGATGAGTAGTGATTCCAATATGTCGGGATTTGCAAGGCCTACATCACACTTCCAAGGTGCACGACAGGGTTCACTGCGCAGCCTTTCAAAGGTTCGTCTAACAAGTTAGGGCCGCTAGGTCTTAAGGTAAGGGGATGTAGAGCCCTCCTTCCAGGTGGCACAATAACACGCAGCCTATACACACGTGGACAAAAGCCGCACTATACCCGTCTCGTCAAGCGCCTTATGCGGCTGTTGGATCGGAGATGCACGATCAGGATTAGAAGGGGGAGGGAGTAGTGGCGCTTGTGAACGGAGGGGAGAGCAGGCACGGCGGCCGCGGCGGCGCCATGGCCGGCGGATGGCGGCGGGGCTCGGAATTGGGGTTAGGATGCACCAAACGGCTCGGGAAAAGGACGAGGATGTTCAGGAGCTCGGTGCGGACTCGCCAAGGGTGAAGATGAGGCCGGCGCGGGTTTGTGGACGACGGATGGCTCGGGATGGTGAAGGTGGTGCACTGCAAACATGGCGAGCTCGGGTTAGGGCTTAACAAGGAGAAAACAGAGGAAGGAGGAGTTGAGGAACTTCTCAAGATCAACCCGAAACTCCTGAGGGTCCTTGCGACGGGGATCAAGCCATGAATCGTGAAGACGATGACGGCGGGATCTGGCGAGATGCGGAATCGGCGTCTGGATGAAACAAGGACGGGGTGGCGTGGGTGGCGTGATTTAGGTACGGGCAAAGGCGGTGGAGGCCGAGGGCTTTTATGGTGTTGTTGGACGGCTCGATTAGGGAAAGGGGTGAGCGCCACCGTGGGGAATCGGGACTCTGGTTGAGTCCGAGACGAGCACGGGGAGGAGGAAGACGACCCTTCAGGTGGGGTCGGTCATCGGTGAAACAAAGGGGAGGGGAGGTGCGCACGGGCTTTGCCCATTTGGCTGGGCCTGCTGCGCCGACACGGGCCGCGCAGGGAGAAGGGGAGGGAAGAGCCGAGCTAGGCCGAAACCAAGAGAAGGGGGAGGGAGAGGAGGCCGCTCGGCTGAAAGGATGGAGGGAGTGGGGTGCCTGCTGGGCCACTGCGGGCCAGAATGGAGGGAGGAGTGAGGAGGGAAAGGAGAAAGCTTTTCCATTTTTGTTTTGACATTTTCAAAAGCATTTTCAAAACCATTTGAATTCAGTTTGAACTTTCGGTTAGAAAACCTTGAAAGAAACAGTAAATTTTGAAGTTTTAAACTTTTCCAAACTTCTTGAAAAACAAAAAGCCTTTATTTTCAAAACATTTTTTTTAAGAAATTCGTTTTTCCTTAAATTGTTTTATAACCATTTTGAGCTCAAAATGAATTTTAGCCAAAACCACACATCACAAAAACTCAAATGCATCGACATGAAATGCACAAACATGTTGCTAAATCCTAGGATAGATTTTAATTTAGAGAAAAGTTTTATTTCCCTATATTTTATGAGCACAAAAATTCATAAATAAAGCATTTTAATTCTAATTTAAGAAATGCAAATTTCAGGGTGTGACACCGGTCGGTCCCACCTGGAAGTGGACCGGGGTGCCCCTCCTCGTGGTGTCTCTAGGTGTTCTCTGGAGTCTTCCGGAAGGTTCCTGACTTGCCGAATGCGTTATCTCCCGTCGGTTTCCTTCTAGGGGAAGCAATCAGCGCTGGTTTCCTGGTTTAGTCCCTGCAGAATCACAATTCACCAAAACTCGTGGAATATTATCAATTAAAACCCTAAACCTGTGTTGATGATTGAATTCATGCCCTTTTCATATTTATTTATCCTTTAATTTTGATAGATAACCAGCATCAACAGTTGTCAATTGCTTCTTTGGGTCAACTGCTCCATCTGCCTTGGCTCTATCAGAGGTCAACACCTTGATTTCACTTTGAGGTGTTGGAGCTACCATGTTTTGTGGGAAAGGATGGTCGTTGATGCCCATGCCTTTGGTCTTTTCTAAGCCAATCCTCCCTTTAACGATTGCCCTTTGAATCGTATCTCTGAAAACTCAGCAATCATTAGTAGTATGGGTACCAGTATTATAAAATTTGCAGTACCTTTTATTTTTAAGCTCTTCGGTCGATGGGATAGTATGATTCCCAGTCAACTTGATTTGACCCTTCTCTAGCAAGTAGTCAAATATTTTGTCGGCCTTGGTGATGTCGAAGCTATATTTTACATCTCTTTCAGTACCTTTAACCTTTGCCCAAGGCATGAATTCATTGTTTTTCCAAACCCAGTCTACAGCAGCCACTTCTTCATCACTTTCATTCCCTGAATCATCGTTTTCATTCTGCGGGAAAACATGACTCTCTGCATTATAGGCTTTCTTGGGCTTGAAGACTTGGTTGTACCGATTCTGAGCATCGATATTTGCTACCTTTTTAGCTAAATCAGCCATGTTGTTGCAACCGAAGCTGATTTTCTCTCTGATAGCAGGTATCAAACCTCGAATTGCAATGCTAACCACCTCTGAATTTAGCAATGTCAAGGAATAGCATTGATTCTTCATCTCTCTGAATCTTTGGAGGTACTGGCATCCAGACTCATTACTAGTTTGCCTTGTGTCAATTAAGTCCACTAGCCCCTTTTCCAATACTCCGAAGCCGAAATATTTATGGAACTTATCTTCCAAATCATCCCAGCTCTGAATGGAATTAGGTGGCAGAGATGAAAACCATGAAAAAGCCGAGCCAGATAGACAGAGAGGGAACATTCTGACTTTGAGTGCTTGCTCATCACCGATTTCCCCAATCTGGACCAGGAACTGAGTTATATGCTCCATGGTTGATACTGAACCAGTTCCTGTAAACTTGGTAAAGTCAGGAATTCTATATCTTGGAGGAAGAACAACTTGATCAAACCACTCCGGATACGGCTTTTTGTAACCAGTCACAGTGGATTTTGGAGTCAAACCAAATTGCTTCTAAACCAGGTCGGTTACTCGACTCATCAACTGGTCAATCTGATTCACCGGCTGTTGATAGTCGATGTTCTGCCCCCCAACGGCGTTGCCGTTGTATCCTGGGTTCTCTTGAGCATCCAAAGTATAGAAATCAGAGACATAATGATATCCTTGAGGGATATGACCAGATGCCACATTCCCTTGATATGGCGGCGTGTTGAAGTCTCTTGTGATGCGTCTTGCTTGAGGAGCTATTTTTATAGCCGATGAGTACATGCTATTACTCATATTCGGCTGTTGCACTGGCTGCGGTGTCATGCCCCCAGGGTTGATCATCATCTGATTTCCATTGCCATTTGAACCATTGGTCTGAGGTCCAGTGGAAGTTCCAACTCCTTGATTGTTTCCAATATTATATGTCGGACCTCTCCTATCACCACTTATGTTGAAGACTTCCTTCATGGCATTTGTGAGGCTATTGAGAAAAGCCTCATTATGGTCCATCAAGGTGGTAGACATTGCTTTGCCAATTACTTCTTGCATGGCATTGTGCTGAACTTGGACCATTGGATCAGCATGACCATCAAAGACCACTCTTGGAAGATGGGTTTTCTGAACGATCTTTTTATCCCTGGTCTTGCCGAAACTCAATAAGCATTGGTGTCGGTACTGATCAATAGCCTCTCCTAATAAGCGCTGAGTTTCCTCTGGGAGGTCCTCCATCTTCACGTGCAGCACTTCATCATTGTCAAACATCGTGACTCAGACGATTGGGTCCCACTGGGCATGCCAAAAGAATGTGTTGACACAAAATCCACTGGGAGGTCCTCCATCTTCACGTGCAGCACTTCTTCAACAAAAGATTGCGATGTAAAATAACGAAAGAAGATATGAAGCATAACGGCTATGACATGTGTGAGATGAAAACTTATAATAAGTAGACAACCGATAAGCTTAAAAGATATCAAAGATCTATATGCACGTTTAAACGACATGAAATCAACGTATCGACTAAATACACGAGTAGTTCTATTCGCTTACAGTGGGGTGTCTCCATGCAGCCATAATAACAAATAGATCGATAAAATAACTTAAACACCAACAGTGGGGTGTCTCCATGCAGCCTTGATGATGGTTAAGTTAGATCACGTCCTGTGCATAAAGTAGATCCGTTGATCCCAAACCACTTAAAAGAACATATTATGAAGAAAGCATAACCGGATCGGCTATTTCAGCCGATACGGGGTCCATGAGGCACGGACAAGATCTACCCGACAAAAGCATGATTTGAACCAAGATAAACAGACTTAGTCTACCATATATATCAGTGGGGTTCGGAAATACAGCCGTAATAGACATGTTAGATTAAATCCATCTGCCCTTAAATCAGATCGTGCTTTTACCAGATATCTCGAACGCACAACATGTAGCAACCAAGATTGGCAAAATAGCCGATGAGAGGCTTGTATCGGTAATTTCCTCTGTTGTGAGCGTGTAAGCCTCAGAACAGCCGATACTAAGCATTCATTACCTTGCCAATCTTGATTGGGCAAGATGTTATTTAAAACATAAATAAATGAATTAAAACATAAAACAACATCGATAACTTAATGAATCTATTAACTTGCCAAGCTTAATAGAGCCGATAACTAGTCAAGATCGACCAAAGCAAGAGATTGATCAGAGTCAAGACAGTCTTACAAAGGACGAACTTAGACCGATAACTAGCCATGCCATAGCTTAACAAGAGTTTGGTCGATGCCAATGCAGCCTTATTACGGGATGACACAAGCCATTGGTGAAACTTACAAGCAAATCGGAGGTCGGTCGATGCCGATGCAGCCCTGCCTGATTGAAGGTCCCGTCGAGATCTATGTTACTCCTACTCCTAGGGTTTTGGCCGAGGGCCGGTTGTGTTTGATTGATTGTCCTTTCAAAAATCTGGGTTCTTAGCTATTTATAACCCGGTTGACTCTTACCCTAATACGAGTAGATTACAAAAAAGGAAAATAAAAGACAACCCGAACTTGTACTCCTTGGCTGAGTTCGACACGTCTTCGAAGTCCATCGTGTTGGTTCGTGTGAAGCTTCTGGGTCACCTTCGATTCATGTGAGCTTTTTATATTTTCAGGCCGATGTTTTCCTCAATAAACCGACCGTTTGTGTTTACAAAATATCAAATTCCTCAGTCCAAAATCTGGTGTAAACAGGGGCTCCTGGCCTCCCCTCCACCTTGAGCAAGCAATGTGGTACTAAATCCTTCTCCATATGCACATGGGCCTTAATGGGCCAAAATGCGTTGGAGAGGTCGGTTGGAGTGCGTCACGCGAAGGGGGGGCGAGATTGGGCCCTATAGCAGGCCGGTCGGCCCAAGGGGGAGACCGGTCGGCCTACCTCCATGACAGGTGGGCCCCGCCTTCCATGGGTCGCCTTCTCGTGTCTTCTGGAAGGTTCCGAATTGTTCTAGAATCTTCCAAGTCGTATCCAACAAGGACTCTCTCGTCGGGACTCTGTAGCAAACCATATGTCCGTTTCGATCGTCTTGACGAGCTCTTCGCAATGGTGTGCTCTGTTTCATCACTTGAGATACTTTTATATGGTGAAATATCGATACTCCTACAAAATAAGTGAGAGGAACACAACTCGTGGAACTTGTTAGAATCAAACCCTACAACTATGCTTTATGGTTCATTTCATGTCATTCTATGCATTAGTTGATGGTATAATATTGACATTAAGGACCGTCAACAAGTTCCCCCAAGCTTACCCTTTGCTAGTCCCTTAGCAAAGTCAAACTCAACAATGGATCAGGAGTTGCTACAATATCTGCACTTCTAACAAATACTCATGCATTCAAACAGAAGTTCTCATTTGGATTAGAAAAAGATATCATATTATTCATCACGGGGCTTAGTACTTTACCTTGAATCTTGAGTAACTGGAAGATAGAATGATCAAATCAAGCACTATGTCTCAATCTCTTTCACTTCACCATTATCCTGGAGTTTTTATGAATTTTCAAAAATCTTAAAAACATATGTTGTCAAATTAAACAATGGATCCAAAGAGAAACTCAACCATACCATTGAATCGAGAAGTGCATGTGTATGGGAAATGGAGGCGGATGCTCTTTTGAACATGTCACTCTCTTCTGTCTATTAGAGACACATGACTATCAAGCTAATTCTACTATTGGGCACGTGCCCATTTTCTGATATTTATATTTTTTTCTCTCTTTTTTTGAGGTTCCGGACACTTGTCCCTTTTTATTTCCTCGGGATCTATCTTTTTGAGGTTTCAGACACTTGTCCCTTTTTATTTCCTCGGATTTTTTCTTCTTCTTTTTTTCAATAGCCACATGCTTCCAACAAACTTTTGAGAGGATAGCAACAGATAATCATGAGCATTTATGCGGAAGATGGATGAAATGTGTAAGGGATCTCAATTCAATAGCATGATAACTTCTCATAGGGTCAACAAAGCTTAAATTAACTCAATGCAATTATTTGCCATATTAATATTAGAAACTCTCCGGAACTCTAGTGTTGTTTTAGAACAAGATAACAGTAGCTCAAATCATCACATGTCATATCTGTCAATTACTGTGGGGATATTACACCCGTATACCCCCATGGCACGACTTGGGCTCTTCTACAGATACGGCCCAACCAGAAGGCCTTGCGGCCCGCGACCAGGCCGTCGTGGGCGCCAAGGACTCTCCTGATGACTTGCCCGACAAGGAAGATCCGAATAGATAGACCCGGATTCCTTGCCCAAAGGAACCGATTGTAATCTGTTAGGACTCGGCAAGTTGTAACCCTGCTCCTCGGCTATATAAGGCGAGAAGGGATCCCCTCCAAACACACGCCATATTCCAGTCCATCAATACAAACCAGCCACCAGAACACAGGACGTAGGGTATTACGGCGACTTGCCGGCCCGAACCTGCCTAAATCGCCGTCTCTCGTCCCTGTGTTTACGCTTTGCAGACGTCTCGCACGCCTCCGCCGCTCAATCTACTACCTTGGGCATACCCCTCAGTAGACTATCGACCATATTTCATCGACAGTTGGCGCGCCAGGTAGGGGGTGTGTGCTACGACACCATGATCTACCAAGCGGTTACTTTCCCTAGCTCCATGGTTCTTCCGGAGTCGGGCACCACTTTTCAGATCGGATCTATGGTCTGGACCGTGGGCGACCACGCTCCTGCTCCGGAAATCATGGAATCTGCGCAGCTTCCTGCGCCGGACGCTCTGCCGTCCATCCGCAGCGTCATCAAGCCGATGCACCGTCCGCCAAGAATCGTCCCTTGCGATGACCTGATCGAAGCCATCGATCGAGCCAACCAAGGAATTGCAGAATGCATTGACGCCATCGAGGTAGCTCGTATATAGCTTTCCGACCAATCGTGCCTTGAGCAATTTTCAGGTATACCATTGGGAGTTTCAAGTGCGCGACCCACCCACCGCCCCAGATCGGATCGACATCCGACTCACCGCCGCACTTCGTCTCCAACGTCCATGCCCTTCGGGCTCCGCGGTGTGGCTCCTACATATCAGCACTAGGCGCTGCGACGGCTCTCCGACCAGCTTCAATCTTTTGGCTCTGACCAGATGGCTCCGGCTAGAAAGCGCGATCGAATGACTCCATCTCCACTCGTCGGCATGGCGACTCTACAAGAGATCTCTGGCGACACTGTGTTAGAAAGTTCGGCATCCCGATCTACCACGACAAATGGCTCCACCTCCACACGGTCTACGACTGTCATCTCCACCGACTCCGGGGCCGACTTCCCACCGTATCGCGGTGGCATCATCTTCAACGTCTCCGCCGATAGCCCTTCACCGCCGAATGAAGCGAAAGGCAAACGCGCCAATCGGGAGCAACGCAACATCGACCGGCAATGCCGGCATGACGACGAACGACGCGACCAGGAGCGCCGCGACTGGGAGCATCGCGACAACGAACGACGTCGGGAACGCGACCATGCTGGAGGTCGTGACCTCATCTACGAGTTCGACAGGGTTGATGATCAACCCATCTACCCGACCCCAAGCGCCAACCTCGCCGTCGTCTACAACGAACTCTCCAAGCTTCTGCTGACCCCGGAGCTACAGAAGGTTGTCGCCCATGTCAAAGCTGCAGTGCAACGAGAGAGGCCGCTACGCCTCACCCTCCGGATCGTCGTATAGCGGAACGCCACCAAGCGAGCATCCTTCACGCCGACGGAGATCGCCGCCACGTCGCGACCAGGAAGTCTCCCAAGGCAATCGCGCTCGCGATCAAGCTCCGGCTCCCGACGCCTCGATAGGCCCACGCCCCTTCACCTCCCGGCTCCGAGCCGTCCAATGGCCTCAAGGCTTCAAAGTCACCACGGTGGACAAGTACGATGGAAAGGCCAACCCAGAGCAGTGGCTTACCACGTACGAAATCATCATTGAAGCAGCCGGTGGAGGATCCGACGTGATGGCCAAGTACCTCCCCGTGATGCTATCGTCTTCGGCCAACAGCTGGCTCCACAAGCTCACTGAGAACACCATCGACACCTGGGAGCAACTAAAGGAAGTCTTCATCAAGACATACAGCGCCACCTGCGTTCAGCCAGGAACGCGCTATGATCTCCAGAACGTCCACCAGGAGCACAACGAAGGCCTCCAAAGCTACATCCGACGATTTTCCACCATGCGACTCACAATTCCGGAGATCGCCGATGCTGAAGCCATCTCTACGTTCTCCAACGGTCTACGCCATAAGGAGCTCCGCGACAAGATCATCCGGAAAAAGGTAACCACGGTCACCGAACTAATGACGATCCCCAACTCCTACGCTGACGCCGACGACGCCCATCGCCATCATGAACGCCCGCATCGCCGATCACGGTCCCAGGAGCGTCGCCGTGAGGACGATCATCGCAATGAACGACGCAATGAAGGACGCGACCACCGCTCAAAGCAGCGCGACCACCGCGATGACCGAGATCGCCGGCACGATCGGCCAGAGTCTTCCCGTCCGAGAACAGACCACCATCGGCGCGACGCCGCTACATCGCCAACACAATACCCGACCAAGGCGCAACTACGACACGACTACGAGAAGATCCTCAACGGCCCGCTCTCCACAAAGGCAGAACGCCACCACCGCCGCGCGAGACGCCCGACGCAACATCGCCGAACCTACCACGAGGCCCGCGACCAAAGCCAACACGACACACCAGTCCATCGCGGCACGCGATGACAACCTCCACACATCAACCACGAAACTCACAGATGCCGACAACAACGACACACCCGACAAGCACCGGACCAAGTCCACCGAGACCATCGACCATGCGCAACGCAGATCGCAGAACACATGCGAACACACTCACAACCCAGCGACCGGCCATCACCACGCGCTCCAGCCGATCCCTCGAGCGAGGCGACACCATCGCCCGACGTCGAGGGAGCGAGACAAGCGACGCGATCGACAACGACAAGGACAAGGATGACAACAACGAGCCCGCTTTCCGTGCACAGCGAGGACCCTATCTCGGCGCGTCATCATCGACTAGCGGTGCCTACGACGCGAAACGCCTCCATCGCGGCCATACCGACGACCCCGCAAACGTTCGCTACCTCGACTGGTCGGAGCGCCCCATCACCTTCTCCAGGGAAGACCAATGGTCGGACGACAAGTATCCAGGGTGTTTTCCTCTTGTCATCGACCCGGTGATCTCCAACTGCCGCTACCGCAAAGTCCTCGTCGACGGTGGAGCGCCCTCAACATCATTCTCATCGGCTTTCCGCGAGCTCGACTACTCCAAGCGAGATCTGTTCCCGGCGAATTTCCCCTTCTCGGGCATCGTACCAGGTAAACCATCCATGCTCGTTGGACAGATAACCCTCCCAGTGCAGTTCGGCACCTCCGACCACTTCCGCGAGGAGTACATCACCTTCATCGTCGCCGACTTCGACACCGCCTACCACGCCATCCTCGGTCGCCCGGCACTCTCCAAGCTCATGGTTGTTCCACACTACGCCTACCTCGTGCTCAAGATGCCAACGAAGAAAGGCGTCCTCAGCGTCCGGGCAAATCTCCAAGTGGCGTACGAGTGTGAGCAGGAGACAATCAACTCCGCCGAGACACGCCAACAGCTCCAGGGTGCCCAAGACTGCATCGCCGACGCCGCTAAGCTCCGCCCCGATGATCTCGAGATCCCGGAAACCTCCGACCAGCGCTCCAGCAAGAAGTCGAAGGACACGAAGCAGGTGGCCCTGGTGGACGGCGCTCCGGAGAAGACTGCCGTCATCGGCACCAACCTCGACCCCAAATAGGAAGACGCGCTCGTCAGCTTCCTATGGAGCAACGTTGACGTGTTCGCCTGGAAACCAGCGGACATGCCTGGAGTTCCACGGAAGTTCGTCGAGCACTCCCTGAACGTCTCCTCAACCGCAAGGCCGGTTCGCCAAGAGCTCTGTCACTTCGCGCCAGATAGGAAGGAGGCAATTAGGCTAGAGCTCACCCGGCTCCTAGCTGTCGGCTTCGTCAAAGAGGTGTATCACCCGGATTGGCTGGCCAATTCGATTCTTGTACTAAAAAAGAATAAAGAATGGCGTATGTGCGCTGACTACACCGATCTCAATAAGCATTGCCCTAAGGACCCCTTCCTCCTCCCTCGCATCGACGAGGTCGTCGACTCCACTGTCGGGTGCGAACTTCTCTCCTTTCTCGATTTTTATTCCGGTTACCATCAAATTGCTTTGAAGGTAGAAGACTAGATTAAAATGGCGTTCATCACGCCTTTCGGTGCCTACTGCTACACGACCATGTCGTTCGGGCTGAAGAACGCCGGCGCCACGTACCAGCGTGCGATCCAGGATTGCCTAAAGGACCTCATCCCGGAGAAAGTCGAAGCTTACGTGGATGACGTCGTCGTCAAGACTCGCACCACCGGCACACTCATCTCCGACCTTGAAGCAACCTTTAAGGCCCTCAACAGGTTCAAGTGGAAGCTCAACCCCAATAAGTGCATCTTCGGCGTATCGTCTGGAAACCTCCTCGGCAACATCGTCAGCCGCGACGGCATTCGCCCAAACCTCGACAAGACTTCGGTCGTTCTCCGCATGCGAGCTCCCTCCAATGTGAAGGACATCCAGAAGCTCACCGGGTGCATGGCGTTCATCAGCCGCTTCATCTCCAGGCTCGGCGAAAAAGGGCTACCCTTCTTCAAGCTCCTCAAGGCTGGTGAAAAGTTCGTATGGGACGCCGAAGCCGATTGCGCCGTCTCCAACCAGAAGAAGTACCTCACCCGGCCTCCTGTGCTTGCCGCACCTAAGGAGAAGGAGCCCCTGCTGCTCTACATCGCCACCACAAACCGGGTCGTCAGCTCCGTCATCGTCGTCGAACGCGAGGAAGCCGACCACTCCTACACCGTCCAGCGACCCTGCTATTTCGTCAGTGAGGTATTGAACGACTCCAAAACTCGATACCCTCAGGTACAAAAGCTCCTCTACGCGGTCCTTATTACTGCACGCAAGCTACGCCACTATTTCCAAAGCTCCGAGCGGGTCACTGTCGTCACGGAATTCCCTCTCGTGGACATTCTCCGCAACAAGGACGCTACGGGACGTATCATCAAGTGGGCCATCGAGCTCAGCTCCTTCGACATCGCCTTTCAAGGTCGCTAAACAATCAAGTCACAAGCACTCGCCGATTTCCTCACTGAATGGACGGATCTCCAAACTCCAGTACCGCCGGAAGCACCAGAACATTGGACCCTCTTCTTCGACGGCTCCCTCACCTTGCATGGCGCCGGCGCCGGTCTCCTCTTCACATCTCCCTCCGGTGAAAAGCTCCGCTACACTTTACGGCTACTCTTTCTAGCCTCCAACAACGCCACCGAGTATGAAGCCGCCCTCCACGGTCTACGCATCGCCAGCGAGCTAGGCGTCAAGCGCCTCATGGTCTACGGAGACTCCGCCCTCGTCATCAACCAGCTCAACAAGGACTAGAATTGCTCCAACGACAAGATGAACGCCTACTGCACCGCCGTCCGGAAGATTGAAGGTAAATTCTTCGGTATCGAATACCATCATCTACCGCATGATCGGAACCAGGCGGCCAACGAGCTCCCAAGTTGGCGTCGTTGAGATCTCCGGCCCCCGCGCGGCGTATTCGTCCACGATCTGCTCGAGCCCTCCATCGCCGACCACTCAGGCTTCGGCTCATCCACGGACGCCACGACTCCACTTCCGCCGACAGAACAACTGGTTGCTGTCGTTCCCTCAACGCCATCCGACTGGCGCGAGGACTTCATCAAATATCTCTCCGAGAACCTAGTCCCCGCTGACAAGACCGAAGCTGAGCGCTGTTGACGGTCCTTAAACACCTGTTTTACCATCAACATTTGACCCTAAAGTCCACCAAAAAGGCATGAAATGTAGTCAAATAGGTTTCAAACTAACCAAATTCCACACGCCCATAGAATTTTATTTGAATGCAGGATTTGAACCAAATTTGGACATATGGACCCACAATAGGCCAAGCCCACTCAGCAGGGCCCAAATGGGCCTAAGGGGGGTGGCGCCCGCCAACCCTAGGTGGCGCCCGCCACCTCTAAGTGGCGCCCGCCACTTGGGTTGGCCCAAGTGCCACTCCCTGCCACGTCACCGATCCGTGTGACCACCCCAAGGACAAATCCTGGCCCTTGGTCACTAGGTTAGTGGCATCAGACGGCTCAGGATGAAGTGGCGCGGATCAAGGCTGAATGGCGGTTGCTAGGACATGCAACCGACCTCCAAACCGCCTTGCACAACCACCTGGAGGCCATAGGATCAAAGTCGGTGCATCCAACGGCCAGGGCATTAGCGGCCGCCAGTAGGGGTGGCGCCCGCCACCTGACCTAACCCTAGGTCGGTTGGCTGCCCCCTATAAGAACCCCCCTCACTCATTTGGGCTATAAATACCCCCCTGAGGCATCACTTCATTCACACCCAAGACACTTCCAAGAGAAGCAAAGCAAGAGAAGCAAGTGAGACTTAGGTTAGAAGCTTAGAGAGCTTAGGCAAGTAGGTTAGCTAGTAGAGAGAGTATAGCTCTAGTGCCCTCGCTACAGCGCGGCTCTTAGTTTAGCACAGCTTAGCCTAAGTCCTTGGCAGAATTAGCGTAGAGCTTGCTAAGAGAGAAGCGGGTGCGAGCGACTGGCATTGGAGGTCGGTTGATTTCCGGCGTCTCTGGTTTGGTTTGCTCTCTTGTATCTCATGTACATTTATCTTTATCTCAGTATTACTTTAAGCATTACTTTCAGTATACTTTCAGTATTACTTTGTCAATACCTGAGTGTGACCTAGCTATCCTACAGTTCAATTCACTTAGCCATAGTAGTTAATCTCTAGTGTGCTTAGTGATTGATCTTTGCCAATAGGTTGCTTAGTTAGTTTAGTGTTTATCTTATTAAGTCAAGTGTTTGCTCTGACGTCCGCAAGGGTGTCTCTATTCAAAGCTAGGATAGAGATAGTTAGAATATAGTAAGCGTGGTGCTTAGTTATAGACTTACCTTCAGATACGGCTGGACCCCGGATAGCTGTGGTAGCAAGCAGGTGGTGACAGCCCTGTGCGCCTTGAATTCCACCACGTAGTTGGCCCAGTTTAACAGTAAGGCTCGTTGTGCTAGCGTTCAACCTAAGTAAGTGGTAAAGGCTAGTACGCCTCGATACTTGACAAGATAGGAATAAAACTTTACTCAACTTAGTTGCTTTATTGTCATTTGCCTGCCTTGCTTTGTAACTATCTTGCTTCGTAGTTATCTTGCTTTGTAGTTATCTAGGAGTAGTTAGTTATCTTAGTTACCTTTAGTTATCCTTTTCCATTTATCTACCTATTCATCCACCTTACCTTAGCCATCCATTTCATCCTTACCTATCCACCACATATTCTTTCTAGCCTTTCATCTCCCTTCTCCCTTTTTCCTTTTTTCTTATTCTTCGACTCTCATCCCCTCCTGGACTCAACTCATACACCACCCTAGCCTTCCCTTGGGATCAAATAAATCGACACCTGGTACTCCCAGGCGAAGTGCTACTACGATAGTTTGTGCGCTTGCAGAATCTCCTCCTGGTAGATTGCAATCTCTCTAGCTAGCTCCTACTAGTGTCGGGATTGACAACCCCGCTTGGCATTAGTAGATAGCTGCTTTAGCTCCACTCCTTTAGGTATAGTGACCGGTCTTGCTTCAAGCACTTCTGACGCCGTTGCCGGGGATAGACTCCATAGTCTTCTCCTAGTAACAACGTTGGCAAGTGCCAACAAGCATTTCTGGGCCGTTACCGGGGATAGTTGTCTAGCTCTATCTTTAGTGAAGCTAAGAACTACCAACAAGCATTTCTGGTGCCGTTGCCGGGGAAGGCAATCGGTGTATCGGTTGAGTCCGTGTCGAATTTATCTTCGCTTAAGCTCCCGCTTAGCGAACCCCATTCTTTCTTTCCTTAACTCTTCTTACCTTTTTCCTTCATCTTCTTCAACTTCTTTCTTTCTTTTCTCGTTCTATCTTCACGATGGCCAATAAGACCATTCGTGAGTTTTCTACTCCTTCTGCCGCTAATGCAGCTATAGGACCAGACGTGATCGACGCCAACCTCAATTTTGAGTTAAAACCGGCTCTGATCACGATGGTCCAAGCTAGCCCGTTCTGTGGCAAGGCTCATGAGGATGCCAATGCTCACCTCCAATAATTTTTGGAGATTTGCGGCACCTTCACCATTAAGGGATAACCCAAGAAGCCATCCGTCTTCGTCTCTTTCTTTCTTTTTGCTAGGAAAAGCGAAGCAATGGTTCTATACTGATCGCAACGCTGTAGACACATGGGACAAATGTTCCAATGCTTTTCTCGCCAAGTTCTTTCCTATGGGCAAGATGAATGCTCTTCGCAACAAAATCTCCAGCTTTACGCAACAAGCCGAGGAATCTATTCCCGAGGCTTGGGAGAGGCTGCAAGAGTATGTCGCTGCTTGTCCGCACCATGGTATGGAGGACTGGCTATTGATCTAGAACTTCTACCATGGCCTAACCCCTCTCTCTAGAAGCCATTTGGATGCCGCCGTCGGCGGTGCATTCTTTTCTCTGAATGTTGCAGATGCTAAGGCTCTCATAGAAGATGGTGTCAAAACCAAGGATGGAATGACGAAAGATTGCTGCCCCGTAAGCGAGGAGGTATACATTCCCTTAAGGAGGCTGACATGATCGTGGCCAAGATGGACCTGCTGGCAAAGAAGCTGGACAGCTGTGAGAAGATGAACCAACAAGAGAGTGTCCAATCTCTGGAATCTTACATGACTTGTGAAGTCTGTGGAGAAACCGGACATTCTGGGAGCCACTGCCCCGAGCTACATGAAGATTTGAACTTCATCAACAACAATAACGGTTTCCGTCAACAGAATCAAGGATGGAATCAGCCTGCAAACTCTCAAGGTAACAATTCATTCCCCCGCTCTAATTTTCATAATTCTGATGATTTCTCGTTCTTAAAGAATCTAGTCTACTCTCAAGATAGAACTACTGAATTTTTGAAAAAGAAATTATTGTCGAATGATAAAGCCCTTGAGAATATAAATGCTAAATTGGAAGATTTCTCATCTGCTCTGAAAAATCAACTTAGCTTTAATAAGATGTTAGAAACCCAATTAGCTCAACTTGCTGCTATCATACCATCTTTTGAAACTGGCAAACTTCCTGCTAAACCTGACATGGAAACTGCAAATATGGTTGAAATAAAAATATTTTAACTATTATGAAGATCAAACCATGACTGTTAAAAAGGGTGATCCTGGTAGTCCAATAAATAGATGCTCAATCTTGGTGATGTCTTTAAAAATGTCATGTGTGATTTAGGATCGAGTGTGAACATTCTATCTAAAGATTTCTATGAAAACTCGTTCTTTCCACCCATGTCATCCACATCTGCCTATGTTGTGCTAGCTGATCAATCCACTTGCTATGTAGAAGGAATAGTTAATGATTTACCTGTTCATATTAGAGGCTCCTATGTTCCTGTGATTTCATAATACTAGATATGGGAAATAGGAAAGATGTGCCTCTAATCTTAGGTAGACCCTTCTTGAACACTGTTAATGCTTGCATATATGTGGGAAGTGGTAAAATTCAAATGACATTAGGAGGGAGGAAGGAAATATTCTCCTTCTCCGTGGTCCCGCATATGCCGCTAACATGCAGGTAGCAAATCCGTTCGTACCAAGAAGAGGCGCCCAAGAACAAGGTGGAACATAAAGAAAGAACCACCTCCTCCTGAGTTGTGTAATTCACATAACAAAGAAGAGGTGCCAGAAGAAGAAGAACCAGATGGAGTACTGAGACAAGAAGTGCCCAAGGAAGAAGATCCACCCGATAAGGATGAAACTCCATGGACCTAAGGTATGGTTTTACTTTTAATTTTTTTCCCTTCAATTTCCTTTTTCGAAATAAATAACATATGTCATGCATGTAACTAAAAAAATATCACAGTTATCATTAGTTATATGCATAGGTATATGTTAACTTAGATAGAATAATAAAATATCATCTAGGATAGTTTCCCTTTTCACAACATTAGATAGTTTCCCTTTTAATAAAATGAGAACAAGAGCTCCGACCGAGAAAGAAGAAGGCCGCAAGAAGCCAGCTTGGGGGAGACTCGCGCTCCAATAAGGTATGTCTCAAAGCCTACACTTTACATTCAGTTCTTAAATTCTATATCTTTTGAATGTCACATGCTTGCCTAAATAACCACTCCATGAATAAAATTGATAAAATCTGCTTAAACAAGTTGAAACCTGAATAAGATTTGAAATATGTCATGCAAATGCTATTGTTATGGTTTGAATAACTGGTTATCTAAGTTGTAGCTTTTGTGGGTTGCACATGCTTAAACTGAAATCATGCTTAGTGAATAAAGTTAGTAAGAAATGGAGTAATCTTTTAAACTTGCTAAGGTAAAATTAGGACCTAATCTGGAGGATTTCTTTTAAAAATTATGAAAACCTTGCTAAAAGTTCCTCCTAGATTTTATCCCATCCCACCACCAGCCAAATATTTGTCAGTCATTAGTCAAAACCACAAAGAGCTTTGTTTGTGTTGAGCTTTGTTAGACCTCATAGATCTTAGTAGAGAAGCTTATCATATCTTTTGAATCAAGATTCACGCACACCCAACATAAATTGCCTACTTTCCACTTTGGAAGTTTGCAACCACCAAATAAATTGCTTATTCTCTACACCAGAGATATGCAATACCCTGCCAAACATCCCATTGCTAGCCTTATGCTATTCCTACACTAGGAATAAGCATTCTCTCCCTTTCCTACTCATTTCTGAAATCCTTTCCTATAGATGTCTGGGGAAATCTAGAGCTAAAAAGAGAGAAATAGAGAAAAAATGAGCAAAGTAGCTCAAGAAAGGACTATGTCCTGAAGAAAAAAAAATTGAGCAAAGTAGCTCAAAAGAGGACTATGTCCTAAGAAAATGTGGGGACACATCTTTTGTCTACTCACTATGTATCCAAAAAGAGAGAGAGAGAGAGAATTATCATTAGCTCTAGACCCCAGAAATTAACTAGGAAGGATTATGAAATATCTCTCTATACACTTCCACATAACCACACATGCACATCTTGATCAATTTTTATGATTTGCTGCACCTTATGATCTGAGTGTCTAGCTTAGCAATAAACATCAGACAATTTGCTCATGGTTCGTAGCCTACCTATAACTCCACATATCATTCTTTAGAAATAGGAGAGGCTACATTTTGGCCTAAGTGAGGATTTAAACACCATTGAGTGATTGAGTGAATCTTAGAGGACTTAAGCAAGTTGTTATCTTTTAAAAAACCTTGAAAAAACCACCAGACAGAATCCTAGTCAAACCTAAGCAAGATAAAAGTTTCCTATCTACTGCTTTATTTCACTCTTGCATGTTTGAAGTGAAAAGCTATAAGCCCCACATTGCTACGATTATGATACATGCTAAGTTATTTCTCACTATACAATATGCACTTGCTAACATCTTAAGTTGCTATCCATTTCATGTTCAATGCTTAAACGCATTGTTGCTCGAGGACGAGCAACAGGTTAGCTTGGGGGAGCTTGTTGACGGTCCCTAAACACCTGTTTTACCATCAACATTTGACCCTAAAGTCCACCAAAAAGGCATGAAATGTAGTCAAATAGGTTTCAAACTAACCAAATTCCACACGTCCATAGAATTTTATTTGAATGCAGGATTTGAACCAAATTTGGACATATGGACCCACCAGAGGCCAAGCCCACTCAGCAGGGCCCAAATGGGCCTAAGGGGGGTGGCGCCCGCCACCCCTAGGTGGTGCCCGCCACCTCTAAGTGGCGCCCGCCACTTGGGTTGGCCCAAGTGCCACTCCCTGCCACGTCACCGATCTGTGTGACCACCCAAGGCCAAATCCTGGCCCTTGGTCACTAGGTTAGTGGCATCAGACGGCTCAGGATGAAGTGGCGCGGATCAAGGCTGAATGGCTGTTGCTAGGACATGCAACCGACCTCCAAACCGCCTTGCACAACCACCTGGAGGCCATAGGATCAAGTCGGTGCATCCAACGGCCAGGGCACTGGCGGCCGCCAGTAGGGGGTGGCGCCCGCCACCTGACCTAACCCTAGGTCGGTTGGCTGCCCCCTATAAGAACCCCCCTCACTCATTTGGGCTATAAATACCCCCCCTGAGGCTCACTTCATTCACACAACAAGAACACTTCAAGAGAAGCAAAGCAAGAGAAGCAAGTGAGACTTAGGTTAGAAGCTTAGAGAGCTTAGGCAGTAGGTTAGCTAGTATGAGAGAGTATAGCTCTAGTGCCCTCGCTACAGCGCGGCTCTTAGTTTAGCACAGCTTAGCCTAAGTCCTTGGCAGAATTAGCGTAGAGCTTGCTAAGAGAGAAGCGGGTGCGAGCGACTGGCATCGGAGGTCGGTTGATTCCCGGCGTCTCTGGTTTGGTTTGCTCTCTTGTATCTCATGTACATTTATCTTTATCTCAGTATTACTTTAAGCATTACTTTCAGTATTACTTTCAGTATTACTTTGTCAAGTACCTTGAGTGTGACCTAGCTATCCTACAGTTCAATTCACTTAGCCATAGTAGTTAATCTCTAGTGTGCTTAGTGATTGATCTTTGCCAATAGGTTGCTTAGTTAGTTTAGTGTTTATCTTCTTAAGTCAAGTGTTTGCTCTGACGTCCGCAAGGGTGTCTCTATTCAAAGCTAGGATAGAGATAGTTAGAATATAGTTAAGCGTGGTGCTTAGTTATAGACTTACCTTCAGATGCGGCTGGACCCCCGGATAGCTGTGGTAGCAAGCAGTGGTGACAGCCCTGTGCGCCTTGAATTCCACCACGTAGTTGGCCCAGTTTAACAGTAAGGCTCATGTGCTAGCGTTCAACCTAAGTAAGTGGTAAAGGCTAGTACGCCTCGATACTTGACAAGATAGGAATAAAACTTACTCAACTTAGTTGCTTTATTGTCATTGCCTGCCTTGCTTTGTAACTATCTTGCTTCGTAGTTATCTTGCTTTGTAGTTATCTAGGAGTAGTTAGTTATCTTAGTTACCTTTAGTTATCCTTTTCCATTTATCTACCTATTCATCCACCTTACCTTAGCCATCCATTTCATCCGTACCTATCCACCCACATATTCATCTAGCCTTTCATCTTCCCTTCTCCCCTTTTCCTTTTTCTTATTTCTTCGACTCTCATCCCCTCCTGGACTCAACTCATACACCACCCTAGCCTTCCCTTGGGATCAAATAAATCGACACCTGGTACTCCCAGGCGAAGTGCTACTACGATAGTTCTGTGCGCTTGCAGAATCTCCTCCTGGTAGATTGCAATCTCTCTAGCTAGCTCCTACTAGTGTCGGGATTGACAACCCCGCTTGGCATTAGTAGATAGCTGCTTTAGCTCCACTCCTTTAGGTATAGTGACCGGTCTTGCTTCAAGCACTTCTGACGCCGTTGCCGGGGATAGACTCCATAGTCTTCTCCTAGTAACAACGTTGGCAAGTGCCAACAAGCATTTCTGGGCCGTTACCAGGATAGTTGCCTAGCTCTATCTTTAGTGAAGCTAAGAACTACCAACAAGCATTTCTGGCGCCGTTGCCGGGGAAGCAATCGGTGTATCGGTTGAGTCCGTGTCGAAATTATCTTCGCTTAAGCTCCCGCTTAGCGAACCCCATTCTTTCTTTCCTTAACTCTTCTTATCTTTTTCCTTCATCTTCTTCAACTTCTTTCTTTTCTCGTTCTATCTTCACGATGGCCAATAAGACCATTCGTGAGTTTTCTGCTCCTTCTGCCGCTAATGCAGCTATAGGACCAGACGTGATCGACGCCAACCTCATTTTGAGTTAAAACCGGCTCTGATCACGATGGTCCAAGCTAGCCCGTTCTGTGGCAAGGCTCATGAGGATGCCAATGCTCACCTCCAATAATTTTTGGAGATTTGCGGCACCTTCACCATTAAGGGGATAACCCAAGAAGCCATCCGTCTTCGTCTCTTTCTTTCTTTTTGATAGGAAAGCGAAGCAATGGTTCTATACTGATGGGGGTATGGGGCACGGTTTGGTGGTGGTTGGGGTGGTAGATGATTCTTGGGCGCTTATGGTTGCTGGAGAAACTGCTAGACCCAGCCTTCTTCTTCTTCTCTTCCTGATACTGGCGGTTGCTTTCCTCGAAAGCAACAGCACGGTCAACGACATCATGGTAGGATCCGTTTAGGTTGTTAGACAGACCTCTGCGAATCTTAGGGTGCAGACCCCTGAGAAAACAATCTCTCTTCTTTTCCTCTGTGTTGACATAGTCGGAGGCATACTGGCTGAGGTGGTTGAATTGTCCCACGTACTGCATGACGGTGGAATCTTTCTGTTGCAGGGCCAAGAACTGATCCAACTTCATTTTCATCAATCCCGAAGGGATGTGATGTGCTCTGAAAGCGGTGCGGAACTCTTCCCAGGTCAGCTGGTGACCTTCCGGCTGGGCCGCCAACAGGTTGGCGTACCAGGCACTTGCAGGACCACGGAGCTGCTGAGAAGCGAACCGAGGCTTCTGGATCTCCGTGCAGTGCAGTAGACTGAACTTCTGTTCCATGGTGCGTAACCAGTCGTCAGCCTCGAGAGGCTCATCGGCCTTTGTGAAGACCGGTGGTCGTGTTTCAGTGAAGTCCACATAGGTTGTCTCTTGGTTGTTGCGGCGACCACGGTTGCCGTTGTTCTGCTGCCCTTGATTCTGAGCCATCAGATTGGCAGCGGCGGCCAAGGCTGCAATGGCATCTGCTAGGGTAGCTGGTACAGGTGGAGGGTTTGGGATGTTGGCATCATCAGAACCCCCAGCTCCGGTACGGGTGTTCACAGGCATCTGTATAAGCAACTCGGAACTCAGCATATATGGATGAAGGTTCTGAAACAACTTGATTGACAACTTCACTGATACAAAGATAGCTTGCTTGATAAAGATGACAACAGACTGATAAGGGAAAAGGTACGAAAGGAAAGATACATGCCAGACTTGGCAACAGACGGACTAACGCCCCAAACCTAGTCTAAGGTTTTAGGTAAGCAGATGGTACAGACACAAGGAGTCTAGTCATCATCGATGAAGATCAACTCTTCGTCATCGTCATCATCCTCGATGATAAGCTCAGGCTCTTCCTCCTCATCTTCATCTTCAACGTGGACATCTTCAGCAGGTTCCACTTCCTCATTCTGATCGGGCTCGTGTTCCACTTCAGGTTCCTCCACGACTCCGTCTTCGGGGTCCTCAGCAACTGGTGGAATCGCGGGGTGAAGCTGGTCGTGCAGCTGGTGTACTCCTCATGAAGCATATCATTGAACTGCTCGATCTGGGCGGTGTATTGCTGCAGTCCATGGAGCTGGGCTCTGGTAACGTCCTCGCGGGTCCAAGCATCATTGCGCTGCTCGATAGCGCGAACCGTGTTCCGGTTGGCCTGCTCCAGGGAAGCTCGTGCCTCATAAAACTCCATGCGGGAAAGGTAGAAGTCATGCTCCATGTTCTCCATTTCAGCCTTCAGATTCTTGATTTCCTCCTTCAGCTGCTTGCGGGTGCGGCGGGCAAAGCGACGACCATTGGAGGATTCTCCAGTCTCTTCTCCGGTGCGTGGCGCCAGCTGGTGATGCGGCACACCGTTTGGTCCAGTCGACTTGCGGGCAGTCCGCTTGATGATGGCCATATCTGGATAAGAGGTTATAGATGAGAAAGGCTAGCAAGAAAAAGGTATAGGCACACTAACCCAACGAACTCTTTTATAAACTTAAGTGAATGTGACATGATGCATGAATCGTTCCTACGGAACAGGCAATGCAATTACTAAGGTAAGGTACATAGGGCTTATACAAGTTGTCTTGCTACTAGTTGCCAAAGACAAGATGAGATGAGAGAAGCAATTTGGACTCAAAATAGTCAAGTTTAGTTTTTGTTAAAAACATTTTGAAGTTTTCGCAAAAATTTGCAACGTCATAGTGAGATGCTCCGATACCACTCTGTAACGTAACGGCCCTAATCCCATGGCCCACTGATCACCGTCAACCACTGACAGTCGATCCGTACAGCCAAGAGATTAAGACCGGTTCCGCTACTGGGCTACATCAGTGCCCGTTGTCCGCAGGATCATCTCACAATTCAGTTACAATCTCTTTAACATTTTGACAAATAACATCGGAGTACATAGCGGAAGACTTAGATAACAATAGTTTTACAAACCAGGGTTCAACATAAACTTAAAGTGAAGTTATTACAGACCATAGTTCAAATAGATAGAGTTGGCAGAGTAGCATATGACAACAACTAAAGGTAAAGATACATCACCCAGCCCGAGGGTGAATAATCACTCATCGGCCTCATCGGCCTCCTCCTGAACAACAGTCACACAGCAGGGTCCAAGGCATACTGAGGGATCTGCCATACCTGCAACATGGGTAATAAAACCCTGAGTACAAAGGTACTCAACAAGACTTACCCGACTAAAGAAAAGGGAGAAGACTCAGGAATGAAGGCTTAGGGTAGTCAAGGTAAGGCTTAAGCAAGATCAAGTATTTTGCAGAAAAGCATTTTTGTAAACCTTATTTTATTTTGAAAGATTCAGTATTCCTCAATTCTTCATCGTTCATGATTCATTTTACATTTCAAAACATACCTAGTTGAGAACCACTCTCCGTTGACAGTCAGTGGACCAAGTCTCCATAACCGAGGAGCAACGTTAATCCGGATAAATAATACTCAGCTGAGGATCCCTATCCACACTGCATATGTAGCACCCAAGCTTGCATATGCCAACTCGTCTTCCACGATTCCTCCAAGATTGGGCCCGGTCCTACGCCACCCGGAAGTACAGTACACCACTCCAATCCGGGACTCTAACCCACGTGGGTACATGCTACTTCCGCCATCTCTCCACTCCCAGTGCGCGGTTGTTGGTCCAATAATGGATTTCTCGGAGCCAGAGCTTTCCGTAGTATGTGAATAGTTACAAGTCTTGACCAGCAGGCCCCCATACGGATGGTCCCTACATTTTTCCGCCAGCGACAAGCACCTCGGGACTCTAACCCCAAGAGTACAGGTCCTGTCGGTTTTTCAACCCTGTCCCGGTCGGTGTCAACTGTTGAGTCCCGGACTACAACATGACGGCACCGTACGCGCGGACAACCTCTCCTCGCTATTGATTAGGTACGGATCAGATACCTAGCCAACAGCCGGGGAGTAAAGCCAAATTCCCATAAAGATTCTTAAGTGATCACACTTTTGAAATTGGCATTTTATTGCAAAGTCTAACTAAATAAGCATTGCTAAGCATTTTTCAGATATTTTTGAAAAGCAGGTATCGGGTGTATCAGTGGTCAAGGTAGATAGTGCATCAATTAGGATAGCACACAACTCCTATAAACCTAATGCAGTAATTTAACTCAAAAACATTTAAGGAAATCATTTTATAAAATTCAAGGGAAGGGGTTAAATGCACCGGGGCTTGCCTTGGATGGAAAAAAGAGCAGACTCGGGGTAGGAGTAGGTGTCGGAGCTCGGGGTCGCCTCGGGGACAGATCCTTCGGTGGCTACCTCGACTTCAGGTCCTTCTTCGTCAACTATACGGATGTAATGATGAATGCTCATGAGAATGATGATATGGACTTATGGTGCAAGACAATTCCACTGATTCTAGATTACTCTTAAACAAGGCATAATTGAAATCTAGGTTGAGCATAAGATAACCATTTCTTTCTTAAGCATTATTGATGTTAGGCCTTACTATAAATATCCTAGGTATTAACCAAACATATCATCACAAACATCATAGACCAAAGGGTAGGGTCTATGAACATCAATCAATCCAAAGATCACATCACAGGGCATTCAACACTAACTCTAATCATTTTTCTCTATTTTTCTTAATTATTTAAAAAGGTCATTTTATGAAGGTGCTCCAAAAATTACCAAATTAGTCACATAAGTTCATTATGGTATAAGTATATGGCAAAACAAACTTCATAATTTTTGGAGGTCATTAAGGTGTTCAATTAAATCTGGACATTAATTAACAAAAGGCACTATTTAGGAATTAAAATAAATGCCCAAAAATCAACTTGTTTAAAATGACCTCAAAATTTTACCAGAGGTTCAGCAAGTCATAAAAAGGTCACAAAAATTATCTCAAGATTTTTGGAGTTATAGATCACTCTCCAAAAATACCAAAACCTTCATTTTTCAATTAAAAGGGAATTTTACATTTTTAAATATTTGCACAAAACTCAAGTTTCATATTTTTATAAAATACTCCAGAGCATAAAGAGTCTACCACGAAAATTTCAGAATTTTTAGATGCACACAGAAAATCATACAAAAAAGAGAAAACAGAACACTATTCACATCTCTCAGAAAAAGAGAAAAGCACTGTGCTCCTTCTAGGTCGGGCTCGGCGAATCGCGCGGGGCTCGGTCGAGACGGGCTCGGTCGAGACGGGACTGGCAACTTCGTCCGAGGCCTGGCCCGGAGGCTCGGGCGAGACGGAGAAGTAAGCCTCCGTCCGAGGCCTGACTCGGGCGAAGCGGGAAGCATGCGCTCGCCGAGGCTTGGGCTCGGGCGAGACGGAGTGGAAGCAGAGACCGGAGGCTCGGATGCTTACCACGGGTGGAGGCAGGGCTCGAGGGTGAGGCTCGACTCGTTCTCGAGGGTGAGGCTCGACTCGTTCTCGAGGGTGAGGCTCGACACGCTCGAGGGAGGAGACGACCGCGGCGGCGCTCCGGCGGTCCGGCGGTCCTGCGCAACACACGAGACCGCAAGGGCCGGGTTAGAGTCGCGCGGAGCCAAGGAAGCTGACACCGGGTCAGGGGAAGGTATCCGCGACCGGAGAGGGAGTATTTGACGAACCCGAGATCGCCGGTGTTCAGTCGGAGTTTGGAAGATGAGGTTACGCCGGGCGATTGGAGGTGGGGAAGGTGAAATTGAGAGGTGGGAAAGCTTCACGAGCTCAAGGCGGAGCTTTCGGGCTAGATGGTGGAGCGGCGGAGTGTCTGGAGTGGGCTGGCCACGGTGGCGGGGTAAGTGAGGAGCTCGGGGCTCCGGCGGGCTTAAATAGGCACGGCCAGGGGCCGGTAGAGACCTCGGGGATATGCAGGTAAGGTTTGCGGGGGCGTGCGCACTCGATTGCGCTCTGGCGGATAGGCTGGCGTGCAGCCGGGGCTCGGGCGCAAGCTCGCCGGCGATGGCCACGCGGCGGCGGCGCACAGAGCACTGTAGGGGACGGGAAGGAAGGTCAGCTCTGCGCCGTGCGCGTGCGAAATGATGGTGGCGACAACGGCGTCAGGCTGGAGGCAGGCGAGGAGCAGCCTAGCACGCGGCACGCGCAGCACCGGCGGGCTGGTCATGGCCGGGCCCCCCCCCCTACGCGAGGAAGATGAACAGTCTAGGCCCTAGGGTTTGACTTTTGGCTGGCTTCGGTATTTTGCAAATTACTCTCAAAAATCGAACTGTGCGATAAAAACTCAAAATACCAAAGTTGCTCAGAAAAAGGAGATCTACAACTTTGTCAATATGAACATTTTCCAAAACCAAATAGTTTTTGAACCATATTTGAAAACAGAAAAGGGGACACTTTTGGGATTTGAATAAATTCAAAATTACTTTTGATTTTACACTGAAAGTTGGAAATCTGTAATTATGAAAGTTGTTCCTTTTATCAAAACCTATAACTTTGCTAATATACATTTTTTCTGAAACTCAATAGTTTTTGAATAAATTTTTAAAACTGAAAAGGGGACAAAAACTGGAATTTGAATGAATTTGAAATTACTTCAAATTTTATATAGAAACATAGAAATCTGCAAATACCAAAGTTGTTCCTCTAGGTCAGATTTACAACTTTGCTTTTTGAACCAACTCAAAATTTTGAATTATGAAAAAGTTATCAGAAAGGGAATAAATCCAGGATTTAGGAATTTAGGGTTTTGCAAAAGGAAAATCAAATCAAATCTGATTTTTGAATTTTGATCAAAGCAACAAACCTCAGGACACTAAATTTAAACAAGAATTACATAGAACTAGGCACAGAGGTGAAATTACCATTTTGCCCCTAAAGAGAGAAGTGGGCTAATTAGGGTTTTTGCAATAGAGGTACTTCACATAAAATGATACACTAAGCAAATGCATACACATGAAATCATGATCAAGATGATTAATGATGCTAATGATGATATGTCAAGTTAATTACATGCTAAACACCAGAGGTGTTACAGCCTTCCCCCCTTAAAGAAATCTCGCCCCGAGATTCTGCGTCTTAAGAGAGGACAAAGAAAGGGATAAAGGCAAAACTTTACATAGACAGGGATTCGAGAAAGTCGGGATAGTTCTTTGCCAAGAAGTCTTCAGATTCCCAAGTAGCTTCTTCTTCAGAGTGCTGGTTCCACTAGATTTTGTACCACCTTGTGGTAGTTCTTCGAGTAACTCGATCTTTGTGATCCAACACGTGAACTGGATATTCCGAGTAGGATAGATCAGGCTCTAGCTCGACACCTTCAACTTCCACGACATGTTCTGGTACTCGGAGGCACTTCTTGAGTTGGGAGACATGGAAAACATTGTGGACAGCAGAGAGATGATCGGGCAACTTCAGCTTGTAAGCTACCTTGCCACAACATTCCAAAATCTTAAACGGACCAATGTAGCGGGGTGCTAACTTTCCCTTGACTCCAAAACGAGTGACTCCTTTGGTTGGTGAGACCTTGAGATATACGTAATCTCCAACTTGAAACTTCAGAGGTCGACGTCATGTGTGATCTAGGATCGAGTGTGAATATTCTATCTAAAGATTTCTATGAAAACTCGTTCTTTCCACCCATGTCATCCACATCTGCCTATGTTGTGCTAGCTGATCAATCCACTTGCTATGTAGAAGGAATAGTTAATGATTTACCTGTTCATATTAGAGGCTCCTATGTTCCTGTTGATTTCATAATACTAGATATGGGAAATAGGAAAGATGTGCCTCTAATCTTAGGCAGACCCTTCTTGAACACTGTTAATGCTTGCATATATGTGGGAAGTGGTAAAATTCAAATGACATTAGGAGGGAGGAAGGAAATATTCTCCTTCTCCCGTGGTCCCGCATATGCCGCTAACATGCAGGTAGCAAAATCCGTTCGTACCAAGAAGAGGCGCCCAAGAACAAGGTGGAACATAAAGAAAGAACCACCTCCTCCTGAGTTGTGTAATTCACATAACAAAGAAGAGGTGCCAGAAGAAGAAGAACCAGATGGAGTACTGAGAGAAGAAGTGCCCAAGGAAGAAGATCCACCCGATAAGGATGAAACTCCATGGACCTAAGGTATGGTTTTACTTTTAATTTTTATTTCCCTTCAAATTTCCCTTTTTCGAATAAATAACATATGTCATGCATGTAACTAAAAAAATCACAAGTTATCATTAGTTATATGCATAGGTATATGTTAACTTAGATAGAATAATAAATATCATCATAGGATAGTTTCCCTTTTCACAACATTAGATAGTTTCCCTTTTAATAAAATGAGAACAAGAGCTCCGACCGAGAAAGAAGAAGGCCGCAAGAAGCCAGCTTGGGGGGAGACTCGCGCTCCAATAAGGTATGTCTCAAAGCCTACACTTTACATTCAGTTCTTAAATTCTATATCTTTTGAATGTCACATGCTTGCCTAAATAACCACTCCATGAATAAAATTGATAAAATCTGCTTAAACAAGTTGAAACCTGAATAAGATTTGAAATATGTCATGCAAATGCTATTGTTATGGTTTGAATAACTGGTCTTATCTAAGTTGTAGCTTTTGTGGGTTGCACATGCTTAAACTGAAATCATGCTTAGTGAATAAAGTTAGTAAGAAATGGAGTAATCCTTTAAACTTGCTAAGGTAAAATTAGGACCTAATCTGGAGGATTTCTTTTAAAAATTATGAAAACCTTGCTAAAAGTTCCTCCTAGATTTTATCCCATCCCACCACCAGCCAAAATTTGTCAGTCATTAGTCAAAACCACAAAGAGCTTTGTTTGTGTTGAGCTTTGTTAGACCTCATAGATCTTAGTAGAGAAGCTTATCATATCTTTTGAATCAAGATTCACGCACACCCAACATAAATTGCCTACTTTCCACTTTGGAAGTTTGCAACCACCAAATAAATTGCTTATTCTCTACACCAGAGATATGCAATACCCTGCCAAACATCCCATTGCTAGCCTTATGCTATTCCTACACTAGGAATAATCATTTCTCTCCCTTTCCCTACTCATTTCTGAAATCCTTTCCTATAGATGTCTGGGGAAATCTAGAGCTAAAAAAAGAGAGAATAGAGAAAAATGAGCAAAGTAGCTCAAGAAAGGACTATGTCCTGAAGAAAAAAAAATTGAGCAAAGTAGCTCAAAAGAGGACTATGTCCTAAGAAAATGTGGGGACACATCTTTTGTCTACTCACTATGTATCCAAAAAGAGAGAGAGAGAGAGAGAGAATTATCATTAGCTCTAGACCCCAGAAATTAACTAGGAAGGATTATGAAATATCTCTCTATACACTTCCACATAACCACACATGCACATCTTGATCAATTTTTATGATTTGCTGCACCTTATGATCTGAGTGTCTAGCTTAGCAATAACATCAGACAATTTGCTCATGGTTCGTAGCCTACCTATAACTCCACATATCATTCTTTAGAAATAGGAGAGGCTACATTTTGGCCTAAGTGAGGATTTAAACACCATTGAGTGATTGAGTGAATCTTAGAGGACTTAAGCAAGTTGTTATCTTTAAAAAACCTTGAAAAACCACCAGACAGAATCCTAGTCAAACCTAAGCAAGATAAAAGTTTCCTATTTACTGCTTTATTTCACTCTTGCATGTTTGAAGTGAAAAGCTATAAGCCCCACATTGCTATGATTTATGATACATGCTAAGTTATTTCTCACTATACAATATGCACTTGCTGACATCTTAAGTTGCTATCCATTTCATGTTCAATGCTTAAACCGCATTGTTGCTCGAGGACGAGCAACAGGTTAGCTTGGGGGAGCTTGTTGACGGTCCCTAAACACATGTTTTACCATCAACATTTGACCCTAAAGTCCACCAAAAAGGCATGAAATGTAGTCAAATAGGTTTCAAACTAACCAAATTCCACACGTCCATAGAATTTTATTTGAATGCAGGATTTGAACCAAATTTGGACATATGGACCCACCAGAGGCCAAGCCCACTCAGCAGGGCCAAATGGGCCTAAGGGGGTGGCGCCCGCCACCCCTAGGTGGTGCCCGCCACCTCTAAGTGGCGCCCGCCACTTGGGTTGGCCCAAGTGCCACTCCCTGCCACGTCACCGATCTGTGTGACCACCCCAAGGCCAAATCCTGGCCCTTGGTCACTAGGTTAGTGGCATCAAACGGCTCAGGATGAAGTGGCGCGGATCAAGGCTGAATGGCTGTTGCTAGGACATGCAACCGACCTCCAAACCGCCTTGCACAACCACCTGGAGGCCATAGGATCAAAGTCGGTGCATCCAACGGCCAGGGCACTGGCGGCCGCCAGTAGGGGTGGCGCCCGCCACCTGACCTAACCCTAGGTCGGTTGGCTGCCCCCTATAAGAACCCCCCTCACTCATTTGGGCTATAAATACCCCCCCCCCCTGAGGCATCACTTCATTCACACCCAAGACACTTCCAAGAGAAGCAAAGCAGAGAAGCAAGTGAGACTTAGATTAGAAGCTTAGAGAGCTTAGGCAAGTAGGTTAGCTAGTAGAGAGAGTATAGCTCTAGTGCCCTCGCTACAGCGCGGCTCTTAGTTTAGCACAGCTTAGCCTAAGTCCTTGGCAGAATTAGCGTAGAGCTTGCTAAGAGAGAAGCGGGTGCGAGCGACTGGCATCGGAGGTCGGTTGATTTCCGGCGTCTCTGGTTTGGTTTGCTCTCTTGTATCTCATGTACATTTATCTTTATCTCAGTATTACTTTAAGCATTACTTTCAGTATTACTTTCAGTATTACTTTGTCAAGTACCTTGAGTGTGACCTAGCTATCCTACAGTTCAATTCACTTAGCCATAGTAGTTAATCTCTAGTGTGCTTAGTGATTGATCTTTGCCAATAGGTTGCTTAGTTAGTTTAGTGTTTATCTTCTTAAGTCAAGTGTTTGCTCTGACGTCCGCAAGGGTGTCTCTATTCAAAGCTAGGATAGAGATAGTTAGAATATAGTTAAGCGTGGTGCTTAGTTATAGACTTACCTTCAGATACGGCTGGACCCCCGGATAGCTGTGGTAGCAAGCAGGTGGTGACAGCCCTGTGCGCCTTGAATTCCACCACGTAGTTGGCCCAGTTTAACAGTAAGGCTCGTTGTGCTAGCGTTCAACCTAAGTAAGTGGTAAAGGCTAGTACGCCTCGATACTTGACAAGATAGGAATAAAACTTTACTCAACTTAGTTGCTTTATTGTCATTTGCCTGCCTTGCTTTGTAACTATCTTGCTTCGTAGTTATCTTGCTTTGTAGTTATCTAGGAGTAGTTAGTTATCTTAGTTACCTTTAGTTATCCTTTTCCATTTATCTACCTATTCATCCACCTTACCTTAGCCATCCATTTCATCCGTACCTATCCACCCACATATTCATTCTAGCCTTTCATCTTCCTTCTCCCCTTTTCCTTTTCTTATTTCTTCGACTCTCATCCCCTCCTGGACTCAACTCATACACCACCCTAGCCTTCCCTTGGGATCAAATAAATCGACACCTGGTACTCCCAGGCGAAGTGCTACTACGATAGTTCTGTGCGCTTGCAGAATCTCCTCCTGGTAGATTGCATCTCTCTAGCTAGCTCCTACTAGTGTCGGGATTGACAACCCCGCTTGGCATTAGTAGATAGCTGCTTTAGCTCCACTCCTTTAGGTATAGTGACCGGTCTTGCTTCAAGCACTTCTGACGCCGTTGCCGGGGATAGACTCCATAGTCTTCTCCTAGTAACAACGTTGGCAAGTGCCAACAAGCATTTCTGGGCCGTTACCAGGGATAGTTGCCTAGCTCTATCTTTAGTGAAGCTAAGAACTACCAACAAGCATTTCTGGCGCCGTTGCCGGGGAAGGCAATCGGTGTATCGGTTGAGTCCGTGTCGAATTTATCTTCGCTTAAGCTCCCGCTTAGCGAACCCCATTCTTTCTTTCCTTAACTCTTCTTATCTTTTTCCTTCATCTTCTTCAACTTCTTTCTTTTCTCGTTCTATCTTCACGATGGCCAATAAGACCATTCGTGAGTTTTCTGCTCCTTCTGCCGCTAATGCAGCTATAGGACCAGACGTGATCGACGCCAACCTCAATTTTGAGTTAAACCGGCTCTGATCACGATGGTCCAAGCTAGCCCGTTCTGTGGCAAGGCTCATGAGGATGCCAATGCTCACCTCCAATAATTTTTTGGAGATTTGCGGCACCTTCACCATTAAGGGGATAACCCAAGAAGCCATCCGTCTTCGTCTCTTTCCTTTCTTTTGATAGGAAAAGCGAAGCAATGGTTCTATACTGATGGGGGTATGGGGCACGGTTTTGGTGGTGGCTGGGGTGGTAGATGATTCTTGGGCGCTTATGGTTGCTGGAGAAACTGCTAGACCCAGCCTTCTTCTTCTTCTTCTCTTCCTGATACTGGCGGTTGCTTTCCTCGAAAGCAACAGCACGGTCAACGACATCATGGTAGGATCCGTTTAGGTTGTTAGACAGACCTCTGCGAATCTTAGGGTGCAGACCCCTGAGAAAACAATCTCTCTTCTTTTCCTCTGTGTTGACATAGTCGGAGGCATACTGGCTGAGGTGGTTGAATTGTCCCACGTACTGCATGACGGTGGAATCTTTCTGTTGCAGGGCCAAGAACTGATCCAACTTCATTTTCATCAATCCCGAAGGGATGTGATGTGCTCTGAAAGCGGTGCGGAACTCTTCCCAGGTCAGCTGGTGACCTTCCGGCTGGGCCGCCAACAGGTTGGCGTACCAGGCACTTGCAGGACCACGGAGCTGCTGAGAAGCGAACCGAGGCTTCTGGATCTCCGTGCAGTGCAGTAGACTGAACTTCTGTTCCATGGTGCGTAACCAGTCGTCAGCCTCGAGAGGCTCATCGGCCTTTGTGAAGACCGGTGGTCGTGTTTCAGTGAAGTCCACATAGGTTGTCTCTTGTTGTTGCGGCGACCACGGTTGCCGTTGTTCTGCTGCCCTTGATTCTGAGCCATCAGATTGGCAGCGGCGGCCAAGGCTGCAATGGCATCTGCTAGGGTAGCTGTACAGGTGGAGGGTTTGGGATGTTGGCATCATCAGAACCCCCAGCTCCGGTACGGGTGTTCACAGGCATCTGTATAAGCAACTCGGAACTCAGCATATATGGATGAAGGTTCTGAAACAACTTGATTGACAACTTCACTGATACAAAGATAGCTTGCTTGATAAAGATGACAACAGACTGATAAGGGAAAAGGTACGAAAGGAAAGATACATGCCAGACTTGGCAACAGACGGACTAACGCCCCAAACCTAGTCTAAGGTTTTAGGTAAGCAGATGGTACAACACAGGAGTCTAGTCATCATCGATGAAGATCAACTCTTCGTCATCGTCATCATCCTCGATGATAAGCTCAGGCTCTTCCTCCTCATCTTCATCTTCAACGTGGACATCTTCAGCAGGTTCCACTTCCTCATTCTGATCGGGCTCGTGTTCCACTTCAGGTTCCTCCACGACTCCGTCTTCGGGTCCTCAGCAACTGGTGGAATCGCGGGGTGAAGCTGGCGTGCAGCTGGTGTACTTCCTCATGAAGCATATCATTGAACTGCTCGATCTGGGCGGTGTATTGCTGCAGTCCATGGAGCTGGGCTCTGGTAACGTCCTCGCGGGTCCAAGCATCATTGCGCTGCTCGATAGCGCGAACCGTGTTCCGGTTGGCCTGCTCCAGGGAAGCTCGTGCCTCATAAAACTCCATGCGGGAAAGGTAGAAGTCATGCTCCATGTTCTCCATTTCAGCCTTCAGATTCTTGATTTCCTCCTTCAGCTGCTTGCGGGTGCGGCGGGCAAAGCGACGACCATTGGAGGATTCTCCAGTCTCTTCTCCGGTGCGTGGCGCCAGCTGGTGATGCGGCACACCGTTTGGTCCAGTCGACTTGCGGGCAGTCCGCTTGATGATGGCCATATCTGGATAAGAGGTTATAGATGAGAAAGGCTAGCAAGAAAAAGGTATAGGCCACACTAACCCCAACGAACTCTTTTATAAACTTAAGTGAATGTGACATGATGCATGAATCGTTCCTACGGACAGGGCAATGCAATTACTAAGGTAAGGTACATAGGGCTTATACAAGTTGTCTTGCTACTAGTTGCCAAAGACAAGATGAGATGAGAGAAGCAATTTGGACTCAAAATAGTCAAGTTTAGTTTTTGTTAAAAACATTTTGAAGTTTTCGCAAAAATTTGCAACGTCATAGTGAGATGCTCCGATACCACTCTGTAACGTAACGGCCCTAATCCCATGGCCCACTGATCACCGTCAACCACTGACAGTCGATCCGTACAGCCAAGAGATTAAGACCGGTTCCGCTACTGGGCTACATCAGTGCCCGTTGTCCGCAGGATCATCTCACAATTTCAGTTACAATCTCTTTAACATTTTGACAAATAATCGGAGTACATAGCGGAAGACTTAGATAACAATAGTTTTACAAACCAGGGTTCAACATAAACTTAAAGTGAAGTTATTACAGACCATAGTTCAAATAGATAGAGTTGGCAGAGTAGCATATGACAACAACTAAAGGTAAAGATACATCACCCAGCCCGGGGTGAATAATCACTCATCGGCCTCATCGGCCTCCTCCTGAACAACAGTCACACACAGCAGGGTCCAAGGCATACTGAGGGATCTGCCATACCTGCAACATGGGTAATAAAACCCTGAGTACAAAGGTACTCAACAAGACTTACCCGACTAAGAAAAGGGAGAAGACTCAGGAATGAAGGCTTAGGGTAGTCAAGGTAAGGCTTAAGCAAGATCAAGTATTTTGCAGAAAAGCATTTTTGTAAACCTTATTTTATTTGAAAGATTCAGTATTCCTCAATTCTTCATCGTTCATGATTCATTTTACATTTCAAAACATACCTAGTTGAGAACCACTCTCCGTTGACAGTCAGTGGACCAAGTCTCCATAACCGAGGAGCAACGTTAATCCGGATAAATAATACTCAGCTGAGGATCCCTATCCACACTGCATATGTAGCACCACCCAAGCTTGCATATGCCAACTCGTCTTCCACGATTCCTCCAAGATTGGGCCCGGTCCTACGCCACCCGGAAGTACAGTACACCACTCCAATCCGGGACTCTAACCCCACGTGGTACATGCTACTTCCGCCATCTCTCCACTCCCAGTGCGCGGTTGTCGGTCCAATAATGGATTTCTCGGAGCCAGAGCTTTCCGTAGTATGTGAATAGTTACAAGTCTTGACCAGCAGGCCCCCATACGGATGGTCCCTACATTTTTTTCCGCCAGCGACAAGCACCTCGGGACTCTAACCCCAAGAGTACAGGTCCTGTCGTTTTTTCAACCCTGTCCCGGTCGGTGTCAACTGTTGAGTCCCTGACTACAACATGACGGCACCGTACCGCGGACAACCTCTCCTCGCTATTGATTAGGTACGGATCAGATACCTAGCCAACAGCCGGGGAGTAAAGCCAAATTCCCATAAAGATTCTTAAGTGATCACACTTTTGAAATTGACATTTTATTGCAAAGTCTAACTCAATAAGCATTGCTAAGCATTTTTCAGATATTTTTGAAAAGCAGGTATCGGGTGTATCAGTGGTCAAGGTAGATAGTGCATCAATTAGGATAGCACACAACTCCCTATAAACCTAATGCAGTAATTTAACTCAAAAACATTTAAGGAAATCATTTATAAAATTCAAGGGAGGGGTTAAATGCACCGGGGCTTGCCTTGGATGGAAAAAAGAGCAGACTCGGGGTAGGAGTAGGTGTCGGAGCTCGGGGTCGCCTCGGGGACAGATCCTCGGTGGCTACCTCGACCAGGTCTCCAGTCTTCTTCGTCAACTATACGGATGTAATGATGAATGCTCATGAGAATGATGATATGGACTTATGGTGCAAGACAATTCCACTGATTCTAGATTACTCTTAAACAAGGCATAATTGAAATCTAGGTTGAGCATAAGATAACCATTTCTTTCTTAAGCATTATTGATGTTAGGCCTTACTATAAATCCTAGGTATTAACCAAACATATCATCACAAACATCATAGACCAAAGGGTAGGGTCTATGAACATCAATCAATCCAAAGATCACATCACAGGGCATTCACCACTAACTCTAATCATTTTTCTCTATTTCTTAATTATTTAAAAGGTCATTTTATGAAGGTGCTCCAAAAATTACCAAATTAGTCCATAAGTTCATTATGGTATAAGTATATGGCAAAACAAACTTCATAATTTTTGGAGGTCATTAAGGTGTTCAATTAATTTGGACATTAATTAACAAAAGGCACTATTTAGGAATTAAAATAAATGCCCAAAATCAACTTGTTTAAATGACCTCAAAATTTTACCAGAGGTTCAGCAAGTCATAAAGGTCACAAAAATTTATCTCAAGATTTTTGGAGTTATAGATCACTCTCCAAAATACCAAAACCTTCATTTTTCAATTAAAAGGGGAATTTTACATTTTTAAATATTTGCACAAAACTCAAGTTTCATATTTTTATAAAATACTCCAGAGCATAAAGAGTCTACCACGAAAATTTCAGAATTTTAGATGCACACAGAAAATCATACAAAAAAGAGAAACAGAACACTATTCACATCTCTCAGAAAAAGAGAAAAGCACTGTGCTCCTTCTAGGTCGGGCTCGGCGCGAATCGCGCGGGGCTCGGTCGAGACGGGCTCGGTCGAGACGGAGTGGCAACTTCGTCCGAGGCCTGGCCCGGAGGCTCGGGCGAGACGGAGAAGTAAGCCTCCGTCCGAGGCTTGACTCGGGCGAAGCGGGAGCATGCGCTCGCCGAGGCTTGGGCTCGGGCGAGACGGAGTGGAAGCGAGACCGGAGGCTCGGATGCTTACCACGGGTGGGCGGCAGCTCGAGGGTGAGGCTCGACTCGTTCTCGAGGGTGAGGCTCGACTCGTTCTCGAGGGTGAGGCTCGACACGCTCGAGGGAGGAGACGACCGCGGCGGCGCTCCGGCGGTCCGGCGGTCCTGCGCAAACACGAGACCGCAAGGGCCGGGTTAGAGTCGCGCGGAGCCAAGGAAGCTGACACCGGGGTCAGTGGAAGGTATCCGCGACCGGAGACGGAGTATTTGACGAACCCGAGATCGCCGTGTTCAGTCGGAGTTTGGGAATGAGTTTACGCCGGGCGATTGGAGGTGGGGAAGGTGAAATTGAGAGGTGGGAAAGCTTCACGAGCTCAAGGCGGAGCTTTCGGGCTAGATGGTGGAGCGGCGGAGTGTCTGGAGTGGGCTGGCCACGGTGGCGGGGTAAGTGAGGAGCTCGGGGCTCCGGCGGCTTAATAGGCACGGCCAGGGGCCGGTAGAGACCTCGGGGATAGCAGGTAAGGTTTGCGAGGGCGTGCGCACTCGATTGCGCTCTGGCGGATAGGCTGGCGTGCAGCCGGGGCTCGGGCGCAAGCTCGCCGGCGATGGCCACGCGGCGGCGGCGCACAGAGCACTGTAGGGGACGGGAAGGAAGGTCAGCTCTGCGCCGTGCGCGTGCGAAATGTTGGTGGCGACAACGGCGTCAGGCTGAGGCAGGCGAGGAGCAGCCTAGCACGCGGCACGCGCAGCGCCGGCGGGCTGGTCATGGCCGGGCCCCCCCCCCCTACGCGAGGAAGATGAACATCTAGGCCCTAGGTTTTGACTTTTGGCTGGCTTCGGTATTTTGCAATTACTCTCAAAAATCGAACTGTGCGATAAAAACTCAAAATACCAAAGTTGCTCAGAAAAAGGAGATCTACAACTTTGTCAATATGAACATTTTCCAAAACCAAATAGTTTTTGAACCATATTTGAAAACAGAAAGGGGACACTTTTGGGATTTGAATAAATTCAAAATTACTTTTGATTTTACACTGAAAGTTGGAAATCTGTAATTATGAAAGTTGTTCCTTTTATCAAACCTATAACTTTGCTAATATACATTTTTTCTGAAACTCAATAGTTTTTGAATAAATTTTTAAAACTGAAAAGGGGACAAAAACTGGAATTTGAATGAATTTGAAATTACTTTCAAATTTTATATAGAAACATAGAAATCTGCAATACCAAAGTTGTTCCTCTAGGTCAGATTTACAACTTTGCTTTTTGAACCAACTCAAAATTTTGAATTATGAAAAAGTTATCAGAAAGGGAATAAATCCAGGATTTAGGAATTTAGGGTTTTGCAAAAGGAAAATCAAATCAATCTGATTTTGAATTTTGATCAAAGCAACAAACCTCAGGACACTAAATTTAAACAAGAATTACATAGAACTAGGCACAGAGGTGAAATTACCATTTTGCCCCTAAAGAGAGAAGTGGGGCTAATTAGGGTTTTTGCAATAGAGGTACTTCACATAAAATGATACACTAAGCAAATGCATACACATGAAATCATGATCAAGATGATTAATGATGCTAATGATGATATGTCAAGTTACATGCTAAACACCAGAGGTGTTACAGCCTTCCCCCCTTAAAGAAATCTCCCCGAGATTCTGCGTCTTAAGAGAGGACAAAGAAAGGGATAAAGGCAAAACTTTACATAGACAGGGATTCGAGAAAGTCGGGATAGTTCTTTGCCAAGAAGTCTTCAGATTCCCAAGTAGCTTCTTCTTCAGAGTGCTGGTTCCACTAGATTTTGTACACCTTGTGGTAGTTCTTCGAGTAACTCGATCTTTGTGATCCAACACGTGAACTGGATATTCCGAGTAGGATAGATCAGGCTCTAGCTCGACACCTTCAACTTCCACGACATGTTCTGGTACTCGGAGGCACTTCTTGAGTTGGGAGACATGGAAAACATTGTGGACAGCAGAGATGATCGGGCAACTTCAGCTTGTAAGCTACCTTGCCACAACATTCCAAAATCTTAAACGGACCAATGTAGCGGGGTGCTAACTTTCCCTTGACTCCAAAACGAGTGACTCCTTTGGTTGGTGAGACCTTGAGATATACGTAATCTCCAACTTGAAACTTCAGAGGTCGACGTCTCTTGTCAGCATAACTCTTTTGTCGGGATTGGGCAATCTTCATGTTCTCTTGTATCTGCTTGACTTTCTCTTCCATGTCTTTGACCAGGTCAACTCCAAGAATTCTCTTTCTCCGGGCTCAGACCAACTGAGGGGTGTACGACAACGACGACCGTACAGTGCTTCAAAGGTGCCATTTTGATGCTTTCTTGATAACTGTTATTATATGAGAACTCTGCCAAGGGCAAACAGTCATCCCAAGTATCTGCGAAGGTGAGCACACATGCTCTCAACATATCCTCTAACACTTGGTTGACTCGCTCAGTTTGTCCATCTGTTTGTGGATGATATGCTGTACTATGCAAGAGCTTGGTTCCAAGTGAGGTATGGAACGCTTTCCAGAACTTTGCGACAAACTGAGTACCACGATCAGAGATAATGGTCTTGGGTATTCCATGAAGCTTCACTATGTTGTCTTGTACAAGGCGGCATACGTGGGGACGGGTAGCTGGTCTTGACTGGCAGAAAGTGAGCTTGTTTGGTGAGTCGGTCCACGATTACCCAAATGGAATCAAAACCTTTCTTAGTCTTGGGTAATCCATTGACAAAATCCATGCTGATATCTTCCCACTTCCAGGCAGGTACAGATAAAGGCTGTAATTCTCCTCCAGGCTTCATGTGCACGGCTTTGACTTTCTGACAAGTATCACAGCGAGCGACATAGCGAGCGATTTCAATCTTCATCTTTGTCCACCAGAATCTCTGCCTTAGATCCTGGTACATCTTGTTGCTGCCGGGGTGGATGGAAAACCTAGACAGGTGTGCCTCATCAAGGATCAACTGTCTCAACTCAGGCACCTTGGGAACTACTAGACGGTTCTTGAACCAAACAACTCCTACATCATCGATCCTGAAACAATCAGCCTTACCGGTCTGGACCTTTTCGATGATGTGCTTGATCCCAGGGTTATCTTTCTGTGCAGCGATGACTGTTCCTTGACCGATGTTTCTATCCTGACCTGACATTGTTCAGGCTTCCTTGCGGAACTATCTCAATACCCATCCTTTCAAGAGCATGGCACAAGGAAAGATCATAGGGCTTCGTCGTCGTCAGACTTTGCAGTATGACTTGCGACTGAGGGCATCGGCAACTACATTTGCCTTACCAGGATGGTAATGTACTTCGAGATCATAATCTTTAATCAACTCAAGCCATCTTCTCTGTCTCATGTTCAACTCTTCTTGAGTGAAGATATACTTCAAGCTCTTATGATCGGTGTACACATTGCAGGTACTGCCCAACAGATAATGACGCCATATCTTCAAAGCATGAACCACTGCTGCTAACTCAAGATCATGAGTTGGATAACTCTCCTCATGTCGCCTAAGCTGCCGTGAGGCATAAGCGATAACTCGGCCTTCTTGCATCAAGAACACAGCCCAAACCAGTTCCAGATGCATCACAGTATACATCAAAGGGTTTCTCGATATCTGGTTGAGCTAGGACTGGTGATGTAGTTAGCAGTTTCTTCAAGGCTTGAAAAGCTTGCTCACAGGCTGGTGACCAAACAAAATCCACGGAATTCTTCAACAACTCTGTGATAGGCTTGGCAACTCTGGAGAAGTCTGGGATGAAACGACGATAGTATCCAGCCATTCCCATGAAGCTGCGAACTTCGCGGACAGTGGTAGGTGGCTTCCAATCCAAGATATCCACCTTTCCAGGGTCAACTGACACACCTTCAGCGGACAGGACATGACCAAGGAATTGAATTCGATCTAGCCAGAATTCACATTTACTGAACTTGGCGTACAGCTGGTGATCTCTGAGACGAGAGAGAACGACACGAAGATGCTTGGCATGATCTTCAGGAGTTCTTGAATAAACAAGGATGCCGTCAATGAACACGACTACAAATTTCGAGCTCTGGCATGAACACAGAGTTCATGAGATACATGAAATGAGCGGGGGCATTGGTCAAGCCAAAAGACATGACCAAGTACTCATATAGGCCGTATCTGGTGGTGAAAGCTGTTTTGGGAATATCTTCAGGACGAATCTTTATTTGGTGATAGCCAGATCTGAGGTCAATCTTGGAAAACACTCTGGCTCCAGATAACTGGTCAAACAGAAGATCAATGCGAGGCAAGGGATATTTATTTTGATGGTGACCTCGTTGAGCGGGCGATAGTCAATGCACAGACGAAGGCTTTTGTCCTTCTTCTTCACAAAGATAGCAGGACAACCCCAAGGAGATGAACTTGGGCGAATGAGACCCTTATCCAATAGCTCTTGCAATTGGATCTTCAGCTCTGCCAATTCTCTCTGGGAGGCATTCGATAAGCTCTACGGGATATAGGAGCAGTCCCGGGCTTTAGCTCTATAGCAAACTCAACATCACGGTCGGGAGGCAGACCAGGTAGATCTTCTGGGAAGACATCAGGGAACTCACAGACCACGGGAATATCCCTGACTTCCGGAGCATAGGCAGTATTCAACTGGGTGGTTGCTGGCTTTTGAGGCATCGGAAGTTGGAGAAGAGAGTTTGAGGTACTGTTAGGAATATCCACTCTCACAACTCTATTCAAGACGTCTATCATGGCTTTATACTGACACATCCAATTCATGCCTAAGATGACATCTATCTCTTGATCGCGCAGTACTATCATGGTGGTAGGAAAGACATGTTTCCCCAACATTACTGGTATACTGCGGACTACTTCCTTAGTATTTATCCGCCCTCCAGGCGAAAGTATGCAGAAACTTTCTTTTAACTCCCCCATGGGCAACTCATGCTTGATGACAAAAGTGCGACTGATGAAGGAATGCGATGCACCAGAATCAACAAGACGACTGCAGGATGATTGGCAACAGGGAACCTACCGAGCATGACGGGCTCTCCGTCGGGATGTTACTGACGGTGGTGAAGTAGACTTGCCCGTGCTTCCTGACAAGCTTGCCCTTCTGGACGTGCTGCTGCGGTGCACGGTGCTGCTGCTGCTGTGTGATCCTCGAGGGCCTTTCTGTGCATGCTGGGCATTCTTCTTGGGTTTTGGGCACTCGCGACCAGTGACCAACTTGGCCACAGTTGTAGCATGGATGGTTGTAGCTGTTTGTGGGGTGGTGACACGAACACCAGGGGCGTTCGGCTGAGTGGCACTTTGCTGGTTGGCATTGTGGGTGGTGGCCGCGGTACGAACGACCACTTGCTGATGGGGGTATGGGGCACGGTTTTGGGTGGCTGGGGTGGTAGATGATTCTTGGGCGCTTATGGTTGCTGGAGAAACTGCTAGACCCAGCCTTCTTCTTCTTCTTCTCTTCCTGATACTGGCGGTTGCTTTCCTCGAAAGCAACAGCACGGTCAACGACATCATGGTAGGATCCGTTTAGGTTGTTAGACAGACCTCTGCGAATCTTAGGGTGCAGACCCCTGAGAAAACAATCTCTCTTCTTTTCCTCTGTGTTGACATAGTCGGAGGCATACTGGCTGAGGTGGTTGAATTGTCCCACGTACTGCATGACGGTGGAATCTTTCTGTTGCAGGGCAAGAACTGATCCAACTTCATTTTCATCAATCCCGAAGGGATGTGATGTGCTCTGAAAGCGGTGCGGAACTCTTCCCAGGTCAGCTGGTGACCTTCCGGCTGGGCCGCCAACAGGTTGGCGTACCAGGCACTTGCAGGACCACGGAGCTGCTGAGAAGCGAACCGAGGCTTCTGGATCTCCGTGCAGTGCAGTAGACTGAACTTCTGTTCCATGGTGCGTACCAGTCATCAGCCTCGAGAGGCTCATCGGCCTTTGTGAAGACCGGTGGTCGTGTTTCAGTGAAGTCCACATAGGTTGTCTCTTGGTTGTTGCGGCGACCACGGTTGCCGTTGTTCTGCTGCCCTTGATTCTGAGCCATCAAGATTGGCAGCGGCGGCCAAGGCTGCAATGGCATCTGCTAGGGTAGCTGGTACAGGTGGAGGGTTTGGGATGTTGGCATCATCAGAACCCCCAGCTCCGGTACGGGTGTTCACAGGCATCTGTATAAGCAACTCGGAACTCAGCATATATGGATGAAGGTTCTGAAACAACTTGATTGACAACTTCACTGATACAAGATAGCTTGCTTGATAAAGATGACAACAGACTGATAAGGGAAAAGGTACGAAAGGAAAGATACATGCCAGACTTGGCAACAGACGACTAACGCCCCAAACCTAGTCTAAGGTTTTAGGTAAGCAGATGGTACAGACACAAGGAGTCTAGTCATCATCGATGAAGATCAACTCTTCGTCATCGTCATCATCCTCGATGATAAGCTCAGGCTCTTCCTCCTCATCTTCATCTTCAACGTGGACATCTTCAGCAGGTTCCACTTCCTCATTCTGATCGGGCTCGTGTTCCACTTCAGGTTCCTCCACGACTCCGTCTTCGGGGTCCTCAGCAACTGGTGGAATCGCGGGGTGAAGCTGGTCGTGCAGCTGGTGTACTTCCTCATGAAGCATATCATTGAACTGCTCGATCTGGGCGGTGTATTGCTGCAGTCCATGGAGCTGGGCTCTGGTCCAAGCATCATTGCGCTGCTCGATAGCGCGAACCGTGTTCCGGTTGGCCTGCTCCAGGGAAGCTCGTGCCTCATAAAACTCCATGCGGGAAAGGTAGAAGTCATGCTCCATGTTCTCCATTTCAGCCTTCAGATTCTTGATTTCCTCCTTCAGCTGCTTGCGGGTGCGGCGGGCAAAGCGACGACCATTGGAGGATTCTCCAGTCTCTCTCCGGTGCGTGGCGCCAGCTGGTGATGCGGCACACCGTTTGGTCCAGTCGACTTGCGGGCAGTCCGCTTGATGATGGCCATATCTGGATAAGAGGTTATAGATGAGAAAGGCTAGCAAGAAAAAGGTATAGGCACACTAACCCCAACGAACTCTTTTATAAACTTAAGTGAATGTGACATGATGCATGAATCGTTCCTACGGAACAGGGCAATGCAATTACTAAGGTAAGGTACATAGGGCTTATACAAGTTGTCTTGCTACTAGTTGCCAAAGACAAGATGAGATGAGAGAAGCAATTTGGACTCAAAATAGTCAAGTTTAGTTTTGTTAAAACATTTTGAAGTTTTCGCAAAAATTTGCAACGTCATAGTGAGATGCTCCGATACCACTCTGTAACGTAACGGCCCTAATCCCATGGCCCACTGATCACCGTCAACCACTGACAGTCGATCCGTACAGCCAAGAGATTAAGACCGGTTCCGCTACTGGGCTACATCAGTGCCCGTTGTCCGCAGGATCATCTCACAATTCAGTTACAATCTCTTTAACATTTTGACAAATAACATCGGAGTACATAGCGGAAGACTTAGATAACAATAGTTTTACAAACCAGGGTTCAACATAAACTTAAAGTGAAGTTATTACAGACCATAGTTCAAATAGATAGAGTTGGCAGAGTAGCATATGACAACAACTAAAGGTAAAGATACATCACCCAGCCCGAGGGTGAATAATCACTCATCGGCCTCATCGGCCTCCTCCTGAACAACAGTCACACAGCAGGGTCCAAGGCATACTGAGGGATCTGCCATACCTGCAACATGGGTAATAAAACCCTGAGTACAAAGGTACTCAACAAGACTTACCCGACTAAAGAAAAGGGAGAAGACTCAGGAATGAAGGCTTAGGGTAGTCAAGGTAAGGCTTAAGCAAGATCAAGTATTTGCAGAAAAGCATTTTTGTAAACCTTATTTTATTTTGAAAGATTCAGTATTCCTCAATTCTTCATCGTTCATGATTCATTTTACATTTCAAAACATACCTAGTTGAGAACCACTCTCCGTTGACAGTCAGTGGACCAAGTCTCCATAACCGAGGAGCAACGTTAATCCGGATAAATAATACTCAGCTGAGGATCCCTATCCACACTGCATATGTAGCACCCAAGCTTGCATATGCCAACTCGTCTTCCACGATTCCTCCAAGATTGGGCCCGGTCCTACGCCACCCGGAAGTACAGTACACCACTCCAATCCGGGACTCTAACCCACGTGGGTACATGCTACTTCCGCCATCTCTCCACTCCCAGTGCGCGGTTGTCGGTCCAATAATGGATTTCTCGGAGCCAGAGCTTTCCGTAGTATGTGAATAGTTACAAGTCTTGACCAGCAGGCCCCCATACGGATGGTCCCTACATTTTTCCGCCAGCGACAAGCACCTCGGGACTCTAACCCAAGAGTACAGGTCCTGTCGGTTTTTCAACCCTGTCCCGGTCGGTGTCAACTGTTGAGTCCCGGACTACAACATGACGGCACCGTACGCGCGGACAACCTCTCCTCGCTATTGATTAGGTACGGATCAGATACCTAGCCAACAGCCGGGGAGTAAAGCCAAATTCCCATAAAGATTCTTAAGTGATCACACTTTTGAAATTGGCATTTTATTGCAAAGTCTAACTCAATAAGCATTGCTAAGCATTTTTCAGATATTTTTGAAAAGCAGGTATCGGGTGTATCAGTGGTCAAGGTAGATAGTGCATCAATTAGGATAGCACACAACTCCTATAAACCTAATGCAGTAATTTAACTCAAAAACATTTAAGGAAATCATTTTATAAAATTCAAGGGAAGGGGTTAAATGCACCGGGGCTTGCCTTGGATGGCAAAAAGAGCAGACTCGGGGTAGGAGTAGGTGTCGGAGCTCGGGGTCGCCTCGGGGACAGATCCTTCGGTGGCTACCTCGACTTCAGGTCCTTCTTCGTCAACTATACGGATGTAATGATGAATGCTCATGAGAATGATGATATGGACTTATGGTGCAAGACAATTCCACTTATTCTAGATTACTCTTAAACAAGGCATAATTGAAATCTAGGTTGAGCATAAGATAACCATTTCTTTCTTAAGCATTATTGATGTTAGGCCTTACTATAAATATCCTAGGTATTAACCAAACATATCATCACAAACATCATAGACCAAAGGGTAGGGTCTATGAACATCAATCAATCCAAAGATCACATCACAGGGCATTCAACACTAACTCTAATCATTTTTCTCTATTTTTCTTAATTATTTAAAAAGGTCATTTTATGAAGGTGCTCCAAAAATTACCAAATTAGTCACATAAGTTCATTATGGTATAAGTATATGGCAAAACAAATTTCATAATTTTTGGAGGTCATTAAGGTGTTCAATTAAATCTGGACATTAATTAACAAAAGGCACTATTTAGGAATTAAAATAAATGCCCAAAAATCAACTTGTTTAAAATGACCTCAAAATTTTACCAGAGGTTCAGCAAGTCATAAAAAGGTCACAAAAATTTATCTCAAGATTTTTGGAGTTATAGATCACTCTCCAAAAATACCAAAACCTTCATTTTTCAATTAAAAGGGGAATTTTACATTTTTAAATATTTGCACAAAACTCAAGTTTCATATTTTTATAAAATACTCCAGAGCATAAAGAGTCTACCACGAAAATTTCAGAATTTTTAGATGCACACAGAAAATCATACAAAAAAGAGAAAACAGAACACTATTCACATCTCTCAGAAAAAGAGAAAAGCACTGTGCTCCTTCTAGGTCGGGCTCGGCGAATCGCGCGGGGCTCGGTCGAGACGGGCTCGGTCGAGACGGGAGTGGCAACTTCGTCCGAGGCCTGGCCCGGAGGCTCGGGCGAGACGGAGAAGTAAGCCTCCGTCCGAGGCCTGACTCGGGCGAAGCGGGAAGCATGCGCTCGCCGAGGCTTGGGCTCGGGCGAGACGGAGTGGAAGCAGAGACCGGAGGCTCGGATGCTTACCACGGGTGGAGGCAGGGCTCGAGGGTGAGGCTCGACTCGTTCTCGAGGGTGAGGCTCGACTCGTTCTCGAGGGTGAGGCTCGACACGCTCGAGGGAGGAGACGACCGCGGCGGCGCTCCGGCGGTCCGGCGGTCCTGCGCAACACACGAGACCGCAAGGGCCGGGTTAGAGTCGCGCGGAGCCAAGGAAGCTGACACCGGGGTCAGGGGAAGGTATCCGCGACCGGAGAGGGAGTATTTGACGAACCCGAGATCGCCGGTGTTCAGTCGGAGTTTGGGAAGATGAGGTTACGCCGGGCGATTGGAGGTGGGGAAGGTGAAATTGAGAGGTGGGAAAGCTTCACGAGCTCAAGGCGGAGCTTTCGGGCTAGATGGTGGAGCGGCGGAGTGTCTGGAGTGGGCTGGCCACGGTGGCGGGGTAAGTGAGGAGCTCGGGGCTCCGGCGGGCTTAAATAGGCACGGCCAGGGGCCGGTAGAGACCTCGGGGATATGCAGGTAAGGTTTGCGGGGGCGTGCGCACTCGATTGCGCTCTGGCGGATAGGCTGGCGTGCAGCCGGGGCTCGGGCGCAAGCTCGCCGGCGATGGCCACGCGGCGGCGGCGCACAGAGCACTGTAGGGGACGGGAAGGAAGGTCAGCTCTGCGCCGTGCGCGTGCGAAATGATGGTGGCGACAACGGCGTCAGGCTGGAGGCAGGCGAGGAGCAGCCTAGCACGCGGCACGCGCAGCGCCGGCGGGCTGGTCATGGCCGGGCCCCCCCCCCTACGCGAGGAAGATGAACAGTCTAGGCCCTAGGGTTTGACTTTTGGCTGGCTTCGGTATTTTGCAAATTACTCTCAAAAATCGAACTGTGCGATAAAAACTCAAAATACCAAAGTTGCTCAGAAAAAGGAGATCTACAACTTTGTCAATATGAACATTTTCCAAAACCAAATAGTTTTTGAACCATATTTGAAAACAGAAAAGGGGACACTTTTGGGATTTGAATAAATTCAAAATTACTTTTGATTTTACACTGAAAGTTGGAAATCTGTAATTATGAAAGTTGTTCCTTTTATCAAAACCTATAACTTTGCTAATATACATTTTTCTGAAACTCAATAGTTTTTGAATAAATTTTTAAAACTGAAAAGGGGACAAAAACTGGAATTTGAATGAATTTGAAATTACTTCAAATTTTATATAGAAACATAGAAATCTGCAAATACCAAAGTTGTTCCTCTAGGTCAGATTTACAACTTTGCTTTTTGAACCAACTCAAAATTTTGAATTATGAAAAAGTTATCAGAAAGGGAATAAATCCAGGATTTAGGAATTTAGGGTTTTGCAAAAGGAAAATCAAATCAAATCTGATTTTTGAATTTTGATCAAAGCAACAAACCTCAGGACACTAAATTTAAACAAGAATTACATAGAACTAGGCACAGAGGTGAAATTACCATTTTGCCCCTAAAGAGAGAAGTGGGCTAATTAGGGTTTTTGCAATAGAGGTACTTCACATAAAATGATACACTAAGCAAATGCATACACATGAAATCATGATCAAGATGATTAATGATGCTAATGATGATATGTCAAGTTAATTACATGCTAAACACCAGAGGTGTTACAAGAGGCTCCTATGTTCCTGTTGATTTCATAATACTAGATATGGGAAATAGGAAAGATGTGCCTCTAATCTTAGGCAGACCCTTCTTGAACACTGTTAATGCTTGCATATATGTGGGAAGTGGTAAAATTCAAATGACATTAGGAGGGAGGAAGGAAATATTCTCCTTCTCCCGTGGTCCCGCATATGCAGCTAACATGCAGGTAGCAAAATCCGTTCGTACCAAGAAGAGGCGCCCAAGAACAAGGTGGAACATAAAGAAAGAACCACCTCCTCCTGAGTTGTGTAATTCACATAACAAAGAAGAGGTGCCAGAAGAAGAACCAGATGGAGTACTGAGAGAAGAAGTGCCCAAGGAAGAAGATCCACCCGATAAGGATGAAACTCCATGGACCTAAGGTATGGTTTTACTTTTAATTTTTATTTCCCTTCAAATTTCCCTTTTTATTCTAACTAAGTTATCCTAATCTCTTTATCTACCTATCCATCGACCTTACCTTAGCCATCCATTTCATCCTTACCTAGCCACCCATATATTCATTCTAGCCCTTCATCTCTTCTCTTCTCCCCTTTTCCTTTTTCTTATTTCTTCGACTCTCATCCCATCCTTGACTCAACTCATACACCACCCTAGCCTTCCCTTGGGATCAAATAAATCAACACCTGGTACTCCCAGGCGAAGTGCTACTACGATAGTTCTGTGCGCTTGCAGAATCTCCTCCTGGTAGATTGCATTCTCGCTAGCTAGCTCCTACTAGTGTCGGGACTGACAACCCCGCTTGGCATTAGTAGACAACTACTTTAGTTACCCTATCCTAGGTGTAGCTAAGAACTACCAACAAGCATTTCTGGCGCCGTTGCCGGGGATAGACTCCATAGTCTACTCCTAGTAACGACGTTAGCAAGTGTGAACAAGCATTTCTGGCGCCGGTGCCGGGGAAGGCAATCGGTGTATCGGTTGAGTCCTTGTCGAATTTATCTTTGCTTAAGCTCCCGCTTAGCGAATCCCATCTTACCCCATTCTTTCTTTCCTTAGTTCTTCTTATCTTTTTCCTTCATTGTCACACCCCAATTTTAAGAACAAAATTGGAGCACAATATATGTATGCCAGGATCAATTTTCATACATATATCGACATCATAGTAAATATCAAAACAATGCTTTTATTAATATATCGAACATTATTACAAAAATGACCCTCGGGTCCAAAAGAAAAGTACAGACTCTCAGTCTAACTCTAATGTAGACTCGCGGAAACTGGACGCCATCTCCACAGGAAGGTCGACCGGGGGCTGCGCCATCCTAGAGCAAGTCGTCAGGGTCGTATCCACCGTCTTCTGGGTACTCCTGCTCCGCATCGTAGACTCCAACGTCTGGGTGGGGTAGCAGAGGGTTCAAAGAGGAAGGGTGAGTACATCGAAATGTACTCCGCAAGTGTAGGAAATATATGCTTATGAGGCTATTAACAAAGGTATGCTGACTTAGTTTGACTCAAGCGCCTAAAGCAACACATCCTATTATTCCTATTAATCCTATGCACCTATTTACTAGGTTATAACCACAGTCTCCATCTGTAACAGTAAGCACACTCGGAGTCGCACCGAGCAAACCACACTCGGAGTCGCACCGAGCAAACCACACTCGGAGTCACACCGAGCAACCAACACTTGGAGTCCACCAAGCAACCACACTTGGAGTCACACCAAGCAACCACACCCGAAGTCCATCTGGCAAACCACACCTGAAGTCCATCTGGCAAACCACACCTGAAGTCCATCAGGCCACCCACAAGGCCGATTCGAAGAGTCCTCCTATGTGTATTAATGCCATATGTCACGACATAGAAAGCTACCTTCCGTAATAACACCAGGTCTGTGCCCGAGCCTGGGAATCACTCCCGTACCAAGCAGTAACCCGCGTAGAAGAAGCCTCTGTACCCATGTCATATGGGACTAATGACCACACAAGGCTTCTCTAACGAACCAGACCCAACCCACCAACTAATCTCGAAGAAGTCTAAGCCGCTCATGACCGTGAGCACGGCTGATATACCAGTTTTACACTCTGCAGAGGTTGCACATCGTTACCCATGAGTCATGCGTTCCCCATCACGCCAAACACTGCCAAGGTGCATAGCGGGGTCGCACTACAAGGCCTTTACAAAGCCCCTCCAAGCCTGTGTTACACGTACTGTAAGGTTTCTCCCCTGTCCATAAGTCAACGACCCCAAGGGACCCCTCTTGAGCCACTAAACAAACCCCGTGTAGCATAACTTGGAGGAAACTAATTAATTAGCCAGGTCCAGAGCCATATAAGCCTCATGGTTTGCGCTGTTTTGCCGGGTTACATGCTCCAAGAACCGGGTCCTAGGGATCCAGGCAGGATAAGTCTAGCACAAGCCCAGAACCAAAAACCAAAACCAGCTGTCGAGTCCCACGGCACAAAAACCACCACACGGTCCATCCTGCCGGATTTACCTACTCACCATACTACTTCTTACCAGTCCATGTTCCATAGTTCATTAATCAGAATTAATTATAATTAACCATCCCAAGACAGCAGGGCTAAGCATGACTTCTACCCAATCCATCCCAAACCAGGTGTCAAGGAAAATATAATCAAGTGCTAGTAAACCATAACATGGGATTCAATTTAAGACTGCATGCATCTACTGGATCTAACTACTCTAACTCAAAATAAAATAAATACGGGAGCAATATGTGCAAGGACACTTGCCTTTACGGGAAACACGTTATACAACGCAAACTCGGGGTCTTCGGGATCCATCGGTGACTTTTCTTCCATCGCGACAAACTTCGGCGCGCAAACATACAAGCAGACATATACAAATAAATAAAAATAGTACACCAAACATTATAAAAACATACTAAAAAGGTAACTAATGTGTAGGGCTTGTTTCTATGATCGTGTAAGCGCAAAAACCGCTAAAAACGGAGCTACGGTTTGAAAGTTACGGGCTTTTGAAGTTTAGGTGCAATTTGGTAAATAAACATGGTTCGTTTTTAATTACTTTTTCAAAACTAGAGAGTAAAATAAATTGTTTGATCCACAAAATCATTTTATTTGAGCTAAAAATATTTATTTGTAAACAAAACCATTTTAGAATAATTTTTATAGGCAAACCACATTTATGGACATTATAAAAGAGTTTATAAAAGCATTAAACTTTTCAATAAAACAAAATAAAAATATTTTATTTTGTGAACCAAAATAAGTTAATGACATGATTAATTAAGTTAACAACATCATTAACCATTCTTTGACATAAAGTAAAACTTAAAACACATTATAAAACAAATAAAACTCATTCTCTTCTCTGCTTGGGCGGAAACAAGATTAACCATATACTACAGGGGCTAGCTTGGAAAATGCGGTAGACTCAGGGAATAGTCGTTTGAATTCGGAAAGCGGTAGGGGTTAGATTGAAAGATGGCGCTGACTGGAAATTGGACTCGGGTGAGGTGGCATTGACCGCGACGTGGAGTCCTGTGATTGGATGGGAAGAAGGTGAGGTGGCAAACCTTTGACCGGTTGACTTCGGGCAAGAGATGATCTTGGCCGTCGGTGCCTGATCCGGCGGTGGAAGGAGTTCTCCTTCCCTGCTCTGTTGGCGCAGGGGAGGGCTCGGGCGCTCAGCCGACGGCGGCGCTCCACCGGAGCTCGGGCCAGGCGGCGCCGTGGTGTCCGAGGGACGACGACGAGCGGCGGAAGGGGACAAGAGCGCCTCGGCGCGCTATCTGGCGGGTGCGTTGACGGCGAGGACAAGGTAGTGGTGGCGAGCGGCGAGCACCAAGGTGCCGACTATGGTGAAATTCCGGCGAGCTTGGTGGAGGAGTGCTTTCGGCTTGGTTTGGCCAGGAGGAGGGGCGGGTAGGACGTAGCGTCACCTTGCGGTGCCGAAGGGCCAAGCGGGGCGCGCGGAGGTGGCTCGTGCTGGGAGATCGACGAGCTTGGCCGGTTCGGCCATGGCGGCGGCGGCTCTTCAGGGTGGTGCTAGAGAGGGAGAGGGGCCGCGAGGATGCGACAGACGGATGCGGTGCGGCGAAGCGGTGCCCCGAGGTTCGTTTTATGAAGGGAGGGAACCCTAGGGCCGGGTCGTCGGGAGCTCGAAGGCCATGCCGGTATGGCGGCTTTCAGAGAGGATCATACGGAGGGGGGGGACCTTGGTTCTCCTGGCTGGGCGCGATCTTTGTGAACGCGTTGGATGCGGAAGACCTCGCGAAGGGTTCACAGTGGGGCGGGGTCGTGCCAGTCCGCGCGCGGAGAGCGGATCGAGCGGCAGCGGCGCTGTCTTCCGCCTGGTGCGGACGGAGGAGGTTGGGGAAGGAAGCTGTCGAGTGGGCCCGGGGTGTCGGCGAGTGCGGTGCGGGGAGGGTGAGCCTGCCATGCGGGGCCGCCTTGTCAGTGAGGAGAGGGCGCACGCGGGCAGCCTGTGTGCGGGGTGGGAGCAGGCCGGCGGGGGTGCGGGCCTGTGCGGAATGGGCCGGTGGTGAGGAGAAGAGAGGAGGGTTGGGCTGGGCCAAGGAGGAGAGGTTTCGGCCCAGGGAGAGAGGAGAGAGTCTTCTTTTTCTTTTCTTTTTTTTTCAACTTTTCAAATTCATTTCGAATCCAAATTCAAAAGCTTTTTGAACTGAATAAATTTTATAAAACTTTAGAAATATTTTCTGAGTTTTGAATTTAGAATTTGAATTTATTTTCATAAGGTTTTTGTAAACTCTTTATTTATTTTCTAAATAGAGCAAAATCGATTCGCTACTAACCGAGTTTAATAAATTCTTTTTCACCCAATAAAATTTATGCAACGGCATGAATGCAACATACTATTTGTAAAAAAATTCCTCTATCTAGAATTTTACCATTTCCTAATTAAGTTCTAATTTATTTTAATTATTTAAAAAAACCCGGGGTGTTACATTCATCTTCTTCAACTTCTTTCTTTCTTATCTCGTTCTATCTTCACAATGGCCAACAAAGACATTCGTGAATTTTCTGCTCCTTCTGCCGCTAATGTTGCGATAGGACCAAACGTGATCGATGCCAACCTCAATTTTGAGTTAAAACCGGCTCTGATCACGTTGGTCCAAGCTAGCCCGTTCTGTGGCAAGGCTCATGAGGATGCCAATGCTCACCTCCAACAATTTTTGTAGATTTGCGGAACCTTCACCGTTAAGGGGATAACCCAAGAAGCCATCCGTCTTCGTCTCTTTCCTTTCTCTTTGCTAGGAAAAGCGAAGCAATGGTTCTATACCGATCGCAACGCTGTAGACACATGGGACAAGTGTTCCAATGCTTTTCTCGCTAAATTCTTTCCGATGGGCAAGACGAACGCTCTTCGCAACAAAATCTCTAGCTTTACGCAACAAGCCGAGGAATCTATTCCCGAAGCTTGGGAGAGGTTGCAAGAGTACGTCGCTGCTTGTCCGCACCATGGTATGGAGGACTGGCTATTGATCCAGAACTTCTACCATGGCCTAACCCCTCTCTCTAGAAGCCATTTGGATGCTGCCGCCGGCGGTGCATTCTTTTCTCTGAATGTTGCAGATGTCAAGGCTCTCATAGAGAAGATGGTGTCGAACCAAGGATGGAATGACGAGAGACTGCAGCCCCGTAAGCGAGGTATGCATTCCCTTAAGGAAGCCGACATGATCGTGGCCAAGATGGACCTGCTCGCAAAGAAGCTGGACAGCTGTGAGAAGATGAACCAACAGGAGAGTGTCCAATCTCTGGAATCCTACATGACTTATGAAGTCTATGGAGAAACCGGACATTCTGAGAACCACTGCCCCGAGCTACATGAAGATTTGAACTTCATCAACAACAGTAACGGTTTCCGTCAACAGAATCAAGGATGGAATCAACACTCCAATTCTCAAAGTAACAATTCATTCCCTTGCTCTAATTTTCATAATTCTGATGATTTCTCGTTCTTAAAGAATCTAGTCTACTCTCAAGGTAGAACTACTGAATTTTTGAATAAGAAATTAATGGCGAATGATCAAATTCTTGAGATTATAAATGCTAAATTGGAAGATTTCTCATCTGCTCTGAAAAATCAACTTACCTTTAATAAGATGTTAGAAACCCAAATAGCTCAACTTGCTGCTATCGTACCATCTTTTGAATCTGGCAAAATTCCTGCTAAACCTGACATGGAGACTGCAAATATGGTTGAAATAAAGTATTTTAACTATTATGAAGATCAAACCATGACTGTTAAAAAGGGTGATCCTGGTAGTCCCATAATTAGATGTTCAATCTTTGGTGAAGTCTTTAAAAATGCCATGTGTGATTTAGGATCGAGTGTGAACATTTTATCTAAAGATTTCTATGAAAACTCGTTCTTTCCACCCATGTCATCCACATCTTCCTATGTTGTGCTAGTTGATCAATCCACTTGCTATGTAGAAGGAATAGTTAATGATTTACCTGTTCATATTAGAGGTTCCTATGTTCCTGCTGATTTCATAATACTAGATATGGGAAATAGGAAAGATGTGCCTCTAATCTTAGGTAGACCCTTCTTGAACACTGTTAATGCTTGCATATATGTGGGAAGTGGTAAAATTCAAATGACATTAGGAGGGAGGAAGGAAATATTCTCCTTCTCCCGTGGTCCCGCATATGCCGCTAACATGCAGGTAGCAAAACCCGTTCGTACCAAGAAGAGGCGCCCAAGAACAAGGTGGAACATAAAGAAAGAACCACCTCCTCTTAAGTCGTGTGATTCACATAATAAAGGAGAGGTGCAAAAAGAAGAAGAACCCGATGGAGTACTAAGAGAAGGAGTGCCCAAGGAAGAAGATCCACCCGATAAGGATGAAACTCCATGGACCTAAGGTATGGTTTTACTTTTAATTTTTCCCTTCAATTTCCCTTTTCAAATAAATAACATATGTCATGCATGAAGCTAAAAAAATACAATTATCATTAGTTTTATGCATAGGTATATGATAACTTAGTTAGAACAATAAAATATCAAAATAGGATAGTTTCCCTTTTCACAACATTAGATAGTTTCCCTTTTAATAAAATGAGAACAAGAGCTCCGACTGAGACGAAGAAGATCTTTCACCAAGCAAGAAGCCAGCTTGGGGGAGACTCCCGCTCCGACAAGGTATGTCTCAAGCCTACACTTTACATTCAGTTCTTAAATTCTATATCTTTTGAGTGTCACATGCTTGCCTAAATAACCACTCCATGAATAAAATTGATAAAATCTGCTTAAACAAGTTGAAACCTGAATAAGATTTGAAATATGTCATGCAAATGCTATTGATATGGTTTGAATAACTGGTCTTATCTAAGTTGTAGCTTTTGTGGGTTGCACATGCTTTAACTCAAATCATGCTTAGTGAGTAAAGTTAGTAAGAAATGGAGTAATTCTTTAAACTTATTAAGGTGAAATTAGGACCTAATCTGGAGGATTTCTTTTAAAAAAATTATGAAAACCTTGCTAAAAGTTCCTCCTAGATTTTATCCCATCCCACCACCAGCCAAATATTTGTTAGTCATTAGTCAAAACCACAAAGAGCTTTGTTTGTGTTGAGCTTTGTTAGACCTCATAGATCTTAGTAGAGAAGCTTATCACATCTTTTGAATCAAGGTTCACGCACACCCACCATAATTTGCCTACTTTCCACTTTGGAAGTTTGCAACCACCAAACTGCTTATTCTTTACACCGGAGATATGCAATACCCTGCCAAACATCCCATTGCTAGCCTTATGCTATTCCTACACTGGGAATAAGCATTTCTCTCCCTTTCCCTACTCATTTCAAAAATCCTTTCCTATAGATGTCTGGGGAAATCTAGAGCTAAAAGAGAGAGACAGAGAAAAATGAGCAAAGTAGCTCAAGAAAGGACTATGTCCTGTGAAAAAAAAAGTGAGCAAAGTAGCTCAAGAGAGGACTATGTCCTAAGAAAATGTGAGGACACATCTTTTGTCTACTCACTATGTATCAAAAAAAAGAGAGACAGAGAATTATCATTAGCTCTAGACCCTAGAAATTAACTAGGAAGGATTATGAAATACCTCTCTATACACTTCCACATAAACCACACATGCACTACTTGATCCATTTTTATGATTTGCTGCTCCTTATGATCTGAGTGTCTAGCTTAGCAATAAACATCAGTCAATTTGCTCATGGTTCTTAGCCTACCTATAACTCCACATATCATTCTTTAGAAATAGGAGAGGCTACATTTTGGCCTAAGTGAGGATTTAAACACCATTGAGTGATTGAGTGAATCTTGGAGGACTTAAGCAAGTTGTTATCTATTGAAAACCTTGAAAAACCTCAAGACAGAATCCTAGTCAAACCTAAGCAAGATAAAAGTTTCCTATCTACTGCTTTATTTCACTCTTGCATGTTTGAAGTGAAAAGCTATAAGCCCCACATTGCTACGATTTATGATACATGCTAAGTTATTTCTCACTATACAATATGCACATGCAGACATCTTAAGTTGCTATCCATTTCATGCTCAATGCTTAAACCGCATTGTTGCTCGAGGACGAGCAACAGGTTAGCTTGGGGGAGCTTGTTGACGGTCCTTAAACACATGTTTTACCATCAACATTTGACCCTAAAGTCCACCAAAAAGACATGAAATGTAGTCAAATAGGTTTCAAACTAACCAAATTCCACATGTCCATAGAATTTTATTTGAATGCAGGATTTGAACCAAATTTGGACATATGGACCCACCAGAGGCCAAGCCCACTCAGCAGGGCCCAAATGGGCCTAAGGGGGGTGGCGCCCGCCACCCCTAGGTGGCGCCCGCCACCTCTAAGTGGCGCCCGCCACTTGGGTTGGCCCAAGTGTCACCCCCTGCCACGTCACCGATCCGTGTGACCTCCCCAAGGCCAAATCTTGGCCCTTGGTCACTAGGTCAGTGGCATCGGACAGCTCAGGATGGAGTGGCGTGGATCAAGGCTGAATGTCGGTTGCTAGGACATGCAACCGACCTCTAAACCGCCTTGGACAACCACCTGGATGCCGTTGAAGCAGAGGCGGTTCATCCAACGGCCAGGGAGCTAGCGGCCGCCAGTAGGGGGTGGCGCCCACCACCTGACCTAACCCTAGGTCGGTTGGCTGCCCACTATAAGAACCCCCCTCACTCATTTGGGCTATAAATACCCCCCTGGAGGCACCTCTTCATTTGTACCACACACACCAAGTACCATCCCAAGCAAAGCAAGAGAAGCAAGTGAGAGTTAGGTTAGAAGCTTAGAGAGCTTAGGCAAGTAGGTAGCTAGTAGAGCAAGGCATCTTCGCCCTCGCGGTAGCGCTGCTCAAGGCTTAGCTCAAGAGTAGAGGCGTGCGAGTGATCGGTTCTGGAGCAGGGAAGAGTCTTCCTTCATCTTCAGTTCAGGTTTTGCTCTTGTTACTCAAGCATTTACTATATTCTAGTTCATCATTTCAAGTATTACTTTATTCTACTTATCAGTATTGAGTGGTATACTTGATTGATTGCTTGAGTGCCTAGCTATCCTACAGATCAATTCACTTAGCCATAGTAGTTAATCTCTAGTGAGCTTAGTGTTTGATCTTTGCCAATAGGTTGCTTAGTTAGTTTAGTGTTTATCTTATTAAGTCAAGTGTTTGCTCTGAAGTCCGCAAGGGTGTCTCTATTCAAAGCTAGGGTAGAGATAGTTAGAATATAGCTAAGCGTGGTGCTTAGTTATAGACTTACCTTCAGATACGGCTGGACCCCCGGATAGCTGTGGTAGCAAGCAGGTGGTGACAGCCCTGTGCGCCTTGAATTCTACCACGCAGTTGGCCCAGTTTAACAGTAAGGCTCGTTGTGCTAGCGTTCAACCTAAGTAAGTGGTAAAGGCTAGTACGCCTCGATACTTGACAAGATAGGAATAAAACTTTACTCAACTTAGTTGCTTTATTGTCTTTTGCCTGCCTTGCTTCGAAACTATCTTGCTTCGTAGTTATCTTGCTTTGTAGTTATCTAGGATTAGTTAGTTATCTTAGTTACCATTAGTTATCCTTTTCCATTTATCTACCTATTCATCCACCTTACCTTAGCCATCCATTTCATCCTTACCTATCCACCCACATATTCATTCTAGCCTTTCATCTTCCCTTCTCCCCTTTTCCTTTTTCTTATTTCTTCGACTCTCATCCCCTCCTGGACTCAACTCATACACCACCCTAGCCTTCCCTTGGGATCAAATAAATCGACACCTGGTACTCCCAAGCGAAGTGCTACTACGATAGTTCTGTGCGCTTGCAGAATCTCCTCCTGGTAGATTGCAATCTCTCTAGCTAGCTCCTACTAGTGTCGGGATTGACAACCCCGCTTGGCATTAGTAGATAGCTGCTTTAGCTCCACTCCTTTAGGTATAGTGACCGGTCTTGCTTCAAGCACTTCTGACGCCGTTGCCGGGGATAGACTCCATAGTCTTCTCCTAGTAACAATGTTGGCAAGTGCCAACAAGCATTTCTGGGCCGTTACCGGGGATAGTTGCCTAGCTCTATCTTTAGTGAAGCTAAGAACTACCAACAAGCATTTCTGGCGCCGTTGCCGGGGAAGGCAATCGGTGTATCGGTTGAGTCCGTGTCGAATTTATCTTCACTTAAGCTCCCGCTTAGCAAACCCCATTCTTTCTTTCCTTAACTCTTCTTATATTTTTCCATCATCTTCTTCAACTTCTTTCTTTCTTTTCTCGTTCTATCTTCACGATGGCCAATAAGACCATTCGTGAGTTTTCTGCTCCTTCTGCCGCTAATGCAGCTATAGGACCAGACGTGATCGATGCCAACCTCAATTTTGAGTTAAAACCGGCTCTGATCACGATGGTCCAAGCTAGCCTGTTCTGTGGCAAGGCTCATGAGGATGCCAATGCTCACCTCCAATAATTTTTGGAGATTTGCGGCACCTTCACCATTAAGGGGATAACCCAAGAAGCCATCCGTCTTCGTCTCTTTCCTTTCTTTTTGCTAGGAAAAGCGAAGCAATGGTTCTATACTGATCGCAACGCTGTAGACACATGGGACAAATGTTCCAATGCTTTTCTCGCCAAGTTCTTTCCTATGGGCAAGATGAATGCTCTTCGCAACAAAATCTCCAGCTTTACGCAACAATCCGAGGAATCTATTCCCGAGGCTTGGGAGAGGCTACAAGAGTTTGTCGCTGCTTGTCCGCACCATGGTATGGAGGACTGGCTATTGATCCAGAACTTCTACCATGGCCTAACCGCTCTCTCTAGAAGCCATTTGGATGCCGCCGCCGGCGGTGCATTCTTTTCTCTGAATGTTGCAGATGCTAAGGCTCTCATAGAGAAGATGGCGACAAACCAAGGATGGAATGACGAAAGACTACAGCCCCGTAAGCGAGGTATACATTCCCTTAAGGAGGCCGACATGATCGTGGCCAAGATGGACCAACTGGCAAAGAAGCTGGACAACTGTGAGAAGATGAACCAACAAGAGAGTGTCCAATCTCTGGAATCTTACATGACTTGTGAAGTCTGTGGAGAAACCGGACATTCTGGGAGCCACTGCCTCGAGCTACATGAAGATTTGAACTTCATCAACAACAATAACGGTTTCCGTCAACATAATCAAGGATGGAATCAGCCTGCAAACTCTCAAGGTAACAATTCATTCCCCCGCTCTAATTTTCATAATTCTGATGATTTCTCGTTCTTAAAGAATCTAGTCTACTCTCAAGGTAGAACTACTGAATTTTTGAATAAGAAATTAATGTCGAATAATAAAGCCCTTGAGAATATAAATGCTAAATTGGAAGATTTCTCATCTGCTCTGAAAAATCAACTTAGCTTTAATAAGATGTTAGAAACCCAATTAGCTCAGCTTGCTGCTATCATACCATCTTTTGAAACTGACAAAATTCCTGCTAAACCTGACATGGAAACTGCAAATATGGTTGATATAAAATATTTTAACTATTATGAAGATCAAACCATGACTGTTAAAAAGGGTGATCCTGGTAGTCCAATAATTAGATGCTCAATCTTTGGTGAAGTCTTTAAAAATGCCATGTGTGATCTAGGATCGAGTGTGAATATTCTATCTAAAGATTTCTATGAAAACTCGTTCTTTCCACCCATGTCATCCACATCTGCCTATGTTGTGCTAGCTGATCAATCCACTTGCTATGTAGAAGGAATAGTTAATGATTTACGTGTTCATATTAGAGGCTCCTATGTTCCTGTTGATTTCATAATACTAGATATGGGAAATAGGAAAGATGTGCCTAAATCTTAGGCAGACCCTTCTTGAACACTGTTAATGCTTGCATATATGTGGGAAGTGGTAAAATTCAAATGACATTAGGAGGGAGGAAGGAAATATTCTCCTTCTCCCGTGGTCCCGCATATGCCGCTAACATGCAGGTAGCAAAATCCGTTCGTACCAAGAAGAGGCGCCCAAGAACAAGGTGGAACATAAAGAAAGAACCACCTCCTCCTGAGTTGTGTAATTCACATAACAAAGAAGAGGTGCTAGAAGAAGAAGAACCAGATGGAGTACTGAGAGAAGAAGTGCCCAAGGAAGAAGATCCACCCGATAAGGATGAAACTCCATGGACCTAAGGTATGGTTTTACTTTTAATTTTTATTTCCCTTCAAATTTCCCTTTTTCGAATAAATAACATATGTCATGCATGTAACTAAAAAAATATCACAAGTTATCATTAGTTATATGCATAGGTATATGTTAACTTAGATAGAATAATAAAATATCATCATAGGATAGTTTCGCTTTTCACAACATTAGATAGTTTCCCTTTTAATAAAATGAGAACAAGAGCTCCGACCGAGAAAGAAGAAGGCCGCAAGAAGCCAGCTTGGGGGGAGACTCGCGCTCCAATAAGGTAAGTCTCAAAGCCTACACTTTACATTCAGTTCTTAAATTCTATATCTTTTGAATGTCACATGCTTGCCTAAATAACCACTCCATGAATAAAATTGATAAAATCTGCTTAAACAAGTTGAAACCTGAATAAGATTTGAAATATGTCATGCAAATGCTATTGTTATGGTTTGAACAACTGGTCTTATCTAAGTTGTAGCTTTTGTGGGTTGCACATGCTTAAACTGAAATCATGCTTAGTGAATAAAGTTAGTAAGAAATGGAGTAATCCTTTAAACTTGCTAAGGTAAAATTAGGACCTAATCTGGAGGATTTCTTTTAAAAATTATGAAAACCTTGCTAAAAGTTCCTCCTAGATTTTATCTCATCCCACCACCAGCCAAATATTTGTCAGTCATTAGTCAAAACCACAAAGAGCTTTGTTTGTGTTGAGCTTTGTTAGACCTCATAGATCTTAGTAGAGAAGCTTATCATATCTTTTGAATCAAGATTCACGCACACCCACCATAAATTGCCTACTTTCCACTTTGGAAGTTTGCAACCACCAAATAAATTGCTTATTCTCTACACCAGAGATATGCAATACCCTGCCAAACATCCCATTGCTAGCCTTATGCTATTCCTACACTGGGAATAAGCCATTTCTCTCCCTTTCCCTACTCCTTTCTGAAATCCTTTCCTATAGATGTCTGGGAAAATCTAGAGCTAAAAAAGAGAGAAATAGAGAAAAATGAGCAAAGTAGCTCAAGAAAGGACTATGTCCTGAAGAAAAAACAATTGAGCAAAGTAGCTCAAAAGAGGACTATGTCCTAAGAAAATGTGAGGACACATCTTTTGTCTACTCACTATGTATCCAAAAAGAGAGAGAGAGAGAGAGAGAGAATTATCATTAGCTCTAGACCCCAGAAATTAACTAGAAAGGATTATGAAATATCTCTCTATACACTTCCACATAACCACACATGCACATCTTGATCAATTTTTATGATTTGCTGCACCTTATGATCTGAGTGTCTAGCTTAGCAATAAACATCAGACAATTTGCTCATGGTTCTTAGCCTACCTATAACTCCACATATCATTCTTTAGAAATAGGAGAGACTACATTTTGGCCTAAGTGAGGATTTAAACACCATTGAGTGATTGAGTGGATCTTAGAGGACTTAAGCAAGTTGTTATCTTTTAAAAAACCTTGAAAAACCTCCAGACAGAATCTTAGTCAAACCTAAGCAAGATAAAAGTTTCCTATCTACTGCTTTATTTCACTCTTGCATGTTTGAAGTGAAAAGCTATAAGCCCCAAATTGCTATGATTTATGATACATGCTAAGTTATTTCTCACTATACAATATGCACTTGCAGACATCTTAAGTTGCTATCCATTTCATGTTCAATGCTTAAACCGCATTGTTGCTCGAGGACGAGCAACAGGTTAGCTTGGGGGAGCTTGTTGACGGTCCTTAAACACCTGTTTTACCATCAACATTTGACCCTAAAGTCCACCAAAAAGGCATGAAATGTAGTCAAATAGGTTTCAAACTAACCAAATTCCACATGTCCATAGAATTTTATTGGAATGCAGGATTTGAACCAAATTTGGACATATGGACCCACCAGAGGCCAAGCCCACTCAGCAGGGCCCAAATGGGCCTAAGGGGGGTGGCACCCGCCACCTCTAAGTGGCGCCCGCCACTTGGGTTGTCCCAAGTGTCACTCCCTGCCACGTCACCGATCCGTGTGACCTCCCCATGGCCAAATCCTGGCCCTTGGTCACTAGGTCAGTGGCATCAGATGGCTCAGGATGAAGTGGCATGGATCAAGGCTGAATGGCGGGTCCTAGGACATGCAACCGACCTCCAAACCGCCTTAGACAACCACCTGGAGGCCGTAGGATCAAAGTCGGTGCATCCAACGGCCAGGGCACTAGCGGCCGCCAGTAGGGGGTGGCGCCCGCCACCTGACGTAACCCTAGGTCGGTTGGCTGCCCCCTATAAGAACCCCCCTCACTCATTTGGGCTATAAAAACCCCCCCCTGAGGCATCACTTCATTCACACCCAAGACACTTCCAAGAGAAGCAAAGCAAGAGAAGCAAGTGAGAGTTAGGTTAGAAGCTTAGAGAGCTTAGGCAAGTAGGTTAGCTAGTAGAGAGTATAGCTCTAGTGCCCTCGCTACAGCGCGGCTCTTAGTTTAGCACAGCTTAGCCTAAGTCCTTGGCAGAATTAGCGTAGAGCTTGCTAAGAGAGAAGCGGGTGCGAGCGACTGGCATCGGAGGTCGGTTGATTTCCCGGCGTCTCTGGTCCGGTTTGCTCTCTTGTATCTCATGTACATTTATCTTTATCTCAGTATTACTTTAAGCATTACTTTCAGTATTACTTTCAGTATTACTTTGTCAAGTACCTTGAGTGTGACCTAGCTATCCTACAATTCAATTCACTTAGCCATAGTAGTTAATCTCTAGTGTGCTTAGTGATTGATCTTTGCCAATAGGTTGCTTAGTTAGTTTAGTGTTTATCTTATTAAGTCAAGTGTTTGCTCTGACGTCCGCAAGGGTGTCTCTATTCAAAGCTAGGATAGAGATAGTTAGAATATAGTTAAGCGTGGTGCTTAGTTATAGACTTACCTTCAGATACGGCTGGACCCCCGGATAGCTGTGGTAGCAAGCAGGTGGTGACAGCCCTGTGCGTCTTGAATTCCACCACGTAGTTGGCCCAGTTTAACAGTAAGGCCCGTTGTGCTAGCGTTCAACCTAAGTAAGTGGTAAAGGCTAGTACGCCTCGATACTTGACAAGATAGGAATAAAACTTTGCTCAACTTAGTTGCTTTATTGTCATTTGCCTGCCTTGCTTTGTAACTATCTTGCTTCGTAGTTATCTTGCTTTGTAGTTATCTAGGAGTAGTTAGTTATCTTAGTTACCTTTAGTTATCCTTTTCCATTTATCTACCTATTCATCCACCTTACCTTAGCCATCCATTTCATCCTTACCTATCCACCCACATATTCTTTCTAGCCTTTCATCTTCCCTTCTCCCCTTTTCCTTTTTCTTATTTCTTCGACTCTCATCCCCTCCTGGACTCAACTCATACACCACCCTAGCCTTCCCTTGGGATCAAATAAATCGACACCTGGTACTCCCAGTCGAAGTGCTACTACGATAGTTCTGTGCGCTTGCAGAATCTCCTCCTGGTAGATTGCAATCTCTCTAGCTAGCTCCTACTAGTGTCGGGATTGACAACCCCGCTTGGCATTAGTAGATAGTTGCTTTAGCTCCACTCCTTTAGGTATAGTGACCGGTCTTGCTTCAAGCACTTCTGACGCCGTTGTCGGGGATAGACTCCATAGTCTACTCCTAGTAACAATGTTGGCAAGTGCCAACAAGCATTTCTGGGTCGTTACCGGGGATAGTTGCCTAGCTCTATCTTTAGTGAAGCTAAGAACTACCAACAAGCGCCTCATTCGCCGCGTCAACAATTACATCCTGGTCGATGGTACGCTCATGCGCAAAAACTCCAGAAACGAGTACTCCAAAAATGCGTCTCCAAGGAAGATGGCCTCGAAATACTCTTTGACATCCACGCCGACGAATGTGGGAACCATGCGGCCGCAAAGACGTTGGTATGAAAGGCTTTCCGTGTAGGATTCTACTGGCCATCAGCGGTCGCTGACGCCGAACAGCTCGTCCGCACCTGCGAGGGGTGTCAATTCTTCGCCAAACAAACCCACGCTCCTGCGCAGTCGCTTCAAGCAATACCGGCCTCGTGGCCCTTCGCCTGCTGGGGACTCGACATGATCGGCCCTTTCCGACCAGCTCCGGGAAGCTTCAAGTGGATATACGTCGCCGTCGACAAATTCTCCAAGTGGATAGAAGCAAGGCCAATCACCAAGGCGACCGCCGAAAACGCCGCCTCCTTCATCGACGAAAAAATCCATCGCTTCGGTCTCCCGAACTCCATTATCACCGACCTCGACTCCAACTTCACTGGCAATGTCTTCTGGGATTTCTACGAAGGCCACGACATCCTCGTCAAGTATGTCTCCGTCACCCATCCTCGAGCCAACGGCCAGGCCGAACGTGTCAACGGCATGATCCTCGACGCCCAGAAGAAACGCCTCTACCAGAAAGACGAGAAGCACCCTAGTCGCTGGATGCGCGAGCTCCCCTTCGTACTCTGGGGTCTTCGGACTCAACCCAGCCGTAACACCAACGTTTCGCCGTACTTCATGGTTTTCGGCTCCGAAGCCGTCATCCCCGCCGATGTCGTCTTCCGCTCTCCGCGCGTCAAGAACTATGATGAGGAAACCTCCGACCAGGCTCGCTGCGACGACCTCGACCGCCTAGAGGAAGAGCGCCTGGCATCTTGCCTCCGCACCTCCAAGTATCTCGAAGGAGTTTGCCGCTACTACAATCACAACGTGAAAGACCGATCCTTCATCGTCGGCAACCTCGTCCTCAAGCGGAAACTCAAGACCGACGGCCTGCACAAACTATCTTCACATTGGGACGACCCCTACACGGTGAAGGAAGTCATACGACCAGGCGCCTATCGTCTCACCGACCTCGAAGGCATTGACGTGCCCAACTCCTGGAGTATCGAGCACCTTAGAAAATTCTACGCTTAAAGCAATGGCTCACCGACCTCTCCAATACGTTTCTGGACGGCTCGCCGACCTCTCCACCCGTCTCTGGACGGCTCGCCGACTTCTCCACCTGTCTCCGGACGACTCGCCGACCTCTCCACCCGTCTCCGGACGGCTCGCCGACCTCTCCAACCAACTCCGGACGGCTCGCCGACCTCTCCACCCGTCTCCGGACGGCTCGCCAACCTCTCCAACTCGTCTCCGGACGACTCGCCATTTTCTCCAAATAGCCTGGCTGATGCCAAAGGAGACTCAGAGCAGGGGCTACTATAACCACCGGACACGTGCATGAGCGCCCGCCCTCTGTGCTATGGTGGCCAGTAGTCCTCCCAAGTGATGTCCCGACCTCTCTACGCGTCCATGAGCGCCCGCCCTCTGCGCTACAAAGGGAAGGCTACGCTTGGGCTGAGTCCTCCGGAGGCTATACGTCCAGTGCCTGTATGCGCCGGTTATGCGCATGTTCTCTATTCGGTCTTCAAGCAGTCCGACTAACGCCGACGAAAACTCAGAGTCGGAGCTGTTGTCACCATCGGACGCGTGCATGAGCGCCCGCCCTCTATGCTATGGTGGCCAACTGTTCTACCAGGTGACGTCCTGACCTCTCTACGCGTGCATGAGCGCCCACCCTCTGCGCTATGAAGGAAAAGCTAACTTGGGCTGAGAATTCTGAGGTTATAAGCTCAGTGCCTCGCGTTCGCACCACCCACGCGCTTGACAACGGTCGCCATTCGCCCATGTCACACCACGATCGAACCTCTCGGAAAAGACCCTGGCCGTGGTACCTCCCTACGCGTGCATGAGCGCCCGCCCTCTGCGCTATGGGATGCCAGCAGAGGTTCCTTGGGCGACACCCTCGACTCCCACGCGCAAACGAGCTCCGCGCTCTACGCTACGGATCCTGGGATAACCCAAGGCCGAAATGTTTATCGCTACGGCTCACGACTATCGGGTCTGCGGATTCGGGGAACGAACAAAACACGCCGACCTGCTTCAAGTTTTGATTCAGTCCGCCCAAGAGTCTATTTACAGACTATCTCCTGGTATACATACTACTGGTGCCCAGCACCGAACAAGTCTACACCTCCAACAAGGGCTTCGGCAGCAGGCTCGGCTTCTTCCTCTAGACGCTCCATCTCGGCCTCCGACGTGTTCGCCGCAAAGCGTGCGCCTAGCCTCGACATCTCCATTCGCGGATAATGCGAACGAAGAATGGCGAGGCCATGAGCCGCCACACTTTGCGCCGCCGCCTTGGTGTACGCCTGGAAGCGCCCCCACAGGCCACGCGCCTTCTAGACGACATGGTCGCCGATTCGCCGCTCCTTCTCCGGCGGGAAAAAAGGCTCCTCATCGATGCACTGCACCAATGGGGCCACCTCCTCCGCCAATACCAGAAGCGCTCATGGTAACCATCAATACGCCACTGTAGATCTGCAAATTGCATTTTCACGTTTTCCCAGTAAACTGCAAACGCCAAAGCAAAGGGTAAGACGACGACCACCTCCGATCACGCTTCACCAAGGAGACTTACCGGCGTGCATGGCCTGCCACTTCCGCAACTCCTCGTCGGACTTCGCATTCTCCTCGGCCAAGAGATGCTTCTCCTCGCCCGCCTGCATCGCCTCTGCGAAGACAACACCAAGATTCAGGACTCCGACCAGATGGCGTACTAAGCAAAAGGGAGTATAGCATCGTCGACTTACGTGCGGCGAACTCGTCGGCCTTATCGGCCCGCAACTGAAGCTGGAAGTTCTCTTGCCCCTGCTGCTGGATGATCTCCTCACGCTCCCGAGAACGTGCGTGGGCATCCTCTAGATGCGCCTCCAAGCCAGCGAACTGGCCCTCGACGCGCTTTACATCCGCCCGGAGCCGCTCATTCTCCTCGGCCATCGGCGCCATCCGGTCAAGGGCGAGCTTACGCTCCTCCCCGACCTTCAACAGGTACTGCAGGGGAACGACGACTAGCATGAACAAAGGCCATCCGGAGAGACAACATGAAGAGGTGAACGTACTCACCTGGATCTTCTCCAGCAGCTTTGACGCATCTCCGATCACGGCGTCCGTCGCTGTGCTAGCCGCCTCGTCATCAACTTTGACGACCTCGTCGCCATCAACACGGAAACGGCGGAGAGGATGCCGATGCGGGTCCTCCTCCGAATGCTCGATGTCCTCGATCTCCGGCGAGGCAGGCGGCGCCACCTTCCTCTTCGTCCCCCGGGCGTGACGACCCAGGGACCCGGCCACTGGAGCCGCAGCACTTCCCGCCGCGACGCCTCCTCCAGAACTTCCCCTAGGCGTTGGGGACGTCCGTCGCTCCACCTCCTGAGGCTCGGGGACTTCGGACGCCACCGGCTACTCTGCCCCACGAGGCTCGAGGACTGCTGACGCCTCGACGTCCACCGCCGCCTCTGACGCCTCCTCCGGCGTGGCCGACTTCGCCGACCCGCCAATGTTCGCCCCCACCAGAGGGCTTGTCTCCCTCCGACCACCGCCCTCGGTGTCCGGCACCTTTGCGGCATCCGCTGTCCTGCAAAGGGCATGGATACGTCGTCAACACTCAGCTCTGACCAGGGTAAGAACCATAAGATGAGTAGGGGATACTTACAGGCCCGACACTTTCTTCTCTCGAGAGAAGCGACGAGAGCACTGACGTGCGCCACTGCCTGCGGACTCCTCCTGTGGCTTGGGCGCACCAGCCGCCCCGCCAAACGACCCCCGGGTCTCCGACGCCTGCTGCGACGTGTCCTTCGGCTTCGGCTTTGCCTTCGTCGCTCCGCGACCCGCTGAGGATCCCTGCCCGAAGTGGGCACTCAGCGGGACCTCATCGTCACTGTCAGACGCGTTGTCCGACCAATCGAAGACAACGCGGCGACGCTTCACCGCCTCCTCGTGAATGGCGAAGGCGCCACCGGTCTCCAGTGACACCTTTTTCTTTTTTGCAGGGGCGGCCTGGCGCTTTCCCTTCGGGTCAGCGCGGGCCTGCCACCCACCAGACCGGGGCTCGGGGACTCGGCTCCCCTCATCCCCGCTGTCTTCGATCTCCTCCACGTCGACCTCCGCCGTGCCGCGACCATCGTCGTCGACACCATCTCGCGGTGGGTCAACACCCTTCGGCCACGCCTTCGACGGCGCTTGCGACACGAACGCCGCCCGACCCTGTGTTACACTTTTCGACACTGAGTATCTACTTATGCATTTTAACGAACACACATAGGGCAAAGATACTGACCTTCGGCGGAGGGTACTCCAGGGAGTACGACCTCCGCAAATACTCCAGCCTTTTCCTCTTCTGCAGGTCGAACAGTGCCTCGACCCGCAGGCACACCTCCTCCGACGACAGGGCTTCCGGCGCCTCCCGCGTCTGGTCCTCCGCGTCCCCAGCATACTCGCATGCTGGGTGTGCCCTTTCCTTGCAGGGCTGGCAGCGCCTCTTGATGAAGTTCGACGCCACCGCCACCCCGTCGACGCACTGCTTGTCGACCAGCTTCAGGAGCTCCTCCACCTGCACCATTGCCGCAGCGCTGGGACGCTCTGACCACGACGACAACACCTTCGACGCGAAGGCCGGGTCGCACGGCGGCCTTGGCGCCTCTTGATGGATGTAGAACCACTTGGGCTTGTACTCCATCGCCTTTGAAGGCAGCGGCATCACGATGTACTTCTCCGCCATCCCATCCCGCAGCTGAAGGTACACGGACCCGACGATGTCCGACGCTCCGGTGCCGTTGATCTTCAGGCGGAAGAAGTGGCGGAAGAGGTCGAAGTGGGGCTCGATGCCCAGATATGCCTCGCAATAATGAATGAAGACCGCGATGTGCAACATTGTATTGGGGTCAAGTTGCACAACGCGACCTAGTAATACTCCAGCAGCCCATGGAGGAAGGGGTGGACCGGGATTCTGAACCCGCACCTGAAGAAAGCTTCGAAGACGACGAGCTCCGAAGTGTTTGGCGTTGGCCAATCCTCCAGGTACGCCTCCCTCCAGCCGTCGGTGACGCTATCGAGCAGCAGGCCGGCGAAGACGAGCTCCTCTAGATTCTCCCGGCGGAGAACACTCCGCGTCCACCCGCGCGCCTAGCTCGGCACCTCGATGCGGTCGTCAGATTCCGCCTTCGCCGCCTTCTTCGCCTTCGCCGCACCTCCGCGAGTGCGCTTTCCGCCCACCATTGACGACGACGAGGTGGGGATTCGGATCTAGATCTGGGGCTATAGTGTTTTGGTGCTCAGAATCGCTCGCGCGCTCGAAGGAAGCAGAGGAAACGAGGGCTACGAGGCGAGAGCTCAAGAGGCAAGTGAGGAACTGCCGCCGTCCGTTTCCCCTTTTATATGGTGCGGCCCGACCCTTTGCCTCCAGGGTTCCTAGGAGCCCGTGCCCACCATTTCCACGACCGCCACGTCGCTTGCGGCAACCGCACGCGCTCACTCGACCCCGCATCCGCCTTAATGGGCCGCTGGACCATTGGTTTGACAAAACGGCTTGTCCGTTCGCCGTCTTTTATTTCTTCAATTTAAATTATTTTGTGCCAGTAAACACGATACTAATGCACGGGGACTGACTACCCCTGCTAGTTCTAATGTTCATTTCAGGGGAACAGTAAGCTTTACAAAATCCTGGTCGGCGCTACGGTAACTCCCGGGGACTGTAGATCTCCAACTTCACCCTCGGGGACTTTCCCCTCAAATTCACACTAATACTTTTTCTTTGGCCCTGCTACAAGAAACATGCTGCTTCTTACAGCAGGCCCGGGGACTACGTGTACACACGTCATTTTTTCTCTTTCGCAAAAATGACTCTGTTTTGTGCAGAAAATTACAAGCTTGGCACCACGTGCCTATAACACCTACTCCCAAGCTCGGAGACTAAGTGGATACACTTCACCTAGCGGTGAATGTATTGTTCATCTTGTTTCTTTTACAGCTTGATATGGACTAGCTTGGACTCCAACCGGAACGCCATCGGCTACTGGTGTCTAGCTGCGTCCAAAGTGGATACACTTCACCAGATGAAAGATCTTCAAAAATTTTCTTGCAGCACCTTGCATCCTTTTTTGCAGGACGACGCAGAATACTCCACCCGGCTGCACTTCGGCTACAGATCAGGCTGCTACGTTCGCGACCAGCTTAACCTGGTCGGAAGCCTACTACAAGTGCAACCGCGACCAGGCGACCTGGTCGGAGGGCGCCTCCACCAACATACGACCAGACTCGACCTGCTCGGAAGACTTCACGACGCCCAGCACAACGGATGCAAAGTGCTCGGGGACTAGCTGTGGGGATATTACACATGTATACCCCCATGGCACGACTTGGGCTCTTCTACAGATACAGCCCAACCAGAAGGCCTTGCGGCCCACGACCAGGCCGTCATGGGCGCCAAGGACTCTCGTGATGACTTGTCCGACAAGGAAGATCCGAATAGATAGACCCGGATTCCTTGCCAAAAGGAACCGATTGTAATCTGTTAGGACTCGGCAAGTTGTAACCCTACTCCCCGGCTATATAAGGCGAGCAGGGATCCCCTCCAAACACACGCCATATTCCAGTCCATCAATACAAACCAGCCACCAGAACACATGACGTAGGGTATTACGGTGACTTGCCGGCCTGAACCTGTCTAAATCGCCGTCTCTCGTCCCTGTGTTTACGCTTTGTAGACGTCTCGCACGCCTCCGCCACTCAATCTACTACCTTGGGCATACCCCTCGGTAGACTATCGACCATATTTCGTCGACAATTACTTAGACTCTGGATCAAGTATTTGCTACCCATATATTTAATTTCATTTTAAGGCATCATTAATTTTTTAAACATAGGAGAACTCATGCTTAAAGGCTAGGTACTAGAAAGAAATACAATAGAGCAACTATTCATCATTTCCACTTTAAGAAATTAGGGAGAGAGTTCTTCAAATTAGACATGCTTTATTTATTTAATCTAACACACACTATAACCTATTACTTAAAAAACACTAAGAGAGTAGTTAGACATACCTGAATCACGAAGATAACGGGGGTGCACCTCCCCAAGCTCGATATTGTTGTAATAGTGTTGAGCCTTCATGTGCTCATATTTTTTTTATTTTGATTTTATTTATAGAAAGAAAAACTTAAGATACTTACCTAGATATACGGGAGTGCTTTCCCCTAAGTTGAATGTTGACGCAGTCGTTTGATCATGCAATATAGCGGATTGGCGGTGAAAATATTCTTCATCTATCAGAGCATTGATTGATGTTGATGGTTGTTGAAACAGTGCTCCAACAGCGGATGGAACATCCACTTGCTTGTCAGCTTTTCTTGGTCATTCAATCCTGTGAAACTCAAATAGACAACAAAACTTGTGGAACAGATTAAGCGTTTGTGGTTGGCCACTCAAGCCTTAGATGTCCAGAGTTTCAGTGAGATCTCTTTCTCAATATTTTTGTATTTTGATATTTTTATGATGCAATGATAACTTAACAAAATGAATGCATTTTTATTTTTATTTTTATGCCACAACGGTGAATATTTTATGTGGGTTTTTACACACCATAGAATTATTCACATGGGGCTTTAGGTTTTATGATGCAATGCAATAAGTAAAATATTTTTTTTCTTTTTTTTATGCAATGCTAATGCAGAAAAGTAAATATGCTATGAAGAAATAATGATGGAAAGTAAACATGCAAAAAGAGAAACTAATGGAAAAAAATATGGATAACTACCGATTTTACCTTTCGGCGAGGGTTCAATGTTTTAAGTCCTCTGAACAAGACTTCTCACCATGTTCATTCCTGAGGTGCATCATTTGATCTCGATATGTAGACCTTGATAACTACACCTCTTGATTTCGTGTCACTCATGTTCTTCGTTTGTCCAGCAATTTGAAGTGAAGCACTAGTTGTGGAAGCTGGCAGCATCTTGCTTAGTGTGCATGTTCTTGTAGACCCAGGACCTTCACTCTGTAGAATTTGGGAGTTGATAAACTCCTCCATGTTTTGCTCAAGAGTGTGTCCTGTGTTGACGCTGGTTATGTATCAAAATTAAAGGATAAATAAATATAAAAAGGGCATGAATTCAATCACCAACACAGGTTTAGGGTTTTAATTGACAATATTCCACGAGTTTTGGTGAATTGTGATTCTGCAGGGACTAAACCAGGAAACAACCTTCGATTCCTTCCCCTAGAAGGAAATCCATGGGAGATAACGCATTCGGCATGTCAGGAACCTTCCGAAAGACTCCAGAGAACACCTAGAGACACCACGAGGAGGGGCACCCCGGTCCACTTCCAGGTGGGACCGACCGGTCCCCTAGGCCCACCGGTCGGTCTCCCCCTGACACCGCTGGCTTCCATCTTTTGCAAGCTACTTCCACCGAACCCTAGGACTCATCTCCACCGTCCCTGAAGTCGGTTTGATCTAACGGCCGCGGTTGATCCCTCAGGGCTATATAAGCAGCCCCATACCCCTCTCTCTAGGCATCTCCCTCTTCATTATTCATCTCCACATCAGAAATTAGGGTTACAATATAGAAGTAGAGGCCCCTCTAGATGAATCTCTTCTAGTTCATCTAGAATTAGATCTAGTTCATCTAGTTGTAATCAAGAGTTAGCTTTCAAGTAGAAGACTAGATACCCCTCTAGTAGGATTAGAACCTAGTCTTATTCTAGAACTAGAAGAGAGAGAGAGAGGAAGAGATCAAGAGGAAGCTCCGGCCTGTCGGATCAACTTCTTCATCTTGTACCTGTGGATTCAAGTTCTTCATCGACTTGCTTCAATGATTGTTTCGGTAATCAACATCTATATTTAAGTTTGAGCCATTGTTCTTATTGTTCTTAAGGTTTATGACTCTCTTTTGAGTACTTTAATTCTAGTCGCTCTAGAGTTAGAGTAGTTGGATAGTATAAGCGTAGTGCTTAGACTTGATAGCTCATATTTACCTCCTATAATACCGGTAGTAGTGGTAGTTCGCAAGGGTGACTCTTATAGCCTTGTTGATTCTTCTATAGTCCACTTACCCGTGTGTAGGCTCGGTAGGATTATACATTTGCATAAAAGAATCATACTCTGTTGTGACCTTTTATGGCAACTTCCCCATTAAGAATAATAAACATATCACTCTTAAGTTGGATTTAGATAACCTTAGTGATCCCCTCTATACTTTTAGTTTCTCTGTCCTTGTTAGTTACTCAGGGGTTATACACTTGAGACTCATCGCTATCCGTTCCTTTGGGTTCGATATTAAAACTGGGTTACTCCGGTGAAGTGCTACATCGGTAGATTTTATCTGTGTGCTTGCGGATAAAGTAGAGTGTGGATTAATTTATACCAACAAGCATTTCTGGCGCCAATGTCGGGGAACGATAGATCATTTTACGTCTTAAGTTTAACCTTGTAATCATACTTTTATCTTTTCTTTTTTTGTCCTAGTCTTTTCATCATTTTTGTTTTCATTCTTATGAATGTTGTTTTTGAATTCCACTCTTATCTATCACTACATCATGAGCCGCAAGCTATAACCAGTAGAATCCTTACATCCCATCATAAGACCTGGTTATTAGCTATGCCTACATTTCTGCTGCACTGTCCTTGTAATGAGCATAGAAATATAATTATGAAAATATTCCTTCGGGTATTTTTGGTCACTAACCCTCCCAGGTCTGGAGCAGAAAAGAACGAAGGAACAACAAACACAAGGTATGTCCCACCAATCATCATGCAACATTGAATTACATTCATCCAATCTTAATTCGTGCAAAATCCAAGCTTGGGGAATAGACCTTCTAAGAATATCTCTTGCCATGTTGCTATGTTGGTTGTCCTTACCTTTAGGATATGCTCATTATGCTCTTTCATCACCATCTGAATAAATCTCTATAATACTTTCATGCTACCCTCATTCACTATATTATATGTTTAGGTTTGGAGTACTTTCATACATCTCTTAAATTAAGCATGGTGCCTAGTTTAGGAGTGGTGATCTTGCTTTCAAAGGTTTTTAATTTAAGCAATTAAGTTAAAATACCTTCCTAGATCAAATTAGACGTGGTGTCTAGGTTGATTTTTGAGCCGATAGTATGCTATAGTGGATGTTGGATATTTTGTTGGACTAACCACTGCAGGGAAACTTTCAATATCAATTTGGGAAAGTCCGGAGATGAACTCACACTGGAGATGAAGAGACACATGAACTTTAACAACTTTGCACAATGAAGACTCAGCTCATTCATCATGGATGAAAGAACTGCGAGTATCAAAGTTTATTTATTTTGTCTTCTACTGCAAGTTATCCTTTGCCTTGAATCATGTTAAAGTGCAGCCAACACATACTAGTCTATGCTAAAGTAATCCTAAAAACATCTCCTTATTAGCATAGATGCAAAATACATATGTTATGGACAACAACCCATGCTTCAAATTCTTGCAATCCTTCGGGTATATATCCACTAACATTATGCAGGAGAGAGATTTTGTTCATCCATGGTTTGGTCTGAACATTGAAGATCCAAAACCCAAACCATAGACATACAAACCAACTCTCCGATCACAAATGGTGCTAGCCTAGCTTTGAGTCTTGCTTGAGCACTAATGACAAACAGAATGCAACTTACCTCGTATGAAACAACCTATGCCTGCAACCATCAATGCCCAAGACATCAAGACAAGAAGTGGAAAGTTATTTTCTCTTCTAATCAAGACCTAGCTTGGGAGACAAGATGGTACCACTACAACAATAGCAAGATCTACAAGTCAAACACATGAACATATTGTTGGAAGTCCATCTACAGCACAAGCCAGCCTGGGAGAGACAATTCCGTTGTCTAGATGTGTTTCACAATCAAAGGGAGGAAGGAGAAACCCAACTGCAAGACATATTGATCTTCTACCCATCACTTTGATCAATACAAACCACTAGATGCTATCTCCATCGAGAAGAAGAATATGATCCACCACTCATTCTTGGAAGATCGTTCTTGAACACCATCAATGTTATCACCTTTGCCGGACTTGGAGAAGTCAACTTTTGAATCTTTCGCTGCATCTTCAACATCTACATTACTTATGAACAGCCAAAGAGAACCAAGAGAAGACCTCAAAGGAAGAACCAACTGCCAAGAATTGAGGAGGGCATCATTAAGGATGAAGCCACTGCACCATAAGAGTTAGAAGATGAAGATATTACCTGAGCTAGCGAATCAAGAAGAACAGCCGATAAGATCTCCATCATCTAGACACTGTTGAGAAGACAAGTCTCAGTTGTGGCATTACAAGACAAAGACTCTCATGGAGGCACTCGAGTAGCAGCTCTAAATTCAAGTCTCTTGCCAACCCAATGATTAAAAGGAAAATAAAAAGGTTGACAAGAGAAGAATGCAGAACTGTCCCCATATCCTCATAGTACAGAATTAATACAAGAAAGAGAGAGGATCCTAGGCAGCATACTCGAGGAACAAAGCGCCTTCACTGATAAGTCAACACATAGAGAAGGAAGATCGATACCTCTAAAGATGATTCCACTGTGGTCTTCCTCCTCTCAAGCACACTGTGAGACGAGCAAGAGAAGACAAGCCAGCTAGACAAGAGAAGCTTCCACAAGTTGGTTCGACACATCACTCTTCAATAACAAAGTAATATTTCAAGGCAAGTAACCATCACTTTAAAAGCTTCTTCTTGATTCTAGTATGAACATAAATAAAGAACTAAACATGTTTAAGTTGCACCTCACTTGATCCAACCTAATCAACTCAACATGTTCAGTCCTTTGATCTTTGTTTCTAGCTTTACTCTCTTGTATCTCACTGTCTTAACTAAATAAGCTAAAATGTTGTGCATCCAACCTTTGGAAGATGATATATCTCAATTATGAAAAGATCAACACTTTATGCATAGATTATCCTTCCTTTGGTTAAGTAATCTGATCTGTTAAATATTTTAAGATGCTACTTTTATGCTCATCCTCTGATCCTATCACTCATATTAAGATTGAATAGAACACATAAACAACAAGTTTGTCTTGTGCAATGTGCCTAAGGGGAATAAACAAAACTTTTGGTTATGTTGGTGTTTTTCCACCAACAGAGCCTATGCACTTGATCTCTACCTTATCTTTATGAGGAGGACACACTCTTGAGCAAACATGGAGAAGTTTATCACTCCCAAATTCTACAGAGTGAAGGTCCTAGATCTACAAGAACATGCACACTGAGCAAGATGCTGCCAGCTTCCATAATTAACTCTTCATTTCAAACTGCTGGGCAAACAAAGAACATGAGTGACACCATATCAAGAGGCATAAACAAGAAGGAATGATGGAAGACGTCATAGTCAGAATTAGAGGTCATTAAGTCCCCACAGACTTCTTGATCGTCGACATGGGAGAAGACGATGATGTCCACCTTGTCCTAGGAAGACCATTCCTCTACGCTACAAGTGCAATCATCTACAAGAGGAAATCCATTTTCACTTTCCTGGAGAAAAGGCACGATACAACTTCATCAGCTACATACCCAATGAAGCACCCAAGGAGAACAGAAGTGAAAGACGCCGCTCTCAATGCCAAAGAAGACAAACTATCAAGAATAGAGAGGCCAATCACGAAGAAGAAGCTATCGACACTGTCCCAGAAAAGAAAGAACAAAAGAAATCTCAAGACAGTGAGCCACAGGAAGTGAAGACTCAGACCAAGAAAGTATGGGAGAAAATATCTGCACCTAAGAGGTACAATCAATCACAACTTTTCAAACGTCTGACATACCTTGGGAGGTCTGAACCAAGGAAATGTCCGGTTCGTCGGACCTAAATATCCGAACCTTCGCCAAAAGGTAAAAATCGGTAGTTATCTTTATATTTACTTTGCTGCATATTTCTCATATTTAATTCTTAGTCATTTATTGCATCATCATATTGAATCATTGCATCATCATATTTAATTCACAAATATTTCTGCATTGCATTAGAAAAGAAAATGAAAATATTGCATTTGTTACACTACATCATAAACTATGAAGCCCCAAGTGAATAATTCTATGGTGTGTAAAAAACCCACAGAATGTTCACCGTGGTGGCATAATAATAATAATAATAATAATAATAATAATAATAATAATAATAATAATAATAATAAATATGCATGCATCCATCATGTTGTATTTTCTCTTGCATCATAAAAATATAAAAATACAAAAATATCAAGAAAGAGATCTCACTAAAATTCTAGACAGCTAAGGCTTGAGTGGCCAACCACTAATGCTTAATCTGTTCCACAAGTTTTGTTGTCTATTTGAGTTTCATAGGATTTGAAAGGCCAAGAAAAGCTGACGAGCAAGTGAATGCTCCATCCACTGTTGGAGCACTATCTCAACAAACATCAACATCAATCAAAGCTCTAATAGAGGAAGGACATATGCACTGTCAGTCCGCTATATTGCAAGATCGTACGACTACGTCATATTCAGCTTGGGGGAAGGCACCCCCATGTATCCACGTAAGTATCTCTATCCTCTGAAGTTTTTCATTCTATAAACAAATTCAAAACACAAAAAAAATGTGAGCACATGAAGGCTCAACGCTATTAAGGGAACCAGCTTGGGGGAGACGCACCCGCGTTATCCTCGCGATTCAGGTATGTCTTTATTATTACTACTACTATTATTATTAGCTTTTATCTTAAAGTGTGTTTAGATTAATAAAATAGTGTGTCTAGTTTGTTTTAAGAAGTTGATGACTAAAACCCTCTCTCCCTAATCTTTTGTATGGAAATAATGAATAGTTGCTCTATCTAATTTCTTTCAAGTACCTAGCCTTTAAAGCATGAGTTCTCCTAATTAATAATGATGCTTAAAAATGAAATTAAATATATGGGTAGCAAATGCTTGATCCAGAGTCTAGGTAATTGATAGATATGACATGTGATGATCTGAGCTGCTATTATCTTGTTCTAAACAACACTAAAGTTTCGGAGATTTCTAAATATAAACATGACTAATAATTGCATTGAGTTAAATTAAGCTTTGTTGACCCTATGAGTAGTTTGTCATACCATTGAATTGAGATCACTTACACATTTCATCCATCTTCCGCATAAATGCTCATAATTATCTGTTGCTACACTCTCTGAAGTTTGTTAGAAACATGTGGCTGTGAAAAAAAAGAGATCCGAGGAAATAAAAAGGGACAAGTGTCCGAAACCTCAAAAGGATAGATCCCGAGGAAATAAAAAGGGACAAGTGTCCGGAACCTCGAAGAAAAAGAAAAAAAAAGAGAAGAAGAAGAAAAAAATGTCAGAAAAAATGGGCACGTGCCCGACAGTAGAATTAGCCTGATAGCCATATGTCTCTGATAAACAGAAGAGAGTGAATATATTCAAAAGAGCACCCGACTCCATTTTTCCATACACATGCACTTCTTGATTCAATGGTTGGTTGACTTTCTCTTTGGATCCATTATTTAATTTGGCAACATATGTATTAATGCTTTTGAAAATCAATTAAAACTCCGGGATAAAGGTGAAGTGAAAGAACTAGAGACATAGTGCTTGATTTGATCGTTCAATCTCTCAATTATTCAAGACCTAAGGTAAGAGTAATATGCCCCATGAAGAATAACATGATATATTTCGGAGAATTTTTGTTTAACAGCAGGTGTACTTGTTGGAAGTAAAGATATTGTAGCAACTCCTGATCCATTGATAAGTTTTGGTTTTGCTAAGGGACTAGCAAAGGGTAAGCTTGGGGGAACTTGTTGACGCTGGTTATCTATCAAAATTAAAGGATAAATAAATATAAAAAGGGCATGAATTCAATCACCAACAAAGGTTTAGGGTTTTAATTGACAATATTCCACGAGTTTTGGTGAATTGTGATTCTGCAGGGACTAAACCAGGAAACAACCTTCGATTCCTTCCCCTAGAAGGAAACTGACGGGAGATAACGCATTCGGCAAGTCAGGAACCTTCCGAAAGACTCCAGAGAACACCTAGAGACACCACGAGGAGGGCCACCCCGGTCCACTTCCAGGTGGGACCGACCGGTCCCCTAGGCCCACCGGTCGGTCTCCCCCTGACACCGCTGGCTTCCATCTTTTGCAAGCTACTTCCACCGAACCCTAGGACTCATCTCCACCGTCCCTGAAGTCGGTTTGATCTAACGGCCGCGGTTGATCCCTCAGGGCTATATAAGCAGCCCCAGACCCCTCTCTCTAGGCATCTCCCTCTTCATTATTCATCTCCACATCAGAAATTAGGGTTCCAATGTAGAAGTAGAGGCCCCTCTAGATGAATCTCTTCTAGTTCATCTAGAATTAGATCTAGTTCATCTAGTTGTAATCAAGAGTTAGCTTTCAAGTAGAAGACTAGATACCCCTCTAGTAGGATTAGAACCTAGTCTTATTCTAGAACTAGAAGAGAGAGAGAGAGGAAGAGATCAAGAGGAAGCTCCGGCCTGTCGGATCAACTTCTTCATCTTGTACCTGTGGATTCAAGTTCTTCATCGACTTGCTTCAATGATTGTTTCGGTAATCAACATCTATATTTAAGTTTGAGCCATTGTTCTTATTGTTCTTAAGGTTTATGACTCTCTTTTGAGTACTTTAATTCTAGTCGCTCTAGAGTTAGAGTAGTTGGATAGTATAAGCGTAGTGCTTAGACTTGATAGCTCATATTTACCTCCTATAATGCCTGTAGTAGTGGTAGTTCGCAAGGGTGACTCTTATAGCCTTGTTGATTCTTCTATAGTCCACTTACCCGTGTGTAGGCTCGGTAGGATTATACATTTGCATAAAATTATCATACTCTGTTGTGACCTTTTATGGCAACTTCCCCATTAAGAATAATAAACATATCACTCTTAAGTTGGATTTAGATAACCTTAGTGATCCCCTCTATACTTTTAGTTTCTCTGTCCTCGTTAGTTACTCAGGGGTTATACACTTGAGACTCATCGCTATCCGTTCCTTTGGGTTCGATATTAAAACTGGGTTACTCCGGTGAAGTGCTACATCGGTAGATTTTATCTGTGCGCTTGCAGATAAAGTAGAGTGTGCATTAATTTATACCAACATCCTACTCATAAAGACAAGGTAGAGATCAAGTGCATGGGCTCTGTTGGTGGAAAAACACCAACAGAACCAAAAGTTTTGTTCATTCCTCTCTAACCTTAGGCACATTGAACAAGATGAACTTGTTGTTTATGTGTTCTATTCAATCTTAACATGAGTGATAGAATCAGAAGATGAGCATAAAAGTAGCATCTTAAAATATTTAATAGATCAGATTGCTTAACCCAAGGAAGGATAATCTATGCATAATGTGTTGATCTTTTCATGATTGGTGATATATTATCTTCCAAAGGCTGGATGCACAACATTTTAGCTCATTTAAGTGAGATTCAAGAGAGTAAAGCCAGGAACAAAGAGTAAAGAACTGAACATGTTGAGTTGCTTAGGTTGGATCATGTGAGGTGCAACTTAAACATGTTTGGTTCTTTATGTATGCGCATACCAGAATCAAGGAGAAACTTTTAAAGTGATGTTCACTTACCTTGAAATGATACTTTATCATTGAAGAGTGATTGCGTCGAACCTCCTTGTGGAAGCTTCTCTTGTCTAGCTGGTTGTGTTCATGAATGGCTTGTCTTCTCTTGTCTATCTCACTGTGGGCTAGCTGAATCTTGTTCTTAACAGGTCCAGACGATGGAGACTTTGTCAGCTATTCTTTGATTTGTAGACTCAGGTACTATCTCTCCATCTTCTAATTCTTGTAGTGCAGTGGCTTCGTCCTTCATGATGTAACCCTCAATTCCTGGCAGTTGGTTCTTCCTTTGTCAGTTGAGTCAACGTTTTCTCTTGGTTTTCTTTGGCTGCTCATAAGTGGTGTAGTTGTTGAAGAAGCAACAATCCTTTTGATCAAAGATCCAAAAGTGGACATCTCTAGGTCTGACATAGATGACACATTGGTGGTGTTCAAGAACGATCTTCCAAGAATGATTGATGGACCATATTCTTCTTCTTGGCTGTGGCAGTGTCTAGTGGCTTGTACTAATCAAAGTGGTGAGTAGGAGGTCAAAGTGTCTTAAAGCTGGATTTCTCCTTCCTTCCCTTGATCATGAAACAAATCTAGACAACGGAATTATGTCTCCCCCAAGCTGACTTGTGAAGTAGGCGAATATCCAGATTTCTTCAACAACATGTTCATGAGTTGAATTTGTAGACTTTGTTGTTGTTGAAGTCGTTCCACCTCATACCCCAAACTAGCTCTTGTGTTGTAATGATTAGAAGTGAGAAGAACTTCCATTGCCTGTCTTCATAGTGAACCACCAATAGACTTCCTTCGGATTACACATAGATGTTATAATGTAGTGGCATAGTCACCCTGATATTTGTTGTTGGTGTCGGTGTTGATGTCTTCGATAATGATGAGCGTAGGCCCAGATTGACCCATACGCGGTGAGTTGCATCCTGCTCGTCATCAGTGTCCTAGCTTAGGCCTTGGAATGGCTCAAAGCTTGGCTGCCTTCGACATCACTAGTAACTTGTCTGATGATGAGTTTTGTCTATCCACAGGTTGGGTTTTGGATCTTTAAGTTCATACCATGAACAAGCAAATCTCATCTCCTACAAAATGTTAGTGGACATATACCCGAAGGATTGCACTGAATTTGAAACATGGGTTGTCATCCACAACTTATGTGTTATTCATCCATGCTAATGAAAAGATAATTTTAGGATTACTTTAGCATAGACTAGCATTTTATGTGTTGGCTGCATTTTAACATGGTTCAAGGCAAAAGATAACTTGCAGTAGAAGATGAATTTAAATAAATTTTAATACTCATAATTTTTTTCCATGATGAATGAGTCGAGTCTTCATTATGCAGTTTATTGTATGCCTTGCTTCATCTCTAATGTGAATTCATCTCAGGACTTTCCCAAAGTGTATTTAGAGTTCTCTGCAGGGGTTAGTCCAACAAAATATCCAATGTCTACACAAGCTAATTTCAGATCAATAGTCAAACCAAACTCCTTGTCTAATTTGATTAAGGTAGACTATTTAACCTAAGCCCCACGCTTAATTTAAAAAGCCTATGGAAGTATTTGCAGTACTTTCAAACTAAAACTTGCTTGAGTAAACAAGGGTGGCATTGAAGCATATAGAGATTTATCCAAAAAGAGATGAAAGAGTATGATCACAGTGAGGATTTTTTTAAAATATTTTTTAGATGCAGATGACATGAATGCATGCAAGGAACTTGATATGAGACAACATAATCTAAATGGAGTGGATGAATGATTAAAAGTAAACATGCAGTGGAATGCAAGAAATTAAAAAGATAACTACTCATAAAGTTTAAAGTCCATGAGCAAGACTGTCTCACCTTGATCATACTTACCATGACTCACAACTGGGATTTGTGAGTGGCGCAGCGTAAATATCCGTCACATGGGATGAGAGTTGATTTGTTGTGACAGCGACCTTTTCTCCAATCTACACATGGTTAGAATAATATATATGTATGCACAAACCTGTGAGATGGCAGGGTTCCAGGATTAATGATGGATCTTGAATGTTTAGGCACCCTGAGTTCTTCATTCTTGTGGAATCTTGCCATAAGGTTGAAATGACATCTGATGTCCTGTCTATTCCACACTCAACAGAACAAGGGGTAATCGTACTAAAGCTAGTGGTACACTAAATTAGCAGATATCAAGATCATTATCAAAATCTTTACACCAATTGCTTCCCCGGCAACGGCGCAAAAAATGCTTGTTGACGTTCGTTAGTGCAAATAGAATATGAAAAGATTCCGCAAGCGCACAGAACACCATTGCAACATTTTACCGGGAATATTCTAGGATCGTTATTTATATTTTACCACTAGGAAGCTGTAACATCCCTAGTTTTCCAACAACCAAAAATACGAGCTTTTTAAAACTTTTTCCTGCAATGTGTAAAGCATGTATTTGCTAGGTCAAACGCTAGTCAACGTATCATTCTCTACTCACGAAACGTGGCATACATATAGTTTTGCTTGTAGGAGTGTGCTCGAGTCATCGAGTCGGTCTAGGGTTTGAGTCGTGTCAGAGTCGGAGTGTACAAATCCATAGTGATCACTCCTCCTTTTTGGGACTTTTCCTGATCTCTCTTTATCCCATCCCAAAAGATCTTCGGGTCATATTAATTCATGACTCGGGGAAAATCATTTCCCTTGCTCCCCTCTTTTCCAATTCCGAACCTACTCCGATTCCTTTCAAAACCCCTGTTCACAAATCCACTCTGAATCTCCTGTTCAACCATTCCCAAATTATCCTTGGGATTCACCCCCCCCCCAATATTTGTCGGAACCCTTTCGAACCACTTATTCTCATTCAACCCAACTTTTTTAAATTTTCCTCGATCTCCTTTGTTCCAACTCTGGACCCTCCAAGTCATAATGTCTTGGAAGAGAAAGATCCTTTTCTTCTGTTCCATCAAATCATATTTGGATGCTCCCTCTAGATTTCTTCCAAACTCCTCTTAAAATCCTCTCTTTATCCTTAGCAAAATGGGACAAATCCATTTTTCCCCGTGGGCTCAAATCCCTTCCCATTCCCCTCCCTCGCGCAGGTCTGGCTCGCCTCCCCCTATGCGTCGGCCCGCGGCCCACCTAGCCACCTGCAGGCGCCCCCTCCGGTCCAGCCGCACCCCTGTTCTCCTTGGCCCGCGAGCATGCCCAGGCCCAACCGCGCCCTCTCCCTCCTCCATGCTCGCGCGGCCCAGCCTGGCGCGCGCGGCCCGCACGTGTGCAAGGCCTGGAGTCGCGTTCCTGGCCCAGCCAGCCCGGGCGCCGCACTGGCACCCCAAACCCTAGGGAGCGGCTGCTCCCCAGGCGCGCCGCCGCCGCTCCAAGCGCCCTGCTCGCGCGCGCTCCTCCGCTCTCCTTCACGCGATGCACGCCGTTTGGCTGCAGGTACGGACGCCGAGGCATCTCGCCGTCTGTGCCCGAACCCTAGTCCGGCGCCCCTATAAGAACAGCGACCGCCGCTCCGAGCTCCTCTTCTTCTTCCATAGAGCCGCCACCACTTCTCCTTCCTCCTCTTCCTCTTTTCGGCCGGCCGCCACCAACGCCTGGTGGTGCCCAGCCTCCTCCGTCGCATCTCGAGGAGGCACCGCCGTTCGCGTCAGTCGTGCCCGTGCCCGTGGCAACAGGGCGCCCGTCGACCCGGCTGCCAGCACCACACCGCGTCAGGCCCCGGCCACGGTGGCCACGGCCATGGCCGCGTCGCGCGCGGTCGCAACCGGCTGTGCACGCACCGCCGCTGGCCGCTACAAGACCCGGCCAGCTGCACCCCAGCCGGAGTCGCCCCGAGATGCCTCGCCGCGAGTTGCGCCGACAGGGGGCTTGCCACGACGCCATGAACCACATCTGACCTCGCTTCACTGTACCTCCTCCGCTTGGTGCTGAGGCACGTCGTGGCGTCGAGCGTCCCCGTGGTGCACGACGTCGTACCGACCCCGGCTCGCCTCGGCCAAGCACACCGAGCTCCCTCTCCACCGACGCCACCCCCAAGTCGGCCAGCAGCATCGTAGGCGCCCCACCGTCGGCCACGCGGAGCTGAACGTCCTCGCCTGCGCCCCGGTAGGACCATGCCGCCACTGCAGGGTCTCCCTCAGCCCCGACCAGTCGTGACATCGCACGCCGCTCGTACCGACTCCGAGCCCGTCACGGCGATCTGCGCTTGTCGACTGGTCATCACTAACTAGTGAGGCGACGATGTTGTCCACCACCATTGGCCACTCCACTAGAGTTTTCCTACATCGTCGGTGAGCCTCTACATCCCCGAAAATCCCACCTTTTTCCACTCCTGTTGGTATGCCTAAGTCCGACCTTCGCGCCGTGTTCTACACCTTGTGCAGGAAGGTTGGCCATGCCACGGAGCCTTCGTCGGAGCTCCGCCATCCTCCGGGCCACTTGCTGCTGCCTCTGGCTGGCCACATCTTCGCTCGGCCGGCAGCAGCCAGCTCTCGGTGACCCGCAGCCAGCCGCAGCTAGCCAAGGGAGGCTACAACCAGCCATGACCTTCCTCGGCTGGCCTCAGCGCGTCCCGACACCTCCGACACCGCTCCGCTGAAGCCCCATATTCCGTGCCATCGTCAAGGTCTAACCTTTGGAACCCGTTGACGCCTCCCGCGACGTCGACACAACTCGCATTTACCTTTTGTCATGTGCATCTTCACATTATGACATCCTATCTATCTATCTATCTATGTAATGAATACTTGCCTGTGCCGAGCCTTCGCGCTGGTCTATTTCCTGTGCTATGGATATGTGCTACTCCTATGTCGTGCCGTTGTGTCGGTCTGGTGTTTGTGTTGTTGGTGGTTGACCGTGCCTTCCAGCCGGTCCTTGTTTTGTTTGTCTGAGGACTGTGCCTTCGAGCCGGTCGAGGGGTCGTCCCTCGCTCAGACGTTGCGATCGTGGGTTCATCCCACCGTGATCGTAACGCCGAGTGTAACTCATCCCTCGTAGTCGTTGTTATTTGTTTGGTTGGCCTCGTAGTGCTACGAGCGTTAGCTCCTGGCCCTAGCCCTAAGACGTGGCCACTGTGGGTTTGATATCGGTTTCGATATCGATGCGGATGTTACCCGCACACAATAGCCCTCTGTGACCTAGTCTAGTGGGTGGAGGATCAGAAGACAACGATCGTGAAACAACGGGTGCCAACTCGTTGGGGGTGAAGCTCATGGCCGCGAGTTGTCTCGCCATGACCATCGGGCTCCACCCATTTGACTCTTTTCTGACCTAACCACCTCGTATGCTTGCACCGTTTTGATCGCGGCATTCCCTTGACTCGCGCGGTGACAACCGCACCGCTACGAGTTGTAGGAATAGCCTTATGCCGGATTAGTTGCACGGAGGTCATGGTGCCCTACGAGCTGGATTAGGTCGAGCTTCTCTCATTCTTCGGCTACCGCCTTTGCCATGGCGTGTTGGTTGAATGAATGCGGAGATTGCTCTTCGCTCTTCTCTTTTCTTTCTTCTTTCTGTTTCGATCTCCGCCGATCCAGTAAGGTGTGGATCGATCTCCTTTTGTTTCCCATCACTCTGATCCCTGTCAAATGCAATGACCGTGGATCGAAGTACCCGTGGAACCAAGTTCCCCGTCTTTTGGTATGTCTCTTTTGCATGTTGGTCGTGTTTATGTAATAGTCTTGCTTCTTGATCCCATTCCTGTGATTCCCGTCTACTACTATGGCATGTGGATCAAAGGAAGGTGGATCCCCGTTTTACTTCTTCTTTTGCTTCTTCACACTTGAGCCCTTGTATGCTTGTACCTATTCTAGACCGAAGCGCTCCTAGATCCTCGCGGTGACAACCGCACCGCTGCGGATTCTAGGAACGTCTAGTGCCATTTAGTGCACACGAGCGAGGTACCCTACGCGTGGTTTAACTGCTTGTGTTCTTGGTGTGTCGCTCCCTTCGATGTCCGCCTTTGCCATGGCGCGTGCATAGAAGGAAGCGAGACTACCTTTGCTTCTCTTTTCCCCTCTTGTTCTGTTCCCTCTTCTCATTTCTCATCGATTACCATGGCGTATGGATCGAGCAAGAGATCAGAACTACCCCCTTCCCCTGTTGGCCGCTCTATTCGATCCTGTCCTTAGCCGTGACAATTGGATCAAAGATCGGACCCTTGTCTTAGTTGGCAAAGCTAAGGTCCATGTCATGATCTTGGTTCTGTGCGAGTCGACTCGATCGATCGTAGGAAAACATTTACACCGAGAATATGTCATAGATGTGCTTAGCCGAGTTTCTCCTTCGCCTCTTTGGGCCCGAGGAAAATGAACTCGCTTCGTGAGGGCTAATCCTATTTTTTGTGTGATGTCTGCTTAAGTCGGGATCGGGTCTCAACCATTTTACTCGAGCCGTACAGGTCGACTCAGTCGGCCCGGAAAGTACGAGCAAGTTGTGACTTGAGCTTGTACTTATCAAGCATCCGCTCCTGCGTCCTTTCGAGCCCGAGGATCAGATGTCCTCCACGAGGGCTGAGTCCCTTCTCTGTTTAGTGTCCTTCGAGTCGTTTCGAGTCTAGTTGTCCCGTCAGTGTATTGATTGCCCTTTTGTCTTGTTTGTCGGTCTCGTGAGGAAGTTGTGTCGGGAGCAACGTTGGTTGGACCCGCTGGAGGAGACCGAGGACAACACCAGGACCCGAGGAGAACGGCTATGAAGACATCAGAGATCTTGAGCTAACAACGTAACAGGTGCCACAGCCCATCCAACCTCGTAGAATCCTATTAGACATGCAATAATGTAGCTGCTAGTGCTTTACTATTTACAAATGAACTGTGATAGGTTGCATGTTAGATTTGCTTGTGAAGCCTATACCTTGACGCAACCCTTTCCCCTGCACACCTGCTGTTAGGCTAGACACCGCTTACTTTACATACTTGCTACTCGCTTCTACTACGCATTATATCTGTGATGTGATGCTTGGTGGATGTTTGCTTGTGAGTGGCTAAGGCACATGGTGCCGTAATAACGGGATGATGGCTTGGGGAGATCTTGGCGTGTGTCTTGGGTGCGTGTGGTGAGGGTTGAGTCGACTGGACAGGATCTACGATGAGTCCGGTGACGAGTCTTGCCGAGGGGATGTGACCTGGGCATTCCCTGGGGAGTACCTGTGGCGGGTACATTGTGATCTTGAGAATAGATCCTGGGGAGGAGTGTCTTCGCGAGATGAATCCCCGGGATAGAGGTGTTGTGTCAGCACGGGGGTATCCGAGATACCCCGAGGAGGAGATATCTTGTCTGGTCACCTAGGACGTCGAGAGGCTGGCTCATAGTACCTTCGTGCGCACCACTTGTTCTTGTATGGGCATAGAACCGTTCCTACCCCCTGGGCGAAACGATGCCATTATTGCTAGGCTGGAAGGTGATAAGTGTAGGGAGGTAAGGGCTGAAGACCCACACCCTCCTAAGACAACGTGGTGTTTTATTTGGTACGCCAGGATCCACGTCTCACAGTCTCAGCGTTACGGTGGATTTCCACCGGGGTGCCCCAGGGCTGAGTGGTAGGATGGCATCGTTACGGATTAGGGGGAAGTTCGGAATCAGCTTAGACAAGCCGGATCGTCGAGGATAGCTAACCTGTGGTTCCAGGCGTACACACTCTGCAGAGTTGATCAATCTATACGTATAGCCGTGTCCCCGGTCATGGACAATCCTATAGCTTTACTCCTCCTGGCTTAGTGAGAGGTGCTTCTTCTTCTCCCCCTGGATTGATAGGTCCGGCGCTGGCCGTTGAGGCAAGGTACGAGTGGGAGTTGTCCTTGCCGCCTAGAGAGTGATAGTGTGGTGAGATGTGTGGATGTGTGGATGGGATGGATGGATGGATGGCCGTATGGTCGGATGTTCGGTCGATGACCGAATGGAAGGCCATGTGGCCAGGTATATGGATTAAAACTTGATGAATATATTTATATGATATTAATTACATGCATAGGAAAACTACAGCCATACATAGGTTCCTTTCTGCTCTACCCTTGCATTCCACATACCACATAGCAAATGCAAGCATAGGATGGGAAAATGTGGCCAGTACAAACCGTACTGAAAATTAACGACAGGTTGGACGACTTCTACCGCGACGATGGTCGAAGCTAGATGGACTAGGAAGCCTCGTTCCTATATGCAAGTTTGGATGAGAAGAAGAAGACGGAGTCTTCGCTCGCTGCTACAACAACTTTGATAATGACTGTCAAGGAGGAGCCTTCACTCGCCGACGCTCTACACCGACTCCAGCATCGTTAGGCATGCGTTACCGATATAGTTTGTACTAGGTGGTGTTTCCCATGTGATGTAATGACTTGTAAATCTGTACTTCCGCGTTGTATGAACTATGGTAACAACTGAATAATGATAATGTGATGGTTTCAGACTTTTTGGACTATCACATTATGATGTATCTGCGGATTTCCCTTCGAGGAAATCGTGGGTCGTTTCAGAAGCTAGGGTCAAGAATCTGATAACTCACTATCATGCATCTACTAACTTAGAGTACTAATTAGACTAAAGCAGGAGTGATTGATATATGATAATAAAAGCACATCAAAGAGAATTCACGATAAATGTATAGATAACTATAGTGGGAGGACAATGGGAGAGATCAAGGTTCCTATATACTTCTCTATTACTTGGGTTCTAAGGCAACAAAGATGAAAAGATATAACAATCATAAACATTGGCACTTTGGAGCAACAATACCTTTCTGACTCTCGAATAAGACTGGGAAGAAAGTAGTCAGGGGAAGGCTGCCAAAAGCTCTACGAAACATCAATCCAAACGTGGTGGACTACGAAGGCCTAACAGAGCTGTCACCCCTGGGGCTACCACAACTATTCCGTGGGATTGAGCGCAACCTCAGGTAACCTATAGAATAAACACCATGTCTAATCTCTAATTACCTAGGATAACTAGAGCACTCAATACGAACAAAGATCCCATGCCAGGATATAACAACTATACTAATCATATAATAAAGCATAAAGTAAATAGAGAAGATAAATATATTAAAGCATAAGTCTTACAAAGAAAAGATACAAAGACATACCAAAACTCTGAAGACTCCTCCGGAACCGAAACACAGCTCCGCTCTCCCTAACTCCCGACTAGAGCTAATCTATTACATTGGAAAATCTAAACCTAATTCTCTAGAGAGGAGAGGTTGTCCTTCGAGGGATGCCTCTACAACTCCCAGATGATGATGTCTTGCCTCAGGGGGATCTGGGGTTTATTATATAGGGGCTCCTGGCCTCCCCACCACCTTGAGCAAGCAATGTGGTACTAAATCCTTTGCCATATGCACATTGGCCTTAATGGGCCAAAACACGTTGGAGAGGTCGGTTGGAGTGCGTCACGCGAAGGGGGGCGACATTGGGCCCTATGGCAGGTCGGTCGGCCCAAGGGGGAGACCGGTCGGCCTACCTCTATGAAAGGTGGGCCCCGCCTTTCGTGGGTTGCCTTCTCATGTCTTTTGGAAGGTTTCGGATTGTTCTAGAATCTTCCAAGTCGTATCTAACAAGGACTCTCTCGTCGGGACTCCAAATGTAGCAAACCATATGTCCGTTTCGATCGTCGCGACGAGCTCTTCGCAATGGTGTGCTCTGTTTCATCACTTGAGATACTTTTATATGGTGAAATATTGATACTCCTGCAAAGCAAGTGAGAGCAACACAACTCGTGGAACTTGTTAGAATCAAACCCTATAACTATGCTTTATGGTTCATTTCATGTCATTCTATGCATTAGTTGATGGTATAATATTGACATTAAGGACCGTCAACAACTCACAGCAGTAGCTCCGACGTCCTGAGACGGCGGTGGCGGTGGAGGAGCCATGAGCGTCTGGGGCACGGCCATGACCTGGGAGGCCATGAAGGTGATGAGCTCTAGCATCTGCTTAGCTTGGGCCTCCATCTAAAACGATATTTGCGTCTCCAAGTTCTGGCGTTGCTGTCTTTCTCTTTGCAGGCGGGCCTGCAACAATACGAAGGGAATGTTAGACCAATGAAAACATTTAAAGATCAATGTACAATGAGTTAAACAGAAATAACCTCGAGGTCGATGACCCGCGACTGCTGGGGCGACGGGCGTGGGCGTATGGGGATGCTCCCGCTCGTGCTTTGTGCTCAGAGCAGGCACAGAGTGGGAGTGGAGGTCGCGTCGATGACGCCGTCACCAAGCCAGTACCGCTCGTGCTTCTTGTCTCCTCCGACCCTCATGACGATGCTCCCGTCCAGGTCCTCGGTGGCGGGATCAAAGTCGTCCCCAAGGACCGCCCTTGCCGCCTCTGAGTAGTCAGTGAGGCGGGTGTGGACGCTCGAGTTGGTGTACGCGTTGGCGGGGTCGTCGGGGTTGTAGGAGGTCTCCGGTGCCATGGCCTTGCCCTTTTGGGACATGGTGTATGCCTACAACGTGCCGCAACGCTGGCCACCGTGTGCCGCCGACTGCGAGGAAGACAACAAGATGATTAGTAATCAGGCAACATTTAAGCGAGGAATTCATAAAGTCTTTCACGTACCCATGCTTGTGCATACTCAGCGAGGTTGCGGTTGCCCTGGTGGTGTGGTACACCTGGCATCTGCAGACGCGCCTCCCGGGCCTCGGCGTGGTGGGCCGCCCACTCTTCGGATAGCCATCGGTCCATGATCATCTCCCAGCACTCGGGAAACGACTGGCACCATTGGGGGATCATCTGCACATCATCAAGTATTTCACATATAAGCATGAAATGAAAAATATGAATAGCTTAATCTCAAAAGAAATCCCTTACCTGCAAGTACTGCGCCCAGCTCAGCCTCATGCCTCTCGCCTGGACCTTCGTCACCCTATGTCCTAAGACCGTGGCGTTGTAGGTGATGATAGCCTGCAGTCTGGCCTCGTAGATCATGTCGGTGATGAGCTTCCTGCATGCCCTGGTAGCCACCACCTCCGCCACTGCCTCCTTCTCTGGCTCGCACTTGAAGTAGATCTGCATACAGACGCAATACAAACTCTAAGTAATTAAAGAAAAAATATAATGAATGCGATGTTGTTTGACGAAGACTTACCCACAGCTCCGCTCTGACCCTCGCCGCCTTGTTTTGGAACTCCATGTCTGGGGCGACGGTGTAGTGATCAAAGGGGTAGCTCGGCTCATGCCTCCCGGCATACTGTACTATGTCGGGGTAGTGCTCGCGGCACAGGAGACCCAGGATGCCATTGGGTTCACGACCACGAGGCCCCACAAAGTCACATGACCTGCACAAGTGATTAAATAGATTATTAGCTTCTATTTCAATTTTGAGTCTCATCATATGTAGAACATGTACTTTTGTCCAATGGGCTTGATCACTGGGCGTTGGAGACGTGCCGGCAACACCAGGAGGCTGGCGGGACCTCTCAAGTAGGGCGTGGACGCCCCCGACGTAGCTGAACCCTCGTCCTCCTCCTCTTTATCCTACTCGTCCTCCTCCTGCCCCTCGTCCGCCTGAGCCTCGGCCTCGGGCGTGGCTGGCACCTCCTCCTGTGGAGTTGGCTCCCTCCGGCGGCGGCCACTCCTCGTCGACGGCCCATCGCCCTGCGAGCTTCGGTACAGCCAACTCAACCTCCTCTGACGTCCTCCCGACATCTTGGCTCGACCTCCTGCATTTAAAAAGAACAAACAATGTTGTATTAGAAATAACATAATGAAATATATGCAATATAATAGAGCCAATGAATATAACATAATATTACGTGTATTATAAATAATCTGGATCATCCGGATTAGCAGGAGCATGAGTCTCATCATCGTTGCCAACCATGTCTAAGTACTCCTCAGTATCTGAAGATGGGATGTCGTCTTCATTTGCTTCGCCTAAATGGAATCGTTCTACATTTCAATGTCCTTCTCATTTACCACCTCATCCCCAGCGTCCTCGTCATCATTCTCTACTTCCATTTCCATCGCTTTGGTTAAGTCTATCGTGAATGTCCCTTGAAGCCTAGCTTCTTGAAAGAACTCACTGTCATACGTGTTTGTGTTGAAGTTATAATCCTCATCGTTGGGGAGAGGTAGTTTAGCATGTGGCGATATCTTGTGCACAATATACCAACCCAAGAGATGCTCTTTGGTTTTGCACGAGTATGGTGTGTAATAAACCTACGTGGCCTGTTGAGCCATAATATACACATCGGATCCTGGATAGACAGAATCCTGTCGAATTTCGGCTAGCCCAAGATTAGGTGTCAGCCTCGTTACTCCAGGGTCAAACCAATGGCATTTGAACATGATAGGATTCAAAGCCTTTTCACCGTGAAATGAAAGTTCGTATATTTCTTCGATGATTCCATAGTAGTCACGGTTGTCATTGCCTGGAGTACAAACTCCGCTATTTGTGGTTTTTCGATTGGGCTGACTCTACTCGTAGCTTGATGCGTGGAAGCGATATCCATTCACGTCGTAACCGTTAAATGACATGACCCTACGGTCAAAGCCTTTTGCAACCTGTCTCAGCTCTTTACTCATAGACGCATCGGTCTGAGCCTGCAAGGTGAAGCAAGATATATCATTATACGATCAGAACGTAAGAGCAAGTTGGAATGTCGGAATAAGTACGACCTCGGTTGGACGGTACCTTCTGTCGGAACCAAGAAATGAAATCAGGCCTCCCTTGCCCCGCACCGTTTGTAATTAGGGTTTCAGCTACCGCATCAAAAAGAGACCTTGGTCCATTCGAGAACAAATGAAGAAATTCACTGTACGAAAGAAAAAGATGGGTATTGGCAACAGAATAGTGACGATGAATTGGATGAAGATAGTTGACAACTTATCCCATGTACGGGTTCACCTCATCAAGGTTGGTAAGCACGTATAGCATGATCTTTCGCCACTCTTCATAGTTCAACTGCTTAACTGTGGATCCACTGGTCGTGACGAGTTGGCCTAGGAAAAGGCTAAGACTCGATTCATTTTCTCCAGCATTGTAACGAGGGGGTGGATTATGCACACTAGGAAGGTTCTCGGAGTAGTATTCTTCAGTGAAGTTTGACACCACCTCCAGAATAAATGCTTTTGCAATCGAAGCCTCAATTTTGGCTTTATTTCTACATTTCTTGCGAAGAGTCTTCATATTTCTCTCGACTAGAAAGCACCAATGCCATTGCACAGGCCCTCCCATTCGAACCTCCTTAGGGAGGTGTACGATCAAATGAAGCATCGGAGTGAAGAAACCTGGTGGAAAGATTTTCTCCAGCTTACAGAGCAACAGAGGTGCAGCTTTCTCCAAGTCATCAATGACGGACCGAGATATCTCCTTGGCACATAGCTGGCGGAAGAAATAGCTCAGCTCTGCCAGGACAACCCACATAGGCTCAGGAACATAGCCTCGAACCATCGTCGAAAGAAGCCGCTCGATCCATACGTGGAAGTCATGACTCTTCATCCCTAGGACTCGCAGAGTAGATAAGTTGACTCCTCTCATTAGATTCGCTGCATATCCATCAGGGAATGTCAATGTCTGGATCCACTGAAGTATTTCTTTCCTTTGTGGCCTGCCTAAGATGAAATCGGCCTTGGGCCATGTCCATCTCCTGCTGGGTTGAGGAGGCTGCATCTCTTGATTTGGTCTGTCGCACAACGTACAGTGCCAGGTCTAGTCTAGCCTTAGGGTTGTCCTTGGACTTTTTAGTGTCCATGAGTGTTCCCCAAAGTGACTCGGTGATGTTCTTTTCAGTGTGCATTACATCAATGTTATGTGGCAGAAGAAGGTCGTCATAATAGGGGAGCCTTTCCAAGCATGGCTTATGAGTCCGCATATGTTCCTGACCATACCCTGCAAAATGACCGTCTGTTTCGTTGAACTTGAGAGCATCTATCTGAGCATTAACCTCGGCACCGGTCAGCATCTAGGGTGGAGGCTCTCTCACCATGACACCTTTGGTGAAGTTCTTGGTGCCTTGTCTGAAAGGATGGTCAAGGGCAGGAATTTTTGATGTTGGTCGAATGTCGAATACTTGCCATCGTACCCTTCTTCAACCAGATAAATCTCATAGTTGTCTTACAAACCGGGCATGAGAACTTGCCTTGGACACACCAGGCACAGAATATCCCATATGCCAGGTAGTCATGTAGTGAGTACTGGTACCAGATGTGCATTGTGAAGTTTGACCTTGAAGCTCGGTCGTATGTCAATACCCCTTCATTCCAGCAGTTTCCAATTCATCAATCAGAGGCTCCATGTACACACCCATATTATTCCCCGGGTGTCCAGGAATTATCAATGACAAAAGACAGTATGACATTGAAATAGGACGTTAGGGGGAAGATTGAGGGGGATAACGAAGATGGGCCAACAGGTGTACGGGACAGCCATGAGTCCATAGGGATTGAAACCGTCCGTTGCAAACGCAACACGAACATTACGAGCTTCTCTAGCTTTGTCATGATGGATGCGATCGAAGTGGGCCCATGCTTCACCATCGGCGGGATGTACCATCTTCTCAGGATTGTATCGTGTACCCTGTTTGTGCCATGTCATATGTTACGCGGATTCCTCGATCATGTAGAGATGTTGGATCCTTAGCGTGAATGGCAGGTAACGCAGGACTTTCATGGGGATAGAAAGCTGCCTCTTTGGGCCTTCACCATCGTCTACCTCCATGTATCTCGATGCTTTACACTTCAGACAGTAACCTACATCCTTGAGATCTTTCCTGAAGAGGACACACCCATTTGGACAAGCATGTATCTGCTCATACGGCATCTTCAGTGCACGAAGTAGTTTCTGTGACTCGTACAGGCTCTTTGGCAATATGTGGTCGTCCGGAAGCATGCTGCCAAATAGGGCCAACATACCATCGAACGCATCTCGACTCAGGTTGAACTGAGACTTGAACCCCATCACACGACCAATGGCATCCAGTTGAGAAACCGTTGTCCGATTGTGAAGGGGTTTCTGTGCCAAAGACATCATGTCATAACACGCCTTTGCGGTCTTCTCCATCTCCTCCTCTGTATGTCCTTTAGCGTATTGTGCTTCTTGGAAGTCATCTAACATGTCTGCTACCCCAGGATCAGCATCAAAGTCCTCCAGACGTGGTCGCACTGCCTCCGCTCTCAAATGATGTGCTTCACCATGGTAGATCCACCGGGTGTAGTCCGGCGTGAATCCATTGTTCAGAGAAGATGTTTACCCATGGTCTCCTTGTCTTGCCTTCTACGGTTCCCACATCTGCTGCACGGGCACAATACTTTCATCTCTCCTCGCCGAGCCGGGCCAAATGCATTGTTCAAGAAAGCATCTGTCTTGTGCAACCATTCATCGGTTAAATCACTTCTGCTACTGCAGCCTGAGTACATCCACTGACGGTCATCCATCCTACTATCATCCATCGGAGTACTTACAACTACCTCCTAGTACTTCCATCCTACTATCATCTAATAGGTGAGGATAGGTCCTAATACCCACCCGCGGATGCGTAGATGAGGCCAGTTCCCATTGTCTGCCCCGACCCGAGACAGAATTTCGGCAGCACCTCCCCGATGTTCTCCCAATACACGTCCCTGTAGGGAGAGTGTGTATCCGGAGAACAACAGCGAGGTGATGCTGAAACTCTGTCTCAAATCGGGGCAGACCATGGAAACTAACTCATTGACGCATCTGCGGGCTGTCCATGTAATGTGGACAATCCGAAACAGATACGGTTATCGATATGCAGAGATCTGCATACCTCCAGCCGTATCTCTTTCGGACGGGAGACGCCTAACTGGGTTCAATGGCCTACGACCCTTATCTGGGAGGAGAGGTTATTTATACTTAGCGTGCTGGTGGAGTCAGGCTAGTGGCGCAGTGGTGAGTCGGTGCAGTACAGGCAGACCCGCGACGGCGACGAAGACGATCGGAGTCGCCGAGGATCTCCGGCTCAGCCCCGACAGGTCCTCTTCCTACAGAAATGACAAAAAAGATAGTATGAATTAGAAATTTTGGCAGAACCTCTCCTGCATGGTGAGGTTTCGAAACCCCACAAGAAACAACGGCACAATGGCCGACATCCACATATATGCGGCACGATAGCCGACATCCACATATATATGGCACGATGGTCGACATCCACATACATTCACATGCATACGACTACTATCAACTACTTACTACGACTCGTTGACATATGTGCAATGACGACGGGGCGATTGAGGACGACTTACCACTCGACGATGACCAAGGGGATGAATTCGGGGGCACAGCGGAGCGAGGTTGGTCGGGGCTCCTCTTCTTCCTCCTCTCCTCTCCTCTCCTCTCCTCCTCCTCCTCCTCCTCCTCCTCCTCTTCTTCTTCTTCCTCCTCCTCCTCCTCCTCTCCAACTAGGCGGAGCGGCGACACGGCAAGGCGTAGCGAGGCGAGGCCGGTCAGAGCTCCTCCTCCTCCTCCACCACCACCACCACCTTCTCCTCCTCCTCCTCCTCCTCCTCCTCCTCCTCCTCTCCTCTCCTCTTGTTGTTCCTCCTCCGTGGGGTCACGGTGGTGGCGCGGGCGGGCGGCGCCGGCTGCCTCGGCAGCCGGACTCGGCGGAGCGGCGGCTGAGGGCAGCGCTGGCGGTCGGGGGCAATGGCGGCGGCCGGCTCGGCGGCCGGAGGCCGAGGCCGAGGCCGGGGGCGTGGGCGGTGGGCGGTGGCCGGGCGTGGGCGGCGGCGCGGGGACGTCGGTGAGGCGGAGGTGCTGCGTGCGAGAGAGTGAGGCCGCGTTATGCGCCCGAGCGGGGGGGGGGGGGGGTTGTAGTCTCGGCGCCTTTGCCAAGAGCCGGATCGAGTGGCTCTCGGCAAAGGGGTCGTCGAGAGCCACTCCATCCGGCTCTTGGCAAAGATTTTTGTTTTTTTGGTAAATTCTTTGTCGAGAGCCATGGTCTTGGCTCTCGGCAAAGGTCTCTTTGTCGAGGGCTTTAGGAGGCTCTCGGCAAAGAATAGTATTTTTTTTGTTTATTTTACTCCTAATTTTTTTCTGTGGCCTTGCTACAGTACTGCAAGCCAAGATTTCAAATTTGGTGTCTTTTCCATACATCTTGCTGTATTTCGCGCATTTTGTTTAATTTCTAGATTTTTTCCACAGGACGCACGTTTGAACTACAGGTGCATGAAATAATGAAACTGAGCGATTCAAAAAATGTTATTCATTCTTCTGAGGGTATTTCAATGCCATATCCAGGGACAAACGCGGAAACTCGATCGTCTCATGCACGAGACACGACGACCAAGTTGCGTGAGATTGGATTTAAAATTATTAAAAATACAAATGAAGTCGAAAATCATAAAAATGGATGGGAGACCTTGACATCGCATGTAGAGGCTATGAAAAAAATTTATGAATGTTTGGAGCAAGTGGTGGCGAAAGATGGTTGAAACCCTAAGATCTCCGCATATGATCACATGCGGAGATCTTAGGGTTTGAACCATCTTGCCCTACCACTTGCTCCAAACATTCCTAAATTTTTTTATAGTCTCTACATGCAATATCAAGGTCTCCCGTATATTTTTATGATTTTCCGACTTCGTTTGTATTTTTAATAATTTAAATCCAATCTCACATAACTTGGTCGCCGTGTCTCATGCACGAGACGGTCGAGTTTCCGCGTCTGTCCTTGGATACGGCGTCGAAATACCCTCGGAAGAATGAATACCATTTTTCAAATCGCCGAGTTTCATTATTTCATGCACCTGCAGTTCAAACGTGCATCCCGCGGAAAAAACAAGAAATTAAAGAAAATACGCGAAATATAGCAAGAGGTATGTAAAATACACCAAATTTGAATTCTTGGCTTGCAGTACTGTAGCAAGGCCCTAGATAAATTTGGGATAAAAAAACAAAAAAAATGCTCTTTGCCAAGAGCCCCCTAAAGTCCTCGGCAAAGAGGACCTTTGCCGAGAGCCACGAGCAGGACTCTCGGCAAATATTTTATAAAAAAAAAATTACAAGCCTTTCGGTAAAGGTTACGGCGCAGAGGAGGCCGAGGGCTTATAATGCCGAGGGCTCGGCCATCGTCAAAGAGGCTCTTTGCTGAGAGCCTATCTTTGCAAAGAGTTGCGCTCTCGGCATAGACGGCTTTGCCGAGAGCCAACGTGTGCCGAGAGCTAGCCCTCGGCAAAGAGCTCTTTGCTGAGAGCCCAATTTTTGGCCCTCGGCAAAGCCAAAAACCCTCGGCAAAGAGGCGATCTCCGGTAGTGATGTGCTGAAAGCGGGTTCCCCACACCTGCACGGCTATGCCGAGAGCCAACGTGTGCCGAGAGCTAGCCCTCGGCAAAGAGCTCTTTACTGAGAGCCCAATTTTTGGCCCTCGGCAAAGCCAAAAACCCTCGGCAAAGAGGCGATCTCCGGTAGTGATGTGCTGAAAGCGGGTTCCCCACACCTGCACGGGCAATATCCATGAGCGATTCATCTTGGTAACCTGCAAATACCATCCCATATTCCAAACTCACCAACAGCGTGGCAGCTGGTAGAGAGCAGCAGCACCATCGAGTCTCCTCAAGCAATCAGAGAGTTGGGGCGGCCAGCAGCAGGGCCTCACGAGGGGCACACAAGTACGTGACGTCCTCAAACACGCATGCGACAACAGCTTACCACCACCATACGAAAGGGATCGCCTTCTGCTCCAATTCGTATGGCAGGGGCTACAATGAGGAAGCCGAATCGGTGGGCGACCTCGTGCTGGTCAGCCACGGTGAAGCCGCAATAATCTAGATGGTTGATTTTTATAGAGTTATTTTTCTAGGTACATTTTCTAGGGTGTGTGGAGAGTGGCCATCTCAGCGGGAGAAGTTTTTTTTGGTACATCAAGCAAAGAAAAAGGTTGGTACTTTAGTAGAGCAGAAGATAGCGATAAAAATTTGACCTCACCTCTCCTCCCATCAATGCGATCCATCCCGCTATCTCTGGTTTTTTCACCCTCACAGTTTCTCGAGGCTTTTTCGTGTATGCCATTATAAAAAATGGCCCCAACCCTGAGCTCCCTGAAAGATAAAAATATGCACATATATCATCGTCCATCTTCGTTTTTCCCACATGTCACTCTGTCCGTTTTAGCTCCTCACGGTGTCAAACGACGTAGAGAAAAGACACTAATCGTCCATCTTCGTTTTTTCGCACGTGTCACTCGGTCTGTTTTTGCCAGCATAAAGTGATGCCTTCTTTTCCTATTCGCAGCGAACTAAAGTATATTGCTTGTGGCCAAATGTAGCCGCTTAGCTTTGACTCATAGACGACTTGGCATGGGTCCTTACAGTTTTTTAGATTTAACAAGACAGCAGTAGTGACATCAGTGCTTTTGTTAAAAAAATAATTATAAAGTCATCTAGTAACATATTGATATTTAGTGGCAGATCCAAAGGGGACTGGGTGGGCTCTAGCCCCTCCTAAAGCTAGTACATCAATGTAAAAATGAAGAGAATGAGAGAAAAAATGAGTGGAGAAAAGAAGGAAAATTAAAAAATTAAGGAAGAAAAAGGGATCAGCCCACTTTTAATTGTGTTGTGCAATCTTTTTCTAGTAGACGCATATGTTGCATGTGCCATGTAAGCCAAGCTGTATGTATATTGAATTTAAAATAGGTTAAATTAATGAATCTGTCACTTCTTTCACCTTTTTTTATTTTTTGCAATAAAATATATAGTAGCTTGTTCGTTTTACGGTTAGCATGCATGGTTATTACCACCAGGTTAGGTAGTATTAGTGTCTCTATTACAAGTATACTATCAGGTAAGAGCTATTAATGTCAATTAAATCCCCTAGGTCAGAAATAACTGTGCTTTGATGATCAGTGATAAGTGAATAGAGAGAAGTTTTATACTCTGCCGTGTTTTCCTTTAACTTTGTATAAGTCAAACTTCCACTAATTGCAGCCTAACTTTTAAAAAAATACGGAGTATATTAACCGTGTGTTTGGATTGCGGGATATCCCGGGTCGTCCCGGGTTGAACCCAGATGGGTTGTTGTTTGGATTGGGGGTTGAGTGGAATGGGGTCAACCCAGGTTGGCATATTCCTCCCAGATGCGGGTTGGAAGGAATCCCTTGATTTGAGCAGACCAACTCGACCCAGATGGAAGCCGTCGACCTCCGTCTCCTTCTTCGTCCCTTCGTCGCCTGTCCCTGGCTCGTGGCCTCGGCGGATCCAATCCCCACGTGTAGATCTGGACGAGCAACTGCAATGGGGGAGAGCTTGGGCTCGGGGCGGTCACGGCCATGGCGAGCGAGGTCGAGGTCCCGTCGGTGGCGGCCATGGCGGGCGAGGTCGAGGTCGTGTCAGCAGCGGCCATGGTGGGCGAGCTCGGGTGCAGGGTGCGGGGTGGGCGGTGGCGGCCATGGCAGGCAAGCTTGGGCGTGGGGCGTGGGGCGTGGGGCGTGGGGCGAGCTCGGGTGCGGGCAGGTGGTGGCCATGGATGCGAGCTCGGGCGATGGGGCGGTGCGAGGTGAGGCGATGGCCGTCGCGGTGAAAGACGGAACCAGAGTGATGCGATGCGGAAAGAGGAAAATGGTAGAACATGGTAAATGGCCCCACTAGCAGTTAACGGTGTCAAGATATCATCCATTTTATGCATCCCCAACCTTGCAACCAAACACGTCACTGAGTTGAACTCATCCCCTTAACCAAACATGAGATGGATTCAACCCAACCCAAAAAACTGGATTCAACCTAACCCAACCCACTAGGTCCCCAAACCAAACACACGGTAATATTTTGGGCAGAGCCACCTGGAGACAAAAAGTTATACACTCATCATATTACATACTCTATTAAAAAGTATGGTACATATATGAAAAATACAACAGGTAGCACATCATTTGAGCTGTGAACTTTAATAATCTAAAATATGTTAGAGTCATACGTCACGTAATAGGGACCGAACCCCAAGATCTTACTAAGGCTAATTCCAATGAAAATTTTATAGAAGTTTTATGAGCATTAAATACGCTGATATGACACTATATTGATGAAGAAAAAGAAGATAAAAGTTTCATGAGAGTAGAGAGAATTATATGAGATGAAAGTCCGCACTATTTCCAAAATACGGACATATTGAAAACTGAGACATGAAACTCCCACTAAAGATAGCCTAAGAGTCTCTCCAATTTGGCATGGGTTGCCAGGACCGCATTCTCACACCGGTGGCCTCTCTGGCCATGGTTTCCACTTAAGGTGGTAGTCGTCGTCGGCTCACCGGCCCGCGCCTCTCTAGGGCCCCTTGTCATCTTCCTCCCCACTTATAAGTTCGATGGCAGTGTATTCCTCCGTTTTCTTTGTTGTGTGTGTGTGGCGGTCTCTTCTCTAGGTACCTCATGGCGCTTCCGGTGATATTGGGCCTTTTGTTCACTCCTGGGAAGATGATTCTGGATGACGTTGCTCGCCTCTTTGGCCTCCTCATCTCTCGCCCGGCTTCTAATTTTTCTTCCTTTCTTGCGGTTTGCTTTTGGGAGGTGCAAATTTCGCCTTGACCCCTACTCTGTTGGTGTGATCCATCAAGCCACCATTGGTGGTTCTGCTCCATACTTTTGTGTCACTCAGCTCACTGAGGGAATGCTCAAGTTCTCTGTTTCCTCCAAGAGTGTGAGATTCTTCATTATTAACATTCGATCTTATCATGTCAGCAATATTTTCTTACTTTCCACCTTTGGGGCAATGGTGGCCCTAACTGGAGACGCGAGTTCTCGCTTTTTCCAGCTGAGCAAGATCGATCCTAGCACAACGCGTATATGCGTCACCCTCCACCCTAGGCTCCTCAACGCTCTTCTACATTTGTATGTCCAAACAAATCTTTCATTGATGTTGCTCGCTTCGTTCCTACTCTTCTCCATTCGGATGATGCCAATATGACCTTTATTCAGTTGGATTCTGCATCCCCGCCGCTAACCGGTGCTAAAGTTGTACCGCTTCCTCTAAGAAGGTGGTTCTCCATCGTCTTCAACTACGGTCACCAACTGCACCTCTAGCTCCATTCTCGGTAACCCGGTCAATTGCACCTCGACCACCATATCTCGTGATGATTGCCTTGGGGACAAGCTCCTGCTCCAGTTCTATCAGGATGCATGTCGCATCGGCACCACAGAGCTTCCTGCATTCACCCAATCTAGTGTCGCGTGCATTTTGATTGGGAACACATCACCGTCAATTGTCGTGTTCAAAATCCAAACTGGTCACAACAAATTACTGGCTATAGTAACGAGCAATGACAAGTTATCGACAACAGTTTATCCTTGGCCACCTCCGGCTAGCTCAGTAGCGCGACTATTAGGCCATCCAGCTCAAGCCTGCCTTATGAGTTGGATAGGTCTCTTTCGCTAATCCCGCTTCGGCCGCCAGGCGAACAGCGCCCGAGGTTAATGTGGCTCAAACCGCTAAGCTCAACATTGTTCCTCAAAATTCACCTTTTTACCCTCTTCTTTTCTCCCTCGACCCTTCCTCTTCCTCTGTACCCCCTGCTGCACCACTCCTACAAGAAACCCCACTGCTCAGCTAGAGTGCAATCAATCAGGCAGAGCTTGCCAGGTTTCGTCACTGGTGGTGATGGAATTTCAGTGCACCGACTTGCATCTATTGATCCCCGACACCTTCCAATGGGTGGACATGACGAACAGAGAGTTAATATGTTGGGCGGTGGCTCCGGTGAGGCCGCTGGTGACAAACAAAGACCTGACCATTCTCACTTTTGATTCCCTCCTTGGTATTTCCCTCAACGCCAACATGGATAGGGACATTGTCAATGATTTCTTGCTTGGGCATAGGATTGTGCCTCGTGCTATTCTCCCGTATCATCTGGGTTAAGCCTACATTAGATTCTCACATGCATATGAAAGAGAAAACATGGTTAGATTCTGAACAGTGCAATTCAGTGAACGGTTGCCTGTCTAAACTTGCCGGCGAACTGTCCACGGTCAAGTCGTGGACTGTCCACGGTTCACCTGACATAGCAAGTTTAAAAATGCACAGGTACCTGCTTATGCCAAATCCCGACCCACAGACTGTCCGCGGTCAAAGCCCGAACTGTCCGGGAATGCACACATAGTCCAAAAATAGCTCGTGTGCAAAACCCAAATTCAATCAGACCTCGACCAAATCAAAAGGGCTTGCAACCAAACTTCACCCAGGTAATCTTGCACATGTTGGTGAGCTATTCCTAAGAAATCATGGCTCGAACCCAACTCAATCACGAGATATTTCAGATCACGCGAAAAGGGGAAAGTTTGGAGAGCGAAAATGATTTTCGCCCGATCTATGTGCTCATGAGGTTTTTGAGAAAATCCTTCAGTGGAAAGATGTCTCTCACATCCTAGCACAAGATGGTTCAAATGAAATCGCAATTCATCCCTCAAATCGGAAGAACAAGCAAAAACACCGAGAGGGGAAAAACGAAGAACGTGAAGAACACAATCACGAACTCGAAAAGATTTCAGCAAAAAGCCACGAGGCTAGAAGGAGATTACGGTCCCCCTTCCTGAAACCTAAATACACAGAGGAATAATTTCCGTCTCTACGGATCATAAGCAGTATATTGCACCTAACTTGAGAGGACCTGGGTACCATTAAAAAGTGGATGAATGTGTGTATGTACCTTTGGCATTGGAGGCTTGATTCAATCAATTTCATATTCATCATCATATGTTGAGTCAAGTAATGAAGCTTAGTGCTATCCAAAACCAATGCCAAGTCAAGTCAAGTGAAGCCCAAGTACTACAACATACAAGTGCAAAGTTCAAGTTGTGGTGACTTTATTGGAATTATTTGAAGGCTTGCAAATGATAGATGAAAAGGCTCGCTATTGGATGATCATGTGCTACTAAGATATATCTCTATTTTATCACATTCATTTAGATGCATATGAGTTGATTGAATTGGATATATATGCATATGTTGCTTGCTATAAGATGAATGGATGGATTCAATGCTTAGTAATCAAAATTGAGTCGGTTTGATTGGATACGTTCATAATACTTCTTTTAGTAAATGGTTTGAATGGATATATGTCTTGTGAGAGTATTCAAACAAGTGAACATCAAGTTTGATTCAATTTGGATAAGTATAGCTCAAGTATAGAAATCTGTCCAAATTTGAAAATCTGAGCTAGTTGTGATGATAGCCATGTTTGAATGATCAAATATATTTGTATTGGCTTGAAATTTGGGACACATGCTCTACACTTATGGTATTAGTTGCTGTAAAAATCTCATAATGATTGGATAAGTGATGCTTTGGTTTTGGAGTGGATCTTATCAACACAAGTGCAGCAGTTTTCAGCATGTAGTAGTGTGGAAAGATGTAAAATCTGGTAGCAATCTAGAAGTCCAATGAAGCTAAAAATTTTATGGCTACCAGAAGACTTAGTGAGTCACATATACACCAAATGTTATAGCAATTGGATCTATATTTTGTGAGATATGATCATTTCATTGAAGAGGACAGAATCTGCCAGAAAAGTGACAAGTATTGGATAGATCACAAGTCACTTTGATTGAAAGGCCCTCAAGTTGGAATCATGTTTATAAGTGGTTGAGGGACCTATATTTGGTTTGAGATGAGCTAGAAGCATGACAATGATGAGTACAAGGCCATTTAATTGAGAAGTGTATTTGATACACCATTTGGTACTCAAATTGAAGATCAAGACCAACATCAAGATGAAGTTAAAGATTAAGTTGTAGTATCAATTGAAGATCTTTTGGAAGAAATAAAATGACTCAAACAAGGATTCAAAGTCATATTTCAAAAGGAGTTTGTTGGGGGAAGGACCCTCGGCAGTGACGCCACGCAGGCTGGCTCAAAGACGGCCTTCGCGCGACCCACGCACCTCCACGACGTTTATTGAGTCCCTCGGATCGCTTTTCTAACCTTCGGATATTGGTTCGATCGGCGTGAAGAACACAGAGGGTGACCCTCGCGACGGTCCCGCGAGGGTACCTTCACTGAAGGCATCGAGCTCAGCGGGTGGGAAACGAACGCAAGCCTCACGACTGGCGAAGCCGAGAAGTAGACTCTTGTTTTCCTGCGAAGGCGTGCGGGAGCCGAGTGGCGGCGAAAAGGAGGAAGTCGAGTTAGGGTTTCCACTTTCTCTGTGTTTGTACGATTCTGCCCTTCCGTTGTACGACGTGAAGGAATCTTTCTTGTACCCTTTTGTAAATTGGTTAGTGTCCCTTGGTATTCCCTATAAATACCAGGGATGAACAGTGTAATGGCACGTTTTTTGGGGAGTAGAGCTACAGGACCACTGTTCTTACTTCCTTATACCCTCGCACTTAGTCTGACGACCGACCACCTTCGTCGCTCCCCTGCGCGTGAGCGGGGATAAGGCAAGTGTGTTCCCAACAGTTTGGCGCCGTCCGTGGGGAACCAACTTCGTAATGGCAGGAAACAGAAGAGCATCCTCAACCAGAGACAACCGCACAACCAGAGAGGCCGCGGTGACCATCCAACCTGTAGAAGAAAATGTGGAACCTTCGGGAGAAGAAGAAGTCACCCCAGGGACAGAGGTCCCGGGACCTCACACTCGGCTAGTATCATAGCCGCACCCGCACACCTCCGTAGGAGGTGGAAGAGGAGATGAAGAGGAGCTGGGCCTCGAGGCCTTGGACAGGCTCCAAGCTGAGTTACAGGAGAAGAAAAGGCGTCTAGACCAGCTTGAAAGGCACAACCGGTTGCGCGCCATCAGGCAAAAGGCGGATGAAGCAAGGGAACAGCTTCGCCGAATGGAAGAGTCCCTCGCGGCAGCTGAAGCCGAAGCCGAGGGTTGGAATGATAGAGAAATGCCGCCCCTTCAAGAGGGGAATGAGGAGTTGGGTCAGGGCAACGCCCGTCAGCCACCACCACCCCCACCACCACCAAATTTTTGCCAACTTTACCCAGAAGAGCGAAAGCCAAACCTTCGCATTCAGCGAAGAGCCCAACAACACCAGATGTCCTACGACCCAAGATCACCACTCTCCTAGATACTGCAAACCCAACCCTGGCCACCATGCTACTACCCACAAAATCTACCCCGTTATGACGGACTCACTGACCCTCGCCAATTCATAATGAGCTATGAAGCGGCAGTCGCCGCAACAGGGGGAGATGAATCAACAATGGCGAAGTCTTTCGTAATCATCCTTCGTGACATTGCGCAGACTTGGTACAACAACCTTCGCCCCGAAACTATGGATTCCTGGGCCAACCTCAAAGACAGACTCTGCACAAACTTCAAGGGCATCACAGCAGCCCCATCAAAACCCATCGAGTTGTTCAACTGCAAACAAGAAGAGCGCGAGCCGCTGCAAGACTACTGGCGAAAGTTCATCCAGATCAGAGCAAGAACTCCGGGGATATCCGACGAGGTTGTGATCCTCGCTGCGGTCAGCGGCCTGCGTCCAGGTCCATGTTCCTCAAAGTTTGCCAGGAAACCAGCAAACACAATCGAAGAGCTCCATGATACAATGGAAAGATACTGCAGAGCAAACATGGACTTCAGGGCAAAGTCCAACGCCCGAAGGTCACAGTAGAAACCACAGTTGAGACCCCAAGCGAGAGAAAACAACCCTTGCCAAGATCAAAGCAACATTGGCGCAATCAACAAGGCAAATCCACTCGAAGATCAGAGAAGGGGAACTCAGCCTTCGGGCAACCAAAATCCACAAGGATTCCCACCCCCGCCTGACCAAAGAAACCAACAGAGGGACCCGGCCAAAATGTATTGCCATTTTTGTGGCCTTGGAAAAGGGCACACAACCAAACAATGCGAGTGCTTTGCCAGAGGAAAAGAGTATCAGGAATCCAAAAGAGCCTCTTCAACAGAAAACCGAACCATCAATCATACCAGAAAGCTAAACTTCAACCCAACCCACCCTCCTTACCAGTACACCCCCATAAACTACGGCTTACCTTCGCACCAACCATTCTACGTTCAACACCCACACTACAACCACACCTCATATCAGCCAACCTCGATTCCTCAACGCCAAAATGTACCATACACTGTCACATACCCAACAACCCCTCAACCCCAAACCAACCAACAAGTGAGCAACACTCTACCACCACCACCACCACCAATACCAGCCTTGCCAGCTCCTCAACCTGTCAAATCCGAAGCCCAAACCCAGACAACCATCAACAACCCAACATCAACCTTCGGTGTTACACTAGCTATCACCGGAGGCTCTAACGAAGATCATGGCAACAAAAGGTAGAGGAAAGAACATACTAGAAGAGTGCACCACGTAGCCATCGAAGGACCGCACAAATTTGGGCGATGGTCCCATATCCCAATAACTTTTGACTCCGGTGATATGAAATTAAGGGATTACCCTCATACTGACGCTATGGTGATCGAAACTAATCTAGCAGGTTGGACAGTCACCAAAATCCTGGTTGACACCGGAAGCTCTGCAGACATTCTGTTTGCCACAACCTTCGATAGCATGAAGCTTGACAGAAACCTCTTGCAACCCGCTGGCAACCCCCTATACGGTTTCGGCGGTCAACAAGTAAGAGCTATCGGTAAAATATCTTTACCCGTAAACTTCGGAGACCAGGTGAACTGCAGAACAGAGCACATAACCTTCGATGTGGTTGACATGTTTTATCCTTACAATGCAATATTTGGCCAAGGGGTCACCAATGCGTTCAACGCAGTCATCCATCCTGCATATCTTTGCATGAAGCTTCCTGTCCCAAAGGGGGTCGTTGCAGTATACAGAGATCAAGATGTTGCGCGAGCCGCTGAAGGAACAATAGCACCTGGGCAACGTAATGTTCACAATCTAACAAACCATCAAATATCAAAGCCTCACAGCGAAGGTGAAGCAATCAATGATCAAAAATAGCATCACCCAAAGAGGAAACCAAACAAGTTCAACTCTTTGTGGGCAACTTCGAAAGAAAGGTACTCATCTCAGTCAACTTAGACCCCCAGTCAGAAAACAACCTCATCCTTTTCCTCAAGGAAAACTCTGACACCTTCGCTTGGTCTGCGGAGGACCTCAAGGGAGTGAACAGAACCTTGATCGAGCATAGCCTGAACATAAAGCAAGGTTATCGCCCAGCCAAACAAAAGCTTCGCAAAATGTCAGAAGAAAGGAAAGAGGCAGCGAGGGCAGAAGTAAAAAGACTCCTGGATGCAGGGGTCATCCGCCCAGTAAAATACCCAACATGGCTTTCAAATGTGGTCCTAGTATAGAAGAAGAATAGGAAGTGGCGAATGTGCGTAGATTTCACGTGCTTAAACAAGGCTTGCCCGAAGGATGATTTTCCCCTACCAAACATAAGCACCTTGGTTGACAGAGCAGCTGGTTGCCAAATGCTTTCTCTCCTCGACTGTTTCTCGGGGTATCATCAAATCTGGATGAATGAAGAAGATGAGGAAAAAACAAGCTTCATCACACCTTCGGGCACTTTTTGCTTCCGAAGAATGGTAGAAGGTTTGAGAAATGCAGGATCCACCTTCGCTCGCATGACGTCTGAAGTCTTCAAAGATGAGCGTGCTATCTCCGCCTACGTCGATGATCTGATTGTTCAAAGCGAACAAAAAGAGAGCCACATTTCAGACTTGGCAAGAGTGTTCAACAACCTTCGGTCAGCCGGATTAAAACTAAACCCCGAAAAATGTGTTTTCGGGGTAAGCGAAGGAAAACTGCTTGGTTGCATCGTCTCAGCAAGGGGAATTGAGGCCAACCCCAATAAAATCGACGCCATCACCAACATGGAACCCCTGACAACAAAGAAAGCAGCTCAGCGCTTGTCAGGCCGCTTAGCAGCACTAAGCAGATTCATCTCTAGATCAGCTGAGCGAGGTTTACCCTTCTTCGAAACTCTGAGAAGTACTGCTCCGTTCAATTGGGGACCTCGGCAGCAGAAAGCTTTCGAGGACTTGAAAAAGTATCTCAACAACTTGGCAGTCTTAACCAGCCCTAGCAAAGGGGACTTGCTACTGCTGTATGTGGCAGCTTCGCCCCATGCAACCAGCGCGGCGTTGATCAAAGAGGTGCATGAAAACAGCAAAACCAGGCAGGCCCCAATCTACTATGTGTCAGAAACCCTCGAGGGTCCCAAGCGAAACTACTCAGAGCTCGAGAAGATAGCATACGCCGTGGTCATGTCGTCGTGAAAGCTAAAGCACTATTTCCAGGCATACGAAATCCAAGTACCCTCAGCATACCCCCTCGAAAACATATTCAAAAATAATGAGGCAGTCGGCAGGATAGCAAAATGGGCAATCGAATTGAACAGCTATACCATAACCTTCGTGGGAAGAACAACGATCAAATCGCAGGCCTTAGCAGATTTCATAGCCGAATGGACTCCAAATCCTCGCAAGGATGGAGTCGTAACAGATCCGTTTTGGACAGTATATGTCGACGGAGCTTGGGGAGCAGCTGGAGCAGGAGCCTCGGCTATCCTAGTTTCGCCATCTGGATCGAAGCTACGATACGCAAAAAGACTCAACTTCAAGTGCACAAACAACTCCGCAGAATACGAAGCTGTAATATTAGCACTTTCAAGGCTTCGAGCATTATCAGTCCGAAGGGCGCTCATTAGCACAGACTCCCAAGTCATCGCGGGTCATATTGAGAAAAATTACAAAGCAAAAGATCCAGAGCTACACAAATATTTACAATATGTCCGAAGGTTAGAATCTTTCTTCCTCGGCATAACAGTGAAAGCAATTCTGAGGTTAGAGAACAGCGAGGCCGACAGCCTGGCCAAAGCAGCAGCACAACAACTACAGCTGCCCCCTGATGTGTTTCACGAAGTAACAACTCAATCAGCAATCGAAGCCTCCGAAAAGACAGCGAAGCTAATCAATGCAATCCAGAGCGAAGACTGGAGAGCACCTATCATGGCATATATCAATGGGTTGCATGAACCCGAGTCCAAGGAGGAAGAAAACAGACTCAAACAAAGAACTCATGGATACAGAATAGTGGACAACGTTTTGTTCAAAGCCTCGGTGACCTCGCCATGGCTGAAATGCGTGTCAACGGATCAAGGAAAGGATATCCTCAAACTTATGCACGAAGGTATTTGCGGTTCACACAATGGCCCAAGGGCGCTAGTTGGAAAAGCTTTTCGTCAAGGCTTCTACTGGCCAACAGCTTTACGAGACGCAGAAGATATCGTCAAACGTTGCGAGGGCTGCCAATTAACAGCAAAAACACAAAACGCCCCAGGGGCCCCAACAACGCTGATATGCCCAACATGGCCCATGCATAGATGGGCAATGGACCTCGTTGGTCCACTACCAACAGCTCCAGGAAACCTCCGCTATGCGGTGGTAGCTGTGGAATACTTCACCAAGTGGATTGAGACTAGACCGTTGGCTTCTATCGCCTCTCTAGCCGTGAAAAAATTCTTCTGGCAGCAAATAATTTGTCGCTTCGGAGTTCCCAAACATCTAACTGTCGATAATGGCACTCAGTTTGACAGCGAGGTCTTCAAGGAATTTTGTGCACAAATTGGAACAATCTTGTGCTTCGCTTCAGTCCGACACCCTCAATCCAATGGCTTAGTTGAAAGAGCCAACACAACAATTTTCCAAGCCATATCCAAAAAATTACAAGGTAGACCCAAGGGAAAGTGGGAGGAAGAGCTAACCTCGGTAACCTAGTCCCATAACACTTCGGAATGTAGAGCTACCAAATTCACACCTTTCAGGTTCCTATTTGGCGAAGAAGTCGTGTTACCAGAAGAATTGAAGTATGGCTCTCTCAGAGCAACCCTCGAACCAAATGAACAAAACCAACTGCTCGACAAAGATCTGCTCGAGGAAACGAGATGCAACGCAGTGCACAACCTTCGCAAGTATCAAGAAGAAACAAAAAAGTGGAGAGACAAAAAGGTCAGAATCAAAGAACTGAAGAAGGGTGACCTCGTCCTCATTCGCAAACAAAACGCCAACATGGCGGGAAAATTTCAGCCAAAATGGACGGGACCTTACCTGATAGTAGAGTGCAATCGTCCTGGTTCCTTTCACCTCTCTGACAGCGAAGGAAACCACATACCCCACACCTGGAATGTTGACGACCTTCGCAAATTCTACCCATAGCGGAGCCTTAGCGAGCTCTCGCAAAATGTAATTCGCCTTTAATCTCCTTTTTTCAGCACCATACTTGTAACCAAAACAAAGGAGCTGCACTCTTTTTCCTTACGAAGGGGCGTAAGGTTTTTTAACGAGGCAGTTTCCAAGTCCTTAATAAAGGCATCAACCCCCGAAAAAATAAAACTCTAAAGTCCTTTTTTCAGTTTTCCATAAACATCGATAAAAGCAGATCTTATCCAAGAGCGCTTATAATCGATGAAAAACACCGAAGATTGCTTCGAAACACAATTTTTTTCGAAACAAACTTGGGAAAAGCAAACTTCACCTCCACCTAAGATAAGGGGAGGCGCGAAGTCAAAAAAAGTCGAGCACCCTCGCAAAAAACGCTAGGGGCTCGCAAAGCAAACTTCACCTCCACCTAAGATAAGGGGAGGAGTGAAGTCCAAAAAAGTCGTGCACCCTCCAGGGGCTCGCAAAGCAAACTTCACCCCCACCTAAGATAAGGGGAGGCGCGAAGTCCAAAAAAGTCGAGCACCCTCGTGAAAAAACGCCAGGGGCTCGCAAAGCAAACTTCACCCCCACCTAAGATAAGGGGAGGCGCGAAGTCCAAAAAAGTTGTGCACCCTCCAGGGGCTCGCAAAGCAAACTTCACCCCCACCTAAGATAAGGGGAGGCGCGAAGTCCAAAAAAGTCGAGCACCCTCGCGAAAAAACGTCAGGGGCTCGCAAAGCAAACTTCACCTCCACCTAAGATAAGGGGAGGCGCGAAGTCCAAAAAAAGTCGAGCACCCTAGCAAAAAACGTCAGGGGCTCGCAAAGCAAACTTCACCTCCACCTAAGATAAGGGGAGGCGCTGTTTTAGTAAACACCTCTCTCAAACGAAAAACGAGCCTCGCTAAAAAGAAAAGGGGGCGTCGCTGTTTTAATAAACACCTCTCTCAAACGAAAAACGAGCCTCGCTAAAAAGAAAAGGGGGCGTCGCTGTTTTAGTAAACACCTCTCTCAAACGAAAAACGAGCCTCGCTAAAAAGAAAAGGGGGCGTCGTTGTTTTAGTAAACACCTCTCTCAAACGAAAAATGAGCCTCGCTAAAAAGAAAAGGGGGCATCGCTGTTGTAGTAAACACCTCTCTCAAACGAAAAACGAGCCTTGCTAAAAAGAAAAGGGGGCGTCGCTGTTTTAGTAAACACCTATCTCAAACGAAAAATGAGCCTCACTAAAAAGAAAAGGGGGTGTCGCTGTTTTAGTAAACACCTCTCTCAAACGAAAAACGAGCCTCGCTAAAAAGAAAAGGGGGCGTCGCTGTTTTAGTAAACACCTCTCTCAAACGAAAAGCGAGCCTCGCTCAAAAGAAAAGGGGGCGTCGCTTTTTTAGTAAACACCTCTCTTAAAAAATAAAAACGAGCCTCGCTAAAAATAAAAGGAGGCGTCGCCTTTTCAGTAACAACAAACGAGCCTCAACATTTGACGGCGAGGGTCAAATATCATTTTTCTCAAATTGCAAAAATGAATAGCACCTGCACGAAACAACCTTACAATTGTCCGCTTATGTACAAAGTGACCACAGTATGATACACACTAAATAGAAAGAATAAAATTACAAGGAACCATCACCATCCTCAATCAACATCAAATCATCAAAACCCTCGCTACTTTCATCAAATCCTAAATCCACCGGAACTATGGGTCCCCACAACAAAGGAGCCGCAGGAACAATTGGCAGTTCCCCGGGCAAAACCCTCGCTCTGTACATATATCTCAGGTCTGTATCACTAACTTCCGAAGGCTCCTCGGAATTACAAGTGAACCATCCGAACCCATTTCAAGGTTCCTTCGCCCAAACAAAAAATCCAAAGCAGTTCTCTCATCAATGTCATCGTCGACAACAGGTTGCGCAGAAGATGAAGAAGAACCAAACAAAAACCATGTAGCTTGACGATAAGTATAATCTGCATCACGCCAAAAACAACTCGATCGACTATTCTTCAGATCATACCTTCACACCTTTGACCACCAAAAGCGCTCAAAAGGTAGCGAAGGATGTTTAACTTAGCTCGAGCCCATGATTCACCAGTCATAAAAATATCCTGATAATTTAGCGTCAGTGGCATCACATCAAATACTTCTAGCACGGTTCCATCAGGAACCTGCATTTTCACAGAGTTAAACAAAATATCTCAGTGTCACCAAGTCATTTCCACCACCCAACATATTACAAAATGACCCTCGCTTGAGCTATCCCTATTTTTCACACCTGCTCGGCACCACCATGCTCTTCTACAACAGCTTCGCCAGCCGAGGCATCCAAACCCTCGCCAGTTGCAGCAGCCTCCGCCATAGTTTGTTCACCAACAGGCGCTTCAACCGTCGCTACCTCCTCTACGACAGCCTCTCCAACAAAAGGGACCCCCTCGACTGAGGGTACCGCCTCAACAGATGGAGCCTCCGCAGTAATGTGCACAGGCACAGCCTTGGAGCAACCAACAACATCGTCAGTGGCAGACGGCGAAGGTATCGCGTCCCTCCGAGCCTACAAGGAAAAACGAGGGGAGGAGGGGGAAAAACTCATAAATTGATACTATCACTTTCCTCACATAAACAAACCCAAAACCAAACTTTTTCTGATATCACAAACCTGACGTGTAGCTTCGACAGCCTCTTCGAAGGCAAGTGCGCGGCCCCCACCAGCAATCCAGAACTTGCGAAGCAATCGCATCGCACAGTTCCGAACCTCCGCGTCATTAACCTTCATTTGGCGCACTTCGTCAACCGTTAGGAAAACGTGGATTGGCTTTCTAATATTGCGAAGGTGCTCGCAATCTTCTTGGCGAAGTGTACCGGCCATCGCTAAAGCTCCGGCATAGCCCCCAAAATCAGCAGCATTACCAACCAAAGAGCTAAACACATCAAGTTCGTTACACAACCAATTTTCAAAGGCCTCTACATTCACAGCGGGCAACGGCTCCCCGACAGAGCCGCCGGCTTCAGTCAAGCAGGTATCAACCTTGACCTTTATTCTTCCCATGCTCTCCCGCCACGCATCTGACTACGAAGCCATTTCCGAGGTCAATTCTTCTATACGGCTCCTCGCAGAAATCAAATCTTTATCCTTATCATGGCAGGCAGATAGCAGCTCAGTGTTACGGTTCACAACCACCTGCGCCTCTTCTCGGGTTTTCTTAACCTTTTCCAAAGCCGCTTTAAGCTCAATCTCTTTGTTTTCCAAGCTTCGCCGGAGATCTTTATTCTCTTTTTCAACCCTTGCAAAACGTGTGATCATGTAGTCATGGTTACAACTAGCCCTCCGACGCGCAGAGCGATTGAGAAGCATCAACTCAGCCAGCTTAACATCAATGTCATCTTGAAGCTCGCCCAATGGCTGGTTGGTCAGCCGAAGCTCCGCCTCCGGCACACAAACTCGACCAAATACACGGCCAAGAAAACGCCTTTCCTCCGGAGTGCACTGCAAATGGCACTCTCGAAGGTCAGGACTCATGAAAAGCTCCGTGGCTGGATCGGTAACACCAATCTTACTAGCAAAATAAGGCAGAGTAGAACGGCTAGCTTCGCCATATGGCCTTTTTCCTGGGTTTCTCTCAGATTCAAGGTCACTAGCCACCTCAACACCATCAACCCAAATGTGCGACTCCGCGTACTCGAGCACTGACCCTCGCTCGGGACTGTCAACCTCGAGATCACGGAGCACCTCATCAATATCACGTGCGGCTTCTACATCAGCGCTTGATGAGGCAACCGCTTTCCCACGGTCATCTCCCACGGTGATATTGATGAGGTGACCTTAACGGTGCAAAAAACGGCCCGGCCCAAGAGTAGCCGCGGGCGTCGCTGCCAAGGGTCACGTTACGTTTCCCATCAAAGGGCGCTGCTTGGGCCTAAGTATCGTTCTTTAGATCCAAGACATCGAGGGGCTACTGTTGGGGGAAGGGACCCTCGGTAGTGGCACCACGCAGGCTGGCTCAAAGACGGCCTTCGCGCGACCCACGCACCTCCACGACATTTATTGAGTCCCTCGGATCGCTTTCCTAACCTTCGGATATTGGTTCGATCCTCGTAGACTTTATGGCTCTTGCAGGCAATTTGGCGTGAAGAACATAGAGGGTGACCCTCGCGACATTCCCGCGAGGGTACCTTCGCTGAAGGCGTCGAGCTCAGCGGGTGGGAAACGAACGCAAGCCTCGCGACTGGCGAAGCCGAGAAGGCGACTCCTGTTTTCCTGCGAAGGCGTGCAGGAGCCGACTGGCCGCGAACAGGAGGAAGTCGAGTTAGGGTTTCCACTTTCTCTGTGCTTGTACGATTCTACCCTTCCGTTGTATGACGTGAAGGAATCTTTCTTGTACCCTTTTGTAAATTGGTCAGTGTCCCTTGGTATTCCCTATAAATACCAGGGATGAACAGTGTAATGTCACATTTTTTGGGGAGTAGAGCTACAGGACCACTGTTCTTGCTTCCTTATACCCTCGCACTTAGTCTGACGACCGGCCACCTTCGCCGCTCCCCTGCGCGTGAGCAGGGGTAAGGCAAGTGTGTTCCCAACAGAGTTCAAATGGATCAATCGAACAAAGTCAATTCAATTGAGTATTAAGGATGATTCTTTGGAGAGAGGTCACTTCTCCCTTTTGTAGGGGCATGCCGCCTTTTGTAGGTTAACCAAGCGAGGCTTGAAAGGCTAACATGGAAGTGGAGATCTAAAGTGTCATTGGAGATGCTTAGTTGAAGAAATCAACAGGGTTGATCTAGACAGCAAGAAACACCCAAAAGGAGAGCAAATCATGGCAATTCAAGTAGTATTTTCAAGCAAGCTATGATCAAATGAAGAAGCAACCCAACCACAACAAGAAGTTAGTGCACTTGATCATAAGTGGTTTTCAATTCATATGGGCAAAGAATGGAATTCATGTTTGGTATCTATTGGTCTTCACCAAGCTATAAATGGATTTCACATTGCAATTGGAGAAACAAATTGGAATCTATGTGACTATCCTCTTTTCCAAGACAGCAACGATATCATTGTAATGTGCATGATCATTTCATCCCTTACTAGTATGGCAGTTAGTGCATATAGTACATGCTTAATAGGATCATGCATAACAATTGAAAAGTTTAAATTCATAGCCTTACCACTATTGCTTAATTGATTATATGATCTAGTGGTTAGTATATGAGTTTGTTCACGAGCTAGTGAACCCAAGTACTTGATCTAAAAGATGAGCATTCAAGTGTCTAATTCAACGTGAGTAAGATAACCATTGAAAAATGTGTGAAGAAAGCTTACTCCAGAGCAAACCGAGTTAGATATCTTGTGCAAATTTAATAATTAAGTCACAAATGAGAGGCTCATGACAAGAGTTCAAGAAGAATATAATAAAGCAAATGGATATCAAGTTCAAACACATTCAAGTGCTATCTAGACTCATCATTTCTTCATGTGGTATCTCTTCAAAATGGTATATGATCTTTCAAGTGATATTTACCAAGTGGTGTCTAGATCAAGCTCACAAGTGGTATCCTACAAGACTTCAAGTGATCCACAACCTTAAGTAATCAAATCAAGCAAAGATCCCTCATCTACAAGAACCCAAGCTTACCAAGTGGATGACCCGTGCTATGACATAGTGGGAGATGCCCCACTGATTGGTATCAAGGTCAAAAATCCTACAAGTGTTCTACATGTAGTATTTCAATGTGGTTTTCATGCATCTACATGTGGTATCTACAAATGGTGTCATTCCAACCTATATGGTAGTGTCCATAAAAAATGAAAGACTCAAGTTTCAACCATCTACCCTAGTGCAACCCTTTGTATCAAGAGAAGCATGCCTTTTATGGTCATTGATGACAAAGGGGAAGAAATTATGGCAAAGATATGTCAATTGTGATATGTCAAGGAGAAAAGGGGAGAAAGCAAGAAAAGAAGATGGACATGGATCATAAGGGAGCAAAATTGATGATGAAGGATCAAAATTCTTGGACAAAGAGAGCACACAAGTAGGGGGAGCAAGCTCATGAATACATGTTTGATGCATTTGGTTGTGCATTACATTTGCTTCCTTGCTTGCATTGCATATGTTCTAAGTTCCTATATGCTTGTGTGCAATATTTGGTAGATCTAAGACTTGGATGATGATTGTTTTTCCTTCAATTGGTAACTAGAACTTAGTCTTAGTGTAGCAAGTGGTAACTAGAACCGTAACTAGAACCTTGATTATAATGTGGATCTCACGTGGTATCTAGATTCACTTGTTTCTAGCAAGGTTGATGCTAAGGATGAATTAAAGTGTGGTATACACGCTACAAAGGTACAATTCTATCTTGTATACCTTAGCATCACTTCGTAGTGCTAACACTCCCACAAATTTCATATTTATGCATGTGTGCAAGCTTGAAACCAAACCATTTAAGAACACATGTAGGGGCAGTTATCACTACCAAGTTGTGTTGTATGGTTCTTATCCAAATCCTCTCATATGGTCTTAATGTTGGATAAGTAACATAAAATCCAAACTAAGTTAGCAATTTACATTCTTGTGAAGTGCTAGCTTGGAATAAGCTTAATTTCCATATCTTTGTAGAGTTGTCATCAATTACCAAAAAGGGGGAGATTGAAAGGTCCTAGTTTGGTTTTGGTAATTGAGTGATAACTTTAGGTGGACTAATTGTGTTTATATGAGATACACAGGTGATTAGTACAAGGTGAAATGGTTTGGAGATATTGCAAAGGCTCACACATGTGACGAAGGAGCTTATTGCATATGTGACATGACATGGAGTCATGTGGCTAAGATGGTAAAGATCAAGGCAAGACTTGGCTTGATGGACCGGTTGCGAAGGTGAAGGGCAAGTTAGAGGCTTTGAAGCCGTTGGTACCGAGTGTCGGGAATGAAAGGACCGTGACGCCTAAGAGGGGGGTGAATTAGGCAACTAAAACTTTTACTCTAAACTAAGGCCTCTAATTTCCACCTAGTCAAAACCTATGTAAGAAAGTAAACTATCTAATGTGCAACTAAGGTTTCGCTAGGTGTGTTTGCTATCTCTACAACAAAAGGAGTTATGCAACCTAGATTCCAAACTATCAACTAGCATATCAAGCTAGGAAAGGTAAAGCACATGCACAAGGTAGCAATGTAAATGCGGAAGCTAAAGAGTGTGATAGAGATGCAAAGTCCCATCGACAACTCCAGTATTTTTACCGAGGTATCGAGAAGCGCACAAGCTTCCCCCTAGTCCTCGTTCGAGCCCCTCGCAAGGAATCCCTCGCAAGGGCCAAGCTCCCGGTCGGGTAACTCCGTGGATAGCTCCGGGTCTTCCTCACACGCAAGTGGGTCTCCGGTTAAGCCACTCGTGGCAAAGCCTCTCCCAGATGCTCCCCGCCGTCTTCACTATCAAGATTCCGGCCGAACCACCACGGGCCTTGTTCCCTTCGGTACACGGAGGCGGCCACACCACTAACGCGGTTGGTGTGGTCTTGCAAGACTACAAGTCCCGCCGATGTACAACTACGGTGCGTGCAAGCACTGGTAGATAAGAGGTTTTCAACCTCACTAAACACTAGGCCTAACACCTAGAGCAAGCGCAAAGCGGTGGTCTAACTAGCTTAAGCACTTCGCAAAGCACCTACACTAATCACCTAGTATATCACTTGAGCACTTTGGTGGCTAGAGCAACTAAATGTGTCTATACACTTGGTATACTTCCTTGAGCTCCAACCATCATGTTTTGGCTGGCCATGGGGCTATATATAGAGCCCCAAGCAAATAGAGTCGTTGGGCACCAAAGATGGTCTTCACTGCGCAGCATCGGATGCTGGAGTCGTGACCATCGGACGCGTCCGATGCTCCTTTAACGGCTAGATGCCAGCCTGGCACTGTGTCGCAACGGCTACTCAGCGTCCGATGCCTCATCATCGGACGCGTCCGATGCTGCCAGAGCCTCTCTGGAACCTTCCTGCATAGGCATCGGACGCAGGGTCTCAGCGTCCGATGTACTCGGTCTCAGCGTCCGATGCTCCTGCTGGCGCTGACACGAGCTAGGGTTTGCCATCGGCGCGTCCGATGCTTGCGTGGGCAGCGTCCGATGCAGCGTCTGATGTCCCTTTCTTCACGTTTTCTTGCGCTGTCTTGGTTCCAATCTTGTGCCTTGCACTTTGCTTGATCTTTAGGGTCTTCTACTGAGCTTCTAGAGTCTTGCTTGAGGTGTTGATCATTGGATCATCACGTAGCCTTTGTCCAAGTCACATTTGCACCCTATTGGACTACAAAACAAACACTTGCAAACGCATTAGTCCAATTTGGTTATGTTGTTCATCAAACACCAAAATCCGAAGTTAAATGGTCTGAGGTCCATTTTCCTTACAGGGAGGCTTGAGCAAAGACTTGGCGCCGAAGGACCGAAGAAATGGTGAAGGGCAAGTGAGGTCAAGATCGATGGACCATGGAGACCATGTGATGATATGAAGTGGATCATATCATTCGGATATAGGTTGGTGCATGTGTTGCATAAACAATGGAGGAGATGGAATAGAATGCGCAAGGAAAAGATATATTTGTAGGGCATTTCATTTCACCGATCATAGGTATGTAGAGAAGTTTATGATCGGATTTAGGATAGATGGTTGTACTATTAAGAGGAGCAAACTTGTTTGCATATCGGTCATCTAGTGCCATGAGTGATCTAACATTGCGATGTTGCTAGGATCGAGTGGCGTGGTGAGTGCAAGTGCTAATCATTTGAAAATGATTGTGAAAATGCTAACACACATGCACAAGGTGGTGTACACTTGGTGGTGTTGGCACATTTGCGAAGGAGAAGTTGTTGAAGAAGAAGTTGTGTTAAAAGGATGCGTGGAGAAGTGAGAGAAACTAGTGATTAGTCCCTCTCCCTACTGCCGAGCTTGCGAGGTAGGATTCGGCGTTTTTTGAAGGTCACAGAGGTGACCGGACGCTGTCCTGGTGGTGACCGGACGCTTTCGATCAGTGGCCCGAGTAGTCAGCCAAGTTTCGGTGTTGACCGGACTCTAGCTTGAGGAGTGACCGGACTCATCTCTTGGTGCATCCGGTCACGATGACGTATGATGAGCGGGTGAGGTTAGGTGGACTGGACGCTGGGGTGCGTCTGATCAGCCTCGATGGGACGCGTCCAATCAAGAAAAACACTCTCCGGAACCTCTCTATTAATGATCGAACGCTGGGGTTTGTGCGTCTGGTTGATTGTCAGTAGCCGTTGGATGGCACTGCAGCTGACCAGACTCAGTGGACCGGTGCGTCCCGTCGTGCTTTAACTCACGTGGGAGTTGAAGTAGCCATTGGAGATTGGTGGTCGCGGTTGAACGGAGTGGATAGGTGGCGTCCATCCATTGACCGGACGTTGGCTGGGTGCGTCCGGTCGCTGCATAGAATGCCTAGTGAAGGGGCATAAAGGCTAGTTAGCTCGTGGGGCTATAAATAGAAGTGGTGGCCGACCTGGGCTGGTGCTTAGCACCCTTGAGACTGTGTGTCCATGCTTGGGGAGTGCTCGGAAGCCCTCTAACTCACTTGTGCTTGCAAGAGTGCGGATTGATTGCAAGTTTGTGGTCCCTAGTTCGTTGCATTGAGAGATTGCATCGAGTGGCACTAGGTGTTCGTATTGCAAGCCGATGGTTCTTATTAGTCTTGGAGGTTGCCACCTCCTAGATAGCTTGGTGATCGAGTCTCCATCATGAAGCCCGCGTGAAGATTGTGCGTGGCTCCGGAGAAGGATTGCGAGGGGCATTGTGCTCGCCCCGCAGGGATCGCGAAGAGCAACTTTAGTAGAGTGTGTCATTGAGTTACCCTCACTTGTGGGTGAGTTCTTGAGGCGCTCGAGTGTTGAGCTAGGTGTGGTGTCTATTAGCCTCGAACTACCAAAGTGTGTGGTCGACACAACGAGGACTAGCTTGGTGGCAACCAAGTGAAGCTCGAGAAAAAAATCATTGTGTCATCTTCGTGTTCATCTTCTCGGTGGTTTGCAAACTCCATTCACTAGCTTTTATTTACTTGTTTATATACTTGTGCTAGTGTAGATTGCTCTTGCACTTCTAGTTAGCTTGTTGTGACACCCCAATTTTAAGAACAAAATTGGAGCACAATATATGTATGCCAGGATCAATTTTCATACATATATCCACATCATAGTAAATATCAAAACAATGCTTTATTAATAATATCGAACTTTATAACAAAAATGACCCTCGGGTCTGAAAGAAAAAGTACAGACTCTCATGAAACTGACTCTAAAATAAACTCTGATGAAGATGCGGAAGATCTGGACTCCATCTCCACAGGAACGTCGACCGGGGGTAGCGCCATCTTAGTACAGGTCGTCTGGATCGTAGCTTCCGTCTTCTGGATACTCCTGCTCCTCGTACGTGTAGTCTCCAGCGTCTGGGTGGGGTAGCAGGGGGGACAAAGAGGAAGGGTGAGTACATCGAAATGTACTCCGCAAGTGTAGGAAATATATGCTTATGAGGCTTATAACAAAGGTAGGCTGACTTTGTTTGACTCAAGCGCCTAAAGCGACACACCCTATTAATCCTATTAATCCTATGCACCTATTTACTAGGTTATAGACAGACTCTGTAGAAAAGTATCAACACTCGGAGTCGCACCGAGCAAACCACAATCGGAGTCACACCGAGCAACCAACACCTGAAGTCCATCAGGCAACCACACCTGAAGTCCATCAGATGACCCGAACCCAAAACCGACCAGTAACCAACTAATCTCGAAGAAGTCCAAGCCGCTCGTGACCGTGAGCACGGCTGATATATCAGTTTTACACTCTGCAGAGGTTGCACATCGTTACCCATGAGTCGTGCAGATCCCGTCACGCTAAACACTGCCAAGGTGCTTAGCAGGTTGCACTGCAAGGCCTTTACAAAGCCCCTCCAAGCCTGTGTTACACGTACTCTAAGGTTTCTCCCCTGTCCATAAGTCAACGACCCCAAGGGACCCCTCTTGAGCCACTATACAACCCCCGTGTAGCATAACTTGGAGAATACTAATTAATTAGCCAGGTCCAGCCCATCTAGATCTCATGGCTGCGCTGTTAAGCCGGGTTACAGGCTTCGAGAACCGGGTCCTAGGGATCCAGGCAGGATATGTCCAGCACGAGCCCAGAACCAGAAAACCAAAAGCAGCTGCCGAGTCCCACGGCACAAAACCACCAATACGGGTCCATCCTGCCGGATTTACCTAATAACCATGTTACTACAAAATTACCATGTCCACATTCGTTTCATATTTCATTAATCAAGATTATAAACATTTTAACTCCCATCCCAACCATGACTGCAAGGCTAAGCAAGACACCTGCCCGAACATCCCAAAACAGGCGACAAGGAAGATAGAGCAAGATCTAGTAAACCATAATATAGGATTCAAATTTGACATTGCATGCATCTACTAGATCTAAACTACTCTAATACCAAAAGTAAAATAAAGTAAGTGCAAGATGTTCAAGGACACTTGCCTTCGGACTGGGTCGAATCAACTGGGTCGCAAGGATGGTCTGGAGCGTCCTCGAACTCCGCACTCTCTGGCCCAATCAACATACATGGCACATACAAAGCGAAATGAATAACGGTACAACAAACAGTATGAAAACAGTAAACTAATAGATCTACTGCGTAGAGAACGAAATTATGAAACTAACGCAAGTTGAACGGGTCGAATCGGAGTTAGAACGCAAAAGTTATAAGCGTTTGAATCTGAGTGGCAGTTCTGTAAATAGATTGAACTCATTTTCGTATTCTAAATAAATAAAATCTGAATTTAAAAGTCACCTGGACCGGGCCTCATTTATCCGAAAGATGAGGGGTTAGATCGGAAGAATTCGCAGACTCAGCGCACATGGCGACTGGACCGCGGGTTGATTACGAAAAAAGTAGAGGACTCTTTAGCAAAATGGCATCGGTGAAGGGGTATGGTCGAGTGTCAGCCGTTGATCGCTGGATGGATGGCTGAGATTAGATCGGGGAAAGCGGCTGTGCAGAGGACTGCGCCTCGTTTCCGCAAAACCAGAGGGGCTTATACGCAAGATTTGCAAGACTCAGTGAACAGTGAGATCGGACGGCGGGTTCATTAATAAAAAGTTAAGGGGTTACTTTGCAAAACAGGCCGGGCGCGGCCGTGTGGTCACCGAGTGGCGCTGATGTGGAGACACGTGGCGCTTGCCGATTGGCTCGTTGTGTCGCGTGGTACGAGGACTCGCTGACCTGGCGACCGTGGACCGAGTCCACGATCCCGTGGATCGGGCTCATACCGGTTCGACGATGGGATCTAATCTAGGCCATTCAAAGGAGATCGGACGGCGCCGGATAGAGGAGTGGGGGTGCTGGCGGCGCCGGTGATGCTACGCGCGGCGGCGGCCGTGCGGAAGGCGGTGGCGCCATGGCTGGTGCTTACGGCAAGGGCCTAGAGGCCAGTAGAGAACACGGGATTGGTAGGGATCGGAAGCGGAGCTTACAGCGGTCTCGGTGGAGGTGTTCTTGGCGCCGGTGGAGATCCGGAGACGGCAGACCGCGTGGTCGTCGCGGCGGCGGTGCTTGAGTGCTCCGGTGAGGTCGAGGGAGGTATGTTCCGGCCCAGATTCGCTTCGGGGTAGATCTCCTGGACGCGGCACGGCCCCGCGAGTTTGACGGAGGGCGGAGGGGAAGGGGTGGTAGGCTCTGCGGTGGACGGTCGAGCTCGTGCCGAGCTTCGGCAATGGCGATGGCGTGCGAGAGGGATCTCGGGAGAAGCAACCGAAGAGATGAGAACGCAGCGGTGCTCGGGATTGGCTTTGAAGGGCGAGGAGGGAGGTGGGGTGGCGGCTGGCTCGGTTTTGTAGACCGATCGAGGGGAGCGGAGAGTTGAGCACCCGCTCTGGTCGCGCGAAGGGCGGGGAGGGAGTTGAGGACGATGGCTGACAGCGAGGGGCCACTCGTCAGCGCCAAGGAGGAGCCGGCGCGCGCCGGCGTTGGGCCGGCTCGGCGTGAGCGTGGGCCGCGCGGGGAAGTTGGGGAGATGGGCCGACGCTGGTGAGGAGAGGGAGGGCCGGTAGAGAGAGAAGGGTGAGGGTGGACTGGGCCGGTTTAGAGGGAGGGGGTGGCCGGTTGGGCTGGGATTGAGGTAGGTTGGGTCCTTTGCCCTTTTTTCCCTTTTTGTTTTCTTCTCCAAATTCTTTTGAAACCAAATTCAAATCAGTTTGAAACAAAACTAAGTTGCAAACTTTTCAAAATATTTTCCCTAGGTTTTGCAAATAAAATTTTGACTTTGAATTTGTACAATTTTGTAAACCTTTTTATTTAATTTTGAAATAGAATAAATTCGATTCGCCCTATTCGGGTTTAATAAATCATTTACCACACAATAAAAAAAATATGCAATGGCATGAATGCAACATGAAAATGATAAATAAATTTTATTTTCCTCCTCTAATAAACTAGCCAACCTATTTAGTTTCTAAATTCTTTAATTAAATTGGGGAAAAATTAAATCAGGGTGTTACACTTGTGTAGCTTGCTAGTTACATTCTTTATTTGCCTGTGTAGCGTAGAATTGATCCCATGAGTGACCAGCTGACTTGTAGTCTTGCTAGTCACATTACTTAGTTTATGTAGCTATGTTAAGCTCTCTAACTAGGCTTGTATAGCCTTGTTATTGAGCATTGATAGTTAGCTTAGACATTGTGCTTTTGTTTAGTGACATGTGTAGGAGCTCCCCGGTTGATTGAGTACTAGTTGCTTAGGTTTGTGTAACCTTGCAAGCTAGAATTGTTTAGGTGAGCTCTAGCTAGCCCGACACCTTATTTGCATTATTTAGGATCTTTTGTAAGGTGTCATAGAGTATAAGTACATGGGAGTAGTCTTGGCTAGACTGATAGTTTTAATTCCACATTTGTTTCGGATAGCCGGTGCGATTAATTTTAGAAAGGACTATTTACCCCCCTAGTCCGCCATCTTGACCCTTTATCGTCGCACATCCCATATACTCTTTTGTTGTCGTCAAGTGCCAGCTACCGCAACTGGTCCTCCGGCCCTCCGATCCGTCAGTCCAAGCCTCACGTCCTCCTTTTGCCACTCTCAGTCCATCGGCACGGCACGTCTCTACTTGACCTTCACCTCACCATCGACCATGGCCTTCGAGCTCCACACCTGCACAACAACACAACCAAGAGATATGTTGCCCACTCACGCCAACACATGAGCCTGTTAATTAATCACTCATCACAACGGGCCTAACCATAAGGGCAGATATCAATCTTGTGTTCGCACATAGAAAAGATAAAAACCACTAGAAAAGCTCTTAACACTTTTGATGACAACCAGTCCGAACCAACGGAGTTTCTTGCGTGTGCGGCTTACAACAAAAACTTAAGGTCATAAAGCTACAGTAACATGGGTCCCATGTCAGGACATAAATAAATTTGCAAAATCCTAGCCACACATTTGCCCCATTCTATCCTCTCATGTCTGTCTCTGTCGCTCCATGGGTCCCAACACCTATGTCCTAAGGGGGGCTCTTCCACGCATGATACACCAGCAGCCGCCACCCCGAGGGGGCTCCCTGATGACACCATCATCATGAAAATTCGTGTCTTTAGTAGTGTTCACCTATTACCACACAGAAAGTAATTGATAATTCTAATTATCTAATTCTAATATAATTAAATGAATGAGTCACAGGCTCACGGTCATTTGGAAGTACCACAATAAGACTTAAATATGTTTAAGAGAATTTGACGAAACCACTTTTATATTGTAAATTTTAGTGCATTTTCCTATAAATTTGGTCAAATTGAAAAGGCTAGTTGATTTAGAACAAAGTCAAAATGAACTATAATTTGATACAAATATAATACTATAGATTACAAATATATTCAAAGCATCTGTATCATCTAGAATTACTGTTGCTTGAATTGAATTGGTTTCCATATAAGCTTTATAAATTTATAGGTTGTATGAGAAAATCCTTGGTTTTTTATTAGTCCCATGATCCATGGAGTTCCGTATGTTTTTAGCATGATTGGTCTTTTTTAATATTTAACCTATTTGGTGGTACCCATGATGCCGCGCCAGTCATCATGGCACGGCTAGCCTGCAATCGTGGCCGGTTAGCCGACCGTTGACCATTGACATGGCTACGGTTGCTATGCCAAAGACACTGACGCGACATAGGTGGGATATAGACTCACACTCGGTTTCCTCCCTTCCTCTCTCTCCCTCACTTCTTTCTTCCTCCCCCGCTCAGTTGGGCGAATCCAACGCAAGAACCATCCTCCCCCAGCGAGATCTGCCTCTAGAGCAATTTGGTGGTTGTCCCCAAGCATCCCTCGTCCTAGGGCAAGGTAACCCCTCTTACATTTCGTGTTTTATGGTGGATTTGAAGAGTTGGTCTTGGTATACTAAATATAATCTAAATATATAACCTAACCTAAACCTAACTAACTTCATATAACCTAACTAACTACATATAACCTAACTAACTATGTATACTAATTAAATATATTAATCATACTAACAATACTAACCATACGAATCTAACTAACTAAGTATACTAACCACACTAATACAAGTAGTGTGTAAATACATTTCATCTACCTAAAGCAACCTTTAAAATAACCCTAAGTTCCAATAAACCCTAGCTACCACGAAAACAAGGGTGAAACCACATTTTATATAAAAAATAAGATGAGATTTATCTGTACTACGAAGCGGGATGCCATGGGGTTTGAGCCAAACCAAACTCGAGCAGCGGAGAGGTTCGCCATGGGGCGATGAGGGAGCGGAGTGAGAGTGAGAGAGAGAGAGGCCAAGGGAGTGATCGGGGGAGAGGGCTGGAAACAAGCTGAGGCGGAGACAGATGACAGCAGTCTGGAACGGCGCGCTCGTGTCGGCCTGGGCAGAGGAGGACAATGGAAGAGAGAGCTTGTGTATTCCCCTAGCCATGTCAGGTGGGTTGGCATGATAGGTGCCACGCCTGATCGACTAAACGATGTGACAGGGGGCGTTCATGATACTTGGTGCTAGACCTGAGCATTTTAAGCCCGGCCTACAGGCCTGATCCGGCCCAGCTCGGGCCCGCCGGGTTTTGGTCCACCCACAAACCTTACTGGACAGGGCCTGGGTAGAGATCTTGCTGCCAAAAAAAATTTCTCAGTCCAAAATGGTTATTTTAGCTATTTTACACTATAAACTACACGGACGGCCCGCCTAGGCCCGGGCCCAGCCCAAAAATAGCAGGCCCGACTCGCCTAGTGGACAGTAATGGACGAGATTTTTTCGGCCCGACATAATCAGACTTTTCTTCGGTCCGACCCGAACCAGACCCGACCCGCAGAATGGTCAGGTCTACTTGGTGCGACGTGTAGTTTTGATACGCAAAAGTCAGTGGTGTTAATTTTAGAATTTGTTTTTAAATAAAAATATTAAAAATTTAAAAAATCTCGATTTGATAGTTGATACCCCACTCCGTGACCCATCGGTTGCCCACTCCCCCAGGTTAGAGGGTATCGCCGTATCGCTGTCCAATTGCACCGTCGGTAGTGTTTTTTCTGTGGCTGCTGTTTCGTCGCGTCCAATGTGGCACATGCACTCGGCATACCTCGCATACAGCCGGGGGGGATCATGTATGATGAAAGTGACCTTTTGAAATTGAACATGTCGGGCAGTGACAGCGGTGTGGCTGCTAACTAGTGGTAGAGGACAACTGTCACATGAGCGCAGCAACCAAAATAAACATTCATAGTTGACGATACTGACATCCGAAAATGATGGAACATGGATTTTTCGAATTATTTCTTGATGAAATATATGGATTGGACGACCTTCTTGCCGTGCTTCGTATCAATATAAAAAAATCACCAATTCTTATAGAACATTTTTTTTTCAAATTACTTCTTGATGAAATATATTTTACCTCCCACTTATTCACCGAGACATTAGTTATTATTTTGGCAAACCATAAGTTTGTCATGGGCCTATACCTGCCGCATGAGGGAGTGGTTGAGAGGTTCCATATTTATATATACTGGGCAGAACTTCAGTGTATCTATGTATGTGTGAAGTGTGATCTCATAGTATGTTGTTGACGTCGGAAGTGATCCGAATCAAACACCAGCAGGGCTAGGACGCCCGGAGAGGTTGTGATTCAACCTGAGACAGCAGGAACCCTGGCTAACCGACGAAAACCGATCTAGAGACCGGTTTAGGTTGATCTAGGGTTTTGGGCTCCTCTGTTGATAACTCTAGAACTCCTCCCGGGAAGACCCGTTGGGGAGAAGCACGTAGAGGTTTCTCTAGGACCGGCAAGGCCACCTAGAACGTCGTCGAATCTCGCCGGGAGACGCGCCGAACAGCAAGGTAGAGGAGAAAAAGGGGGTAAGGGATAGTAGATTGATTTTTGATCGATTAGAGTTGGATGCCTCAATCGGTCATGATCCTCTCATATATATAGAGGGGGTTAGTCTTATCCCAATAGAAAACATCTTCAGATACGATCTCCAAGTTTGCTATCCGAACTCTATCAACATATAGAATCCAATCCGGACGAAACAAGGTAACCCTAATCTCGCCGATCCTTAGATCGACCAGATTGGTCTAGATAAATCTTTAATGGGCTTTATCAGTCCATACTGATCAATGAATTATCGCCGGACTTAACCTTCTTCATAACCATAAGGCCTCCGACCAGCACCACCTGGTCGGACACAAAAATTGACTGGTCGGAATTCCAAAATGATCAGACACATTTGACTTAGAATATCTGATTCGTCAAATAGAAGACAAATTCGACTACAATATTACAGGCCGAATACCTCTTCTAAATTTACTTTTACCTATGACACTTTTGAGTGTCAACCTATGTTATTCTGTCTCATCTTTGTGCAACAACGAAGAGTGATTCGGAAAAAAGTCATGTGCTCCCTCCATTTGTAAGATGCTTTAATTCTTTTAGATATATAAATTTATCATAAATTTTTTATATATTTATCATACACTTAGATATATATTATGTGTAAACATATAATAAAAATCATGTGTCTAGAGAAGTCACAAACGTTTAGCTCAGGTAATTCCAGTACCCCAGGACTCAGGCATCCTAGTCTTAATTATTAACTCACTCGGTTGGGTAGAAACTTGAAACCCAGGCACATGCACAGGCACGTTCCCGGTCCCTGCGCGCGCTGCGCTACAACAAACCATGTCACATCACAGGCACATCCGATCCGGGGTGGTATCCAGCCGGCGATCTGTGAGTCCAGGCTCCAACTCCAATTGCTTTCTGTCTTTATCTTTCTCGTTCTCGTTCAATAACCACCTAGGGCCTGTTGGTACAACTTACAACAGCTTCATGAGCTGTTTTTTTTGTCAAACACCATTTTACAAAATAGCTTCACCCATGAAGCTGTTTTATCCCCCTCTCACAAAAAACAGCTTCACCCATGAAGCTGAAAAAAGTAGCTTTTCACAGCTTATACCTTCATTTCTCTCTCTGAAGGACCGAGAAAGCACTAGCAAGACGACCAGAGGGGGTGAATGGGAGCTCAAAAATTTCTCTCGAAACTTTGGCCGATTGTCCTAAAATCAACCCTCAAAAGCTACGACCGAAAACGTGATGCCCACGACCCTTGGAAGAGGGTGGATGATCACTAGGATCACAGCGAGGCACAACAAAACGATAGAAAACTGAACGGCAAAAGAACCGGCACAAGTTCGGCTCTCAGAAACCAAGTCTCGAACGTAGATAGACGGCTACGTTGAGAAATCCCCAAATACCGATGCTAACAAGTAGCAAAGATACATAGAGAGATATCTTGGTCAACTACGAGGCCAAACAAGAGGTCCGGAAACCAAGCGAGAGAGCCGGGAGAGCAAACGCACCAAAACCCAACCTCCAGGCAAATCCCGGACTGTCCAGACCTGGAGTTCCAGACTGTCCGCCCAAGGCCGGACTGTCCGTGGTTAACTGGCGGACTGTCCCCCGGCAGAAAACGCAAAACAGCAGAGTTGCTGCAACCTCCCTGGACAGTCCCGGACTGTCCGCGGTTTACGACGGCGGACTGTCCGCGGTTCAAAAAGAACTCGTCCGTACGAGCTGTGCAGCCACGGACTCGGCTGGAGCCCGACCCCCGCACTGTCCGCGGGTCCAACGGCGGACTGTCCGCGGATGAACAGTGAGGGCGATTTTGATCGCCCCTCTCACGAATCTCTCCAAATTCGATCCAAATCAAAATCCCACGTTCCCAAACTTGGAGAAGATGATCACGGGGTAGTTAGGGGACTATCCCCAAGAAATCATCCGCTCAAATCGATTCAATCATCGGAAAATCGAAAGGGGAAGATCAAGAACGAAAAAGCGCCACGAAAACGAAATCAACCCGATCTACTTGTTCGTGAGGAGTTAGATGAATTCCTTTGGTTGAAATGACCTCCTCTCGAAAATGAACAAGATGATTCAAACGGATTTCGCAAAGACGCAGTATGGAGAGAGATCGAGCGACGGGAAAAACGCGGAGAAAAGAGGAACGCGAAGAACACGAACCAAAACGCGAATCAAGTATATCGATCTGCAACCGTGTGGCTACCACACGCTACAACAGTGAGGTTACGGCCTCACTTCCTCAAAATCTCCAGTACACAGAGGTATGGTTCTCTGCGGATCTCAGCTAGCTACAGCAGGGGATTAGGAGAGCAGGAACCCTAAGTGCAAAGAGCAAATGAACTGAGATAGATGGGGAGGTGGGTGTCTCCCCCTACTTATCCTAATTCTAACTATTCCTAATTCCCACTCTACCTCTAACTAATTACAGAGCGAACCAGCTAAACCCTAAGGTTATTCTGGACCAACTCGATGGTAGGTGGATCCGATGGCCACGCCCGCACAACTTGTAACGTTGCCTCGACGCAACCTCTCGATTGCCGCCACGTGCCGCCACCGCTCTGCACCCCCGGTTTTATGGCCCAAACCGGGAAACCAGCCTTTCCAGCCAACCCCCGGTTTTGAGGCCCAAACCGGGAAACCAGCCCACCAGCATCTGAGTTTTGTGGCCCAAACTCAGCAAACCCTCAGCACCCAGGTTTTGAGGCCCAAACCTGGAAACCGTCCTCAGCCCGAGTTTTGTGGCCAAACTCGGAAACCCTCAGTGCCCAGGTTTTGAGGCCCAAACCTGGAAACCGTCCACCCGATGGTTTTTCTCTGGCTCTACCACCAAACCGACGCCGTAGAAGGGATGCACCACCCGTGCACCCCGTCCACCGACACGTGTCCCCAAGTCCACGACTCAGGCAACACATGACCGCAAGTCTTCGCTCGTCGTTGTCCCAGGCTGCCAGCCACCACAGCTGATCCTCGGGCCACCGGTCCCTCAGTCCAAGCCTCACGTCCGCCCTTCGCCACTCTCGGTCCATCGGCACGGCACGTCTCTACTTGACCTTCACCTTGCCTCTGATCACTGTATCCGTTCTCGACACCTGCACAACACAAGCCAAAGAACATGCGCATCATCCTAGTTGACAATCACTCATCACTCAGAGACTCGGCATACACCCATGTATCCGCAATCTCCCCCTTGATGAGTGCATTGTCAACTACCAACACAAATCATAATGGAAGCAGAAGAAGGAAGAAGGAGAAAGAGAGAGAACTCAACCAAATGACCCAAAAGCATAGCAAAGCCGAAAAAGGTCAAGTGGAAAGGGCGAAACAACTTGGTCCCCAAAGACATGGGCAACGGCTCGACACGGTAGAACAGGCTCAACACCGCTCGCAAATACCAATTAAGAAATCGAAGCAAAATGCTAGTCCCTCAAGATAGAGGCACAGAGGCTCAACACAACTAGCAAAGAAAGCTCGATACCAATGCCTTACGGCCAACAGGAAGCAGCAAAAACTCCCCCTCGAATAGTGCAAGCAACCAGGAAAGCTCCCCGTTAGTTCAAACGGAGAGTAATGATTTGCTATTTCTCCCCCTTAGTTGAAAATGCACTTATCAAGAAACAGTGCTCCCCCTCAGAAAATGCACCACCAAAAGTGCCAACCAGAGAAGTTCTCCTACCAACAAGAGAAGTTCTCCCCCTTCCAAAATGCATATGAGTCAAAATGCAAGTTAGGAGCTTCAGGAGTATACTCAAAAGAGTGCAAAGATGCTCGACAGAGTTCTGATCCGATGACTCAGAAAATGCGCAGAATGCTAGCAAAGGCTCAAACTGATCACTAAGTCTGAAATGAGAGCACAAAGAGCAGTTTTTTAGCCGAAAAGGTATTCACCATCAAAATAGCACAGACATGGATAGACAGGAAGTCAAACAAGTGCTAAACATGTATACAAGGTGAACTACCCCTAGCATAGTTCAATCATCATGCTAATACCAATTGAAAAATGAAGCATATACTTGTGATTTCAAATTTTAATCGGAGTTGCAGCGGTGAAATTACACAAGGTCAGAAATCAACATGTGATTGCGAGAGGTTGAATGCTTGTTATTCCCTAACTTTTCAACTGTGCGAAGCCTATGCATAAGCAATCAGAAGCTTAAAGCAACAGTTTCGGTCATACACTACACAGCTCAAGTTTAACTCAAAGTGCAATGAGAAACAGTCTCGAAACTATGAGGTGCTAACAAGCAAACCCATCTCGATCTTTTCAATTCACTTAACTTGGTTCAGATTTAAAACAAAATATGACATACCAAGCAAGTGAATGACTCAACACTAGAGACATAGCAACCTAGCATACATACATAGCATAAGTGACTTCGACACATTCTATACATGCTAGTTGCACATCTCAATGGTGAACATTTTTAAGTTTTAAGTTCATTAATCAAATTCATCATTTAAAAATAGCTCAGCTCACAACTTGGATCAGTGATCAAAAAGAGCATAAGCTACAGCATCAACATCAAGCATCGGAGCAAAGACTACACAGAGCATAGTTACATTCTTCAGACTATATTCATGAAGCTCAGAATGTAAAAGCGTATGCTGAAATGCAAAGATGCATGAAGAAACCAAAAGGAAGCGAAAACAACTGAAAAACACAAAGTCAGTGTATCATACAAGAGTCAAAAATGTTTCCCCCATCTAAAAGGGGAAACACACAGCAAGCTCACCTCTCAACCGATTAAAAGTTGATTGGTTCAAAGGCTTGGTGAAAATATCAGCCAACTGATGATGAGTATCGACATGGCGAAGGTCGATATCACCCTTCTCGTAGTGGTCTCGCATAAAATGAAAGCGCACATCAATGTGTTTGGTCTTCGAGTGCAGCACGGGGTTCTTAGCAACGCTAATCGCACTCGTGCTGTCACAAAGCAAAGGCACGCGAAAAAAGCTCAGACCAAAATCACGCAAAGTGGCCATCATCCAAAGCAATTGAGAACAGCAGCTAGCCGCAGCAACATATTCAGCCTCTGTGGTAGACTGAGCGACACTAGACTGCTTGCGAGAAGACCACGATACAAGAGAAGATCCAATAAACTGGCAAGTCCCAGAAGTGGACTTGCGCTCGACACGGCAACCAGCAAAATCGGCATCAGAATAACCGCAAAGGGAGAGGGTGGAGGAAGCTGAATACCAAATCCTAAGCTCAGGTGTGAAACGAAGGTGCCAGAAAATGCGCTTCACCGCCTGAAGGTGAGAAGTGTGCGGCGACGCCTGAAAGCGAGCGCACAGACACACCGCGAACTGGATGTCCGGGCGTGTCGCCGTCAGGTAGAGCAGCGACCCGATCATGCTTCGGTACTCCTTCTGGTCCACAGCTTCTCCATCCTTGTTCGCATCCAGGGCCGTTGTGGTCGACATGGGTGTTGGAAGCGGCTTGGCCTCACCCATATCGAACCTCTTCAGCAAGTCCTTGGTGTACTTGCCTTGGTGCACAAACGTCCCTTCTCGGGATTGCTTAATTTGCAATCCGAGAAAGAAAGTCAGCTCGCCCATCATGCTCGTCTCGAACTCCCTGTTCATAGTATCTGCAAACTTGGCAACCAAAGCGTGAGAAGAACCACCAAAAATGATATCATCCACGTAAATCTGGACCAAGAGAGTATCAGTGCCTTGCTTGAGGAGAAAGAGCGTTTTATCTACACATCCCATTTTAAAACCCTTAGCAAGCAAAAAGGTTTTCAACCTATCATACCAGGCTCTAGGGGCTTGTTTCAAACCATATAAAGCTTTGTGAAGTTTAAAGACATGGTTTGGAAACTTGGGATTTTCGAAACCGGGGGTTGTCTAACATACACCTCCTCTTCTATGTAGCCATTTAAGAAGGCACTCTTGACATCCATTTGAAAAAGTTTGAAACCTTTGGATGCAGCAAAAGCCAAGAGTATCCTAATTGCCTCCAAACGAGCTACAGGAGCAAAAGTCTCCTCATAGTCTATCCCCTCCTTCTGACTATATCCCTGGGCTACAAGTCTGGCCTTGTTTCTCACAACATGGCCATCTTCTCCCTGTTTGTTTTTGAAAACCCATTTTGTCCCAATTGGGTGACACTCAGAAGGTGGAGACACTAGAACCCAAACCCGATTTCTCTCAAAGTTCTCAAGCTCCTCATGCATGGCATTGACCCAATCCGGATTCGTCAAAGCGTGTCCAACATCCCGGGGTTCAAAATCAGCAACAAATGCAGAATGAGCAAAGTGAGAGATTTGCCTTGACCGGGTGACGCGTTCGTTGATGCTGCCGATCATCTGCTGAGGCGGGTGCTGGCGCTGAATGTGTCGTGGCGCCTCCCTTGCCGAAGTGGCCTCCCCCTCAACAGCAGCTGGTGCCTCCCCGGGTACAAAAGGTACCGCTCGGGGTGGCGGATCCCACGGCCCCCAGGAAGAAGACGTGTCGGGGCCGTGAGTCATCGTAGAAGCCGCTCCTTGTGGCACAGCAGGTGGAGGGGGTGCTGGATCATCCATACCTTCAGCACCCTTGTCCTCGTCATCAAAAAGAGGCTCACCAACTTCATGATCACCTGCACGCTCAAAACGAGAAGAAGGACAAACCATGGTCTCGTCGAAGGTGACATCGGATGTCTCCATGACTCGGTTAGTGTCAAGGTTAAGTACACGATAAGCTCGAGTGTGAGTGCCATAACCCAAAAACACACCGTCAGACGAACGAGACTCAAATTTGTCCAAGTTGCCCTTTTTGAGTATAAAACAATGGCAACCAAAAACTCTAAAATAACTCACCTTGGGGAGTTTTCCAAAACGCAACTCATAAGAGCTCTTTTTCAAGAAAGCTCGAAGAAAAATGCGATTGGAAATATAGCATGCAGTGCTCATAGCTTCGGCCCAATATCGCCTAGGAGTCCTATGCTCATCGAGCATCGTCCTGGCCATCTCTACAAGGGTCCGATTCTTCCTCTCTACAACACCATTCTGTGGCGGTGTGTAGGGGGAAGAAAACTAATGCTCTAAACCCAAAGAGTTACAAAACTTCTCAAAATCTGAATTTTTGAATTCGGAACCATTATCACTCCTAATAGCTCGCATCGAGTTCAAAGGGAACTCGTTCTGAAGACGCAAAATCTGATTGCGAGCAAAGGAGAAAGTCTCGGTCTTCTCAGCTAAAAAGAAGACCCACGAATATCTCGAAAAGTCATCAACAACAACAAGCACATACCACTTCCCCCCAACCGAGCTCACCCGAGCCGGACCAACAAGGTCCATGTGCAAAAGCTCTCCAGGGCGCTTGGTCATGACCTGAGTCACTGGATGGTGGGGAGCGGCAACCATCTTCCCATGTCTACAAGAGTGGCAAACAAGATCCTTCTCCATATGCAACTTGGGCAATCCTCAGATTAGGCCAAGTGAACTAAGCCTTGCAAGCAAGTCGAAGCTCAAATGTCCAAGTCTCCTATGCCACTTCCAAAGATCAGAGGAGGAAGGTCTAGCCACAAGACAACGAGAAATGCCAAAAGACTCCGAGAAATCCGCACGAAAGACTTTCCCAAAGGGCAAAATCACACAAACAAGATTACCCTGAGGGTCCAAAATACGACTGAGATTCGGTTTAAAACGAATCTCATAGTCATCGTCAAAGAGTTGCGAAACAGAAAGAAGGTTAAAATGCAAGTTAGAAACAAGAGCAACATCGCGCAACACAAAGTGCTCATTAACTCGCACCGACCCACGAGACAACACCTTACCTTTGATGTTGTCGGCGAAGGTGATATACTCCTTTCCGGCGACCGGACTAAGACTGGAGAACCACTTGGCGTTTCCGGTCATGTGCCTCGAACACCCGGAATCCACCAACCAAACGTTCTCCAATCGTTTTACCTACATCAATAAAAAGACATAGGGTGAGCATACGGGCCAACACTGGGGTTAGTGAAGTAGGGAGAATACCAGTGTTGGGCCGGCTGCTCAAAAGAACGGTTAGCAGAAAAACCATTCCTAGCACACCTACGGAGGAAGCGATCACCACGTTTAGAAAGACATGGTCCGCTGGGGAAGGAGCGCTCACCACGATACTCAAAATGCGGTTGAGGAAAACGCTCAACTACAAAGCCACCGCCACGGGGTCCATAGCCTACAGCAGCAGGCTCCCGCCGGGCACGCTCTCTACGAGGCCTAGGCCTAGGAACTTGAGGCACAGCGCCTCTAGGCCTAGCATCCCTCCTTGGAGCTCTCCTCTGTCTAGGCCTGGGAACTTGAGGCTCTGGACCTCTGGGCCTAGCAGCTCTCCTCGGAGCTCTCCTCTGAACATTCGGCACATGTACATCATGGAAAGGATGGTACATGTCCGGGTTGTCCATCTCCTTTGCACGGCACGCCTCTCTCTTGCGCCGAAAGCAAAACTCACTCAAGTGTCCATCTCTCCCACAATGCTCACAATGGTACCTCACTGCTCTCAAAGGGGGTTGTTGGTACTCACGGTTGTGGGTATGGATCACTTTGCCCTTCTGTGGCAACAGCTCCTCGTGAATAGGTGGCATCGTATCAAGCTTGTTTTTGAGGTGGTTGGGTTTGGGATGCCACACTTGGTTCTTGGGTGGAGCTCTCGGAGGTTCCTCAAACACCTCATCCTTGGTGTTAGGCTTGAGAGGCTCTTTGGGTGGAAGCTTGGTAAGTTTGGGAGTAGTGGTGGAGTTGGACTTCTCACTCGGGTTCAGGCCACTCGACTCTCCAATCTTCCCAAAAGCAGAAACGTCAACACCTGGAGCAAAACCTACACCGGGACCTCCAGCAGCTCGCTTAAATTGGGAGATCATCATCCCGAGCTGTGGCTCACCACAAGACACCCATGACAAGATGGTTCGAAGGTATGTGTTTTCTTCCTCGGTTTGCATCTTGTCATGCTTCACATTAGCAATCTCCATCTCCAAACCCTCGCACAAAGCACACCTAGTCACACAAGTGCTACTCAAGCTGGCCTTCTCAAGAGACACAATCTTGGCATTCTTCTCTGCCAACTCGGATTGCAAGCCTGGACAGGTCTTGCACGCACCTAACAACATGGGCCTAGCCCGGAGCTCATCCGCCTCTCCAACCAAAACAACATACTTACTTCTCAAAGTGAGAAGGTCAGTCATGTGCTTGGTGCACATCTCGCACTCAACCTCCTCAGAGACGACCACGGTGGACTTCGCAAACTCAAGCTCCTTCACCGTGTCCTCCCACTTCTGCCTAAACTCCTTGCGCTCTCTAGCGGCACGCCTAAGCAGCTTATCCTGACTAAGCAAGGCGGCAGTAAGCTTCTCGACCTCAGCAGAGAGCTCGTCATGGGTGAGAGATACCTGAGAGGTGTCGTCGTCGTCGTTGTCGTTCCGAGGAGAGTGCTCCAGCTTGCCGTCGACCTCATCACCAAGGGCCATGGTGCAGAAGCCGTCGTCGTCGGCGAAGAAGCAGAGACCGTTCAGCTTGTCCTCGATCCTCTTCTTCTTCTCGGACTCGTCATCGCTTGAGCAAGCGGAGTCGTCATCCGAGCCGTCGACGTCGCTAAGCGTGGCGAAGAACGCACGCTGCTCAGCCTGGGCCTTCTCCAAGTACTTCTTCTTGATGTACTCCTTGTCGAAGCCGCCCCTCCGCTTGTGCCTTGCGGGGACGTACTTCTCCTTGCGCTTGCCGGAGTCGTACTTGTGCCCATGATCGCCCTTCCCAGATGTGTTCTTCTTCTTAGGGCAGTTGGCGATGAAGTGGCCGGGGTCGCCGCACTCGTAGCATCCTGAGCGTCCTCCTCCGCGGCGACGGTTCATGCAGTTATTGTGGAACCGCGAGAACCGGTTGGCGAGCATTGCCAGCTCGTCATCCCCCAAAGACTCCAGCTGGTCCTCTGTGACAGAAAAGAGTGAAGAGAGTGCAAATCCTCCAGAGGGGTTAGCAGAAGAGCCAGAAACCAAAGCCATAGTCGGGCCAGAAGGATTTTCATAAGAAGCCCTCGACATGGCGTCAATCTCACTAGACTTGAGCTTACTAAAGAGCTCGTCGCAAGTGAGGGTCTCATAGTTAGACGATTCGATGATCGCCTGGACCTTTGAGTCCCACACTGACCGATCAAGAGTATGCAAAAGCTTCAAAGCTCTCTCATGATCGTCGAAAGGCAACAGCTCCTTGTTAGCTCGCATCTTGTTGACAATAACCTGAAAGCGAGCGAATAAACTTTCTATGCTCTCGCCAGGCATATGTCGAAAGTTCTCATACTCCCGCTTGTGCAACTCGTAGAGACGGGATTTGACTTGAGTGGTTCCCTCATGGAAGCGCATGAGGGTCGCCCAAATCTCACGAGCCGTGGGGAGATGAGAAACACGATCAAACTCGGACATGCTCAAACAGGAGAACAAGGCGTTACGCGCTCGGCTATTTGCTTCGTGCTCATCGATCTGAAGCTGAGTGACATGAGCAGCCAAGATAACGTAATTGGCCCTGTTGCAAATCTCCCAAACAGAAGAGCCCATGCTCTGGAGATAGGCCGACATGCGTATCTTCCAATACGCATAGTTCGTCCCATCAAAGAACGGCGGTTTGCCCACGCCGCGATCCATGTCGCCTTCTGTGGATCTGGAACCGGCTAAGGTGGAAGATCCTTAACCTGCTCTGATACCAATTGAAGGATCGAGAAAGCACTAGCAAGGCGACCAGAGGGGGGTGAATGGGAGCTCAAAAATTTCTCTCGAAACTTTGGCCGATTGTCCCAAAATCAACCCTCAAAAGCTACGACCGAAAACGTGATGCCCACGACCCTTGGAAGAGGGTAGATGATCACTAGGATCACAGCGAGGCACCACAAAACGATAGCAAACTGAACGGCAAAAGAACCGGCACAAGTTTGACCCTCAAAAATCAAGTCTCGAACGTAGATAGACGGCTACGTTGAGAAATCCCCAAATATCGATGCTAACAAGTAGCAAAGATACCTAGAGAGATATCTTGGTCAACTACGAGGCCAAACGAGAGGTCCGGAAACCAAGCGAGAGAGCCGGGAGAGCAAACGCACCAAAACCCAACCTCCAGGCAAATCCCGGACTGTCCGGACCTGGAGTCCCGGACTGTCCGCCCAAGGCCGGAGTGTTCGCGGTTAATTGGCGGACTGTCCGCCGGCAGAAAACGCAAAACAGCAGAGTTGCTGCAACCTCCCTGGACAGTCCCGGACTGTCCGCGGTTCAAAAAGAACTCGTCCGTACGAGCTGTGCAGCCACGGACTCGGCTGGAGCCCGACCCCCGGACTGTCCGCGGGTCCAACGGCGGATTGTCCGCGGATGAACAGTGAGGGCGATTTTGATCGCCCCTCTCAGGAATCTCTCCAAATTCGATCCAAATCAAAATACCACGTTCCCAAACTTGGAGAAGATGATCACGGGGTAGTTAGGGGACTATCCCAAAGAAATCATCCGCTCAAATCGATTCAATCATCGGGAAATCGAAAGGGGAAGATCAAGAACGAAAAAGTGCCACGAAAACGAAATCAACCCGATCTACTTGTTCGTGAGGAGTTAGATGAATTCCTTTGGTCGAAATGACCTCCTCTCAAAAACGAACAAGATGATTCAAACGGATTTCGCAAAGACGCAGTATGGAGAGAGATCGAGCGACGGGAAAAACGCGGAGAAAAGAGGAACGCGAAGAACACGAACCAAAACGCGAATCAAGTCATCGATCTGCAACCGTGTGGCTACCACACGCTACAACAGTGAGGTTACGGCCTCACTTCCTCAAAATCTCTAGTACACAGAGGTATGGTTCTCTGCGGATCTCACCTAGCTACAGCAGGGGATTAGGAGAGCAGGAAACCCTAAGTGCAAAGAGCAAATGAACTGAGATAGATGGGGAGATGGGTGTCTCCCCCTACTTATCCTAATTCTAACTATTCCTAATTCCCACTCTACCCCTAACTACTTACACAGCGAACCAGCTAAACTCTAAGGTTATTCTGGACCAACTCGATGGTAGGTGGATCCGACGGCCACGCCCGCACAACTCGTAGCGTTGCCTCGATGCAACCTCCCGATTGCCGCCACGTGCTGCCACCGCTCTGCACCCCCGGTTTTGTGGCCCAAACCGGGAAACCAGCCTTTCCAGCCAACCCCCGGTTTTGAGGCCCAAACCGGGAAACCAGCCCACCAACATCTGAGTTTTGTGGCCCAAACTCAGCAAACCCTCAGCACCCAGGTTTTGAGGCCCAAACCTGGAAACCGTCCTCAGCCCGAGTTTTGTGGCCAAACTCGGAAACCCTCAGTGCCCAGGTTTTGAGGCCCAAACCTGGAAACCGTCCACCCGATGGTTTTTCTCTGGCTCTACCACCAAACCGACGCCGTAGAAGGGATGCACCACCCGTGCACCCCGTCCACCGACACGTGTCCCCAAGTCCACGACTCAGGCAACACATGACCGCAAGTCTTCGCTCGTCGTTGTCCCAGGCTGCCAGCCACCACAGCTGATCCTCGGGCCACCGGTCCCTCAGTCCAAGCCTCACGTCCGCCCTTCGCCACTCTCGGTCCATCGGCACGACACGTCTCTACTTGACCTTCACCTTGCCTCTGATCACTGTATCCGTGCTCGACACCTGCACAACACAAGCCAAAGAACATGCGCATCATCCCAGTTGACAATCACTCATCACTCAGAGACTCGGCATACACCCATGTATCCGCACTCCCAACCATGCATGAAGTTGTTGGTGAAGCTGTTTTGTCAAACACTTTTTTCAAAACAGCTCAGCTTCACCTAGTAAGTTGCTCATGAAGCTATTTTCTAAAAAAACAGCTTCACTGGTGAAGCTGACCTGTACCGAACAGGGGCTTATTCTTGTCCAGTTTGTCCGGCTGCTAAGAGTACCTACTATTTTATTCCAGGTTCATTATTCAGCTAGCTGGTGTGCTAGTAGCTAGCTCCTCTTCCTGTGTTAAGTGTCCTTGTCATCGTCGATGACCCGTACGTCCAGAGATAAATAATGCCTGTCCATAAATGGTAAACATGCTAACGGGTTTGAGGAAACGAGTTTTTTTTTACGGATTTTCATATGGAGTGTATATTAACAGGTGCAAACGTTGCTATTTCTCTACAGATCGGAGTGGGTTTGAGTTACACAGAAAACGTGTTTGGACAGGTCAGCGGAAACAGCTATGCTCATGTATCTTTTGTGCTTGATAGTATGTTCCTTTTTTACTTGTGATAGATTGAACCCAGACGAACGGGGCGGGTTAGGGCGGGTTTATTCACTAAATATTTAGGTAGGGGTTACGACAGGTAAAAACTATGAGAATATTACCTCCGTATACTCTATATTTATTTTTTAGGGATACGGTTTGGTCAACGAGCTTGTTACGCTCCGGGACTGGATCACTCGGAAAGAAGATCGTCGCCGACCAGGTTCATCGACCTGGCCTTCGCCCATCGCCTACCAGGTTCATCGACTTGCCCTTCGCCCGTCGCCTACCAGGTTCATCGACCTGCCTTCGCTCGTCGCCGACCAGACTCGTTTGTCTGGCCTTCACTCATCACCGACCAGGCTCGGGGACTTCGTCGGCTGCAGGAAACAGTTCGGTCAATGAGCTTCTTACGCTCGGGGACTGGGTCACTTGGGAAGAAGATCGTCGCCGACCAGGTTCATCGACCTGGCCTTTGCCCATTGCCGACCAGGCTCGTTGCCCTGGCCTTCACTCGTCGCGGACCAGGTTCATCGACCTGGCCTTTGTCCGTCACCGACCAGGCTTGGGGACTTCGTCAGTTGCAGGACATGGTTCAGTAACGAGCTTCTTATGCTCGGGGACTGGATAACTCGGGAAGAAGATTGTCGCCAACCAGGTTCATCGACCTAGCCTTCGCCCGTCGCCGACCAGGCTTGTTGGCCTAGCCTTCACTCGTCGCCAACCAGGTTCATTGACCTAGCCTTTGCTCGTCGCTAACCAGGCTAGTTGACCTGACCTTCACTAGTCGCCGACCAGGTTCGTCGACCTGGCCTTTGGCCGTCGCCGACCAGGCTCGTTGGCCTGACCATCGCTCGTCGCCGACCAGGTTCATCGACCTGACCTTCGCCCGTTGCCAACTAGGCTCATTGACCTGGCCTTTGCCTGTCGTGGACCAGGCTCGTTGGTCTGGCCTTCGCTCATCGCCGACTAGGTTCATCGACCCGTCCTTCGCCCGTCGCCGACCAGGCTCGTTGGACCGGCCTTCACTCGTCGCCGACCAAGCTCGTTGGCCTAGCCTTCGCTCATCGCTGGTGTGCTTCAAGTCGCTCCACGCTGTTCGGATCAGGGTGCTGATTTTGGATAGCTCATCGGAGCACTTGCTAAGTACATTGCAGATCAGCTAAAGACTTCTTTTTTTTACCCTGACACCACGTGACTGCGTCACCTAGTGTCAGGCTTGGGGATGTAGTGGCTACACTTTACCTAACGGTGAATGCAGTGCTTTTTGCTATGGCTTACACTCCTAATTGACTAAGGAGTCTACACTTCGTCGAAGATGGAGAATTTTCTGAATTTTATCTTAAGCGACTTACATCCTTCTAGCAAGCCTTATTTGGTCTACATCGACTTCACCTGCACGGATCGCTAGTCAAGCTGATCGACATCGACTTCGCCTGCTCGAACAAGCTCAAGACGGCGTCGCCAACAGGATCCAAGATGCTTGAGGACTAGTTGTGGGAATATTACCTCTGTATACCCCCATGGACCTATTTGGGCCCTTCGTCAAGGATAATCCAGTTCGTGAGGCCCTACGGTACGCGACCAGACTGCCGTGTTCGCCAGAGAGTCTCATGAAGTCTTGCACGCCAACTAGAGTCAGATCCGGATTCCTTGCTTTAAGGAACTGATTGTAATCTGTTAGGACTCAGAAACTGTAACCCTACTCCCCGACTATACAAGGTGAGCAGGAACCCCTCTTCATCCATCCAATCTCATAATACAATACAGCCACCAAAACACAGGACACAGGGAATTACAGCGAATTACCGGCCTGAACCTGTCTAAATCACCGTGTCTCGTCCCTGTGTTCACGCTTGAGTAGCCATCTTGCACGTCTCCTCAATCTAATCTACTGTCTTGGGCATACCTCTCGATAGACTGTCGACCATCTTTCATGGATAAAGATTTAATGTGACAATTGGTTAAGGCGAATGTGCGACGACAGGTTTACTAAATGGGAATGTATCCTATGCAAACTAGAGAAGGTGTGCAAACTTGCAAACTATCGATCAGAACCTCAAGATGCTCATCTGATGGCTACCGAGAGAGATGGGATTATTTTACAATAAACCGCCCGCCATGGCGCCATTAGCCTTAGTAATTTTGTTTTCAAATGACCCCCTCCCTAATCTCCCGAATGTGAGAAGCTTCGTTTCTCCTATAGGTCCTGCCGCCTTTTCATTCTCCCGTACGCGAACTCGCCGCCGACAGAATTATGCACTCCGACGGTCGGGAGACGTCATCCGCCCAGTATTGTCGCGAGCCGCTGCTAGCCCTCGACGTTCACGAGCCTGGCGGCCGCGAGCAACCGCTCGCCCTCACAGGTCGCGAGCCGCCGCTTGCCCTCGACGATTGCGGGTCGCCGCTCGCCCACGACACCATGGACTCTGGCATGCACGACACCATGGACCGCACGACGCCATGGACCACGACGCCTTGCCCGACAGTCCAGGGCGCTCCTCCTTGCAGGCAGCGTCTGGATCGGCGGAGCGTCGCAACAACGACGAGCGACAGCTGGATCGGTGGAGCGTCACAATAGCGGGCGGGCGACAGCTGGATCAGCGGAGCATCACAGCAGCGGGCGGGCGACGGCTGAATCGAGCGTGGAGACGAAGAACAGTGGGCAGGCTGCATCTGATTTCGGCGGAGCGTTCTTAATTGGACGGTGGGGACTAGGGATAGAGGGTCATTTGGAAAAAAAAACAAAACTACTAAGACTAATGACAGGCGGTTTATTGCAAAATGATCTCACCTCTCTCGGTAGCCATCAAATGAGTATCCCGAGGTCCTAATCGATAGTTTGCAACTTTGCACAGCTTCCTTACTAAGGGGGTATTTGGTTCCCACTCTCTAGAGTTTAGCCACTAAAGTTTAGTCACTTTTAGTTACTAAAGTTCCAAACACCCCCATTAAAAGTCATTTTTAACACTACAACTCTAGTGACCTCCACTAAACTTTAGTGGCTAAACTTTAAGGGGTGAGAACCAAACACCCCCTAAATACCACATTGCGGACTAGAACAAGATCAATTTCTAAAATGACTTTGACCATTGCTAAATTTCCAATGGATAAGTGTGTCAAGTACTCAAGTTCAAGCCAAGAAACCTTTGGTTTCGGTATGACCGTATGGAGCATGTTCTGTGCAGTGCCGTGGGTTATCTCGTTACCATATCTTTAATATTCATTACCAAAAAAATATATATATAAAAAACAAATGACAAATAAAGCTCATCAACAGGTTCACGTGTAACAGGACGGATCGGATGTGGAGGGGACACCACGACACGGGTGCGCGGCCGTCGCAGTCTCGCGGAGGAGCATCGTATATGTAATATACCCCGTTTCTATTTAACTGTCGTGCGGAAAGCGTGTCTGTGGGGGAAATACGGTTTTCTAGAGCTTATTTAGGGACGGAAAGCGTGTCTGTGAGGAAACACGGTTTTCTAGAGCTTATTTAGGGACTGAGGGAGTATCTATCAATCGAGCATCTCAGCCTCTCTGGACTTTTGATGCGTAACGACTTTTCGTGATACAGGCGCTACCGTGCCTGCATGCAACTGCGCGCATTAGTGTGTTGAACTGACATGCTAACGATCCTACACAAACGACGACGAAGGTGATTGTCTCCCTCGACGAGCAGCCATCTTAACTGATGCACACGCGTCCGACTCTATCGTGACACCCGGTTACTTCAACGATTGTTCGTCTTTTTTCTCTACCGTCGTCTTGCAAATCCTCAATTGTTCAACCGAGACCTCAGAACCAGAGGAAGAACGTCCAGCTGCTGGATATCAATCCTGTCTCTAATATATCCTGCGTCGACGTGCGTGTCCATGCGTTGGCACACGCCGCGGCGCGCCATGCGCGCGTGCTCAATAAGGATTTGACTCGACATGCGTTTTTGCACGCTAGCAAAACCTCCTTTGACCACCACTAATTGGTCGTTGGATGATGTGGCCGCGCGCGCGTACGTCATGTCAAACGCATGCAACGCTTCCGGTTCCGGCTGACTGGCTGGACGAGTGTTTTTGTTTTCGTAATTTCTTTCTATTCTATCAAAAAAAAAAGTCATGATCAATTTTTATTTTTTATTTGGCCGAGTGCTAGCTATATAAAGTATGTGTGATGATGCCAGCAGTTTAACTACTTATATTATAGTATATATTTTTATAAATTCGTCGTCATATATCTTGTGCACTTTTTCTATAAATTCAACAAAATTTAAAAATGTTTGACTTAAAAGTAACTCTACAGAATATAAATTAGTTTATACTCCCTCCGTTCCAAATTATAAGACATTCCAAGAATCTTGTAGAGTCAAATTTTTTCAACTTTGACCAAAATTATATAACAAAATAATAATATCTATGATACCAACTAAGTATCATTAGATTCTTCATTAGTTATATTTTCATAATATACATATTTGATGTCATACATCTTTGTGTTTTTCTCTATAACTTAGGTCAAAATTGAAAAACTTTGACTCTCCAAGATTCTTGGAATGACTTATAATTTGGAACGGAGGGAGTATTCAACAAGTGTTAATCCCCTTTGGAACATAGGATGGAGAAAACATATGAATAGGAAGTTAGCATGATGCTTATCACGCTGTGTGCTGTACCTCGTCATGCCAATTATGGTATTTGAATTCTTTTGGTGTACGTGAGAGGTACCCTCATCAGATTTCTGTACCCGAGTAAATGAAATGGATTTGTATTTCTAGAAGTCCTCGTGCTGCGCCGTAGCCGTAGTGCGTAGTGCCCGTGCCCGTAGACATGCAAAAGTTGTATACGACCCGCGAGGCGTCGCGTCGTCAGTCCGGACGTCATCAACCGCATGTCCAGCGTGCACACCCCAGACTGCCAGACGAGCAACGCACCTGGGCCTTTGCCACCTCTAGGGGGTCCATTTCTTTCTCCTCCCGGGGCCGCGCACCGCAATATATAATCAGATGCGATGCGCTGCGACACCAGCGCAGCAGTCCACGACGAGGCCTAACGACCTGCTTGCTAAATATCCGCATCCGCCGGTTCGGTTCCGTTCCGTTCCGTTCCGTTCCCGTAGTTGGGGAGGAGCTAGGAGGAGCCTCTCGAAGCCCCCCTCTTCTCTTCTCGTTGTTGGCGGCGTGGTGGCCTTGTCGGCGGCGGCGGCGGCGGCGGGATGGACGACGCCGGGGAGATACACGCGCTGGGGAGCCTGCGGCGGGACGGATCGGTGTGGTCGGCCGCCAGCGGCAACGTCTTCTCCTCGCTGTCGTCGCGCGGGGACGACGGCAGCGGGGGCGGCGGCGACGACGAGGAGGCCCTGCGCTGGGCGGCGCTCGAGAAGCTGCCCACCTACGACCGCGCGCGGACGGCCGTGCTCGCCATACCCGAGGGCGACCTCCGCCACGTGAACGTGCAGAAACTCGACCCGCAGGAGCGCCACGCGCTGCTGCAGCGCCTCGCCTGGGTCGGCGACGACCACCAGCGCTTCCTCTCCAAGTTCAAGGACCGCGTCGACCGGTAAGAGAGATCAATCGTTGCCGGTTTCCGGCTTGCTGTGCCGCCTTGCCGTTTTCCGCCACCATGCATGTGTCATATATAGGATCGGAAACCAGTTAGTTAGTCAAAAACGAATGCTAGACTATTTCCGTTTCGAAAACTTTGTTACCTGCAAACAGACAGAGATGAGATGTGATGATTTCCTCTGTTTTTTTTTGTTATATATACGGTGCAGAGTTGGGATTGAGCTGCCTAAGATCGAAGTGCGGTACCAGAACCTGAACGTCGAGGCAGAGGCGTATGTCGGCAGCAGGGGCCTCCCGACCATCCTCAACACATACGCCAATGTGCTCGAGGTATGTTCCACACCGATACCAAAAGAGGGCCCTCTGTCTCTTTTTTATTTGAGTAATTTATTTTGTTGTACATAGAAAAAAAACCACCACCAATTATACGCCAATATACCAGCCAAATTTGTCAAATCGGTTCAGATCAGGAAGCAATGTAATTCAGAGACATTAATCATCGCTAAACGACAGGGAAGCAGCATTTAGAATTCTCCATATTTGTGATCATCTAAGTCAAATAAAGATGGTACAGGACACGTGTCAGATCAAACAGAGGAAGCTCGTTTGGATAAGGTCATGTTAAGTTCTCTAAATTCTCCTGAAAATTTTGCACAGTACCCGTCACATCGAATCTTTAGACGCATGCATAAAACATTAAATGTAGGTAAAAATATAACTAATTGTACCTAGTCTATTCATGTCGAGACGAATCTTTAGAGCCTACTTAGTCCATATTTGAACAAAGTTTGTCAAATAACAACGAGAATGCTAACAAATAACAACGAGAGTGCTATAAAAACTTTTTCCTAGAAATTTCGCCAACTGAACAAGGCCTAACATGCGGTCTATTGCCCACGCTATTTTTTTTACTCTCGCCTCTCGCGAGTACTCACAGTACTGCACAGTTTGGCTAAGCAACCACGAAACTGAAACTTCAGGCCATCAACATACTAATTTGACTAGCTCTGTACTTGTACTCCTTAAATGTTTTTATTCTATTCTTTATCAGTAGGGGCTGCAGCCCCTCCTGCTCTCTCTCAAAAAAACACATGCTAATTTGACTTGTCATTCTTTTTCCCCCTTTTTTTTTCTTTTTTTATTATCAAGGAATATTCATGGAGCAATGTGGTCAAATCCTAGCATGTAGTTTCAATCTTGGAATATCCTGTTTCAGTCACTGCACGCTTAACATTACAAAATCGATCTGCAGTTTCAGAATACCATTGCATATCGTATACCTGAATACAATCATACATTGTTGTAAACTTATAATATCCTCTTTAATGTAAACTGACATGTTGGTAACCACGTCAAACAGGGCATCGGAAATGCTCTTCACATAACACCAAGTAGGAAGCAGAAAATATCGATTCTTCATAATGTCAGCGGTATTATCAAACCGCACAGGTAATTTCCCAATCGCAACATATTCTAAATCCCTGAATTTGTCTCCTTAGGGCATTTGTATTACCTTATTCCTGATGTTTTCAGAATGACACTGCTTTTGGGTCCTCCTGGCGCGGGCAAAACCTCACTGTTGCTGGCCTTAGCTGGAACACTCCCTTCAAGTCTTGAGGTACTTGCTTCGCTCTTGCATGGTTCTTTGTAAAGGATGAATACTTGAATAGACTTTGGTAGTACTATACTAATATGATGATATATACTGTAATCAAAGGTAACAGGGAATATATCTTACAATGGACATACAATGGATGAGTTTGAGGCCCGGAGATCAGCTGCTTATGTCAGCCAACATGATCTACACATGGGAGAGTTGACTGTTCGTGAGACGGTCAATTTCTCTGCAAGATGTCAAGGAAGTGGTCATCGCTATGGTAAGACCCAGGAAAGAAATAGACAATTCAAAACTCCTCTCAGTAGCATATATAACATTGAATTATTAATATTCAATAAAAAATGTTCAGACTTGCTAGTGGAATTGTCAAGGAGAGAAAAGGACGCAGGAATCATACCAGATAAAGAAACTGATACCTACATGAAGGTTTGAGGCTTTGAGCAAATCATACATCAGCTTTTAGTCGGCTCCAGTTGTCCTTTTTCACCTGTTGATATTACAATTACAAGTTTGATGCATCAACCTTTTTATTATGTAGGCTGCTGCTACAGGAGAGCAAAAGGCTGATGTGGTCACAAATCACATACTAAAGGTGCACCTACTAAAGTGCCAACAAATTTACCTCCCATGTTTTAAATTGTTTCAGAAGATTAAAAGCGTAATACATCACTAATACTTATTTTACATCCGATAAATTCCAGGTCTTGGGGTTGGATATCTGTGCTGACACAATCGTTGGGAACAATATGTTGAGAGGCATATCCGGGGGCCAAAAAAAGCGGGTAACTACAGGTAATGAACCTTGAGAATTATGTATCAGATTCTCAGGTATTACTTCTCTATGATCTAACTCATTCACGCTTGAAATTGTCCCTGCAGCTGAGATGCTTGTCACCCCAGGGCGAGCCCTTTTCATGGATGAGATATCAACCGGACTTGACAGCTCAACAACTTTCCAGATTGTGAACTCAATCCGGCAAACCATTCACATTGTTGGCGGAACAGCAGTTATTGCTTTGCTGCAACCTGCACCTGAGACATATGAATTGTTTGATGATATAATTCTCCTCTCAGATGGTCAGGTTGTCTACAATGGTCCTCGTGAATATGTTCTTGAGTTCTTTGAGTCAGTTGGCTTCAAATGCCCACAGCGGAAAGGTGCAGCCGACTTCTTGCAGGAAGTGAGTTTTGTACTTTCATTACAGTTCTGTATCAAGCATTTTCAAGCAGGTCACTTTATTAAAAAAGAAAAGATCTTGAAATACCCTAAGAAGTACACAATTCAGAAATATGCAATGCTAGGATCATATTATTCGGTAGGGCTGATCTTTTTTGGGGGGGCTATATTATTGCACAAGTTTGACGGGCAATAATTGAAATATGATAGGTTACATCAAGGAAAGATCAGAGACAATACTGGAAACATGGTGATGACACCTACCGATATGTCCCCGTGAAGGAGTTTGCAGAAGCATTTCAATCTTTCCATGTTGGTGAGGCTATACGGAATGAGTTGGCAGTCCCATTTGACAAGAGCACGAGCCATCCTGCTGCTCTGAAAACATCAAAATATGGTGCCAGTATGAAAGAGCTACTTAAAGCAAATATTGACAGAGAGATATTGCTAATAAAGAGAAATTCTTTTGTATACATATTCAAGGCAGTTCAGGTGATTCTTGAAAACCAGAGCTCTTCAGATTCAAATTATGTCAGCCACACCTTCAATAATCTCCAAAACTTAAATAACGACTCTTTTTTGTTTACTACGTATTGTTCAGCTAACGCTCATGGCATTCATTACAATGACCGTCTTTTTCCGAACCAATATGCATCGTGACTCGATAACAGACGGAAGGATATACATGGGTGCCCTGTTCTTTGGGATCCTGATGGTCATGTTCAATGGACTTGCAGAAGTTGGCCTAACTATTGCAAAGCTCCCAGTTTTCTTCAAGCAAAGGGATCTTCTCTTCTACCCTGCATGGACATACTCCTTGCCATCATGGATCATTAAGACTCCCCTCTCCTTTCTCAATGTAACAATTTGGGTCTTCATAACATACTATGTCATTGGATTTGATCCCAACGTCGAAAGGTAAGGAAACGAAAATTTCTATCCCAGAGCAGCATGTTTATGAGTGTATTGCAGAAACTGATCAAATTTGATCAACCCACTGCAGACTTTTTAGACAGTTCCTGCTCCTCTTACTAATGAATGAGGCATCATCAGGATTGTTCCGTTTCATTGCTGGGCTTGCAAGGCATCAGGTTGTTGCAAGCACCCTTGGTTCATTCGGCATTCTGATATGCATGCTTTTGGGTGGATTCCTCCTGGCAAGAGGTATATGCAAAAATAGATAACTCAAAATAGAGTTTAAATGTAAAAAATGGCTTGAAGCCTTGAACTTCCTAACTTCAGTTATTCATCCGATATGGCAGTAGTACTTATACAAGAAATCCTGAATTAAACTATTCCTTTGATTTAACAGAGAATGTGAAGAAATGGTGGATTTGGGGGTACTGGATATCACCCCTGATGTATGCACAAAATGCCATATCAGTAAATGAATTCCTGGGTAGCAGCTGGAATAAGGTAAAAATATATTTTCAGAAAGGTATAACCTTCACAAGTATAGTTAATGAATAATGACTAAAGCTTATTTATACTCTTATATGCAGCAAGTAATCCCTGGTCCATCAGAACCACTTGGAAAACTAGTTCTAGAATCTCGTGGTCTTTTTCCTGAGGCAAAATGGTACTGGATTGGTGTGGGTGCCTTGCTTGGATATGTGCTGATATTCAATATACTCTACACTATCTGCCTCACATTCCTCAAACGTGAGTAAATAGTACTCTGCACCTACAAGGACATTAAAAACGCATACTGCAAACAATCAAATTCACACCTTACAAATTACGCTCCCTGCAGCATTTGACAGCAATCAATCAACAATTTCTGAGGAGACGTTAAAGATAAAACAAGCAAATCTAACTGGTGAAGTTTTAGAAGCATCATCGAGAGGACGGGTTGCCAGCACTACAGTAACAGGTAGAAGTAATTATAGTTTTATTTTCATTAATTAATATTACATAAGAATATATTGATTTGCCATTTTATGCATGTGATATGCTATCAGGTATTTTGGATGAAAATAATGATGAAGCAGCTTCCAACCATGCAACAGTAAATTCTAGTCCAGTCAACAAAGGAATGGTCCTCCCTTTTGTACCTCTCTCCATCACTTTTGAAGATATAAGATACAGTGTGGACATGCCCGAGGTAAAAGCTTTTTTTTTAGCACGTGTGAGAGCTGTACAACAATATATTAAGAAAAAGGAGTCAAAGGGACTCATACAAGCCCTAAAGGGACAGTTTATGAAAATTAATACAAATATTCTTGCAGATTCTTGTATGTTTCCATACCATCTAAGTGAAAAACATTCTTTTATAATATTTATTGATATCCAATAAAACATGTAGGCAATCAGAGCACAAGGTGTCACAGAGACCAGGTTGGAATTACTGAAGGGTATAAATGGTTCATTTAGGCCAGGAGTACTTACTGCTCTTATGGGTGTTAGTGGTGCTGGCAAGACAACACTGATGGATGTGTTAGCCGGGAGGAAGACCAGTGGATACATTGAGGGCAACATTACTATATCAGGTTACCCGAAGAAGCAAGAAACTTTTGCTCGTGTATCAGGATACTGTGAGCAGAATGACATCCATTCACCAAATGTTACTGTCTATGAATCCCTTGCATTCTCCGCATGGCTCAGATTACCTGCTGATGTTGATTCCTCAACAAGAAAGGTTTGCCAAAGAACAAAGGCATCACTTTGTTTAACAAAATATAGTATACATGCATTAACATAGATGGTTAGAATGAGGGTAATTTTATCAGTTGATCTAAAATGTTATTTAGTGATATAGATGTAAATCTTGACAAAACTAGAATTTGAGTTCACAACCATGTTGATATTTGATAAAAAAAATGTTAGATGGAAATCTTGACGAACCCAGAATTTAAGTTTGTAGAAACATTTCAGATAGACATGATCGAACATGCTGCTCATTTTACAGTATAAGTACTATGACACATGAAATACGATTTTTTTCCGTGCAGATGTTTATTGATGAGGTTATGGAGCTTGTGGAGCTTTTACCCATAAAAGATGCATTGGTGGGGTTGCCTGGTGTGAGTGGACTATCAACAGAGCAAAGGAAGAGGCTAACAATAGCGGTTGAGCTTGTTGCCAATCCTTCTATTATTTTCATGGATGAACCGACATCTGGACTTGATGCTCGAGCAGCAGCTATTGTCATGAGGGCAATAAGGAATACTGTGGACACAGGAAGAACAGTTGTTTGTACCATTCACCAACCAAGTATAGATATCTTTGAATCTTTCGATGAGGTGAAAAATACCATACAAAACATAGTTTCTTATTTTAGAATGCAGAAGGAAAGAGTAAACCAACACTTTTGCTGTTTGCATTATATAGTTTTCAGACCTTTAACACCTAATGGCTCTGTGCACAACTGCAGCTCTTCCTTATGAAACGTGGAGGTGAAGAGATTTATGTAGGTCCACTAGGACTGCACTCATGTGAACTGATCAAATATTTTGAGGTGCGGAAAGAGCAACTTAACTTTTGTATATTTCCAGTTTTCCACGAATTACAGTTTCCCACTGAACTAACACATTATCTCCCTTGATTCTACCAAGGGTATCGAAGGTGTCAACAAGATAAAAGATGGCTACAACCCCTCGACATGGATGCTGGAAGTGACTAGTACAATGCAAGAACAGATAACTGGAATTAACTTCAGTGAAGTATACAAGAATTCAGAACTATTCAGGTATTTGCATGTGTTATGGTTCACAGTTTATAATTATCTAATTGAGGAGTAAGAAGTACGACCTATCTAACTTTGATTCAGGCTCCAAAATCTCAGATTTTGAGAATAGGAAAGAAACTGTAAATGGCTTCATTATTTTTAAACAGTAGTAGTATTTGAGAGTGCAGATCCTTAAACTATATTGGAGGGACATATATTGACACTGGTAAGCGTTTAGGGTACCGGGTCCATCTGCCCTGCAGCGGAATATTCCTCTTTTCCCTATTTTCAAACAATATGTGCATAAATAATCTGAAACCATATACATCTCCTTTGAAAAGGTCAAAATACTAATATGTAACTCTATTTTGGAATTGATATTTCAATTCCACAAAAAAGATAATACACTGTCAAACAATGTCTCAGTCAACACTAATTTTGTAATTTTGTTGTATTTCAGGGGGAACAAAACTTTGATAAAGGAGCTAAGCACGCCTCCAGAAGGTTCAAGTGACCTATCCTTTCCAACCGAATACTCGCAGACTTTCCTCACACAGTGTTTCGCTTGCCTGTGGAAGCAAAGTATGTCATATTGGCGAAACCCTCCATATACTGCTGTCAAATACTTCTACACAACAGTGATTGCCCTGTTGTTTGGAACGATGTTCTGGGGTGTAGGCAGAAAAAGGTAATGATAATAAACAAAAATGAAGTAGAAAAATGTATATGTCAAATTTCCTATGGTTACTTCACCAGAAACTTGCAGTTCAGTGGAGATATTATTTGTACTCTTGCAGGGATAGTCAACAGGACTTGTTCAATGCCATGGGTTCCATGTATGCCTCAGTTATTTTCATGGGAGTACAGAATTCTAGTTCAGTTCAGCCAGTTGTATCAGTTGAGCGAACAGTCTTTTACAGGGAAAGGGCAGCTCATATGTACTCACCATTGCCATATGCCTTGGGACAGGTAAAGTCTACTAGCATTCACTACATCCAACAATCACTTCAAAGGAATGTAAAAAAAAATTAATGAGTTAAACAGAGATAGCACATTAGATTTGGTTGTAACAAATCATAATCAGATTCAAGAATGTGTAAGCTAATTTATTCCTTCCATAAAAAGGTGGTAGAAACAGTAAAAATCCCTTCAAAGTACGACATTAGAAGTAGAAAGAGAGACAGCAAACAATTGTTCTAATGTCTACCTGCATTTGCAGGTTGTAATTGAACTTCCATACATCTTTGTTCAGTCCTTAATATATGGTGTGCTGGTGTATGCCATGATTGGGTTTGAATGGACAGCTGCCAAGTTCTTTTGGTACCTGTTCTTCATGTATTTCACTCTAGCATACTACACATTTTACGGGATGATGGTGGTGGGCCTGACACCGAACTACAACATATCCTCTGTTGCTTCCACGGCGTTTTATGCCATTTGGAACCTTTTCTCGGGATTTTTAATACCAAGAACTGTAAGTATAGTATTTCTTTCAGAGGCCTAGTAGTTTCATTTCTAACCAATCTGTGCTCCTACTTTTTGTTGTATGCTAATCCATCTCTGCTCAAAATGGTAACTCCCCCCTACAGAGAATTCCAGTTTGGTGGAGATGGTTCTACTGGATTTGCCCCATTGCATGGACACTCAACGGACTGGTCAGTTCACAATTTGGAGATGTAACCGAGAAGTTCAGTAATGGTGGGGTGCGTATATCTGACTTTGTCGAAGACTACTTTGGGTACCATCACGATTTGCTGTGGTTGGTTGCTGTGGTGGTGGTCGCATTTCCTGTGCTTTTTGCCTTGCTTTTTGGGCTCTCGCTCAAGATATTCAACTTCCAGAAGAGGTAAACGGTGAGACGGCTTGATTAAATCCCAAGGCTCAAATAGCGCAGGCGTTGCAGAAGAAGGATTGCATTGTACTATGTAAATAGCGTATTCATTAATCAGAGCTTCTCAAGCTCGAGACAAATTGTATAGCTGATAGAGGATATTGTACCTGTTGGTGTAAAATTAGTCGATAATGCCCAGTTCATACGATGTTATAAAAAGTCCAGCGCTTTTGCAAATTTTGTACACATGAACACACTGGCTTTTCGCTGCAAAACTCCAACGATGCTCTGAAAAGATGGATGTGTTTCCTTACAATAGAAAATATGGCGACCCCAATAGATCTAAACTGGGGTTGCTCAAGATGATAACAAAGGTAGTACGGACGATTAGATGTCCATCCGTTGAAATAATCAATGCAAGGAAACCGCATTACCCATTTATAGATAAACTATACGAGTTCATCGGGAGGAGCAACAAAAGGTATACTATTTGACTTTCAAAAAAAAGGTATACTATTTCAGAACCGAACTTTTGTAACGAAAGGGAAGACGGGCCAGATTACTACATGAAAGATGCGGGAGGAGTGTTGCGGAGGAGACCTCACCGCACTCAGCACCGAGCAGGCCAGCAAGAGGATGATCCTTCCACGCAATGGAGCCTCGCCGGCGAGCTGAGAGGAGCAGAGACGGGGCGGCCCTCGTTATCGCCGCTTTTTTGGACGGAAAAAGCTCCGGCGAGCCTCTTGGCACGGGCCATAAGTCGTTGAATTATTTAATGGACCTGAGCACGGAGAAGTCTAATTCACCGAGTATCTTCATTTTCGTCAGCCATGAGTTTCGTACACAAAGTCTAACGTGCACAGTGCGTCGGGAAAAATCCACGTTATCTTCCTTAACTTTTACGAACGGTTATAATGCATTTTATTTGCCTAGTTTCATACCAATGACAATTTATAATGCATTTTGTTTGCTTAGTTTTAATAACGAGTGTTGACGTCGGAAGTGATCCAAATCAAACACCAGTAGAGCTAGAACGCTCGGAAAGGTTGCAGATCAACCTGAGACAGCAGGGACCCAGGCTAAAGCAACGAAAACTGATCTAGAGACCGGTTTAGGTTGATCTAGGGTTTCGGCCTCCTGTGTTGATAACTCTAGAACTTCTCCCGGGAAGACTCGTCGGGGAGAAGCACGTAGAGCTTGTTCTAGGACCAGCAAGACCGCCTAGAACGCCGTCGAGCCTCGCCGAGAGACGCGCCGAACAGCAAGGTAGAAAGGAAAAAGGGTAAAAGAGATAGTAGATTGATTTTGATCGATTGATGTTGGATGCCTCAACCGGCCATGATCCTCTCATATATATATATATATATATATATATATATATATATAGGGGGTTGGACTTATCCCAATAGGAAACATCTTCAGATACGATCTCCAAGTTTCCTATCCGGACTCTATCAATATATAGAATCCAATCCGGACGCAACAAGGTAACCCTAATCTTGCCGATTCCTCAAATCGACCAGATTGGTCTAAATCAGTCTTAATGGGCTTTATCAGACCATACTGATTAACGAATCGTTGCCGGACTTAGCCTTTATCATAACCATAAGGCCTCCGACCAGCGCCACCTGGTAGGATACAAACATTGACTGGTCGGAAGTCCAAAATGATCAGGCTCATTCGACTTAGAACATCCGATCCGTCAAATATGAAATAATAGAAGACAAATTCGACTCTAATATTACAGGCCGAATACCTCTTCTAAACTTACTTCTACCTGTGACACTTTTGAGTGTCAACATATGCCCCCCTGTTTTTAGGTTATCTTTAGCAAAAAAACTAAAAACAAACCGAATAACAACGATGTCCAACTCATCGGCTATTCGATAATTAAGGATAAACTTTTTGACTATTTTTGTTCTAAGGGCGATACATGTATCAACCATTGCTTGAAAGGCACTCAGGCTTCTTGCCAAGCACTTGGAAAGTATTTTTTTTAAATACCTGCCGTTTATTGCTCTTGGGAGACTTCCACCTTGCAACGTCTCCAGCATATATGCATTTCCGAATATCACTTTGATCACTTTATAAGGACCTTCCCAACTCGGCGACCACTTTCCAAACTTATTGCTCTTCGATCCAAGTGGTAATATAGTCTTCCATACTAATTCTCCCACTTGGAACGATTTGCTTCTTACCTTGTTGTAAGCTCTGGCAACCCGGGTTTTGTCTCTCTCCATCTCCTTAAGAGCCTTTAACCTCTTATCGGTCACGTCATCAATGTTGTCCATCATGGCATCATGATACATAACAGCAGATAAATCATTCTGTCTAGCTAGTCTATATGCACCCAGATTTACCTCGACGGGCAACACTACTTCTTGCCCATATACCAGCTCGAAAGGAGTGACTTTTGTAGCACCATGCCTTGACACACGATGAGCCCATAAAGCCTCAGACAAAACTTCCTGCCACCTCCTCGGGTTATCCTCAATCTTCTTTTTGATAAGCTTGATCAAAGTCTTGTTACTAGACTCAGCTTGGCCGTTAGCTTGAGCATAGTATGGAGATGAATTGAGCATCTTTATTTTGTATAATTCGGCAAAGTCTTGCACTTCTTTAGAAATAAAAGACGTTCCTTGATCTGTGGTTAACGTCTGAGGTATGCCGAATCTATGTATAATATGTTCCGTAATAAACTCAATTACCTCCTTATGTGTCATATTTTTCAAAGGCACCGCTTCAGTCCATTTAGTGAAGTAATCTGTAACGACCAGAACAAAACGATGTCCCTTTAAAGATGAGGGATGAATTTGACCAATGAAATCTAGCCCCCAACCACGAAAAGGCCACGATTTGATGATAGGATGAAGCATAGCAGCAGGTGCAAGTTGTATGTTTCCAAACCGTTGACATTCTTCGCATCCTTTGTAGTAACGAAAACAATCGGCCATCATTGTGGGCCAATAAAACCTAGCTCTTCGTAACAACCACTTCATCTTTGGCGCCGATTGATGTGTACCACAAATACCTTCATGAACTTCTCCCATAGCCACCTTTGCTTGATCAGATCCCAAACACTTAAGTAACAAGTCTTCGGCAGTCCTTCGGTAAAGCTCATCATTGTGTAGCACATATTTAAATGCACTTCGCCGAACACTTTGATCTACCTTGATACTCGGGTCATTAAGATATTTAAGCAGGGGAGTTCTCCAATCTTCTAAATCAGTTCCACTCGCTTCGGACCAATTTAGAGTCCCTTCAGACAAATTAATCTTTCCAAGATCGATCAGGTCAATCGGACGGATTAACTGACTTGATTCATAAACAACCTGGTCGGCCATAGTATTTTCCCAAGTATGCTTAACATGTACCTGGTCTCCAACGTAAAGTGGCCGAACTGGTTCTAAAACAAGCTGGTCGGCTAAAGGAACCGACAATACTTCTGCACACTGTTGCATCGGCTTTATGTGAAAATTGTGTCTACTAACATTATAGCCAGATGCTTGCTGAGCTAACATGTTGGCTTTATGATTTTCATGCCTTGGTATATGCCGAATCTGAAATTCGGTAAAATGAGTAATGATGTCAAGGCACATGTCAAGATAAACATTTAACGATCCCTCTAAACATTGAAAATTACCAGCAACTTGTTGTACTACTAGTAAGGAATCGCCATAGGCTTCAACATACTTAACCTCCATGGAACATAACATTTCCAAACCGAATAAAAGAGCCTCATATTCGGCTTGATTATTAGTGCACAAGTAATCTAATCGGCTCAATATTTCAAACTCAGCACCATTAGGAGAAATGATGACCACACCAACACCTTGGCCCTCCTTACAAGTCGATCCATCAAAATAAAGTTTCCATGGAGTAAAAGTAAAATAACCGATTTCATCTTCTAAACTAATACCATGCTCAACAATGAAATCGGCAAGAACTTGACCCTTCAAAGTTTTCAATGGTTCATAGGTCAAGTCAAACTCAATCAATGCATACGCCCATTTGCCAATCCTTCCTCTAAGGATTGGCCGATATAACATGTGCTTAATTACATCGGCCTGACATGCAACAACACATGTACTAGATAGCAAATAATGTCTCATTTTAACACAAGCATAGTACAAGGATAAACATAATTTTTCAACATGGGCGTACCTTGTCTCGGGGTCAAGAAGACGACGACCAATATAAGCAATCACATACTCTTTACCTTCATCTTCTTGTGTTAAGACAGCTCCAATGACCTTCTCTTCAGCAGCGACATATAATCTAAAGGGAACTCCTCTCTTGGGCGCCCGAAGAACTGGTGGAGATGACAAATATTCCTTTATTTTCTCAAATGCTTCTTGTTGCTCTGTCCCCCAAGTGAACTCAGTCTCATTCTTTAATTTTAATATAGGGGTGAAAGGAATAATTTTCCCGAACAAGTTTGCAATAAATCTCCTCAAGTAGTTCACTTTCCCCAAGAACTTCTGTAAGTCCTTTTTGCATGTAGGCGCCTGAACTTTCTTGATCTTTTCTATCCTTTTAGGATCAATCTCTATGCCTTTGTCGTGAATGATGAACCCTAAAAACTTCCCAACCGACACACCGAAAGCACATTTTAGTGGATTCATCTTCAAACCATAGCGAGGCATCCTTTCAAACACTAGACATAAATCGGCCAGATGAGACATATGGACAGCCGATTTAATCACAATATCATCAATATATACTTCCATGATTATCCCAATTAAATCATGAAAGATCAGATTCATAGCGCGTTGATAAGTAGCACCTGCATTCTTCAAACCGAATGTCATCACGACCCATTCAAAAAGACCAACGAACCCAGGACAAATAAAGGCCGTTTTGGACATATCCTCTTCGGCCATGAATATCTGATTATAACCAGCGTTGCCGTCAAGAAAACTGACAACCTGATGTCCTGAAGCATCATTGATTAACATATCGGCTATAGGCATAGGATACTCATCTTTGGGAGTGGCTCTATTTAAATCTCTAAAATCAATGCAAACCCTGATTTTCCCAGTGTCTTTCTTCTCCACAGGCACGATATTAGAGACCCACTCCGCATACCTGCATGGCTGAATAAACCCTGCTTGTAATAACCGATTAATTTCCTCTTTAATCCGGTCATATATTGTAGAATTAAAACGGCGAGGATGTTGCTTGAATGGCCGGAACCCTGGCTTAATGGGAAGCCGATGCTCAACAAGTTCTCGACTTAACCCAGACATCTCCGTATAACTCCATGCAAAGCAATCAACATACTCTTTCAGAAGCGCGATTAACTTTATTTTATAATTGGCTTCAAGACTTTGATTTACAAAGGTCGGCCTAGGTACAGAACCATCTCCAATATCTACTTGTTCTAAGGGATCGGCCGACGTGAAACCTTGGCCCAACTTATTGAGCTCATCAAAATCATCAATAGCTTCACAAGCATCGGTCTTACATGTCCGATATTGCTCAACACGATGTTTTAACCAATCAACATTAACATCCATTAAATTACATGATAATGTTGAACCGGTTGTCGGTCGGCTTTAAAGATACTGGTATGAAACCTTCCCTAGTAACACTAACAAACTGAAAATCAGAAAGGTCCCGACCAGACAGACAAGCAATAGTATCATGCCCCCGAGTAAAGGAGCATCGGCTGTAGCTACATAGGCCGATGAATCTGAGTGCACCACCTCAACATCGTCTCCCACTCATTGAATGAGAAACTGATGTAAGCTAGAAGGTATGCACCAATTAGCATGAATCCAATCACGCCCAAGTATAAGATTATAGCTACCTTGTATGTCGGCAACGAAGAAGGCAATGGCCAAAGTCTTGCTTCCAACGGTCAGCTCCATGGACGCAACTCCTTTGGCTGGAATAGGATCTCCCCCTCCGACTCCAGTGATAGTCATATTAGTCTTGATCAACTCTTCATCAGTGCCACCAAGCTTCTGATAAAGCGAGTAAGGCATCAAGTTCACAATTGCCCCGCTGTCGACCAGCATTTTGTGAACTGGTGTGCCATTGATGTGGCCCTTTACATGTAAAGGCTTGAGATGATTGACAGATTCCTCCGGTTTTTGGAACACGGCAGTCTGCGTAGCGAAGTTGAACTCAGTTGCTGTCGAATCATCTCCAACCACATAGTAGTCGGCCGATAAGTACACCACATTGACCTCCGCCCTTTCAGGGGAAGGTTCATAATCCACCATTTCCTCATCTGGCTCTTCAGGTAATTCTTCACTGGTTGCAGTAATACTAGTGGAGGAAACAGAGTTACTAAGAAGCGAGGCTAACCCCATCGGCATATTAGGAACCGATTCGGTCCTAGATCCTGGTCGGGTCGGCTCAACTCCAGATCTAGTAGTAGCCGATTTAACCTGCTCGACAACTAAACTGGTCGACACCTGTCCTGAGGTGGTCGAATTGGTGTCTAACCTGATTGGTTCCGAAGCCACTTCAGTAGATTTGGCACCCAGATTGGTCGGCTCAGTATCCGACCTGTTTAACTCTACTATCGTCAAGGTCGGCTTTTGATTGCAAGCTGGCTCTTCACCTCCTCGCTTGCCCTGAGGGAAAATAGGATGTGTTGAGTTAAATATGTCTTCCCTCATTTTGTCGAGCCGCTCTTTCCTCTGTTTGTTGCAGCGGGCCCTCTATAGTTTTCTTCGTTGAGTTTTAGTCAAACCAAGTGGACACCACCTGGGTTGCATGTATTTGGGGTCACGCTCGACAGGTTTCTCTACCTCTGCCTCAGCCGAAGTATCTTGAGCTTCTGGGACCTCTTCTGTTGCTGGCTCCTCAACCACCATCGGCTCAGGTTCATTGGCAAGAGGGACTTCCATAGACCCAATTGTAATAGTGGGGACCAGGTCGGGTCTGGTCAGAGAGGCAGTAGGAACACTTTGCACCTTCTTGGGTACATAGACCTGTCACATCTGCGTCTTCCTTGCTTCCTGAGAGGTTAAAGTCTTTGAAGTGACCAGCCGATTCTGACTAGAGCTCGGCCGATCACCCAAACGATCGAACACTGAGACTCTTGCAGGGTGATTAGTGGGCATTCCCCATCCTGTCTGATAATACATATGTGCCGGCATAGGGTAGGGCACCCATACTCCTTGAGGACCCCATTGTGGTGGTGGCGAAATAGGAGGGGCCCACTGATGGTAATACGGGCCAGCCTTTGGTGCCGGATACGTCGCCTGAGAAACCATCATCTGTTTGGATTTCTCATCCTCACGCTTCGGAGGAGTAGACTCTCTCTTTTTTAAGGGCCGATTCTGGGAATCGGCCTTTTGCTGCTTGTATTTGGCCATGAGCTTGTCAAAAGTACATGGTTCTCTAGCGACTTTCCCCTTACTCCTGTCCGCATTAGTCTTCCAAGTGCCAACTTCAGGTTTCTGCAGGACAAAAGTGCGGATGACACGTACTCCGGAAGGGGTAGAGTCTTTAGAAACGGTCACACCGACTGTATCAGTCGATTTATTGACCCCACTGGAATTGGCAGAGACCGACCTTACTGGTCGGCCTTCTGTTCCGGCTGCTTTGAAGATGAACCAGACTGGTCGGCTTGAGGAGCCGATCTGGTCGGCCTTTGTTGTGCTGCGCTGGTCTCAAAATACCTCTGTCTATACAACTGTCGTGCTGACCCTGCAGTAATTGTGAGTTTACTCTTGCCATCACCACTTTTCTTGAGCACCACCTTACGCCTCGAATCGTTCTCAGTATTCGGTGCCACCCGTGGTTCGCCGATAATAACATTTTTTCCTTTGGTCGTATTGGCTTGCTCTGGACGAATCAGAACAGCAGGGTTCCCTGCTTCCACCATGTGAACTGGGAAAGGAGTAGTACTGATCTGCATCTCAGTTAGACTCAATCGTCCTTCATTAAGGGCCGATTGGACCTGTTGACGGAAAACATTGCAGTCGTTAGTGGCATGAGAGAAAGGATTATGGAATTTGCAGTAAGCCCTCCTTTTTAGTTCGTCGGGTGATGACAAAGTATAATTAATTTTAAGATAACCGAATTTAAGCAATTCATCAAATATTCGGTCACATTTAGAGAAATCAAAAGTAAATTTTACCTCCTCACCCCGATTATTTTGAATCGGTTTAAGGGAAGGACAAGTGATTAGTTTATTTTGTGCTGGCCATAAAACTTCGGCAGCGTAACCGTCTTTAGACTCATCGTCAGAACTATCAGAATTTATTTCGGCAATATGCACGCCCGACCGATGAGTCTTATGAGGGTCATAAGGTTCTTTAAGGTGCGATTCTATCGAAACGGCCTTCTGCAACAGTTGATTTACATTAAAGAAATCATGATGCTCAAGTTTATCCTTGATCTCTCGACGTAGACCAGCGAGACATAAATCTGTTAGGTCTCTATCGGAAATCCTTAGATGGAAACATCGGTTCTTAATCTCTTTAAAGCGCTTAAAGAAATCGGCCACAGGCTCGCTACGTCCTTGTCGAACCGACGTAAGATGTGATAATCTAGTTTTTTGAACCCCGTCATAAAAGTGATTATGAAAATTTTCCTCTAACTCGGCCCAAGAACCTATTGTGCATTCTGGTAGTCATGTAAACCAGACGAAAGCTGTACCAGTAAGAGATAAAGGAAAATGTCGTATATTCATAAAATCTAAAGTACTAGCTTCGCCCATTTGTGCGAGGAACATGCTGACATGTTCCATAGTCGTTTTACTACCGTCACCACTAAATTTATAAAAATCCGGTACCCTCCAACCGTCAGGTGCTTTCATAAAATCGAAACATGAAGGGTACGGTTTAGAATAAGTGGTCCTGGTAGGCTTGAATTGGACCCCTAAACTGGTCTCAAGGGACCTAGTTATTTCTTCCTTAAACCGATTTATGGCTCGTCCAAAATCGGTGTTGACAAGGTCGGGGGTACCACCATGCATGGGATTGTGGCTTGGGGACTTCGACGGATTGGGTAGCACTGTTCCTTGTCCTCCCGAAGTCCTGTTTGTCGAGGTACCCTGGTCGGTCTGTGTGGTCCGACTAGTGCCATGATGAACGTGATTGGTAGTTGCCGAGGTACCGGCTTCACCGCGCCTGGTCTCAGTAGACCCTAATTGTCCGAAATTAATGTGTGAAGTCTGCCGCCTAAAAGAATTAAAAGGCATGCCGAACTGTGGTTGCCCAGTTGGGACTTCGGGTTCAACATTTTTACCTTCTAATTTATCCATGCGATCACTAAGCAATTTAAATGAATGCTGGATAGTATTGGTAAGAGTTTTTGAAGAATCAACCAGCATTGCGGAATAATCAGCATGGGTGGGGTAAGAATCTTCAGGTACCTTGGTATTTACCTTGTCAGTAGCATTTTTAGTGTTCGTATTTGTCGTGGTAGGGACGATCTCGCTGAAGTCCGGCTCCTTGTCCTGAGTGACCCTGCCGCGCCGATTCTTCGAGCAGCTTTCCAGGAAATCCTTCAATACGGCGTCTAGCTTGGCCTGCGCCAGTTGCTTCAACTCGTCGGGGAGCTCGTCAATGCCCGCAGGACGAACGATGTTATCCTTATCGGCAGCACCGTCTTTACCGCCCATGTTGGTAGTAGACGAGATTTCAATCTTCCCCAGCGGAGTCGCCAAAAAGTGTGTTGACATCGGAAGTGATCTGAATCAAACACCAGCAGGGCTAGAACGCCCGGAGAGGTTGCGGATCAACCTGAGACAGCAGGGACCCTGGCTAAACTGACAAAAACCGATCTAGAGACCGGTTCAGGTTGATCTAGGGTTTCGGGCTCCTGTGTTGATAACTCTAGAACTCCTCCCGGGAAGACCCGTCGGGGAGAAGCATGTAGAGGTTGTTCTAGGACCAGCAAGGCCGCCTAGAACGCCGTCGAGCCTCGCCGGGAGACACATCGAACAGCAAGGTAGAAAGGAAAAAGGGGTAAAAGAGATAGTAGATTGATTTTGATCGATTGGTATTGGATGCCTCAATCGGCCATGATCCTCTCATATATATAGAGGGGGTTGGACTTATCCCAATAGGAAACATCTTCGAATACGATCTCCAAGTTTCCTATCCGGACTCTATCAATATATAGAATCCAATCCGGACGCAACAAGGTAACCCTAATCTTGCCGATTCCTCAAATCGACCAGATTGGTCTAAATCAGTCTTCATGGGCTTTATCAGACCATACTGATTAACGAATCATTGTCGGACTTAGCCTTTATCATAACCATAAGGCCTCCGACCAGCGCCACCTGGTCGGATACAAACATTGACTGGTCGGAAGTCCAAAATGATTAGGCCCATTCGACTTAGAACATCCGATCCGTCAAATATGAAATAATAGAAGACAAATTCGACTCTAATATTACAGGCCGAATACCTCTTCTAAACTTACTTTTACTTGTGACACTTTTTAGTGTCAACCACCATATATCATTTTTATTCAGCTTAAATGTAGGAGAATTGTTTTAGTTCATGTCCATATTTAATCGGAAAACTTATTTTTCCTAATCGTTCCTCAAATTAAGGGTCATACTTGACTATCAGATAATCAATTTCCCACGCCTTAGGTCACGCAAGCCAACTAGGTCACATAAGCCAACTAGTGGCTAGATGAACTTTGGGCTACCTCAACCTCCCTCAAACAACACGAGGAGAATTCAGACTATTTTTCAAAGTGAAAAGCCTGATTTTTGTAAAGCACGAAAGTCACGAATCCAACCCAAAAGACAGAACGCAAAACAGAAGTCGAACGCAAAAGCTACAGACAAAACAACACAGCTTCATAGAGCATTGGACTCACCGTGCGTCCGATGTCCAACCATTGGATGCGTTCAAATGTGAAACTGTCCTCTCTGGAATCTTACTGGACAGACATCAAACGAATGAACAATGAACCTTCAACGTCCAATGTAGCGTCCGATGCAGTTATGCCCTTAACATGAGCGTCTGATGCCACACGCGGAACTGGCTTGCGCGGGTAGGCGTCGGACGCGTCCGATGCCAAGAACAGACACGTCTGATGCCCCTGACCCAACACTGTTCTTTCACCGAATCGACCTGATCTCCCTCAAAACTCAAGCATTTCGGCTCAAACTTTGCATAAGGGATCACAAGTAAGTTTGTGAGCTAGATCATGACTCGAACCTAACCCGCAAATTGGTAGATCAAAGAAAATCAGTGAAGGGAAGGCAAAACAAGATTCAAAACAAAATCTGCCCAATCTATGTCCTCGTGAGAAAATAGAGTAAATCCTTCAGTGAAAAGATGTCTCTCACGATATGGCATAAGATAGTTTAAATGGAATTTCAATCCATCCCTTTAATCAAAAGATCTTGTAAAGCCAATAGAGGGGAAAACTCAAGTACACAAAGAACAAAACACGAACAAAAGATTTCAGCAAAATCCCCAATGAGGAGACAAGGAGATTACAATCACCTTTCCTGAAATCGAAGTACATAGAGAAAAGATTTTTGTCTCTGTGGATCTCAACAATAGCTACAGAGATATACGCCCTAACAGATGAATGTTTGGCTAGAAAATAACAACTGGAGAGATAGGGAGGAGTGAGGGGGCGTTATCTCTTATTTGTAGCCTATTACACAATACCCCTTCTACCCCTAGGTGCATAGAGTAAACTAGCTAGCTCAGGGGCATTCTAGTCCAACTCTGTCTGAATCTTTCATCGACGGTCATGCATCTTCCTCATCAGTCGCTTTACCGCAATACAAGCCTCCCAATGTCGTTACGTGTTGTCTCGATGACAACACGCCTTCTCACCACTAGCTTCGCATCAACGCAAGCCTCGTTGCGCTGCCACGTGTCATCTTGTTTCGATTCGGAAACTCCACCGAGTTTTGAGGCCCAAGCTGGCAAACACACCAACCTGAGTTTTTAGATCCAAACTCATAAGCCGGCCACCCCAGATTTTGCGGACCAAACCTGGAAACCAGTTTTATGATACTTAACTACCAAACCCGCGTCGAAGACGGATTGTGGGTCTCATGCCCCGTTACCAAGAACAATGTCGATGCATGTCCAGCCTCCGTCAAGCAAGACGCCTTCGTCTTCCTCCCTGACTTGATCGACGATACCTGCATCTCCCACGCAAGCCCGTGTCTGGCCTCCGTCATGTGCCACGATGCCATCGCCTTCCGTCTTGACTCAACCAATGTTGTCTTCATCCCCATGTACTCTTGCTTGTTGCCGCCAAGTGCCAACTGACGCAACTGGTCCTCCGGCCTCCTGGTCCATCAATCCAAGCCTCACATCCGCTCTTCGCCACTCCCGTCCATCAGCACCACACATCTCTACTTGACCATCATCTCACCATCGACCATTGTCTCTGAGCTCCACACCTGCACACCAACACAGCCAAGAGACATGTTGCACATTCTTGCTAACCTATGAGCCTATTGATCAATCAATCATCACAAGGACAAACCACAAGGGCACATATTAACCTTTGTGTTGTAATTTCCCCCTTGATGAGTGCATTGTCAACACAACACACAAACACTAAAAAGAACAAAAGAGAAAGAAGAAAAAGAGAATGCTCATCCAAATGCCCCAAAAGCCAGAGAAAGGCCAAAGAAGGGCAATTTGAAATAAGCAAAGCTTGGTTCCCAAAGACATAGGCAACGACTCAACGCAACCAAACAAAAGATCATAGCAAAACCCTAGACGGAGCGAAAACTCGATCAAGAGAGAAAAAACTTGGTTCCCAAAGACATGGGCAACAACTCAACGCAACCAGGTCAAAATGAGCCAGTCCTCAAGAAGAGGCAGAAAAGGCTCAACACCACTAGCTCAAAGCTCAAAGCTCAAAGCAACAAAAATTGCTAGTCCCTCAAGAAAGAGGCAAAATAGCTCAACATGACTAGCAAGCAGCTGGAAAAGGTGCAAGTCCTTCTAAAAGCAAGCCTAGACACAAAGGCTATGCAAGAGCACTAGACACCAAATGAAGCACATGAAAGAGTTAAACTCCCTCTAGCTCACAACTCTTGCCAAAATGCATGATTCTCCCCTTGCAAAAACTTCTCCCTGTTGTTACGTGGCCGAGTGTGCCAACACTTTCTCCTTCTTGTCACATGTTCCTCCCCCTTGTCACAAGAGAGGATGTTTGTCTCCCCCTTGTTGGCACATGCATGAATCAAGACATTAAACAAATGCACATAGGAGCCACAAAAGCACTAATGAGTGACTACAGACCAGCGGGGGGGGGGGGGTATGTACACTAAGCTAAAAATACATGAGATGCACAGTGCAACAGCTTCAATTATATAGCAATCAGAGTGAAAAGATGCTCTAGTGGGTGCTGCCCCGAAAGTGTAGCAACAAAAATAAGTGTTAGCAAAGGCTCAAACTAATCATGTGCTAGCAAAGGCTATGCATGAAAAGCAATCGGAAGCTTAAAGGATCAGTTTCGGTCTTACACTACACTGCTTAAGTTCAACTCAAATGTGCAATGAGAAGTTGTCTCGATATAGTGATGTCCTAACAAATGCAATTCCATCTTGATCTTTTCAATTCACTAATCTTTGATAAAAATTTAGGCACAAGTTCATAATGATCAATCCAAGGAAGTGAATGAATTAAAGCAAGAGACATAGCAACCTAACATACAAAAGATAGCTCAAGTGACCTCAACACATCCTACCCATGCTAGTTGTCAATCTCAATGGTGAATAATTTACAAGTGGCATACATAATTAATCAAGTTCACCAATTACAAAAATAGCTTAGCTCATAACATGTATCCTTTGATCAAAAAGAGCCTAAGATACAAGCATCATCATGTACTTATAAGGCATGTCAACAAGAGCATAATTTCATTCTCATATCTATAGAAATGAAGCTCTAGAATGCACTAAAATTCATGATGAAATGCAATGCAAAAGTAACTATGATACAACAAACTATAAACATAGGCTAAACTAAAAATATCAGAGCATTATGTACATCAGTCAAAGCTCCCCTCAATTAAAATGGGAAGCACACACCAATCTCACCTCTCAACCTAGCAAAAGTTGATTGGTCCAAAGGCTTGGTGAAAACGTCTGCAAGCTGATTGTGGGTGTCTACATGTTGCAAGCCGATGTTGCCTTTCTCGTAGTTATCACAAAGAAAGTGAAAGCAAACATCAATGTGTTCGGTCTTGGAGTGAAGGACAGGGTCCTTTGCAACACTAATAGCACTCATGCTATCACAAAGCAAAGGGACCCTAGTATAATCTAGACCAAAATCATGCAAAGTAGCAATCATCTGCAACAACTGTGAGCAACAAGATGCGACAACAACATACTCGACCTCAATGGTAGATTGTGCTATGCTAGACTACTTGTGGAGGACCAAGACACAAGAGATGAACCCAAAAACTGACAAGTCCCAGAAGTAGACGTGCGCTCAAGCCGACAGCTAGCAAAATCCGCATCAGAATAACCACAAAGTGAAAGGGTCAAAGAAGAAGAGTACCAAAGCCTGAACTTAGGAGTGAATCAGACGTACCTCATGATGCGCTTGACCGCCTACTTATGCGATTTCCGAGGGGATGCCTGAAAGCGAACACACAGACACACTACAAAGTGTATGTCTAGCCTCGTCGCTGTCAAGTACAGGAGAGAGTCAATAATGCTCTTGTACTCCTTCTGGTCCACGGGCTCCCCGTCCTCATCTGCGTCCATTGGAATCGTTATCACCATGGGCGTCGTGGGAGGCCTAGCCTCAACCATGTCAAACTTCTTCAGGATGTCCTTCGTGTACTTGCCTTGATGCACAAATGTCCCATCTCGGGTTTGCCTGATTTGCAGCTCGAGGAAGAAATTCAACTCGCCCATCATGCTCATCTCGAACTCCTTGCTCATAAGATCTGCACAATTGGCAACAAGTTCATGAGAAGAGCCACTAAAGATGATATCATCCACGTAAATCTAGACCAAGAGAGACTGCCTTGCTTGAGGAGAAATAAAGTTTTATCAACCAACCCCATTTTAAAACCGTTGGGGAGCAAAAAGGTTTTGAAACGCTCATGGCACGTTGTAGGGGTTTGTTTCAAACCTTACAAAGCCTTCTAAAGTTTGCACACATGGTTTGGAAACTTGGGGTTCTTGAAGCCAGGAGGTTGCTTGACATAGAACTCTTCCTCTATATACCCATTTAGGAAGGCACTCTTGACATCCATTTGATAAAGTTTGAACCCTTTTGAAGCAACAAAAGCTAAAAGGATCAATATGACCTCTAAACGAGCTACAGGGGCAAAGATCTCATAGTCTATTCCCTCCTTCTGATAAAAGCCTTGAGCTACTAATCTTCCCTTGTTCCTCACTACCATCCCATCCTCACCCTATTTGTTCTTGAAAACCCACTTGGTACCTGTTGGGTGGCATTCTGGTGAAGGTGGAACTAGTACCCAGACCTGATTCCTCTCAAAGTTTTCTGACTCTTGATGCTTGGCATTGACCCAATTAGGATCAAAAAGTGCATGTCCAACATCCTTAGGGTTGAAAGATGCAACAAATGCAGAACGAGCAATGTGAGGGATCTCATACGAGTGTGACCATGTGACTCACTGGTCGACACCACCGATCATCTGCTGCAGGGAGGGGGGTGGATCTGTTGGAAGCTCCCGGGCGCCTACCTCGCCGAAGTTGCCTCCCCCTCGCTAGATGGCAAGCAGTGTTGATTGCTTTGTTCCAAAAACACCTAGGAGTCCTGTGCTCATTGAGCATCATCCTGGCCATCTCAACAAGGGTCCAATTTTTGCGCTCAACAATGCCATTCTACTGGGGGAGGTAGAGAGAGGAAAACTGCTCGAGACCCAAAGAAGGACAAAATGTTTCAAGCTGAGTGTTAGCAAATTTTATACCATTGTCACAACCCTAAAGCTCTAATGGTATCCTAGGGTAACTCAGTTTTCAACCTCAAAATCAAATCTCGAGCAAACAAGAAGGCCTCATCCTTGCCCTCCATAAAGAACACCCATGAGTACCTCAAAAAGTCATCCACAATCATGAGAATGTACCACTTCCCACTCGCCAAGCAGATCCGAGTTGGACCAACAGTGTCCATGTGTAAAAGCTCACTAGGTCACTTAGTCATCACCTGGTTCACAAGTGGGTGAGAAGCAACTACCATCTTCTTGTGGTGGCAAGGATGACAAATGAGGTCCTTCTCAAACTTAAGCTTGGGTAATTCTTGGATTAGACCAAGTGATCTAAGCCTTGCAAGCAAGTCAAAGTTCAAATGTCCAAATCTCCTATACCACTTCCCCAAATATAAAGAAGGACCCGCCACGAGGCATCAAGAAGAGCCGAAAGAGTGAGAAAAATCGGCTCGAAAGACACGGCCAAAAGGGACGATCTAGCAAACAAGATCACCCCGAGAATTAAGTACTCTGCACAAGCCGGTCTTAAAACACACTTCAAAGCCATCTCTAAGGAGTTGTGAAATTGAAAGCAAATTAAAGTGCAAATTCAAAACCAAAGCAACATCCTTGAGAACATAATTCTCGTTGAGTCGGACTAACCCACAAGAAACAACCTTACCTTTGCTAGTTTCCCTGAATGTGACAAATTTCTTTTGGGGCACGAGGTCAAGGCTAGAGAACCACTTAGAACTTCCGATCATGTGGCACGAACAACCAGAATCAACAAGCCATGTGTTCTCTAATTCGAGATCCTGCATCAATAGAAAGGCAAGGGATGAGCAAATGGCACAACACTGGGGTTAGTAAACTGAGAAGGATACCAGTGTTGTGTCATTGGCTCAGAAAAGGTGTTAGGAAACACAACAAATTGACGTTGTCCCACGGGGGATAGCGATCACCATAAGACTGAAAATGTGGTCTGCTATGGGACGGTGCAACAAAGCCACTTACATGAGGCTCACGCTCGTATGGAGCACGACCGAAACCACGCCGAGCATGACCACCTTGTGGTCTCACTGCCTGAGGCCTAACTACTTGATGGGGTGCACCTCTAGGTCTAGCCCTCTGCCTCTGAACACCTTGATCATGAACACCATGGAAAGGGTGGTACATGGCCTGGTTGTTCAGCTCAAACTCTCTCCGAGCTTCTATCTTCTTCCCGAAGCAAAACTTAGCTAGGTGACCCTCATGGTGGTAATACTCGCACTGGAACCTCACCTCTCTCTTGAGTTGTTGGTTCGCTCTCTTGCGGGGTTGCACACTCTAGCTGGCTTCTTACCTCTTGGAAGGGGTTCACTAGAGATGTCGGGTACAGTGTCAAGTGGGTTCCGAAGATGGTTCAGTTTGGAATCCACACTTTCTTTTGAGGTGGAGCTCTCGGGGGTTCCTCAAATACCCCATCCTTGGTGGTAGGCTTGGATGGCTTAGATCGGGTGATCTTGGTTAGCTTGGGAGTAGTGTAAGGCTTCTCACTCGGGGTTCATGCCACTACACTCACCAATCTTTCCAAAAAAAATTGTGCTCTTCCCACTTATAGCAAAGCCTACACTAGGTTCGTCAGTTCCCCTCTTGAACTGACTGATCATCATGCCCAACTATGGCTCACTGCATGACACCCAACTCAAGATGTACCAAAGGTACATGTTTTCCTCGGTTTGCATCTTGGCATGCTAGCAGTTGGCAATCTCAAGCTCCAACCCCTCACAAAGCTTGCATCAAGCTACACCGGTGCTAACTGAGCTGGCCTTTTCAAACTTGGCAAGCTTAGCATCGTTCTTTGCCAACTCAGTTCACAAGCCTGGACAAAGTTTGCACGCACCCAACAAGGAAGGTCTAGCCTTGACCTCCAGCTCCTTTCTCAAAGTGGGACATGTTTTACAATCACCCACCAAGTCAATCCTTGACTTCAACTCATCATATACTTGAAGCAAAGAGGCATACTTGGTCTGAAGGGTGGTAAAGTTGGTCTTGCGCACCACACATTCCTCACACTCTTCCTCAAATCAAGATCCTTAAGTGCTACATCTAGCTTCTCCTTATACTCCTTGCGCTCTCTAGCTGCATGTCTAAGCAACTTGTCCTAGCTAAGCAAGGTTTCGTTCATAGTCTCAAGCTCAGTAGAAAGACGACTGATAGTAGAAGAGGACGATACCTAAGAAGATGTGTCATCATCACCGTGAAGCTCCTCCGTGCGTGTGCTTGCCTCCTGTGGACACGAAAATTTGGATGAAGCACCAACACACTCGAACATGATCCTCAAAGGGCGTACGGGGCAGGGTCTTGACCTCCTGGGCCTTCAAAAGATGGCGGTGCCAAATCTAGGTGAGAGCGACTTCGGACATGCCAGTCAATTTGACCTGTAATTGACAAGGAGAAGAAAAAGTTGTCAAATTGTGGAACCTGCCGGTTTGGTGCCAGACAGTTCCAAATTGTGCGGCTCTGATATAGCCATTTGTTTATAGGACATTGACTATAAAGTCAACTCCCAAAAGATTGCGTGAAAGCATTGATAAAGATATAAAGCAAAACGACTATGATATATGTAAAGAAATATCTAGAACAGGAAAACAACCGATAAGCTTAAACATGTTAAAAGGATAAAGATCTATGTGCACGTTTAAATGGCATGAAACCAATGAATCGACTAATTGCATAGGCAGTTCTATCTGTTAACAGTGGAGTGTTTTCATGCAGCCATAATAACAAATAGATCGATAAAATAACTTGAACATCAACAATGGGGTGTCTCCATACAGCCATAATGATGACCACGTTAGATCACGTCCAAAGCAACAAGCAGATCCATCGATCCTAGACCATTTAATAGTACCCATTATGAATAAAGCATAACTGGATTGGCTATTTTAGCCGATACAGGCTCCATGAGGCACGAGCAAGATCTATCTGTTAAAACCATGATCCGACTTAAGATCGAACAAATCTAATTTATCATGTATATCAGTGGGGTTCAGAAATACAGCTGTAATAAACATGCTAGATCAAATCTATCCCTTCTTAGATCAAACCATGATTCTATCGGATATCTCGAATGCACAACATGTAACAATCAAGATTGACAAAATAGTCGATGAGAGGCTTAGATCGGCTATTTCCTTTGGTATAAGCGTGTAAGGCTTTTGGGTAGCCAGAACTAAACAACTTTTAAGCTTAAGCTACCTTGTCAATCTTGATTGGGCAAAGATGTGTTTAAATCTAAAGAAAAACATTAAAACATAAACAACATCGATAACTTAATGAATCTATTGACTTGCCAAAACCAATAGAGCCGATAACTAGTCAAGATCGACTAAAGCAAGAGATTGATCAGAGTCAAGACAGTCTTACAAAAGGCGAACTTAAACCGATAACTAGCCATGTCATAGCTTAACAAGAGTTTGGTCGATGCCAAATACAGCCTCATTGAACGAAGACACAAGCCATTGGTGAAACTTACAAGCAAATCGGAGGTCGGTCGAGCCGATGCAGCCCTGCCTGGTTGAAGGTTCCACCGAGTTCTACCTTACTCCTACTTCTAGGGTTTTGGCCGATGGCCGATGTGTTGATTGTATTGTGATTGTTTTTACAAAAATCGGGTTTCTAACTATTTATAACCCGATTGACTCCTGTCCTAACACGACTAGGTTACATAAAAGACGACCCGGACTCAAACTCCTCGGCCAAACCCAACAAGTCTTCAAAATCTATTACGTCTGGCCCACATGAACTTCTCATCGTGTCTGGGTCCAAACACCCCTTTTTATTTTACTGGCCGACCCTTTTCACCAACAAATGAGCCGTTTGTGCTCATAAAAATAATAACCCTTTGAGTCCAAAATCTGGTGTAAACACATGCCCCCCAATTTTGGGATGAAATTTATTTTATTCCAAAATTTGAGTCCTTTTCTTCCTTCCCCTCTGGTATTTCAAACGGCCCGAAGATTTTTTTCCCGAACAGTATCTCGATGATCAATGTGAATCGGCTGCTCTTCTCTTGAAAACCGTGTTATGATTTAACATTCCACTCGAGCACTCTGCGCACACTGTACGAAATGACATCTTTTCCCCTATCTTTTTAATATAAACTTCTCCTTCGTTCCCATCATCCGTCACACTCAGAGCACATCTCTACTGCTTCTCGTACTTCATCCAAAAGAAAACCCTCTTTCTCACCCAAAAGCTTTTTTCTTCTTCCTTCGATGGCAGACAACAACCGCAGCAAGTGTCCAGCGGAGGAGGAAGTGGACTTCTACAATTATCCTCAGCGCCGTGCTAGGCATGCTCTTTCTCACATCAGTGGATTCAATACTTTATCATCGGCTCTTCAGATCCTGATTTGATTACCTTTATTGTCTTTATTCAGGGTCGACGCAGGTCCTTCTAACGCCACCGCTGCTCTGGGGCCTCCTCCTGGCATGGAATCGGTTTCTGAAAACCCCTCCTCCGACAACTCAGAGTCGACGACCGCTTGTCATTACCGTCAAATGACGGAAATGCAGAATCTGCATTCTGAGGCCACAATCAGGAATTGCCTGCTGGAGGACCACATCGCCCAGCTCCAGAAGGTGCTGGAAGATGCGGAGGCGAGAGCCTCTCGGGCAACTCAGCAGTGCGCCGAGTCTGATGCACGCGTCGCCGGTAATTCCTTCAATTGACGAGACCTTCTTCCGAAAGCCCTTATCTTCAGCGTCATAATGTATTATCTGGTATGCTTTGCAGACCTGACCGTGCGCTTGGAGGCCCTTTAGGAAGCGGGAAATGAAGCGGCCGACTCTGTGAACGCCATCGGCGATAGCGTCACTGAGAGGGTGACCAACATCCCCGCAAGGGTGCACGAGGTTGCCCTCCATGGTGTCCGTCATGGTGCCGTCATGGGTCTCGGAGCTGCCTAGGCCTACACTGGCCAAGACTTGGGTGGCCTCGAGATCACTCCGGAGATAGGCCACGCCATGGAAGCTAACTTCGATGGTGTTGATGGAGCGGCTGAGGAGATAGCAGAGTCCACCCCTTCTGTATTCATAGTAGATAAAGTCTTCGAGTAGTCCATTAGGATCAAACTACTGTATAAGAAATCTACTCATGAATATAATGAAGTCTCTGTTCCCCTATGATTTCTCTGTGATAAAGTCCATCGAAGTCTTTTAAATTCATATGTTGGTGCTGAAGGCTATGCCTCAGTTGCATCGGCTATACACTCTTTTTAGCCTAAAGGCAATATAATCATATCGGCTATTGATCAAGTTAATTAATCATAGCAAATCCACCCAGATACTAGGATAATATTTCTTAAAATATTTTTCATTAACCGCTCTGAAGTACTCGACACCCTCTAAAGTCTCATAGAAATAAGCATTGCCGGGAGCACATCTGGTAATCCGATAGGGTCCTTCCCAATTTGGTGACCATTTACCGTATTTGCTATCATTAGTTCCAATGGGTAAAATGACTTTCCAAACCAAGTCCCCCATCATTAAACCTTTTCTCCCTGACCTTCTGATCATAATACTTAGCTACTCTCAACTTCTGAGCTTTAATATTCTCAACAACCTTTAGCCAATGAAAATTTAAATCATCAAGGTTGTCCATCATTATTAGTAGAGGTTGGATAAATTAAAAAGGCATATTCAAAACTTCTCCCCTGAGGAGAAACAAGAACAATACCAATACCCCCACCTTGCTTGCAATTAGAACCATCAAAGAACAAGGCCCATGGGGTAAAATCCAAAGTCCTAATTTTCTGTTCGTGATGATGAGTAATAAAATCAGCTATTACCTGACCTTTAATTGCCTTAGCCGATTCATACTTTAATAAAACTCTGACAATGCAAGAATCCACTTGCCAATTCTCCCATTTAGAATAGGCATAGATAACATGTGCTTTATCACGTCAAACTTTGACACCACTGTGCACTCAGAGGACAGTAGATAATGTCGAAGCTTGGTGCATGAGAAGTATAAACACAAGAATAACTTCTCAACGGGAGAATATCTTGTCTCTGGATCAAGTAACCTTCTACTAAGATAGAACACTACTCTTTCCCTTCCCTCGAATTCTTGCATTAAGGCCGATCCAATTGTATGATCATCAGCCGAAACATATAATTTAAAGGGTTTATCCTTTTGAGGAGGAATTAAAACTGGTGGGGATTTCATATACTCTTTGATTTCGTCAAATGCCTTCTGTTGTTCACTTCCCCACTTAAACTCTTGGTCATCCTTCAACTTCAGCAATATTGAGAATGGTAAAATCTTGGCTTATGCCCTGCCGCTGCATCAACCAACATGTCTGCTACTGGCATCGGGTAGCCATCCATTGGAGTAGCTTTATTCAAATCCCTAAAATCAATGCAAACTCTCATTTTCCCATTCTTCTTATACACAGGGACTACACTAGATATCCACTCGGCATATCTACATTGTCGGATGAAATTAGCTTTATAAAGCCGAGTGATTTCTGTTTTCACGTCTGCCATAACTTCTGCTCTAATTCTCCTTGGGGCTTGTTTTACAGGCCGACTCCCATGTTTGATAGGTAGTCGATGCTCAAACAACGATCGATCAAGACCAGGCATCTCAGAATAATCCCAAGCAAAACATTTTTTTATACTCTTTTAACAAAGTAATAAGTTCTTGTCTATACTTGGTATCTAGCTTAGCACTGATATATGTCAATCTCGGCTTATCACCGTTTCCAATGTCAACTGCCTCTAGTTCATCAGCCGATGTAAAACATTTACCCATCTTACTTTCATCTTCATTGATTGTACAATCCATTAAATACATTTTTTAAAACCGAAAGCTTGGATCGGCTATTGACTACCATCAAATGTTTTGAGAAAGCCTTCTTCGCGAATCTTCCCAGAAAAACACTCCACATTATCAAAATTCCAAACATTAGGGTCAGAGTAAGCAATGGTAACAGTCGAATCGGCTTGTACCACTTCCATAGTGTCTCCGATCCACTATATCACATTTTGATGCATGGTTGATGGAACACTACAGTTGGCATGAATCCAATCTCTTCCAAGTTGTACACTATATGATCCTTTTGCATCGACCACAAAGAAAGTAGTCGGCAAACTTTTGCTGCCAACTGTTAATTCGACACATACAACACCTTTAGTAGTCGATACGTTACTAGCAAAGTCTGTTAACCTCATATCGGTCTGGGTTAAGTCTTCGGTAGTCTTTCCGAGCTTTGTGAAGGTAGCATATGGCATCAAATTAACAGCTGCACCTCCATCAACTAACATTCTGCTCAGAGGCCTTCCATCGACAAACTCTTTCAAATATAAAGCTTTTAAATGTGAATGCTTTTCGGGCTTCTGAAATGTGGCCCCTTCTGCCTGATAGATCCATCGAGCAATTGCTTCTTCATCATCAGACTCTTCTTCATGATCAGATGACCTAAATTCAGCAGGCAACATGAACAAAACAGATATATTAGCCGATGATTCCCCCTTATCGGCTACTTGTTTCACCTGCCAGACTTTGGGTTTCTTTTTCTGAACCTCATCGTTCCTTAGTCTCTGAACCTGTCGTTTCTGGCTCTTAGTCAAGCCACCTGGACACCATTGTCCTTCTTGCCAAGGATGATCTTGATCGGCTAATCTTGCTCCAAGCCAATCATGAACACTTTAATTTTTTATGTGCCGATCTGTTTTTTCAAACCTTAATCTTTCATGCACAGATTGGTGGTTGTCTCTCGACTGCCTATACTCCCAATACTGCTCACTGCATTCTGGGCAATTACGAAGAGTAGGAAGTTTTAAACCTTCATTCCAACAATGCCTAAAGAAAGGGCAATCCCAATGATTCTTTTCTTCATCCCTGATACGCCTTTTATTCTTCACGAGACCTTCTGTATTCCTCCTCTTCAAGCTGCGGATACATGGGTGTATGCCGAGTCTCTGAGTGATGAGTTATTGTCAACTGGGATAATGTGCATGTTCTTTGGCTTGTGTTGTGCAGGTGTCGAGCACGGATGCAGTGATCAAAGGCAAGGTGAAGGTCAAGTAGAGACGTGCCGTGCCGTGCCGATGGACCAGAGTGGCGAAGGGCGGACGTGAGGCTTGGACTGAGGGACCAGTGGCCCGAGGATCAGCTGTGGTGGCTGACAGCCTGGGACAGCGACGTGCGAAGACTTGCGAGCACGATGTTGCTTGGGTTGAGGACCTGGGGACACGTGTCGGTGGACGGGGGTGCACGGGCGGTGCATCCCCTCTACGGCTCGGTTTGGTGGTTGAGCCACAGAAAAACCACCGAGTGGATGGTTTCCAGGTTTGGGCCTCAAAACCTGGGTGCTGATGGTTTCCGAGTTTGGGCCACAAAACTCGGGCTGAGGATGGTTTCTAGGTTTGGGCCTCAAAACCAGGGTGCTGCGGGTTTCTGAGTTTGGGCCACAAAACTCAGGCGATGGACGGCTGGTTTCCCGGTTTGGGCCTCAAAACCGGGGGTTGGTCGTGAAGGCTGGTTTCTCGGTTTGGGCCTCAAAACCGGGGGCAAAGTCCGGGAAAAGGAAGAGCGGAGCGGTGGTGGCACGTGGCGGCAATCGGTGAGGTTGCGTCGAAGCAACGCTACCAGTTGTGCGGGCGTCACCGTCAGATCACCAGCATCTTCGAGTTGGTCCAGAATAACCCTAGGGTTTAGCTGGGTCGCTCTGTAATTAGTGAGGGGTAGAGTAGGAATTAGAATTAGGATAAGTAGAGGGAGACACCCTCCTCCCATTCTATCTCAGCTATTTGCTCTTTGCCTTCTAGGTTTTCCGGCTCTCCCAATCCCCTGCTGTAGCAACTGAGATCTGCAGAGAACCATACCTCTGTGTACTGGAGATTATGAGGAAGTGAGACCGTAATCTCACTGTTGTAGCGTGTGGTAGCCACACGGTTGCAGATCGATGTGTTGATTCGCGTTTTGGTTCATGTTCTTCGCGTTCTTCGTTTCTCCGTGATTTTCCCGTCACTCGATCTCCCTCCCTACTGCATCTTTTCGAATTCCACTTGAATCAACTTGTTCTTCATAGTGAGGAGATCATTTCCACCGAAGGAATTTATCTAACTCCTCACGAACAAGTAGATCGGGTCAATTTCGTTTTCGTGGTGCTTTTTCGGTTCATACACCTTCCCCTTCGATTTCCCGTTGATTGAATCGATTTGAGCGGATGATTTCTTGGGGATAGTCTCCTAACTACCTCGTGATCATCTTCTCCAAGTTTGGGAACAAGAGATTTTGGTTTGATTCGAATTTGGGAGGATTTGAGTTGAGGGCGACCAAAATCGCCCTCTCTGGTTGACCGCGGACAGTCCGCCATCTGACCGACGGACAGTCCGGGCGTCGGGGATCAGCCGGAGCAGTGGCTGTGTTCTTCGGACGATTTGCTTTTGAGTGACCGACGGACAGTCCGCCGTTGGAGTTCGCGGACAGTCCGGGAACGTCCAGGGGACTTGCAGCAACTGTGCTGTTTCGGGGATTTTGCCGGCGGACAGTCCGCCATCCCCCCGCGGACAGTCCGCGGTTGAGCCGGACAGTCCGGGACCGTACTGGCGGACAGTCCGGGAGTTGGCTGCTTGTTGAGTTTTAGTGCGTTTACTCTCCCGACTTCTTCGCTTGGTTTCTGGACTTCTCGGTTGGCTTCTTAGTTCACCTAGGAACCTCTCTAAGTATCCTTGCTACTTGTTAGCATCGGTATTTGGGGATTTCCCGACGTAGCCTTCAATCTACGTTTGGGACTCGGTTTCTAAGGATCGAACTTGTGCCGGTGCTTTTGGCTTTTGGTTTGCTATCGCTTTGTGGTGCCTCGCTGTGATCCTAGGGATCATCCACCCTTTTCTAAGGGTCGTGGGCATCACGGTTTCGATCAAAGCTTTTGGGGGTTGATTTGTGGGACAAAGGCCAAAGTTTCGAGAGAAATTTTTGAGCTCTCATTCACCCCCCTCTGGTCGCCTTGCTATTGCATTCTCGGTCCTTTAATTGGTATCAGAGCAGGTTAAGGATCTTCCACCTTAGCCGGTTCCAGATCCACAGAAGGCGACATGGATCGCGGCGTGGGCAAACCACCATTTTTCGATGGGACGAACTATGCGTATTGGAAGATACGCATGTCGGCCTATCTGCAGAGTATTGGTGCTTCCATTTGGGATATTTGCAACTCTGCTGATTACGTGGTCTTGGCTGCTCGTGTCACTCAACATCAGATCGATGAGCACGATGCCAATAGCCGAGCTCGTAATGCTCTTTTCTCATGCTTGAGCATGAGTGAGTTTGATCGCGTTTCTCACCTCGCTACGGCTCGGGAGATTTGGGCTACTCTCATGCGTTTCCATGAGGGAACCACTCAAGTCATAACCCGTCTCTACGAGTCGTTCAAGCGAGAGTATGAGAACTTTCGACATATGCCTAGCGAGAGCATAGAAAGTTTATTCGCTCGCTTTCAGGTGATTGTCAACAGGATGAGGGCAAACAAGGAGCTGTTGCCTTTCGACGATCATGAGAGGGCTTTGAAGCTTTTGCATACTCTTGATCGGTCGGTGTGGGATTCCAAGGTTCATGCGATCATCGAATCGCCTAACTATGAGACCCTCACGTGCGATGAGCTCTTTAGTAAGCTCAAGTCCAGTGAGATCGATGCCATGGCGAGGGCTTCTTATGAAAATCCTTCTGGCCCGTCAATGGCTTTGCTTTCTGGCTCTTCTGCTAACACCTCTGGAAGCTTTGCACTTTCTTCTCTTCTTTCTGTCACAGAGGAGCAGCTGGAGTTCATGGGGGATGACGAGCTGGCGTTGCTCGCTAACCGGTTCTCGCGGTTCCACAACAACCGCATGAACCGTCGCCGCGGAGGAGGACGCTTAGGATGCTTTGAGTGCGGCGACCCCAACCACTTCATCGCCAATTGCCCGAAGAAGAACAAGCAATTCTTCGGCAAGGCGGATCATGGGCACAAGTACGACTCCGGCAAGCGCAAGGAGAAGTACGTCCCCGCGAAGCACAAGCGGAAGGGCGGCTTCAACAAGGAGTACATCAAGACAAAGTACTTGGAGAAGGCCCAGGCTGAGCAGCGTGCGTTCTTCGCCACGCTCAGCGACGTCGGTGACTCGGATGACGACTCTGCTTCCTCAAGCGACGACGAGTCCGATAAGAAGAAGAGGATCGAGGACAAGCTGAACGGCCTCTGCTTCTTCGCCGACGACGAGGGCTTCTGCACCATGGCCCTCGGCAAGGAGGTCGACGACGAGTTGGAGGACATCCCTCGGGATGACGACGACACCTCCCAGGTATCTCAGACCCCCGATGAGCTTTTTGCTGAGGTCGAGAAACTTACTGCTGCTCTCCTTAGTCAAGATAAGCTGCTTAGGCGTGCTGCTAGAGAGCGTAAGGAGTTTAGGCAGAAGTGGGAGGATATGGTGAAGGAGCTTGAGTTTGCCAAGACCACCGTGGTCGTTTATGAGCAGGGCGAGTGCCAGATGTGCACCACGCACATGACTGACCTTCTAACTTTGAGAGGTAAGTATGTAGCGTTGGTAGGAGAGGTGGATGAGCTTAAGGCTAGATCCTCGCTGTTGGGTGCGTGCAAGTCTTGTGCAGGCTTGCAAACCGAGTTGGCAGAGAAGAATGCCAAGATTGTGTCTCTTGAGAAGGCCAACTCGGGTAGCACTTGTGTGTCTAGGTGTGCTTTGTGTGAGGGCTTAGAGATGGAGATAGCCAATGTGAAGCATGACAAGATGCAAACCGAGGGGGAAAACACATACCTTCAGACCATCTTGTCATGAGTGTGTAGTGGTGAGCCGCAGCTTGGGATGATGATCTCCTAGTTCAAGCGTGCTGCCGGAGGTCCTGGTGTAGGTTTCGCTCAGGGTGTGGATGTTTCATCTTTTGGCAAGATTAGAGAGTCGAGTGGTCTGAACCCATGTGAGAAGCCCAACTCCACCACTACTCCCAAGCTTACAAAGATTCCACCCAAAGAGCCTCTCAAGCCCAACACCAAGGATGGTGTGTTCGTTGAACCTCCGAGAGCTCCACCCAAGAAACAGACATGGCATCCCAAGCCCAACCACCTGAAAAACAAGCTTGACACGATGCCACCTATCCAGGAGGAGCTTATGCCACCGAAGGGCAATGTGATCCACACCCACTATCGTGAGTACCAACAACCCCCTATGAGAGTGGTGAGGTACCATTGTGTGCACTGTGGGAGAGATGGACACTTGAGTGAGTTTTGCTTTCGGCGCAAGAGAGAGGCGCGCCGTGCAAAGGAGATGAACAACACGGACATGTACCATCCTTTCTATGATGTACATGTGCCGAATGTTCAGAGGCGTGCTGCTAGGCCTAGAGGTCCAAAACCTCAAGTTCCTAGGCCTAGGCCGCGAGGAGGTCGTGCCCGGCGGGAGCCTGCAGTTGTAGGCTATGGACCCCATGGCGGTGGCTTTGTAGTTGAGCGTTTTCCCCCGCCGCGTTTTGAGTATCGCGATGGACGCTCCTGTCTTAGCGGACCACGTTTTCCTCTACGTGGTGATCGCTTTTCCCGTAGGCGTGATAGGAATGGTTTTTCTGCTAACCGTTCTTTTGAGCAGCCGACCCAACACTGGTATACTCCCTACTTCACTAACCCCAGTGTTGGACCGTATGCTCACCCTATGTCTTTTTATTGATATAGGTAAAACGATTGGAGAACGTTTGGTTGGTGGATTCCGGTTGTTCGAGACACATGATCGGAAATGCCAAGTGGTTCTCCAGTCTTAGTCCGGTCGCCGGAAAGGAGTTTATCACCTTCGGCGACAATAGTAAAGGTAAAGTGTTGTCTCGTGGGTCGGTGTGAGTTAATGAGCACTTTGTGTTGCGCGATGTTGCTCTTATTTCTAACTTGCATTTTAACCTTCTTTCTGTTTCGCAACTTTTTGATGATGACTATGAGATTCGTTTTAAACCGAATCTCAGTCATATTTTGGATCCTTAGGGCAATCTTGTGTGTTTGATTTCGCCCTTTGGAAAAGTCTTTCGTGCGAATTTCTCAGAGTCTTTTGGCACTTCTCGTTGTCTTTTGGCTGGTCCTTCCTCCTCTGATCTTTGGAAGTGGCATAGGAGACTAGGTCACTTGAGCTTTGACTTGCTTGCAAGGCTTAGTTCACTTGGCCTAATCCGAGGACTGCGCAAGTTATCCATGGAGAAGGATCTTGTTTGCCATTCTTGTAGACATGGGAAGATGGTTGCCGCTCCCCACCATCCAGTAACTCAGGTCATGACTAAGCGCCCTGGAGAGCTTTTGCACATGGACCTTGTTGGTCCGGCTCGGGTGAGCTCGATTGGGGGGAAGTGGTATGTGCTTATTGTTGTTGATGACTTTTCGAGATATTCGTGGGTCTTCTTTTTAGCCGAGAAGACCGATACTTTCTCTTTTGCCCGCAATCTAATTTTGCGTCTTCAGAACGAGTTCCCTTTGAACTCGATGCGAGCTATTAGGAGTGATAATGGTTCTGAATTCAAAAACTCGGACTTTGAAAAGTTTTGTAACTCTTTGGGTTTAGAGCATCAGTTTTCTCCCCCCTACACACCCCCTCAGAATGGTGTTGTAGAGAGGAAAAATCGGACCCTTGTAGAGATGGCCAGGACGATGCTCGATGAGCATAGGACTCCTAGGCGATATTGGGCCGAAGCTATGAGCACTGCATGCTACATTTCCAATCGCATTTTTCTCCGAGCTTTCTTGAAAAAGACTTCTTATGAGTTGCGTTTTGGAAAACTGCCCAAGGTGAGTTATTTTAGAGTCTTTGGTTGCCACTGTTTCATACTTAAGAAAGGCAACCTGGACAAATTTGAGTCTCGTTCTTCTGACGGTGTATTTTTGGGTTATGGCACTCATACTCGCGCATATCGTGTACTTAACCTTGATACTAACCGAGTCATGGAGACATCAGATGTCACCTTCGACGAGACCATGGTTTGTCCTTCTTCTCGTTTTGAGCGTGCAGGTGATCATGAGGTTGGCGAGCCTCTTTTTGATGATGAGGAAGAGGGTGCTGAAGGGATGGATGACCCAACACCTCCTCCACCTGCTGTGCCACAAAGAGCGGCCTCTACTACCACTCACGGGCCTGACCCTTCTTCTTCGACTTGGGGGTCGTAGGATCCACCACCTCGAGCGGTACCCTTTGTACCCGAGGAGGCGCCAGGTGCTGTTGAGGGGGAGGCTACATCAGTTTGGGAGGCGCCATGACACATCCAGCGCCAACACCCGCCTCAACAGATGATCAGCAGCATCGGCGAACGTGTCACTCGGTCAAGGTCACAACAAATCTCTCACTTTGCTCATTCTGCATTTGTTGTTGATTTTGAACCCCGAGATGTTGGACACGCTTCATCTGATCCAGATTGGGTCAATGCCATGCATGGGGAGCTTGAAAACTTTGAAAGAAATCGGGTTTGGGTTTTGGTTTCTTTTCCTCCTGAGTGTCACCCTATTGGGACAAAATGGGTTTTCAAAAACAAACAAGGAGAGGATGGCCATGTTGTGAGAAACAAGGCCAGACTAGTAGCCCAGGGGTATAGTCAGAAGGAGGGGATAGACTATGAGGAGACTTTTGCTCCTGTAGCTCGTTTGGAGGCAATTAGGATACTCTTGGCTTTTGCTGCATCCAAAGGGTTCAAACTTTTTCAAATGGATGTCAAGAGTGCCTTCTTAAACGGCTACATAGAGGAGGAGGTATATGTGAGACAACCCCCCGGTTTTGAAAATCCCAAGTTTCCAAACCATGTTTTTAAACTTCACAAAGCTTTATATGGTTTGAAACAAGCCCCTAGAGCCTAGTATGATAGGTTGAAAACCTTTTTGCTTACTAAGGGTTTTAAAATGGGATGTGTAGATAAAACGCTTTTTCTCCTCAAGCAAGGCAATGACACTCTCTTGGTCCAGATTTACGTGGATGATACCATTTTCGGTGGTTCTTCTCACGCTTTGGTTGCCAACTTTGCAGACACTATGAGCAGGGAGTTTGAGATGAGCATGATGGGAGAGTTGACATTCTTTCTCGGGTTACAAATCAAGGAATCCCGAGAGGGGATGTTTGTGCACCAGGGCAAGTACACCAAGGACATCCTGAAGAAGTTTGACATGGGTGAGGCCAAGCCTCTTCCAGCACCCATGCCGACCACGGCGGCCCTGGATGCGGATGTAGATGGAGAAGCTGTGGACCAGAAGGAGTACCGGAGTATGATCGGGTCGCTGCTGTACCTGACGGCGACACACCCGGACATCCAGTTTGCGGTATGTCTGTGCGCGCGATTTCAGTCGTCGCCGCGCACTTCTCACCGTCAGGCGGTCAAGCGGATTATGAGGTACTTATGCTTCACTCCAGAATTTGGGATTTGGTATTCTTCTTCCTCCACCCTCTCCCTTTGCGGTTATTCTGATGCCGATTTTGCTGGTTGCCGTATTGATCGCAAGTCCACTTCTGGGACTTGCCAGTTTATTGGTTCTTCTCTTGTATCGTGGTCTTCTCGCAAGCAGTCTAGTGTCGCCCAGTCTACCGCGGAGGCTGAGTATGTTGCTGCGGCTAGCTGCTATTCCCAGTTGCTTTGGATGATGGCCACTTTGCGTGATTTTGGTCTAAGCTTTTCTCGCGTTCCTTTGCTTTGTGACAGCACGAGTGCTATTAGCGTTGCTAAGAATCCCGTGCTGCACTCTAAGACAAAACACATTGATGTGCGCTTTCATTTTCTGCGAGACCACTATGAGAAGGGTGATATCGACCTTCGCCATGTCGATACTCATCATCAGTTGGCTGATATTTTCACTAAGCCTTTGGACCAATCAACTTTTGCTAGGTTGAGAGGTGAGCTTGGTGTGTGTTTCCCCTTTTAGATGTGGGAAACATTTTGGTTCTTGTATCACAAACTGACTTTCTGTTTTTCAATTGGTTTCTTCATGCATCTTTGCATTTCTTCTTGCATATTTACATTCAGAGCTTCATGTATATAATCCTTAGAATGTGACTTTGCTCTGCTTAGTGTATGCTCCGATGCTTTATGATGATGCTTATAGCTTATGCTTTTTCTGATCACTGATACATGTTGTGAGCTGAGCTATTTTATGAACGGTGAACTTGTTTAATAAACCTAAAATCCGAAAATGTTCACCATTGAGATATGCAACTAACATGTGTAGAATGTGTTGAAATCACTTGTGCTTTTCATATATGCTAGGTTGATATGTCTCTAGTTCTGAGTCATTCACTTGCTTGGTATGTTCATATTCTGCTTTAATTTTGAACCAAGTCAAGTGAATTGAAAAGATCGAGATGAGATTGCTTGTCAGCACATTACAGTTTTGAGACTATTTCTCATTGCACTTTGAGTTAAACTTGAGCTGTGTAGTGTATGACCAAAACTGTTGCTTTAAGCTTCTGATTGCTTCTGCATAGGCTTCGCACAGTTGAAAAGTTAGGCAATGACAAGCTTTCAACCTCTCACAATCACATGCTAAAATTTGAACTTGTGTAATCTAACCGCTGCAACTCCGATAAAATTTGGATACACAAGTCTATGTTTCATTCTATAGCATGATGGTTGAACTGTGCTAGGGGTAGTTCACCTTGTATACATGTTTAGCACTTGTTTGACATCCTGTCTATACATGCTTAGGGCTATTTTGATGGTGAATACCTTTTTGGCTGAAAACTGCTCATTTTGCTCAAATGTTCAGATTTCGTATTTAGTGATCAGTTTGAGCCTCTGCTAGCATTCTGTGCATTTTATGAGTCATCAGATCTGCACTCTGTCGAGCATCTTCTCATTCTATCGACTATATTCCTGAAGCTGCTAACTTGCATTTTGACTCATATGCATTTGGAAGGGAGATTCTTGATAGTGCATTTTCAACTAAGGGGGAGAAAATATTGACAAATCATATGTGCTCTCTGTGTTCGACTTCTTGGTTATGTGCACTATTTGAGGGGGAGCTTTCAAGCTGGTAACAGTTGTTTCGGAGCATTTTTGGTAGCTAGTTGTGTTGAGCCTTTGCCTCTTTCTTGAGGAACAAGCACCTTTGTTGTTATGCTCTTCAGTTGGTATCAACCTTTCTTCGTTTGGTATCGAGCTTCCTCGCTAGCGGTGTTGAGCCCGTTCTGCCTCTTCTTGAGGGCTAGCTCTGTTTTGCTTGATTTTCAGTTGATTTTCCAATTGGTATCGAGCTTTCCCGCTAGCGGTGTTGAGCCTGTTCTACCTCTTCTTGAGGGCTAGCTTTGCCTTGCTTGGTTGCGTCGAGCCGTTGCCCATGTCTTTGGGAACCAAGTTATCTTGCTCTTTCCACTTGACCTTCTTTGGCTTTGCTATGCTTTTAGGGCATTTGGTCGAGTTCTCTCTCTTGCTTCCTTCCTTCCTCTATTCCATTATGATTTGTGTTGGCAGTTGACAATGCACTCATCAAGGGGGAGATTGCGGATACATGGGTGTATGCCGAGTCTCTGAGTGATGAGTGATTGTCAACTGAGATAATGCACATGTTCTTTGGCTTGTGTTGTGCAGGTGTCGAGCATGGATACAGTGATCAAAGGCAAAGTGAAGGTCAAGTAGAGACGTGTCGTGCCGATGGACCGAGAGTGGCGAAGGGTGGACGTGAGGCTTGGACTGAGGGACCGGTGGCCCGAGGATCAGCTGTGGTGGCTGACAGCCTGGGACAACGATGAGCGAAGACTTGCGGGCACGGTGTTGCTTGGGTTGAGGACCTGGGGACACGTGTCGGTGGACGGGGTGCACGGGCGGTGCATCCCCTCTACGGCTCGGTTTGGTGGTTGAGCCACAAAAAAACCACCGAGTGGACGGTTTCCAGGTTTGGGCCTCAAAACCTGGGTGCTGATGGTTTCCGAGTTTGGGCCACAAAACTCAGGCTGAGGACGGTTTCCAGGTTTGGGCCTCAAAACCTGGGTGATGCGGGTTTCTGAGTTTGGGCCACAAAACTCAGGCGATGGACGGCTGGTTTCCCAGTTTGGGCCTCAAAACCGGGGGCGAAGTCCGGGAAAAGGACGACCAGAGCGGTGGCGGCACGTGGCGGCAATCGGTGAGGTTGCGTCAAGGCAACGCTACCAGTTGTGCGGGCGTGGCTGTCGGATCACCAGCATCTTCGAGTTGGTCCTGAATAACCCTAGGGTTTAGCTGGTTCGCTCTGTAATTAGTGAGGGGTAGAGTAGGAATTAGAATTAGGATAAGTAGAGGGAGACACCCTCCTCCCATTCTATCTTAGCTATTTGCTCTTTGCCTTCTAGGTTTTCCTGCTCTCCCAATCCCCTGCTGTAGTAACTGAGATCCGCAGAGAACCATACCTCTGTGTACTAGAGATTATGAGGAAGTGAGACCGTAATCTCACTGTTGTAGCGTGTGGTAGCCACACGGTTGCAGATCGATGTGTTGATTCACGTTTTGGTTCGTGTTCTTCGCGTTCTTCATTTCTCCGCGATTTTCCCGTCACTCGATCTCCCTCCTTACTGCATCTTTTTGAATTCCACTTGAATCAACTTGTTCTTTATAGTGAGGAGATCATTTCCACCGAAGGAATTTATCTAAATCCTCACGAACAAGTAGATCGGGTCGATTTCGTTTTCGTGGTGCTTTTTCGGTTCATACACCTTCCCCTTCGATTTCCCGTTGATTGAATCGATTTGAGCGGATGATTTCTTGGGGATAGTCTCCTAACTACCTCGTGATCATCTTCTCCAAGTTTGGGAACAAGGGATTTTGGTTTGATTCGAATTTGAGAGGATTTGAGTTGAGGGCGACCGAAATCGCCCTCTCTGGTCGACCGCGGATAGTCCGCCATCTGACCGGCGGATAGTCCGGGCGTCGGGGATCAGCTGGAGCAGTGGCTGTGTTCTTCGGACGATTTGCTTTTGAGTGACCGGCGGACAGTCCACCGTTGGAGTTCGCGGACAGTCTGGGAACATCCAGGGGACTTGCAGCAACTGTGCTTTTGGGGGGATTTTGCCGGCGGACAGTCCGCCATCCCCTCGCGGACAGTCCGCGGTTGAGCCGGACAGTCCGGGACCGTACTGGCGGATAGTCCGGGAGTTGGCTGCTTGTTGAGTTTTAGTGCGTTTGCTCTCCCGACTTCTTCGCTTGGTTTCCGGACTTCTCGGTTGGCTTCTTAGTTCACCTAGGAACCTCTCTAAGTATCCTTGCTACTTGTTAGCATCGGTATTTGGGGATTTCCCGACGTAGCCTTCAATCTATGTTTGGGACTCGGTTTCTAAGGATCGAACTTGTGCCGGTGCTTTTGGCTTTTGGTTTGCTATCGCTTTGTGGTGCCTCACTGTGATCCTAGGGATCATCCACCCTCTTCCAAGGGTCGTGGGCATCACGGTTTCGATCGAAGCTTCTGGGGGTTGATTTGTGGGACAAAGACCAAAGTTTCGAGAGAAATTTTTGAGCTCCCATTCACCCCCGCTCTGGTCGCCTTGCTATTGCATTCTCGGTCCTTCACAAGCCACTCTTGATATTCTTGTTCATCTCTTTCTCTTTGCATTTGATTTCTTTCCTTCTGACGTTGTCACTTGTTTAATAAGATCCTGACAGTTGGACGTCTCCTTGCTTCGCCAGCCCTTTAAGTCTTAGGTTGATCATGTTGATCAGTATTCTTCTTTCCTTTCATCTCCTGATACTCCTTGGCTGTTAGCTGCTTCTTTGGCTCAACCGTCCCAGCTGCCTTGGCTTTGTCACAAGTCAATACCTTGATTTCACTTCGAGGTGCAGGAGCCACCATATTCTATGGAAAAAGGATGACCGTTGATGCTCATACCCTTGGCCTTTTCTAAGCCAATTCTTCCTTTGACAATAGCTCTCTGGATCATATCTCTGAAAACTCAGCAATCGTTAGTAGTATGAGTACCAAAGTTATGAAATTTGCAGTACCTTTTATTTTTGATCTCTTCAACCGATGGGATATTGTGGTTCCCAGTTAACTTGATTTGACCTTTGTCCAACAAGTAGTCAAATATTTTATCGGCCTTGGTGATGTCAAAGCTATACTTCCAAGCCCAGTCAACAGCAGCTACCTAAACATCTCCACATATGATAAAAAATTGAGAAGGTTTCAAGCACGTTATGACTTATGATGCTAAAAACTCAGACATCTACACATGTGATCACACTTGGAGATGTCTGAGTTTCAGGCATCGTACGCCACAACTTGCTCGAAACCTTCTCAATTTTTTATCACAGCCTCCACATGTGATATCATGACATCTCGACAAGTTTCGTGATTTTCGGACTTTATTTGCTTTTTATAGAATTTGAAAATAAATTGCCCGCAAGTTGGTTGTCATGTTTCGTGAACAAGATGCTCGTAATTTCGAGTCTATCCCTGGATAAGGCCTCACACTATAGTCAATAGCATGAATATAATTTTTGGAATCACTCAATTCCATTATTCGATACACTTGCAGTTCAATTTTGAATTATCAAAAAAATCAAGTAAATAAAGTAAATTTAAGAAATATTGCAAAAAATGATAAAAAGTGCTAAATTTGAACATATACTTCAAGATATTGTAGGTTGGCTCTAGAGAAAAATTTTGGAGGAAAAAAAGGAAATTTCTTTGCCATGTAAAGAGGATGGTATGTGACGACTGTTAGCTTGCCGTTCTCTTTAGCAAGGGCCTTACTTTGCCAAGGGACATGCTTTCGACAAAGATTCATCTTTACCGAGCGCCTTAGTTTGCTGAGGTCCTGACCCTCGGTAAAGAGGCTCTTTGCCGAGAGTCGGCCTTTGCCGGTGTTCGGGAAAGAACATTTTGCCGATGATCTTTCTTTGCCGAGAGCTGGCACTCGGCAAACTTGCTCTTTGCTAAGCGTCTGATTTTTAGCTCTAGGCAAAGACCGAGGCACTCTTGAGGAAGGCACTGTCTCCAGTAGTGATCAGTCACTACCTAAAAAATGCTCTATAAGTAGGAGGCCCTTTTCACTGCAAGGGCAGTTGATGTTGGAGCCGCCCTTATCGTGGCCTATTGGTGCCCATCATTACCAGTCGCCCCTACAAAACACTGTAGGGGCGACTCGTGATTGAGCCGCTCTTACAGTGGTGCACTGTAAGGGCGGTTCAATCACCAGCTGCCCTTACAGTGGCACATCACTGTAGGTGAGGCTCAATCACCAGCCGCCCCTACAGTGGACATCCAAATAAAGCCTACAACCACCGTTCTTCCACCTCGGGACACACTCTTCCAGCCGAGAAAAAAATGTTGGAAGGTCTTAGGCTCCTCCTACAGTGAGATCATTTGTAAGGGCAGTTCAATGACCAACTGTCCTTAGAGTGGGTTCTTTCATAAATCTCAATTAAACCCTATAAGAGATGTTCCCGCTTGTGAAGTATCTATGATGCCACTTCGTTAAAATCATTTCATATTTTTCATGGAGGAGTTTAGGCGGCCAAGACATGTCACTACACCAAATTTTAGGATTTTTTTTGAAAAACTATTGAATTACTGAATTTTTTTAACCGAAACAGCCCAGCAGGGCCCAGTCAGCGCCCGCGGCCTGCTAACTGGCCTCCACCGCACACTGCCCACCTGCGGCCCGACAATGAAACCATAATGCCGTGATGGATCTAAGCCATCCTTTTCGAATCGACGACTGATATTCGTTCGAACAGATCGGGGGCGTATAAAACGGTGGAAACCCTAATCCCCATTCTCAGCAGCCGAAACCATTTCCGTTCTTCAACAGCCGCACAGAGAGTGAGGGAGCGCCAACGGTTGGTCGGTTGAACGACGCGGCGGCAGTCTACCGGGCGCGCCAAACGCGGCTGCAGGAGCGGCACCATGAAGCCTGGCTCACCGGCGCACGTGTGTGGCAAAGCCGCGCGTGGCTCCGTTGAGCTTGGCGCCCGGTGCCCTTTAGGGCCGTGGCGGCTGCAAGCAGAGGCCGGAGCCCGAGCGGCGAATAGCCCTAGAGGGCACGTGCGGCGCAGGCCCAAAAGCGCAGAGGCGGCGGCAAACCTGGCCGGAGCTGTGCGCATGCGGGGCGACGACGCGTGTTGGGGGAAGGGACTCTCGGCAGAGGCGCCACACAGGCTGGCTCAACAAAACGGCCCGCGCACCTTCGCCGTCTATCCCCCTATTTCATCCTGTCAAGTCTCTCAGGTCACCAATCAAACCTCTGAACACTGACCCAACCTTCGGAAGTGTTCAGGTACTATTTGCAAGAAAAGGGCGTGAAGAGCGATGGGAGTGACCCTCGCGCATCCCGCGTACCTTCGCCAAGAGGCCTAGGCCCAACTGGTGGAGAAGGACCTCAAGCTCTGCGACTGGACGGATACCTCCGCAGGACGAAGGTCGGCCCTTGTCTTTCCATCGCGAGGTTAAGGCGTGACGACAACGCGGCAAGCGACCCTCGTCGGCCTTCGAGGCCATTCCACTTGGACCGATGGGTCTGGCAAGCGTCAGTGGAGCGCTGGCCCGAGGGCAAGCGAGATCGAGGGTCTGGCACTCGTTCTCCCCTCTCGAAGGTGATAAGAATCAGGTGGCGGCGCGCAGGAAGGAGGCTGACTAGGGTTTTCACCTTAGCTGTGTTTTTACGTTATTACCCCTCCTCCCTGTGTGAAGCCAAGGAATCTTTTCTGTACCCTTTTGTAATTGATCCCATGACCCTTGATATTCCCTATAAATACCAAGGAGTGAACAGTGTAAAGAGACGACGATTTTTTGGGAATAGAGCCACGTCAACCTTGTCTTTGTTTCCTCAACCTTCGCTGTTGCTTCCGGCACTTGGTCACCTTCGCCACTCCCCTGTACAAGTGCGGAGGTGGGGCAAGCGTGTTACCAACAGTTTGGCGCCGTCCGTGGGGATCGAAGTTCGAAATGGCAGGAAACAGGAGAGCGCCCACAGCAAGGGACCGACGCATCGCCAGCGAGACAACGACGGTGGTTCCGCCCGCTGAGGAGATCGTGCAACCCTCGGGAGCGGAGGGTGCCACCCCAGAATCTGAAGTCCCGGGCCCCCAGGCCCGAGTGGTGGCACAGCCGCACCCCCACACTTCTGGAGAAGGAGAGGGGAGGGATGAAGAAGAGTTGGGCCTCGAGGCCCTCGAAAGACTTCAAGCTGAGCTGCAAGAGAAGAAGAGGCGCCTGGATCAGCTCGAGAGGCACAACCGGTTGCGCTCGATCAGGCAAAGGGCAGATGAGGCCAGGGAACAGCTTCGCCGAATGGAGGAATCCCTCGCTGCGGCCGAAGCCGAAGCCAAGGGATGGAATGATGAGGAAATACCCCCGCTGCAAGAGGGGAAGGAGGAGCGGGGTCAAGACAACCTTCGTCGCCATCCACCACACCCACCACCACCAATTCACCCAGAACCACATCCTATGAGGCCACCCAACTTTCGCCAACTCTACCCAGATGAGAGAGAGCCTAACCTTCGCAACCAACGAAGACCTCAACAACACCAAATGCCCTATGACCCAAAGTCTCCACTCTCCCAAATGCTCCAAACCCAACCTTGGCCACCGTGCTACAATCCACAAAACCTGCCCCGCTACGACGGGCTCTCCGACCCTCGCCAGTTCATAATGAGCTATGAAGCAGCAGTTGCCGCAGCAGGCGGGGATGAATCAACAATGGCAAAGTCCTTTGTCATCATCTTGCGAGACATTGCACAAACCTGGTACAGCAACCTTCGCCCCGGAACTGTGGATTCCTGGGCCAATCTCAGAGACAGACTCTGCACAAACTTCAAAGGCATTACACCAGCCCCATCAAACCCCATTGAGTTGTTCAACTGTAAACAAGAAGAGCGCGAACCACTTCAAGATTATTGGCGGAGGTTCATCCAAATCAGAGCAAGAACCCCGGGAATATCCGACGAGGCTGTCATCCTCGCTGCAGTAAGTGGCCTGCGCCCAGGCCCATGCTCTTCGAAATTTGGGAGGAAGCCGGCAAACACAATCAAGGAATTACACGAGACAATGGAAAGATACTGTAGAGCAGACATGGACTTCAGAGCGAAGTCCGATGCTCGGAGGTCGCAGCAGAAGCCGCAGCCGGGGCCACAACCGAGAGTAAACAACCCTCGCCAAGAACAAAGCAACATCGGTGCCATCAACAAACCAACACACTATGAACACCAAGGACGGGGCACTCAACCTCCGAACAACCAAGACCCCCAAGGTTTGCCACCCCCGCCAGATCAACGGAACCAGCAAAAAGACCCCGCGAAAATGTATTGTCATTTCTGTGGTCTTGGAAAAGGGCACACCACCAAACAATGCGAATGCTTCGCCAAGGGAAAAGAGTTCCAGGAGTCCAAAAGAGCCGCTTCGGCAGACACACGAACCATCAACCACACCAGGAAACCAAATTTCCACCCACCAAATCCTCCATACCACTATACCCCCATAAACTACGGCCTACCCTCGCAACAAACAATCTACGCTCACCACCCACTCTACAACCAAGCCTCTTATCAGCCAACCACCATCCCACAATGCCAAAACCCACCATACATAGTCACATATCCAACAACCCCCCAAACCCAAACCCCAACCACCCAACAAGTCAACAATGCTTTACCGCCACCACCACCAATACCCGCTCTACCAGCGCCTCAACCAGTCAAACCCGAAACCCAGAGCCAAACGACCATCAACAACCCAACATCAACCTTTGAAGTAATACTAGCTATCACCGGAGGTTCAAATGAAGACCATGGCAACAAGCGGCAGAGAAAAGAACATGCCAGACGGGTGCACCATGTAGCCATCGAAGGACCACACAAATTCGGTCGTTGGTCCCACATCCCCATAACCTTCGACTCCAGTGATATGAAGTTGAGAGATTACCCTCATACCGACGCCATGGTGATCGAGACCAATCTAGCAGGGTGGACTGTCACTAAAATTCTGGTCGACACAGGAAGCTCCATAGACATCCTGTTCACCTCAACCTTCGACAACATGAAGCTTGATAGGAACCTCCTGCAACCTGCTGACAACCCTTTATACGGCTTCGGCGGTCAACAAGTGAGAGCCATCGGGAAAATTTCTTTGCCTGTCACATTCGGCGACCAGATCAACTGCAGAACCGAGCAATTAACCTTCGACGTGGTCGACATGTTCTACCCGTACAATGCCATATTTGGCCGAGGGGTAACCAACACATTCAACGCAGTCATCCACCCCGCTTACGTCTGCATGAAGCTTCCCGCTCCGAAGGGAGTGGTCGCAGTATATGGAGACCAAGACATTGCAAGGGCAGCCGAGGGAACAGTAGCACCAGGACAACGTAATGTCCACAACCTGTCAAAGCCTCAAGCCACAAACCTGAATGACGAAGGTGAGGTGTGCACTGACAAAATAAAGGTGTCACCCAAGGAAGAAACCAAACAAGTGCAACTCTTCGAGGGTAACGTTGAAAGAAAGGTGCTGCCAAATGCTATCTCTACTCGACTGTTTTTCGGGATACCACCAGATTTAGATGAATGAAGAAGATGAGGAGAAAACAAGTTTCATCACACCTTCGGGAACATTTTGTTTTAGGAGGATGGCAGAAGGCTTAAGAAACGCGGGTTCAACCTTCGCTCGTATGACATCCGAGGTCTTCAAAAATGAACACTCCGTCTCCGCTTACGTGGATGACCTGGTTGTCCAAAGCGAGTTAAAAGAAAACCACATTTCGGACTTGTCGAGAGTGTTCAGCAACCTCCGGCGCGCTGGATTAAAGCTAAACCCCGAAAAATGTGTTTTCGGAGTAAGCGAAGGAAAACTGCTGGGTTGTATCGTCTCTGCAAGGGGAATTGAAGCTAACCCCGACAAGATTGATGCTATCATCAACATGGAACCCCCGACAACCAAAAAAGTAGCCCAGCGCTTATCAGGCCGATTAGCAGCTCTCAGCAAATTCATTTCCAGATCAGCTGAGCGAGGGTTACCTTTCTTCGAAACTTTGAGAAGCACTGCACCATTCAACTGGGGACCCCGGCAGCAGAAAGCCTTCGAAGAATTGAAGAAGTATCTCACCAGCTTGACTGTTTTAACCAGCCCAAGCAAAGGGGACTTGTTACTGCTGTACGTCGCAGCCTCGCCTCACGCAGCGAGCGCAGTCTTAATCAAAGAGTTGCACGAGAACAACAAAACCAGGCAAGCCCCAATCTATTACGTATCAGAAACCCTCGAAGGCCCTAAACGAAATTACTCAGAGCTCGAGAAGATAGCGTACGCAGTGGTCATGGCATCAAGAAAGCTCAAGCACTATTTCCAAGCATACAAAATCCATTTACCCTCGGCTTTTCCCCTCGAGAACATTTTCAAAAACAACGAGGTAGTCGGAAGAATAGCTAAATGGGCAGTTGAACTCAACAGCTACGCCCTAACCTTCGTCAGTCGAACAGCAATCAAATCCCAGGCGCTAGCAGATTTCATAGCAGAATGGACCCTAGACCCTCGCAAAGATGAAACTCACCAAGACCCATTTTGGACTGTGTATGTTGACGGAGCCTGGGGTGCAACCGGCGCAGGGGCCTCGGCCATTCTAGTCTCGCCATCCGGATCTAAGCTAAGATACGCAAGAAGACTTGACTTCAAATGTACAAACAACTCCGCAGAATACGAAGCTGTGATACTCGCCCTCTCAAGGCTTCAGTCACTGTCAGTCCGAAGAGCAGTCATCTACACAGACTCACAGGTCATCGCGGGGCACATTGAGAAGAGCTACAAGGCCAAAGATCCAGAGCTGCAAAAGTACTTCCAACACGTCCGAAGGTTAGAGTCCTTCTTCCTCGGCATATCAGTAAAGGCAATACCAAGGTCAGAAAATAGCGAAGCAGACTGCCTAGCTAAAGCAGCAGCACAACAATTACACCTACCGCCCGATGTTTTCCGCGAAGTTGCGACCCAATCAGCTATCGAAACCTCCGAAAAAACGCCAAGTGGATCAATGCAATCCAGAGTGAGGACTGGAGGGCACCTATCATAGCCTACATCAAGGGGCTCCACGAACCAAACTCCAAAGAAGAAGAAAATAGGCTAAAACAAAGAGCACGAGGGTATAAGATTGTAGACAACATTCTGTACAAAGCTTCAGTAACCTTGCCCTGGCTCAAATGCGTCCCGCAGTCCGAAGGAAACGACATCCTTAAGCTTATCCATGAAGGCATTTGTGGTTCACACAACGGCCCAAGGGCACTAGTTAGAAAAGCCTTCCGGCAAGGTTTCTACTGGCCAACGGCGCTAAAAGATGCAGAAAACATCGTCAAACAATGCGAAGGTTGCCAACTAACAGCACAAAAAACAAAATGCCCCAGGGGCTCCGACGACGCTTATATGCCCAACATGGCCTCTGCAAAGGTGGGCAATGGACCTCGTGGGCCCACTACCGACAGCTCCAGGGAACCTTCGCTACGTGGTGGTAGCCGTGGAATACTTCACAAAGTGGATTGAAACAAGACCATTGTCTTCCATCACCTCCCTCGCAGTGAAAAAGTTTTTCTGGCAACAAATAGTTTGTCGATTCGGCGTCCCCAAACATCTCACCGTCGATAATGGCACCCAGTTTGACTGCGAAGTTTTCAAAGAATTCTGCGCACAAATCGGTACAATCTTATGCTTCGCTTCAGTTCGGCACCCTCAATCCAATGGCTTAGTTGAAAGAGCTAATGCAACAATTTTCCAAGCCATATCCAAGAAACTGCAAGGCAGGCCTAAGGGAAAATGGGCGGAAGAACTAACCTCGGTCACTTGGTCTCACAACACCTCGGAGTGCAGAACAACCAAATTCACACCTTTCAAGCTCCTATTTGGGGAAGAGGCTGTGCTACCAGAAGAACTGAAGCACGAATCACCGAGAACAACACTCGAACCAACAGAAAAAAGCTAGCTGCTCAACAAAGATTTACTCGAAAAAGCAAGATGCAACGCAGTGCACAACCTTCGCAAGTATCAAGAAGAAACCAAAAAATGGAGAGATAAAAAGGTCAGAATCAAAGACTTGCAGAAGGGTGACCTCGTCCTCATCCGAAAACAAAACGCCGGCATGGCGGGGAAGTTCCAGCCAAAGTGGACCGGTCCATACCTGATATTAGAATGCAATCGCCCTGGCTCTTTCCACCTCTCTGACAGCGAGGGAAACATCCTAGCTCATACCTGGAACATCGACGACCTTCGCAAATACTACCCATAGCGGAGCCTTAGCGAGCCCTCGCATTATGTAATTTGTTGTTTCTTCCATCTTCTATGAATGTAACAAACAAAAGGAGTTGCACTCTTTTTCCTTACGAAGGGGCGTAAGGTTTTTTAACGAGGCAGTATCCAAACCCTTAATACAGGCTAGAACCCCCAAAAAAGTAAAATCTCCAAGTTATTACTTTTACTAGCAAACATCGAAAAAGCACTTCTTTTTCAAAGAACGCTACAATCGATGAAAACCCACTAATATTGCTTCGAAAAACAACCCTTTTTCTTTTCAAAGCAAACTTCACCTCCACCTAAGAAAGGGGAGGCGCGAAGTCCAAAAAAGTCGAGCACCCTGGCAAAAAACGACAGGGGCTCGCAAAAAACAAACTTCACCTCCACCTAAGATAAGGGGAGGCGCGAAGTCCAAAAAAGTCGAGCACCCTGGCAAAAATGACAGGGGCTCGCAAAAAGCAAACTTCACCTCCATCAAAGGGGAGGCGCGAAGTCCAAAAAAGTCGAGCACCCTGGCAAAAACGACAGGGGCTCGCAAAAAGCAAACTTCACCTCCACCAAAGGGGAGGCGCAAAGTCCAAAAAAGTCGAGCACCCTGGCAAAAACGACAGGGGCTCGCAAAAAGCAAACTTCACCTCCACCAAAGGGGAGGCGCGAAGTCCAAAAAAGTCGAGCACCCTGGCAAAAACGACAGGGGCTCGCAAAAGGCAAACTTCACCTCCACCAAATGGGAGGCGCGAAGTCCAAAAAAGTCGAGCACCCTGGCAAAAACGACAGGGGCTCGCAAAAAACAAACTTCACCTCCACCAAAGGGGAGACGCGAAGTCCAAAAAAGTCGAGCACCCTGGCAAAAACGACAGGGGCTCGCAAAAAGCAATCTTCACCTCCACCAAGGGGGAGGCGCGAAGTCCAAAAAAGTCGAGAACCCTCGCAAACACGACAGGGGCTCGCAAAAAGCAAACTTCACCTCCACCTAGGGGGAGGCGCAAAGCCCAAATAAGTCGAACACCCTCGCGAAACGCGAGCCTCGCTAAAAAGAAAGGGGGCGTCGCTGTTTTTTACAAAACATCCCAGTTCAACGAAACGCGAGCCTCGCTAAAAAGAAAGGGGGCGTCGCTGTTTTTTACAAAACATCCCAGTTCAACGAAACGCAAGCCTCGCTAAAAAGAAAGGGGGCGTCGCTCTTTTTTACAAAACATCTCAGTGTAACGAAACGCGAGCCTCGCTAAAAAGAAAGGGGGCATCGCTGTTTTTTACAAAACATCTCAGTTTAGCGAGACGCGAGCCTCGCTAAAAAGAAAGGGGGCGTCGCTGTTTTTTACAAAACATCTCAGTTTAGCGAAATGCGAGCCTCGCTAAAAAGAAAGGGGGCGTCGCTGTTTTTTACAAAACATCTCAGTTTAGCGAAACGCGAGCCTCGCTAAAAAGAAAGGGGGCGTCGCTGTTTTTTACAAAACATCTCAGTTTAGCGAGACGCGAGCCTCGCTAAAAACAAAGGGGGCGTCGCTGTTTTTTACTAAAACATCCCAGTTCAACGAAACGCGAGCCTCTTTAAAAAGAAAGGGGGCGTCGCTGTTTTTTACAAAACATCTCAGTTTAGCGAAACGCGAGCCTCGCTAAAAAGAAAGGGGGCGTCGCTGTTTTTACAAAACATCTCAGTTTAGCGAGACGCGAGCCTCGCTAAAAACAAAGGGGGCGTCGCTGTTTTTTACTAGAACATCCCAGTTCAACGAAACGCGAGCCTCGCTAAAAGAAAGGGGGCGTCGTTGTTTTTACTAAAACAACCATCTATTGAGACGCGAGCCTCGCTAAAACATCTCAGTTTAACGAAACGCGAGCCTCGCCAATTCGCTTTCTGAGCTAAACGTTGCATACAACAAAACAACGCAGTGCCGGACAGCCAGCGAGCCTTGTCAATATCCGATAACGAGTAAGGAATCATAGCGACGTAAAACCAACATTCAGTGTTCCCGTTCATTTACAAAATAGCTTCACAACGACAAACAAATCATGGAAAATTACAAAAATTACAAGGAACCTTCGCTCCCTTCAATTAACATCAAATCACCAGAACCCTCGCTACCTTCCTCAAACTCTGGCTCCACCGCAACAATGGGTCCCCACAACAAAGGAGCTGCCGAAACAATTGGCAGCTCCCTAGATAAAACCCTAGCCCGATACATATATGAACGGCCCACATCACTGACCTCCGAAGGTTCCTCCTTTGGAACCACTAACGATCCGTCCGAGCCTAAATCTAGTTCGGTTCGCCCAAACAAGTAATCCAAGGCTGTGTTCTCATCGATATCATCATCAATTCCAACTTGCGAGGACGAAGAAGCACCAAATAAATAACGGGTGGCCTGCCGGTCAGTAAAGTCCGCCTCGCGCCAAAAACGGCTCGACCTGCTATTTTTTAAATCGTACCTTCGCACCTTCGACCACCAAAAATGCTCGAAGATCAGTAAAGGATGTCTCAGCTTAGCACAAGCCCAAGATTCGCCAGTTACAAAAACATCTTGATAATTTAGCATCAAGGGTGTCACATCAAACACTTCTAGCACGGTTCCATCAGGAACTTGCATTTACATCAAATAAGGGAAAGTGTCTCAGCGTCAAGTCTTTACAGCGACAATAACTTTTACAAAATGACTATCTCACCCCAACAATCCCAAAGTTCACACTTGTCCAGTTTTCCCATGCCCATCAGCCGCAACTTCGTCATCGACAGCTTCTAAACCTTCACCCATGGCAGCACCCGAGGCTTCAGCAGGCGCTGTCTCCATCGTCGCCTCTTCTGCAGTAGCTTCGACGGTACTAGCAGGCCTCTCTTCCGCTACTGTTTTTTCCACGACAGCCTCGCCAGCGCTCGGGACGTCTCCAGTCAAGGCTTTGATTTCGGCAAGCGAACCCCCCGCAGCGCTAGGCTCAGGGAAAGCTTCGGAGCTGCCTCCTGCATCAACTGCGGCCGACGGTGAGGGCATTGCTTCTCTCCAAGCCTGCAGACATAAAACAGAGGAAAACAACCAAAAAAAGTCAATACTAACTCCTTAAAACATCAAAACAAAACCAAAAGCTACGCTTCTCCAATAGTACTAACCTGGCGAGTAGCTTCGGCAGCTTCCTCGAATGCAAGGGCTCGACCTCCACCAGAAATCCAGAACCTACGAAGCAAACGCATCGCACAGTTTTGGACCTCCGAATCATTGACCTTCATCTGGCGCACCTCTTCAACCGTCAGAAATACGTGGTTGGGCTTCTTAACCTTTCGAAGGTGCTCACAGTCCGCCTGTCGAAGGGTGCCAGCCATGGCCAAGGCTCCGGCATAATAGCCAAAATCGGCCACGTTCTCGACTAGCGAGCTGAAGACATCAAGCTCATTAGCAAGCCAACCCTCGAACGCCTCTGCATTAGTAACAAGCAGCGGCTCCCCAGCAGAACCGCCAGCCTCGGTCAAGCAGCAATCGAGTTTATGTTTAATCTTCTCCATACTCATCCGCCATGACTTATTCAAATTGTCAACTCGACCCTCGGCAGCCGCTAGAGCCATATCCTTCTCTTTGCCCGCCGCAATCAGATCCGCATTACGCTTCGCCAGCCCCACCGCCTCTTCTTGGGCCTTGACGGCCCTCTCCGACGCATTCTTCAATTCGATCTCCTTGTTATCCAAGCTTCGGCTGAGCCTGGCATTCTCTCTCTCAAGCTCGGAGATTTGGCCACTCATGAATTCCATATCAGAGCCAACTTTACGCCTGGCTGCGCGATTCAGGAGCATCAACTCCGCCAATTTCACATCCACGTCGTCAAACGTATCCCCAACAGGTTGGTCGGCAAGACGAACCTCCGCTTCCGGCACACAAATACGGCCGAAGATATGGCCTAAAAACGCCTTTCCTCCGGGCCACACTGCAGGTGACAATCCCGAAGGTCCGGGCTTGTGAATAACTCAGTCGCCGGATCACAGACACCAAGCTTCTTAGCGAACTCAGGAAGACTCGACCGGCTAGCCTCGCCATACGGTCTCTTCCCCGGGTTTCACTCAGATTCAAGTTCGCCGGAAAATTCGAAACCATCGACCCACAAATGCGAGCCAGCAAACGAGGGAATCGACCCTCGCGGAGGACTCCTCGGCTCCAAGTCCCGAATTATATTGTCAATGCTCCGGTCAGCCGGAGCGCCATCACTGGACGCGACAATCTTCTTCCCACGGTCGTCTTCAACGCTCACAACCTCATCAGAGCCACCCTCGCTGCTTGAAGTCACACTGTCTTCAACAGACGTGTCCTCTTCCGTCCCCCCCTCTTTTTCTTCCTCTTTCTCCTCCTCCACCTCATCGTCATCAGAGTCACCCTCGTCGTCCGAGATTTGAATTAAAGCTCCGATCCCCCCAACTCGGGGCACCCGCCCTGCAACCCTACCGACACCCCGACCGGAAGTAACAATGGCCGAGGGGGAAGAGGTACCACCAGGACCCGAAACAACTGCGACCTTCGTCGCAAGTGTTTTCGCTCGACCTCCAGCAGCACCACGGCCTCTCTTCGGCCGAGAAACGATCTCTCTCTCTTCTGAAGCTTTACGCTTCCTCTTCTTCGGCGCATCGTCGCTCGAAGGAGCTGGCCAGTCTGCATACTGGATCCCAAGCGTGTCAAACAGTCTGTTGACCCGACCTCCGCTACCCACCGAGCTATGGATTGCCTTAACCTCTAGCGTGGACAGTTTCCCAACAAGCTCCTCCGTCCACTGCTGAACTCGCTTGTAGACGGCCTCGACCCCATCTTCGCGCGAGGGAAACTTCTTAAGAGTTTTCTCCCAAACCTTGTCCAGATCCAGATTCGGCCTCTTCAAACCCCTACCTTCGTACTTGGGGTCACTCTCTACCTTGAACCATGCCTGCCTCCGGCCGAGAGGCCAAATCTTGGCACAGCAGTACTCCTCCACTAAATCACGTGCACACAAAGAGCGTGCAACGACTCTCAGGCAGTCAACAGCAGCGTGAGCCTCGACGCTCATCCTAGCTTCGGCGCTTACATCCCCAAGCAACGGAAGCTCACCGCAAAGCTCGACGCAATCACTGAGCTTGTAATAAAACCAAAACTCCTGCCACCCACTGCTCCACTTGTTCTTCTGCGCCTGCACCGGCAGCTCCGCGCCGGCGCTATGACAAAAAGTGTACACCGCAAACTGACCAAGACTGGCCTTACCTTCGCCGTCCGTAAACTTGCGAGGTTGCATATGAACGCGATGAGTGCGAACAAACCCCTCGACATGAGGGACAATCCCCTGAGTTCGGCAGGCCCAGACATAAACTGACATCTTCGTGAAGCAAGAGGGTGTAAGCTGGTGGAAGCGCAGATTAAACCTTTGCAGAACCGAAGTCACGAAGGAGTCAGCGGGGAAGCGAAGACCAGCTGAAAAGAACTCCTCAAACACAACAACCTCATCTGTGTCCGGCCTCAGCACTGTCTTCCCAGCGTTGGTCCTCGCCTTGCCTTCCTCAATCCAACCCCACCTGACATAAGATGCAATCTCAGAGGCGCAAACCCGGCTGAGACCGAACTCGAAGGTAATCCCCTCATCCGCGATAGTGGGAGAAACAGCGCGAGCGGTCTGCTTCAAATTGGCCATCTCTCTAGCTCCTGACACTATCGAACAATGAATGCCCGACTCAACCCTCGCACGCAAGCTAAAACAAACCTTCGCCACAAAGCAAATCGCAACAGCAGGATGGCTATAGCAGAGGAGGGCGCAATCCAAGCTCCTCACCCACCCTTTCTATTTATAGGCCGGATGGCGGAGCGCCCCACCCAATAAAACCGGCACAAAAAACGAAACGGACTCCAATTCAAAAACAATACAACGGCCTGGCCCAAAAGCAACCGCGGGCGTCGCTGCCGAGGATCCCGTCTCATTTCCCGTTGAAAGGCGCTGCTTGGGCCTAAACACTGTTCTTTAGATCCAAGACAACGAGGGGCTACTGTTGGGGGAAGGGACCCTCGGCAGAGGCGCCACGCAGGCTGGCTCAACAAAACGGCCCGCGCACCTTCGCCGTCTATCCTCCTATTTCTTCCTGTCAAGTCTCTTAGGTCGCCAATCAAACCTCTGAACACTGACCCAACCTTCGAAAGTGTTCAGGTACTTTTTGCAGGAAAAGGGCGTGAAGAGCGATGGGAGTGACCCTCGCGCATCCCGCGTACCTTCGCCAAGAGGCCCAAGCCCAACTGGTGGCGAAGGACCTCAAGCTCTGCGACTGGACGGATACCTCCGCAGGACGAAGGTCGGCCCTCGTCTTTCCATCGCGAGGTTAAGGCGTGGCGACAACGCGGCAGGCGACCCTCGCCGGCCTTCGAGGCCATTCCACTTGGAGCGATGGGTCTGACAAGCGTCAGTGGAGCGCTGGCCCGAGGGCAAGCGAGATCGAGGGTCTGGCACTCGTTCTCCCCTCTCGAAGGTGATAAGAATCAGGTGGCGGCGCGCAGGAAGGAGGCTGACTAGGGTTTTCACCTTAGCTGTGTTAATACGTTATTACCCCTCCTCCCTGTGTGGAGCCAGGGAATCTTTTCTGTACCCTTTTGTAATTGATCCCATGACCCTTGGTATTCCCTATAAATACCAAGGAGTGAACAGTGTAAAGAGACGACGATTTTTTGGGAATAGAGCCACGTCAACCTTGTCTTTGTTTCCTCAACCTTCGTTGTTGCTTCCGACACTTGGTCACCTTCGCCACTCCCCTGTACAAGTGCGGAGGTGGGGCAAGCGTGTTACCAACAACGCGGTCTGAGGGCTCGCACAGCCTTCGGCCCTAAGGGAGAACGCCACGGCGGTGACGGCCTGAGGACGCGTCAGCCGGTTTCTGCTGCCTCATCTAGCCGGCAACGACGGCGACTCGGTCTTGAACGCCGAGTACGAGCCTCGAGCTCGGGATGGATTCGGCAACCCGGTCCACATCCATGTACGGACCACATCTCCCATGCCCCTGTTCTTTATCTTTAAGTCAAATGCTTAGGTTAGGGTTCCTGATTTGGGGAGAAAATTTGGGGATTTTTGGAACTTTGCTCAGATTTTGCCCAATCCTCTCCCAAAAGATTAATTTGCTCAGATTAATTTGGTAGTAAATACCCTTAATTGCTGAAAATTAAACTAATCTGAAATTAATTGCTTAGATTGAATCTTAATCCTGAACTAACAGTAAGATCCAGAACATCACTGATTGCTTCGACTTAATCTGAGGCTTTGAACTTTAAACAGTAACCCCCTTAATTTCTTAGTTTAATCATGAACTTAAGCCATGACTTAATCTGAAGAGGTTATGTTTCGATCCTGGCTCACCGTCGATCCATCATCTGCATCCCGTTGTGTTCCTTCCCCAAATCCACCTCAGGCCGTGGCGATGGTTGCCGGCAAGTTGGTTCTTCCATTTAGCTCGCTGCCGACCAGTCAGTATACTCAACACACGAGTACAAAATAGGCATCCTTTCCTATCATGTTGCTTTTCATTTTTTTATGTATGTGCTGTTTATATCTCCTTTTTAGTACAAAGAGGAGCAACCATAACTGATAGTTCTACCTGCCAAATTTATATCTATTTATTTTCAGTACAAAGACGAACAACGCCAACTGATGGTTCCACCTGCAAAAATAATAATAAGGTATGTGCCGTGTTATCGTTCTGGTCGTGTCAAATATATCATTCCCTCTCGAAATGAGCTTACAGTGAAATTTCTACATTCTACATGATTTAAAATCACATGCACACTTCCTCATATTATGCTACCCTGTAATGACTCATGCTGCATGGTACTAAACTGGACTGGATGACCTATATGTAGTGACTAAATGTCAAGTTTGAGTTCTTTCTATCTCTTTGATTCTAAATTTCTAATAGTATGAACTGGACTGAATGGGTGTGTTTCCTATTCTCTTTGTGTTGGTTATTTTTTCCTAAAGCTGCATTGTTTTCTAGGAAAGCTTGCGGCGATGAGGGAAGGATGCTGGCATTATTCTTTTACATGGTATGTGCTCTATTTCTGTCCTCCCCTACCCCTGGTCAAGGAAGAATTAGCAAATCTGGTTACATGACATTGTTAGTCAACTCTACTATGTAACGAACTACTTGTTAGCATAGGTTTGTGGAGACTATAATTGCCTCTGCTGGTAGATTTCCATTTTGGAGCTTAACCCGTCCTCTGACTCTCAACACAGATTGGCTAGCCTACATCTTTGCCAACTAGTGAGGAAGGTTCATTTATAAAAAGTGTTCTTCGTGAGAAGGTAAGCTCATATTTCATCAAACATAAGTTGGCTTCTATATAATATATCTGGCCTTGGCACAAGGTTGATTGAGCTGTTACCTTGTTAGTAATCTGGTACTGCCTTTTATCCTTTTCATCATAACTAGACTCTAGATTTCACCTTTGATATGTGCCAATTGTATTCAGCTAAGGTTCTCATTTTCATATGGTGCACATTATCCCATGCGGATTCCTTTGGATATGTAACCAGAAAGTTGGATTACTTTACTTAATTCCTATTATATGCACTAGTCCGCTAGTACTTGGTACTAATTTCTAATTTTGACTATGATTTCAATCAACTTGATTATCAAGAGCATGAATGTACAATTGACATCAAGTGGACTTGTGGTTTCCTTTCACTTGTTCCCATTATGATTATCTTTATATTGATTTCTTGTAGCATCGTTCTTGTTATAGCTGAAAGCTTTGGAAGAGTTTGCAGCTTCTGATAGCTTACCACTGCGGCCTGAAGTCGAGAAGTAAGAGTTCAAGTTCCTGTTATTACTTTATATCAAAAAATCTTTGTACATAAATGATCTAGGAGAGTTTCAGCTATTACTTGTAGGATTTGCTCCGCATTATCTGAAATTACCTGTAATACGCAATATAAAGTTCATGGTTTAGACACAAGTCGCAGCATCTCAATAAAAGTTTTTGTGTGTCCGATACAAATTCTGCATGATTGCATCAATACATGATCATTATGAGCTAAATTATTTTTTGGTCTTATGTATTTATGTGTACAACTTTTGCCTCTGTCCTGTACTCTTTGCTTGCCATAAGATATAAATGACTCTCTCATGAACTTTAAATTTCCTTGTTAAAGGTTCATTGATGATGCACTTAGTGAGGGTATCCCTTTAGCTATATTGGCTGCATCTAGTGAATTATATAAATATTTATTTTTTTTGCTAGAAAATGCACTGTAGGGGCGGCTCTAGATTGAACCGTCCCTACAGGAATACACTGCAGGGGAGGCTCAATCTAGAGCCGCCCCTACAGTGAGAGCCACTATAAGGGCGGCTGAAAATTGAACCACCCCTACAATGGGTCCACTGTAGGGGTGGTTCAATCACCGGTCGCTCTTACAGTGGATCTCACTGTAGGGGCGGCTGCCACAATCGCCCCTACAGTGGGTGCACTATAAGGCGGCTGCCCCAACCGCCCCTACAGTGGGTGCACTGTAAGTACACTTTGATAGAGGCGGTTGGGCCAGCCCGCCCCTACAGAGCTTCTGGAGCCGTCCCTACAGAGCCTGTTGGCATAGTGAGTATGAAATAGAAAGATGGAACATACACCTTTGTCTGGTATAACCACTAGTGGTCTAAGGATAAGAATAACCATGCTCTGGTGCGTGTGATGGAACGCAATGTTGGTCGTTGCTTAGATTTTTTTTGTCATGACTCATGACCAAGCTCGCTACTGTCGATGAAAGGCAAAGCTAGGATCGCAATTGATTTGGTCTTATCTATCTATAAATAAACAACTGCTCTCGCTCTCAGTTCCGCAACGTCGTTGATGGTCGCTTAGATTTTTGCTATGACCAAGCTTCCTACGGTCGATGAACGGAAAAGCTAGGATCGCTATTGATTTGGACATGTCTACAACACCATTTATCTCAGGACACCTGTAACGCGTCCGTGTCGTCTGTGTACCACTAAGGCCTTGTTCAGTTGGTGAAATTTGTGGTGAAAAGTTACTGTAGCACTTTCGTTGTTATTTGACAAACTTTATCCAAACATGACCTAACTAGACTCAAAAGATTCATCTCGACGTGAACAAACTAAAAGTACAATTAATTAATTTTTTTACCTATATTTAATACTCCATGCATGCATCTAAAAATTGTACTGCGCAACATATGTTGGGTGATTTTGGGAGGTGAACAAGGCCTAATTTTGCAAAAAGATTTCTGATGGACTCCGAGAAGGAAGTATCGCGCGGAGTAAAAAGCCCACGGTGCGGCGGAGGAAGCGACAATGAAGTCAATATTCTTCGGCAAACTCGTTTCTCTCCCCGCCGTCGCTAGCCGCGGACTCTGCCTGACGCTGCTGCTAGCCGTGCCAGTGACCTCTGCACCGCCGCCGCGAACCGCGCGAGCTCAGGCTGGCTGCTATGAGACGTGCCGACGAGCTCTGCACTGAGCTTCGCGAAGGAAACCTTCGCCCCGGCCAGTCGTCGCCGCTAGCCGCACGGGCTTAGCCTGGCTGCTGCTAGCCGTGACGGCGAGCTCCACCGTGAGCTTCGCGTGGGCTGCTGTGACCATGCGCTTCGCGCAGGCAACCTCCGCCACGCCGCCGCCGCGAGTCACGCAGGCTTAGCCTTACCGCTCTGCTCTGTCCTGCTTGCCACGTGCTGTGTGCCGCGAGATCTGCCGAGCACAAAAAAAATGTAGAGGACGCTCTGTATCAAGATCTCCAAGAGGTACGGTACAGGGAAGCTTCTGCGTTTCATAGAGAGCGAGTACAAGCCACACACACAAGATTATGAAAAATTTATTCATACACGATCATAGTTGTACGTATGCATTAAATAAATTACAAACGATCAAATAGACGATGCAATGTACCAATTATCTATTTACTCGTCTATATAGATTGTACATGCCCTTAGGTTCCGAATTATAGAACCAAGTTTAGTGTATCTTTTTAATATCTACGAGCACCGTCATGATATATCTTTAATTTTAAAAGATACTATAACATAGTTGAGGTTAAATATAAAGGATCTACTAAGCGATAAATACTCTTGGAAGTTAATCCTGTATGGTAGTAGCGTCCAATTATACAAATGTTGTAGCAGGAGCAGGGTCATTCCAATCAACTGCAGGTACATAAATGACTGGATCGAAGTTATATATCCTTTTTGGTAGGAGTATTTTAAGAGACTGGCATCTTAAGATGACTGTCTTTAAAAATCGCTATTAACAAAGGTGACCATTCTAAAAGTCCGTAGACTAGTGGGTATCTTAAGAGTTCCATCTCTAAAAATAGTTGGATTAAACTAATTTATAACTCTTGCATGTAAAATTGGATGAAGACACTTTATATCAAAATTTTGTATTCTTGGTGTATCATTTCCCCATCAAGCTCCACATATAAGCCTCATAATTGGTATATAGATCTTGTATTCGCTTAACCACCACTTTCTTGTTACCACCACATGTTGTCTTTCTGTAATTTGGAGGGTATTTATAAGAGCGCTTTTGTTGGCGAGAAAGATGAGGTTGTGAGATTTCCATATATCATCCTATTCCACATAGAGGCTTTCTATTTTGCATAGATATTTACCATAATAGGTCAAAGATACACTAATCTTCTATTCTATGGACGTAGAGGAATTTCTTGATTGTCAAGAACAAATGGAGATTGAACTTGAAGTCCAAGATTAATTTTCAATAGCTAAGAAGATATCTCTAAGTTGTACTTGAATTTGAAGATTATTTTCTTGATTGGTGGAAGCAAGATCTAAATATATAAACGCTTCATCTAGAATTGGAAAGATTTGAAGAAGGCCATGAGAAAAGAGTTTGTTCAAAGATAATATGGGCTGATTTTGCTTTGTTGTTTGGAGCATGTGACAGCAAGGGATAAAATCCATCCAAACATATTATGATGAGCTATATTCTTCCATGCATTGAGCAAACATTGTTGATGCCATAAATGCAATGAAACACTTAAAGAGAGCCTTAATCCTAATATGGTCTATATCCTAGTGCTAAAATAGGTGAACATCAACAATTCAAACCCAAGGAGAACTCTGTTCAGTACTAAAGGATTGATTTTGCAAGACACCTCAAATTCTTTAGCGGAGACAAGCACAAACTTTGCCCGCCACCATTATTCCTAGGTCGGCCGCTGCCGGTCAGCCCCCAAATGACTGCCTCGGTTAATGGTTAATGGAGGTGGTTGCCTTAATACAATCGCCTTGGTTAATCTATATCAACCGATGTGGACGCTTTACATTAACCGCTTCGATTAAAAGATTAACGAAGGTAGTCTATTTATCACGACCACCTCGGTTAATGATGATCAACCAAGGCGGTCAACCATTATTTGCCCGCCTCTGTTATTCCTATGCCCATAAATGCAAAGTCGCCACCTTCTTCATGAGTTTTCCTCTTCCATCTTGTAGGGGGAGGTTTTTCCCTAAAAATTGAGCAAACCATTGAGGAGAGGTTTGGCCCTTGGATTTGGAGAAGGACACCACAAGAGGTAGATAAAGGCTCTCTCATCCTCATTCCTCTCTCTTCTTCATTATTTTGGGTGCTCTAGATCTAGATCTAGATCTTTTTTCATGGCGAAGATAGAAAACTTTATAGCACTATTTATTTCTAATTCTCTGGTCGACACTGGACCCATAGTACCTGGATCAAGTGAGGAAGTTTGTTACCGCTGTGAAAACTCACAGTGAGAGTTTCAATTGAACGTGATGCCCACGACCCTTAGAATGGGAGCCTAAAAATATCTCTTGAAACTTTGGCCTCTGTCCCGAAAATCAACCTCCAAAAGCTTCGATCGAAACGTGATGCCCACGACCCTTGGAAGAGGGTGGATGATCCCTAGGATCACAGCGAGGCACCACCAAACGAGAGCAAGCCAAACACCGAAAGCTCCGCCTCAAGTTCAACCCCAAAAACCAACTCTCGAATGTAGATGGAAGGCTACGTCGGGAAATCTCCTAATACCGATGCTAACAAATAGCAAAGATACCTAGAGAGGTTCCTTGGTTAACTCTAGGGTCAAACGACAAGTCCAAAAACCAAGCGGAAAAGCCAGGAGAGCAAACGCACTAAAAATCAGCACACAGCTAAGTCCCGGACTGTCCGGGGCTCGGATCGCGGACTGTCTGCCCAACGGCGGACTGTCCGGGAACCAGCGGCGGACTGTCCGCCGGCCAAAAGAGCAAAACAACACCTTTGCTGAAACAGCTCTGGACAGTCCTGGACTGTCCGCAGATTGCAACGGCGGATTGTCCGCCGGTCAACCTGGACTCAAACGACTAAGATTCGCGGCCATTGATCTGGCCAAGTCCCGATGCGCGGACTGTCCGCGGGCACAACGGCGGACTCTCCGTGAGTGCCCAGAGAGGGCGATTTCGGTCGCCCTTCACCCAAATCTTCCCAAATCCGATCCAAAACAAAATCCCACGATCTCAAACTTGGAGAAGATGATCACAAGATAGTTAGGAGACTAACCCCAAGAAATCATCCGCTCAAATTGACTCAAACTCCGGGAAATCGAAAGGGAAGGTGTATGAACTGAAAAAGCGCCACGAAACTTGAATTGACCCGATCTACTTGTTCGTGAGGGTAGAGATGAATTTATTCGGTGGAAATGTTCTCCTCACTTCAAAGAACAAGTTGATTCAAAAAAGACGCAGCGAGGAGGGAGATCGAGTGACGGGAAAATCATGGAGAAACGAAGAATACGAAGAACAAGTTCAAAACGTGAATCAAGACCATGAATTGCCAGCCGAAATTTGTCCCCACGAGGAGACAACGGGAATCCGGTCCCGTTTCCGCAGAATCCAAATACACAGAGGTATTGTTCACCGTCTCTGCGGATCTCAGTAGCTACAGCAGGGATTGGGAGAGCAGGAACCCTAGAATGAAAATAGCAATGGCTGAGATAGGTTGGGAGGTGGGTGTCTCCCTCTACTTATCCTAATCCTATTCCCACTCTACCCCTAATTATACACAGAGCGAACCAGCTAAACCCTAAGGTTATTCTGGACCAACTCGAAGTAGATGGTGATCCGACGGCCATGCCCGCACAACTGGTAGCTTTGCCTTGACGCACGACACGTCTCTACTTGACCTTCACCTTGCCTTTGATCACCGTATCCATGCTCGACACCTGCACAACACAAGCCAAAGAACATGCGCATCATCCCAGTTGACAATCACTCATCATCTCAAGATCCGGCATACACCCATGTATCCGCAATCTCCCCCTTGATGAGTGCATTGTCAACTACCAACACAAATCATATGAAGGTAGAAGAAAGAAGGAGGAAGAAGTAAGCGAACTCAACCAATCGACCAAAAACAAAGCAAAGCCAATAGAAGTCGAATGGAGTGAGCGAGACAACTTGGTTCCCAAAGACATGGGCAACGGCTCGACGCAACCTCTCTGAAGAAGAGGTAGAAGAGGCTCAACACCGCTAGCGAGAAGGTCGGAGCAAGAAAAACAAAGACAAGCTAGTCCCTCCAGAAAGAGGCAAAGGCTCAACACAACTAGCAAAATCGCTCCAAACCATTGAAAAACCATACAGGCTAAAAGTCGCTCCAAACCAATTGAGCAGCTTGTCAAAGCAAAAACCTGAAGGACCGGAAGTGCTACCAGAAAGCAACCAAAGAGGGGGTGAATGGGAGCTTCAAATTTATTTTCAGAAACTTGTTCGCCACTGTCCCGAGAATCACCCCAAGAGCAAACGTAGAGATTGCAAGTGTCCACGACCCTAGATGTGGGGTGGATGCTTCCGAGAAGCACAGCGGGACACTACACAATCCTAGAAACCAATGCAAAAGACGGAAACCAAATCCGACAATGGACGAACGAACCACGGACAAAACAGCGCAAAACAGAGATGACCGGACTCTGCCTGCGTCCGGTCGGTGATCACCGGACGCGTCCAGTCTAAGAAAAACAGTTCTGGAACCTTACTGTTTAGGACCGGACTCTGGTGAACGGTGCGTCCGGTCACAACCTGTGCGTCCGGTCACGTAAAACACAAGCGATAAACAGTATGACCGTAGCGTCCGGTCATAGGCAAAGAAGAGCGTCCGGTCAAGGCGCGAAATAGAATAGTGGAATGTTCAACGACCGGACTCTCTTCCTGGCTGAAAGGACTGTGACGCCAAAGAGGGGGGGGGGGGTAAATTAGGCAACTTAAAACTTCTACTCTAAACTATGGCCTCTAATCTCCACCTAAGCAAAACCTATGCAAGAAAGTAAGCTATCTAATGTGCAACTAAGGTTTTGCTAAGTGTGTTTGCTATCTCTACCGCAAAAGGAGTTATGCTACCTAGTTTCCAAACCTATCAACTAGCATATCAAACTAGGAAAGGTAAAGCATATGAACAAGGTAGCAATATAAATGCGGAAGCTAAATGGTGTGATAGAGATACAAACTCCCGTCGACGACTCCGGTATTTTTACCGAGGTATCGAGAAGCGCGCAAGCTTCCCCCTAGTCCTCGTTGGAGCCCCTCGCAAGGAATCCCTCGCAAGGGCCAAGCTCCCGGTCGGGTAACTCCGTGGATAGCTCCGGTCTTCCCCACGCGCAAGTGGGTCTCCGGTTAAGCCACTCGTGGCAAAGCCTCTCCCGGATGCTCTCCGCCGTCTTCACTATCAAGCTTCCGGCCGAAACGCCGCGGGCCTTGTTCCCTTCGGTACACGGAGGCGGCCACACCACAAACTCGGTTGGTGTGATCTGGCAAGACTACAAGCCCTGCCGATGTACAACCACGGTGCGCGCAAGCACCGGTAGATAAGAGGTTTTCAACCTCACTAAACACTAGGCCTAACACCTAGAGCAAGCGCAAAGCAGTGGTCTAACTAGCCTAAGCACTTCGCAAAGCACCTGTACTAATCACCTAGTATATTCACTAAGCACTTTGGTGGCTAGAGCAACTAAATATGTGTCTATGCACTATGGTCACTTCCTTGAGCTCCAACCTTGTGTTTTTGGCCGGCCATGGGGGTATTTATAGAGCCCCAAGCAAATAGAGCCGTTGGGCAAAGAGATGTACTTTTCAGACATCGACCGGACGCACTTCACGTCCTGACCGGACGCGTCTGGTCACTTACAATGGCTAGTTGCCAGTCTGCACAGGCACTGATCGGACTTTGGTATGAGTCCGGTCACAGACGATCGGACGCGTCCGATCGCGTTTTTGTGCCTCTGGAACCTCTCTATGTTCGATCGGACTCAGCTGAGCTCCAGCGTCCGATCGACGTCGTAGCGTCCGGTCACGTGGTCGCGCTGAGGAACAGTAGCATCGGAGCATCCGATCGCTACTGTCACAGCGTCCGGTCGCTTTGACGTGGCGCTGCTGGCTTGGGTACTGACCGGACGCATCCGGGTCAGCGTCCGGTCACTCCTTTTTCTTCAGTTCTTCGCGGTTTCTTGCGCCGTCTTGGTTCCATTCTTATGCCTTGGACTTTGCTTGATCTTTAGGGTCTTCAACTGAGCTTCTAGAGTCTTGCTTGAGGTGTTGATCATCGGATCACCACATCGCCTTAGTCCAAGTCACATTTGCACCCTATTGGACTACAAAACAAACACTTGCAAATGCATTAGTCCAATTTTGGTTATGTTGTTCATCAAACACCAAAATCCAAAGTTAAATGGTCCGAGGTCCATTTTCCTTACAATCTCCCCCTTTTTGGTGATTGATGACAACACGACCAAAACAAGCAAATAATAGATACATAATTTAGAATGCAATCTACTTGCTAGGATGCAATGCAAAGGCAAGATCATATGATGTTTTAAAAGATACCAAAAAGAAACATATTTAATCTAACATATCTTGCCCTTGCCATAGAGTCTCACTGTGTGACTTTATGGATTAAGACTCCCCCTAACTCCATAAATCACTTCCTCTCTTTTTGAACCATTCCCAAGAAAATAACTATAGAATTTTTGAAATTTTTTATTTTAGTTATTTTGTTTGTTTTAGTTTGGGCTTGATTTTGGTCCTACACATTTCTCCCCCTTTGGAATCAAACACTGAAAAGGAAGACGTTAAAGCTCAAGAGAGGAAACATTATATAAGCTAAAAACTCCCCCTAAGTATATGCATACATATAATGTAAGGCAAAAGCATATGCATAACCGACAAATTAAAGCACAAAGGAGTTTAATCTATATAATGTATGGAGAAAGCATATAAGAGTATCAAATTGAAATCAACATAATGATATCGGTTAGGAATACCACATGTAGATGCCAATTGGATTATCATCACACATGATGCTTGTCTCCGAGAACTCCATTTTCCTTGCAATGAGACTACTACACACATGATAATCTTGAAAGAAGTGTTAGTCTCAAAGCTTCCAAATTGTAGAGTAAGCTCCCCCTAAGAGTGTGCATACAAGTTGAAATACTTGTGGGAGACATGCACATTGACTTGTAAGGTCAAACTACCATTTTCCATATTGATATTACAAGAAATGTGACATCAATTGAAGATGGTAATTGGGGTAGTTTATCTATAATTTGGACTTTGGCACATATAAGATAAATACAAAGTAAAAGAAGCTATGTGTCGTGCTTCTAACCAATTAAAACCATGTAGAATTGCTTTAAGAATATGAGTGATACCGAGCAAAACTACCATATGATAAGCCTAATTTGCATGACAAAAGATATGAATATACCAATGCAAACATAGGCAATGAAGGAACTAGATGCTAAAAGTAATTGCAAGAAATTATACCAATTGAAAGAAATTGCAATAATTTAAATCTAGTTACCTAACATGGGAGGGGGGAACTTGGGTCAATAGTACTCAATAACATACTTAGCAATGACATGATCCAATGTGATGCACCCCATGATATGCACCCAAAATTTTGCCAAGTCTCCAAATTCCCCAAAGTCCACTTGACTACTCACTTCCCTTTCGGAACCCAAAACTTTTTGGTGCTCTTCATGGTTATGATGGTGTCCTTAGGCACCCAAATGCGTTTGGCTCCATTGTTGGCTTGCTTGTTCACCTTGATGGCCACCACCTTGTCATTCTTTTTCTTCTTCAAAAGATAAGGTGTGGAAGCCTTCTTGTTCACCTTGTTGGTGTAGGTGTTGGAGAGCTTGCTTGTTTGCTTTTTGTTTTTCTCTTTCTTCTTTTCTCCCCCATGCTTCACCTTGCACTCATAGGACTTGTGGCCTTCCTTGTGGCAAAGGTAACAAACCACAGTTTGCTCCTCATCAAGCTTCTTCACTCCCTTGACGGTGTTATCTTGATGAGTTCGGGTTTGCTTCCCCTTGCCTTTTGCTTGGGTCAAGTCCTTGGTGAGGCGAGCCACTTCTTGCCTTAGTAGCTCATTCTCCATTGCAACCTCTTGTGCGCATGTTTCTACAATCACATTCTTAACACAAGCTTGTTTGCATATGGGTGAGTCTAAATCAAGTAAATCAATGCAAGAAGTAGAGACATCCTTTTTAGGCATATCAAAGATTGATTTCTCAATTTTAGGTGCCTCGGTGGGGTTTGCTCCGATGGTTTCAAGATTAGCAACTTTGTTAGTTAGCTCATCACAATGTTTGCACATAATTTCCATTTTAGCAAGCAAACTTTTGTAAGCATCTTGTGTGCTAGCTAACTTTGCTTTTAGTTTTTCATTTTTCCTAGCAAGTTGCTCATCATTACTTGTGCTATCATATGTGCTTATACTAGCCTCAAGTTTCTCAATTTTATTAGATAGCTCAACATTCAAATTTGAAAAAGTTTCATATTGATCTAGCATAGCATTGTAGGCTTGTTGAGAACTATCTAATTTTTTTTAAGATATTAATCTTCTTTTGTTGGCTAGTACAAGCTTTAGCATATTTAAGATTATCTTGCACAAGTTGATTGTAAGAAGGTAGCTCATCATCACTATCACTATCTCTATCACTATCACTAGAGATAGGGCTTGTGTTACCTCGTGCCATAAGGCACATACGTGAGGAGCTTGATGATGAGTGCTTGCGGCCATGCCTCTTGTGACGGGCTTCATCATCACTTGATGAATCATCCCATGTCTTGATGGTGGTGAGAGCTTTGGCCTTGCATCCCTTCTTTTTCTTGTCATTGGGTGTGGGCTTTTGTTTTGGACAATCTTCCACAAAGTGCCCTTTCTTGCCACATCTATAGCAACCCTTTTTTCTTTGCTCTCTTCTTTGATTGGTGAAGAGGCAGTCTTCTATGGTAATGGGCACACCCTTGACATTGAGCTTGCGGATCATCCTCTTCACTCCTTTCATGAGCTTGATTGTTTCTTCTTCATCTAAAGAGGAGTCGGATGAGGTGGAGGCTTGATCATCATCACTTGATTCTTCATCTTCATCATCCTCTTCTTCACTTGAGGAGCTTGAGCTTGTCTCAACTTGCTTTTTGCCCTTCATCTTTTTGTGCTCACAAGAGAGAGCAATGTCTTTGCTTGATGAAGTGGCTTCTTCTTGACCCATCTTGCGTGACATCTCAAATGCCACCAATTTGCCAATGACAATGGCCGGGGTCATGGTGCTCAAGTCCTCCATGTTGTGGAGGATAGTGATGATGGTTGCATATTTGTTCTTTGGAAGCATAGAGATGATCTTCCTCACAATATTCGCATCACCTAACTTTGTAATTCCTATAGAATGGAGCTCATTGATAATTAGATTCAAACGAGAATACATATCACGAACAAGCTCATTATCATTCATTTTAAAGGAATCATAGCTTGTTTTTGTTAGGTGATGTTTTTGCTCACGTACATTACTTGTACCATCATGGAGCTCATGTAGCTTTAACCAAATTTCATGAGATGTTTGCAAAGTGAAAACTTGGTTAAAGACATCCATGCTAATAGATTCAAACAAGCAATTCTTAGCTCTAGCATTTAGATGAATTTCTTTTTCATCACCCGCGGTAGGCTTCTCGGGATTCTTAATGGGTTTCATCCCGTCGCGGGTGACTCTCCAAACACCTAGATCAACGGCTTCTAAAAAGCAAGCCATTCTAGCACTATAGTAAGGGAAGTTAGTGCCGTCAAAGTGTGGAGGCCTAGAGGTATCCATCCCAACCTCTCTTAGGGGCGTCGGCTCGAAGGCGATTAAGCCAAGAGTCCACAAAGAGCCAACCTTGCTCTGATACCAATTGAAAGGACCGTGACGCCTAAGAGGGGGGTGAATTAGGCAACTTAAAACTTCTACTCTAAACTATGGCCTCTAATTTCCACCTAAGCAAAACCGATGCAAGAAAGTAAGCTATCTAATGTGTAACTAAGGTTTTGCTAAGTGTGTTTGCTATCTCTACCGCAAAAGGAGTTATGCTACCTAGTTTCCAAACCTATCAACTAGCATATCAATCTAGGAAAGGTAAAGCATATGAACAAGGTAGCAATATAAATGCGGAAGCTAAATGGTGTGATAGAGATACAAACTCCCGTCGACGACTCCGGTATTTTTACCGAGGTATCGAGAAGCGCGCAAGCTTCCCCCTAGTCCTCGTTGGAGCCCCTCGCAAGGAATCCCTCGCAAGGGCCAAGCTCCCGATCGGGTAACTCCGTGGATAGCTCCGGTCTCCCCCACGCGCAAGTGGGGCTCCGGTTAAGCCACTCGTGGCAAAGCCTCTCCCGGATGCTCTCCGCCGTCTTCACTATCAAGCTTCAGGCCGAAACGCCGCGGGCCTTGTTCCCTTCGGTACACGGAGGCGGCCACACCACAAACTCGGTTGGTGTGATCTCGCAAGACTACAAGCCCCGCCGATGTACAACCACGGTGCGCGCAAGCACCGGTAGATAAGAGGTTTTCAACCTCACTAAACACTAGGCCTAACACCTAGAGCAAGCGCAAAGTAGTGGTCTAACTAGCCTAAGCACTTCGCAAAGCACCTATACTAATCACCTAGTATATTCACTAAGCACTTTGGTGGCTAGAGCAACTAAATATGTGTCTATGCACTATGGTCACTTCCTTGAGCTCCAACCTTGTGTTTTTGGCCGGCCATGGGGGTATTTATAGAGCCCCAAGCAAATAGAGCCATTGGGCAAAGAGATGTACTTTTCAGACATCGACCGGACGCACTTCACGTCCTGACCGGACGCGTCCGGTCACTTACAATGGCTAGTTGCCAGCCTGCACAGGCACTGATCGGACTCTGGTATGAGTCCGGTCACAGACGATCGGACGCGTCCGATCGCGTTTTTGTGCCTCTGGAACCTCTCTGTGTTCGATCGGACCCAGCTGAGCTCCAGCGTCCGATCGACGTCGTAGCGTCCGGTCACGTGGTCGCGCTGAGGAACAGTAGCATCGGAGCGTCCGGTCGCTACTGTCACAGCGTCCGGTCGCTTTGACATGGCGCTGCTGGCTTGGGTACTGACCGGACGCATCCGGGTCAGCGTCCGGTCACTCCTTTTTCTTCAGTTCTTCGCGGTTTCTTGCGCCGTCTTGGTTCCATTCTTGTGCCTTGGACTTTGCTTGATCTTTAGGGTCTTCAACTGAGCTTCTAGAGTCTTGCTTGAGGTGTTGATCATCGGATCACCACATCGCCTTAGTCCAAGTCACATTTGCACCCTATTGGACTACAAAACAAACACATGCAAATGCATTAGTCCAATTTTGGTTATGTTGTTCATCAAACACCAAAATCCAAAGTTAAATGGTCCGAGGTCCATTTTCCTTACACTGGCGTCCGGTCAACCCGAGCCGAGCGTCCGGTCACCCCGAAAACCTGCTGTTAGTCCACCGATTTAACTTGATCTCACCCAAAACGAATCCTCTAAGGATCAAACTCGGTGAGACAAGTCACAAGGAGGATAGTGAGCTACTCCTATGAGATCATGGCTCGAACCTATCTCCAAATCGATGAATCGAAGAAATTCGGGGGAAGGGAGACAAAACCGATCCCAAAAGAAAATCGACAGATCTACTAACTCGTGAGGTTAGAAGTGAATTCCTTCCGTGGAAAGAAGTGTCTCACGATCTAGAACATCTTGGTTCAAACGGATTTGCAAAAGACGCACCAAGTAGAGAGATCGATCAACGGGAAAATCGTGGAGAAAAGCACCCCGCGAAGAACACGAACAAAACACGAATCACAACCACGAATTTGCAACCGTGTGGCTACCACACGCTACAATAGTGAGATTACGGTCTCACTTCCTCAAAATCTCACGGACACAGAGGTATGATTGTCTTCTCTGTGGATCTCAGTTTGCTACAGCAGAGAGTGGGGAGAGCAGAAAACCCTAGAAGTAAAAGAGCAAATGACTGAGATAGAATGGGAGGTGGGTGTCTCCCTCTAATTATCCTAATTCTAATTCCCACTCTACCCCTAACTAATTACAGAGCGAACCAGCTAAACCCTAGGGTTATTCTGGACCAACTCGTGGAAGGTGGTGATCCGACGGCCACGCCCACACAACTGGTAGCGTTGCCTCGACGCAACCTCACCGATTGCCGCCACGTGCCGCCACCGCTCTGCTTGTCCTTTTCCCGGACTTCGCCCCCGGTTTTGAGGCCCAAACCGGGAAACCAGCCTTCACGACCAACCCCCGGTTTTGAGGCCCAAACCGGGAAACCAGCCGTCCATCACCTGAGTTTTGTGGCCCAAACTCAGAAACCCACAACACCCAGGTTTGAGGCCCAAACCTGGAAACCGTCCACTCGGTGGTTTTTCTGTGGCTCAACCACCAAACCGAGCCGTGGAGGGGATGCACCGCCCGTGCACCCCGTCCACCAACACGTGTCCCCAGGTCCTCGACCCAAGCAACACCATGTCTGCAAGTCTTCGCTCGTCGCTGTCCTAGGCTGTCAGCCACCACAGCTGATCCTCAGGCCACTTGTCCCTTAGTCCAAGCCTCACGTCCGTCCTTCGCCACTCTCCGTCCATCAGCACGGCACGTCTCTACTTGAACTTCACCTTGCCTTCGATCACTGTCTCCGTGCTCGACACCTACACAACACAAGCCAAAGAACATGCGCATCAAACCCATTGACAATCACTCATCACTCGAGACTCGGCATACACCCATGTATCCACAAAACCGACCAAACTCACCCTTCAATAGTGCACACAACTAACCCCCTTCAATAGTGCATAGAACTAGGGACATGATTTGTCAAAATTTCTCCCCCTTAGTTGAAAATGCAGACAACGAGACAAAAATGCAGATGAGTCACAGATGCAAGTTAGCAGCTTCAGGTATAGAATCTATAGAATGAATAGATGCTCTAAGAAGTGCTGATCCGACTATGCAACTGTAAGCACAAATGCCAACAAAGGCTCAAACTGATCATAGAATACAAAATATGAACATAGGAGCAAAGTGAGCAGTTTTGAACCATTCAGAAAGGAGTTCACCATCAAAATAGCACTACACATGTATAGACAGGAGGTTACACAAGTGCTAAACATGTATACAAGGTGAACTACCCCTAGCAAAGTTCAATCATCATGCTATAGAATGAAACATAGACTTGTATTTTCAAGATTTTATCGAAGTTGCAGCGGTGATTACACAAGTTTAAAATTTCAGCATGTGATTGCGAGAGGTTGAACACTTGACATTGCCTAACTTTTCAATCGAGCTAAGCCTATGCATAAGCAATCAGAAGCTTGAAGCAACAGTTTCGGTCTTACACTACACGGCTCAAGTTTAACTCAATGTGCAATGAGAAACAGTCTCGATACCCTGATGTGTTGTCAAGTGATCCCATCTCGATCTTTTCAATTTACTTAGACTTTGGTTCAAATTTAGCAGAATATGAACATACCAAGCAAGTGAAAGACTCAGAACTAGAGACATAGCAACCTAGCATATATGAAAAGCACAAGTGACTTCAACACATTCTACACATGCTAGTTGCCAAACTCAATGGTGAACATGTTTCAATTTTAATGTTGAATTTAGCATATTCACAGTTCTGAAAAGTAGCTCAGCTCACAACATGTATCAGTGATAAAAAAGAGCCTAAGCTACAAGATCATCATATATCATCAGAGCATACACTAATCAGAGCATAGATTCATTCTACAGAATATAGACATGAAGCTCGAAAAGATAAAGATGCAAACATGATGAAACGCAAAAACTAACCAAGAACAAAATAAAAGTAGTCAGTCTATAATACAAGAACCAAAATGTTTCCCTAACTAAAAGGGAAAACACACACCAAGCTCACCTCTCAACCTAGCAAAGGTTGATTGGTCCAAAGGCTTGGTGAAAATATCTGCCAACTGAAGATGAGTATCGACATGGTGAAGATCGATATCACCCTTCTCATAGTGGTCTCGCAAGAAATGAAAGCGCACATCAATGTGTTTGGTCTTAGAATGCAGCACGGGGTTCTTAGAAATACTAATCGCACTCGTGTTGTCACAAGGCAATGGAACACGAGAAAAGCTCAGACCAAAATCATGCAAAGTGGCCATCATCCACAACAACTGGTAACAGCAGCTAGCCGCAGCAACATATTCAGCCTCCGTGGTAGACTGAGCGACACTAGACTGCTTGCGAGAAGACCAAGACACAAGAGAAGAACCCAAAAACTGACAAGTCCTAGAAGTGGATTTGCGCTCAAGTCGGCAACCAGCAAAATCAACATCTAAGTAACCGCAAAGGGAGAGGGTGGAAGAAGCAGAATATCAAATCCCAAACTCAGGTGTGAAACAGAGATACCTCATAATGTGCTTGACCGCCTGACGGTGAGAGGTGCACGGCGACGACTAAAATCGTGCGCAAAGACACACTGCAAACTAAATGTCTGGGCGTGTCGCCGTCAAGTACAGCAGCGATCCGATCATACTCCGGTACTCCTTCTGGTCCACAGCTTCTCCATCCTTGTCCGCATCTAGGGCCGTCGTAGTCGACATGGGTGTTGGAAGAGGCTTGGCCTCACCCATATCGAACTTCTTCAATATGTCCTTGGTGTACTTGCCCTGGTGTACGAACGTCCCCTCTCGGGATTGCTTGATTTGCAACCCGAAGAAAAATGTCAACTCACCCGTCATGCTCATCTCAAATTCTCTGCTCATTGTATCTGCAAATTTGGCAACCAAAGCATGGGAAGAACCACCGAAAATGATATCATCCACGTATCTGAACCAACAAAGTGTCATTGTCTTGCTTGAGGATGAAAAAAGTTTTATCCACACATCCCATTTTAAAACCCTTAGCAAGCAAAAAGGTTTTCAACCTATCATACCAGGCTCTAGGGGCTTGTTTCAAACCATACAAAGCTTTGTGAAGTTTAAAAACAGGGTTTGGAAACTTGGGATTTTTGAAATCGGGGGGTTGTTTCACATACACCTCTTCTTCTATGTAGCTGTTTAGGAAGGCACTCTTGACATCCATTTGAAAGAGTTTGAAACCTTTGGATGCAGCAAAAGCCAAGAGGATCTTAATTGCCTCCAAACGAGCTACAGGAGCAAAAGTCTCTTCATAGTCTATCCCCTCCTTCTGACTATACCCCTGGGCTACAAGTCTGGCCTTGTTTCTCACAACATGGCCATCTTCTCCTTGTTTGTTTTTGAAAACCCATTTTGTCCCAGTAGGATGACACTCAGGAGGAAGAGAGATAAGAACTCAAACCCAATTTCTCTCAAAATTCTCAAGCTCCTCATGCATGGCATTGACCCAATCCGGATCAGATAAAGCGTGTCCAACATCTCGGGGTTCAAAATTAGCAACAAATGCAGAATGAGCAAAGTGAGAGATTTGTTGTGACCTTGACCGAGTGACGCATTCGTGGATGTCGCCGATCATCTGTTGAGGAGGGTGTTGGCGCTGGATGTGTCGTTGCGCCTCCCTTGCTGAAGTAACCTCCCCCTCAACAGTAGATGGTGCCTCCTCGGGTACAAGCGGTACAGCCCGAGGTGGTGGATCACACGGCCCCCATGTAGTAGAGGAAGAAGGGTCGGGGCCGCGTGCAGTGGTGGTCGAAGTCGACCCAATTGGCACAGCAGGTGGAGGAAGTGCTGGATCATCAATCTCTTCAACACCTTCTTCCTCATCATCAAAAAGAGGTTCTCCAACCTCATGATCACCCGCACGCTCAAAACTAGAAGAAGGACAAAGCACGGTCTAGTCGAAGGTGACATCGGATGTCTCCATGACTCGGTTAGTATCAAGGTTAAGTACACGATATGCACGAGTACCATAACCCAAAAATACACCGTCAGAAGAACAAGACTCAAACTTGTCCAAGTTGCCCTTTTTGAGTATAAAACAGTGGCAACCAAAAACTCTAAAATAGTTCACTTTGGGTTACTTCCCAAATCGCTACTCATAAGAAGTTTTCTTCAAGAAAGCATGGAGAAAAATGCGATTGGAAATATAGCATGCGCTGTTTATAGCCTCGGCCCAATATCGCCTAGGAGTCCTATGCTCATCGAGCATCGTCTTGGCCATCTCTACAAGAGTCCGATTTTTCCTCTCTACAACACCATTTTATGGCGGTGTGTAGGGGGGAGAAAACTGATGCTCCAAACCCAAAGAGTTACAAAACTTCTCAAAATCCGAGTTCTTAAACTCGGAACCATTATCGCTACGAATAGCTCTCATCGAGTTCTTAGGGAACTCGTTCTGAAGTCGCAAAATCAAATTGTGAACAAAAGTGAAAGTCTCAGTTTTCTCAGCTAAAAAGAAAACCCACGAATATCTCGAAAAATTGTCAACAACAACAAGCACATACCACTTCCCCCCAACCGAGCTCACCCGAGCCGGACCGACAAGGTCCATGTGTAAAAGCTCTCCAGGGCGCTTAGTCATAACCTGATTTACTGGATGGTGGGGAGCGGCTACCATTTTCCCATGTGTACAAGAATGGCAAACAAGATCCTTCTCCATGCACAACTTGGGCAATCCTCGGATTAAGCCAAGTGAACTAAGCCTTGCAAGCAAGTCAAAGCTCAGGTGACCTAGTCTCCTATGCCACTTCCAAAGATCAGAGGAGAAAGGACCAGCCAAAAGACAACGAGAAATGCCAAAAGACTCTGAGAAATTCACACGAAAGACTTTCCCAAAGGGCGAAATCAAACACACAAGATTGCCCCGAGGATCTGTTGACGCAAAAAGTGACACCTTGCGCCAGGACACACAGCAAGCCGAACGAGGCTGGCTTCAATCGGGTGCCCGGAGTATTCCGGATCCGGAGACGTGCCAGTCGGTTTGACCTGAAAACCAACAAGGGATAAAAATATGAGAATACCTTGGAACATGCTGGGTGAGACCAAGCAGTTCCATATGTACGGCTTCGAAAGCCAATCACGACGGCACACAGCTATGGAAACTGTCTGTCAGAGCATGTGTACAAAGTCATTCGGCAAGCATGAGAACAGAGCATGTGAAGCATATTAACTACTGAATGCAAAAAAGAAAGACATGCTTAGACGAATCAAAGATATTGTAAACAGGCAACTTGCAAGAATAGATCTATTCAAATAACACATGCATAGGCTAATCCAAGTAATCTGCCGCACGTTTAGTGTTCATAAACCCGTCAAGCATAAACTTAAGCGAAGCTAATCCACCGCATGATACCATTTGCTATAAGTCTATACCACTTCTTATAATTAGATCAATCCACCGCATGATACAATCTAATCATAACAAGCTAAAAGCATGCATATATCCGAACAGATCTATAAAAACTCGTTACTCATGTAAGCTTAACCAGAATCGGCAAACTAGCCGAACTGGGGTCCATGAAGAAGGAACATACAAGCAAAGCATAATTAAACTAATCTAAAACCTGCACCTGCCGCACGGTACCCGGCTCTATCAAAGCCTAAACATAGTCGACATGCATGAACCCACAACATGTAACAATCTGGATTGAAAGTTAATTCGGCCATCATGATCTTATGATTAACGAAAGCACGAATAAACTCATGCAGCAAGGCCGAACAAAGATCAATCTAGATTGGGCAAAGAGTGTTGTATGAAATAAATAAATAAAACATATAACACATGATAACTTAATGAATCTATTAGATCTGCCAAATCTAACAGAGTCCATAACTATTTTTACTCATGACTTAATCCACCGCACGATACAAGGCATAAGCAAGAAACTTCCCGTCATAAGCTTAAATCCACCGCACGATACTAAGCTTAATGTATGAGACTACTTGCATCATATCTAAATCCACCGCATGATACTAGACATGATAGCAAGGTTGCCAGTACTTACGGAGGTCGACGGATCGATGATTCCTCTCGAAGAACTCGACGACACGACTTAGGGACACGAAAGATGGCACGGGGCCGGTTGTATTGATGTGGTTGTGAACAGTTTTACAATGGTCGAGGGTTTATATTTATACCCTGGACGAAACATGAGTCCTAGACGATTACGATTTTACAATGAAATATGGAAAGATATAAATCCTATATTATTTGGGTGCCTTCCATCACCACACATCTTCTCGCGCAAGCCAGCTTTACCCGCAACATGTGTTTCCCGAATGGAGTCGCTGTTTCGTGGAATAGCCGACCGCACAGATAACTGTTGAAACCCTGAGGGCCAAACAGTTTCCTGATCGCTTGCCGAATCTTTCCCCTCTGCTATTTGGGTCCATCTGTCATACCTTCGTGCGTGCGAAAATCTGGTGTTAACACATGCCCCCTAATTTTGGGATAAATGATTATTCCAAAATTTCTTTTCCTTTTCGCATTGACGTGGAACCTCCAGAAGCATCCGTCTTCACTCGTCATAATTACCGTACCTACCGATTCATCTCCCGATGCACTTGAGATCCTTTAAACTCCTCCTTCTCCTTTCTTCGGCTTTATGCATTTCGAACTCCCCTGCTTCTATCTCAAGCCAGAAGTTCTTCCTCTTCCTCACCATCAATCAGACACAAAATGTCTTCTGAAGCAAGCCGCAATAACCTTGAGTTCGGGGCTTCCTGTACTTCTAGGAGAAGGTTATTTCCCAATCTTCTTTGCTCGAAGATGAACCAGTCGCCCTTACATTGTTGTTCTTGTTTAGGAGGATCGATGACGATTTTCCCGAGGCCCTGACTCAGAAGGTCACAGATCTTCGATTTGATCTAGAAAGGAGGAACCAGGAGATTACCCGAATCTCTCGAGAGCGTGATGTCGCTCAAGAACAGGCTATCGGTAAGTATTCTTCCAGTGTTCTTTCCCTATTCTTCTTTCTTGTTTTACTGATTTTTCCTCCTCTTCAGCTCTGGAGGCTAAGCTTCACTCCCTCGAAGTTGCCATTGCCGATCTCGCCGTTACAGCCAATGTACCAGGCACGTCGGCTCTGAGGCGGGCGAACGAAGTCAACAGGGTCCTCCCCGACATCTCCAGGGCTGGCATAGGTTACGGTGCAGCACTCACCTTCAACGCTAGTTGGATCCATTCCGGTGCTGACTACCGTCATTTCGACGTCTGTGAGCGAGGACTAGAATTCAGGGTGGCACACTCTGTTGATGACATGAAAGAAGCTGGAATAGATCTAGCTGTTTCCTTTGACTTTGATCTCCCAATTAGGAACAGAATAGAATGGACAAACTGACTTCTTATTGTAACTTGCTTTCCTTTCTGTAAATAAAATCTTCGTCCATCAACTCGTGGTTAATCTATCGAGATCAATATGCGTTCTGTTCTATGCATCAACCAGTGAGTCTCTGCCCATTTAAGTAGTGATGTACACCTTACCGGCTATTATTAACAATTATGCTCAATCACCTTTGCTTTGCAAGCAAACGTCGTAACCGGCCATCCCAGACTTGGGGTCTTTTGAATTATTTTCTCAGTTTTTGACCCATGGTGACACCAGGATATTGTCCTTTCAGCTCTCCCGTCTTCAGCGTCAATCAGTAAACGATCATTCAAAAACTGAACAGCTTTTAGCCAAATCCCATTGGCTTTCTGATTTCAGAGTCATGATTCTCTTTAATCGTCAAAAATCTGGCCTGGCCCAATAACGGCCCATAAACTGTGAAAATTCTGAACAAATGCTTGGTTTTCTAGCGTGCAAGCCAAAGCCTTATAAATATGATTCTACGCAGGCTGCCATTTTATCCTCAGTCAAATAGCTCGACCCGCTGATTTTCAGTTTTGGTCCCCATCTTAAACCAGAGAAAACCTTCCATCTGCACCTTCACCAATGGCAGGTAGCAGACAGACCACTGAAGATGAAGCAGGAGGAAGCCAAGCACCATCTTACCGACGTAATGGGTACTAACTGATTTCTCTTGCCCCCTCGCGGTAGCCCCTTTTGCTTATTTATTTCTGACTCATCATCCATCCTTTCAGAACGGGGTCTTTCCCCAACCAAGCTCGGGATCCTTCAGAAACGGTAAATCCAAAAGCTCTTTTTAATTTTTTTTTAAGCTACCAGATTCTGAATTTGATGACTTATTCAGCAGATCCGCTTGGATGCTCTTCGGCGTTGTGAGGAAAGGGATCAAGCTCAGAAAGAACTGGAAGCCGCATCTCAGAAGCATAGTATCAGGGAAGCTGAATGGGCAGATCAACGGAAACAGCTCTGCAGCATCATCACAGGTTAGCATAAATTGGGTTCTCTCCTCTTGGTTGAGCTCGCCATGCCTGATATATCCTTTCCTTTCGTTAGCCCTTTCTGCAGAGAATGACCGCCTGAAGGCAGCAGCAAACAGTATTGCCCTCAAGGTGAATGCTCGCGGAGATTCAGCTGAAGCCCGCCTTGATGCCTTGGATAGCCGTATTTATCAGGCCGTCGTCCAAGGTGTGCACGCCGGGGTCTCTTTCGGGATAGCGGCAATGAGTTCTTGGACCAAAGAAGACTACTCCTTCTTACCAGTTGGTTTTGCTGGTGATCCGGATGAATTTGAAGACCCTGAAATTTACGATGACCATGCCGCCGCCATTGCCGAAACTGTTGACCCACAATCTGTTCTGATTAAATTATTTCGAGAGTAGTTTGTATTAGGACGGATCTGTAAAAATGAATTTTGCAGCAGATGAACTTGCTCTTCTCTGAATAATGTTTATTTCTGAATCTCCAATGACTTCTCCTCGTTCGCAACATTTCTTCAGAAGAACGTTTGCCGAATGCATGACATCATCCTAGCCGACTAGATCTCATTTTTGACATGTCATGTCACTCGGCACCTTCACTTACTGCACTTCACTTTTCTCTTCCCCCGATAAACCTACTAACTTGAAAACGCTAGGGCCACCAAGGTTACGATTATTCTTGAACTGAAGGCGATATAATAAAATATCGGCTATAACTTAATTCTTTAGAACTTTTCTCTGCTAAAGGCGATGCTTTTACATCGGCTACATATAAATATCCTTGAATCCGTACATGTATAATTCCCACGCATTCGGCCTTTAATAAGTAGTGCCGAAGCTTCAACTGATAAGCAATACACACGAATCAAAAATTTGTCACAGCCGAATACCCTTCCCTGGGTCTAACATTTCGGCTAAGCTATTACTTATCCTTTTTAAAAAATAAGGGCCGATTCTACTATAAGATTATCGGCCGTCACGTACAGCTTGAAACGATTACCATGTTGTGAAAAAGCCTCCATATACCTTTAATCTCTTCAAAAGTTCCTGTTGTACGTCACCTTGTATGAAATCTCTCCTGATTCTTCTTGAACTCTAGTAACGGAGAAATAAACAGAATCCTTCAAAAGCCCATCAACTTTTAAAACACTTTTGAGACCCAAACTTGCACACATTAATCCTACTTTGGCTTTATTACCAACACTTTATTCCTTGTCAGCCGATATAAAACTTTGGTCCCAATTCTTCTCCATTACCACCGGTTGGATTAAAAATTGCTCTGAGAGCCGATCGTTTGAATCGGCTGTTGATCCTCGTCGAAAACGTTCACAGGACCTGCCTCCCAAGCTCTTCCAGAGAAACACTCGACACCCTCATACTCCCAGTAAGTCGACTCTGTATTAGCAATACTCACCGAATCATCAGCATGGACGATCTCGATATCATCTCCAATCCACGGGATGAGGAACTGATGCATAGTCAACGGCACACAGCAATTTGAATGTATCTAATCCCTTCCTAATAGCAAACTGTATGCCCCCTTGCCATCAATGATGAAGAAGGTGGTGATCAAGGTTTTAGACCCAATCATCAGCTCAACATGGACTGCTCCTCGAGTATCAGAAGAATTGCCAGCAAAGTCCCTCAATACCATGTCGGTCTTCCATAGATCTTCACTTGTCATGCCAAGTTTTCTGAAAGTGGTATACAACATGATATTTATGGCAGCTCCTCCATCAATGAACATCTTGGTTAATGGCTTGCCATTGACATACCCTCTCATGTATAATGGCCTTAAGTGTCGGTGTCTGATTGGTTTATCAAATACTGCCCTTTGAGCCAAGACGAGATGAGCCAACAAGTCCTGAAATTCACTTTCATCAAAGTCTGAATATGCTTCGTCTTGGACATCTTGATTCTCAGGGGCTATGAACTCTGATGGTAGAAAGAATGCCATGCACGTATCAGCCGAATGATTACCTTTACTCGGCCTTTCCTTAGGACGCCAGACTTGCTTTGCTCTAGTGCCTGCTTGTGCCAACTCTTTATTCCTTAAGCACTGCACTCTCCTCTTCTGGCTTTTCCTTAAACCAGACGGACACCATTGTCCCTTCTGCCAGACGTACTTACGGTACTCTTCCTCTTCAGTATGAGCCCAACTTCGATCGGCAAATCCCCTTTCCTGCTGATTCTCAGAATTATTTATTTTTAAGCGCCGATCGTCCTCAGGGATTCGTGCCCCAAGCCTCTCATGGACAGAACGGCGGTTGACTCAAGATTGCCTGTACTCAGAGTACTGATTACTGCATTCAGGGCAGTTGTTCTTAACAGGCAACTTCAAGCCTTCGTTCCAACAATACTGGAAGAACGAGCATTCCCAATGAGACTGTTCTTGCTTCCCCATATCTTCTCGTTCTTCTCGGTACATCTCTTCCTCGTACCTTCTCTGCCTTCCTAGGAACTTTTGCTCTTCATAAAACCTCTGCTTTTGATATCGTTCATGTTCGCGACGCCATTTGTTCAATAGAATACGCGTCGTGACCCTGGGTCTGGAAGTTTCACCCGTTTCAGTTCGGCTATTTTGGAACCGAACCCTCTGCTGAAGTTCCTCACATGTAATCTGCCGATCAGGGTCAACAGCACCAACTCCCTTCGCTCTATTAGAAGTTAAAACTCTCACTTTGCCTTTACTCCAAAAATCGGCTGCATTGATCATATTAACATAGAAGGACACAGTGTTCTGTCCAAAAGGACTACCATCCACTTTCATCTTTCCATCAAACCTCAGGTGTCCGTCCTGGATGGCCTTCTGAATCCGCACTCTGAACACTCAGCAATCATTTATGGAGTGGGATTTGGTATTGTGGAAACCGCAATACTTCTTGTCTTTGACGCCCTCAGGAAGCAGCATAGGATGACCTTCCGGTAACTTGATGCGTCCCTCCTTCAGCAGATATTCAAATAATTTATCTGATTTGGACACATCGAAGTCATAAGTACCTTTGTGTTGCCTCAGCCACCGTTGGTTGACTTGAGTCGGCTCTTTAGACCAGGTTATCTCGGCTGCAGCCACTTCATCTTCATTATCATATTCTTCTGCTTCGTCTAGGAAAGACTGATACATTCCGGCAGCCACATCACCTTTCTGGTATTGATTATTCCTTCTGAACCCCTGAGCTTGATTACTCATCGTCGCCAGCCTTTGTGATAACTGCCCAAGGTTATCAAACTCCATGCCGAATAGCCTCTCTTTGATACTCGATAACATACCAGCTATGGCTATTCCCGGCAATTGGTCATCCGGCAAATTCAAGGAATAGCAGAGATTTTTGGTTTCCCTGAATCGGCGCAAATACTCTTGCGGCGTTTCACCGGGCTTCATCCTTAGGCTCATAAGATCAACCAACTTCTTTTCACTGGTTCCGGTAAAGAAGTATGAATGGAACTTCTGCTCTAACTCTGCCCACGTATTGATAGAATTGGCCGGCAGAGAAGCAAACCAGGAGAAAGCTAGTCCTGTCAACGACAGCGGGAAGTACCGAATCCTCCAAGCTTCATCTGTAGATGCTTCCCCAAGTTGCATCAGGTATCGGCTAATGTGCTCCACAGTGCTGGTGTCATCCTGACCCGAAAACTTGGTGAAATCAGTAGGAGGTTTGACTCTCGGAGGAAGAGCCACCCGATTGTACCATTCAGGGTAAGGAGACTTGTACGTGTATGTCTGATTCTTCGGTTTTAGGCCGAACTGATTCTGCATCATATCAGCCATCTTATGCATGATGAGGTCAATATTTGAATCAGGAGCTGATTGTGCTTGCCCCCCAGCATGCAATCTTGCTGAACTCCTGTATCCGGGATTCGGAAGAGCGTTAATTGAGTTATAGTCCATAAACTCCCGATACCCATCTCCAAACATATTCTTCTGAATCCTGTTCGCCACAGGAGAGACTTTAGAAGCAGATTGCGGGACATCCCCTGTCGTGCCGAACGTGAGTTGGCCATAGGTCTGGAGAGGTTGTTGCGTCTCCTGAGAAACCACTCCGCCTATGCTTGGGCCAGCTCCGCTGCTTTCGGCAACTCTCTGACGTTGAGGTACTTGGAACAACAATGGTCCCCGCATCGGACCAGCAGCCTCTTCAAAGTACTTATCTGCGTTTGGACCGAAAGTATCGACCATGATAGCACGAAAAGTGTTCAAGAAAGCCAATTGATGACTAGTCACGGCTCCTGATACAACTCTATGCATTATATCAGTCATCTTCTGGATAGCTTCTTCTTGACCACCATCGGGCAGCTCAAGTTGGTGATGAGGAACAACCTTCGGGAACGTCTGCTTCTGATAGACCTTGCCGCTTTTATTCTTGGAGAAAGTCTCCAAGCACTTGCGCTGGAACTCATCACAAGCTCGCTGCACCAAATCTTTTGACTCTAGCGGCAAATCGTCCATGGCGACCTCGAAGACTTGTTCTTCGTTGATCTCAGGCATCTTGAAACGAAGTTGTCCCACCGGGCGTGCCAAAAAGTGTGTTGACGCAAAAAGTGACACCTTGCGCCAGGACACACAGCAAGCCGAACGAGGCTGGCTTCAATCGGGTGCCCGGAGTATTCCGGATCCGGAGACGTGCTAGTCGGTTTGACCTGAAAACCAACAAGGGATAAAAATATGAGAATACCTTGGAACATGCTAGGTGAGACCAAGCAGTTCCATATGTACGGCTTCGAAAGCCAATCACGACGGCACACAGCTATAGAAACTGTCTGTCAGAGCATGTTTATAAAGTCATTCGGCAAGCATGAGAACAAAGCATGTGAAGCATATTAACTGCCGAATGCAAAAAAGAAAGACATGCTTAGATGAATCAAAGATATTGTAAACAGGCAACTTGCAAGAATAGATCTATTCAAATAACACATGCATAGGCTAATCCAACTAATCTGACGCACGTTTAGTCTTCATAAACCCGTCAAACATAAACTTAAGCGAAGCTAATCCACCGCATGATACCACTTGCTATAAGTCTATACCACTTCTTATAATTAGATCAATCCACCGCATGATACAATCTAATCATAACAAGCTAAAAGCATGCATATATCTGAACAGATCTATAAAAACTCGTTACACATGTAAGCTTAACTAGAATCGGCAAACTAGCCGAACTAGGGTCCATGAAGAAGGAACATACAAGCAAAGCATAATTAAACTAATCTAAAACCTGCACCTACCGCACGGTACCCGGCTCTATCAAAGCCTAAACATAGTCGACATGCATGAACCCACAACATGTAACAATCTGGATTGAAAGTTAATTCGACCATCATGATCTTATGATTAACGAAAGCACGAATAAACTCATGCAGTAAGGCCGAACAAAGATCAATCTAGATTGGGCAAAGAGTGTTGTATGAAATAAATAAATAAAACATATAACACATGATAACTTAATGAATCTATTAGATCTGCCAAATCTAACAGAGCCGATAACTATTTTTACTCATGACTTAATCCGCCGCACGATACAAGGCATAAGCAAGAAACTTCCCATCATAAGCTTAAATCCGCCGCACGATACTAAGCTTAACGTACGAGACTACTTGCATCATATCTAAATCCACCGCATGATACTAGACATGATAGCAAGGTTGCCGATACTTACGGAGGTCGACGGATCAATGATTCCTCTCGAAGAACTCGACGACACGACTTAGGGACTCAAAAGATGGCACGGGGCCGGTTGTATTGATGTGGTTGTGAACAGTTTTACAATGGTCGAGGGTTTATATTTATACCCTGGATGAAACATGAGTCCTAGACGATTATGATTTTACAATGAAATATGGAAAGATATAAATCCTATATTATTTGGGTGCCTTCCATCACCACGCATCTTCTCGCGCAAGCCAGCTTTACCCGCAACATGTGTTTGCCGAAAGGAGTCGCTGTTTCGTGGAATAGCCGACCGCACAGATAATTGTTGAAACCCTGAGGGCCAAACAGTTTCCTGATTGCTTGCCGAATCTTTCCCCTCTGGTATTTGGGTCCATCTGTTATACCTTCGTGCGTGCGAAAATCTGGTGTTAACAGGATCTAAAATACGACTGAGATTCGGCTTAAAACGAATCTCATAGTCATCATCAAAGAGTTGCGAAACAGAAAGAAGGTTAAAATGCAAGTTAGAAACAAGAGCAACATCACGCAACACAAAGTGCTCATTAACTCGCACCGACCCATGAGACAACACTTTACCTTTGCTATTGTCGCCGAAGGTGATAAACTCCTTTCCAGCAACTGGACTAAGACTGGAGAATCACTTGGCGTTTCCGGTCATATGTCTTGAACACCCGGAATCCACCAACCAAATGTCCTCCAATCATTTTACCTACATCAATAAAAATACATAGGGTGAGCATACGGTCCAACACTGGGGTGAGTAAAATGGGAATTATACCAGTGTTGGGCCGGCTGCTCAAAAGAACGGTTAGTAGAAAAACCATTCCTAGCACGCCTACGGGGAAAGCGATCACCACGCTGAGGAAAGCGTGGTCCGCTAAGGGACGAGCGTCGATCGCGATAGTCAAAGCGCGGTGGGGGTAACGCTCAACAACAAAGCCACCGCCACGGGGTCCATAGCCCACAAAAACAGGCTCCCGCCAGGCACGTCCTCCTTGCGGCCTAGGACCTTGAGGCCTTGTGAAAGGTCCTTGTTTGGTTTTGGTAATTGAGTGACAACCTAGGTGAACTAATATGTGCTTATGTGAGATACACAGGAAATTAGTTCACATGTGAATGAGAAATGAAGGAGCTTATTGCATATGAGACATGACGTGGAGTCATGTGGCTAGGATGGTGAAGATCAAGACAAGACCATGCTTGATGGACCGATTGCGAAGGTGAAGGGCAAGTTGGAGGCTTTGAAGCCGTTGGTACCGAGTGTCGGGAGGCTTGAGCAAAGACTTGGCGCCGAAGGACCGAAGCAATGGTGAAGAGCAAGTGAGGTCAAGATTGATGGACTATGGAGGCCATGTGATGATATGAAGTGGATCATATCATTTGATGAAGAGGTTGGTGCATGTGTTGCATCAACACCGGAGGAGATGAAATGGAATGCGCAAGGCAAAGGTATACTTGTAGGGCATTTCATTTCACCGGTCATAGGTGTGTAGAGAAGTTTATGACCGGGTTTAGGATAGATGGCCGTACTATCAAGAGGAGCAAACTTGTTTGCATATCGGTCATCTAGTGCCACTTGAGTGATCTAACATTGCGATGTTGCTAGGATCGAGTGGCGTGGTGAGTGCAAGTGCTAATCCTTTGAAAAATGATTGTGAAAATGCTAACACACATGCACAAGGTGGTACACACTTGGTGGTGTTGGCACATTTGCAAAGGAGAAGAAACCGGAGTTGAAAAGGAGAGTTTCAGGCGTGACCGGACGCTGCAACAGCGACCGGACGCTGTTGAAACATGCGTCCGATCACTAGTGAAACAGTGACCGGACGCTAGTGCAACATGTGACCGTACGCGCCTGTAGCACTGTTCCCGGGAGGCAACGCATGCAAGAGAGTGATCGGACGCTGAGTGTGAGTCTGGTCAGTTGTGACCGGACGCGTCCAGTCATGGGAAAACGTCTCTGGAACCTCTCTGTTCGCGACCGAACGCACAGTGCAACATTGACTGGACGCTAGTGAAACATGCGTCTGATCACTAATGAAGCATTGACCGGATGCTACTGCAACAATGACCGGACGCGTCCGGTCAGTACGCAGTCAGCCCATTCGAAGGCATAACGGCTAGTTTTGCCTTGGGGTCTATAAATAGAAGTGGTGGCCGACCATGGCTAGTGCTTAGCACCCTTGGGACTTGGTGTCCATGCTTGGGGAGTGCTAGGAAGCCCTCTAACTCACTTGTGCTTGCTAGTGTGCGAATCAATTGCGAGTGAGTGATCGCTAGTGCGTTGCATTGAGAGATTGCATCGAGTGGCACTAGGTGTTCGTGTTGCAAGCCGGTGGTGCTTGTTGCTCTTGGAGGTTGCCACCTTCTAGACGGCTTGGTGATCGAGTCTCCGTCGTGAATCCCGCGTGAAGATTGTACGTGGCTCCGGAGAAGGATTGTGAGAGGCATTGTGCTCGCCCCGCGGGGATCGCGAAGAGCAACTCTAGTAGAGCGTGTCATTGAGTTACCCTCACTTGTGGGTGAGTTCTTGTGGCGCTCGAGTGTCGAGCTAGGTGTGGTGCCTATTAGCCGCCGAACTACCAAAGTGTGTGGTCGACACAACGGGGACTAGCTTGGTGGCAACCAAGTGAACCTCGGGAGAAAAATCACCGTGTCAACTTCGTGTTCATCTTCTCAGTGGTTTGCAAACTCCATTCACTAGCTTGTATTTACTTGTTCATATACTTGTGCTAGTGTAGATTGCTCTTGTTCTTCAAGTTAGCTTGTGTAGCTTGCTAGTTACATTCTTTGCTTGTGTAGCATAGAGTTGATCCCTTGAGTGACTAGTTGACTTGTAGTCTTGCTAGTCACATTGCTTAGTTTGTGTAGCTAAGTTGAGCTCTCTAATTTAGCTTGTGTAGCTTTGTTATTGAGCATTGCTAGTGAGCTTAGGCTTTGTGCTTTTGCTTAGTGGCATGTGTAGGAGCTCCCCGATTGCTTGAGTACTAGTTGCTTAGGTTTGTGTAACCTGTAAGCTAGAATTGTTTAGGTGAGCTCTAGCTAGCCTGACACCTTATTTGCTTTGTTTAGGATCTTTTGTAAGGTGTCATAGAGTATAAGTAGAGGGTTGTAGTCTTGGCTAGACCGATAGTTTTAATTCCGCATTTGTTTCGGTTAGCCGGTACAATTATTTTTAGAAAGGACTATTCACCCCCCCCCCCTCTAGTCCGCCATCTCGACCCTTCAATTGGTATCGGAGCCGAGGTCTCTCATTTGTGGTCTTCACCGACCCGAGAGGATGGCAACTTATGGGCTAGATGTTGAGTGTCCACACATTTTTTATGGCACACACTTTGCACGGTGGAAAAATTGGATGATATGCAATTTTAAGTTTATTAGTCCTCAAATGTGGTGGATCGTAGATGTGGGCCTTTCTCTTGTGTTGGATAGAAAGAATGCAACTCAAGCGCAAAAGAAATGCCTACATCTCGATTGCCAAGCTACTAACATTTTCTATCAATCTATGGAGGATAACATATTTGGTGAGATCATGGACTTGAAGTCCGCCCATGAGATTTGGATTTATCTCAATGAGAAATATGGGGTGATCTCCGATGATGATGTTGATGAGCCCAAGAAGGAGGTGCATGAGGATGTTGAGCATGACCACAACTTGATGGTTGTGGAGGATTGCTCCACCTCGTGTTCAAGTGATGATGATGATGATCAATCCACAAGTTCACTTGACAAGATTGTTGATGATGGGCCGAGCTCAAGTGATGCAATTAATGATTCTACTCCATGCTCACTTGATGATGATGATGATGACGGCTATGAGAGTGATGTCTCCACAAGCTCTTCTACTACATCACATTGCTTCATGTCACATGGTGACACAAAGGTATCTATTGGTAATGTGGTAGTTGATTGTGATGATCCAAACTTTGAGCTTGTATGTAGACTCACTAAAGCTTTAGAAAATGAGATGGCAAAAACAATGAAATTGAAAAATGAAAACTCATTTCTAAAGAACACATGTGAACAACAAAAACATCTACTTTATGTTACTACTTGTTCACATGAGGAGCTTAAATTGACTCATGAGGAACTTAGTGTTGCTCATGACAACTTGGTACAAGACCATGCTTTTCTCACTAACAAGCTTTCTAATGAAGAAACTAAAACTAGTGAGAGCTCATCACATGGATCAAATGATCAATTGCAAAATGTTGCTAACCCATGTGATGTAGGCAAGAAGAATATATCCACCTCTTGTGATGATTTATTATCTATGCCATGTTCTTCACATATAGATGCTTGTTCTACTTCATTATCTTGTGAGACTAACCTTTTGAAGGAGAACAATGAGCTCAAAAGTGAAGTGAAGAATTTGAGCAACAAATTAGAGAGGTGCTACAATTCCAAAGTCACCTTCGAGCTTATGATGAAGATTCAAAAGAGCTACGGTGACAAGAGTGGCATTGGTTTCAACAAAAGCATGTCCAAGGGGGAGAGAAAGAGATTGAAGAAGATGAAGAAGCAAGAACAAAAGAAGCTAGCTCATTTCATGTGCTTCAAATGCCATGAGATGGGACATCTTGCAAATGCTTGCCCCAATGGAGAAAAGCTCAAGTTGAAGAAGGAAGAAGAGAAGCTCAAGCATGTCAAATGCTTCAAGTGTCGTACTAGAGGACATCTCACCTCTATGTGCCCAACCAAGCAATTGGTGAAGCAACAAGATGAACCTCAACCAAAGCCACAAGTTGAGCAAGAAAAGAAGCCCCAAGTTCAAATCAAGAACAACCATCATGATGGTGACTTGATGATGAAGAAGAAAACAAGACGGGGTGGAAGAACAAGGCATCCAACTCATATCCAAGATGCTAAGATGATGATGAGCAAGAGTCAAGATGAGAAGAAAGATTTGACTCACATCAAGTGCTACAAGTGTGGTGATATGGGACACTTTGCCTCGAAGTGTCCTAACAAGCTTGAGAAGAAGGTTCAGGCAACTCATGAGAGGCAAGGCAATGAGAAGCAACATTTGAGCAAGGAAGAGAAGGCTCAATCAAAAAGAGTTTGCTACTCATGTCGGGAAAGGGGACACATGGCTAATTCATGTCCCCTAGGTAACACTTCTAAGCCTATTTCAATTGATGATAATCTTGTGCTTAGAAAGGATGGCAATGGTACCTCATTGGTTGCTATTGCAAAACATCCCGCTACTCATACTAAGGCATTGCCTAAGTATGTTGCACCTAACTTGAGAGGACCCAAACTAGTTTGGGTACCATCAAAAAGTGGATGAATGTGTGTAGGTACCATGGCATTGGAGGCTTGATTCAAATGGATTCATGATGATTATTATATGATTGAGTGAAGTAAAGAATCTTGGTGCACATCCAAACCCAATGCCAAGTCAAGTGAAGTGAAGTCCAAGCGCTATAACATACAAGTGCAAAGTTCAAGTTGTGGTGATTTATTGGAATATTTGGAGGCTTGCAATCAAATTGAATTGAAGCTTGATATTGGATGATCATGAGCTACTAAGATGATTGAATGGATTCATTGCTTAGTAATCAAGTTTGAGTTAGTTTGATTGGATATGTTCACAAGATGACTTTTAGTAAGTGGATTGAATGGATATATGTCTTGTGGGAGTGTTCAAACAAGTTAGCTTCAAGTTTGATTCAAATTGCTAGAGTATAACTCAATTGCTCAAAGTTGTCCAATATTGCAAAATCTGAGTGAGCTGAGAAGATAGCCATGTTTGGATAATCAAATCTAATTGGATTGGCTTGATATTTGGTGTGCATGCTCTACACTTATAGTATTAATTGCTGTAGAAAATTGGAATTCATTGGATAAGTGAAACTCCGTGTGGTAGTGGATCTTGTCAACTCTATTGCAGTAGTTTTCAGCATGGACAGCAAGTGAAAGAATTGAAATCTGGTAGCAATCTAGAAAGCCAATGAAGCTCAAATTTTTACGGCTACTAGAATACATAGTGAGGCACATCTCCACCAAATTTCATGGTCATTGGACCAATATTTTGGGAGATATGCATATTTTCTTGAGAAGGACAGAATCTGCCAGAAAAGTGACAACTATTGGATTGATCTAGAGTCACTTTAATTGAAAGGTCCTCAAATTGGAATCATGTTTATAAGTGGTTGAGGAACCTATGTTTGGTTTTGAGAAGGTCTAGAAGTGTGACAAAGATGAGTACAAGGCCATTCTATTGTGAAGTATATTTGGCACTCAATTGGTACTCAAATTGAAGATCAAGACCAAGCTATGATGAAGATTGAGTGTAAAGTCCTAGTAATGATTAAAGATCAATTAGAAGAAAGAAAAGGACTCAAAGAAGAAAGAGTTGAAGTCAGGCAACCATGCAAAAAGTTTTCATCATGATGAGTTCACCATTGGATCAATCAAACAAAGGCATTTCAAGTAAGGATCAAGGATGTTCTTTGGAGAGAGGTCACTTCTCCCTTTTGTAGGGGCTTGCCGCCTTTTGTAGGTTAACCAAGTGTGGTACTTGGAAGGCTAATATGGAAGTGGTGATTCAAAGGATGTTCGGGATGCTTAGTTGAATAAATGAAAGGATTGACCAAGCAAAGCAAGCAACAACCCATAGTAGAGAGCAAATGGAAATTTATCAATTGGTATGATCTCCATTGGTATTTATTGAGAGGCTCTCAAGCAAGCAAAGAACGAATGAAGAAGCAATGTCAACCACAACATTGAGCTAGTGCACTTGATCATATGGGTGAAGATTTGTTCTATCAATTGATATCTATTGGTCTTCACCATGGATTTCACATTGCTATTTGGAGCTAAATTGGAATCAAAATGACTATCCTCTACTCCAAGATAGCAAAGGTATCATGATAATGTGCATGATCATATTCATCCCTTACTAGTATGCGGTTAGTGCATATAGTACATGCTCAATAGGATCATGCATAACAATTGAAAAGTTTAAATTCATAGCCTACCACTATTGCTTGTTTGATTATATGATCTAGTGGTTAGTATATGAGTTTGTTCATGAGCTAGTGAACCCATGTACTTGATCTAGAAGATGAACATTCAAGTGTCTAATTCAACGTGAGTAAGATAACCATTGAAAGATGTGTGAAGAAGCTTACTCTAGAACAAACCGAGTTAGATATCTTGTGCAATATTGCCTAGTTCAAGTCACAAATGAGAAGCTCATGAAGATGACAAGAGTTCAAGAAGAATATAATAATGCAAATGAATATCAAGTTAAACTTTCATTCAAGTGGTATCCTACAAGACTTCAAGTGATCCTCAACTTTAAGTGATCAAATCAAGAAAAGCATCCCTCACCAACAAGAGCTCAAGTTTATCAAGTGAATGACTCATGCTAAAAGAGAAGGTGCCCCACCGATTGGTATCAAGGTCAAAGATCCTACAAGTGGCTTTCATGCATCTTCACGAGGTATCTACAAGTAGTGTCATTCCAACATATATGGTAGTGTCCATCAAAAATGAAGACTCAAGTATCAACCATCTACCCTAGTCCAACCCTTTGTATCAAGAGAAGCATGCCTTTTATGGTCATTGATGACAAAGGGGGAGAAAGTGCCAAAGATATGATATGATAAGGACAAAGGGGGGAGAAAACAAAAAGATGGACATGGATCAAGAGGGAGCAAGATTGGAGAATGCAAAAGGATCAAAATTCTTGGATAAAGAGAGCACACAAGTAGGGGGAGCAAGCTCATGAATACATGTTTGATGCATTTGTTTGTGCATTACATTTGCTTGCTTGCACAATGCATATGTCTTACTTTTGATATGTATGTGTGCAATATTTGCTAGAGCTAAGACTTGGATGATGATTGTTTTCTTTTATTTGGTATCTAGAGCATAGTCTTAGTGTAGCAAGTGGTAACTAGAACCATGTTTATAATGTTGATCTCACGTGGTATCTAGTTTCACTTGTCTCTAGCAAGGTTGATTCTAAGGATGATTAAAAGTTTGGTTTACATGCTTCAAAGGTAAAATTCTATCTTGTATACCTTAGCATCACTTAGTAGTGCTAACACTCCCACAAATTTCATATTTATGCATGTGTGCAAGCTTGAATCCAAACCATTTGAGCACACATGTAGGGGGAGTTATCACTACAAAGTCGGGTTGTATGGTGCTTATCCAAATTCTCTCATATGGTCTTAATGTTGGATAAGTAACATAGAATCCAAAGAGCTTAATTTCCATATCTTTGTAGAGTTGTCATCAATTACCAAAAAAGGGGGAGATTGAAAGGTCCTTGTTTGGTTTTGGTAATTGAGTGACAACCTAGGTGAACTAATATGTGCTTATGTGAGATACACAGGAAATTAGTTCACATGTGAATGAGCAATGAAGGAGCTTATTGCATATGAGACATGATGTGGAGTCATGTGGCTAGGATGGTGAAGATCAAGACAAGACCATGCTTGATGGACTGATTGCGAAGGTGAAGGGCAAGTTGGAGGCTTTGAAGCCGTTGGTACCGAGTGTCGGGAGGCTTGAGCAAAGACTTGGCGCCGAAGGACCGAAGCAATGGTGAAGAGCAAGTGAGGTCAAGATCGATGGACTATGGAGGCCATGTGATGATATGAAGTGGATCATATCATTTGATGAAGAGGTTGGTGCATGTGTTGCATCAACACCGGAGGAGATGAAATGGAATGCGCAAGGCAAAGGTATACTTGTAGGGCATTTCATTTCACCGGTCATAGGTGTGTAGAGAAGTTTATGACCGGGTTTAGGATAGATGGCCGTACTATCAAGAGGAGCAAACTTGTTTGCATATCGGTCATCTAGTGCCACTTGAGTGATCTAACATTGCGATGTTGCTAGGATCGAGTGGCGTGGTGAGTGCAAGTGCTAATCCTTTGAAAAATGATTGTGAAAATGCTAACACACATGCACAAGGTGGTACACACTTGGTGGTGTTGGCACATTTGCAAAGGAGAAGAAACTGGAGTTGAAAAGGAGAGTTTCAGGCGTGACCGGACGCTGCAACAGCGACCGGACGCTGTTGAAACATGCGTCCGATCACTAGTGAAACAGTGACCGGACGCTAGTGCAACATGTGACCGGACGCGCCTGTAGCACTGTTCCCGGGAGGCAACGCATGCAAGAGAGTGATCGGACGCTGAGTGTGAGTCTGGTCAGTTGTGACCGGACGCGTCCGGTCATGGGAAAACGTCTCTGGAACCTCTCTGTTCGCGACCGGACGCACAGTGCAACATTGACTGGACGCTAGTGAAACATGCGTCCGATCACTAATGAAGCATTGACCGGATGCTACTGCAACAATGACCGGACGCGTCTGGTCAGTACGTAGTCAGCCCATTCAAAGGCATAACGGCTAGTTTTGCCTTGGGGTCTATAAATAGAAGTGGTGGCCGGCCATGGCTAGTGCTTAGCACCCTTGGGACTTGGTGTCCATGCTTGGGGAGTGCTAGGAAGCCCTCTAACTCACTTGTGCTTGCTAGTGTGCGAATCAATTGCGAGTGAGTGATCGCTAGTGCGTTGCATTGAGAGATTGCATCGAGTGGCACTAGGTGTTCGTGTTGCAAGCCGGTGGTGCTTGTTACTCTTGGAGGTTGCCACCTCCTAGACGGCTTGGTTATCGAGTCTCCATCGTGAATCCCGCGTGAAGATTGTGCGTGGCTCCGGAGAAGGATTGTGAGGGGCATTGTGCTCGCCCCGCGGGGATCACGAAGAGCAACTCTAGTAGAGCGTGTCATTGAGTTACCCTCACTTGTGGGTGAGTTCTTGCGGTGCTCGAGTGTCGAGCTAGGTGTGATGCCTATTAGCCGCCGAACTACCAAAGTGTGTGGTCGACACAACGGGGACTAGCTTGGTGGCAACCAAGTGAACCTCGGGAGAAAAATCACCGTGTCAACTTCGTGTTCATCTTCTCGGTGGTTTGCAAACTCCATTCACTAGCTTGTATTTACTTGTTCATATACTTGTGCTAGTGTAGATTGCTCTTGTGCTTCTAGTTAGCTTATGTAGCTTGCTAGTTACATTCTTTGCTTGTGTAGCATAGAGTTGATCCCTTGAGTGACTAGTTGACTTGTAGTCTTGCTAGTCACATTGCTTAGTTTGTGTAGCTAAGTTGAGCTCTCTAATTTAGCTTGTGTAGCTTTGTTATTGAGCATTGCTAGTGAGCTTAGGCTTTGTGCTTTTGCTTAGTGGCATGTGTAGGAGCTCCCCGATTGCTTGAGTACTAGTTGCTTAGGTTTGTGTAACCTGTAAGCTAGAATTGTGTAGGTGAGCTCTAGCTAGCCCGACACCTTATTTGCTTTGTTTAGGATCTTTTGTAAGGTGTCATAGTGTATAAGTAGAGGGGTGTAGTCTTGGCTAGACCGATAGTTTTAATTCCGCATTTGTTTCGGTTAGCCGGTACAATTATTTTTAGAAAGGACTATTCACCCCCCCCCCTCTAGTCCGCCATCTCGACCCTTCACCTTGGACCTCTGGTCCTAGCAGCTCTCCTTTGAACATTCGACACATGTACATCATGGAAAGGATGGTACATGTCTGTGTTGTTCATCTCCTTTGCACGACGCTCCTCTCTCTTACACCGAAAGCAAAACTCCCTCAAGTGTCCATCTCTCCCACAGTGCTCACAGTGGTACCTCACCACTCTCATAGGGGGTTGTTGGTACTCACGGTAGTGGGTGTGGATCACTTGGCCCTTTTGTGGCATGAGCTCCTCATAGATATGTGGCATAGTGTCTAGCTTGTTCCTGAGTTGGTTTGGTTTTGGAGCTCATGTCTGTTTCTTGGATGGAGCTCTTGGAGGTTCCATAAACACTCCATCCTTGGTGTTAGGTTTGAGAGGCTCTTTGGGTGGAATCTTGGTCAGTTTGGGAGTAGTGGTGGAGTTGGGCTTCTCACTCGGATTAAAACCACTCGACTCTCCAATCTTACCAAAAGAGGCAGCACTCACCATCTCTTGAGCAAAACCTACACCTGAACCTCCAGCAGCACGCTTGAATTGGGCAATCATCATCCCAAGCTGCGGCTCACCACAAGACACCCATGACAAGATGGTCTGAAGGTATGTGTTTTCTTCCTCGGTTTGCATCTTGTCATGCTGCACGTTTGCAATCTCCATCTCCAAACCCTCACATAAGACACACCTAGACACACAAGTGCTACCCATGCTGGCCTTCTCAAGAGACACAATCTTGGCATTCTTCTCTGCCAACTCGGATTGCAAGCCTGCACAAGACTTGCACACACCCAGCAACCCCGGTCTAGCCTTCAGCTCATCCATCTCTCCAACCAAAGCAACATACTTCCCCCTCGGAGTGAGAAGGTCAGTCATGTGCTTGGAGCACATCTCACACATGTGAAGAAGGAGCTTAATGCACATGAAACATGACATGTGGTCATGTGGCTAAGATGGTGAAGATCAAGGCAAGACTCGGCTTGATGGACCGGTTGCAAAGGTGAAGGGCAAGTTGGAGGCTTTGAAGCCGTTGGTACCGAGTGTCGGGAGGCTTAAGCAAGACTTGGCGCCGAAGGACCGAAGCGATGGTGAAGAGCAAGTGATGTCAAGATCGATGGACCATGGAGGCCATGTGATGATATGAAGTGGATCATATCATTTGATGAAGAGGTTGGTGCATGTGTTGCATCAACACATGGAGGAGATGGAATGGAATGCGCAAGACAAAGGTATACTTATAGGGCATTTCATTTCACCGATCATAGGTGTGTAGAGAAGATTATGACCGGGTTTAGGATAGATGGTTGTACTATTAAGAGGAGCAAACTTGTTTGCATATCGGTCATCTAGTGCCACTTGAGCGATCTAACTTTGCGATGTTGTTAGAATCGAGTGGCGTGGTGAGAGCAAGTGAAAATCCTTTGAAAAATGATTGTGAAAATGCTAACACACATGCACATGATGGTGTACACTTGGTGGTGTTGGCACATTTGCAAAGGAGAAGTTGTTGGAGTTGTTTTGGATCAACACAGAGAAGAAAAGGGAAGTTTTCTGAGTATGGTCGGTAGTACCGCCCAGGGGGGTCGGTAGTACCGCCCATGGGTGCTGCGTGCAACCTTCTCTGTGTTGGGGCTGATTTGGCCTGGCGGTAGTACCGCCATAACCTCGGTACTACCGCCGGCGGTGGTACCGACCAGAGGGTCGGTGGTACCGTGGCCCTGAAGGGTTTTGCAGGCTCTCTGTGTTGATCTGAGTTTGGCCTGCCGGTAGTACCGCTATAGGGTCGGTACTACCGACCGTTCGAGGTGTGAGGAGTTTGGAAGCTCTCTGGAAGTGGCCAGTTTTGGCCTACCGGTAGTACCGTCATAGGGCCGGTAGTACCGGGCTCGGTATTACCGACCAGGGGGTCGGTAGTACCATGGTATGGGGCAGTTTTGGAGGCGTTCTGTGTAGATCCAAAGTTGACCTGTCGGTGGTACCGCCATAGGGCCGGTAGTACTGACCATCGGTGGTACCGAGGTCGGGAGGAAGTCTGGGAGCTCTCTGTGTAGTCCCAGGTTGGCCTGTCGGTAGTACCGCCATAGGGCCGGTACTACCGACCGTCGGAGGTACCGACCAGGGGGTCGGTTGTTCCTCAGGTCAACGTCGTGTGTAACGGCTATAAGTGAAGCTGTCGGTACTACCGCCCAAGGGGGTCGGTACTACCGACCGAAGCGCAGAATGCCCAGTGAAGGGGCATAACGGCTAGTTGGCCCTTGGGGCTATATATAGTCGTTGAGGCTGGCTGCTAAAGCACTCCAAAGCCTTGGTGGCTTGTGTGGATGTGCCTGTGAGCCCTCTAACACACATATGCTTTAGTGCTTATCCGATTGTGTGAGAGAGTGATCCTAGTGCGTTGCTTTGAGAGATAGCATCGAGTGGCACTAGGTGTTCGAGTTGCAAGCCGGTGTGCTTATTACTCTTGGAGGTTGCCACCTCCTAGATGGCTTGGTGCGTGTCTCCATCGTGAAGCCCGCGTGAAGATTGTGCGTGGCTCTGGAGAAGCTTTGTGAGGGGCATTGTGCTCGCCCCGCGAGAGATCGCGAAGAGCAACTCTAGTGGAAAGAGGCGTGAAGAGCGCCAAGTGGTCCGGCCGGATCAAAAGCTAGAGCTCTTGGTGAGCACTCCATCGTGGAGAGGTTGGCTTAGTGTCACCACTAGCGAGAGGATCGGCGGCAACCTTGGGCTTGCTTCAACGGGGACTAGCTTGGTGGCAACCAAGTGAACCTCGGGATAAAATCTTGTGTCCCCGTCCCTTGTTGCTCTTATTATTCTTGTTTCCTTGCATATTACGCTTGTTCTTGTGTTCTTCCTCCCTCTATCACTCTATCTTAGGTTGGGAAGGCTCGATCCACATTTTGGCAAGGAATCAAGACGTGAGGAAGCTACAATCGTCATCTACAACATCTAGGGAAGTGGGGTAATTGCTAGATCTGAGATTGCATCTCACCCCCTTCGATTTCGTAGCTTCCTGCAGGTGCTCGGTAGTACCAGCTTGGAAGCCCGGTAGTACCGGCATCGGTAGTACTGGCCCTCAGCCCGGTAGTACCGACTGCCTGCTGTTTGCACTAGCTTGTATTGCAATACTATCTCTTGTGCTAGTGCTTAGTTGCTTAGTTTGTGTAGCTAAGTTGAGCTCTCTAATTTGGCTTGTGTAGCCTTGTTATTGAGCATTGCTAGTGAGCTTAGGCTTTGTGCTTTGCTTGCTAGATTGTGTAGGAGCTCCCCCGTGCTTGAAGTACTAGTTGCATAGGCTTGTGTGACCTTGCTTCTAGAATTGGTTAGGTGAGCTCTAGCTAGCCTGACACCTTATTTGCATTGATTAGGATCTTTTATAAGGTGTCATAGAGTATAGGTAGAGGGGTGTAGTCTTGGCTAGACCGATAGTTTTAATTCCGCATTTGTTTCGGTTAGCCGCTCCGATTAAGTTTAATTTTAAAAAGGACTATTCACCCCCCTCTAGTCCGCCATCTCGACCCTTCAAGTGGTATCGGAGCTAGGTCTCTCATTTGTGGTCTTTACCGACCCAAGAGGATGGCGACTTACGGGCTAGGCATTGATTGTCCACACATTTTTGATGGCACTCACTTTACACGATGGAAAACTTGGATGATGTGTAATTTCAAGTTTATTTGCCCTCAAATGTGGTGGATCGTAGATGTAGGCTTTTCTCATGTGTTGGATGAAAAGAATCTAACTCAAGCACAAGAGAAATGCCTAGATCTTGAGTGCCAAGCTACTAACATCATTTTTAGATCTTTGCATGATGATATCTTTAGTGAGATCATGGATATGGAGTCCTCCCATAACATGTGGAAGTACCTAAATGACAAGTATGGGAGTGATCCAAAAGATGATGATGTTAGTAAGCCCAAGGAAGAGGCACATGAGGGTGTTGAGCATGCCCACAACATGATAGTTGTGGAAGATTGCTCCACCTCAAGCTCAGGTGATGCAAGTGATGATGATATTCCAAGCACACTTGATGATGATGGTTCATGCTCCGGCTATGAGAGTGATACTTCTTCGAGCTCTCCACCTACTACATCACATTGCTTCATGTCACACGGTGACACTAAGGTTTGCAAAGCTAATGTGATTGATCTTAATGCATATGAGGAGCTCTTGAGTAAATATGCTAGCATGACCATCGCTTTAGAAAATGAGATGTCTAAAAATGCAAAATTGACAAAAGAAAACTCATTTCTAAAGAATGCATGTGAACAACAAAAGGATCTACTTTATGTTACTACTTGTTCACATGATGAGCTAAAATTGACTCATGAGGAACTATGTGTTGCTCATGATAACTTGGTAAAAGACCATGCTTTTCTCACTAAGAAGCTTTCTAATGTAGAAACTAAAACTAGTGAGAGCTCATCACATGGGTCAAATGATCTATTGCAAAACGTTGCTAACCCATGTGATGTAGGCAAGAAGCATATATCCACCTCTTGTGAAGATTTATTATCTATGCCATGTTCTTCACATATAGATGCTTGTTCTACTTCCTTGTCTTGTGAGACTAACATTTTGAAGGAGAACAATGAGCTCAAAAGTGAAGTGAAGAACTTGAGCAACAAGTTAGAGAGGTGGTGTAGATCAAAGGTCACCCATGAGCACATGATGAAAAATCAAAGAAGCTATGGTGACATGAGTGGCATTGGCTTTGACAAAAGCAATGTCAAAGGCAAGAGATGGGGCAAGAGAAGACATGAAAGAGAAATGAAGAAGCAAGAACAAGAAAAGCTATCTCATTTCATGTGCTATCAATGCCATGAGATGGGACATCTTGCAAAAGCTTGCCCCAACAAGAAGAAGCCCCAAGATCAAATCAAGATCAACCATGAAGATGATGATATGGGGAAGAAGACAAGAAGGGGAGGTAGAAGATCAAGATCAACACAAGACCTCGCCCAAGTCAAGTGCTATGAATGTGAGAAGATGGGTCACTTTGCCTCAAAGTGTCCCAACAAGCTTGAAAAGAAGGCTCAAGCAACCCAAGTGAGGCAAGGCAATGAGAAGCAACACATGAGCAAGGAAGAGAAGGCTCAATCAAGAAGAAATTGCTACTCATGCCGGGAAAGGGGACGCATGGCTCATTCATGTCCCCTAGGTAACATTCCTAAGCCTATTTCAATTGCTAATGATTCTATGCTTAGGAAGGATGATAATGGTACCTCTAAGACTACCATTACAACTCATCCCGCTATTCATAATAAGGCTATGCCAAAGTATGTTGCACCTAACTTGAGAGGACCCAAACAAGTTTGGGTACCATCAACTAGTGGATGAATGTGTGTAGGTACCATGGCATTGGAGACTTGATTCAATTTGTTCTATGTTGATCATCATGTGATTGAATCAAGTAATGAAGCTTAGTGCAAATCCATCCCAATGCCAAGACAAAAGAGTGAAGTCCAAGTGCTACAACATACAAGTGCAAAAGATCAAGTTGTGGTGGTAAAATGGAATATTTGAAGGCTTGCAATCAAATTTAGTTGAAGCTTGCTTTTGGATGATCATGAGCTACTAAGGTATATCTCTAGTTGATCATGTTATTTTAGATGCATATGAGATGATTGAATCGGATATATATGCATATGTTGCTTGCTATAAGATGATTGAATGGATTTGATGCTTAGTGATCAAAATTGAGTTAGTTTGAATGGATATGTTCATGAGACTTCTTTTAGTAAGTGATTTGAATGGATATATGTCTTGTGAGAGTATTCAAACATGTTAGCTCAAGTTTGATTCAAATTGGTAGAGTATAGCTCAATTGCTCCAAGTTGTCAAAAATCTGAAATCTGAGCTAGCTGTGATAATAGCCATGTTTGAATGATCAAATCTATTTGGATTGGCTTGAAATTTGGTACATATGCTCTAAACTTATGATATTAGTTTCGGTGCAAAATTCATGATTATTGGATAAGATATACTTTGGTTTTGGAGTAGATCTTGTCAACTAGTGCAGCAGCTTTCAGCATGTAGTACTATGGAAAGAATTGAAATCTGGTAGCAATCTAGAAAGCCAATGAAGCTCAAATTTTTATGGCTGCTAGAACACTTAGAGAGGCACATCTCCACCAAATTTCATAGTCATTGGACTTATATTTTGGGAGATATGCTTGTTTCTTTGAGAAGGACAGAATTTGCCAGAAAAGTGACAATTATTGGATTAATCTAGAGTCACTTTGATTGAAAGGCCCTCAAGTTGGAATCATGTTTATAAGTGTTTGAGGGACCTATGTTTGGTTTTGAGATGAGCTAGAAGTATGACAAAGATGAGTACAAGTTCATTTGATTGAAGAGTGTATTTGGCACACATTTGGTACTCAAATTGAAGATCAAGACCAACATCAAGATGAAGAGAAAGATCAAGTCCTAGTATCAATTGAAGATCATTTGGAAGAAAGAAAAGTTCTCAAAGAAGGAAGAGTTGAACTCAGGCAACCTTGCAAGAAGCTTCCATCATGATGAGTTCACCATTGGATCAATCAAACAAAGGCATTTCGAGTAAGGATCAAGGATGTTCTTTGGAGAGAGGTCACTTCTCCCTTATGTAGGGGCTTGCCGCCTTTTGTAGGTTAACCAAGTGTGGTACTTGGAAGGCTAATTTGGAAGTGGTGATTCAAAGGATATTTGAGATGCTTAGTTGAAACAATGAAAGGATTGACCAAGCAAAGCAAGCAACATCCAAGATAGAAAAGCAAATCTTGCCAACTCAAGTGGTATTTATATGCAAGCAAAGGTCAAATGAAGAAGCAAGCCAACCACAACAAGATAGTGCACTTGATCATATGGGTGAAGATTTGATTCTTTCAATTGGTATCTATTGGTCTTCACCATGGACTTCACATTGCTATTTTCGGAGTTGGAATCAAATGACTAACCTCTACTCCAAGATAGCAAGGTATCATTGTTTGTCATATGCATTCGTACTATGCTTAGGACTTGATTAGAGCATATAGACATCTTTGTGATACTATCTAGGAGCATCCATGAAAATCAAATGTTTTGATGCTTATATGATGCCACTATTGCTTCTATGCTTTACATGATCTAGTGGTAACATATATCATGTTTATGGGCTTGCAATCCTAGTGTTTAATCTAGAGAATGAACAATGGAACATTTAACCAACGTGAGTAAGATAACCATTGCAAAAATGTGTGAAGAAGCTTACTCTAGAGCAAACAGTGTTAAATGTTTCATGCAAATGATCTAGGTTGAACCACAAATGAAATGAAACAAACATCTCTCTCTTAACAAATTTGAACCTCCTTTATGCAAACCTTTTATGGAAATAGATGACAAAGGGGGAGAAAGTATAACAAAGATAAAATGAAAGGGGGAGAACAAAGATAAAATGAGGGGAGAGAATGTAAAGATAAAATGAAAATGTTTTTGAGCACACAAGTAGGGGGAGCAAGCTCATGAACTTGGTTGTTGCATTTGATATGTGCATAATCATGTGCTTGCTTGCATTGCATAAGCTTTCAAAGCTTTCAAATCTTATATGCATGCTTGTGTGGTGTATGCTAGTTATAGGGCTTAATTGATGATTTGATAACTAGCATGCATAGGTTGATAGCTAGACTTGTGCTTTTCATGCAAACTAGACCCTTGCTTCTAAAGTTGATCTCACGGGGTTTTCTAGTTTTATGATGTCTAGCTACTCTTGGTGCTAAAGAAGGTGTAGAACTATGAACTTCATCGATAACACACTTCAAAGGTTATTCTATACACCTTAGCACTTTTTGGTAGTAATTACTCTCCCACACTTCGATATCTATGCATATGTGCAAGTTTCATTTTCAAACACTCTAGCACATATGTAGGGGGAGCTAATACTACCAATTCGGATTTGTGCTACTTGTCCAAAATCCTTTACACATGGTAAAATAGCTTGGGCAAGCAACATGAATCCAAACCAAGTTAGCAATTTACATTCTTGTGAAGTGCTAGCTTGGAATAAGCTTAATTTCCATATCTTTGTAGAGTTGTCATCAATTACCAAAAAGGGGGGAGATTGAAAGGTCCTAGTTTGGTTTTGGTAATTGAGTGACAACTTAGGTGGACTAATACGTGTTTGAAGTGAATTACACAGGTGATTAGTCCATAGGTGATCATGTGTGAGCAACATATGCCATAGAGATGAAATGGCTTGGAAGATGTTACAAGGCTCACACATGTGAAGAAGGAGCTTAATGCACATGAAACATGACATGTGGTCATGTGGCTAAGATGGTGAAGATCAAGGCAAGACTCGGCTTGATGGACCGGTTGCAAAGGTGAAGGGCAAGTTGGAGGCTTTGAAGCCGTTGGTACCGAGTGTCGGGAGGCTTAAGCAAGACTTGGCGCCGAAGGACCGAAGCGATGGTGAAGAGCAAGTGATGTCAAGATCGATGGACCATGGAGGCCATGTGATGATATGAAGTGGATCATATCATTTGATGAAGAGGTTGGTGCATGTGTTGCATCAACACATGGAGGAGATGGAATGGAATGCGCAAGGCAAAGGTATACTTATAGGGCATTTCATTTCACCGGTCATAGGTGTGTAGAGAAGATTATGACCGGGTTTAGGATAGATGGCTGTACTATTAAGAGGAGCAAACTTGTTTGCATATCGGTCATCTAGTGCCACTTGAGCGATCTAACTTTGCGATGTTGTTAGGATCGAGTGGCGTGGTGAGAGCAAGTGAAAATCCTTTGAAAAATGATTGTGAAAATGCTAACACACATGCACATGATGGTGTACACTTGGTGGTGTTGGCACATTTGCAAAGGAGAAGTTGTTGGAGTTGTTTTGGATCAACACAGAGAAGAAAAGGGAAGTTTTCTGAGTATGGTCGGTAGTACCGCCCAGGGGGGTCGGTAGTACCGCCCATGGGTGATGCGTGCAACCTTCTCTGTGTTGGGGCTGATTTGGCCTGGCGGTAGTACCACCATAACCTCGGTACTACCGCCGGCGGTGGTACCGACCAGAGGGTCGGTGGTACCGTGGCCCTGAAGGGTTTTGCAGGCTCTCTATGTTGAGCTGAGTTTGGCCTGCCGGTAGTACCGCTATAGGGTCGGTACTACCGACCGTTCGAGGTGTGAGGAGTTTGGAAGCTCTCTGGAAGTGGCCATTTTTGGCCTACCGGTAGTACCGCCATAGGGCCGGTAGTACCGGGCTCGGTAGTACCGACCAGGGGGTCGGTAGTACCATGGTATGGGGCAGTTTTGGAGGCGTTCTGTGTAGATCCAAAGTTGACCTGTCGGTGGTACCGCCATAGGGCCGGTACTACCGACCATCGGTGGTACCGAGGTCGGGAGGAAGTCTGGGAGGTCTCTGTGTAGTCCCAGGTTGGCCTGTCGGTAGTACCGCCATAGGGCCGGTACTATCGACCGTCGGAGGTACCGACCAGGGGGTCGGTTGTGCCTCAGGTCAACGCCGTGTGTAACGGCTATAAGTGAAGCTGTCGGTACTACCGACCGAAGCGCAGAATGCCCAATGAAGGGGCATAACGGCTAGGTGGCCCTTGGGGCTATATATAGTCGTTGAGTCCGGCTTTGGGTTGGCTGCTGAAGCACTCCAAAGCCTTGCTGGCTTATGTGGATGTGCCTGTGAGCCCTCTAACACACATATGCTTTAGTGCTTATCCGATTGTGTGAGAGAGTGATCCTAGTGCGTTGCTTTGAGAGATAGCATCGAGTGGCACTAGGTGTTCGAGTTGCAAGCCGGTGTGCTTATTACTCTTGGAGGTTGCCACCTCCTAGACGGCTTGGTGCGTGTCTCCGTCGTGAAGCCCGCGTGAAGATTATGTGTGGCTCTGAAGAAGCTTTGTGAGGGGCATTGTGCTCGCCCCGCGGGAGATCGCGAAGAGCAACTCTAGTGGAAAGAGGCGTGAAGAGCGCCAAGTGGTCTGGCCGGATCAAAAGCTAGAGCTCTTGGTGAGCACTCCATCGTGGAGAGGTTGGCTTAGTGTCACCACTAGCGAGAGGATCGGCGGCAACCTTGGGCTTGCTTCAACGGGGACTAGCTTGGTGGCAACCAAGTGAACCTCGGGATAAAATCTTGTGTCCCCGTCCCTTGTTGCTCTTATTATTCTTGTTTCCTTGCATATTACGCTTGTTCTTGTGTTCTTCCTCCCTCTATCACTCTATCTTAGGTTGGGAAGGCTCGATCCACATTTTGGCAAGGAATCAAGACGTGAGGAAGCTACAATCGTCATCTACAACATCTAGGGAAGTGGGGTACTTGCTAGATCTGAGATTGCATCTCACCCCCTTTGATTTTGTAGCTTCCTGCAGGTGCTCGGTAGTACCGGCTTGGAAGCCCGGTAGTACCGGCATCGGTAGTACTGGCCCTCAGCCCGGTAGTACCGACTGCCTGCTGTTTGCACTAGCTTGTATTGCAATACTATCTCTTGTGCTAGTGCTTAGTTGCTTAGTTTGTGTAGCTAAGTTGAGCTCTCTAATTTGGCTTGTGTAGCCTTGTTATTGAGCATTGCTAGTGAGCTTAGGCTTTGTGCTTTGCTTGCTAGATTGTGTAGGAGCTCCCCCGTGCTTGAAGTACTAGTTGCATAGGCTTGTGTGACCTTGCTTCTAGAATTGGTTAGGTGAGCTCTAGCTAGCCTGACACCTTATTTGCATTGATTAGGATCTTTTATAAGGTGTCATAGAGTATAGGTAGAGGGGTGTAGTCTTGGCTAGACCGATAGTTTTAATTCCGCATTTGTTTCGGTTAGCCGCTCTAATTAAGTTTAATTTTAAAAAGGACTATTCACCCCCCCCCCTCTAGTCTGCCATCTCGACCCTTCAGCTGCTCGGCCTGGGCCTTCTCCAAGTACTTCTCCTTGATGTACTCCTTGTTGAAGCCACCCCTCCGGTTGTGCTTGGCGGGGACGTACTTCTCCTTGCGCTTGCCGGAGTCGTACTTGTGGCGATGATCCGCCTTGCCGAAGACTTGCTTGTTCTTCTTCGAGCAATTGGCGATGAAGTGGTCCGAGCCTCCACACTCGTAGCAGCCACCTCGTCCTCCTCCGCGGCGACGGTTCATGCGGTTGTTGTGGAACCGCGAGAACCGGTTGGCAAGCAGGGCCAACTCGTCGTCCACCATGAACTCCAGCTGCTCCTCTGTGACAGAAAGAAGAGATGACAAAGCAAAGCCTCCAGAGGTGTTAGCAGAAGAGCTAGAAACCAAAGCCATCGACGTGCCAGAAGGATTTTCATAAGAAGCCCTGGCCATGGCGTCAATCTCACTGGACTTGAGCTTACTAAAGAGCTTGTCGCACGTGAGGGTCTCATAGTTAGGCGATTCGATGATCGCCTGAACCTTGGAGTCCCACACCGACCGATAAAGAGTGTGTCAAAGCTTGAGAGCCCTCTCATGATCGTTGAAAGGCAACAACTCCTTGTTAGCCCTCATCCTGTTGACAATCACCTGAAAGCGAGCGAATAAACTTTCTATGCTCTCGCCAGGCATATGTCGAAAGTTCTCATACTCCCACTTGTGTGACTCGTAGAGACAGGATTTGACTTGAGTGGTTCCCTCATGGAAGCGCATGAGGGTCGCCCAAATCTCCCGAGTCGTGGGGAGATGAGAAACGCGATCAAACTCAGACATGCTCAAACAGGAGAAAAGAGCATTACGGGCTCGGCTATTGGCATCATGCTCATCGATCTGCAGCTAAATCACACGAGCAGCCAAAACCACGTAATTGGCTTTGTTGCAAATCTCCCAGACAGAAGCACCCATGCTCTGAAGATAGGTCGGCATGCGTATCTTCCAATACGCATAGTTTGTCCCATCGAAAAATGGCGGTTTGCCCACGCCGCGATCCATGTCGCCTTCTGTGGATCTAGAACCGGCTAAGGTGGAAGATCCTTAACCCGCTCTGATACCAATTGAAGGACCGAGAACTCTACCAGAAAGCAACCAGAGGGGGGTGAATGGGAGCCTAAAAATTTCTCTCGAAACTTTGGCCTCTGTCCCGAAAATCAACCCCCAAAAGCTTCGATCGAAATGTGATGCCCACGACACTTGGAAGAGGGTGGATGATCCCTAGGATGACAGCGAGGCACCACCAAACGAGACCAAGCCAAACACCGAAAGCTCCGCCTCAAGTTCAACCCCAAAAACCAACTCCCGAACGTAGATGGAAGGCTACGTCGGGAAATCTCCTAATACCGATGCTAACAAGTAGCAAAGATACCTAGAGAGGTTCCTTGGTTAACTCTAGAGTCAAACGAGAAGTCTGAAAACCAAGCGGAAAAGCCGGGAGAGCAAACACACTAAAAATCAGTACACAGCCGAGTCCCGGACTGTCCGGTGCTCGGATCGCGGACTGTCTGCCCAACGGCGGACTGTCCGGGAACCAGCGGCGGACTGTCCGCCGACCAAAAGAGCAAAACAGCACCTCTGCTGAAACAGCTCTGGACAGTCCCGGACTATCCGCGGATTGCAACGGCGGACTGTCCACCGGTCAACCTGGACTCAAACGATTGAGACTCGCGGCCACTAATTTGGCCAAATCCCGATGCGCGGACTATCCACGGACACAGCGGCGGACTGTCCACGAGTGCCCAAAGAGGGCGATTTCGGTCGCCCTTCACCCAAATCTTCCCAAATCCGATCCAAAATCAAATCCCACGATCTCCAACTTGGAGAAGATGATCACAAGATAGTTAGGAGACTATCCTCAAGAAATCATCCGCTCAAATTGACTCAAACTCCGGGAAATCGAAAGGGAAGGTGTATGAACCGAAAAAACGCCACAAAACATGAATCGACCCGATCTACTTGTTCGTGAGGGTAGAGATGAATTCCTTCGGTGGAAATGTTCTCCTCACTTCAAAGAACTAGTTGATTCAAGTGGATTCGAAAAAGACGCAGTGAGGAGGGAGATCGAGTAACGGGAAAATCGTGGAGAAACGAAGATCACGAAGAACAAGTTCAAAACGCGAATCAAGACCACCAATTGCCAACCGAAATTCGTCCCCACGAGGAGACAACGGGAATCCGGTCCCGTTTCCGTAAAATCCAAATACACAGAGGTATTGTTCACCGTCTCTTCGGATCTTAGTAGCTACAGCAGGGATTGGGAGAGCAGGAACCCTAGAATGAAAATAGCAATGGCTGAGATAGGTTGGGAGGTGGGTGTCTCCCTCTACTTATCCTAATCCTATTCCCACTCTACCCCTAATTATACACAGAGCGAACCAGCTAAACCCTAAGGTTATTCTGGGCCAACTCGAAGTAGATGGTGATCCGACGGCCACGCCCGCACAACTGGTAGCTTCGCCTTGACGCGACCTCACCGATTGCCGCCACGTGCCGTCACCGCTCTGCTCGTCCTTTTCACGGACCTCCCCCGGTTTTGAGGCCAAAATCGGGAAACCTAGGCCATCCCCTAGTTTTGAGGCCGAAACCGGGAAACCTGTCGTCCGTCGCCTGAGTTTTGTGGCCCAAACTCAGAAACCCGCCAGCGCCCAGGTTTTGAGGCCCAAACCTGGAAACCATCCTCAGCCCGAGTTTTGTGGCCCAAACTCGAAAACCTACCGCACCCAGGTTTTGAGGCCCAAACCTGGAAACCGTCCACTCGCTGGTTTTTCTGTGGCTCAACCACCAAACCGACGTCGTAGAGGGGATGCACCGTTCGTGCACCCCGTCCACACGCAAGTCTTCACTTGTCGCTGTCCCAGGCTGTCAGCCACCACGGCCGATCCTCGGGCCACCGGTCCGTCAGTCCAAGCCTTACGTTCGCCCATCACCGCTCCGGGTCCATCGGCACGGCACGTCTCTACTTGACCTTCACCTTGCCTTTGATCACCGTATCCGTGCTCGACACCTTCACAACACAAGCCAAAGAACATGCGCTTCATCCCAGTTGACAATCACTCATCATCTCAAGATCCGACATACACCCATGTATCCGCAGAATGCCAACTATCGAGTATATGTGAACGACGAGGGAGCCGGAGAGCAGTGTGAAGCAGATCTCGTCTCAACAGGACGAGGAAGAAGAGAGTTACACATAGAGAAAAAGTCATGCTTTGTCGTTGTGGTAGCTGCCTATCATTGATCGTTTGTGGGTTATATTTGGAAACCCCTAGGGTAACTAGTTGATGTCCTGACATGCATTTGGTGATCGTATAAAGGACGATGACAAGTTGTGGCACCCTTTCGATGGCCAACAGTGGAAGAATTTCAACACCACCTGTACTAGTGGTTGTGCAGCAAGGTGACAAGGTGACAAATATTGTGCAACAAGTTGACATGAAAAATGATAAGGTGTGTGATATTACATTGAATCATGGTATTGAAGTAATTTTTAATATCATTGCTCTCTCAAAGTTTAGTTTGAGAACAAAAATTGCGAAGGGGAAAGGCCACTGCTATGAGTAATAAACATGGTTTACCTTTAATAAATAGGGGTAGATGAGTAATTTTCATGGAACATAAAAAATCAAAGTTAGTTGAATCTACTATTTCCCAGCCTACCATTCGAGTTCCTATTATAGTCACCAATGATATTGCCACTATTTACAATTGTCTTCCTCCTCCAGTTGCATTGCTACCAAATTCATAATCGTTGCCTCTGTAAGGAAAATGGACCTCAAACCATTTAACTTTGGATTTTGGTGTTTGATGAACAACATAACCAAATTGGACTAATGTGTTTGCAAGTGTTTGTTTTGTAGTCCAATAGGGTGCAAATGTGACTTGGACCAAGGCGACATGGTGATCCGATGATCAACACCTCAAGCAAGACATTAGAAGCTCAGTTGAAGACTCTCAAGAACAAGCAAAAGCCAAAGCACAAGAATGGAACCAAGATGGCGCAAGAAATCGCGGAGAAACAAAGCAAGGAGGTACATCGTACGCTGCATTGGACGCTGGCTACGCAGGCGTCGGACGCACCGATGGCAAACCCTAGCTCGTGTCAGTGCCAGCAGAAGCATCGGACACACCGATGTGGTTACATTGGACACGACCGTAACACTGTGCATCGAGCACAACATTACATCGGACGCTGACGGTGTACATCGGATGCTACAGTCCCTGCGTCCGATGGCTATGCAGAGAGGTTCCAGAGAAGCTCTGTGAGCATCGGACGCGTTAGGTGATCGACCATCGGACGCTGAGTAGCCATTGTGACACAGTGCCAGGCAGGCATCTAGCCGTTAAAGGAGCATCGGACGCGCGTCCGATGGTTACGACTTCAGCGTCCGATGCTACGCTGTGAAGTCCAAGACTTTCTCCAAACGGCTCTATTTGCTTGGGGCTATATATACCCCCATGGCTGGTCAAAACAAAATGGTTGGAGCTCAAGGAAGTGTACCAAGTGTATAGACACATATTTAGTTGCTCTAGCCACCAAAGTGCTTAAGTGATATACTAGGTGATTAGTGTAGGTGCTTTGCGAAGTGCTTAGGCTAGTTAGACCACCGCTTTGCGCTTGCTCTAGGTGTTAGGCCTAGTATTTAGTGAGGTTTAAACACCTCTTATCTATTGGTGCTTGCGCGCACTGTTGTTGTATATCGGAGGGGCTTGTAGCCTTGCGAGACCACACCAACCGCGTTTGTGGTGTGGCCGCCACCGTGTACTGAAGAGAACAAGGCCCGCGGTGGTTCGGGCGGAAGCTTGATAGTGAATACGTTGAGGAGCATCCAGGAGTGGCTTTGCCATGAGTGGCTTAACCGGAGACCCACTTGCGTGTGGGGAAGGCCCGGAGCTATCCATGGAGTTATCTGACCGGGAGCTTGACCCTCCTTGCGAGGGGCTCCAACGAGGACTAGGGGGGAGCTTGCGTGCTTCTCGATACCTCGGTAAAAATACCGGAGTCGTCGACGAGAGTTTGCATCTCTACCACACTCTTTAGCTTCCGCATTTACTTGCTACCTTTGTTGTGTGCTTTACCTTTCCTAGCTTAGTTGATAGGCTAGTTGATAGGTTTGGATCATAGGTTGCAAAACCTTTTTTATGGTAGAGATAGCAACACACCAAGCAAAATCTTAGTTGCACATTGGATAGTTTACTTTCTTGCATAGGTTTTATCTAGGTGGAAATTAGAGGCTATAGTTTAGAGTAGAAGTTTTAAGTTACCTAATTCACCCCCCCTCTTAGGCGTCACGGTCCTTTCAGCCTCCACCAATAGCAAACACTTTGTGGGTTAGTTTACTCTTCCTCCTCCCCTCTCTTCAACCATGCATCGGTCCAATGGACATGGCCTCTTTGCCGAGTGCGCAAAGGCCACACGACAAAAAATAGATCGATAAAGAGCTTTTTGCGAAGTGCCATTTATCGGGTGCTCAGCAAAACCTTTATCGAGTGCCCGAAAAGCACTCGGCAAGGAAAAACACTTGGTAAAGATCTCGATCCCAAAAAAACCTGAAAAATACGAATTTTTTATTTAATCAGGGGAGGGCCCCATCGGCCAGTGCTTGCCCGTCTCCGGCAAGATTCGAACTTACGACCTCTCCTTCGCGCGGAGCCTCCTCTACCACTACACTACACTACACACTAACATACATTCCTATTCTGTTGGGTTCCCCACATATTATACTAAATTGAGTGTAATTTGCTTATTTGAGGCCCTAAACGAATTCAAATAAAAAAGTTATCAACTACAAAGTTTCATAATTTTTTGATATCTACAACTTTAATTTTGGTCATTTCTCCATCCGAGGTATTTTGAAAAATTCAAATTTTAAATTTTTAAATTCGAACGCAGTTTTGTATAACTAGATGACTTCAAATTAAAAAGTTGTCAACTACAAACTTCCATAACTTTTCAAGATCTACAAAGTTTATTTTGGTTATTTGACCCTTTATGCATCCGACATTGTGGTTCTAATATTATTCACAAATCTTATATATCACTTTTGTAGTTTTATAAACTAGCGAAGAGATATATATAAGATTTGTGAATAAATTTATTGTAAGTTTGTTCAATGAAAAAAATCACCAAAATAAAAAGTGTTCATATTGATAAGTTAAACAACTTTGTAGTTGAATTCTTTTTAGATTTGCTATATAGTAACCGGTTGTTTTGGAGCTTCACAGCAACCGGATTTTGATCCTAGGATCTAGACTAGCTGCCATTTGAGGCATTGGATTTTGCTTCCGGTTCCCTTATCTATCCTAGAGCCCGCAAGCCACCGCAGCTGCCAGGTGCAGATTTGCTCCAGCTCCCTTATGATGGGCTGGGAGCGCGGGGTATCTGACATGGAGGAGAGAGAAAGCAGGAGAGAGAGTGGAGCGAGCGTTTAGTGATGTGGCTAAAAGCGCATGAAGAGCACTGTGCTGCAAATTTCTCGGTTTTTATTTGGTCCTATGACTACATATTATTGTTCGACGAGAAAAAAAAGGGCAAGAGAAAAAGTGTTACATGCAGGCGCTGCCGGCACTTTTTCGCATAGCTCCAGGCCTTCGCCGACCAGGCCTAGACGCGGAGGCGGCCGGCCCCAACGGTTGTTCCTAGCATGGGCGCAAGTGGCCAAGTGCGGGCCCCTCTCGTCCACCATTTTTTATTTTTTTGAAGAATTTGTAAATAATTTGATATATATTTCTTTGTTATCTGGAACCTATGGAAATAATTTGTAATTTTTGAAAAAATTGGTATATGTTTGTGTTATCCTCTAAATTACATCACTATGTCCAAAAAAAAATACACTGAAAAATCATTATAAATATAGTAATAAGATGGTGTAAATATAGCTATAGTACAATATAAATGTATGAAAAAAATCTGGTTGTTAGAAGAGGCTAAAATAACCTGTTGTTGGCTAGACAGGCTCTTTTTTATTTGGATTAATTTACTGCTTCAAAATGTGATTTGAAAATTGGCTTTGCCGAGTGTAAAAAAACATCGGCAAATTAAAGAGCTCTTTGCCGAGTGAAGAAAAAAACACACGGCAAAGAAATTTTTCGCCGAGTGCAAAAAAAATACTCGGCAAATAAGTAACTAAACTTTTTTCGAACAGTTATATATAGCGCGCCGGGCTATTATATACAGTTATAACTACATGAGATTTAAACACCACGCCTTGGTCGAGTGTGGAAATAAGATGAAAACAGAGCCACACATCCCTTATCAACTTGCTAGTCCGCTTTATATTATAATAACTACTACCGACGACACAGTCTCCGGTGCCACACTGCTGCCATAACACAAGGTAAACTTGTTGAGCTAGCTAACATGTCCCAAGTGCATTCCCCGCACGTCGTCATGCTCACGAGCCCCGGAGTGGGGCACATCGCCCCGGTGGCCGAGCTCGCCACGCGACTCGCTGCACACCACGGCTTCACCTCCACGATCGTCACCTACAGCAACCTGTCCTCGCCCACGAACACCTCCGCGCTGGCCTCCCTCCCGCCGGGCGTCTCCACCACCGCGCTCCCGGAGGTGCCCATCGACGACCTCCCCGCCGACGCGCACATCGTGACCCTTATCCTCATCGTCGTCCAGCGCACGCTCCCGCACCTCCGCGCGCTGCTCTGTTCCCTTCTCGACTCTCCCGCCGGCGTGACGGTCTTCCTGACCGACATGCTGTGCCCAGCAGCGCTCGCCGTTGCCCAAGAGCTCGGCGTGCCACGATACGTCTTCTACTCGTCGAGCCTCATGTCGCTGTCCTCGCTGCTCGACACCCCAGAGGTCGCCCGAACCACCACCTGCGAGTTCCGCGACCTCCCAGAGCCCGTCATCCACCCGGGGTGCCCGCCGCTGCACGGAGCCGACCTCGTCGAACCCCTCCAGGACCGTGCCAACCCCGTGTACGGCCTCCTGGTCGACCTGTGCCTCGACTACCTCCGCAGCGACGGCTTCATCGTCCACACCTTGGACGCCATGGAACACGAGACTCTGGAGGCGCTCAAAGATCTTTCCGACAAGGGCGTGTACCCTCCGGCCTACGCCGTCGGCCCGTTCGTCCGGCCCTGCTCCGACAAGTCCGCCGAGCACCACTGCATGCGGTGGCTGGACGGGCAGCCGGACGGGTCCGTCTTGTACGTGTGCTTTGGCAGCGGCGGCACGCTGTCCAGCGCGCAGACCGCGGAGCTGGCAGCCGGGCTGGAGGCGAGTGGGCAGAGGTTCCTGTGGGTTGTGCGGCTCCCCAGCGACAAGGACAGCAGCGGGACCTACTTTGGCCCCGGGGACCACGTCGACGACCCGCTGAGCTACCTGCCAGAAGGGTTCACGGAGAGGACAAGGGGCGCTGGGCTTGTCGTGCCGCAGTGGGCACCGCAGGTGGAGATCCTGGAGCACCGCGCCGTGGGAGGGTTCCTGTCGCACTGCGGCTGGAACTCGTCGCTTGAGACGGTGTCCTCGGGCGTGCCGGTGCTGGCCTGGCCGCTATTCGCCGAGCAGAGGATGAACGCCGTGAAGCTACAGCACGTCGGTCTGGCGCTGCGAGTCAACGCCCGGGAGGACGGGGTGGTGCCGCGGGAGGAGGTGGCCGCGGTGACGAGGGAGCTGATGGTCGGGGAGAAGGGCGCCATGGCCAGGAAGAAAGCGCGTCAGCTGCAGGCGGAGGCGTGGAAGGCGTCGGTACCAGGCGGGCCAGCCCACCAGGCACTCGCTGCCGTCGTCGACATGTGGAAGTGTGCTCCTTCAACCCCGGCGATTGCAGCTGGCCGGCTGTGATAGCCGCCGTATGCTAGCTAATGGCTTAATGCTTAGGCATGACATGCATAATAATGCTTGCCAACCGTAATACTCCCTCCATCCCAAATTATAAGTCATTCCAAGAATCTTGGAGAGTCAAAGTTTTTTAAGTTTGACCAAATTTCTAGAGAGGAATATAAAGATTTATGACATCTAGTATGTATATTATGAAAATATAACTAATGAAGAATCTAATTGTACTTAGTTGGTATCATAAATATTATTATCTTATTATATAAATTTGGTCAAAGTTGAAAAACTTTGACTCTCCAAGATTTTTGGAATGCCTTATAATTTGGGATGGAGGGAGTATATACGAAGAATCGAATGGGACTATTATTGTACTATCCCTCCATGCATGTCCTTAGGGTTGTGTGTGTACGTATATAGTATCTATACCTGAGCGTCCTGAAAGATATGTTACTAGCAGTGTATGCATACTCTGTTCTTAGGGTTGTATGTATATATTTATATCTATAATATACTCTAAAAAAGAGCAAAAAATGCTCTTCTATGTCTCCCTCGGTCCATCATGCTCCACTCCTTGCATGATTTTCAGCTACGGTCCATATTTTTCAGTTCAATAATGAATATGTTTAGCTCTCTACACTCTGTTCGAGGAAAAATTAGAGTTATGAGAGCACATAAACAGATACTCCATAAACTCTATGAAGCTGCTCCACGGTAGAGTTTGTGGAGCAGAAATTCATAAGACACGTCCTTAATCGCTCCCACCTTTCTCATTGCTTCAATTTGGAAAGATGTGAAAAACCTTCATTTGTGTGGTACCATTCATGTTATAAAATGAGTCATACAAAAGTACTAGGTGTACCACTACTTTTACATCTATGATTTTGTAGAGTTATAAATATTTTTTTAGATAAAGGATAGTTCATATCCAGCTTCATCTATCAACTGATAGAATCAGGCCAATTATTACACAGAACTATCCGAGAGCACACACGCGGGCTACCGAAAAACAGTTTACGGCCAAAGAAACGAATAACCCGAAATGACAATAAAGTTTTGACTAAACATGACCAATATGCCTAGACAACAACCAGCCATTAGACCCAAAGAACTGTAGAGCTGATGTCTCTAGATGTTGTTGGAAATAATAGCAATTTAGTGATGCATAAATTAATTCCGACAATGAGGAAAAGATAAATAACATGTATCGTAGATATGTAATCTACCACTAGTAGTATGATCCGATACATATCCAGACTATGTATCGCTAATAAGACGAAGAACATAAAATAGAGGAACAGTGAGATTGAAGGCATGTTTACAGTGGGGTTGCGAGAAGACGACGCAGACCGTTGATGAAGACCGGCGAAGTTGGCGTAGAGGGAAGAAGACGTCCAGCGAGCAGTCGCGACGGCGCTTCCCAAAAACCTTATACGTCTCCTACCCCGTGCAGGGACGCAAGGAGACGTAGGGTCCGGAGATCCTGCTCTCCCGGCGCCGATGGCACGTCGGCGGCGGGATGGGGTCGACAGCAGCAGCGCGGCACTAGGGAAGAGGAGGTGGAGAATGTGATGACCCTAGAGAACGACATCTCGTTTCTCTTTATACACACGCCGCGGCTGCATCTTTAGAAAAAGACAACCGCGTAATCACAATATTAATGTGATTGAACCTACCATTAGTGGACGAATCAATCACCATTAATACGAGAATAATTGCTTGCTAAAACAGGCCAGCACAATTTTTTCCATGCATGCAAAAAAATCGAGTGGCAAAAGGAAGCCGCGCACCCGCAAGGCCTCGGTCGGACCATTCACGCGCATGTCGTGCGCCCCCGCGCGAGTCGCCTCGCCTCGCCATGCCCCGGCGAGGCGAGCGAGCGCGCGCGTGGGTTTCTTCTTTTGCCTCTCCTCAATAGATTCAACTAGTTGGAGATAGCTCAACTATATAAGCTGGCCTCTCTCCTTCTAGAGTAGCAATGTGGGACTAAAGTCCTCCACCATACCATGCATGTGTGATGGGCCTTTGGGATTTATTTAGAATATTTATTTGGGCCAGGCCCAAATCTTCTAACAATCCCCCACCATATCCTAGAGGCACTCTTCATCCTCCCTGTACCAAAGTACTGTTAATATACCAGCTATTCAGTGGAGACCGGTTAAGGTTGAACATCCACCTAGAGCGACAAGCTAGATTCGTTCACAACTGCACAATGGACTAGGCCTTGAATTGGCAGTTTGGTGCGAACGAGCTTCACTTGACATCTTGACTACTATTTGCCTACCCCGCGAGTGGAGCGTATAAGTCATACTCCTATCTCACTTCTTGAGCTTCTTAGAGAATTCCCAAATCTCACAAACTGCGACTAACAGTTAAGCTCACATAGGTGTGTTCTTACACAGATACTCTGTAGGACAGTATCTTGCTATAAAGCCTCAAAACACATTAAGACAAAGTCATCCTGCCTTACAGAAATGAGAGTACTGCATCTCCAACGGAGTGAGTTAAGTAAGGATGTACTCTCCCGTCAACCAGCAGCTTGTTTTTCCCAGGTCCTAATTCACGGGATCTCCGATCACATAGGTTGGGTTACTACTGAGGTTAACTCACATGGGTCTCAGTCCCATCTCCTTCGATGCATTATCAATCACAGTACGTGATAGTCCCTTGGTGAAGGGATCTGCCAGGTTCTTAGCTGTCTGGATGTAGTCCACAGCTATTACTCTGGAGTTTCTCAGTTTCCTGACAGACTTCAGTCTACGTTTCACGTGTTTTTGGACTTCATATTATCCTGTCTATTCTTCACCTTCGTAATAACTGTTTGGTTATCACAGTTTATGAGAATAGCAGGAATTGGTTTTTCAACCATAGGTAAGTCCATCAACAGTTCTCTTAACCATTCAGCTTCAGTAGAAGCTGTGTCCAGAGCTGCGAGCTCTGCCTCCATTGTCGATTTTGTAAGTATTGTCTGCTTACAAGATCTTCAAGAGACGGCACCACCTCCTAAAGTGAATATATATCCACTAGTGGCCTTTAGCTCATCAGCATCTGTAATCCAATTTGAATCACTATATCCTTCAAGTATACCTGGGTACCCTGAATAGTGAATCGCATAGCTCATTGTACCCTTTAGATAGCGCATTACTCGATCAATACCGCGCCAATGATCATCTCCTGGACTAGATGTGAATCTACTCAACTTGCTTACAACAAATGAGATGTCAGGGCGGGTTGCGCTAGCTAAATACATCAATGAGCCAATAATCTGGGAGTATCTCAATTGATCCTTTCCTAGCCTCCGATTCTTTCGAAGAATTAGACTAGGATCATAGGGTGTTGGAGAAGGTTTGCTATCTATATAGCCAAAGCGGCCCAAAACCTTTTCCACATAATGAGACTGCAAAAGAGTAATCTCATTCTCGCCCTTATTAAGTTTAATATTAAGGATCACATCAGCTTCTCCCAAATCCTTCATGTCAAAGTTTTGGGATAAGAATGATTTTACATCATTAATCTCATCGATGCTTGTCCCAAAGATCAATATGTCGTCAACATACAAGCACAGGATTACTCCTTTGCCCCCACCATAACGGTAATACACACAGGTATCGGCTTCATTTACAGCAAACCCAGCAGAGGTTAAAGTATTATCAAACTTCTCATGCCACTGTTTGGGTGTCTGCTTTAGACCGTACAAGGATTTGAGTAACCTGCACACATTGTCCTCTTGTCCTTGTGCTATAAATCCATCAGGCTGATCCATATAAATTTCTTCCTCTAACTCTCCATTAAGGAAAGCTGTCTTCACATCCATTTGATGAACAAGAAGACCATGGGAAGCAGCCACGGATAATAGCACTCGGATTGTAGTTAATCTGGAAACAGGTGAGTAGGTATCAAAGAAATCCTCGTCTTTCTTTTGTGTGTAACCTTTAGCCACAAGCCTCGCCTTGTACTTTTCAATAGTACCGTCAGGCCTAAGCTTCTTCTTAATTACCCATTTGCACCCAACTGGCTTACAACCCACTGGTCTATCTGTCACTTCCCAAATACCATTTGCCATGATGGAGTCCATCTCGCTACGGACTGCATCCTTCCAGTATTCTGCATCAGGCGATGCATATGCCTCCGCAATGGTCGTGGGTGTATCATCCACGAGGTAGACAGTGAAGTCTTCACCAAAGGATTTTGCAACCCTTTGTCTCTTACTCCTTCTAGGAGCTACATCACTGTCATCCTCTTCATTACCAAGTGGGTTTACAATTGGTTCAATTATGGGTATGGGTTCAGGGGTAAATTCAGTTGACGAACTAGGCAAAGAATAAGCACCGTTCATCGGAAATATATTTTTAAAGAAAGTAACATCCCGTGACTATAAGTGTATCAACTAAAATATCAGGCGTCTCTGATTTTATCACTAAAAACTTATACGCCGTGCTGTGGTACGCATATCCCAAAAGAACACAGTCAACTGTCTTAGGTCCGAGCTTGCGCTTCTTATTAATTGGTACGCTAACCATTGCCAAACAGCCCCACGTATGCAAGTAGTGTAGTGAAGGTTTTCTTCCTTTCCATCCTTCATATGGAGTCACATCACTATTTTTAGTGGGAACTCTATTCAGAACATGACATGCTGTCAAAACAGCCTCCCCCCACCATGCCTTTGTCATACCGGACGTTCCTAACATGGCATTCACCAAGTCCATTAGCGTCCGGTTCTTTCTTTCGGCAACCCCATTAGATTGAGGTGAATATGGAGGTGTCCGTTCATGAATTATTCCATTCTTCGAACAGAAGAGATCAAACTCATTGGAAAAATATTCACCACCACGATCAGACCTAACATGTTTTATTTTCTTTTCAAATTGATTTTCTACCTTAGCTTTATAAGTCTTAAAATATTCTAACGCCTCATCTTTGGTTTTTAGGAGAAACACATAACAATATTTTGTTGCATCATCAATTAAAGTCATAAAATATATTTTTCCTCCCTTTGTCAACATATCATTCATCTCACAAAGATCAGAATGTATGAGCTCTAATAAAGTCGTGCGCCTCTCGTCTACAGCCTTGTGTGGCTTACGAGGTTGCTTCGCTTGCATGCACGCTTGACATTTAGAGCCTTTGACAGTCGAAAAATTTGGAATTAAATTCATATTGGATAGATGCGTCATACAACCAAAATTAATGTGACACAAACGTGAATGCCATACATCAGGCACTGAATTGTTTGATTCACAAATATGGTTCACCACTTTATTACAAAAATCGGAGAGAGAAAAGCGGAACAAGCCTCCGCTATTATAGCCTTTGCCAATGAATTGGCCATACCTCGAGATGACTACTTTATTCGATTTAAATACCAGTTTAAATCCATCTCGACACAAGAGGGATCCACTAACGAGGTTCTTCTTTATTGAGGGGGCATGCTGCACGTTCTTGAGCTGCACGATCTTTCCCGAAGTGAACTTCAGATCGACCGAACCAATACCAAGAACAGTAGCATGCGAGCCGTCCCCCATCATGATGGTTGAACCTCGTGCGTCCTGGTAAGATGAAAACATGGAGATATCAGTACAAACATGAATATTGGCCCATGTATCTATCCACCAATCATTAGATTGACATACAGAAAATATGCTCGATAAATAATTACCGTACCCAGATCCGCTAGGACCGCCAATAGTCACGTTGGCAGCCCTTGCTGATTCTTCTTTCCTTTGTGGTTCTTGCACTTCTTGGCGAAGTGCCCAGTCTCACCGCAAACGAAGCACACAACCTCGTCCATGTTCATCTTCTTCTTATTGAACTGAGTAGTCTGATTAAGCCTTTGCTTGTTCTTACCAGCGTGCTGCATCACGTTGGCGCTGGACTGCCCTTCAGGTGCTCTTAGTGGAGCATCCTTTGCCCGAGCCTTCTCTTCAACATCAAGACCAGCCAACAAATCTTCAACGGAGGATTTCTGTCTTTTATGTTTCAGAGCTGTGGCAAAGTTCCTCCATGAAGAAGGCAACTTGGCAATAATGCCACCCGCCACAAATTTATCAGGAAAGACATGCCCGAGCTGTTCGAGTTCCCTCACAATAAGTTGGAACTCATGAGCCTGTTCCACGACCGAACGGTTATGAACCATTTTAAAGTCGTGGTACTGCTCCATCATGTACAGCTCGCGCCCAGCGTCTGAGGCCGAGAACTTATGTTCAAGTGCCTCCCATAGTTCAACAACACTTTTGATGTTCATATAAATATCACATAGTTGGTCCGAGAGTACGCTAAGAACGCATCCGACAAAAATCGTCATAGCCGCAGTGAAATCCCGCACCTCTTTCTCAGATCCGAGAGGTAGTGCAGGAGGATCACTAACGACCCAAAATACGCCCATAGCCATGAGCCACAACTGAGCTCTCGTCTGCCATCTCTTGTGAATTTCTCCGGTTTCATCGCATCACTAAAACCAACCATCACTAAATGCCTATAAGGTTTTTGGATTGTTAGAAATAATAGCAATTTAGTGATGCATAAATTAATTCTGACAATGAGAAAAAGATAAACAACATGTATCTTAGATATGTAATCTACCACTAGCATTATGATCCGATACATATCCAGACTATGTATCGCTAATAAGACGAAGAACATAAAATAGAGGAACAATGAGATTGAAGGCATGTTTACAGTGGGGTTGCGAGAAGACGACGCAGACCGTTGATGAAGACCGGTGAAGTTGGCTTAGAGGGAAGAAGACGTCCAGCGAGCAGTCGCGACGGCGCTTCCCAAAAACTTTATACGTCCCCTACCCCGTGCAGGGACGCGAGGAGACGTAGGCTTCGGAGATCCTGCTCTCCCGGCATCGATGGCACGTCGGCGGCGGGATGGGGTCGACAGCTGCAGCGCAGCACTAGGGCAGAGGAGGAGGAGAATGTGATGACCCTAGAGAAGGACGTCTCGTCTCTCTTTATACACACGCCGCGGCTGCATCTTTAGAAAGAGACAACCGCGTAATCACAATATTAATGTGATTGAACCTACCATTAGTGGACGAATCAATCACCATTAATATGAGAATAATTGCTTGCTAAAACAGGCCAGCACAATTTTCTCCATGCATGCAAAAATATCGAGTGGCAAAAGGAAGCCGCGCACCCGCAAGGCCTCGGTCGGACCATTCACGCGCATGTCGTGCGCCCCCGCGCGAGTCGCCGCCCCGCGAGGCGAGGCGAGCGAGCGAGCGCGCGCGTGGGTTTCTTCATTTGCCTCCGCTCAATAGCTTCAACTAGTTGGAGATAGCTCAACTATATAAGCTGGCCTCCCTCCTTCTAGAGTAGCAATGTGGGACTAAAATCCCCCACCATACCATGCATGTGTGATGGGCCTTTGAGATTTATTTGGAATATTTATTTGGGCCAGGCTCAAATCTTCTAACAGATGTTGTCCCACTAGAATCAACGGATCCCTTAGGCCATCTTGCCGCTGCAGTGTTGCCCATTGTCGGACCAGTGGGTTCCCCTAAAAAGGACCTGCAGAAAAGATTTTGGTCCACAGTTGTAAAAAACCACCTCGTTTCTTGTTATTAAGATTGCCCAACAAAACGCAGAAACTGCTATCAATAACAACGTCCTATACTTTTTGTCACCTAATTTTGACCATCTAAAAAAAAGGTCATTCGTACCTCTTAGAGGCGAAATCCCAAAAAGTATATATACAGTGCGCCATAACAATTTAATATAAAAATAATGTGAAAAAAGATGATTAATCATTTCTGGGAAATGATAGAAATAACACTTCATGTGTCACCATTCCAGTTACGTCGGGCCAGGTTGTTTTTAGTTAAAATCACCCCCTTTTTAGATACCACATGAAAACTTTTATTTTCATAGGAACCTTAATTTGTCAAATATCTTGTGACACTCTAACTCTACTATTAATTAACACAACATGCATGGATTTGACCGTAAAACTTTTAGAAGCATTTAAAGCCCACACAAAAACATCCCTTTATTCGTTTAAATTAACATCGTGTAAAGAAGCAACAATCCTCTGCTGGTCTCTTAGGTTCACTCCCACTAAATTACGGCGAAACAAAATGTTTAGTGGAGAAGGAGAAGCACTTAGCACTTGTGCCACCAAGATCGGTTTACTTCTTGCTATGTTAACCAACGTCGGAAATTTATCTTTAAGAGATTCGTTATCCAACCAGTTGTCTAACCAGATTCTGGTTTGTGTTCCATCTTTCACTTTGAACCAGCCAAAGCCCATAAAAGATTCTTTAATATTCATTAAACATTTCCAAAAATGAGAATAAGTTAGTTTTTTGACACAACTCCCAAGAGTCTTATCTTTGATATATTTGTTCCTCAAAAGTTCATGTCACATGCCATCCACATTCAATAATTTGAACAACCATTTACTTAGTGAACACCTGTTTTGTATATCTAGGTTCTGAATGCCTAGACCTCCCTGGTCTTTGGGTTTACACATAACTTCCCATTTGACTAATCTATATTTTCGCTTATGTTGGTCATTTTACCTGTAAAACCGTGATCTGAAGCAGTCTAGTTTTTCAAGAACTCGAAGTTCAAAAAATGACATCATGAACATCGGTAAATTGGACAACACCAAATTTATCATAATCAGTTGGCCCCCTACCGAAAGCATTTTGCCTTTCCAACCACTAAGCATTTTTTTCTATTTTGTCCTCAATATTTTTCCAGTCTTTGTTTTTTAGTTTCCTGACATTCATGGGTATACCAAGGTAACCAAAAGGATATTTACCAATCTGACAGTCAAATAGTTGCGAATAGAACACTTCATGATCTTTGGCTTTATCGAAATAAAAGATCTCGCTTTTGTGAAAGTTTATCTTAAGGCCTGATAGTTGTTCAAAGGTGGTGAGTATTAATTTCGTATTTATTGCCTTTATAGGCTCATAAAAATCACTGTGACATCCGCATACTCGAGAATAGACAAGTCATTTTGAATTACATTAGGAATGACCCCTTCAACCTGCCCTGCTTCCTTTTCTCTGGCAATCAGTATGGCCAACATGTCTGCCACTATATTAAATAGAATTAGCGACATGGGTCACCTTGCCTTAAGTCTTTTCTTGTATGGAAGTAGGTACCTAGTTGATTGTTAATCTTAATATTAACATTCTCCCCTTGTGTGAATTTTTCCACCCATTCACACCATCTTTGAGAAAACCCTTTCATCCTTAATGTTTGCTGTAAAAAGCTCCATTTAACCTTATCATACGCCTTCTCAAAGTCAATTTTTAAAATAACCCCATCCTGTTTTTTTCGAATGAAGCTTGTGTAATGTTTCGTGGAGTATAACTGCACCCTCCGTAATATTTCTACCAGGGAGAAAGGCTAACTGAGTTGGTATAATTATCTTGTGGGCCATAGTAGATAATCTATTTGCTGCAAATTTAGTGAAGATTTTAAAGGAAACATTCAACAAACAAATAGGCATGTATTGTTGAATCACTCTCGCATCCTTCTTCTTAGGTAGAAGGATTATATTTCTAAAGTTCAGGCGACTAAGTGGCAAAGATCCCTGGTGGAAATCCGTAAATAAAGCCATCCGATCATTCTTAATTATATTCTAGAAAATGTGATAAAACTATGAGGGGGACCCATCTGCACCAGGTGCCTCATTATATTTCATTTGGAAGATCGCTACCCGCACCTCTTCTTGTGTAAAAGTATCTGTCAAGCACTCATTTTCCAGATCAGAGACCTGAGGGATGTCATCAATCTGTGACTCATCTAAGTGAGTAGAGAGTTCTCTGACCGGCCGAACATGTTCTTATAATAACTGGTAATATGCCCTTTGAGCTGAGCATCACTACTTATTTATTATTACCATCCTCTAGCTAAAAAATATGAGTTTTTCTATGTCTACCATTAGCTAACAGGTGATAATATTTTGTATTGGCATCACCTTATAAAAGATGTTTAGTTTTAACTCTTTGGTACCACTTGAGTTCTCTCTAAGTAACTCGGCAAGCCTTTCGTTCAGCACATGCTTTAGGACCAGTTCGAACTCGTTAAGTAACACAAAATCTGTCTTTTTATCCAGCTCTTTCAGTGGTGTGTGGTCAGAGATCTCTCTATTCAGAGCCTAAACAGTGGTATGTGGATATTTAGATTTTGTAGAGTTATAAATATACCCAGCTTCGAAAGTTTTTTTTCCTTGTTGTTTGTCTGTTTAGTGGACTCAGCTTTGTTTCTTTTCTACTTACTTTTTGAATTATCATCGCCAATAACTTATTAGATCATTTATACAGTATTGATTGGGACGTGTTGTGAATGTATGCATCCTTGTTGCTTTTCTAGGCTGGACGGTAGCGAGCGCTTTTATGCGTGGGATCAGACAAAATTAGGGGTGTTGACACGCGAAAATATCCTGGCATGGGAATTGGGTTGCAGCGAGCATGAAGGCTCGATCAGTAACATTTTTAAATAAAGGACAAGCATGACTACAGGTAAATATAAACAAATAGAGGCCTGATAAAATTTAGGTGTCTCAATTTTAGTTTATTTTCAGATGATGGTTATTACAGATATTTCATACTAAAGTTATTGCAATTTTTATAAACACAAACTATAATTTTCGGAACCGATAATAAAAAACTCGTTGAACAACACCATAAACCCGATAAAATTTAGTTTGCGTTGGCACAAAAACAATTAACAATTTATAATTATTTTTTATAGATAGTGAAAGGACCGTGACGCCTAAGAGGGGAATGAATTAGGCAAACTAAAAATTTTACTCTAACTATGGCCTCTAATTACCACCTAGTCAAAACCTATGCAAAGAAAGTAAACTGTATAAAAGTGCAATTATTGTTTTGCTAGGTGTGCTGCTATCTCTACCGCAAAAGAGTTTTGCAACCTATGATCCAAACCTTTCAACTAGCCTATCAACTAAGCTAGAAACGACAAAGCTCACAACAAGGAAGCAAAGTAAATGCGAAAGCTAAAGAGTGAGGTAGAGATGCAAACTCCCGTCGATGACGCCGGTATTTTTACCGAGGTATCGAGAAGCGCGCAAGCTTCCCCCTAGTCCTCGTTGGAGCCGCCAAGCTCCCGGTCGGGTAACTTCGTGGATAGCCCCAGGCCTTCCCCACGCGCAAGTGGATCTCCGGTTAAGCCTCTCGAGGCACGGCCTCTCCCGGATGCTCCCCGCCGTCTCCACTATCAAGCTTCCGGCCGAAACGCCGCGGGCCTTGTTCCGTTCGGTACACGGTGGCGGCCACACCAAAAACGCGGTTGGTGTGGTCTCGCAAGACTACAAGCCCCTCCGATTTACAACCACGGTGCGCGCAAGCACCGGTAGATAAGAGGTGTTCAAACCTCACTAAACACTAGGACTAACACCTAGAGCAAGCGCAAAGCGATGGTCTAACTAGCCTAAGCACTTCACAAAGCACCTAACACTAATCACCTAGTATATCACTAAGCACTTTGGTGGCTAGAGCAACTAAATATGTGTCTATACACTTGGTATGCCTTCTTGAGCTCCAACCATTTTGTTTTGGCCGACCATGGGGGTATATATAGAGCCCCAACCAAATAGAGCCATTGGAGAATAACTTGGACTTCACAGCGTAGCATCGGACGCTGGAGTCGTGATCATCGAACCCGCGTCCGATGCTCCATTAACGGCTAGTTGCCAGCCTGGCACTGTGTCACAACAGTTACTTCAGCTTCTGATGCTCGTTCACCTGACGCATCCGATGTTCACAGAGCCTCTCTGGAACCTCTCTGCATAGGCATCGGACGCAGGGTCCTGTAGCATCCGATGTACACCTGGAGCGTCCGATGTAACGCTGTGCACGATGCACAGTGTTACCGTCATGTCCGATGAGGCACCATCGGCGCGTCCAATGCTTCTGTTGGCCCAGCCCGAGCTAGGGTTGCCATCAGTGCGTCTGATGCTTGTTAAGCCAGCGTCCGATTACCCTTTCTCTTTGATTTTTCGTGATTTCTTGCGCCGTCTTGGTTTCATTCTTGTGCCTTGGACTTTGCTTGATTTTTGTGAGTCTTCTGCTAAGCTTCCAATATCTTGCTTGGGGTGTTGATCATCGGATCACCACGTAGCCTTTGTCCAAGTCACATTTGCACCCTATTGAACTACAAAATGAACACTCGCAAACACATTAGTCCAATATGGTTGTGTTGATCATCAAACACCAAAATCCTTTGCTATATTACGACACATTAGTACCAAAATCTGTAGAGGGGGTTAAAGTCTGTAGAGGGTTCCAACAATTTCTCATTTGCTATTTCCAGACGATTCACTCTTTCTAATGAAGGCCGATAAGAAGAATGTTGATTGCTTATCAAGGATATTGAATAGATATTATGGAACTCTCTGGATAAAAAATTAGTGAGGCGAAATCAAGTATTTATTTTTTCAGAAAGGCAGACGTGGAAGTAAAGGCTGAAGTTTGCTAGAGCCTGAATATTATGACGGAATATTTAACGAATAAATATCTATGTAACACCCTAGCTGTTAAGCTTGCATTTCATAACCTTGCATTGGAATAACATCTCATGAGCATGAGCATCATCAAGTTTTTTATGTGCATGTGTGTCTATGCTAATTATGTTACCTATGATGTAATCATGTTAAGGGTGTGTAAGTGTTTGATGTTTGGCCACTAAAATAACTTACACATGTTTAGGGTTCAAAATAAAATGGTGCTTATATTGATCACTTTACCTAATTAGGTTTTTAATTAATTGTTGACCAAAATAATTAAAAAGGGTAGTTTTGTTTGACCTTTAGTGAAGTCCTAGTTCAAGTGCTTTTCTGTTTGTGTGCCCTAAATAAAAAATATAGAGTTTTTAAAATGTAGAAACTTCTATTTTAGTCAAGGTTTGAAAATGTTTTTAAATTGCTCAAAAAGGTGTTTGGAATGATGTTTTAGAAAATTTAAAAAAAGGAGAGAGCAGCTGACCAGCGGTCCAGTTGGGCCGGTGGCCAACCGACCACAACATGCGGACGCCATGTGGTGGCCGGTCAATGGAGAAGGTGGGCAGCGGTCGCCGCATCGCCCGCCTAAAGGGCTGTCCAAACCCTCCCTCCACTCTGTCCCCCCTCCTTTCTTGCCGAGTAAAGTTCATCACCGGTCCCTAAACTTGTGTCGTTGTGTCATCCCGGTCCCTAAACTCACAAATCGATCGTTTATGTCCTCAAACTTGTTTGGTTGTGTCATCTCAGTCCCTAAACTTGCAAATCACTCATTTAGGTTCTCAAACTTAGTCAGTTGTATCATTCTGGTCCCTAAACTTTGTTTTGAGTCTTATCTAGATCTAAACATAATAATTTAAAAAATTTACATCAATAAATAATTTATAACTTTTTCGTATAAACTTGAATGAAGACAACATTTATATCAAAATTGTAGCTCTCGATGTGACCTACAACTTTGTAGTTGAAAAGTTTTTGATTTAAAACTGTTTAGGGTCCCAAAATATTGTTATATGTTTATAGATTTTAAAATTTAAAATTTAAAATTAATTTTTTGGATACTAACTGACTTTAAATAAAAAAAATTATCTACAACGTTGTAGATTGCATTGAGAACTATAACTTTTATATAGATCATGTCAATATTCAAGATTGTTTGATAATTTTAAATTTCAAAATCTATAAACATACAACAATATTTTGGGACTCTAAACAGTTTTAAATCGAAAACTTTTCAACTATAAAGCTGTAGATCACATCGAGGGCTATAATTTTGATATAAAGTTTGTCTTCATTCGAGTTTATATGAAAAAGTTATGAATTAATTGTTGATATAAAGTTTTAAAATTACCATGTTTAGATCTAGATCAGACTCAAAACTAAGTTTAGAGACCAGGATGACACAACTGACTAAGTTTGAGGACCTAAACGAGCGATTTGTAAGTTTATGGACCGGGATGACACAACCGAATAAGTTTAGGGACCGGGATGACACAACCGAACAAGTTTGAGGATCTAGACGGTCGATTTGCGAGTTTAGGGACCGGGATGACACAACGACACAAGTTTAGGGACCGGTGATGGACTTTACTCTTTCTTGCCCACTCGCGCGCAAGGAGCAAAACCACACTGTGTCCTGCACCATGCGCTACCGACGTTACCGAGCTCCACCGCTCGCTTGCTTCACCCTCTCTCAGATCCGGTGCTTCATCGTTGTCCGCCTGAGCTCGCCGCATCATCCTTCACTGCTAGCAACAGAGGTAAAGGCCACATTGACCGTTTTCGTTGTCGCGCCATCGCTGGAGCTCGTGGTCCACGCCGCTGATCTCTATTCGCTCCTCCTCCTTCCTTGTTTTTTCACACACTAGCTCTGCCTCGCCTAGCCGCAACCGATGCCCCGGCTAATCGAGTCGCTCCGGCTCTATTCTCGCCGGAATGTGAGCGACGTTGCCACGTTTGTGTCATCCTGCCGCTATGCACGTGGTCTAAGCTCGCCGTTGTGTAGTCATAGGTGCTTAGCTGGTGCAATCGCTTCACCCTGCATCATTTTATCTTACATGCATGTTGGTTTACCCTGCCATGACCAGAGATGGTCGCTGCACCGCTATTCAACACTGTCGTGCCATCATGGCTACCGTCAAGCGTGCTCTGGTGAGTGGCCAGCGCGTCTAACTCCATGCATTGATGCGCAATGATGAGGGGAGCACAATGGTACCACCCGTGCTGCCGGAGACCTCGCTGACGGGGAGATCTCGCCGGTCAGCACCGTCCTCTATTTTGATTTTGGCCGACCGGTGGGATCGTGTTGACCTCGAGCCTAGCTGTCAGTCGATGGAGGGGGGGGGGGGGGGGGGGGGACAGTGGGGGTACCAGTAGCGTTTTGTTTTTTATTTAAAAAGAAAAAATGATTTTCAGAAAATGAGAAAAGCTTGAAATGTTTTTAGGAGTTGTTATTGTCCAAATTTGGTGAAACAAACTTTGTTGTGCTTGTCATGAGTAGATTTATCTGTTAAAATATAGTATACAGTTCTTGTAATACTTTTATATAGGGCTGTTATTTAAATTGCTAAATGCATGATATCTTGTTTAATGTCTAATAAATTGTAGAATGGTCAGAAAAATGTAACTCTTGTTCTGTTTGCTTTGTTACATCATGTAGATGCCGAGAAAAATAATTTTTGTAATATAACTCTGATAGAAATTAGGGTTATAAATTAAGTAATTAAAATACTTGTTTCTTACAAACTTTATAGTAAATGATGTATGTAAGATATGAGCTTGGTAATTTTTGTAGACTGCTCTTGTGCTAAGAAATAGCTAAGAAAAATCTAAAATCTTTTGTTTGACACTTTTTACTGTGTAAAGTATTTTCATGTGCATACATGTCCTCCCGTTTGTGTTTTTTGTGTAGGACTGTGTGCTTAATAATTTGAGCTGAAATTTTTATGGTAGAGTAGTATGCATGACTAAGCTACTATAATTTTCTCAGAATTTTCTAAACAATAAGCCTTTAATATTATACTCTTAAATACATATAATAAGCACAATTTAAATTTTTTAATGGTAGGTAAGCTTTCAAGATCATGTGTTGCTGATAGGTCTGGGTAGACCAGCTTGTAGTTCTGTGCTTATATAACGATTGTGTGATTTATGTATTGTGGCATAAGCAAATACTTATGTCATTGTGAGTGCATGTCTTACTTGTTATATGTTTAACATAACTAGAGAAGAGACATGCACCTATAAGTACAACTGTTTATTTACAAGAAGCATGCATTTGTTGCACCATATGTTGTATCAATTCTTATATTCACGTACGCATACGCATCATACAGGTTCTCATGAGGAAACGCCACAAGAGGTGCCAGTGGAGGAACCAGAGGAAGGGTTAGCGGAATGTCCGGACCATGAAACCAACTCCTTTGAAGAGGCAAGTTCTGGAACATCTAGTTTCCTATGGTTTGCCAATTAATTAACTTGTATCTTATGATTGATGCATTAAGTTAAATATTTATATACATCTATCCCTTGATTAGTTGTGATATATAATAATTGTTTCTAACCATATAAACTTTATGATTGGTAGATAAATATTTATGGTTACTGGAATATGTGATAGGTTAGACATGGTCTAACTGATGTTTTATGTTTGTGAGTTACGGTTGCGTGCGGGTTGAGAAGGTTAGTTGCGCTAAAATTCTACTATTGTGGGATTTAATTTATAGTTGCATGATTTACATATTGATGGACGCTCTAAATTATATATATATATATATCCTTGTTTACCCTGCTAGGTCTAGGATCCATCTATATGCTTAGCCATGCTTAGACCGGCAGAAGTCGGGTGATTTTCTTGTCACCTGTGAGAGACAGGTGGTTACCTGGTCACTTTTAGCCGGATGTTGCCATCATTTGAAATAACCGAGTGTTGTGGACAAATATGATCCGTAAAGTCTTGAAGGGTTTGGACTACAATATGCTTATGTCTGTGTTGAATGGGAACAATGTCATTATGCGCCCTTTGTCATGTTGAACGCATGCCCCACATTTAACTAGAAGGATAAGTCGTTCCGACCGTGAAGTCACACACTATTTCGGTCTGGAATTCGAATCCTACGCACTATATTGAAGATGTATAGGGGACAACAGGGTTGCGAATAGTAAACCCATGAAGGGAGGTGTTTAAAGTCCTGACCCTTCTTGGTAGTCGATCGGCCTCTGGGTACAGTGGTACCTTTCGAGACTGCGACATACTGAAATAGTGTCATGGTTATCTGTAGCTTACTTTAGCCGATGAGTGTGGTTTGTGTGGGGAATAAATCACCAGCCGGTTAGGAATTGATTTGAATCACCATCGCTCCTAGACAATAAATAAGCACTTGACTTAAAGCTTCGTTGTAGTGATACTGAAGATGAACACGAGGATGATAATATTGATTTTGTTGGTAAGGCTAAACCTCATCTAATTGTATGTTTTTATCTGTAGTTCTTAATCACTATTCCAGGATTGTTTTAGATAGGTGATAATCTAGTCTGGATAGGCTAAGTATCTATCTAAAACTTGTAGCTAGTAATTAAAGATATTCTATACATGTTACTTATGCTTTTACACAAATATGTTTCATGCCAGCACTATTTATTATATCAGCATTGCATCCTCCTTGGTGTTATTTTATTTTACCGTAAGTCGGATAAGTCTAGCTGAATATATTATCATACTTAGGGCTTTGTTCCTATTATTGTTGCAAATGGTCAGATGTATTATGGTTATTGCATTAATTGTCTCTACCCCGCGGCTAGAGACTATTAGACCACGAACATGGTCTCCTCACACCTCATCGTTTGCTTTTAGTGGATTGACTACAGACTAGCAATGTATTATGAATTAAGTGTGTGTGAGTAGAATTAAACTATTTTAACTTTCGTGACTTATTTGCAAACCTGGTATTGTAATAACTCTGTATTAGAACTTAGATGTATTCTATTTTTGAACTGGATGTAATATGTGAAATGTGGCTGCTAAACTATGTACGAACCTGGCTAAAATGTTTGAAATCCCTCGAGATTTCACGGAGTACCAGGTTTATATGGGCTCAAGTGTGCTAATTCAACTACTCCGACAAAGGTTTTTTCAGACTGGTGTTCCTATAAATTGGTATGTTCTGTTACAATCTAGGCCTCCTAGCCTTGGTGGGAGCTGGCCAGAGTGATTGTTTCCGTCATTTGATTGATAGGGTGGTTACTCGAATTACTGGATGGAAGGGAAAAACTCTCAGCTTTGGGAGGGAAGGAAACTCTTATAAAATCTTTAGCTCAGGCCATCTCAGTATATGCGATGATGGTGTTTAGAATTCTGACAAATATATGCAAAGGAATTAGAAGTGTTATCTCGCAGTACTGGTGGGGGATGAGGAAGATCATAAGAGAATCCATTGGTAGAGGTGGTGGAAGATGTGTATGCCAAAGTGCAAAGGCGGTATGGGATTCCGAGATTTGCTGTGCTTCAATCACTACGTGAAAAGGGCTCTATAAGTACGAGGCCCTTTTCACTGTAGGGGCGGCTGATGTTGGAGCCGCCCTTACAGTGACATATTGGTACCCATCGTTACCAGCCGCCCCTACAAAACACTGTAGGGGCGGCTGGTGATTTAGCCGCCCCTGCAGTGCTCCACTGTAGGGGCGGTTGGTGATTGAACCGCCCCTACAGTACAGTGGACATCCGAATAAAACACACAACCAACATTCTTCCAGCTCGAGACACACTATTCAACCCGAGAAAAAAAGGTTGGAAGGCCTTGGGCTCCTCCTAAAACTTGGTCCACTAAGGGGGGAGGTTTTGATCTCAAATACTTTGATGGAGAGTTTGTAGAAGGTGAACGCATCTTGGCCCCTAGTGGTTTCGGTGATTGGATGAAACACAAGATTACTGTGACTAATGTGTGTTTTGCAGAAACAGAGATGAGTTAGGTCACGGTAATGGCGAAGATACGGGCATATGGAGTTCATGTCCCCTGGCGATGGAAATCATTTCGGTTTTCAAATGACGGACGACGAAGACGGTGGTAGGCTAGGCTAAGTGTCGCATGGTGTTGGAGGACACTTAGGTAGTCTTAGGTCTTTGTTTTTCCTTTGGCCGTACTATAAAGAGGGGTGTGAATCAGTAGCTTGACCTAGATGAGTCTATTGAGGTAGGTGTGGTGCACACTTGTTATTTCATAGCCCTAGGTAGCTCAGAGAGATGCCTTATGTCGAGAGGAACAAAAGTCGTTAAGACCGCGTCGCGATCCGAGTTGATCTTGCCCTTGGTGTGGGCATCGGATGCTGGATCAGTGGGCATCAGAGGCTCCGATGCCCACATCGACCTAGGGTTTGGTCTGGTGCGTGGCATCGGAGGCTCCGATGGTGACACATCGGATCGTCCGGTGTTACTGTTCACTTGGGAGTAAACTGTGCAGGGCATCGGACGCTGAGGGACAGCGTCCGATGGCCATGCAGAGAGGTTCCAGAGAGGTCTTTTCGGCATCGGACGCGTCCGATGCAGGGGCATCGGACGCGGGGAGCGTCCGATGCTCCATAAACATGTCTGACAAGAAGGTACAGTAGACCGTTGGACGGGGTCATCGGAGCGTCCGATGCCTGGCATCGGCGCGTCCGATGCCCCCGCAAAATACCTGTCTTGTGCTGATTTTGGATGGCCGGGTTGAGGGGTATATATACTTCCTTGCCTCCATCCATTTGAGTGTTCTTGCCACTTCCATCAGCTGAGAAACACCTAGTGAGTGTGAGTGAGTGCAAGAGCCCTAGTGAGGTTGAGTGATTTGCTAATTGTGAGAATTGTACACCTCCTAGTGAGAATTGAGTAGCAAGTGTGCATCCATCCATCTCTTTGGCCTTGTCTCGGTCAAGTGAGAGTTCTAGTTTGTTACTCTTGGTGATCGGCATCACCTAGACGGCTTGGTGGCGATCGGAGAGCTTGGTGATCATCCGGAGGCATTGTGGATGACCCAAGCCAAGTTGTGACCGGTAGTGAGCGATTCACCGGGCCGGAGTGGCGAAGAATCAGCTCGTAGTGAGCACTTGATCCTTGCGCGGATCAAGGGGGAGCGATACCCTTGCGCGGGTGCTCCAACGAGGACTAGGGGGGTGTGCCGACACCTCGATACCTCGGCAAAAAGATCGTCGAGTCATCTCTACTCTTTTACTTACGCATTTACTTTCAAGCAATTCAATTTCGCATTTTCTACTTGTTGTTCATTCTATATTCACTACTGGAGAACGGGCCTTTAGCCCCGGTCGAAAATGGCCTTTAGCTCCGGGCATGGAGCCGGGGCTAAGGAATCGGGACTAAAGGTCCGACCTTTAGCCCCGGTTCCCGGCCCCGGGGCTAAAGGGGGGACCTTTAGCCCCGGTTGGTAATACCAACCGGGACTAAAGAGGGGACCTTTAGCCCCGGTTGGTAATACCAACCGGGACTAAAGACTGGCCTCTTTAGTCCTGGTTGGTATTACCAACCGGGGCTAAAGACCTTTTTTCTTTTTCTTTTCTTTTTCTTTTCAATTGGCTATTGTTTTCAGTTTTTCAATTACATTAGGTTTTCTAATACGTTTTCTTCGATGCTAATATATTACATTAGGATTTCTAATACGTATTCTTCGCTGCTAATGTATGTATCCACATATATATACACATAAAATTTATAATTACACACATAAAATATGAAACTATATATATATGGGCTAGCTATACATATTATGTGTATAATATTTTTATGCACATAAAATTTACAGCATTATCCATGCATCCTTGGTATTTACAACACAAATATTGACCGTCACTTAAATGTCATACAAATGGTCGTCTTGGTTTGGTTTCAATATTGGTTCTTCCGGGTTATAGTAGAACTCGGTGCCGGCTTTGAGGACATGGTCATTAAGAACTCCTGCGATTGTCTCTTGAATTCCTTTCAGGCGCACCATGTCCAACACCTGGTTCTTCAACCATAGCTCCTTCTGTCTCTCTAGAGGAGTTCTTTTGGCATACACCGAGAGAAACTCGCAAACGTAGTACCCACACAAATTGTTCCCTGGTGGTTGTCGTAGAACCCACTGCACGATGTAAAAAGATATTACTCTCATCATCTCGCGCGTGTGATGAAAGCATGCTACAGTGGTAAAGACGCGGGGAGATAGTACTACTTACTTGTAATTGGATAGGACGAGGAAGTGTCGCCTTCAAATCCGGACGGTGTTTCGGAACGAACCAAGCTCAAACCCTGCACAATATAATATTGGATCGTAATTAACTATTGCAGATTTAAAGTGTAGAAATCAATATTTAGAGATCGAAAGTTACCCCTGGATAATGTCTATGATATCTTGATAATCTCCCAGTGGTTTTCTCAACGAGTCATAGATTATCAATTGACTTTCGGAGAGATCGAAGACGATCAATATCCAGTGATAGCTGCATTAATTTGCTTATATAGTCAACATATATCATAGAAATTGAGTAAGTAAAAATAAATATGCACATGATAACAACACCCACCTAAAGTTGTATGGGAAGAGTATATATCTTTTGTTCTTTTTGTTCACCAAGAACCTTCGGAGATTCCTCCCTGTTTCATTTCTCCATATATCATAGGCGGGATCTTTCTTTGGGACCGAGAATACGATATATGGATCAATGAAACCAACCTCCTTGTCATTTCTACGTGCGAGGTCTCTCATCATGTTTCTGCATATGTATATAGGCACGCTAGCTAGTGTTAGCATAATTACATTTACATATACATATGCTAGAGTGAGATAATTAAAACGAAGGATCACTTACAAACAGAAGAGGCTGACTAGAGATTTGTCTAGAGCATCCAGGTGGCATAGCTGGTGTAACTCATTGAATTGGATAAGTATAATGTCATCACCACGGAAGTAATGATGGTCTCTAATTCTGACGCATATCCAATCATCCGCTTTTTTGGTACACGCTGCCATGTACCACTGGTTTAACAAGTACATTTGAGTGCCAAGTTCTGTGAGGGCCGTAGGGTTGTATAGACTCTGGCCATATACATAATTCTTCTTCCACTGATCAACTTGCGGAGCAGTTTCAATGGGTGCTTCACCGAGCATTTGTGACAAGGTTAGACCAGTTTCTGCGAAAAATGCATCAAGATGCTCAGGATTCACCTCAAGTTGTTCTAGCGCTTTCAAGTTAGAACCATATTCATTCACAACTAGCGGGGGCACTGATTGTTTCGATTGTTCCCCGAGCTGTGGGACACCCTTGCTTGCTCTCTTCTGTTTCTGCTTCGCCTCCTCAAGTGACTTGGTCATAGTGCGGTCATAGTCTGATGGTGGCGATTTCTTACGAGAATCACGCACTTTTTTCTGATGAGCATCCACCTTTTTCCTGAGCATATCAGGACGTACAAAAAGGTACGGCTTCTCTGGGTTTTTCTTTGCTTTTTGTTTAGCCTCGACGTCCGCCCAAAATTTGTCCAAATCTGCTTTCGCTGCAGCATTTGTTTCCTCATCAGTCATATCATAGGGAAGTTTCGTCTTCTGAGGAACAGCTTGATGTCTTTCTGCAGAGGCTTTCTTCTTTGGTGGCGGTGGGGCCGATGCCTTCATTTTTGTGGCTGGCCTCTTCTTTGATGGGGCCGGTGGTGGGGAAGCCCGTGGTGGAGGAGATGGGGCCGGTGGCGGGGATGGAGCCCGTGGTGGAGGAAATGGGGCCGGTGGCGGGGGATGGAGCCCGTGGTGGAGATGGAGCCGGTCGTGGAGGGGATGGAGCCGATCGTTGAGGGGATGGAGCCGGTGGGGATGCAGCTGTGTCTTTCACTGCATCGCCCGCAGCACTATGATGACTATGTGGTGAATGGATAATTGGACTTAGGTGCGGAGAGGTCCTGCTATGAAAACAACATAGTATGAGTAAACAATTATTTAATTAAGTCAATACATAACTAGTGAAAAAATGTTTCATTGACTTTCATCTGCACCTAGGGTTAGTTTGCTGAGGAGGAGGAGGAGGTGATGCCCTAGGAATAATGATATAGCGCTTACGCCAACATATGAATGCCTTCTCCGCTTCTCCTAAAGTCTTCTCACCATCACCTCCTTCAATGTCAAGAGTCACATTGCTATGCCCTTTCAATACTCTATCCAACGAGACACTAGCATAACCAGGTGGTACCAATGCCCCATGGCATCTTGGTGTCTTCGTAGGGTCAATAGGAGATACGACACCAATAGCCACCATTATTGTGTCATTCCCTTGTGGAATGTGCAGCTCACAGGTCGTGAGAGGATCAGTGATGTCATCCACGGGGAAGCGCAGCCCTGCGTCACCTTGAATCGTTGGCACCTCCGTGGAAGCGCAACTGCTTTTCAACTGATCACCAGGGGTGCTAGTGTTGACTCCTGGCTCTGATGCAGATTGCCTTTGCAGGGAACTCACTGCTAAATGCACTTGCCTTTTGATTTCCTCACTCATTTTGTCTTCAAGTGCCTTTTCTCGCTCTACCGCTTCACGAGCCGCGGCCTGTGACTGAATAACCATTTCCTCCATCCTTCGCATCCGCTCTACCTCCTCCTGCCTCTTTCTTGTGCGGCTTCTATAGGTCTCTTTGTCTTGTGGGAAGGCATGCTCCCACGACACCTCCCCATAGCCTCTTGTTCTCCCACCATGTTCAGGATTCTCTAGGGCGTATGTAAGCTCATCCTTTTCTCTGTTCGGCTGCCACGTGCCACTGTTAGCCATGTCTCGAGCATAAGCTAGTCTTTCTGCTGCTCTTTGGAGTTTTGTGCCATACACTACCCCTCCTGTCTGTAGGTCCAGACTTCCTCCATGACCAAAAAACCAATACTTGGCGCGCTCAGGCCAGTTTATTGAATCTGGTTCGATGCCCTTGGCTAGAATCTCCCGTTCCATTTTTTCCCACTTGGGAATGGCACTCTTGTAGCCACCTGATCCCAAGTGATGGTGGTATTGTTTTTGTCGGGCATTCTGTTGGTTCATTCTGACACGTGCCTCACCCTCTTCTGATTTCTTGAATTCTACAAACTCATCCCAAAAAGGCCTCAACTTGACGTAGGCCTTGGTGTTAAAATCCGGAGTTAGGTCCTTCTTGATAAATGTGTTGTACAATTTCTTCTTCCAGCCCTGGAATAGTGTTGCCATTTTCTTCATAGCCCAATCCCGAACTCTTACCTTCAAATTTCTATCTTCTATTTCAAGCGTGAAATGTGCAAGGACATCTTGCCAAACCAGTTCCTTATCACGATCAGAGACAAAACTTATATGAGGAGCACTTCTCTTTTCCTTCCATTCACGAGCATTGATCGGGATCTTATCCCTTACGAGATACCCATAGTGGTTAACGAATTTCTGTGCATGTTCTCCAAGCACTTGGCCTGTTTCCTCGTTGAATTCTGAGATAATGTATCGGCCATCCAACGGCTTCTTCGGACCTCGTACGGTCCTACTCTTCCCGGTAGTCGTTGTCGATCCAGAGGGCTACGTATGTAGGAACAATAGATTATAAATACATTTACAAATTGATTAGAATTTTATGTGCTCATAGAGATTGTAGGTATACCTCGCCAGTATTTTCTTGCATAATTTCTTCATAATCGATAAAGTATTGACTGCCGTCATCTACTTCTTGATTATTGTTATCGTCACCTGCTACATCTGGGTTAGCGGCGCTGTTGATTAATTCGTACATTTCCTCCTCCATGTTGTCAACTGGGTCGGCCATTTCTGCGAATAACATGGAGGATAATAAACACTATATTTTTGCAAATAACGTATATTCATACAGACCATGGAGGATAAAGACCATGGAGGGTTAAGGGTTTAGGGTTTTGGGTTTAGGGGTTAGGGGTTAGGGGTTAGCGATTAGGGTTTAGGGTTAGGGGTTAGCGGTTAAGGGTTAAGGGTTAGGGGTTAGGGGTTAGGGGTTAGCGGTTAGGGTTTAGGGGTTAGGGTTTAGGGTTCGGGGTTCGGGGTTTTGGGTTAGGTGATTATTCTATACACATTCGTAAAAACATATACACGACATCAATGTTGTCAACTGGGTCGGCCATTTCTGCGAATAACATGGAGGATAATAAACACCATATTTTTGCAAATAACGTATATTCATACAGACCATGGAGGATAAAGACCATGGAGGGTTAAGGGTTTAGGGTTTTGGGTTTAGGGGTTAGGGGTTAGCGGTTAGGGTTTAGGGTTAGGGGTTAGGGGTTAGGGGTTAGCGGTTAAGGGTTAATGGTTAGGGGTTAGGGGTTAGCGGTTAGGGTTTAGGGGTTAGGGTTTAGGGTTCGGGGTTCGGGGTTTTGGGTTAGGTGATTATTCCATACACATTCGTAAAAACATATACACGACATACATATATCTAATTGATTATGCTAAGTCATTATTCCATACACATTCGTAAAAACATATACACGACATAAACATATCTAATTGATCATTCCTTCTCCATCACAAGGGACACACCGTTGAGGAGAGGACGACGACAGACGACGACGAGGATGACGTTGCGGTGAGGAGGTGAGCACGACGACGAGGATGACGTTGCGGTGAAGATGACGACGGACGGCGGCGAGGTCAACGCGACCAATCTCTTTTTATCTACATGTCACATATTTTTTGTTAGATTAAAAAACATGATTTATATAACTATATATTTATATAAATATATATTCATTTTTCTATAAACATATATACACTGCGGTGCATTAATAACATTTTCTGATATTCATTTTCTATAATCATTCATTTTCTATATATATCTTTTTTATTTTTCTATAAATATATATGTATTTATAATCATTTTTCTATAATCATTCATTTTCAATATATATCATTTTTTCTTTCATTCTTCCTGCACACCACGTTGTCTTTTGTTGGGCACACACACAGTGCACACACACGCACACACACAGTGCACACACACGCACTGCACACACACGCGCACTGCACACAACACGCACACACACAGTGCACACACACGCACTGCACACACACGCACTGCACACAACACGCACACACGCACACACACAACGCACGCACTGAGCACGGCGGCGCGACCGCGCCCGGCCTCCTCACCGGCGGCGCGAGAGGACGAGTTGTGCGTGGCCGCCGAGGCAGGCGGCCGCTGAGGCCGGCGAGGGCCGGCGAGGGAGAGAAGAGGAGGCGTCGGCGCAGCCACGCGAGAGGACGATGGCGAGGCGGACGTCGGCGAGGGATGCGGCGGGACAACGGCGGCGCGGCACTCGATCGGAGACGACGAGGGAAGCGGCGGCGCTGCGAGCGGTTTGACGTCGATCTGAGGAAGAAGGAGGGCACTGTGCCCTATATACGCGGGGAACCTTTAGTCCCGGGCCGTGGCACCACCCGGGACTAAAATACCTTTAGTCCCGGGGCGTAAGCCCGCCCGGGACTAAAGGCTTGGACCTTTAGTCCCGGGCGGGCTTACGCCCCGGGACTAAAGGAACCTTTAGTCCCGGGTGGTGCCACCGCCCGGGACTAAAGCTTTTTTTCCCGCCACTGTTTTGGGCTTTTTCTATTCTGGTTTTTGTATTAGCTACCTTTAGTCCCGGGCGGGCTTACGCCCCGGGACTAAAGGTTCCTTTAGTCCCGGGTGGTTCTACCGCCCGGGACTAAAGGTTTATATTTTGGGTTTTGTATTGGGTTTTGACTATATTAATATGCTGTAATATTTGTTAATTAAATAGTAAATTAAATATTAGGTATAAAATTACTTAAAAATGACAGTTGTATTTCCTTTTACCTTATTGTATAGTAGAAAAATTTGTAACATAAATTCTTTTCTTTTCTTATAATAATGAATATAAATGTAAATAACAATTCATATTTTGTTAATGCAAAAATATAATGTTAAATTTAAATATCTGAAACAACTGGTTCTCGATAGGAAGATTATTTTTGCATTATCTGAACGTTAAATTTTGGGTTGTTTATCTTTCATTGTCCAAATGCACGATAGCGAAATTCACTGTTAAATTGCAGTTTAATTTAAAAAGATAAATTTGTGTAGTTCATATACGTTTCTGTGTCGTATTGGTCTCAAACTTTTTCTTAGGCTATCGCGTGGCACGGGTGAGGCAACCAACAAGTTTGTGATTTTTCAGAGATAGTTTAATTGAATTACCGTGCACCGTCACCCAATAATTATAGGGTCAACTGGGCCTACCACCAAAATAATCCAGAATGGTGCCAAACTTTTACACGGGATCTTGAATGGCCTGGGAAGAAGAACGTTGTGGAGGTTGATGAAAAACCGCAGAGGCATCAATTTGGGCTCATATGCTTGCCAAAAATAAATCAAGTCATTTCGACACCGACATCAATAAACCATGACTATCCATAATCATTATTAATTACACAAAAAATCTAATACATAATATTGGTTAAAACATCACTATATATCAAGCGGGTACACTGGTGATCTTCTTCTTGACGTATGTCCCTTGGTTATGATCATGTCGTAACCATGGAGCCTCCTCAGCATTTAGCAGGATGCTTGGGTCTTTGCTCACACTGAAGGGTGGTATCCGGTCATCCCTTTCATAATCTTCCGACATGTCTGACTTGTCCTCAATTCCCACGATGTTTCTTCTTCCTGAAAGAACTATGTGGCGTTTCGGCTCTTTGGTTGATTTATCGTCATTTTTTCCTCTCCTGGGCTTTGTAGACATGTCTTTCACGTAGAACACCTGATTCACATCAGCAGCAAGGACGAATGGTTCATCTTTGTATCCAATATTGTTGAGATCCACTGTTGTCACTCCATACTCCTTGTCAACTGTTACTCCGCCTCCGGTCGTCTTGACCCATTGGCATCGAAACAAAGGGACTTTAAAATTAGGTGCGTACTCTAGTTCCCAAATCTCCTCTATACGGCCATAATATGTTTGCCTCTTCCTATTTGGGTCTGTGGCATCTACGCGAACACCACTGTTTTGGTTCGTGCTCCTTTGATCTTGGGCAATGGTGTAAAATGTGTTTCCATTTATCTCATACCCTTTGTACGTGAGGATGTGCCATGACGGTTGCCTAGCCAACAAATATAGTTGCTCATCAATATTGTTATTACCCAGACATTCCTTTCGCAACCAAGTGCTAAAAGTATTCATGTGCTCACGTGTTATCCAAACTTCATTCTTCTCTGGAAATTGGGATCGTAGGAACTCCTTGTGTACATCGATATATGGATCCACCACGGTTGAGTTTTGAAGAACTGTGTAGTGCGCTTTATTGAAATAATCGTTCCCCGTACCGATATATGTTTTCTTCCCTAGTGTCCCCTTTCCACACAGCCTCCCCTCGTGCCGCGATTCAGGAACACCAATCGGGTCAAGGTCAGGAATGAAGTCAACACAGAACTCAATGACCTCCTCTGTCCCGTAGCCCTTGGCGATGCTTCCTTCTGGCCGAGCACGTTGGTGAACATATTTTTTCAGTACTCCCAAGAACCTCTCAAAGGGGAACATGTTGTGTAGGAACACAGGACCGAGAATATGAATCTCCTTGACCAGGTGAACTAGGAGGTGTGTCATGATATTAAAGAAGGATGGAGGAAACACCAACTCAAAGCTCACAAGGCATTGAACCACATCATTCTGTAGAGTAGCCAGTTCTAGTGGATTAATTGCCTTCTGAGAAATTGCATTAAGGAATGCACATAGCTTCACAGTGGCCAGGCGTACATGTGGAGGTAGAATTCCTCTTAAAGCAACCGGTAGCAATTGCGTCATAAGCACGTGGCAGTCATGCGACTTTAAGTTTAGGAATTTCTTGTCTTGCATATTTATTATTCCCCTTATATTGGAGGAGAATCCAGATGAGACCTTGATGCTGTTGAGGCATTCAAACATGATTTTCTTCTCTTCATTGCTAAGAGTGTAGCTAGCAGGTCTTAAGTAATGGCGTCCATCATCTGTCTTCTCTGGATGTAGGTTGTCTCATTCTTTCATGCGCTGCAACTCTTGTCGTGCTTCAAGTGTATCCTTAGACTTCCCATACACACCCATGAATCCTAGAAGGTTGACACAAAGATTCTTTGTCAGGTGCATCACGTCGATCGCGTGGCGGACCTCTAGTACATGCCAATAGGGTAGCTCCCAAAATATTGACTTCTTCTTCCACATGAGTGCGTGTCCCATAGCGTCTTTTGGAACAGGTTCACTGCCAGTGCCCTTTCCAAAGACTACCTTCACATCCTTGACCATCTCAAGTACATCTTCCCCAGTTCTGTTGCGAGGCTTGCTCCGGTGGTCTGCCTCACCTTTAAAATGCCTGCCTTTCCTTCTAACCTGGTGATTCACAGAAAGAAATCGACGATGCCCAAGGTAGACTACCTTTCTACATTTTTTCAAATATACACTATCCATGTCATCAAAACAATGTGTGCATGCATTATATCCCTTGTTTGTCTGTCCTGAAAGATTACTTAGAGCAGGCCAATCATTGATGGTTACGAACAACAATGCTCGCAGGTCAAAGTGTTCCTGTTTGTAATCATCCCACACGCGTACACCTGATTTACTCCATAAAAGTAGCAGTTCCTCAACTAATGGCCTTAGATAGACATCGATGTCATTGCCAGGTTGCCTCGGGCCTTGGATGAGCACTAGCATCATAATGAACTTCCGCTTCATGCATAACCATGGAGGAAGGTTGTAGATACATAGAGTAACAGGCCACGTGCTATGACTACTGCTCTGTTCCCCATAAGGATTCATTCCGTCCGTACTTAAAGCAAACCTTAAGTTTCTAGCGTCTTTTGCAAATTCCGGGAATTCTCTGTATATTGCTCTCCATTGGGACCCATCAGCAGGGTGTCTCAACATGTTGTCTACCTTACGGTCTTCTTTGTGCCATCACACCAACTTTGCATGGTCCTTGTTTCTGAACAGACGTTTCAGGCGTGGTATTATAGGAGCGTACCACATAACCTTGGCAGGAATTTTCTTCCGGGGACGTTCTTCACCCTCAACATTGCCAGGGTCATCTCGCCTGATCTTATATCGTGACACGTTACATACAGGGCATTCATCCAAATTCTCGTATTCCTTGCCACGATACAGGATGCAGTCATTAGGACATGCATGTATCTTCTGGATTTCTAAACCCAAAGGACAGACAACTTGTTTTGCTTCGTACGTAGTGGCGGGCAGTTCGTTAGGTTTCGGAAGCATCTTTTGTTTTATAATTTTTAATAATTGTCCAAATGCCTTGTCAGATACACCATTTTGTGCCTTCCATTGTAGCAACTCAAGTGTTGTACCCAACTTTTTTTGTCCATCTGCAGCAGACGGGTATAGTAATTTCCTGTGATCCTCTAGCATACAGTCAAACTTAGCCTTCTCCTTTTGACTTTCGCAATCTCCTTGTGCATCACGAATGACATCACCAAGAGCATCATCTTCAGCGAGTGTGTCTTCTGCACTTGCCTCTTCTTCACCTTCCCCATTGCAGTATCACCAAAGTCACCGTATTGAGCAATAATGTCATCGTCAGGGTCCAATTGTTCTTCTTCACCTTCTTCCATCATAACCCCAGTTTCTCCATGCTTCGTCCAACAACTATAGTTTGGCATGAAACCCGACTTGAACAAGTGTGAGTGAAGACTCCTTGAGCTATAATATTCGTTCGAATTATTACAAAGGGCACATGGGCAGCACATAAAACCATTCCGCTTGTTTGCCTCGGCCACTCTTAAAAAATAATGCACGCCATCAATGAACTCTTTTGAGCGACGATCGGCATTGTACATCCAGTGACATGTCATCGTCTGCATTATATGACATATCACATAATTATATCTCTCATTCTTATAAACAAATGAAATTATAAAATGACTGGCATGAAATTTAGTAAGAATCACTGGTGGCATAAAAATAGTAGCAGTTGAACTTGTCTAATTAATTATTACATCAAGATAACAGTGCAGCCTAATCCACTTGGCCACAACCAAAGCAACTAACAACACCTGCACATTTTTCCCGCATCACAGTCCAACAAGATGGACTGCCTGCCACTCCAACCTGATAGGAAGGTAAGGTAGGGGTAGGTGCAGTAGGAATTGAGTTGATTCTTGAGTTGAAAGCCTCTAGAGCTGCAGAAGCTTCCTCAAAAGACTTGTACTTTTTATGCACAGCTCCCTTAACTTTGAGGACATACTGACTGCACTCAGCCCAGCTGGTGTAAATACCTGGCTTGGTACCCACGAAAACAACATACCAAGCAGACATCCTTCTGCATTTTGTAAACTAAAGTATTATATATTTCTAATTTCTGTAAACAAATAATTTAACTGATCTCTATTTCTCCAAAATAATAAAATAAACTAATTAAACCGGTCACATTTTGTAAACTAAAGTATTATATATTTTTAATTTCTGTAAACAAATAATTTAACTGATCTCTATTTCTCCAAAATAATAAAATAAACTAATTAAACCGGTCACATTTTGTAAACTGAAGTATTATATATTTCTAATTTTTGTAAACAAATGATTTAACTCATCTCTATTTCTCAAAAAAAAAACTAATTAAACCGGTCACATTTTGTAAACTAAAGTATTATATATTTCTATTTTTTGTCAACAAATGATTTAAATGATCTCTATTTCTCTAAAAGATTAAAATAAACTAATTAAACGGTCATATTTTGTTTTTAGAGTAATAATTTGAACTATCAAGTCAATGAACTCAAAATATCTACAAAAATAAAAAACTTAAGCTAGTAACCTTTCGAGAAGTCGATGGCGGTGTAGATGTGATGAAATAAATCAATCGCCGGAGATGTGTTAACAAACAAAAATCACCGGAGAAGACAACAAACAAGCAAGCAAGTGACTGAATCAAAAAAATGAAGAGCTCGGGCACGGCTGGAGGTGGAAGAACAGTTCAAATATAGGGAGGGACATTTAGCCCCGGTCCTTATTCCCAGCCGGGGCTAAATGTTGGCATTTAGCCCCGGCTGGATACACCAACCGGGACAAAACCTTTTAGTCCCAGTTGGTGTTACCAACCGGGGCTAAAGATGCCTACATTTAGCCCCGGCTAGATACACCAACCGGGGCAAAACCTTTAGTCCCGGTTGGTGTTACCAACCGGGGCTAAAGGCCGGTCTTTAGCCCCTGTTGGTAACACCAACCGGGACTAAAGGTCTCTCTGACAAATGAGCCGTTGGGCTGGGGAACTTTAGCCCCGGTTGGTGTTACCAACCGGGGCTAAAGACCTTTCTAGTCCCGGGCGCAAAATTTTCCGTGACTAAAGCTGATTTTGCAAATCGTCCAAAGGCCTGTTGTCTAGTAGTGATTGAATTGCTTTGCTAGAGTAGGAGTGGCTTAGACTTGGTCTTTTGTGCGGTAGAATAAATTGAATCACTCTTCTAGGCACTAGGGGGTTAATTGAGGCTTGATAGATTTTATTATTGCAAGAAGTTTTAGAAAAGCCCAATTCACCCCCTCTTGGGCATCTTGATCCTTTCAGAAGGTAAGAAAATGCTATTCCAATCATTTTTTTTAAGTTTTAATGGTGGATGGATGGACTTATATATATATATGTTATGTCTAGATTCATATAGTAAAATCTATGAATCTAGAAATGTCAAAATATATTATACTTTAGGACGGAGGGAGTATTACGGTAACTACTTGGAGCCCGGCCGACCAATTCTCGATAGACTAATTTTTAGTCAAAATGCATGCATGGCTTGATTAGAAGATGTGAAGAGATGCATGTTTGTACTCCATATGCCACATGAAAGACCCTGGGCCGGTGGCCGGGCTCCCCCAGGACATGCTACAGTACTTGATTAAAAAACAAATTCTGATACTTAAAAATCCTACTCATTTCTCTCTCAGAAAAATACAAATACTACTTAAAAAGAAAGGTTGTTTTCTAAAAAACTAAAAAAGCTACGAAATAAGGTAGTACAAAGATGAGGTAGAAAGCACACTCCGCTTAGGATAGTTTAAAACTTAAAAATAGATTGATTAGCACTAATTACACTGAATGTTGGGGCACTATTTTAGTTTATTAAAAATAGATTAATTATAAAACTAATTACATCACTGCACAATACTTAACGAGATGAAACTATTAAGCCTAATTAATTTATCATTAGCACATATTTACTGTAGCACCACATTGTCAAATCATCGACTAATTAGACTCTAGATTCGTCTAATGAAGTAGATTTCGACTGGCAAATTAGTTTTTATAATTACTCTATATTTAATACTCCATGCATTTGTGTCTCAATATTCGATATGATAGGTAAAAAAAATTAGGAAGACATCTAAACAGGGTCTTAGTTGATATCCTATTTAATAAACATAGAAAACCCTATATAGTTCTCATGCTGAGAGTGACTTTGCTATTAGCATGACGTTTTATCTCGCCCAGACTCTCTAAAATTTCTGGCTCCGCCACTGATTTTGTAGTTTTAATGATGGTCTATTTCCTATTGTTCACTAATATATTAGTTATTATAAATGGGCAACTATATATGAAGCTTTAATCATCATATCCAAATAAAATTTCCAAATTTTTTAATTGTCTCATTGCTGTAGATTCAGAAAAGGGGAGGACTTGAACGGCATATGTTGATCTACCAAGTGGTTAGATACATTAGAAAACACATTTGAGAATTTGTGTTTATAGGATAAAATATTTTTCAAAGTAAATTTATTCAGATCAAAATATTCAAAGTAATTTTTCTGTTCATTTTCTTGTCCGCTGTGTCCATTCATTGGATCCATGCCAAGATTCAAATTAAGATGAATATAGTAAATATAAGGAGATGAAATTAATTATTACATAAGTTTTTTAGACGAATTATTATGTAAGTTTATGCCACACTACAACTCCTACTAGCGCCGCCCCTTCTCGTCCCCGAGCCGTGCGACCGTGCCCTCTACATAAATCTGAGCCTGAATCGTGTCTGGCTGCGTCCTTACCTAATTCAAAAATTATAAAAACATGTGTATATAAAAGATAAACATTTTTCATGTTACCTAGTTATTTTTTGAGCCTCCCTTTACTTAGATATTTCAAAAATAAAAATAAAAAATAATTTGAGTTGTCCATATATAAAAAATTATAGATATATTACATGTATTTATATATTGATAGTTTTGAAAAATAATAATTATGAACTTCGTTCGAACAAGCATTGGACCCGTTCCTATACTCAGCCAAACAAGCTAAAGTACCCATATAGGATTATTGATACAAGACACAAGCAAAGAAGAAAAAAAAAGAGAAAAAAAAAGAAAACCCCCACCCGACCCAAACCCCCACCGTACCTCACTTTTCCCTCACTCTCTCTCTCCTTCTCCCTCTCTCGTCCTTGCACGCCGCCAGGGGCCGGGGCGCCGCGCTGCCCAGGGCTGGTTTACCCTGCCGCCAGGGGCTGGGGCCGGGCGCAGCGCCGCGCCGCACCGCCCGGAGCGGGTCCGCCCGGAGCCAGGGGCCGGGGCACCGCGCCGCGCTGCCACCGCCACCGCCAGGGGCCGGGGCGCCGCGCCGCCAGAGGCCGAGGTGCCACGCCACCAGGGCTGGGGCAGCCGCAGCCCGTCGAGCAAAGTGCAGCAGGCGGCAACTGCTGCTCCGAGGTTTGCCAACCCCTTCTCATTCCTTCCCGTTGTGCGAATCTGAGCACCCAACCCTAACTTTAGCTAATTGGCTATTTCTATTCCGATCTGATCTAATTACATGTTCATACCTATGTCCTTTATTGGATCTGCGCCTGCAGTTTCGTGTGCATTTCACTAAATGTTCGGTGCACCGGAAGTTTCCCAATCAAGAAAAAATGCTTAAGTGTATGTCTGGCAAAATTAGGATGTGTTTTAATCTCTTGTTAGAGTATGGAAGAGAGGCCATGTCGCTGGAAGTTTAATTTAAAGTGCACTGGATGTGTTTAGAATACGATCCCATGTCGCTGGAAGTTTAATTTAAAGTTGTTTTCCCATATCTACTCCTATGTCTGGCAAAATTAGGATGTGTTTTAATCTCTTGTAAGAGTATGATGAATCTTATAATCCAAAAAATTGATGGCAACAGACTGCTAGGTTAACTAGGAGAGACTTGCTTATGATTTACTTTTGGATATTTCAGTTTGTTATGATGGCAGCTTATGATTCATAACAGACTTGCTTATGATTTACTTTTGGATATTTCAGTTTTTGACTGGTTTCGAGCGGTTATGAACATTAGTTTACTGTACTTTTTATTATTGTACATTATACAAGATCCTTGGAGATAAAGAAACACAGTCGGTTCTTTATGTTAAATAAAAGGAAGCATGCTATATTGACCTGATAAAAAAAACATATTGCTACTACCCCTTGTTGCCTTTTGTCAATTCAGATCAAGCTAATTGCCAAATTCATTAACATGGTTTCACGAATGGTGCATTCATGTCCTTCGCAACTTATTTTTTTCTGCCAGGTTTTGAATTTATGCACACTGAATATGTCTAAGAATAATAGCAGGTAATCCTTTAACAGATCTGATCTAATTGCCTTTTCAGTTTACTTGTGAGCTGAAAGCATATTCTGTAAATAAAGAAATTGGACATTGTTGACATGAAATTTCTCGTGTTTCTCGATATTCACTACTTGTATCTCTTGGTGCCCAGGCATGTAAGATGTGGTGGGCAGTGCCAACAATGACATGAAGGAGAAGAAAGCACCGACACCATCCGCAACCATCTATTCTTCGAGACAAGGCCGAGTAAGAGGCTGTGTTGCATGTGTTTTTTTACTTTTTATTTATTTTGCCGAGAATGACATTTGTTGGAATTTAGTGTGCGTTTGTGGCATAGCTTTAGGACAAAGGTATTGATTTTGTAAACTGTGTGAATGTGATAGTCAACACTTTGTCACACCTTAGAGACATAGTTTTTTCTTGCTTAGAAAGCCCAGCATCTGTATCTTAGTGCAGACAGCTTTTGGTACAGTACTAGCTACAATTTATTGTGCCGCTACTCGCTAGTGCTTTCTCTCCGGAATGTGGTATATGCATCTTTGGCTGTCCTGCCTAAGAGGTTTGATTCTGATGAAATTCTAAATAAAAGCATGATTGGTTGCATTCTTGTTTCGTTGTGCGATGCTGCATGCTGTTTACAGGTCTGATCCTGGTTGCCGTAAAAACCCACCACTTTGAGTACTGCCGTGCATGTAGTAGCCTCTAGCCCTCTAGCATTAAAAGTGGACACTGCTCTTGGTTTCCAGACTTTACTGTTTCATGGATGGTCAAAGCCTATCACAATCGCTTCATACTTGCATCATCTGTCATATCATTATATCAAATATTAACTCTTCAAATGACATGGACCCAAAGTTATTTTGCCCTGAAAAGATCATTCTCATTCAGAGTTATTTTGCATTTTGGATGAGGTCTGGTACTCTGGTAGTCTGGTTGATTGGCTGAACCGTATATATCTACTATCTACTAAGACTGGTTATGCAAGAGTGCTTTACTGAGTTTTTAGCCTAGGGGATAAAACTTACCTGAATTCAGTTTTGCTCAAGCTTCTTTTCTCCTGTCACTTATATTATATCTCGTCCCATGGCTTGCAGCTACTCATCAGCAGCTGTTCAACGATATACTTCTCAAGATCAACAAGGAGTTGGCATACCTGCAGTTTGAGTTGCGAGCATGCATGAACCAATATGATGGAAAGGTGTACTATGGAGTAGTGAATAACATTGCCGATGAAGAATTGAAGCTCGGAACAAAGTATTCTGTGCCACAAGTTGAATACTACAAAGGGCTGGTATGTGATAGCTTGCTTTGTATAGTTCAATCTGACACTATGTATGCTCTGTCAACTTTCATATACGCTCATGTAATTGTACCATCAATGGTTCTTTATTGCAGCTAGAAGCAGTTGTTCAGGAAGCTGGAACCTTTGGACCATGTCGATTGAGGTCAGTCCATGCTGATAATTGATTGGTGACTATTGTAATGCTAATATTACCAATCAATTTAATAGTACCAATTACCGAGCTATGCCCTCCCAAGAATTTAAAAGTAGTACAAAATTAGTGAGGCTTCAGTTTAATAGAGAGCAGAGGGGATAAAGAAGCTAGACATTCTATCTACGTTGTAATAACCTTGCTTGTAGGCTCTACCTAAAACAACAAATTAATGTGACAGGAGGTAGTAGTATGTTCACAGTATTTTGGCTGACTTACTCTCAACTAACAAGCAGCTTAATTCAATCAGATTATCAGATTTTGGCATCAGATAAATATGTAGCAAGTATTTTGGCTGAATGTTTTTTGTATGTGCTTAGCCCAGGAAATTGATTACAGTTTTTGCAGGTAGAATGTCTGCCTGACCATCAATTAATGTTCCGCTGATTGTGAAGACCGGGAATTGGAGAAGTAACTTTATCTAGTCCTTATTTTAAAACCATGTCATGTGCATGTCATTTGAAAACTGTTAGCCATTTAGCAATATTCTTAGATATATACATGGTATGAATGCAATATTTATGCCACTGCTCATATGAGTTTACACTATTTATTATCACTGATAACGTTTTCTGGCATAGTGATATATGCTGTGCTGTAGTTTGAATTATATAAATATTTATTTTTTTGCTAGAAAATGCAGTGTAGGGGCGGCTCTAGATTGAACCGCCCCTATAGTGAGAGCCACTGTAAGGGCGGCTCAATCTAGAGCCGCCCCTACAGTGAGAGCCACTATAAGGGCGGCTGGTGATTGAACCGCTCCTACAGTGGATCCACTGTAGGGGCGGTTCAATCACCAGCCGCCCTTACAGTACATCTCACTGTAGGGGCGGCTGCTTTGTAGGGGCGGCTGCCCCAACCGCCCCTATAGTGGGTGCACTGTAAGTACACTTTGATAGGAGCGGTTGGGCCAGCCGCCTCTACAGTGCTTCTGGAGCCGCCCCTACAGTGACTGTGTGTAGTAGTGAATTTGGCTATGCCAGCAAAGCAGGTCTGGAGGCTCCTGAGTGACCCAAACTCTTTATGTGTTAGAGTGCTCAGAGCTCCATACTATCCTAATGGGAAATTGTTGAACGCAATACTGAAAAGTGGGAGTTCATATACCTGGCAGAGTATATTCGTGGGTCTCCAATGCTTCAAGCAAGGATACGTTTGGAGAGTGGGTGATGGTACACAAATAAAGATTTGGGAAGACAATTGGATACCGGGTTGTCATAATCTGAGAATTCAAACGACTAGGGGAAATAACTTGGTGATGATTTTTCCCGGCGCTTCCTTTCTTTACTGGCGGTTTTAGTTACCACGCGCCTGTAGAAATAAAACGGTGGGCCTCAAGTCTAGAACCGCCTGTAGAAATGGATTTCTACAAGCGGTTGTCTTAACAAACTTTAACAAACTGCCTTTAGAAATCCATTTTTACATGCGGTTCGTTAAGACAACCGCACTACATGTGTTTTTTAAAATTCGATTTTTTCAAACAATCTCGGATGAGAAAACACCTAAAATAAAAGTTATTCGTCTCGAAAAATTATGAAACTTTGTAAATTATAATTTTTTAATTTGAAGTCATCTTGTCAACGAAAAATATATTTGAATGGTCTCAAATTTGAAATTCAAATTTTGTAAACGACCTCGGATGGAGAAATAACCAATACAAAAGTTGTTCGTCTTGAAAAGTTATGAAACTTTGTAGTTGACAACTTTTTAATTTGAAATAATTTAGGACCTCAAATAAACAAATTACACTCGGGTTTGTATAATATGTGGAGAACCGAAAAAGTATATGAACACATGTGAGTGTGTGGTGCAGTGGAAGAGGAGCTTCCACACGAACCCGAGGTTGTGGGTTTGAATCCTACCGACCGCGTTAGCCGCAAATTTTACGCGAAAAATGCCACGATTTATGACTTCAACGGAGACGGGCGGACGCTAGGCGGTTGGGTTAACACAGGCAGTTCGCTATGTCAACCGCTTGTGGAAATGCCTATTTTCACAGGCGGTTCGCTAAGTCAACCGTCTGTGCTGTGCTCCTATTTCTACTGGCCTTCAGTGCAGGCGGTTCAAAAAAAACGCTCGTAGAAATGAGTCTACAACCGCTTGTATAGCGTTGTTGTGTACTAGTGTGAATTGATCAATCCAATAACATGGGATGAGGAGTTGCTGAGATCTATTTTTTGGCTGACTGATGTGTACCATATTATGCAAATTCCAATCACACCTGGTAGAGAGGATGTAGTGGCTTGGCATTAATAGAAGTGACTTTTTCACAGTGAAGTCAGTGTATTATTGTCAATGGTAGAACAAGTTTGGGGCAACAAGTAGTCAAGTGCAGGCTAGTACTGCATCAAGGAGTCGGCTTTGGAAGAATTTATGGAAGTTAAAAGTTCCAGAAAGGATCAAAATATTTGGATGGCGGGCGCTCAAAGGGCTCTTGCCATGCCGCGTCATCTGTCCCGTATGTCAGCATGGAGCTGAGGATATAAAGCATATGATTTTTACATGTGACCGAGAAATGGAGGTCTGGCGCTCGATAGGCATTGGGAGAAGATTCTGCCTAACAATAACTGATCGTCGGGTTTGGTGATTCTCGAGAAAGTCATTACAAAAGATGATCAAGTGCAGTTGCTTGAGATGGGATTTGTGGAGATAGTGTTGATGGCTGCATGGTATATTTGGTGGGAACATCGGCAAATTGTTCGTGGACTGATCAGAGTCCATCAACATTAAAGTGCAGAGGGCTAGAGGTATCCATCTCAACCACTCTCAATAGCATCGGCTCAACGACGGTGAATTAGCCAAGGGTCCAAAAATAAGCCAACCGGTTTTGATACCAATTGAAAGGACCAAGACGTCTAAGACGGGGTGAATTACACAACTAAAACTTCTACTCTAAACTATGACCTCTAATTATCACCTAGTCAAAACCTATGCAAGAAAGTAAACTATCTAATTGTGCAACTATGGTTTTTGTTAGGTGTGTTGCTATCTGAAAAGATCATGACACCTAAGAGGGGGGTGAATTAGGCAACTAAAAACTTTACTCTAACAACGGCCTCTAATTACCACCTAGTCAAAACCTATGCAAAAGTAAACTATCTAATTTGTGCAACTATGGTTTTGCTAGGTGTGTTGCTATCTCTAGCGCAAAAGAGTTATGCGACCTATGTTTCAATCCTATCAACTAGCCTAACTGAGCTAGGAAAGATAAAGCACATAATTAAGGTAGCAAGGTAAATGCGGAAGATAAAGAGCAAGGTAGAGATGCAAACTCGCGTCGATGACTCTGGTATTTTTACCGAGGTATCGAGAAGCACGCAAGCTTCCCCCTAGTCCTCGTTGGAGCCCATCGCAAGGAATCCCTCGCAAGGGCCAAGCTTCCGGTCGTGTAACTCCGTGGATAGCTCCGGTCCTTCCCCACGCGCAAGTGGGTCTCCGGTTAAGCCACTCGTGGCAAAGCCTCTTCCGGATGCTCTCTGCCGTCTCCACTATCAAGCTTTCGGTCGAACCGCCGCGGGCCTTGTTTCCTTCGGTACACGGTGGCGGCCACACCACAAACGCGGTTGGTGTGGTCTTACAAGACTACAAGCTCCTCCGATGTACAACAATGGTGCGCGCAAGCACCAAGTAGCAAGAGGTATCTAAACCTCACTAAACACTAGGCCTAAACCTAGAGCAAGCGCATGAGCGGTGGTCTAACTAGCCTAAGCACTTCGCAAAGCACCTACACTAATCACCATGTGAAAACACTAAGCACTATGCATTTGGAGGCACTAATATGGTGTAGCAACACCCTTGATATGTTTCCTCACTCCTCTACATCACATTTGGCCGGTTAGAGGTGGTATATATAGCCCCCCAATCGAATAGAGCCGTTGGAGAGGCTGAAATCAGCTTTCTGTAGAGCATCGGACACTACAGTGAAGGCATCGGACGCGTCCTATGCTCATATGTTAATTAGCCGTTGGAAAACTAGCCGTTAGACCTGTTTTTCGGGGGCATCGGACGCTCCATAGAGGCATCGGACTCTATTGCAACACTGTTCATTCTGGGCTGATTTTAGGGGGCATCGGACGCTGGCATCAGACTCTGCATCGAAGCGTCCGTTGCTCTTTTTCCAGTGAGACAGGCTTTCATATTTTGGGCATAACTTTCAGCACCGAACTCTGATTTCGATGATCTTGGACTTTTTGGAAAGCTAATGAAAAGCTCTACAGCTTTATGCTAATGCCATGTCAGTTTGAGCAAATCCAAAAACATGCGATAGTTCCAATTCAATTAACTCTTGTCTCGGCTTGAGCGGCTCAACTTTGTTTGCGTCCGGGCCTCTGTTTCTTGTGTCTTGGACTTTGCTTGATCTTTGTAATCCTTCAATACATCTTGTAGGGTCTTGTTTGAGGTGTTGATCATTTGATCACCATATTGCCTTCGTCCAAGTCACGTTTGCACCCTATTGGACTACAAAACAAACACTTGCAAACACATTAGTCCAATTTGGTTATGTTGATCATCAAACACCAAAATCCAAAGTTAAATGGGTCGATGTCCATTTTCCTTACAATCTCCCCCTGTTTAGTGATTGATGACAACACAACCGAAGCAAGCAAATAATAGATACATAACTTTAAAATGCAATCTACTTGCTAGGATGCAATGCAAAGACAAGATCATATGATGCTAAAAGATACCAAAATGAAAATACTTCTATAACTTATCTTGCCCTTGCCATAGAGTCCGTTTGTGGCATTATGGATTTAAGTCTCCCCTAATTCCATAATCCACTTCGTCCCTTTCTAGGGCCATCCCCAAAAATTTTGGATTTTGGTTTGGGTTATTTATTTTGAGTTTGGCTTGCTTTTGGTCCTTCAAATTCTCCCCCTTTGGAATCAAACACCGAAAAGGAAGACATTAGTGGCACAAGGGAGGGTCAAATTTTGTGATCCTTTTTATGTGGAGTGAAATTGATCACAAAATTTGACTCTCACATTATATAAACTAAACTCCCCTTAAGCGTATGCATACATATGATATATGGCAAAGCATATGCATAACCGGCAAATTAATGCATAAAGGAGTTTAATCTATATAATGCATGGAGAAAGCATATAAGAGTATCAAATTGAAATCAACATGATGATATCGGTTAGGAATACCACATGTAGATACCAATCAGTGATTCACATGAGCGGTGGTCTAACTAGCCTAAGCACTTTGCAAAGCACATACAATAATCACCATGTGAATCACTAAGTACTATGCATTTGGAGGCGCTAATATGCTGTAGCAATACCTTTGGTGTGTTTCCTCACTCGTCCACACCTCATTTGGCCAGTTAGAGGTGGTATATATAGGCCCCCAAGCAAATAGAGCTGTTTGGGGAGGGGGACAACTTTATGTAGAGCATCAGACAGTACAGTAAAGGCATCAGACATATCCTATGCTCATATGTTGAGTAGCCATTGGAAAACTAGTTGTTAGACCTGTTTTTCGGGGGCATCAGATGCTACAGTACAGGCATCAGATGTTGCATCGGACACTCCTATAACATTGTTCATGCTGGGCCGATTTTAGTGAGCATCGGACTCTGGCATCGGAGTATCCTATGCTTCGAGCATCGGAGCATCCGTTGCTCTTTTTTCAGCGAGATAGGCTTTCGTATTTGGGGCTTAAGCGTTTGTACCCCTATTTTGGAATCCATTTGTAATTTTACCCTCGTTTTTTTAACTTTGTGATTTGACCTCTGCTCTTTTTTAACGAAGGATGAGTTTACCCCTTGTCTGTTAAGACCCTGTAACGGTGTTTGTGGGGATATTACACCCGTATACCCCCATGACACTACTTGGGCTGCTCTCCAGATACGGCCCAACCAAAAGGCCTTGCGGCCCGTGACCAGGCGGTCGCAGCCGCCAAGGGCTCTCCTGATGATTTGTTCGACAAGGAAGATCCAAATAGATAGACCCGGATTCCTTGCCAAAAGGAACCGATTGTAATCTGTTATGGATTCCTTGCCAAAAGGAACCGATTGTAATCTGTTAGGATTCGACAAGTTGTAACCCTGCTCCCCGGCTATATAAGGCAAGCAGGGATCCCCTCCAAACTCACTTGATATTCCAACCCAGCAATACAAACCAACCACCAGAACACAGGACGTAGGGTATTACGGCGACTTAGCGGCCCGAACCTGTCTAAATCGTCGTCTCTCGTCCCTGTGTTTACGCTTTGCAGACGTCTTGCACGCCTCCGCCGTCTAATCTACTACCTTGGGCATACCCCTCGGTAGACTATCGACCATATTTCGTTGACAGTTGGCGCACCAGGTAGGGTGTGTGTGCTACGACACCATGATCTGCCAAGCGGTCACTTTCCCTCGCTCCTTGGTTCTTCCGGAGGCCGACACCACTTTCCAGATCGGATCTATGATCTGGACCGTCGGCGACCATGTCCCTGCTCTGGAAACAATGGAATCTGCGCAGCTTCCTGCGCCGGATGCCCCGCCATCCGCCTATCGTGTCACCAAGACGACACGTCGCTCGCCAAGAATCGTCCCCTGTGATGACCTGATCGAAGCCATCGACCGGGCCAACCAAGGAATTGCGGAGTGCATCGACGCCATCGAGGTAGCTCACATGCAACTCTCCGGCCGCCCTCGTCTCCAACAATTTTCAGGTACACCATCGGGAGCCTCTAGCGCTCAACCCACCCGCCGCCCCAAATCGAATCTGCATCTGGCTCATCGCCACACTTCATCAGCAATCTCCATGGCCTACGGGCTACGCGGCGTGGCTTCTATGTTCCAGCATCAGGCGCTGCGACAACTCTCCGACCAGCTCCAGTCTTTCGGCTCCGACCTGCGCGCGCGACCAGGCGATTCCAGCTCCACTCGTCGGCACGGTGGCTCTCCACGAGATCTCCGGCGACACCGTCTCGGCAACTTCGGCGTCTGGATCTACCACGATGAACGGCCCCGTCTCCACGCAGTCTACCGCCGTCGCCTCCTTCAACTCCAACATCGACTTCCCGCCATATCGTGGAGGTGTCATCTTCAACGTCTCCGCCGACAGTCCTCCAGCACCAAACGAAACGGACGGCGAACGCGCCAACCGGGAGCAGCGCAACATCGACCGTCAACGCCGACGCGATGACGAACGACGCGACCAGGAGCGCCGTGACGACGAACGACGCGGCCAGGAGCGTTGCGACCGGGAGCACCGTGATGACGAACGACGTGACCAAGAATGTCGAGATCAGGACAACGTCGGAGGCCACGACCTCATCTACGAGTTTGACAGGGTCGACGATCAGCCTGTCTACCTAACTCCAAGCGCCAACCTCGCTGTCGTCATCAACGAGCTCTCCAAATTCCTCGTCACCCCGGAGCTATGGAAGGTTGTCGCCCACATCAAGGCTGCCGCGGTGCAGTGCAATGAAAAAGGGCGCCATCCTTCTCCCTCCGGCTCGTCATACAGCAGGACACTGCCGAGTCCACATCCCTCTCGCAGGAGGCAATCTCCACCGTGTCGCGACCAGGAAGTCTCCCAAGGCAACCGCACCCACAATCGAGCTCTGGCTCACGACGCTTCGATAGGGCCTCGCTCCTTCACCTCCCGGCTCTGAGCCGTCCAGTGGCCTCAAGGCTTCAAGGTAAACACGGTGGACAAATACGATGGGAAGGCCAACCCGGAGCTGTGGCTGACCACGTACGAGATCGCCATTCAAGCAGCCGGAGGAGGATCCGACGTGATAGCCATGTACCTCCCCGTCATGCTGCCATGTTCAGCCAACAGTTGGCTCCACAAGCTCGCCGAGAACTCCATCGACACTTGGGAGCAGCTGAAGGAAGTCTTCGTCAAGACGTACAATGCTACCTGCGTACAACCAGGAACACGCTACGACCTCCAAAATGTCCACCAAGAGCACAACGAAAGCCTTTGGAGCTACATTCGTCGATTCTCCAACATGCGCCTGACGATTCCAGAGATCGCCGACGCGGAAGCCATCTCCACCTTCTCTAACGTCCTGCGCCACAAGGAGCTCCGCGACAAGATCATCCGAAAGAAGGTGGCCACAGTCACCGAACTGATGACGATCGCCAACTCCTACGCCGATGCCGACGACGCCCATCGCCATCATGAGCGCCCACGTCGCCGATCACGATCCCAGGAATGCCACCGCGATGAATGGCGCAATGAAGGAAACGACCACCGAACCGAACAACGTGACCGCCGCGACGATCGGGACCACCGCCATGATCGCCCGAAATCTTCTCGTCAGAGGACGAATCACCATCGGTGTGACCGTCGCTACATCGCCAACACCAACACTCGGCCGAAGCGCACCTACGACAACGAGTACGAGAAGCTCCTCAGCGGCCCTTGTCCTCTCCACAAGAACTCCAAACACTCCCTGCGTGAGTGTGACATCATCGCGCACAACGTACGCGGAAACGACGAGAAGCGGCCGCGAAACAACAACGACAAGGACAAGGACACCGACGCCCATGAACTTGCTTCCGAGCACCCGCGAGGACACTCTCCATATTCGGCGGCAACGTCGTCATCGAGACCGAGCAGAAGCGACGCCAAGTACGACGCGACATCACCTCCGTGGCAGCCATCACCGACGACCCCGCCAACGTCCGCTACCTCGACTGGTCGGAGCGCCCCATCACCTTCTCCAGGGAGGACCAGTGGTTGGACGACGAGTACCCAAGGCATTTTCCCCTCGTCATCGACCCGGTGATCTCCAACTACCGCTACCGCAAGGTCCCCGTCGACGGTGGGAGTGCCCTCAATATCATCTTCGCATCGGCCTTCCGCAAGCTCGACTACTCCAAGCGGGACTTGTTCCCGGCAAGCTTCCCGTTCTGGGGCATCTTGCCAGGGAAGCCCTCCATGCCCGTCGGGCAGTTAACCCTGCCAGTGCAGTTCGGCACACCCGACCACTTCTGCGAGGAGTACATCACCTTCATCGTCGTCGACTTCGACACTGCCTACCACGCCATCCTCGGTCGCCCGGCGCTCTCCAAACTCATGGCTGTTCCGCATTACGCCTACCTCGTGCTCAAGATTCCGATGAAGAAAGGCATCCTCAGCCTCCGGGCAAATCTCCGGGTGGCGTACGAGTGCGAGCAGGAGACCATCAACTCCACAAAGATGCGTCAGCAGATCGACGGCGTCCAAGACTACATCGCCAACGCCGCCAATCTCCGCCCCAACAATCTTGAGGTCCCGAAGACATCCGACTAGCGCTCCAACAAGAAGTCCAAGGATACGAAGTAGGTGGCCCTGGTGGACGGAGCTCCGGAGAAGACTGCCGTCATCGGCACCAACCTCGACCCCAAATAGGAAGACACGCTCGTCAGCTTCCTACGGAGCAACGTCGACATGTTTGCCTGGAAGCCAGCGGACATGCCCGGAGTTCCACAGAAGTTCATCGAGCACTCCTTGAACGTCTCCGCGACTGCCAAGCCAGTTCGCCAAAAGCTTCGTCGCTTCGCGCCAGACAGGAAGGAGGCAATTAGGGTAGAACTCACCCGACTCCTAGCTGTCGGTTTCATCAAAGAGGTCTATCATCCGGATTGGTTGGCCAATCCGGTCCTTGTACTTAAAAAGAATAAAGAATGACGTATGTGTGTTGACTACACCGACCTCAATAAGTATTGCCCTAAAGACTGTTGACGGTCCTTAAACACCTGTTTTACCATCAACATTTGACCCTAAAGTCCACCAAAAAGGCATGAAATGTGGTCAAATAGGTTTCAAACTAACCGAATTCTACATGTCCATAGAATTTTATTTGAATGCAGGATTTGAACCAAATTTGGACATTTGGACCCACCAGGAGCCAAGCCCACTCAGTAGGGCCCAAATGGGCCTAAGGGGGGTGGCGCCCGCCACCCCTAGGTGGTGCCCGCCACCTCTAAGTGGTGCCCGCCACTTGGGTTGGCCCAAGTGTCACCCCTGCCACGTCACTGATCCGTGTGACCTCCCCAAGGCCAAATCTTGGCCCTTGGTCACTAGGTCAGTGGCATCGGACGGCTCAGGATGGAGTGGCGTGGATCAAGGCTGAATGTCGGTTGCTAGGACATGCAACCGACCTCCAAACCGCCTTGGACAACCACCTGGATGCCGTTGAAGCAGAGGCGGTTCATCCAACGGCCAGAGAGCTGGCGGCCGCCAGTAGGGGGTGGCGCCCGCCACATGACCTAACCCTAGGTCGGTTGGCTGCCCACTATAAGAACCCCCCTCACTCATTTGGGCTATAAATACCCCCCTGAGGCATCACTTCATTCAAACCACAACCACCAGTACCATCTCACACCAAGAGAAGCAAAGGCAAGAGAAGCAAGTGAGAGTTAGGTTAGAAGCTCAGAGAGCTTAGGCAAGTAGGTAGCTAGTAGAGCAAGGCATTCTTGCCCTCGCGGAAGCGCTGCTCAAGGCTTAGCTCAAGAGTAGAGGCGTGCGAGTGATCGGTCCTGGAGCTGGGAAGAGTCTTCCTTCATCTCCAGTTCAGGTTTTGCTCTTGTTACTCAAGCACTTACTATATTCTAGTTCATCATTTCAAGTATTACTTTATTCTACTTATCAGTATTGAGTGGTATACTTGATTGATTGCTTGAGTGCCTAGCTATCCTATAGTTCAATTCACTTAGCCATAGTAGTTAATCTCTAGTGTGCTTAGTGATTGATCTTTGCCAATAGGTTGCTTAGTTAGTTTAGTGTTTATCTTATTAAGTCAAGTATTTGCTCTGACGTCCGCAAGGGTGTCTCTATTCAAAGCTAGGGTAGAGATAGTTAGAATATAGTTAAGCGTGGTGCTTAGTTATAGACTTACCTTCAGATACGGCTGGACCCCCGGATAGCTGTGGTAGCAAGCAGGTGGTGACAGCCCTGTGCGCCTTGAATTCCACCACGTAGTTGGCCCAGTTTAACAGTAAGGCTCGTTGTGCTAGCGTTCAACCTAAGTAAGTGGTAAAGGCTAGTACGCCTCGATACTTGACAAGATAGGAATAAAACTTTACTCAACTTAGTTGCTTTATTGTCTTTTGCCTTCCTTGCTTCGTAACTATCTTGCTTCATAGTTATCTTGCTCTGTGGTTATCTAGGAGTAGTTATTAGTTAGTAGTTAGTTATCTTAGCTACCCTTAGTTATCCTATTCCATTTATCAACCTATCCATCCACCTTACCTTAGCCATCCATATCATCCTTACCTATCCACCCATATATTCTTTCTAGCCTTTCATCTCCTCTCTTCTCCCCCTTTTCCTTTTCTCTTTTCTTCAACTCTCATCCCCTCCTTGACTCAACTCATACACCACCCTAGCCTTCCTTTGGGATCAAATAAATCGACACCTGGTACTCCCAGGCGAAGTGCTACTACGATAGTTCTGTGTGCTTGCAGAATCTCCTCCTGGTAGATTGCAATCTCTCTAGCTAGCTCCTACTAGTGTCGGGATTGACAACCCCGCTTGGCATTAGTAGATAGCTGCTTTAGATCCACTCATTTAGGTATAGTGACCGGTCTTGCTTCAAGCATTTCTGACGCCGTTGCCGGGGATAGACTCCATAGTCTACTCCTAGTAACAACGTTAGCGAGTGCCAACAAGCATTCCTGGGCCGTTACCGGGGATAGTTGCCTAGCACTATCTTTAGTGAAGCTAAGAACTACCAACAAGCATTTCTGGCGCCGTTGCCGGGGAAGGCAATCGGTGTATCGGTTGAGTCCGTGTCGAATTTATCTTTGCTTAAGCTCCCGCTTAGCGAATCCCATCTTACCCCACTCTTTCTTTCCTTAGTTCTTCTTATCTTTTTCCTTCATCTTCTTCAACTTCTTTCTTTCTTATCTTGTTCTATCTTCACAATGGCCAACAAAGCCATTCATGAATTTTCTGCTCCTTCTGCCGCTAATGTAGCGATAGGACCAAATGTAATCGATGCCAACCTCAATTTTGAGTTAAAACCGGCTCTGATCATGATGGTCCAAGCTAGCCCGTTCTGTGGCAAGACTCATGAGGATGCCAATGCTCACCTCCAACAATTCTTGGAGATTTGCGGCACCTTCACCATTAAGGGGATAACCCAAGAAGCCATCCGTCTTTGTCTCTTTCCTTTCTCTTTGATAAGAAAAGCGAAGCAATGGTTCTATACCGATCGCAACGCTGTAGACACATGGGACAAGTGTTCCAATGCTTTTCTCGCCAAATTCTTTCCTATGGGCAAGACGAATGCTCTTCGCAACAAAATCTCTAGCTTTACGCAACAAGCCGAGGAATCTATTCCCAAAGCTTGGGAGAGGTTGCAAGAGTACGTCGCTGCTTGTCCGCACCATGGTATGGAGGACTGGCTATTGATCCAGAACTTCTACCATGGCCTAACCCCACTCTCTAGAAGCCATTTGGATGCCGCCGCCGGCGGTGCATTCTTTTCTCTGAATGTTGCAGATGCTAAGGCTCTCATAGAGAAGATGGTGTCGAACCAAGGATGGAATGACGAGAGACTACAGCCCCGTAAGCGAGGTATACATTCCCTTAAGGAGGCCGACATGATCGTGGCCAAGATGGACCTGCTGGCAAAAAGCTGGACAGCTGTGAGAAGATGAACCAACAAGAGAGTGTCCAATCTCTGGAATCCTACATGACTTGTGAAGTCTGTGGAGAAACCAGACATTCTGGGAGCCACTGCCCCGAGCTACATGAAGATTTGAACTTCATCAACAACAGTAACGGTTTCCGTCAACAGAATCAAGGATGGAATCAGCACTCCAATTCTCAAGGTAACAATTCATTCCCTCGCTCTAATTTTCATAATTCTGATGATTTCTCGTTCTTAAAGAATTTAGTTTACTCACAAGGTAGAACTACTGAATTTTTGAATAAGAAATTAATGGCGAATGATAAAACCCTTGAGAAAATAAATGCTAAATTGGAAGATTTCTCATCTGCTCTGAAAAATCAACTTAGCTTTAATAAGATGTTAGAAACCCAATTAGCTCAACTTGCTGCTATCATACCATCTTTTGAAACTGGCAAAATTCCTGCTAAACCTGACATGGAAACTGCTAATATGGTTGAAATAAAATATTTGAACTATTATGAAGATCAAACCATGACTGTTAAAAAGGGTGATCCTGGTAGTCCCATAATTAGATGCTCAATCTTTGGTGAAGTCTTTAAAAATGCCATGTGTGATTTAGGATCGAGTTTGAACATTCTATCTAAAGATTTCTATGAAAACTCGTTCTTTCCACCCATGTCATCCACATCTGCCTATGTTGTGCTAGCTGATCAATCCACTTGCTATGTAGAAGGAATAGTTAATGATTTACCTGTTCATATTAGAGGCTCCTATGTTCCTGCTGATTTCATAATACTAGATATAGGAAATAGGAAAGATGTGCCTTTAATTTTAGGTAGACCCTTCTTGAACACTGTTAATGCTTGCATATATGTGGGAAGTGGTAAAATTCAAATGACATTAGGAGGAAGGAAACATTCTCCTTTTCCCGTGGTCCCGCATATGCCGCTAACATGCAGGTAGCAAAACCCGTTCGTACCAAGAAGAGGCGCCCAAGAACAAGGTGGAGCAAAAAGAAAGAACCACCTCTTCCAGAGTTGTGTAATTCACATAACAAAGAAGAGGTGCCAAAAGAAGAAGAACCAGATGGAGTACTAAGAGAGGAAGTGCCCAAGGAAGAAGATCCACCCGATAAGGATGAAACTCCATGGACCTAAGGTATGGTTTTATTTTTTATTTTTCCCTTCAAATTTCCCTTTTTCAAATAAACAACATATGTCATGCATGCAACTAAAAAAAATATCATCAGTTATCATTAGTTATATGCATAGGTATATGTTAACTTAGTTAGAATAATAAAATATCAAAATAGGATAGTTTCCCTTTTCACAACATTAGATAGTTTCCCTTTTTAATAAAATGAGAACAAGAGCTCCGACCGAGAAGAAGATCTTTCACCAAGCAAGAAGCCAGCTTGGGGGAGACTCCCGCTCCGATAAGGTATGTCTCAAGCCTACACTTTACATTCAGTTCATAAATTATGTATCTTTTGAATGTCACATGCTTGCCTAAATAACCACTCCAAGAATAAAAATGGATAAAATCTGCTTAAATAAGTTGAAACCTGAATAAGATTTGAAATATGTCATGCAAATGCTATTGTTATGGTTTGAATAACTGGTCTTATCTAAGTTGTAGCTTTTGTGGGTTGCACATGCTTTAACTGAAATCATGCTTAGTGAGTAAAGTTAGTAAGAAATGGAGTAATTCTTTAAACTTGTTAAGGTGAAATTAGGACCTAATCTGGAGGATTTCTTTTAAAAATTATGAAAACCTTGCTAAAAGTTCCTCCTAGATTTTATCCCATCCCACCACCAGCCAAATATTTGTTAGTCATTAGTCAAAACCACAAAGAGCTTTGTTTGAGTTGAGCCTTGTTAGACCTCATAGATCTTAGTAGAGAAGCTTATCATATCTTTTGAATCAAGATTCACGTACACCCACCATCATTTGCCTACTTTCCACTTTGGAAGTTTGCAACCACCAAATAAATTGCTTATTCTCTACACCGGAGATATGCAATACCCTGCCCAACATCCCATTGCTAGCCTTATGCTATTCCTACACTAGGAATAAGCATTTCTCTCCCTTTCCCTACTCATTTCAAAAATCCTTTCCTATAGATGTCTGGGGAAATATAGAGCTAAAAGAGAGAGAGAAAAATGAGCAAAATAGCTCAAGAAAGGACTATGTCCTGTGAAAAAAAGGAGAAAAAAGTGAGCAAAGTAGCTCAAGAGAGGACTATGTCCTAAGAAAATATGAGGACACATCTTTTGTCTACTCACTATGTATCCAAAAAAAGAGAGAATTATCATTAGCTCTAGACCCTAGAAATTAACTAGGAAGGATTATGAAATATCTCTCTATACACTTCCACATAACCACACATGCACTTCTTGATCAATTTTTATGATTTGCTGCTCCTTATGATCTGAGTGTCTAGCTTAGCAATAAACATCAGACAATTTGCTCATGGTTCTTAGCCTACCTATAACTCCACATATCATTCTTTAGAAATAGGAGAGGCTACATTTTGGCCTAAGTGAGGATTTAAACACCATTGAGTGATTGAGTGAATTTTGGAGGACTTAAGCAAGTTGTTATCTTTTGAAAACTTTGAAAAACCTCCAGAAAGAATCCTAGTCAAACCTAAGCAAGATAAAAGTTTCCTATCTACTGCTTTATTTCACTCTTGCATGTTTGAAGTGACTAATGATATATGCTATGAGCCCCACATTGCTATGACTAATGATATATGCTATGTTGTTTCTCACTATACAATATGCACTTGCAGACATCTTAAGTTGCTATCCATTTCATGCTCAATGCTTAAACCGCATTGTTGCTCGAGGACGAGCAACAGGTTAGGTTGGGGGAGCTTGTTGACGGTCCTTAAACACCTGTTTTACCATCAACATTTGACCCTAAAGTCCACCAAAAAGGCATGAAATGTGGTCAAATAGGTTTCAAACTAACCGAATTCCACATGTCCATAGAATTTTATTTGAATGCAGGATTTGAACCAAATTTGGACATTTGGACCCACCAGGAGCCAAGCCCACTCAGTAGGGCCCAAATGGGCCTAAGGGGGGTGGCGCCCGCCACCCCTAGGTGGTGCCCGCCACCTCTAAGTGGTGCCCGCCACTTGGGTTGGCCCAAGTGTCACCCCTGCCACGTCACTGATCCGTGTGACCTCCCCAAGGCCAAATCTTGGCCCTTGGTCACTAGGTCAGTGGCATCGGACGGCTCAGGATGGAGTGGCGTGGATCAAGGCTGAATGTCGGTTGCTAGGACATGCAACCGACCTCCAAACCGCCTTGGACAACCACCTGGATGCCGTTGAAGCAGAGGCGGTTCATCCAACGGCCAGAGAGCTGGCGGCCGCCAGTAGGGGGTGGCGCCCGCCACATGACCTAACCCTAGGTCGGTTGGCTGCCCACTATAAGAACCCCCCTCACTCATTTGGGCTATAAATACCCCCCTGAGGCATCACTTCATTCAAACCACAACCACCAGTACCATCTCACACCAAGAGAAGCAAAGGCAAGAGAAGCAAGTGAGAGTTAGGTTAGAAGCTCAGAGAGCTTAGGCAAGTAGGTAGCTAGTAGAGCAAGGCATTCTTGCCCTCGCGGAAGCGCTGCTCAAGGCTTAGCTCAAGAGTAGAGGCGTGCGAGTGATCGGTCCTGGAGCTGGGAAGAGTCTTCCTTCATCTCCAGTTCAGGTTTTGCTCTTGTTACTCAAGCACTTACTATATTCTAGTTCATCATTTCAAGTATTACTTTATTCTACTTATCAGTATTGAGTGGTATACTTGATTGATTGCTTGAGTGCCTAGCTATCCTACAGTTCAATTCACTTAGCCATAGTAGTTAATCTCTAGTGTGCTTAGTGATTGATCTTTGCCAATAGGTTGCTTAGTTAGTTTAGTGTTTATCTTATTAAGTCAAGTATTTGCTCTGACGTCCGCAAGGGTGTCTCTATTCAAAGCTAGGGTAGAGATAGTTAGAATATAGTTAAGCGTGGTGCTTAGTTATAGACTTACCTTCAGATACGGCTGGACCCCCGGATAGCTGTGGTAGCAAGCAGGTGGTGACAGCCCTGTGCGCCTTGAATTCCACCACGTAGTTGGCCCAGTTTAACAGTAAGGCTCGTTGTGCTAGCGTTCAACCTAAGTAAGTGGTAAAGGCTAGTACGCCTCGATACTTGACAAGATAGGAATAAAACTTTACTCAACTTAGTTGCTTTATTGTCTTTTGCCTGCCTTGCTTCGTAACTATCTTGCTTCATAGTTATCTTGCTCTGTGGTTATCTAGGAGTAGTTATTAGTTAGTAGTTAGTTATATTAGCTACCCTGAGTTATCCTATTCCATTTATCAACCTATCCATCCACCTTACCTTAGCCATCCATATCATCCTTACCTATCCACCCATATATTCTTTCTAGCCTTTCATCTCCTCTCTTCTCCCCCTTTTCCTTTTCTCTTTTCTTCGACTCTCATCCCCTCCTTGACTCAACTCGTACACCACCCTAGCCTTCCCTTGGGATCAAATAAATCAACACCTGGTACTCCCAGGCGAAGTGCTACTACGATAGTTCTGTGCGCTTGCAGAATCTCCTCCTGGTAGATTGCAATCTCTCTAGCTAGCTCCTACTAGTGTCGGGATTAACAACCCCGCTTGGCATTAGTAGATAGCTGCTTTAGCTCCACTCCTTTAGGTATAGTGACCGGTCTTGCTTCAAGCATTTCTGACGTCGTTGCCGGGGATAGACTCCATACTCTACTCCTAGTAACAACATTAGCGAGTTCCAACAAGCATTCCTGGGCCGTTACCGGGGATAGTTGCCTAGCACTATCTTTAGTGAAGCTAAGAACTACCAACAAAGACCCCTTCCTCCTCCCTCGCATCGACGAGGTCGTCGACTCCACCGCCGGGTGCGAACTCTTCTCCTTCCTCGACTGCTACTCCGGCTACCATCAAATCGCCCTGAAGGTGGAGGACCAGATCAAAACGGCGTTCATCACACCTTTGGGCTCCTACTGCTACACCACCATGTCGTTCGGGTTGAAGAACGCTGGAGCCACGTACCAGCGCGCAATCCAGGATTGCTTAAAAGACCTCATCCCCGAGAAGCTCGAAGGCTACGTGGATGACGTCGTCGTCAAAACTCGTGCCGCTGATACACTCGTCGCTGACCTTGAGGCAACCTTTAAGGCCCTCAACAGGTTCAAGTGGAAGCTCAACCCCAACAAGTGCATCTTCGGCGTATCGTCTGGAAACCTCCTCGGCAACATCGTCAGCCGCGACGGCATCCGCTCAAACCCAGACAAGACTTCGGTCGTCCTCCGCATGCGAGCTCCCTCCAACGTGAAGGACATCCAGAAGCTCACCGGGTGCATGGCGTCCCTCAGCCACTTCATCTCTAGGCTCGGCGAAAAGGGGATGCCCATCTTCAAGCTCCTCAAGGCTGGCGAAAAGTTCATCTGGGACGTCGAAGCTGATCGCGCATTCTCTGACCTGAAGAAATACCTCACCCAGCCTCCTGTGCTCGTTGCACCTAAGGAGAAGGAGCCTTTGCTGCTCTACATCGCCGCCACAAATCGGGTCGTCAGCTCCGTTATCGTCGTCGAACGCGAGGAAATTGGACACTCCTACCTCGTCCAGTGACCGTGCTACTTAGTCAGCGAGGGGTTAAACGACTCCAAGGCCCGGTACCCCCAGGTACAGAAGCTCCTCTAAGTGGTCCTTATTATCGCACGCAAGCTGCGCCACTACTTCCAAAGCTCCGAACGGGTTACCGTCGTCACCGAATTCCCCCTCGAGGACATCCTCCGCAACAAGGACGCTACAGGATGCATCATCAAGTGGGCTATCGAGCTCAGCTCCTACGACATCGCCTTCCAGGGTCGCTAGACCATCAAGTCTCAAGCGCTCGCCAATTTCGTCATGAAATGGACAGACATCCAGAATCCAGTACCGGAGGAAGCACCAGAGCATTGGGTCCTCTTCTTCGACGGCTCCCTCACTTTGCACGGCACCGGCGCCGATCTCCTCTTCACGCCTCCCTCCGGCGAGAAGCTACGCTACGCTCTACGGTTGCTGTTCCCAGCCTCCAACAAAGCAGCCGAATATGAAGCTGCTCTCCATGGTCTCTGCATCGCCAGCGAGCTAGGCGTCAAGCACCTCATGGTGTACGGCGACTCCGCTCTCGTCATCAACCAGCTCAACAAGGACTAGAACTGCTCCAATGACAAGATGAACGCCTACTACACGGCCATCCAGAAACTTGAAGACAAGTTCTTCGGCGTTGAATATCATCACCTTCCACGCAACCGGAACTAGTCGGCCGACGAGCTATCCAAGCTGGCATCATCACGATCTCCGGCCCCCGTTGGCGTATTCGTCCACGACTTGCTCGAACCTTCCATTGCCGACCCGGCAAGCTCCGCTCCATCGACGGATGCCACGTTTTCACCCTCGCCGACAGGACAGCTGGTTAACGCCATCCCCGCAACACCATCCGACTGGCAGGAGGACTTCGTCCAGTATCTCTCCGAGAACCTTGTCCCCGCTGACAAGGCTGAAGCCAAGCGCCTCATTCGTCGCATCAACAACTATGTGCTGGTCGACGGCGCGCTCATGCGCAAAAACTTTAGAAACGTAGTGCTCCAAAAATGCGTCTCTAGGGAAGAAGGCCTCAAGATCCTCTCTGACAGCCACGCCGGCGAATATGGGAACCACGCCACTGCGAAGACGTTGGTACGCAAAGCCTTCCACGCGGGATTCTACTGGCCATCAGTGGTCCTCGACGCCGAGCATCTCGTACGCACCTGCGAGGGGTGCCAATTCTTCGCCAAGCAAACCCACGTTCCTGTGCAGGAGCTCCAAGCCATACCCGCCTCGTGGCCATTCGCCTGCTGGGGACTCGACAAGATCGGTCCATTCCGATCTGCTCCGGGCAGCTTCAAGTGGATCTACGCCACCGTCGATAAGTTCTCCAAGTGGATCAAGGCGAAGCCAATCACCAAGGCGATCGCCAAAAACGCCGTCTCCTTCATCGACGAGATAATTCACCGCTTCGGTCTCCCGAACTCCATCATCACCGACCTCGGCTCTAACTTCACCGGTAATGTCTTCTGGGACTTTTGCAAAGGGCACGGTGTCCTCGTCAAGTATGTCTCCGTCGCCCACCCCCGAGCCAACGGCCAAGCCGAACGTGCCAACGGCATGATTCTCGATGCCTTCAAGAAGCGCCTATACCAGAAGGATGAGAAGCACCCTGGTCATTGGATGCGCGAGCTCCCCTCCGTACTCTGGGGCCTCCGGACTCAACCCAGCCGTAACACCGGCGTTTCACCATACTTCGTGGTCTTTGGCTCTGAAGCCATCATCCCCGCCGACGTCGTCTTTCGCTCCCCGCGTGTCGAGGACTACGTTGAAGAGGCCTCCGACCAGGCACGCTGTGACGATCTCAACTGCCTCAAAGAAGAATGGCTGGCATCTTGCCTTCGCACTGCCAAATACCTCGAAGGAGTTCGTTGCTACTACAACCGCAATGTCAAGGATCGATCCTTCGTCGTCGGCGACCTCGTTCTCAAACGGAAACTCAAGACCGACGACCTACACAAGCTCTCATCGCATTGGGATGGCCCCTACATGGTGAAGGAGGTCACCCGACCAAGCGCCTATCGCCTTGCCGACCTTGAAGGCATCGACGTACCCAACTCCAGGAGCATCGAGCATCTTAGAAGATTCTACGCCTAAGCGGCCTGTACCGCCTACTCTCCATGATGAATAAAGATTCGCCGACCGCTCCAGCTCGTCTCCGAACGATTCGCCGACCACTCCAGCTCGCCTCCGGACTATTCACCGACCACTCCAGCTCGTTTCCAGCCGATTCACCAACCGCTCCAGCTCGTCTCCGGATGATTCGCCGACCGCTCCAGCTCGTCTCCAGACGATTCGCCGATCGCTCCAGCTCATCTCCGGACGATTCATCAACCGCTCCAGCTCATCTCCAGACGACTCGCCGACCTCTCCAAACAGCCTGGCTGACGCTAAAGGAGTCTCAGAGTAGGGGCTACTGCCACCACCGGACGCGTGCATGAGCGCATGCCCTCTGCGCTATGGCGACCAGTAGTCCTCCCAAGTGACGTCCCGACCTCTCTACGCGTGCACGATCGTCTTCCCTCTGCGCTACGAAGGGAAGGCTAAGCTTGGGCTGAGACCTCCAGAGGCTATACGTCTAGTGCCTGTATGTGTCGTTCATGCGCTCGTTCTCCATACGACCTCCAAGCAGCCTGACTAATGCCGACGAAGCCGGGGCTGTTGTCACCATCAGACGCGTGCATGAGCGCCTGCCCTCTGCGCTACGGTGGTCAACAGCTCTCCCAAGGGACGTCCTGACCTCTCTACGCGTGCATGAGCGTCTGCCCTCTGCACTACGAAGGAAAGGCTACCTTGGGTTGAGAATTCTGAGGCTACACGCTCAGCGCCCGCATTCGCGCTATCCATGCGCTCGACAACGGTCTCCATTCGCCCAGGTCACGCCACGATCGAGCCTCTCGGAAAAGACCCTGACCGTGGTACCTCCCTATGCGTGCACGAGCGTCTGCCCTTTGCTCTATGGGATGCCAACAGAGGTTCCTTGGGCCACGCCCTTGACTCCTACACGCAAACGAGCTCCACGCTCTACACTACGGATCTTGGGATAACCCAAGGCCAAACTGTTCATCGCTATGACTCACGACTATTGGGTCTGCGGAATTCAGGGAATGAACAAAAGACGCCTATTGACACTCAAAAGTGTCACAGGTAAAATAAATTTAAAGAGAGTCTTCGGCCTGTAATATTAGAGTCGAATTTGTCCTTTTGAGGGATCAGATATTTTAAGTTAAATGGGCCTGATTGTTTTGGGTTTCCGATCACTCATGTTATGACCGACCAGGTGGCCCTGGTCAGAAGCCTCATGGTTATAATGAAAGCTGAGTCCGGTGCTAATATGTGGATCCTTCTCTTGTAAGGATGATTTGTTGATCAGTATGGGCTAATAAAGCCAATTAAACCGATCTGGTCGATCTAAGGATTGGCAAGATCAGGGTTACCTTGTTGCGCCCAGAATGGATTCTATATTTTGATAGAGTCCGGATAGGAAACTTGGAAATCGTATTTAGAGATGTTTTCTATTGGAATAAGACCAGCCCCCTCTATATATATGAGAGGATCATGGCCGATTGAGGCATCCAACATCAATCGATCAAATCAAATCTACTATCCCTATTACCCCTTTTTTCCCCTCTACCTAGCTGTTCTGCGTGTCTCCCGACGAGGCTCGACGGCGTTCTAGGCGGCCTTGCTGGTCCTAGAACAACCTCTACGTGCTTCTCCCCGACGGGTCTTCCCGGGAGGGGTTCTAGAGTTATCAACACAGGAGCCCAAAACCCTAGATCGATACAAACCGGTCTTTAGATTGGTTTTCGACGGTTTAGCCGAGGTTCCTGCTGTCTCAGGTTGAACCGCAACCTCTTCGGGCGTTCTAGCCCTGCTGGTGTGTGATTTGGATCACTTCCGACGTCAACACACTTTTTGGCGACTCCGCTGGGGACGATTGAAATCTCATCTACTACCAACATGGGCGGCAAAGACGGTGCTACAGATAAGGATAACATCGTCCGTCCTGTGGGCATTGACGAGCTCCCCGATGAGTTGAAGCAACAAGCACAGGCCAAGCTCGACGCCGTCATGAAGGCTTTCCTGGAAAGCTGCTCGAAGGATCTGCACGGCAGGGTCACTCAAGACAAACAACCGAACTTCAGCGAGATCATCCCCACTACGTCCACTACGAACGCTGAAGACGCTACTGACAAGGTAAACACCAAGGTACCTGAAGATTCTTACCCTACCCATGCTAATTATTCTGCGATGCTGGTTGATACTTCAAATACTCTTACAAATACTATTCAGCATTCATTTAAGTTACTTAGTGATCGCATGGATAAATTAGAGGGTAAGCCCGTTGAACCTGAGCGCCCTACCGGACAACCATAGTTCGGCATGCCTTTTAATTTCTTCAAAGGTCAAACCTCGCACACAGAGTTTGGCCAAACGCAATCAGGAAACGATAATGGCAGGACCACTCACGGTGAAGCTAGTACGTCGATATACACTAATAATCTCCACCGTGGCACTGGTCGGACCACACAGATCGACCAGGGCGCAGCGACAAATAGGACTTCAGGAGGATAGAGGACTGTATTGCCTAATCCACCGAAGTCCCCGAACCACAATCCCATGCATGGTGGCACTACCAACCTTGCTGACACCGATTTTGGACGAGCCATAAATCGGTTTAAGGAAGAAATAACTAGGTCTCTCGAGACCAATTTAGGGGTCCAATTTAAGCCTACCAGGACCACATATTCAAAACCATACCCTTCATGTTTAGATTTCATGAAAGCACCTAATGGTTGGAGGGTACCAGATTTTTATAAGTTTAGCGGTGACGGTAGCAAAACAACTATGGAGCGTGTTAGCATGTTCCTTGCACAAATGGGTGAAGCCAGTACTTTAGATTACATGAATGTACAACATTTTCCTTTATCTTTGACTGGTACGGCTTTCACCTGGTTTACGTCACTACCAGAATGCACCATAAGTTCTTGGGCCGAGCTAGAAGAAAAGTTTCATAACCACTTTTATGACGGGGTTCAAGAAACTAGGTTATCACACCTTACGTCAGTTCGACAAGGACGTAGCGAGCCTGTGGCCGATTTCTTTAAGCGCTTTAAAGAGATTAAGAACCGATGTTTCCATCTAAGGATTTTCGACAGAGACCTAACAGATTTATGTCTCGCTGGTCTACATCGAGAAATCAAGGATAAACTTGAGCATCATGATTTCTTTAGTGTAAATCAACTGTTATAGAAGGCCGTCTCAATAGAATCGTGCCTAAAAGAACCTTATGATCCTCATAAGGCTCATCAATCGGGCGTACATATTGTCGAGATAAACTCTGATAGTTCCGACGATGAGTCTAAAGACTATTACACTACTGAGTTTTTATGGCCAGCACTGAATAAACTAGTCACTTGTCCTTCCCTTAAACCGATTCAAAAGAATCGGGGTGAGGAAGTAAAGTTTACTTTTGATTTCTCTAAATGTGACCGAATATTTGATAAATTGCTTAAATTCAGTTATCTAAAGATTAATTATACTTTGCCATCACCTGACGAATTAAAGAGAAGGGCTTATTGCAAGTATCATAATTCTTTCTCTCATGCCACTAACGATTGTAATGTTTTTCGTCGACAGGTCCAATCGGCCCTTAATGAAGGACGATTGAGTCTTACTGAGATGCAGATCAATACTTCCCCTTTCCCAGTCCATATGGTGGAGGCAGGGAATCCTGCTATTCTGATTCGTCTAGAGCAAGCCGATACGACCAAAGGAAAAAATGTTATTATCAGCGAACCACGGGTGGCACCGAATACTGAGAACGATTCGGGGCGCAAGGTGGTGCTCAAGAAGGGTGATGATGACAAAAGTAAACTCACAATCACTGCAGGGTCAGCACGACACCTGCTTAGACAAAGGTATTTTGAGACCAGGGTGGCACAACAAAGACCGACCAGGTCGGGTTCTCAAGCCGACCAGTCTAGTTCATCTTCAAAGCAGCCAGTGTAGAAGGCCGACCAGATCAAGCCGGTCTCTACTAATTCCAGTGGGATTAATAAACCGACTAATGCAGTCGGTTTAGCTGTTTCTAAAGATTCTACCCCTTCAGGAGTACATGTCATTCGCACTTTTGTCCCACAGAAACCTGAAGTTGGCACTTGGAAGAATAATGCGGACAGGAGTAAGCGGAAAGTCGTTAAAGAACCATGTACTTTTGACAAGCTCATGACCAAATACAAACAACAAAAGGCCGATTCCCAGAATCGGTCCTTAAAAAAAAGAGAATCTACTCCTCCGAAGCATGAGGATGTGAAATCCAAACAGATGATGGTGTCTCAGGCGGTGTCTCCGACACCAAAGACTGGCCCTTATTTCCATCAGTGGGCCCCTCCTATTTCGCCACCACCACAATGGGGTCCTCAAGGAGTATGGGTGCCCTACCCTATGCCGCCACATATGTATTATCAGCCAGGATGGGGAATGCCCACCAATCAGCCTACAGGGGTCTCAGTGTTCAATCGCTTGGGTGGTCAGCCAGGTTCTAGTAACTCAAATCAGAATCGGCTGATCACATCAAGGACCTTAACCTCTCAGGAGACGAGGAAAGCGCAGGCGCGACAAGTCTATGCGCCTAAGAAGGTGCAGAGTGTCCCCACTGTTTCTCCGACCAGACCCGATCCCGTGCCCACTATTATGATCGGGTCTATGGAAGTTCCTCTTGCCAATGAACCCGAGCCGATGGTGGTTGAGGGACCAGCTGAAGAGGTCCCGAAAGCTCAAGATACTTCGGCTAAGGAAGAGGTAGAAAAGCCTGTTGAGCGTGATCCCAAATACATGCAGCCCAAATGGTGTCCTCCTGGTTTGACTAAAACTCAGCGAAGGAAGCTGCAGAGGGCCCGCTGCAACAAACAAAGGAAAGAACGACTCGACAAAATGAGGGAAGACATATTTAACTCAACACATCCTATTTTCCCTCAGGGCAAGCGAGGAGGTGAAGAGCCGACTTGTAATCAAAAGCCGACTTTGACGATCGTAGAGCTAAGCAGGTCGAATTCCGAGCCGACCAGTCTGGGTACCAACTCTACTAAGGTGGCTTCGGAACCAATCAGGTCGAACAGTAATCCGACCACTTTAGAGCAAGTGCCGACCAGTTTGACAGTCGAGCAGGTTGAACCGACTACTACTGGATCCGGAGTTGAGCCGACCCGACCAGGATCTAGGACCGAATCGGTTCCTGATGTGCCGATGGGATTAGGCTCGCTTCTTAGTAACCCTATTTCCTCCACTGGTGTTGCTGCGACCAGTGAAGAATTACCTGAAGAACAAGATGAGGAAATGGTGGACTATGAACCTTCCCCAGAAAGGGCGGAGGTCAATGTAGTTTACTTATCGGCCGACTACTACGTGGTCAGAGATGATTCAACAATGACAGAATTCAACTTCGCTACACAGACTGCTGTGTTCCAGAAGCTGGAGGATTCCGTCAATCATCTCAAGCCGTTGCATATAAAGGGTCACATCAATGGTACACCAGTTCACAAGATGCTGGTCGATAGTGGGGCGATCGTAAACTTGATGCCATACTCGCTTTACCAGAAGCTTGGTGGTACTGATGAAGAGCTGATCAAGACCAACATGACTATCACTGGAGTCAGAGGAGGAGATCCTATTCCGGCCAAAGGAGTTGCGTCCATGGAGCTGACCGTTGGAAGCAAGACTTTGGCCACTGCTTTCTTCGTTGCCGACATACAAGGTAGCTACAATCTTATACTGGGGCGTGACTGGATTCATGCTAATCGGTGCATACCTTCTAGCCTACATCAGTTTCTCATTCAATGGGTGGGGGACGATGTTGAGGTAGTACACTCAGATTCATTGGCCTATGTAGCTACGGCCGATGCTCCTTTGCTCGGGGGGCATGATACTATCGCTTGTTTATCTGGTCGGGACCTTTCTGATTTCCAATTTGTTAGTGTTACTAGAGAAGGTTTCATACCAGTATCTTTAAAGCCGACCGACAATCGGTTCAACATTATCATGTAATTTAATGGATGCTAATGTTGATTGGTTAAAACATCGTGTTGAGCAATATCGGACCTGTAAGACCGATACTTGTGAGGCTATTGTGACACCCCAATTTTAAGAACAAAATTGGAGCACAATATATGTATGCCAGGATCAATTTTCATACATATATCCACATCATAGTAAATATCAAAACAATGCTTTATTAATTTGTCAAACATTATTAAAAAAATGACCCTCGGGTCTGAAAGAAAAGTACAGACTCTCAACAGACTCTGATGTAGATCTCGCGGAAACTAGACGCCACTCCACAGGAAGGTCGACCGGGGGCTACGCCATCCTAGTACAAGTCGTCGGGGTCGTATCCACCGTCTTCTGGGTACTCCTGATCCTCGTCGTAGACTCCGGCGTCTGGGTGGGGTAGCAGGGGGTTCAAAGAGGAAGGGTGAGTACATCGAAATGTACTCCGCAAGTGTAAGAAATATATGCTTATGAGGCTAAAAATAAAGGTAGGCTGACTCTGTTTGACTCAAGCGCCTAAAGCAACACATCCTATTAATCCTATTAATCCTATGCACCTATTTACTAGGTTATAGACACAGACACTATAGAAAAGTAACAACACTCGGAGTCGCACCGAGCAAGACCACACTCGGAGTCACACCGAGCAACCAACACTTGGAGTCACACCAAGCAACCGTACTTGGAGTCACACCAAGCACCCACACCTGAAGTCCATCAGGCAACCGCACCTGAAGTCCATCAGATGACCCGAACCAATAACCAGTAACCAACTAATCTCGAAGAAGTCCAAGCCCGCTCGTCATCGTGAGCACGACTGATATATCAGTTTTACAATCTGCAGAGGTTGCACATCGTTACCCATGAGTCGTGCATTTCCCGTCACGCTAAACACTGCCAAGGTGCATAGCGGGTTGCACTGCAAGGCCTTTACAAAGCCCCTCCAAGTCTGTGTTACATGTACTCTAAGGTTTCATCCCCGTACATAAGTCAACGACCCCAGGGAACCCCTCTTGAGCCACTATACAACCGCCGTGTAGCATAACTTGGAGGAACCTAATTAATTAGCCAGGTCTAGCCCATCCAATTTTCATGGTTGCGCTGTTTTGCCGGGTTACTTGTCCAAGAACCGGGTCCTAGGGATCCAGGCAGGATAATTCTAGCACAAGCCCAGAACCAAAAACCAAAAACCAAAACCAGCTGCCGAATCCCACGGCACAAAACCACCAATACGGGTCCATCCTGCCGGATTTACCTAATCACCATACTACTCATTACCAGACCACATGTTCCATAGATCATTAATCAGAATTAATATTAACCATCCTATCCCAAGACAGCAGGGCTAAGCATGACTTCTACCCAACACATCCCAAACCAGGTGACAAGGATAATAGAGCAAAATCTAGTAAACCATAACATAGGATTCAATTTAATGACAAGCATGCAACTACAGGATCTAAACTACTCTAATACCAAAAGAAAATAAATGCGGGAGCAAGATGTTCAAGGACACTTGCCTTCGGGCTGTGTCGGATCGACGAAGGCACGGGTTGGATCCTGGGTTCCACGTAGATCACAATCGCTGGATCAATCATCATCACATGGACCAAACAAACATATAAGAAATAGTACATCATACAGTAATAAAACGGAAATTAAACTGATCTACTGCGTAGAGCTCGACGAGACGAATCTAACGCAAGTGGAACGGGTCAAAATGGAATTAAAATGAGTGAGTTATGAGCATTTGAATTTGAGTTGCATTTCTGTAAATAAACTGAACTCATTTTCTCATTTAAATAAATAAAAACAGAAAAGGAAAAATGGCAGGACTGGGCCTCATTTTCCCGAAACTTCAGGGGGCGCTTTGCAAGTTGGCAGAGACTCATTGAACAGGGTGATGGGAGTGCGGGTTGGTTTCAACAAAGATGAGGGGGCCTTCTGCAAAACGCCCGTGACCAGTCGGGTGGACGTTGACATGGCGACAGGTGGCGAGCAATGACCGGCCGGGTGCACCACGCGGCACGCAGACTGGTGAGCTGGCGTGGAGGGCCTGCGGTCCACGGACCCATACGCCCGGTGCATACCCCTTCGCGGGCTCAATCTAATCTCAGCCGTTTATCTGGTGGTGGACGACAGAGGGGGTGGAACTGGCCGCCGGTGGTCATCTGGATGACGGCGCCTCGAGTTGGCGCGGCGGTGCCAAGGGAAGGCGGCGGCGCCTTGCCGGAATGGCGTTATAGTGCGGCGAGCCATGGTGAGGGTACGTGAGGATAGAGGGGCTCGCCACAAACGCGTTGGCGGGCTCGTCGGCGCCGGAGACAGGTCGGAGAGGGGCAGGGCGGACCCGTGGCGGCCGGTGCGTGCTGAGGCGGTGGCACCATGGGAAGGCTCCCGGAGCTCACCAGAGCGCTCGGGTGCCGGCCAGAGGGCACGGGGACGGTGCGGAGAGGTGCGGGGGTTTGGCCGGCGCATCGGTGGTCTGTGAGGCGCGGCTTGGTGGCGAAATGGGAAGGAGGAGGCGGTCGCTGGCGCTCTGCACGCGACGGCGCCATGGGAGCAGTCAGCGGAGTTCGGAAGGTGCTCTAGAGGTCTCATCTGACCTAAACGGAAAACACGGAGGGGGATAGGGGAGGATGATGATCTCACCGAGAGGTTCCGCGCAGTCGGGGGAGGCTTGGGTGGCGCGTGCAACGTCGGCAGTGTCCGAGCTAGGCTCCCCGCTCCGGTGGTCCTCCGCCGGTGGTGCTGCTGGGTGAGAAGGAGCATGACGAAGATGGTGTGGTGGCAGTGAGGTCGAGCGGTGCTGAGGGCCTCCTTGGAACGGAGGGGGCATGCGGAACGGTGGCTCGCGGGCTCGGTGCTCGGCGACGGCCGCAGGGGTGTTCCTTCTCGGTTGCGGTGGAAACGGGGACGACGGCGTTCTATTGGGTGTGGGGAGAGCGTGCGGGGCCTCGCAGAGGGATTAAGTAGGCAGAGGAGGGGGTGGCGGCGTGATCCAATCTGGCAACGGGTCGATCCGGGGAGCGCTGGGAGGAACGGCGCGGCAGCTGCGGTGCGCGAGAGAGGAGGCGAGCGAGAGAAAGAGGGAGAGGATGAGTCCGACCACATGGCCCCACTGGTCAGAGAGATGAAGGGAGAAGGCATGCGCGGTGCTGGTGGCTGACTATCGGGGCCCAGTTGACAGCGGCTGAGCGGCGGGGCGTGCATGGGTGGTGCGGGAGCGGGGGACTGGGCCGGTCGCGCGGCTTGGGCCGAGCGAGGGAGGAGAGGGAGGTGGGCGCGGGTGGAGAGGAGGGGGAGTGAGTTGAGCTGAATTGAGAGGAGGGGGAGTGAGGTCCTTGCCATTTCTTTTCTATTTTATTTTCTTTTTAAATTTTTTGCAAACTTATTTGAAATTCAAACTTAAAAACCTTTTGAAATCAAAACTGTTTGAAAACTTTTTAAAATATTTTCCCTAGGTTTTGGAAATAAAATTTTAATTTAGTTTCATAAAGTTTTGTAAACTCTTTTATTTATTTTCTAAATAGAATAAAATCGATTCGCCCTGACCGGGTTTAATAAAATCCTTTTTCACCCAATAAAAATTATGCACCAGCATGAATGCAACAAACATCTGGTTAGAAATTTTCCTCCATCTAGGATTTTGACCATTTCCTTATTAAATTCTATTTAGTTTTAATTAATTAAACACCCAGGGTGTTACAAACTTATCCCCTTAACTTGAATCTCGTCCCGAGATTCGGGGAGACTACAGTCATACAAAGACGCAAATCAAACAAGTGCACAAGTATATGTCAATCAACATTCTACGAGTTTAAACAATTATGGTGGGCTTCTTATGTTTTGGAGGACCTACTTTTAAACAAAGTTTGAATTTTCAGCAGAGAAAGACTACGGAAGTGGGAAAAGAGATGGGGCTTTTAAAAAATAGTTTTATAAACTCGACGACTGACTAGGGTAGCATCCTACGGTCAACACAGCTTTGATACCACTCTGTGACACCCTAATTTTAAGAACAAAATTGGAGCACAATATATGTATGCCAGGATCAATTTTCATACATATATCCACATCATAGTAAATATCAAAACAATGCTTTATTAATTTGTCGAACATTATTACAAAAATGACCCTCGGGTCTGAAAGAAAAGTACAGACTCTTAACAGACTCTGATGTAGATCTCGCGGAAACTGGACGCCCCTCCACAGGAAGGTCGACCGGGGGCTACGCCATCCTAGTACAAGTCGTCGAGGTCGTATCCACCGTCTTCTGGGTACTCCGGATTCTCGTCGTAGACTCCGACGTCTGGGTGGGGTAGCAGGGGGTTCAAAGAGGAAGGGTGAGTACATCGAAATGTACTCCGCAAGTGTAGGAAATATATGCTTATGAGGCTAAAAACAAAGGTAGGCTGACTCTGTTTGACTCAAGCGCCTAAAGCAACACATCCTATTAATCCTATGCACCTATTTACTAGGTTATAGACACAGACACTATAGAAAAGTAACAACACTCGGAGTCGCACCGAGCAAGACCACACTCGGAGTCACACCGAGCAACCAACACTTGGAGTCACACCAAGCAACCGTACTTGGAGTCACACCAAGCACCCACACCTGAAGTCCATCAGGCAACCGCACCTGAAGTCCATCAGATGACCCAAACCAATAACCAGTAACCAACTAATCTCGAAGAAGTCCAAGCCCGCTCGTGACCGTGAGCACGACTGATATATCAGTTTTACACTCTGCAGAGGTTGCACATCGTTATCCATGAGTCATGCATTTCCCGTCACGCTAAACACTGCCAAGGTGCATAGCGGGTTGCACTGCAAGGCCTTTACAAAGCCCCTCCAAGCCTGTGTTACATGTACTCTAAGGTTTCATCCCCGTACATAAGTCAACAACCCCAGTGAACCCCTCTTGAGCCACTATACAACCCCCGTGTAGCATAACTTGGAGGAAACTAATTAATTAGCCAGATCCAGCCCATCCAGATCTCATGGTTGCGCTGTTTTGCCGGGTTACTTGTCCAAGAACCGGGTCCTAGGGATGCAGGCAGGATAATTCTAGCACAAGCCCAGAACCAAAAACCAAAACCAGCTGCCGAATCCCACGGCACAAAACCACCAATACGGGTCCATCCTGCCGGATTTACCTAATCACCGTACTACTCATTACCAGACCACATGTTCCATAGATCATTAATCAGAATTAATATTAACCATCCCATCCCAAGACAGCAGTGCTAAGCATGACTTCTACCCAACACATCCCAAACCAGGTGACAAGGATAATAGAGCAAAATCTAGTAAACTATAACATAGGATGCGCGAGAGAGGAGGCGAGCGAGAGAAAGAGGGAGAGGATGAGTCCGACCACATGGCCCCACTGGTCAGAGAGATGAAGGGAGAAGGCATGCGCGGTGCTGGTGGCTGACTGCCGGGGCCCAGTTGACAGCGGCTGAGCGGCGGGGCGTGCACGGGTGGTGCGGGAGCGGGGGACTGGGCCGGTCGCGCGGCTTAGGCCGAGCGAGGGAGGAGAGGGAGGTGGGCGCGGGTGGAGAGGAGGGGGAACGAGTTGGGCTGAATTGAGAGGAGGGGGAGTGAGGTCCTTGCCATTTCTTTTCTATTTTGTTTTGTTTTTAAATTTTTTGCAATCTTATTTGAAATTCAAACTTAAAAACCTTTTGAAATCAAAACTGTTTGAAAACTTTTCAAAATATTTTCCCTAGGTTTTGGAAACAAAATTTCAATTTAGTTTCATAAAGTTTTGTAAACTCTTTTATTTATTTTCTAAATAGAATAAAATCGATTCGCCCTGACCGGATTTAATAAAATCCTTTTTCACCCAATAAAAATTATGCACCAGCATGAATGCAACAAACATCTGGTTAGAAATTTTCCTCCATCTAGGATTTTGGCCATTTCCTTATTAAATTCTATTTAGTTTAAATTAATTAAACACCCGGGGTGTTACAACTATTGATGATTTTGATGAGCTCAATAAGTTGGGCCAAGGTTTCACGTCGGCCGACCCTTTAGAACAAGTAGATATTGGGGATGGTTCTATACCTAGGCCGACCTTTGTAAATCAGAATCTTGAAGCCGATTATAAATTAAAGTTAATCGCGCTTCTGAAGGAGTATGTTGATTTCTTTGTATAGAGTTATACGGAGATGCCCGGGTTAAGCCGAGAACTTGTTGAGCATCGTCTTCCTATTAAGCCGGGGTTCCGACAATTCAAGCAACATCCTCGCCGTTTTAATTCTACAATATATGACCAGATTAAAGAAGAAATTACGGTTATTACAAGCGGGGTTTATCCAGCCATGCAGGTATGCGGAGTGTGTCTCTAATATCGTGCCTGTGGAGAAGAAAGACAATGGGAAAATTAGGGTTTGCATTGATTTTAGAGATCTAAATAGAGCCACTCCCAAAGATGAGTATCCTATGCCTATAGCCGATATGTTAATCAATGATGCTTCGGGACACCAGATTGTCAGTTTTCTTGACGGCAACGCTGGTTATAATCAAATATTCAAGGTCAAAGAGGATATGTCCAAAACGGCCTTTATTTGTCCTGGGTTCGTTGGTCTTTTTGAGTGGGTCGTGATGACATTCGGTTTGAAGAATGCAGGTGCTACTTATCAACGCGCTATGAATATGATCTTTCATGATTTGATTGGGATAATCATGGAAGTATATATTGATGATATTGTGATTAAATCGGCTACCCATGTGTCTCATCTGGCCGATTTACGTCTAGCGTTTGAGAGAATGCGCCGCTTTGGTTTGAAAATGAACCCACTGAAATGTGCTTTTGGTGTATCGGCTGGGAAGTTTTTAGGGTTTATTTATCACGACAAAGGCATAGAGATTGATCCTAAAAGGATAGAAAAGATCAAGAGAGTTCAAGCGCCTACATGCAAAAAGGAGTTGCAGAAGTTCTTGGGAAAAGTGAACTACTTGAGGAGATTTATTGCAAACTTGTCCAGGAAAATTATTTCTTTTACCCCTATACTAAAGCTGAAGAATGAAACTGAGTTCGCTTGGGGGGCAGAGCAACAAGAAGCGTTTGAGAAGATAAAGGAATATTTGTCATCTCCGTCAGTTCTTCATGCGCCTAAAAGAGGAATCCCCTTAAGATTATATGTCGCCGCCGAAGAGAAGGTTATTGGAGCTATTTTGACTTAGGAGGATGGAGGTAAAGAGTACGTAATTGCTTATATTGGTCACCGTCTTCTTGATCCCGAGACAAGGTACGCCCATATTGAGAAATTATGCTTATCCTTGTACTATGCTTGTGCTAAAATGATACATTATTTGCTATCTAGTACATGTGTTGTTGCATGCCAGGCCGATGTGATTAAGCACTTGTTATATCGGCCAATCCTTAGAGGAAGAATTAGTAAATGGGCGTATGCATTTATTGAGTTTGACTTGACCTATGAACCATTGAAAACTTTGAAAGGTCAAGTTCTTGTCGATTTCATTGTTGAGCATGGTATTAGTTTAGAGGATGAAATCGGTTATTTTACTTTTACTCCATGGAAACTTTATTTTGATGGATCGGCTTGTAAGGAGGGCCAAGGTGTTGGTGTGGTCATTATTTCTCCTAGTGGTACTGAATTTGAAATGTTGAGCCGGTTAGATTATTCTTGCACCAATAATCAAGCCGAATATGAAGCTCTGTTATTCGGTATAGAAGTGTTATGTTCCATGGAGGTTAAAGATGTTGAGGCTTATGGCGATTCCTTATTAGTAGTGCAACAGGTTGCTGGTGAGTTTCAATGCTTAGAGGGATCGTTAAATGTCTATCTTGACATGTGCCTTGATATCATTACCCATTTTACCGAATTCCGGATTCGGCATATACCAAGGCACGAAAATCATAAAGCCAACATGTTAGCTCAACAAGCATCTGGCTATAGCATCAGTAGACATAATTTTCATATAAAGCCAATGCAACAGCGTGTGCAGGAGTATTGTCGGCTCCTATGGCGAACCATAGTGTTTTGAAGCTAGTTCGGCCACCCTACCCCAGCGACCAGGTATATGTTAAGCATGCTTGGGTAGACGCTATGGCCAACCAGTTTATTTATGAATCAAGTCAGTTAATTCGTCCGATTGACCTGGTTGATCATGGAACGATTAATTTGTCTGAAAGAACTCTAAATCGGTCCGAATCAAGTTCTAATGAAAGTGGAATCGATTTGAAAGATTGGAGAACTCCCTTGCTAAGATATCTCAATGATCCAAGTACTAAGGTTGATCAAAGTGTTCAGCGGAGTGCATTTAAATATGTACTGCATAATGATGAGCTTTACCGAAGGACTGCCGAAGACTTGTTACTTAAGTGTTTGAGATCTGATCAAGCAAAGGTGGCTATGGGAGAGGTTCATGAAGGTATTTGTGGTACTCATCAATCGGCGCCTAAGATGAAATGGCTATTGCGTAGAGCTGGGTTTTATTGGCCCACAATGATGGCCAATTGTTTTTGTTACTACAAAGGATGCGAAGAATGTCAACGGTTTGGAAACATACAACTTGCACTTGCTGCTATACTTCATCCTATTATCAAACCGTGGCCTTTTCGTGGTTGGGGGCTAGACTTCATTGGCCAAATTCATCCCCCATCTTCAAAGGGACATCGTTTTGTTCTCGTCGCTACAGATTACTTCAGTAAATGGACTGAAGCGGTGCCTTTGAAGAATATGACACATAAGAAGGTAATTGAGTTTATCACTGAGCATATTATACATAGATTCAGCATACCTCAGACGTTAACCACAGATCAAGGAACGTCTTTTATTTCTAAAGAGGTGCGAGATTTTGCCGAATTATACAAAATAAAGATGCTCAATTCATCTCCGTACTATGCTCAAGCTAACGGCCAAGCTGAGTCTAGTAACAAGACTTTGATCAAGCTTATCAAAAAGAAGATTGAGGATAACCCAAGGAGGTGGCATGAGGTTTTGTCTGAGTCTTTATGGGCTCATCGTGTATCAAGGCATGGTGCTACAAAAGTCACTCCTTTCGAGCTGGTATATGGGCAAGAAGCAGTGTTGCCCGTCGAGGTAAATCTAGATGCATATAGACTAGCTAGACAGAATGATTTATCTGCTGTTATGTATCATGATGCCATGATGGACAACATTGATGAAGTGACCGATAAGAGGTTAAAGGCTTTTAAGGAGATGGAGAAAGACAAAGCCCGGGTTGCCAGAGCTTACAACAAGAAGGTAAGAAGCAAATCGTTCCAAGTGGGAGAATTAGTATGGAAGACTATACTACCACTTGTATCGAGAAGCAACAAGTTTGGCAAGTGGTCGCCGAGTTGGGAAGGTCCTTATAAAGTGATCAAAGTAATATTCGGAAATGCATATGTGCTAGAGACGTTACAAGGTGAAAGTCTCCCAAGAGCAATAAACGGGAGGTATTTCAAAAAATACTTTCCAAGTGTTTGGCAAGAAGCCTGAGCACCTTCCAAACAATGGCCGATACATGTATCGCCCTTAGAACAAAAACAATGAGAATATTTGTCCTTAATTTTCGAATAGCCGATGGGTTGGACATCGTTGTTATTCGGTTTGTTTTTAGGTTCTATCAAGATCACCTAAAAACAGGGGGGCATATGTTGATACTCAAAAGTGTCACAGGTAAAATAAATTTAAAGAGAGTATTCAGCCTGTAATATTAGAGTCGAATTTGTCCTTTTGAGGGATCAGATGTTTTAAGTTAAAAGGGCCTGATCGTTTTGGGTTTCCGATCACTCATGTTATGACCGACCAGGTGGCCCTGGTCAGAAGCCTCATGGTTATAATGAAAGCTGAGTCTGGTGCTAATATGTGGATCCTTCTCTTGTAAGGATGATTTGTTGATCAGTATGGGCTGATAAAGCCCATTAAATCGATCTGGTCGATCTAAGGATTGGCAAGATCAGGGTTACCTTGTTGCGCCCAGATTGGATTCTATATTTTGATAGATTCCGGATAGGAAACTTAAAAATCGTATTTAGAGATGTTTCCTATTGGGATAAGACCAGCCCCCTCTATATATATGAGAGGATCATGGCCGATTGAGGCATCCAACATCAATCGATCATATCAAATCTACTATCCCTATTACCCCTTTTTCCCCTCTACCTTGCTGTTCGGCGTGTCTCCCGGCGAGGCTCGACGGCGTTCTAGGCGGCCTTGCTGGTCCTAGAACAACCTCTATGTGCTTCTCCCCGATGGGTCTTCCCGGGAGGAGTTCTAGAGTTATCAACAAAGGAGCCTAAAACCCTAGATCGATACAAACTGGTCTTTAGATCGGTTTTTGACGGTTTAGCCGGGGTTCCTGCTGTCTCAGGTTGAACCGCAACCTCTTCGGGCGTTCTAGCCCTGCTGGTGTGTGATTCGGATCACTTCCGACGTCAACAATGCCGACTCGCTTCAAGTTTTGATTCTGTTCGCCCAAGAGTCTTTCTATAGACTATCTCCTAAAATACAAGCTACTGGTGCCAGGAACCAAACAAATCTACACCGCCGACGAGGGCTTCGGCAGCTGGCTCCACCTCCTCTTCCAGGCGCTCCATCTCTGCCTCCGACGTGTTCGCCGCAAAGCCGGCGCCCAACATCGACATCTCCATCCGCGGATAATGCCAACGAAGAATCGCGAGCCCGTGAGCAGCCACGCTCTGCGCCGCCGCCCTGGTGTACGCCCGAAAGCACCCCCACAGGCCCCACGCCTTCTGCACGACATGGTCGCCGATCCTTCGCTCCTTCTCCGCCGGGAAGAAAGGCTCCTCATCGATGCACTGCACCAAGGGAGCCACCTCCTCTGCCAGCGACCAGAAGCGATCATGATAGCCATCGATCCTTCGGTCCAAATCTGCAAATTGTATTTGCACGTTTTCCCGGCAAGCTGCACACGCCAAAGCAAGGGGTAAGGAGACAACCACCTCCGACCACGCTTCACCAAGAGAACTCACCGGCGTGCATTGCCTGCCACTTCCGCACTTCCTCGTCGGACTTCGCCTTCTCCTCGGCCAGGAGACGCTTCTCCTCGCCTGCATGCATCGCCTCTGCAAGGATAACCTCACACGTCAAAGGCTCTGACCTGGTGGCGCACGGAACGAAAAGGACTACGACATCGATGACTTACGCGCGACAAACTTGTTGGCCTTCTCTGCTCGCAGCTGAAGCTAGAAGTTTTCCTGCCCCTGCTGCTGGATGACCTCCTCAAGCTCCCGAGAACACGTGTGGGCATCCTCCAGTCGCGCCTCTAGGCCAGTGAACTGCCCCTTGACGCGCCTCACCTCCGCCCGGAGTCACTCGTTCTACTCGGCCATCGGTGCCATCCTGTCAAGGGGGAGCTTACGCTCGTTCCCGTCCTTCAATAATTGCTGCAGGCAAACATCGACCAGGACAAAACATGGGTCATTCAAGAGTAAAAAGAAGGGGTGACCGCACTCACCTGGATCTTCTCCAACAACTTCGACGCATTTCCAAGGAGGGCGTCCATCTCCACGCTCGCCGCCTCATCATCGACTTCGACGACCACGTCCCCCTCGACGCGAAAGCGGCAGACAAGACGCCTGCTCGACCGCTCCTCCGGTCGCTCGACCTCTTCAATCTCCGGTGAGGAAGGCTTCGGCACCTTCCTCTTCCCCTCACGGGCGCGACGGCCCAAGGACCCGACCATCGGCGCCGCCGCATCGCCTCTTCCAGAACCAGTCCTAGGCGTTGGGGACTCCGATCGCTCCGCCTCCTGAGGCTCGGGGACTATAGACGCCCCGGCCTCCGACGCTGCCTCCGGCACGACCGACTTCGCTGACCCGCCGGTCTCAGCATCCACTGGAGGACTTGGCGCCCTCCGACCATCATCCCCAGTCTCCGGCACCTCCTCGGCATCTGCCAACCTGCGAAGGACATGGACACGTCGTCGACATACCAAGCCGACCAGAGTAAAGCAACAAGATGCATGGGGGATACTTACAGGCCCGACACCTTCTTCTCCCGCGAGAAGCACCGAGAGCATGGACGCGTCCCTCCTCCCGTAGACTCCTCCTGTGGCTTGGGGGCACCCGCCGCCCCGCTAGATGACTCCCGGGGCTCCGCCTCCCACTCCGAACACTGCAGCTCCGGCGCCTGCGTCGCCTTCGATTTTGTCTTCGCCTTCGCCGCGCCACCACCGCACCCCGCCGAGGACCCTTGCCTGAACCGGGCACTCAGCGGGACCTCATCATCAATGTCAGACTCGTCGTCCGACCAGTCGATGATTACGTGGCGTCTCTTCGCCGCCTCTTTGTCAATGGTGAAGGTGCCGCCGGTCTCCAGCGACACCTTCTTCCGCTTCACAGGGGCAGCCTGGCGTTTCCCCTTCGGGTCTTCACACGCCCGCCGCTTGCTCGACCAGGGCTCGGGGACTCGGCTCCCCTCCTCCCCACTGGTCTTGTTGTATGGTAACTCAAATCCTACTTAGAATAGGACTCAAGAAAGGTGTGCTATTAGGACTTCTAGTTCTACTAGGTCTTGAGTGTAGAATCCTACTAGGAGTAGGACTCCTATTTGTATGTATGAGGGCCTTAGAGGGGACTATATAAATCAAGGGGTAGAGGCCATAGGCATAACAACAAGATCATAAGCCAACACAAGGGGTCTCATCCAAGGCTTGTACGGAGCAATTAGGAGCGCTCAAGAGGATTAGGCTAGACAGTTCTATTGCACTAGATTCTTGTATAGGGCAAGAATCAGTGGGTCCTGGAGGGTCAAGTAGGGTTGTGAGAGAGCGACAATCACTTGTAGTCTTTTGGAGTTGTGCTAATAGAATTTGCGGTCGGCTTCGCCAAATCCTAATCTCTTGTCGTGGTTGCTTCATCATCATCTAGGGTTTTCTACGCGATTCGACTACATCGTTCTTGATACGGTGCTAGCTTGTGTCATATTCGCAACATCCTTTCAAAGATCCAAGGGCTGCTGCGCATAACTAGGTGTATCAGATTCTAACAAGTGGTATCAGAGCCAAGGTTGGATTGATTTGATTTGGTGAGAAGGTTGGCAAGGCTAGGAAGCACAAAATTAAGACGATGTCAGGGATATGGAATCAAGTAGAGAAATTTGATGGCAAAGAGAATTTCAGCGTGTGGCAATGCGTGGTACAAGATGTGCTTGTCCAACAAGGATTGATTGATGCTCTCGAGGGCACCAAGCCGGACAAGATAACTGATGAAGAATGGAAGGTGACGGAGCGAAAAGCTGTCAGTACAATTCGACTATGTCTCTCCGATGAGGTAAAGTACTCGGTAATCAAGGAGAATTCACCGACGAAATTATGGAAGAGCCTAGAAGAGTTGTATATGGCAAAGTCGCTGACAAATCGGTGGGTACTAAAGCATCAACTATTTAGGTTACGCATGGAGGAAGGTACACGATTCGTCGACCATCTAAATGTCTTCAACAAGCTTGTCACGCTGCTGATTAGTGTGGATGAGAAAATTGAGGAGAACGATAAAGTCGTCATATTGGCTTCATCCTTACCACCATCATGGGAGCAGCTAGTGATGAATATTCTCGTCGGGAAGATTACTCTCAACTTCAATGAGACAGTTGCATATCTACTGGAGGCAGAGTCCTTGGAGAAGCCACAGGATTCTTCATTCTCGGGTGATCAAGTTTTAACTGTTTCAAGTGGAGCAGGAAAAGTCAAGAATCATGGGAAGAAGAAAGACAAGAGCAAGGTACAACGTACATGCTATCTATGTGACAAGGAGGGTCACATGATAAAGGACTGTCCAAGTTTGAAGACTATGAGAGGAACATGCTCAGTGGCAAGTGAGGATGAAGGTGACATACTTATCGTCAGTCAACCAGGTACTATTCATGATTGGATATTAGATTCAGGAAGCTGTTTCCATATATGTTCGGTGAGGGAGATGTTTGACGAAGGATCTCTACACCCAGCAAATGGAATTGTTCACTTAGCGGATTGCCAGGAGTATGCAGTCACTGAGGTGGGAACAATTACATTGGAGATGCATAATGGAATACTTTGCACACTAACGGGAGTTCGGTATATCCCGGGATTGAAAAAGAATCTAATATCTGTGAGGTCGCTAGAACTCCAAGGATGTGAATTATCACTTCAAGGTGGAGTCATGCGAGTTACTTGCAAAGAGCAAGTAATTATGAAAAGTATCTGGATTAATGGAGGATACCGAGTGATAGGAAATCTTATGGGTGGTGCAACCATGGGAAGATTTGGCAAAAATCCTGATCAGGAGAAGGAAGTCGTCTCGTCAACGGCAGGTGCTCAAATCTCAATTGTGGTCAAGTGCAAGGCTACAAAGACGGTTGCAAAATCTAACAGTCGTAGAGGTGAAGCTACGAGTTGTTGGAGGAAGGAAGACGTGGTCGAACCAACCATGCAGTACCAACGAGTAGGTGGAGCTCGAAGGCGGTACAAACCTATGGCATGGAGGGCCAAAGGAGAAGGTGTTGTGGTTAACCAAACTACACAACGATGGAGCTCTCAGATGGAAGGTTCAGGCAGTCCAGCCTGGAACTGACACGCACATTGTGGTGATGTGCATGAGCCTCTGTGGTGGAGGCACTCTCGAGGTGGGAGAATAAATAAAAAAGAAGAAGCTGATTTGGAGCAAATTCTTGGAGGACCACAATGACTTCAAAGGATTAGAGTCAAGGTGGAGTTTGTTGTATGGTAACTCAAATCCTACTTAGAATAGGACTCAAGAAAGGTGTGCTATTAGGACTTCTAGTTCTACTAGGTCTTGAGTGTAGAATCCTACTAGGAGTAGGACTCCTATTTGTATGTATGAGGGCCTTGGAGGGGACTATATAAATCAAGGGGTAGAGGCCATAGGCATAACAACAAGATCATAACAAGATCATAAGCCAACACAAGGGGTCTCATCCAAGGCTTGTACGGAGCAATTAGGAGCGCTCAATAGGATTAGGCTAGACAGTTCTATTGCACTAGATTCTTGTATAGGGCAAGAATCAGTGGGTCCTGGAGGGTCAAGTAGGGTTGTGAGAGAGCGACAATCACTTGTACTCTTTTGGAGTTGTGCTAATAGAATTTGCGGTCGGCTTCGCCAAATCCTAATCTCTTGTCGTGGTTGCTTCATCATCATCTAGGGTTTTCTACGCGATTCGACTACATCGTTCTTGATACGGTGCTAGCTTGTGTCATATTCGCAACATCCTTTCAAAGATCCAAGGGCAGCTGCGCATAACTAGGGGTATCAGATTCTAACAGGTCTCGATCTCCACCTCGTCGACCTCCACGTCGTCAACCTCGCCACGGCCGCCGCCGCCGAAATCGCCTCGCCGCGGGTCGACGCCCTTTGGCCACATGTTCATCGGAGCTTGCGAAACGAACGCTTCATGACCCTGCATCGCAACCAAACGATAGTCAGCATTCACTTGCACATTTCGGCGAACACCAATAAGGCGAGGATCCATACCTGCGGCGGAGGGTACTCCAGATAGTACGACCTCCTCAGGTACTCCAAATTTTTCCTCATCTGCAGGTCGAATAAAGCGTCGGCCCGCAGGAACACCTCCAACGCCTCCAGGGGCTCCGGCGCCTCCCGCATCCTGTTGTCCTCATCTCCGGCGTATTCGTACGCTGGGTGCGCCCTTTCCTTGCAGGGCTGGCTGCGCCTCTTGATGAAGTTCGTCGCCACTGTCACTCCATCGACGCACCGCTTGTCCATCAGCTTCAGGAGCTCCTGCACTTGCTCCATCGCCGCCGCGCCGGGACGCTCCGACCACGACTGCAGCACCTTCAGCACGAAGGCCGGGTCACACAGTGGCCTTGGTGCCTCCAGGTGGATGTGGAACCATTTCGGCTTGTACTCCATCGCCTTCAAAGGCAACGACATCGCTATGTACTTCTCCGCCATCCCGTCCCAGAGTTGGAGGTACACCGACCCGACGATGTTCGACAACCCGGTGCCATTGATCTTCAGCCGGAAAAAGTGGCGGAAGAGGTCGAAGTGGGGCTCGATCCCCAAATACGCCTCATAGTAGTGGATGAAGACCGCGATGTGCAACATTGTGTTCTGCGTCAAGTTGCACAACGCAACCTGGTAGTACTCCAGCAACCCATGGAGGAAGGGATGGACGGGGATGCCGAGGCCGCACCTGAAGAACGCATCGAAGACGACGAGCTCGGTGGTGTTCGGCGTCGGGAAGTCCTCCAGATATGCTTCCCTCCACCCGCCAGTAACCTGATCTAGGAGCAGGCCGGCGAAGATGAGCTCCTCCAGATTCTCCCTCCGGACAACGCTCTGGATCCACCCACGCGCCCAGCTCGGCACCTCCACGCGCGGTTGTCGGCCTCCGCCTTCGCCACCTTCTTCTTCTTCGCTGCCCCTCCACGAGGACGCCTGCCTCCCGTCATTAACCGCTACGAAGGATGAATCGGAATCTAGATCTAGAGCTACAGGAACTCCGCCCTCGGGCTCACTCGTACGCGCGAAGGAGCTGGAGCGAACGAAGGCTACGAGGCAAGAGCAAATGAGAGAGTGGGGAATCACCGCCAGCCACCACGCCCTTTTATACGGCACAGACCAACCCTTCAGCTACAGGGTTTCTGCGAGCCCGTGCCTGTTTCCCCCACGACCGCCACGTCGCTTGCGGCAACCGCACTCGCACGATCCCCTTGATGGGCCGCTGGGCCAACGGTTTGCAAAATGGCCTGCCCGTTAGCCTTCGTGATTTTATTGATTTCAATTAATCTTCGCTATTAGGAGTAATTGTCGTTCTAATGTACGATGACTAATTCTACAAGCTAGTCACGAAAATTATTTTAGGGGAACAGTAACTCTACAATTACTGGTCGGCGCTACAGTCACACCCGGGGACTGCAGATCTTCAACTTCATCCTCGGGGACTTCGTCCTCATTTTAAGTATCCGAATTAATGCATTTTCTCTGACCCTTCTATAAGAACCATGTTGCTTCTCACAGCAGGCCCGGGGACTACGTGTACACACGTCATTTTCCTTTCGTAAAATGACTCTATTTTGTTGCAGAAATTCTACAAGCTTGGCACCACGTGCCTACAAGCACCTACTCCAAAGCCCGGGGACTAAGTGGATACACTTCACCTAGCGGTGAATGTATTGTTTCTTTTTTCCTTTACAGCTTGATGCGGACCAACTCAGACTTCTACTGGAGCGCTGTCGGCTCCTACAGTCCAGCCGCGTCCCAAGTGGGGATACACTTCACTAGAAGAAAGACCTTCAAATTTTTTCTTGGAGCACCTCGCATCCTTCTTGCAGGACGACGCTGAACATTTCACACGGCTGCACTTCGGCTACAACTACGACCACGCCCTCGCGACCAGTCCGACCTGGTCGGAAGTCTACTACAACTGCACCCGTGACCAGGCGACCCGGTCGGAAGACGCCTTCGTTAACATGCGACCAGATCCAACCTGCTCGGAAGACATCGCGACGCCCCGCACAACGGATGTGAACACATCTTGGCCCCTAGTGGGTTTCAGTGATTGAATGAAACACAATATTACTGTGACTAACGTGTGTTTTGCAGAAACAAGGATGAGTTAGGTCACAGTAATGGGGACGATACGGGCATATGGAGTTCATGTCCCCTGGCGATGGAAATCATTTCGGTTTTCAAGGGACGGACGTCAAAGACGGTGGTAGACTAGGCTAAGTGTCATATGGTGTTGGAGGACACTTAGGTAGTCTTAGGTCTTTGTTTTTCCTTTGGCCATACTATAAAGGGGAGCGTGAATTAGTAGCTTGACCTAGATGAGTCTATTGAGGTAGGTGTGGTGCACACTTGTTATTTCATAGCCCTAGGTAGCTCAGAGTGATGCCTTATGTCGTGAGGATGAAAAGTCGTTAAGGCTGCGTCGTGATCCGAGTGAGTTTTGCCTGAGAAACAGGCAGCGGACGCTGGCCAGACTAGGGTTTAGTCTGGTGCGTGGCAACGGATGCTCCGATGTTGCCACATCGGACGCATCTGTGCCACTGTTCACATGCGAGTGAATTTGGGGCAGCACCAGATGCTGACATCGGACGTTGAGGGCCAGCGTCCGATGTCCATGCAGAGAGGTTCCAGAGAGGGTAAAATCACAACGGACGCGTCCGTTGTGATGGCATTGGACGCTGCCCAGCGTCCGATGCTCCTTTAACATGTCTGACAAGTTGTACAGTCAACCGTTGGTCGAGGTCATCGTAGTGTTCGATGCCAGGCATCGGAGCGTCCGATGCCCCCGCAGAAACACCTGTTCAGTGCTCTTTTGGATGGCCGGTTGGGGGAGTATTTATACTCCTCCCCCTCCTCCATTAGAGTGTTCTTACCACTTTCCTCTGCTGAGAAACACATAGTGAGTGTGAGAAAGAGCAAGAGCCCTAGTGAGGTTGAGAGAATAGCTAATTGAGAGAATTAGTGACCTCCTAGTGACAATTGAGTAGCAAGTGTGCATCCATCCATCTCTTTGGCCTTTGTCTTGGTCAAGTGAGAGTTCTAGCTTGTTACTCTTGGTGATCGACATCACCTAGACGGCTTGGTGGTGATCGAAGAGCTTGGTGATCATCCGGAGGCTTTGTGGATGACCCAAGCCAAGTTGTGACCGGTAGCGAGCGATTCACCGGGCCGGAGTGGTGAAGAATCAGCTCGTAGTGAGCACTTGATCCTTGCGTGGATCAAGGGGGAGCGATATCCTTGCGCGGGTGCTCCAACGAGGACTAGGGGGTGTGCCGACACCTCGATACCTCGGCAAAAAGATCATCTTGTCATCTCTACTCCTTTACTTACGCATTTACCTTTGAGCAATTCAATTCCGCAATTTGCTTATTGTTCCTCTCTATTTGAATTGCCATGGTAGAGTAGATATGTCATAGTGTTGATCTTTTGTGCGGTTGCTTCTAGTGAAACATAGTTCTAGGCACTAGGGGGTTAATTGGTCTTGCTAGGATTTAACTGTTGCGAAAAGTTTTAGAAAAGCCCAGTTCACCCCCCTCTTGGGCATCTTGATCCTTTTAGGATGCAAAGTGCTCGGGGACTAGCTGTGGGGATATTACACCCGTATACCCCCATGGCACTACTTGGGCTGCTCTCCGGATACGGCCCAACCAGAAGGCCTTGCGGCCCGCGACCATGCTGTCAAACGATTTAATTGTTGCGAAAAGTTTTAGAAAAGTTCAATTCACCCCCCTCTTGGGCATCTTGATCCTTTCAATTGGTATCGGAGCCTCGTGCTCTCGATTTAGGCTTAACCGCCTAGAGTTAAGATGTCCAGAGGTGATGGACCACCTCCCATGTTCGAGGGAGACGACTTCCCATATTGGAAAATCCGTATGGAGTCGTACCTAGAAGCGGTTGATGTAAAATGCCGCGAAGCCGCGATCACCGGCTTTGCCAAGCCCAAGGAAGGCACAAGCCTTACTCCTAATGAGGAAGAAAATGAGAAATGGAATGCAAAAGCCAAAAACATCCTTTTTAGAGGCGTTTGCAAGGATGTGTTTAACCGCGTCCGGAACCACAAAAATGCCCATGATCTATGGGAAAACATTTGTGCGCTCCATGAGGGAACCAAGAGTGAGCATGAGGAGCGTTATCATTTGGTTATGCAAAAGTTACATTCGTTTGATATGCTTGCTCATGAAAGTGCAAATGAAATGTACTCACGCTTGAATGTTCTTGTAGAAGAGCTAAATGGACTTGGCCTCACACAAATGCAACCATCCGATGTTGTGAGGAAGATTCTTTGTGTTCTTCCAATTGAGAAGTATGGACACATTGTGACCGTGCTACATCAAAGTGATCTTTCCACCGCTACACAAATGCAAATCTTGGGAAAGATCAATGCACATGAGATGTACATGCACATCACACCAAGTGGTGGCTCCTCCACCGACAAGAAGAAAGACTTGGCCTTCAAAGCAAGCCATGACAAGAAGGGCAAGTCCAAGACAATTGAGGTACATCATGAGAGCTCAAGTGATGAGGAAGATGATACAAACATTGCTCTCATGGTGAGAAGAACCACAAAGATGTTGAAGAAGCTTCACAAGAATGGAGTCAACTTTGACTCAAGAAAGAAGAAATTCTTCACAAGTAGCAAGAGAAGGCCAATCTCTGAAATGGATTTCTACAATTGCGGTGAACTTGGCCATCTTGCTCACCAATGTACCAAGCCCAAGAAAGACAACTACAAGAACAAGAATAAGGGCAAGAAATATGACTCATCAAGTGAAGATGAGAAGAAGAGTGAGAAGCCCTACAAGAAGGATGGCAAGAAGAAGAAGCAATACCACAAGAAAGGTGGCAAAGCTTACATTGTTGGTGATTGGCTCACCGACATTGACTCCTCCGGTGGCTCATCCAATGAAGATAGTGATGATGAGAAGGAGAAGGTGGCCTCTCTAGTGATTGGGACTTCTACTCCACCACCACTGCTGTCGCCATCATCCACTACACACCTATGCCTCATGGGGAAGGGTGACCGGAAGGTGAACTACAAGACCGGTGGATCTCATTTGGTGATTGATAGTGGTTGCACACAACATATGACCGGTGATCCCCGGATGTTCACCTCACTAGAAGAGAATGTCGATGACCAAGAAAAGATTACATTTGGTGACAACTCAAAGGGTAATGTCAAGTGTTTGGGCAAAGTGGCAATATCAAATGATCATACCATCTCCAATGTGCTTCTTGTTGCATCTTTGAGCTTCAACTCGCTATCCGTCGGGCAACTATGTGATCTTGGCTTTCAATGTTTGTTCACCGACAAAGAAGTGGTTGTGACCAAGAAAGATGATGCACAAGTGATATTCAAAGGCTTTAGATACAACAATCTCTATCTAGTGGATTTCTCCTCCAAAGATGCCAACTTGAAGACATGTTTGTTCACAAAGCAATCTCTTGGTTGGCTATGGCATAGAAGATTGGCACTTGTTGGAATGAACACTCTCAACAAGCTATTGAAGAAGGATTTGGTTACAGGCTTGAAAGATGTCAAATTCGAGAAGGACAAATTTTGTAGTGCATGTCAAGCCGGCAAGCAAGTTGCAAACACTCATCCAACCAAAGCCTTTGTATCAACATCAAGAGAGTTAGAGCTACTTCACATGGATCTATTTGGGCCAACAACATATGCTAGCTTGGGTGGAAATCTCTATTGCCTAGTGATTGTTGATGACTATTCTAGATACACTTGGGTATTCTTTCTTCATGACAAATCCGAAGCAACTCCTTCATTCAAGAAGTTTGCCAAGAGAGCCCAAAATGAGTTTGACTTGAAGATCAAGAAAATAAGAAGTGATAATGGAAAAGAGTTTGACAACACCCACATCGAGGAATATTGTGATGAAGTTGGGATCAAGCATGAAGTCTTCGCAACCTACACACCACAACAAAATGGGGTAGTTGAGAGGAAGAACCGGACACTAATCACCCTAGCAAGGACAATGTTAGATGAGTACTCTACACCGTAAAGATTTTGGGCGGAAGCAATCAACACCGCTTGCTATGCATCAAACTGGTTGTTCCCCCATCGTCTCCTTGGCAAGACCCCCTATGAGCTACTCAACAACAAGAAGCCGGATGTATCATTCTTTAGAGTGTTTGGGTGCAAATGCTACATCTACAAGAAGCGCCAACACCTAGGGAAGTTCCAACACCGATGTGATATTGGTTTTCTTGTTGGTTACTCATTGAAGTCCAAAGCATATCGAGTATTCAACCATGCCACCGGGATGGTAGAAGAAACATATGATGTGGAATTCGATGAATCTAATGGCTCTCAAGGAGAGCATGAGAATCTTGATGATGTAGGTGATGAACCATTGAGGGAAGCAATGAAGAACATGCCGGTTGGAACCATCAAGCCTAAATATGATGATGATGATGTGCAAGTCATTGACAAGCCATCCTCATCCAATGTACCACAAGATGATGATAAAGATGGGAGAGAACCATTTGAAGATACTCATGTCTCCCATGATCAAATGGTGGTACAAGCTCAAGATGTTGATGCTCCTCAAGCGGCCCCTCAAGTGGTTGATCAAAGGACTACTCCTCTACTACAAGCTCATCCTCAAGATCTCATCATAGGGAGTCCCACAAGGGGTGTAATGACTCGATCTCAAAAACTTGCTCTTTTTATTGAACATCATTCCTTTGTGTCTCTTGTTGATCCTACCATTGTAGATGAAGCTCTAGGTGATCCGGATTGGGTGAATGCTATGCATGAAGAATTAAACAACTTCACCCGCAACCAAGTTTGGACACTTGAAGAGCGACCAAAAGGTGCAAGAGTCATTGGAACAAAATGGGTGTTTAGGAAGAAACAAGGCAAGGATAGTGGCAAAGGGGTTCTCTCAAGTTGAAGGTTTGGATTTTGGAGAGACCTTTGCACCGGTTGCAAGATTAGAAGCCATCCGTATCCTCCTTGCATATGCATCACATCATGACATTAAGTTATATCAAATGGATGTGAAAAGTGCATTTTAAATGGCTTCATAAATGAACTAGTCTATGTTGATCGACCTCCCGGGTTTGAAGACCCTAGATATCCTAATCATGTTTATAGGTTGTCCAAGGCGCTATATGGGCTCAAGCAAGCCCCTAGAGCGTGGTATGAACGCCTTCGGGACTTCCTCATTGAGAAGGGATTCACCATTGGGAAGGTTGACACCACACTATTCACCAAGAAGCTTGATGGAGAGATCTTTATTTGTTAAGTCTACGTTGATGATATCATCTTCGGGTCAACAAATGAAGCCTATTGCAAGGAATTTGGTGACTTGATGTCGAAGGAGTTTGAAATGTCCACGATTGGCGAGCTCACGTTCTTCCTAGGCTTCCAAGTCAAGAAATTGAAGGAGGGGACTTTTATATCTCAAGAGAAGTACACAAAAGACCTCCTCAAGCGCTTCAACATGGATGATTGCAAGCCTATCAAGACTCCAATGCCAACAAATGGACATCTCGACCTAGATGTGGGAGGTAACCCGGTTGATCAAACTCTCTACCGTTCTATGATTGGTAGCTTGTTATATTTGACCGCATCTAGGCCCGACATCATGTTTAGTGTGTGCATGTGTGCTCGTTTTCAAGCCGATCCTAGGGAATCACATCTCATAGCGGTGAAAAGAATCCTTAGGTACCTAAAGCACACCCCAAGCATTGGCCTTTGGTATCCCAAAGGAGCTAACTTCCAACTCGTTGGGTATTCCGATTTGGATTACGCGGGTTGCAAAGTAGATAGAAAAAGCACATCCGGAGGGTGCCATTTGCTTGGGAGATCACTAGTTTCATGGAGTTCGAAAAAGCAAAATAGTGTGGCCTTGTCTACCGCCGAGGCGGAATACATAGCCGTGGGTGCTTGTTGTGCACAAATCCTTTATATGAAACAAACCCTTTTAGACTATGGTGTAGTTCTAGAAAGGGTACCTTTGTTGTGCGACAATGAGAGCACGGTTAAGCTTGCTAACAACCCGGTTCAACACTCTCGCACAAAGCACATAGATATTCACCATCACTTTCTTAAAGACCATGTTTCAAAGAAAGACATATCCTTAGAGGGAGTTAGAACCGAAGATCAATTGGCGGATATCTTCACAAAACCCCTAGATTAGAACACCCTTTGTAGATTGCGAAGTGAGCTTAATGTGCTTGATCTAAGTAACTTTGTCAAAAGGTGAAAGGGGGTTGTCTTTGCATTACATTGTATCATATGCCATGTTTAAATTATGCTATGCACATAGGCTTGTCAGATGTGGTTAAGATAACCGCCCTAAAAAGCGTGTGAAGAAGCTTACCAATGAGCAAACTTGACAAGCAACCTAGATTCAAATTCCGTATTGCATTGCATATGCATGTGTGTTGTTTTGTCGTTTCTTTTTTTGGTTAAGTTTTGAGCAACCGTTGTGTTCGTCCACCGCTAGGGGGACCATTTGAGGCTCCTAATGGTTGAGTCCTCTAGTTTTGGTGGCCACATGTTGTCTCCTCAGGATTTATCGCCTATTTTACGTAAAAATGATATATAGCCTATGGCAAAATATTTACAAAATTGAGGGTTTATGCGAGGATGCTCATACTTGGTTCCAACTGGTGTTTATTTGCCTCTTATTTGAGTTGGAATTTGGTTGGGAGAGGGAGCTGCAACAGAGATCTTCGAAACTGCCCAAAATGCAGCATCGGACGCTGCATCGAACGCTGGCCCCAGCGTCCGATGCCTGCACTATAGGCAGCCCCGGCTGAAACATTGATCTGTCAGCGTCCGTTGTGTCACCAACAGAGCGTCCGATGCCAAGGCAAAGGACGCGTCCGTTGTGTTTTTTGGCCGTTTTGAACCTCTCTGAGTGGACATCGAAGCGTCCGATGTGATCACATCGACGCGTCCGATGCCCCTTTAAGCGGCGCTTTGTGTTCTTCTATTGACAGCCGGGTCCCACGTGTCATTACTCCTTCTTCCTCTCTCGTGCTCCTGACCCAGCCCGTGCTCGCGCCGCCGCCGTGCCCTAGCCCTAGCTCCCTCACCGTCGCGACCACCCTCTTTAGTTGCCGCAGGTCCACCCCCGCCGGCCGCCGCGCTCGCAAGCCTCCCCTCCGCCGCCGATCGTCGAGCAGCGTCGCGCCCCCTCCTCCTCGCCAGCCGCACGCCCGCCTGCAAGCTCGTCGGCCCGCCGCTCGCCGGAGCTCCTCCACCGGCGGCTGACTCCCTCGCCAGCGCTCTTTGTCGACCTCAGCTCGTCTCCCCCTCTCCAGCGATCTCTTCTCCGGCAAACATCGCCCCCAAATTCCCCTCGGTGTGATACGTGGGTGCCGGGACATCAGTCCTTACCTTGTGCTTGGGTCGTTTCGTCGGATCGTCAGCGAGTCAGTGTCTGTGGCCAGTTTGACAGTTGGGCAGTGACAGACAACCCGGGGCCAAGCCCGCGGGTAAGGATCGAGGCCAAGCCTCGCGAGTGACAGCGATAGTCTGTGGTCACTGACAGGGGGAGTTTCTCGTCAGTTCAGCTAGTCAGTTGATTTTCTTGTCAGTGGACTTGTCAAGGTTGTTCAGTGGCAGTTGATTTTCTCAGTGGTAGTTCACCTTCTTTCAGCGGCAGTTGTTCTCGTTCTTGTCAGCTATGCGCTACAAGAACGTCAGTGGTGCCCCGGGGGACTCTCCTCCCCGTCCCCCCCTTCCGGTCAGAGGCCCGGGAAAGGGAAGTTGATCACGTGCAGGAAGCGCACAAGAGAGCAGTGTGAGGCCGATCAGGCCCGTGAGGTTGCAGCAGCTGCTGAGCGTGCAGAGCAGGGAGGCCGTGGTGGCGGTTTGAGGATCGAGGATCAGTTGTCGCCAGAGCCGAGGCGTGTCGTTCAGGAGGTCGAGAGCTTTCACCATTAGCCGACTGGCACGCTCATGGCTGCCGGTCGTCGGACGACCTTTACCTCTCCGGGTGTGGAGCCCCAGAGCTCCGGGCAGGGCCAGGCAGAGGCCGAGGCAGTTCAGGCAGAGGCAGAGGCAGAGGCAGAGGAGGAGGTCCCTGAGGAGGTACCCCGGCGCCGGTCGACCTATCGCAGGACTGCGGTACCACCCCGGCCCGACGTCCCTCTGCAGGGAGCACGTGCTCCGTCGAGGCTTGCGCCCCCGCCGATTCCGTGACTGGACCTCCGAGCGGCTACAAGTTCGCAGATTCAGACCCTTCGCTTAGTGCCGGTCGAGCAGTGGTTCCCCAGAGAGAGGCAACCGCAGGAAGGGGTAGATTTCTATACAGTGCTGCAGGAGGACTTATACCGTGGCTACAGGAACATCGGGATCAGCCTGCGTTCACAGAGGGTTTGCACCCTGGAGGCCCTGGTGTCAGCGTCAGAGCAGCTCCGCCCCGTTCTCACCTACCTACCTGGTTTCGCAGACCTGTTGGTGCGGTCTGGCTCATATATAGAGGATTGGGTCTTCCAGTTTTACGCGTCACTTTGGGTGCACCCAGACAGAGAGACCATAGAGTTTGCTTTTGGCGGAGAGCACTACAGGTTGTTCACTTCAGAGATCCGAGATTGGTTTGGTCTTCGTCGCTCTCAGACTCGGATTAACGACCTGTGCCACCGCGACGCCCTCACGGCGGACAACAGCCCCCCACAGACCTGGTGCGTCCGTGTTTCCGAGAGCCCTTTGGGAAGGGTTCGAGCCGAGCGCCTAAGGATCTTACTCTGCGGATACATGGGTGTATGCCGAGTCTCAAGTGATGAGTGATTGTCAACTGGGATAATGCGCATGTTCTTTGGCTTGTGTTGTGCAGGTGTTGAGCACGGATACAGTGATCGAAGGCAAGGTGAAAGTCAAGTAGAGACGTGCCGTGCCGATGGACCGAGAGTGGCGAAGGGCAGACGTGAGGCTTGGACTGAGGGACCGGTGGCCTGAGGATCAGCTGTGGTGGCTGACAGCCTGGGACAGCGACGAGCGAAGACTTGCGGGGAACGATGTTGCTTGGGTTGAGGACCTGGGGACACGTGTTGGTGGACGGGGTGCACGGGCGGTGCATCCCATCTACGGCTCGGTTTGGTGGTTGAGCCACAGAAAAACCACCGAGTGGATGGTTTCCAGGTTTGGGCCTCAAAACCTGGGCACTGATGGTTTCCGAGTTTGGGCCACAAAACTCGGGCTAAGGACGGTTTCCAGGTTTGGGCCTCAAAACCTAGGTGCTGCGGGTTTCTGAGTTTGGGCCACAAAACTCAGGCGATGAACGGCTGGTTTGCTGGTTTTGGCCTCAAAACCGAGGGTTGGTCATGAAGGCTGGTTTCCTGGTTTGGGCCTCAAAACCGGGGGCGAAGTCCAGGAAAAGGACAAATAGAGAAGTGGCGGCACGTGGTGGCAATCGGTGAGGTTGCGTCGAGGCAACGCTACCAGTTGTGCGGGCGTGGTCGTCGTATCACCACCTACCACAAGTTGGTCCAGAATAACCCTAGGGTTTAGCTGGTTCGCTCTGTAATTAGTTAGGGGTAGAGTGGGAATTAGAATTAGAATAAGTAGAGGGAGACACCCACCTCCCATCCTATCTCAGTCATTTGCTCTTTGCCTTCTAGGTTTTCCTGCTCTCCCAATCTCCTGCTGTAGCAACTGAGATCCGCAGAGAACCATACCTCTGTGTACTGGAGATTTTGAGGAAGTGAGACTGTAATCTCACTGTTGTAGCGTTTGGTAGCCACACGGTTGCAGATCGATGTGTTGATTCATGTTTTGTTCGTGTTCTTCGTTTCTCCGCAATTTTCTCGTCACTCGATCTCCCTCTCTACTGTGTCTTTTCGAAATCCGTTTGAATCAACTTGATCTTTATATGAGGAGATCATTTCCGCCGATGGAATTCATCTAACTCCTCACGAACAAGTAGATCGGGTTGATATCGTTTTCGAGGCGCTTTTTTGGTTCATTCTCCTTCCCTCTCGGATTCCCATTGTTTGAGTTGATTTGAGCGGATGATTTCTTGGGGATAGTCTCCTAACTACCTCGTGATCATCTTCTCCAAGTTTGGGATCAAGGGATTTTGATTTGAATCGGATTTGGGAGGATTTGAGTTGAGGGCGATCAAAATCGCCCTCACTAGGCACTCGCGGACAGTCCGCAAGTTTGGCCCGCGGACAGTCCACGCGTCGGGCTCCGACCGAGGCAGTGGTCGTGCGGCTCGGCTGTGTTGTTTTTGGTTGAACGGCGGACAGTCCGCCATAGTCGATCGCGGACAGTCCGCGAGGCGACCAAGGAGGTTCAGCAGCTTTGCTGTTTTGGAGTTTTCGCCGGCGGATAGTCCGCCTCTTCTTCGCGGACAGTCCGGGACCGTGCTCGCGGACAGTCTGGGAACTCGTAGACTTGTGTTTTTCAGTGCACTTGTTCTCCCGGCTTCTTCGCTTGGTTTCTGGACTTCTCGATTGGCCCTATTATTCACCTAGGAAACTCTCTAAGTATCTTTGCTACTTGTTAGCATCGGTATTTAGGGATTTCTCGACGTAAGCTTCAATCTACGTTCGGGACTAGGTTTTAGAGGTCGAACTTGTGTCGGTGCTTTTGGCGTTTGGCTTGCTATCGCTTTGTGGTGCCTCGCTGTGATCCTAGGGATCATCCACCCTCTTCCAAGGGTCGTGGGCATCACGGTTTTGATCGAAGCTTTTGGGGTTCATTTGTGGGACAAAGGCCGAAGTTTCGAGAGAAATTTTTGAGCTCCCATTCACCCCCCCCCTCTGGTCGCCTTGCTATTGAATTCTCGGTCCTTCAATTGGTATCGGAGCGGGTTAAGGATCTTCCACCTTAGCCGGTTCCAGATCCACCGAAGGAGACATGGATCGCGGCATGGGAAAACCGCCGTTTTTCGATGGGACGAACTATGTGTATTGGAAGATACGCATGTCGGCCTATCTGGAGAGTTTGGGTGCTTCCATCTAGGATATTTGCAAATCTGCCGATTACGTGGTCTTGGCTGCTCGTGTTACTCAGCATCAGATCGATGAGCACGATGCCAATAGCTGAGCCCATAATGCTCTTTTCTCATGCTTGAGCATGACGGAGTTTGAACGCGTTTCTCACCTCACTACGGCTCAGGAGATTTGGGCTACCCTCATGCGCTTCCATGAGGGAACCACTCAAGTCAAAACCTGTCTCTACGAGTCGTTCAAGCGAGAGTATGAGAACTTTCGACACATGCCTGGCGAGACCATAGAGAGTTTATTCGCTCGCTTTCAGGTGATTGTCAACAGGATGAGAGCTAACAAGCAGTTGTTGCCTTTCGACGATCATGAGGGAGCTTTGAAGCTTTTGCACACTCTTGATCGGTCGGTGTGGGACTCGAAGGTTCAGGCGATCATCGAATCACCTAACTATGAGACCCTCACATGCGACGAGCTCTTCAGTAAGCTCAAGTCCAGTGAGATTGATGCCATGGCGAGGGCTTCTTATGAAAATCCTTCTGGCCCGTCGATGGCTTTGCTTTTTGGCTCTTCTGCTAACCCCTCTGGAGGATTTGCACTTTCTTCTCTTCTTTCTGTCACAGAGGAGCAGCTAGAGTTCATGGGGGATGACAAGTTGGCTTTGCTCGCCAACCGGTTCTCGCGGTTCCACAACAACCGCATGAACCGTCGCCGCGGAAGAGGACGCTCGGGATGTTTCGAGTGCGGCGACCCCAACCACTTCATCGCCAATTGCCCGAAGAAGAACAAGCATGTCTTCGGCAAGGCGGATCATGGGCACAAGTACGACTCCGGCAAGCGCAAGGAGAAGTACGTCCCCGCGAAGCACAAGCGGAAGGGCGGCTTCAACAAGGAGTACATCAAGACGAAGTACTTGGAGAAGGCCCAGGCTGAGTAGCGTGTTTTCTTTGCCACGCTCAGCGACGTCGACGACTTGGATGACGACTCTGCTTCCTCAAGCGAAGACGAGTCCGAGAAGAAGAAGAGGATCAAGGACAAGCTGAACGGCCTCTGCTTCTTCGCCGACAACGAGGGCTTCTGCACCATGGCCCTCGGCAAGGAGGTCGACGGCGAGCTGGAGGACATCCCTCGGAACGATGATGACAACGATGACACCTCCCAGGTATCTCAGACCGCCGATGAGCTTTCTGCTGAGGTCGAGAAACTTACTGCCGCCCTTCTTAGTCAAGATAAGTTGCTTCGGCGTGCTGCTAGAGAGCGGAAGGAGTTTAGGCAGAAGTGGGAGGATATGGTGAAGGAACTTGAATCTGTCAAGTCCACCGTTGTTGTCACAAAGGAGGAGGAGTGTGAGATGTGCTCCACACACATGACTGATCTTCTCACTTTGAGAAGTAAGTATGTTGTGTTGGCAGGAGTGGTGGATGAGCTTAGAGCTAGATCTTCAGTGCTTGGTGCGTGCAAGTCTTGTGCAGGCTTGCAATCCGAGTTGGCAGAGAAGAATGTCAAGATTGTGTCTCTTGAGAAGACCAGCTCGGGTAGCACTTGTGTGTCTAGGTGCGCTTTGTGTGAAGGTTTGGAGATGGAGATAGCCAATGTGAAGCATGACAAGATGCAAACCGAGGAAGAAAACACATACCTTCAGACCATCTTGTCATGGGTGTCTAGTGGTGAGCCGCAGCTGGGAATGATGATCTCCCAATTCAAGCGTGTTGCTGGAGGTCCAGGTGTAGGCTTTGCTCAGGGTGTTGAGTGTGCTTCATCTTTTGGCAAGATTGGAGAGTCGAGTGGTCTGAACCCATGTGAGAAGCCTAACTCCACCACTACTCCCAAGCTTACCAAGATTCCACCCAGAGAGCCTCTAAAGCCTAACACCAAGGATGGTGTGTTTGTTGAACCTCCGAGAGCTCCACCAAAGAAACAATCATGGGCTCCAAAACCAAACCACCTGAAGAAAAAGCTAGACACAATGCCACCTATCCAGGACGAGCTTATGCCACAGAAGGGCAAAGTGATCCACACCCACTACCGTGAGTACCAACAACCCCCTGTGAGAGCGGTGAGATACCATTGTGAGCACTGTGGGAGAGATGGACACTTGAGTGAGTTTTGCTTTCGGCGCAAGAGAGAGGCGCGCCGTGAAAAGGAGATGAACAACACGGACATGTACCATCCTTTCCATGATGTACATGTGCCGAATGTTCAGAGGCGCGCTGCTAGGCCTAGAGGTCTGAAACCTCAAGTTCCTAGGCCTAGGCCATGAAGAGAACGTGCCCGGCGGGAGCCTGCAGTTGTGGGCTATGGCCCCGTGGCGGTGGCTTTGTAGTTGAGCGTTTTCCCCCATCGCGTTTTGAGTATCGCGATGGACGCTCTTCCCTTAGCGGACCACGTTTTCCTCTACGTAGTGATCGCTCTTCCCGTAGGCGTGCTAGGAATGATTTTTCTTCTAACCGTTCTTTTGAGCAGCCGGCCCAACACTGGTATTCTTCCTACTTCACTAACCCCAGTGTTGGACCGTATGCTCACCCTATGTCTTTTTATTGATGTAGGTAAAACGATTGGAGAACGTTTGGTTGGTGGATTCCGGTTGCTCAAGGCACATGACCGGAAACGCCAAGTGGTTCTCCAGTCTTAGTCCGGTCGCCGGAAAGGAGTTTATCACCTTCGGCGACAATAGCAAAGGTAAAGTGTTGTCTCGTGGATCGGTGCGAGTTAATGAGCACTTTGTGTTGCGCGATGTTGCTCTTGTTTCTAACTTGAATTTTAACCTTCTTTCTGTTTCGCAACTCTTTGATGATGACTATGAGATTCGTTTTAAGCCGAATCTCAGTCGTATTTTGGATCCTCAGGGCAATCTTGTTTGTTTGATTTCGCCCTTTGGGAAAGTCTTTCGTGTGAATTTCTCGAAGTCATTTGGAGTTTCTCGTTGTCTTTTGGCTGGATCTTCCTCCTCTGATCTTTGGAAGTGGCATAGGAGACTAGGACATTTGAGCTTCAACTTGCTTGCAAGGCTTAGTTCACTTGGCCTAATCCGAGGATTGCCCAAGTTGTGCATGGAGAAAGATCTTGTTTGCCATTCTTGTAGACATGGGAAAATGGTTGCCGCTCCCCACCATCTAGTGACTCAGGTCATGACTAAGCACCCTGGAGAGCTTTTGCATATGGACCTTGTTGGTCCGGCTCGGGTGAGCTCGGTTGGAGGGAAGTGGTATGTGCTTGTTGTTGTTGACAACTTTTTGAGATATTCGTGGGTCTTCTTTTTGTCTGAGAAGACTGAGACTTTCTCTTTTGCTCGCAATCTGATTCTGCATCTTCAGAATGAGTTCCCTTTGAACTCATTGCGAGCTATCCATAGTGATAATGTTTCCGAGTTCAAAAACACGGATTTTGAGAAGTTTTGTAACTCTTTGGGTTTAGAGCATCAGTTTTCTTCCTCTACACACCGCCACAGAATGGTGTTGTAGAGAGGAAGAATCAGACCCTTGTTGAGATGGCCAGGACGATGCTCGATGAGCATAGGACTCCTAGGCGATATTGAGCCGAAGCTATGAGCACTGCATGCTACATTTCCAATCGCATTTTTCTCCGAGCTTTCTTGAAAAAGACTTCTTGTGAGTTGCATTTTGGAAAACAGCCCAAAGTGAGTTATTTTAGAGTTTTCGGTTGCCACTGTTTTATACTCAAGAAAGGCAACTTGGACAAGTTTGAGTCTAGTTCTTCTGACGGTGTATTTTTGGGTTATGGCACTCATACTCGTGCATATCGTGTACTTAACCTTGATACTAACCGAGTCATGGAGACATCCGATGTCACCTTCGACGAGACCATGGTTTGTCCTTCTTCTCGTTTTGAGCGTGCAGGTGATCATGAGGTTGGTGAGCCTCTTTTTGATGATGAGGACGAGGGTGCTGAAGGGATGGATGACCCAGCACTACCTCCACCTGCTGTGCCGCCAAGAGCGGCCTCTACTACCACTCATGGCCCTGACCCTTCCTCTTCGACTACTTGGGGGCCGAGGGATCCGCCACCTCGGGTTGTACCGTTTGTACCCGGGGAGGCACCAGCTGCTGTTGAGGGGGAGGCTACATCAGCTCGGGAGGCGCCACGACACATTCAGTGCCAACACCCACCTCAACAGATGATCGGCAGCATCGGCGAACGTGTCACTCGGTCTAGGTCACAACAAATCTCTCACTTTGCTCATTCTGCATTTGTTGCTGATTTTGAACCCCGAGATGTTGGACATGCTTTATCTGATCCGGATTGGGTCAATGCCATGCATGAGGAGCTTGAGAACTTTGAGAGAAATTGGGTTTGGGTTCTTGTTCCTCTTCCTCCTGAGTGTCACCCTATTGGGACAAAATGGGTTTTCAAAAACAAACAAGGAGAGGATGGCCATGTTGTGAGAAAGAAGGCTAGACTTGTAGCCCAGGGGTATAGTCAGAAGGAAGGGATAGACTATGAGGAGACTTTTGCTCCTGTAGCTCGTTTGGAGGCAATTAGGATCCTCTTGGCTTTTTCTGCATCCAAAGAGTTTAAACTTTTTCAAATGGATGTCAAGAGTGCCTTCCTAAACGGCTACATAGAAGAGGAGGTGTATGTGAAACAACCCCCGGTTTCGAAAATCCCAAGTTTCCAAACCATGTTTTTAAACTTCACAAAACTTTTTATGGTTTGAAACAAGCCCCAAGAGCCTGGTATGATAGGTTGAAAACCTTTTTGCTTGCTAAGGATTTTAAAATGGGATGTGTGGATAAAACACTCTTTCTCCTCAAGCAAGGCAATGACACTCTCTTGGTCCAGATTTACGTGGATGATATCATTTTCAGTGGTTCTTCTCACGCTTTGGTTGCCAAGTTTGCAGATACTATGAGCAGGGAATTTGAGATGAGCATGATGGGTGAGTTGACGTTTTTCCTCGGGTTACAAATCAAGCAATCCCGAGAGGGGACGTTCGTGCACCAGGGCAAGTACACCAAGGATGTATTGAAGAAGTTCGATATGGGTGAGGCCAAGCCTCTTCCAACACCCATGTCGACCACGACGGCCCTGGATGCGGACAAGGATGGAGAAGCTGTGGACCAGAAGGAGTACCGGAGTATGATCGGGTCGCTGCTGTACCTGACGGCGACACGCCCGGACATCCAGTTCGCGGTGTGTCTTTGTGCGCGATTTCAGTCATCGCCGCGCACCTCTCATCGTCAGGCGGTCAAGCGCATTATGAGGTACTTATGCTTCACTCCAGAGTTTGGGATTTGGTATTCTGCTTCCTCCACCCTCTCCCTTTGCGGTTATTCTGATGCCGATTTTGCTGGTTGTCGAATTGAGCGCAAGTCCACTTCTGGGACTTGTTATTTTATTGGTTCTTCTCTTGTATCGTGGTCTTCTCGCAAGCAGTCTAGTGTCGCCCAGTCTACCACGGAGGCTGAGTATGTTGTTGCGGCTAGCTGCTGTTCCCAATTGCTTTGGATGATGGCCACTTTGCGTGATTTTGATCTGAGCTTTTCTCGCGTTCCTTTGCTTTGTGACAGCACGAGTGCTATTAGCGTTGCTAAGAACGCCGTGCTGCATTCTAAGACCAAACACATTGATGTGCGCTTTCATTTTCTGCGAGACCACTATGAGAAGGGTGATATCGACCTTCGCCATGTCGATACTCATCATCAGTTGGTTGATATTTTCACCAAGCCTTTGGACCAATCAACCTTTGCTAGGTTGAGAGGTGAGCTTGGTGTGTGTTTTCCCTTTTAGTTGGGGGAAACATTTTGGGTCTTGTATTATAGACTGACTCTTTTTCTTTCAATTGGTTTCATCATGCATCTTTGCATTTCATCTTGCATATTTACATTCAGAGTTTCATGTATATAATCTTTAGAATGTGACTATGCTCTGTATAGTGTATGCTCTGATGCTTTATGATGATGCTTGTAGCTTATGCTCTTTCTAATCACTAATACATGTTGTGAGCTGAGCTATTTTTTGAACGGTGAACTTGCTTAATGAACATAAAAACTTGAAATTGTTCACCATTGAGATATGCAACTAGCATGTGTAGAATGTGTTGAATTCACTCGTGCTTTTCATATATGCTAGGTTGCTATGTCTCTAGTTCTGAGTCATTCACTTGCTTGGTATGCTCATATTCTGCTTTAAATTTGAACCAAGTTAAGTGAATTGGAAAGATCGAGATGGGATTGCTTGTCAACACATCACGGTATCGAGACTGTTTCTCACTGCATTTTGAGTTAAACTTGAGCCATGTAGTGTATGACTGCTTCTGCATATGCTTCCCACAGTTGAAAAGTTAGGCAATGACAAGCTTTCAACCTCTCACAATCACAAGCTGCAATTTGAACTTGTGTAATTTAACCGCTGCAACTCCGATAAAATTTGGATACACAAATCTATGTTTCATTCTATAGCATGATGATTGAACCTTGCTAGGGGTAGTTCACCTTGTATACATGTTTAGCACTTGTCTGACTTCCTATCTATACATGTTTAAGTGCTATTTTGATGGTGAATACCTTTTTGGCTGAAAACTACTCTTTTTGCTCCAATGTTTAGATTTCGTATTTGGTGATCAGTTTGAGCCTTTGCTAGCATTCTGTGCATATTGTTGAGTCATCAGATCAACATTTTGTTGAGCATCTTCTCATTCTATGGACTATATTCCTGAAGCTGCTAACTTGCATTTTAACTCATATGCATTTAGAGGGGAGATACTTGATAGTGCATTTTAACTAAGGGGGAGAAATTTGCCAAATCATAAGGGTTGTGTGCACTATTGGAGGGGGAGTTTATGTTGGCTCGGATTTTGAGGATTTTGAATTTTCCAATTGGTTCGGAGCTTTTCTGAAGTCTCTAATTGGTTCGGAGCATTTTTGGTAGCTAGTTGTGTTGAGCCTTTGCCTCTTTCTTGAGGGACTAGCGACTTTGCCTTTATGCTCTTCAGTTGGTATCGAGCTTTCTCGCTAGCAGTGTTGAGCCCGTTCTGCCTCTTCATAAGGGCTAGCTCTATTCTGCTTGACTTTCAATTGGTATTTCAATTGGTGTCGAGTTTTCTCACTAGTGGTGTAGAGCCTTTTCTACCTTTTCTTGAGGGATAGCTTTGCTTTGCTTGGTTGCGTCGAGCCATTGCCCATGTCTTTGGGAACCAAGTTGTTTTGCTATTTCCACTTGACCTTCTTCGGCTTTGCTATGCTTTTGGGTCATTTGGTCGAGTTCTCTCTCTTTCTTCCTCCCTTCCTCTATTCCATTATGATTTGTGTTGGTAGTTGACAATGCACTCATCAAGGGGGAGATTGCGGATACATGGGTGTATGCCGAGTCTCGAGTGATGAGTGATTGTCAACTGGGATAATGTGCATGTTCTTTGGCTTGTGTTGTGCAGGTGTCGAGCACGGATACAGTGATCGAAGGTAAGGTGAAGGTCAAGTAGAGACGTGCCGTGCCGATGGACCGAGAGTGGCGAAGGGCGGACGTGAGGCTTGGACTAGGGGACCAGTGGCCTGAGGATCAGCTGTGGTGGCTGACAGCCTAGGACAGCGACGAGCGAAGACTTGCGGGGCATGGTGTTGCTTGGGTCGAGGACCTGGGGACACGTGTCGGTGGACGGGGTGCACGGGCGGTGCATCCCATCTATGGCTCAGTTTGGTGGTTGAGCCACAGAAAAACCACCGAGTGGATGGTTTCCAAGTTTGGGCCTCAAAACCTGGGCGCTGATGGTTTCCGAGTTTGGGCCACAAAACTCGGGCTGAGGACGGTTTCCAGGTTTGGGCCTCAAAACCTGGGTGCTGCGGGTTTCTGAGTTTGGGCCACAAAACTCAGGCGATGGACGGCTGGTTTCCCGGTTTGGGCCTCAAAACCGAGGGCGAAGTCCGAGAAAAGGACAAGCAGAGCAGTGGCAGCACGTGGTGGCAATCGGTGAGGTTGTGTCAAGGCAAGCTACCAGTTGTGCGTGCGTCGCCGTTGGATCACTACCTACCACGAGTTGGTCCAGAATAACCCTAGGGTTTAGCTAGTTCGCTTTGTAATTAGTTGGGGGTAGAGTGGGAATTAGAATTAGGATAAGTAGACGGAGACACCCACCTCCCATCCTATCTCAGTCATTTGCTCTTTGCCTTCTAGGTTTTCCTGCTCTCCCAATCCCCTGCTGTAGCAACTGAGATCCGCAGAGAACCATACCTCTGTGTACTGGAGATTTTGAGGAAGTGAGACCGTAATCTCACTGTTGTAGCGTGTGGTAGCCACACGGTTGCAGATCGATGTGTTGATTCGCGTTTTGTTCGTGTTCTTCGCGTTCTTCGTTTCTCCGCGATTTTCCCGTCACTCGATCTCCCTCTCTATTGCGTCTTTTCAAAATCCGTTTCAATCAACTTGTTCTTTATAGTGAGGAGATCATTTCCACCGAAGGAATTCATCTAACTCCTCACGAACAAGTAGATCGGGTTGATTTTGTTTTCATGGTGCTTTTTCGGTTCATTCTCCTTCCCTCTCGGATTCCCGTTGTTTGAGTTGATTTGAGCGGATGATTTCTTGGGGATAGTCTCCTAACTACCTCGTGATCATCTTCTCCAAGTTTGGGATCAAGGGATTTCGATTTGAATCGGATTTGGGAGGATTTGAGTTGAGGGCGACCGAAATCGCCCTCACTGGGCACTCGCGGACAGTCCGCCAGTTTGGCCCGCGGACAGTCCACGCATCGGGCTTCGACCGAGGCAGTGGTCGCGCGGCTCGGCTGTGTTGTTTTTGGTTGAACGGCGGACAGTCTGCTGTAGTCGATCGCGGACAGTCCGTGAGTCGACCAGGGAGGTTCAGCAGCTTTGCTGTTTTGGAGTTTTCGCCGGCGGACAGTCCGCCTCTTCTTCGCGGACAGTCCAGGAGAACCGTGGACAGTCCGGGACCGTACCCACGGGCAGTACGGGAACTCGTAGACTTGTGTTTTTTAGTGCACTTGTTCTCTCGGCTTCTTCGCTTGGTTTTCGGACTTCTCGATTGGCCCTATTGTTCACCTAGGAACCTCTCTAAGTATCTTTGCTACTTGTTAGCTTCAGTATTTAGGGATTTCTCGACGTAGGCTTCAATCTACGTTCGGGACTAGGTTTTAGAGGTCAAACTTGTGCCGGTGCTTTTGGCGTTTGGCTTGCTATCGCTTTGTGGTGCCTCGCTGTGATCATAGGGATCATCCACCCTCTTCCAAGGGTCGTGGGCATCACGGTTTCGATCGAAGCTTTTTGGGTTGATTTGTGGGACAAAGGTCGAAGTTTCGAGAGAAATTTTTGTGCTCCCATTCACCCCCCTCTGGTCGCCTTGCTATTGCATTCTCGGTCCTTCATACTCCTGCGACTCAGATCCTCCACGAGGTCCTTCGGCGCACCTTGCTGCCCCGTGTTGGCTTCCGCAATGCTATCTCCCGACTTCAGCTTTGGCTTCTTGCTTATCTAGTTCAGTAGAAGGAGTTCGATATACTGGATGTGATTATCTGCGAGATGGAAGATACAGTGGCAGAGGGCATCAAGGCCCGCAGGCAGCTACCGTACGCGCACTGCATCTCCTATATCCTTTGGAAGGTAGCTGCCACCACAGGATCTCACCCCGGGCAGTCACTCACCGGCTCCGCGACCGTGTTCCCCGCCTATAACATGAGTCAGCTTCTGGGACACGGTCGGGACCGCATGCAGCAGCAGCGGCAGGGGGCACCTTTTAGCTCGAGACAGCGGCCAGAGTTGCCAGAGTCAACTCAGGAGCAGGACAAGACTGTCCGAGCCCTCGCAGAGCAGGAGCTTGCCGACCTAGAGGGTGAGGACGCCTACGTGGCTGAGGACCCACAGACAGCTCCGACGAGGACTACCAGCTCCCGCCCCATTTTGAGCCTAGCGCTCATTACTTAGGGGCCGGGACGTCTGGTACTGCTTCCTCCGACCCTGCACTTCTTGTGATTCTCTCTCGGATGGAGGAGCAGTAGCGGACGGTGACTCAGGATGTCCAGCGCCTTGCACAGGAGCAGCAGAGGTTAGCCCAGGCTCATGCCTTAGCTTAGCAGCAGGCTCAGGAGAGGTCCGGCGCACTTCAGCAGCAGATACTCCAGCTACAGCAGCAGACTCTGTCTTTCATGGAGCGCATCATGAGCGGACCTCCACAGTGGCAGTGGCAGCAACCTCCCCCGCAGCAGCAGCTTCAGTGGCCGCCTCCAGTCCCCCCGCAGCACCAGCAGTATAGTCAGCAGCCTCAGCTCTCAGGCCCGGGTCCCTCCCAGTTAACCACCTTTACCACTCCGCCTGGAGGGGCCCCGGTGTTCAGTCCGCTTCACACTGGTTTCACGCCACATCCGACAGAGTCCCTGTTCGCGACGACCACCACAGTGACGCGGGACTTGTCTGCTACCATTAGTGAGCTAACTAGGTTTCCCTCGCCTGATCTACAGGATCCTGTGCAGATGTCGATGGCTCCAATGACCTCTACCACTGAGACCCTCCCGAGCTCCGTCGCGTCTTCAGAGCAGACAGAGCCAGTCCAGTCTGAGACCACGACGACAGTGCCGCCTGCGGATACATGGGTGTATGCCGAGTCTCTGAGTGATGAGTGATTGTCAACTGGGATAATGCGCATGTTCTTTGGTTTGTGTTGTGCAGGTATCGAGCACAGATACAGTGATCAGAGGCAAGGTGAAGGTCAAGTAGAGACGTGCCGTGCCGATGGACCGAGAGTGGCGAAGGGCGGACGTGAGGCTTGGACTGAGGGACCGGTGGCCCGAGGATCAGCTGTGGTGGCTGACAGCCTGGGACAGCAACGAGCGAAGACTTGCGGGGTATGGTGTTGCGCGGGTCGAGGACCTAGGGACACGTGTCGGTGGACGGGGTGCACGGGCGGTGCATCCCCTCTACAGCTTCGGTTTGGTGGTAGAGCCAGAGAAAAACCATCGGGTGGACGGTTTCCAGGTTTGGGCCACAAAACCTGGGCGTGCTGCGGGTTTCCGAGTTTGGGCCACAAAACTCGGGCTGAGGACGGTTTCCAGGTTTTGGCCTCGAAACCTGGACGCTGGCAGGTTTCCTGGTTTCGGCCTCAAAACCAGGGGATGGACTTGGAGGCTGGTTTCCCGGTTTGGGCCTCAAAACCGGGGGTTGGCTGTGAAGGCTGGTTTCCCGGTTTAGGCCACAAAACCGGGGGTGGAGTCCGTGAAAAGGACGCAGAGCGGTGGCGGCACGTCGCGGCAATCGGTGAGGTTGCGTCGAGGCAACGCTACTTATTGTGCGGGCGTGGCCGTCGGATCACCACCTACCACGAGTTGGTCCACAATAACCTTAGGGTTTAGCTGGTTCGCTCTGTAAGTAGTTAGGGGTAGAGTGGGAATTAGGAATAGTTAGAATTAGGATAAGTAGGGGGAGACACCCACCTCCCCATCCATCTCAGTCATTTGCTCTTTGCTTCTAGGGTTTCCTGCTCTCTCAATCCCCTGTTGTAGCTAGCTGAGATCCGCAGAGAACCATACCTCTGTGTACTGGAGATTTTAAGGAAGTGAGGCTGTAACCTCACTGTTGTAGCGTGTGGTAGCCACACGGTTGCAGATCGATGTGTTGATTCGTGTTTTGGTCCGTGTTCTTCGCGTTCTTCATTTCTTCGTGATTTTCCCGTCACTCGATCTCCCTCTCTAGTGCATCTTTGCGAAATCCGTTTGAATCAACTTGTTCTTTATAGTGAGGAGGTCATTTCCACCAAAGGAATTCATCTAGCTCCTCATGAACAAGTAGATCGGGTTGATTTCGTTTTCGTGGCGTTTTTTCGTTCTTGATCTTCCCCTTTCGATTTCCCGGTGATTGAATCAATTTGAGCAGATGATTTCTTGGGGATAGTCTCCTAACTACCCCGTGATCATCTTCTCCAAGTTTGGGAACGTGGGATCTTGATTTGGATCGAATTTGGAGAGAGTTGGGGAGAAGGCGACTGAAATCGCCCTCTCTGCACGTTCGCAGACAGTCCGCGGTTTTGACCGGTGGACAGTCCGCGCGTCGAGACTCAGCCGAGCAGTGGCTGTGTGTCTCGGTGAATAGTGCTGAAGTTTGATCGGCGGACAGTCCGCCGTTGGTTTTCGCGGACAGCCCAGGAACTGTCCAGGGGACTTCAGCAGCAGTGCGGTTTTGCTCTTTTGGCCGGCGGACAGTCCGCCACTGGGCAGACAGTCCGCGACCGTACCGGCGGACAGTCTAGGATCCTGCTGTAGCCTCCGGTTTAGTGCGTTTGCTATCCCGACTTGTTCTCTTGGTTTCCGGACTTCCTGTTTGGCTCTAGAGTTGATCAAGGAACCTCTCTAGGTATCTTTTCTACTTGTTAGCATAGGTATTTAGGAGTTTCTCGAGGTAGCCGTCTATCTACGTTCGGGACTTGGTTTTTGAGGGTCAAACTTGTTTCAGTATTTTTGGCGATTGGTTGGATATCGCTTTGTGGTGCCTCGCTGTGATCTTAGGGATCATCCACCCTCTTCCAAGGGTCGTGGGCATCACGATTTCGATCGAAGCTTTCGGGGGTTGATTTTGGGAACTAAAGGCCAAAGTTTCGAGAGAAATTTTTTGAGCTCCCATTCACCCCCCCCCCCCCCTCTGGTCGCCTTGCTATTGCATTCTCGGTCCTTCACCGCCTGAGCTTTCTACGATTCCAGAGCTTCCGCACTCCGAGGCTCAGGCGGGCACTTCTACTGCGACTGTGACTGAGACAGCTTCCGAGCAGACCGAGTAGGCCGACCAGTCAGCGCTTGTGCAGACCCGGACCGCTTCTCTAGAGCTTCCACCTACAGAGGGTCACACTGCTGGGTCTTCTTCATCAGACTCCGAGGTGATTCTCCAACAGTTCGAGTTCACCCAGTGCTCTCCAGAGACTGCACCTGACTCGTCTGCGCCACCTCTGCCCTCCGACGCTTAGTTTGGCGCTTGATGCCAAAGGGGGAGAGTGGTTCGAGTATAGCGATAGGGGGAGCAATGTGAGAGGGTTTCGGATCTTTTACTGTGTTATGTTTCACATACGCTCTTTACATATCGCATTTTTTGCACGTTATTTTGCTATATATGTGGGCTATGGACCTTATGAGATGTATGTGCTCACTATGATATATTATATGACATGTCATTTTGTTTCACTCAATTACTTGCGCTTAATTCTCACTTGTTATGTATTCGAGCTCTTTACTCTTGCACTTGCTATTCACTCTAACTTGTTGAGTGCAGGATGTTGGCATGATATGTATGAGCTTGCCTCTAATCATTTTCTCTTATTCATCGCAAGTTCATACATTTCATGATTTGAAAAACTCTTCTCTCTATACTCGAGGTCGTGTTGTCATCAATCACCAAAAAGGGGGAGATTGAACGCATCTTGGCCCCTAGTGGGTTTCGGTGATTGGATGAAACACAAGATTACTGTGACTAACGTGTGTTTTGCAGAAACAGGGATGAGTTAGGTCACGATAATGACGACGATACGGGCATATGGAGTTCATGTCCCTTGGCGATGGAAATCGTTTCGGTTTTCAAAGGACGGACGTCAAAGACGGTGGTAGACTAGGCTAAATGTCATATGGTGTTGGAGGACACTTAGGTAGTCTTAGGTCTTTGTTTTTCCTTTGTCCGTACTATAAAGGGGGGCGTGAATCAGTAGCTTCACCTAGATGAGTCTATTGAGGTAGGTGTGGTGCACACTTGTTATTTCATAGCCCTAGGTAGCTCAGAGTGATGCCTTATGTCATGAGGATGAAAAGTCGTTAAGGCCGCATCGCGATCCGAGTGAGTTTTGCCTGAGAAACAGGCATCGGACGCTGGCCTGGTGAGCATCGGGCGCGTCCGATGCTCACTCAGACTAGGGTTTAGTCTGGTGCGTGGCATCGGATGCTCCGATGTTGCCACATCGGACGCGCCCGTGCCACTGTTCACTTGCGAGTGAATTTGGGGCAGCACCGGACGCTGGCATGCAGAGAGGTTCCAGAGAGGGTAAAATCACAACGGACGCGTCCGTTGTGATGGCATCGTCTCTTTTAACATGTCTGACAGGTTGTACAGTCGACCGTTGGTCGAGGTCATTGTAGCGTTCGATGCCAGGCATCGGAGCGTCCGATGCCCCCGCAGAAACACCTGTTCAGTGCTCTTTTGGATTGCCGGTTGGGGGAGTATTTATACTCCTCCCCCTCCTCCATTAGAGTGTTCTTGCCACTTTCCTCTGCTAAGAAACACATAGTGAGTGTGAGAAAGAGCAAGAGCCCTAGTGAGGTTGAGAGAATAGCTAATTGAGAGAATTAGTGACCTCCTAGTGAGAATTGAGTAGCAAGTGTGCATCCATCCATCTCTTTGGCCTTTGTCTTGGTCAAGTGAGAGTTCTAGCTTGTTACTCTTGGTGATCGGCATCACCTAGATGGCTTGGTGGTGATCGAAGAGCTTGGTGATCATCCGAAGGCTTTGTGGATGACCCAAGCCAAGTTGTGACCGGTAGCGAGCGATTCACCGGGCAGGAGTGGCGAAGAATCAGCTTGTAGTGAGCACTTGATCCTTGCGCGGATCAAGGGGGAGCGATACCCTTGCGCGGGTGCTCCAACGGGGACTAGGGGGTGTGCCGACACCTCGATACCTCAGCAGAAAGATCGTCTTGTCATTTCTACTCTTTTACTTACGCATTTACCTTTGAGCAATTCAATTCCGCAATTTACTTATTGTTCCTCTCTATGTGAATTGTCATGGTAGAGTAGATATGTCATAGTGTTGATCTTTTGTGCGGTTGCTTCTAGTGAAACACACTTCTAGGCACTAGGGGGTTAATTGGTCTTGCTAGGATTTAATTGTTGCGAAAAGTTTTAGAAAAACTCAATTCATCCCCCCTCTTGGGCATCTTGATCCTTTCAGGATGCAAAGTGCTCGGGGACTAGCTGTGGGGATATTACACCCGTATACCCCCATGGCACTACTTGGGCTGCTCTCCAGATACGGCCCAACCAGAAGGCCTTGCGGCCCGCGACCATGCTGTCGCAGCCGCCAAGGGCTCTCTTGATGATTTGTTCGACAAGGAAGATCCAAAAAGATAGACCCAGATTCCTTGCCAAAAGGAACCGATTTTAATCTGTTAGGATTCGGTAAGTTGTAACCCTGCTCCCCGGCTATATAAGGTGAGCAGGGATCCCCTCCAAACTCACGTGATATTCCAACCTAGCAATACAAACCAACCACCAGAATACAAGACGTAGGGTATTACGGCGACTTGCCGGCCCAAACCTGTCTAAAACGTCGTCTCTCGTCCCTGTGTTTACGCTTTGCAAACGTCTCGCACGCCTCCGCCGTCTAATCTACTACCTTGGCATACCCCTCAGTAGACTATCGACCATATTTCATCGACAGTGTTAACTTTGGCACAAAAGGTCAACTTTGCCCATTCGTTTTTACCACTATTTTATCATGTTTTTTATGTGTTTTTACCCCTATTTTCAGTCAGCAGGTTGATAATTTTGTACAGAATTTTTATAAAAATTCGACAGCCTTTCAGCTAACACTCCACATAAACACAATTTAATATCAAATTTGATAACATTTCAACTAACACTTCACATAAACACAATTTAATATCATAACTAGTATATTTGAACTAGATCCATATAATATGTCATCGTAGTATCACAATACAAACCAACATAAAGATCCAATTATGTTAGTAAATTGACTAAAATATGTAGAAGAAATGTCGGCTTGTCCGTATACCAGGAGTCCTACACACCAAAGATCTCTTATGAGTGACTACTACTTTGATGCCATGATATAATCAGACCCTTTACAGGTTCCAAGCACTATATTTCCAAACTGAAACAAGGGAACAACTCTATTTCCAAACTAAAACAAGGGAACAACTAGAAAAATGCATCGTGTTATCATAATGATTAATGAACCTATCTTAATGAACCTATCAGTTCTTTGAAGCAGTGTGATGTTCGTTATCTTTTTTTGCGAGGACATTCGGTAATCTTGAAACTGAGAAAATCTGTATCTTCTGTATTTAGCTTCCTTGTCATCTAGTACGAATTGGAGAAAATGGCTATTATAGGACTCCAATCGTTACGGCTTCTCTCAAATAGGACTCCAATCGTTTGTTTCTCTCAAATAAGACTCCTAACATTGTTTGTACGCTCTAATGATATTCTAGGCCTTTTTAATTAAATTTGGTAAATCAAAATACATGTATTTTTCATTAATGACTGTATTGTCTTTCCCTTTGTACGATACGCGATGTTTTGTTTTCCGTACCTGTTCATCGACGCCGTGATCGTGACTTCATCCCACCAAGGTCTTCGGCCTGGACGCCGCCGACGTCAAGTACGTCACGCAGCACTTCTGCTACACCTTCACCGGCGGCGACAGGGTGCGCCGCAACGTGCACTACTACTCGCCGGGGTGGCACATCTGGGCGGCCGTCGCCGTGCAGCTGGCAGGGCGGAGGTACAAGCACCGCAAGACGCTCTCCTCGCTGTCCTTCATCCGCCCGTGGCGCCCGCTATCCCGCTGCTCATCGCTCGGGGAAGAGAAGCTCCGCCTGTACACGGCCATCCTCACCTCGTGTCCCGGCGTCGGAATGGAGTCGTCAACAGGTACGGGAAGACAAAACGTCTATCTATTCTCATCTTAGTGTATCGCACAAAGGGAAGGGTAATACGGTCATTAATGAAAAATACATGTATTTTGATTTACCAAATTTGATTGAAAGGGTCTGAAATGTCATTAGAGCATACAAACAATGTTACGAGTCATATTTGGGAGAAACAAACGATTAAAATCCTATTTGGGAGAAACCATAACGATTGGAGTCCTATAAAAGCCATTTTCTCTCACATCATAGCTTGCTGGTTAGAGACTTAAAGAAAGAAACAGGGTCGCCGGCAACCTCAAAAACAACCGCACTCTAACTGCAATTTCAATTCTATGTGATTTAGCAAACCACAACAGACAAATTATTGAAATACCTTCGCTCCTCCATGGGGGCTGGGGCTGTTCCCAAGCACGTCGAGACGTAGGCCGAGTGGCGCCCTAGCTACCGCAGCTAGCCGCGGGAGGTGGGCTGGGCGGCGGCCGAGCCCCCAGCCACGCCGCAATAGGCGCGATCCTTGGGAGCGTCAGACGGCAGCAACCTGCGCCGTGCTCCTGACGCCGCGGGCGCGATACAAAGGGCGAGGGGGGCAGGAAAAAGGGGAGGGCTGGGGAGAGGTCGCGCCGCCCGGGCCCGCCGGGAGCAGCGTCATTGCCCGGAGCGTCACCAGCGGCAAACCCTAGCCGTCGGGAGCAGCGCCGTCGTGATTTTTTTCCGGTCCACTCTTTTTCGCGAGTAGTGAAGCTGCGGTCGCGTACCTATGCTATTACCTGAAGGGCATTCCTATCTTTTGATTCACATGTCTTTTCTTTTTCTTTTTTTGCCACTTAATCCACCTATTATCAACGGTGTTAGAAAACAGGGTAGATGGAGCCTTCATTTCAAAATAATAAGGGTAAAATTGCAAAGTTACAAAAAAGAGGAGTAAAATCACCATTAGAGTTTAGAATAGGGGTAGAAACACCAAATTCTCTTCGTATTTTGGGCGTAGCCCTTAGCTCCAAACTCCGATTTGGATGATCTTGGACTTTTCGGAAAGCTAATAAAAAGCTCTAGAGCTTTATGCTAGTGTCATGCCAGTTGGAGCAGATCCAAAATCATGAGACAGTTCCAATTCAATCAGCTCTTGTCTCGGCTTAAACGACTCAACTTTGTTTGCTTCCGGCCCTCTATTTCTTGTGTCTTGGACTTTGCTTGATCTTTCTAAGCCTTCAATACATATTGTAGGGTCTTGCTTTAGGTGTTGACCATTTGATCACCATATTGTCTTCGTCTAAGTCACGTTTGCACCCTGTTGGACTACAAAACAAACACTTGCAAACGTATTAGTCCAATTTGGTTATGTTGATCATCAAGCATCAAAATCCAATGTTAAATGGGCCAAGGTCCATTTTTCTTATAGTACCATATGATGGTATATGGGCCACATCTTTAGGGGTCGTCCAGCCCATAGGATGAAGGCGTGCGACACACGGCATGCGCCACATGATAGTTGTAATCTAGATATAGTACCAACTCAGATACTTATCATGTAACCCTGTCCCACCAGAGTATATAAGGAGGGGCAGGGGTCCTCTGAGAAGGACAAGTCAGATCCAATCAATACAACTCGACGCAGGATGTAGGGTATTACGCTAAACCTAGTGGCCTTAACCTGGATAAACCTCTATGTTCATCTAGATTTGCCTTGCGTCAATGTCTGGATCGTCGTCTTGCGCACCTTCCCTGATAATCTACCACCTTGGGCATACCCAGTGGGCTATCGACGATATTTCATCGACAACCTCTCCATCATTACATATAAAAAATCATGACACTATGGGCCTCGGGTATTGTAATCAATGCAAAACAACCTTTGTAGATCGACCTTGAAGTTAGGGTTTAGCTAGGGATTATATTAGTTAGGATTTAAGGTTTTTCTAGGGTTTAGGTAGGCTATAGCTATAGTTTATTAGCTAGGGTTTAGGGTTTATGTGAGGTTTTAGCTAGGGTTTAGGTAGGGTTTAGCTAGGGATTAAGGTAAAAAAACCTAAGTAGCATAATTACAAAACCAAAGTAGCATAATTAAAAAAACCTAAGTTGCATAATTAAAAAACATAAGTAGCATAATAAAAAAACACACCATTCATGAAACATAGATACATGTGGATAAAATAAGTTGAGAAATAAAAAGAGAGATTAAAGCTCAACTTATTTTATTCACATGTATCTGTTGACACTTCTTAGCGTCGCTATCAAGAATAAAGTTTGAATCTATCCCCGGTAATGGCACCAAAAATGCTTTGTTGATATTTCTTAGCGTAAGAAGAAAAGTTCACAAGCGAATGGAAGTACCGTTGTAGCATTTCACCCGGAAGTATTCATGGTATTGTATTTTTCACAAGGAACAATGTGCTATAGCCTCTTGGTCTAGTCCTCCCAGATAAGGCAAGAAGAAGGGTAATGAGGGTGTTGGCGGTCCTTATTGCCTATTTATAACCGCCAACTCCCACATGAAATGATCACCAAACTAGAATTAGGGCTTTTATATCTAACAAATTCCACAAGTTTTGGTGATTCACTTGTCTTACAGGAGTAATCAAAGAATACCAAGGAAAAGGCAAGAAGAATATGCTTTCCAGCAAGGCGTAAAATCAAGAAATAAAGAAGAAGCCCACCTAAACACCAAATATGGGCTAACAACCCACATGGGAGGCATCCACAGCCAAGGACCCACATGAGAAGGTCGATGGCTAGAGGCGGTGCCAGGGGTGCGCCCACACCCCTAGTGCGGCCGCACCGCCACGGGCGCCCCTCGGGCCCACCTTTTGCAGTCGGTTGCATGCCTCCATGCATAGGTCGGTTATCATGGTGTCTAGGTTCATTGTACTCCAAAAGGTCGGTTTTGCACCTTCCATGTAGAGAAAGGAAACTCTCCACTCCCCCAAGGCACCTCCACTATATATAGAGGCCCTCTCCATCATCATATCATCATCTTTAGAGAGATCATACACACCACAAGGAGTCCTCTTCATCATATTGCCAAGATGTAGTAGTACAATAGCTCTAGTTGAGAGTGAGGGAGAGATGCTCAAGTTCCGGAGGAGTCCTCGGAGGATCGGTATAATCTTGTATCGCTTCTTTGTAAGACTTGAGTATTCATTATATTTATCTTCTCTCATTACTTGAATTGCTTACATGGTTATCTAGTTCTTACCTTGTGTTTTAACTAAAGCATGGTTAGTTTAATGTTTTGCACCTTGGCATGGGATCTCCGCTCGACCGAGTGCTCTAGTTATTATATGTGGCTAGAGTAGTAATCGGTAGTATAGACGTGGTGTCAAGACTATCGGTTACCTGAGGTTGCGCCCAACCCCACGGATAGTTGTGGTAGCCCTAGAGGTGACAGCTCTGACCAGGCCTTTGTATTCCACCACGTTCGGGTTGGTGTTTCGTAGAGCTTTTGGCAGCCTTCTCCCGATTACCCCTTCCCAGTCTCTTCGAGAACCGGAAAGGAACTGCTGCTCCAAAGTGTCATGGTGTTATCATTATGCTTGACCTTTGCTTTAGTTAATCCCTTGGGTTAGATCTAGACTAGAACCACAGTAATGGAGAAGTATATAGGAACCTTGAACTCTTCCGATGACCTCCCAACTGCGCTCGTCTGCTTTTTATCTTTTTATGGAGTTCTCTGGTGTATCATTAATCTATCAAATATCTATCAATCACATATGCTACCACTTACCCTCACTTCAATCTAGTCGGTACACTAAGTTAGTAGATACATGATCGTCAGTTATTAAACTCATTACACATTACTTCCCTGAGGATATAAATACGATACCCTGGAGTACTCCTCGGTGAAAGCTACAACGGTATCTGTGCGCTTGCGGATTTGTCTGTATGCGTTACACATACCAACTGGCTTTCTGGTGCCGTTGCCGGGGATAGGGTTTAATTCTATTCTTGGTAGCGATGCTACGAAATGCCAACAGAGGGTAGCAAGGTTCTTCTAAGGAATAGGTCCTTATGCGATCTAACTTAGCCAAACGTAGCCTGCTTCGGTCAACGGGTGGAGACCAGTTTCCCAATTTATGCTGATACAGCTCTACCTGAATTCCTAATGTGGGCGGATTACAAAGACGAACATGGTTGTCACCACCTGCCTCCTACCTCCTTAACCGTGGAGAACCAGGCAGCCAACCTGCAACCGCTTAGCCTAAATACCACGTTTACGCTAAGGGCCACTACTCTAGCGGTAGCTAGGACTTGCGCCCTTTCACTAAAGCACTCACCCGAGGGTGAACGATCGGTCCAGCAAGCTATGAAAGCGAAAGCTTAGAACACGATAAGAACTTAGAACCAGAGTTGAAAATGAACCTTTATACTTCACGAAGTACGCAAGATCGTAGAGGTACAAGCGGAGTCATACCGGCTATTCCGGTGTTCCTTCCGTGGAGGTAGCCGACAACTCTGGTACTTCTCTAACTTGCACTCACTCGCTCCCTATTCTAGTTAGCTACTAGAGCTAAGATATATGAGGCACTACTCCTTCTCCATGGATCCTTCATGAGATATGATCAATGAGCACTTGGATGCTTTGTGAGGAGGGTGGAGGCCTTCTTTAATAGGTGGAGGTGCCTTGGGGAATGGAGGACCTCTCCTCCTCCTTTGGAAAGTCGACCCAAACCGACCTCAAACCACCTTCAAGATGCGCTGCACCTGGACGGAAACCATGTGCACCGTCTTTGCAAAGGAGGTGGGAGTTTACCTGCCAAAATTGGCTGGAAACCGCCTCGGTAGTGGTGGCACCCCCCTAGTCAGCCCAAAGTGGCCCATCTTTGGTGGGTTGCTTCTTTTCGGCCTCTAGATGGGTCCTGTAAAGTTTGGGCTCATTTGGAGTTCGTTTGATTTGGGTCTTGGCCTTTTTATCCTTCCGACAGGGCCCTGATTTGCCTGGTATTGGGCCTATTCCCCCTTGGGCTCATATTGGGTGCATTTACATGTCATATGTTGTATGTGTTGGAGCCCGTTTGTAGTCGGTTACGCGAATGCCCTCCTGCAATTGACCAAACACTAAAACTTGTGGAGATAGTTAGTTGCTATTCTATGTTTGATGTTTGTTTTTATGCGAGTCTTAGCGGTTATAAAGTATGAGTTAAGGACTGCCAACAACTCCCCCACATACCCCTTTGCTCGTCCTCGAGTAAAGTTTTAGAGATAAAAGTAAATACGAGCATAACATTCCTGACATATACAACTTAGAGTTTTTTCAAAGTTTTCTCAAGAAGAGCATAGTTTACTTTTTATACTCCTCAAATGATGCTCTCGGATCACTCGATGGTGTATGATTCCTTACCAAGGCATAACAGAGTTTTGCCTTCTTTTGTTGTCCCTACTTCTAAAAGGCTTATGTGGAGCTCGGTATGGATAAACATGATTGCATATTTGTATTGCATATATTGTAAAGTCAAATCGAGAATCCAAGGAGAGAAGTGTCATACTCTTAGATCAAAATGTGCATGTGTGTGGACTATGATATGAAAAATACTCCTTTTGTGGATATGATCTCTCTTTACCTTGAGACAAGGCTATCTTTCTCTTTCTTTCTTTTTTTTCTAAGTATGAGCCTTCATGTGCTCATCATTTTTTTTTCTTTTGGTGGGTATTGAACATACCGCTAATTCTATTGTGGGCACTTGCCCATTTTTTTATTTTTTTTCTTTGGGACCTTCATGTGTCCCTCTTTTTTATACACTTTTGCATAGCCCATGTCTCTTCTTCTAAAACATATATGTAGAGGGAAATCACTATTTTAAATCATGGAGTATAAAAAGATATTTTTTTGTCTACCCCTAGTGTAGGAGCAGAGCTTTTTGGTGGAACTAAATGGAGGCATGTTTTTGCGCACTCCCAATATAGGAGCGACAATCATATGTGGAGTGTGCATGATCTTGATCTTGAGAGCATGATAAATCTTTCAACAAGGGTCAACAAGACTTGACCAAACTCAACACAAAAACAAACAGCGTATGTAGAAAGCTTAAAACTTTTTGCAAGGTAACAAATTTGGCTTTGGTAGGAATTTCTCATCAAATGAGGAGTATGTGACACTATGGTTTTATATCATTTTTTTCTTCAAAACAAATTATCCAAGTACTTTGAATAGAAGCGGTAGGATTCATAAGCCATAACTATATCACACTTCACAACATCTTAGTCATCATGATTTTGCTATCAAATTTTTTTCCCACAAGCATAAGTACATGTATATAGAACAAACTTTATGCAAGCTTCTAACTCAAAGATGTTATGAACATGTCACTTTTTTCAAATTTTAAGACAAAGTGTGGTTAAGTTCCTTGCAAGGAAGTAAGGAGTATTTGATGGTTCATTGAGTTTAATTTTAGTGGTCAAGTTTGATGTATGTTTAAACTCAAGAACTAAGGAAGCTGAGGATAGTGGTGCACAAACCATCATTTGAAGATGAAGGATTGATGAAGATTCAAACGTGGTTTGGCTGAATTGTAAGTTCAGCCAATCCCCCTTGAGCTATTGATCCTAGCCTTCTTTATGTCAAGGCAATCGATGTTTGTGCAACATGTGAGGGGAGATCTCGAATGTGTGGTATTTGAGCTTGAGATATCTCCCCCACACTTTGTTATTGTACCTCTTTTTATTTTTAATAAAGGAATAAAGAAAGGAAATACAACAAGGGCTCTACCAGCTTGAACACTAGGGAGCCTAGATTTATTTTATTATTATTGTTATTATCTATATTTTTTATGGTAATATCGAGAAAGAATATATCCATGCTTACGGAAAGTTGAAAACATAAAGCTCAAGAAAACATGGATCAAAAAGGTTGCCATTTATTTTTAAAAGAGACAGAGTTTTCGCTTTTTTCACAAGGATTTTTTTCTCTTCTGTTCACCAAACTTCTTATCTTTGAAAAATAACTCAAACAAGGGTTAAGGTAAAACATGCAACATGAATCTAGCCTTGGTTTTATCTCCATCAAAAGAATTACTTCTATTGATTATGAAAGTAGCTCAAAGTTCATTAATCAAAATTAAACACCATGTTTAAACTTTGATTAAAGAAGGTCATTTTAACCTAAGCACCATGTTTAATTTAAAAAACCTATGGGTATACTAATTAAATACACCCAAACCAGAGCATATGACAAAAATAAGGGAAGCATGAAGTTGAACAGAATATGAAGACAAACATGAGTAAATAGGTTGGTGAACATTTATTACCTTTGCATACCTGAGTGTCTTCACCGGTGGCATCTGCAGATTTGCTTTTTTGAAGTTGCCATAGCGGTGGCTTGAAGGTCTGAGTCGGGCCATCAGCAAGGCTAAGTCACGTGGATGGTGTGTATGAACTGTGGGCCTTCATGATGCTAGCAAAGGTCTTTAGAAGAGGAGCACTTGTCTTGCTTGTAGGAGTGGAATGCGGCGATGCAAGGCTTGTATAAGATGACAGGTGTACCAAGACTTGCATGCACGAGTGTCGGTGTTTGTTAACCGGCAACTCGTCTTGAGGGATCTCAGACGATTTGTTCGGTGGGGATCGGCGTTCGTAAGACTCGGCGAGTACACAGGGACAGCAATTTATACTGGTTCAGGCCGCTAAATAGCGTAATACCTTACGTCTAGTGTGGCGTGTGCCTTGTGTCTTGTTATGATTCAATATTCGATGATCTGGGGCCTGCGCCCGGCTCCCCTTATATATCCGGGTGAGCCTTAGCACAGACCGAGTCCTAACCGGTTACAACAAAGGAGTCCTATTCTAATTACAAGACTTCCTTTTACAACTCGGTTAAGTTAGAAACGAGAGTCCTAAACCAAGTACACTTCGTAACAAGTCTTCGGATCTCTCATGTCGTCCGGGATTAGTCGGAGTAATCATCGACTGATGATATCTCTGACATCCTGGTCCGTCAAGCCCCCGAGCACTTCATCATTTCTTCACGACGTTATCTTTCAGTTTCTTCTTGAGAATCTCCGAGTAATATCTTGAGAAATCCTGAAGTGCTCTGAAGTCTAAAGAATTTTCCATAGCGTGCACTTTTCTTCAAAAAAGTGCATCCTATGGGTGTAGCCCCTGAGCCTCTTGTTATTTACAATAACTTTGAGGATCTTTTTAAAGCCTTGTCCAAGTAATTCTTGAATAAGAAAAAACACTTCCTTTATAGATTATACCCTGTAGCCCCCGAGCCCGAGGTCCGAGTAATATAGTAGTCGGTGCTTGGGATCTTCAGAAAGGTAATTTATCAAGGTCTTGAGAAGTCGGACCATGACACCGTTGTATTGCTTAAACCGTCCGAATAATAAATACTCAGTTTCAGGTGGGTAATGTTTTCAACAAACATCCCGTATCACCCCCCACTGAATAAAAATTACCATGAGTCCAGCAATAATTGACTGGTGATTGTTCCAACTGTGCGCAATAATGATGTTTGTCGTTTTCTGCAACTGCAAACTTTGTCGTCTTCGTCTTGAAGTGTGTGTGAGAAACAGCTCTGTTACCCATACCGAGCTTCACATGCACCATAGTACATTGGTTGAATTATTGCTCCAGCGGTCATTCTTGTTGATAGACCATGTCCATAGACCAAGGAGAAAACCGCCTATAAATACCCTGCCTGGGAAGCGAAGGACTCACATCTCTTTGAGTGTAGAACTTCTCTTAGTCCCATGAGTATTTTAATAGCAGTAGCTGAGATGATCGAGCCCCCGGGTGTCTTCCTTATGTAGAATAGATGGAGTGCCCAGAAGAACTCTTGTGAAAGGACCATCCGTTAGGGTGGTTTCCAAGTGGTCACGAGCAGAGGGACACAGAGATGCGCCTAGAAGAACTCTTGTGACTACCACTCGTAGACAACCTCGGAGTTACAGGTTGTCAAAAGGCCGGCGAGGGTGATGGTCTTCCCCGAGTTCCTTGAGTACTGGGGTGGTACCAAAAACCCACCTTGGGATGCACAGAAAAGATAGTGTCTACCCAAGGTTCTGTGTCTGATTTACTGCGTCTCACTGAACCCGGTCCTTGGTGCAATAGGCATCAAGGCTATGTACCTTGAATTCACTAGAGTAGCGTTTTACACCTTGATTGTACTTCTGATGAAAGTTGTTGTATCTCAAGATGTTTCCATGCATCTCTGTTGTAATTCCGAGTAATAATAACGAAGATCCGGGTACTTGGAATATTTTTCGAGTCCTCTCTCTTGTTGTCCGAGTACTAAATGTATCTTGCGGAAGGAAAACTTGTCTGTTTACTGTTCCTGTTCTCTATCTTTGACGCCGTCTGACACGTGTTCCCAGCCGTTAGGGTTACAGACGTTGCCATGACGCCGTTTAGGAAAGCCGAACGGTTATCAAAACAGATCTATAATAAGCCGCCACCGGGCTTGTGCTTTCCTCATGCTTTCATCAAGCAATTGCCTTCAGAGCTAGAAATCCCTTAGCCAATTCCACAGTTTATGCGTAGAAAATCTCTCGTCGCCAACATGGGACCCAAGAGGCAGTCTGCAGCGGATAAGAGAAAGGCTAAGATCACCATCACCGGAAAGCCTAAGCATCCGAACCCGCCAACTGATGTCTTTGCGTGGAAGAAACCGGACACCACTCTGGCGGAACTGGCATTCCTGGCACAGCAAGGATTGCTGCGGGCGCAACCACTGGATGGATGGAGGGTACCCACTAATCATCGCGCTCCTGCCCCCAACACCACGGAGATCGTGATGTTCAAGTCCTTCGTGGAGCGGGGATTGAGGCTTCCTGCTTCTGATTTCTTCCGTGGCTTGCTGCATTACTATGGTTTGACTCTGAACCATATCACTCCCAATGCAGTTCTTCATATCGCAATCTTCGCTCATCTTTGTGAGGCTTTCCTGGGAATTTGCCCCTCTTTTACCCTTTTCCGCTACTTTTTCTGGTTTAAGTGTCAACCTAGTGACGCTAATACCGAAGTAGTCAGAGGGGCTAGTCTCCAGGTTAGGTTAAAAGTAGCCAACCAGTATATAACTGTTGAGTTGTCAGAGTCAGTAAAAGACTGGGCTGCTGGGTGGTTCTATATGGGCAACCCACCCCCAGCTCTTCGTCGTCATGATGGATGGCCACCACAGAAGTGTCGTGATTGGAAGGAGAAGCTCACAATTGAAGAAGTAGGGGCTATCCAACCCCTCCTCATTATGATAGACGCTTTGATAATCGATGGACTGACCGGGTACACTATCGTTCAAGACTTTGTTGCCCGGCGCATCCACCCGCTTCAGCAGCGAGCCAACTTTGGGTTCGAATATCTTGGTAAGAACGACCCGGGTCGCCACGCTATTGAGCAATTGGCAGACTGCGAAGTCCTCTGGAGAGTGAACCGGCTGCTTAAGAGCCGTGAACGTCTTGCTCCAGTGATGACGTCCTTCTCCGCCATTAATCCTCCTCCTCAGGTAAGTACTTAGCTTGTCATGTCATCAAGGTTCTGAATATATATCCATATGACCTGACTAGATATCCTTCTATTTTATAGGGCCAGGGGAGAGATAACAATGATTGCCCTCCACTGCCTCCGGCGACTGAAGAGGGTGGAGGCATAGCCTTGGAGGGTCCTATCCGAAGTGAGGACCTTCCAAACAAACCAAGTTCTCCTGCCAATTTGGATTGGCTTGACACAGACTCAACTGATTCTGATGTCGTGCTCATAGACCCAGAAGCAGAGAGTAGCCGGAAGAGATCGCTGACTTCTCAGCAGGAAACCGGAGGACCCGTCCCTAAGAGGGCCCGCACTGGTAATCGCCGTGCATGTCGCAAAGTTCTTTTATCACAAGAATTGGCTGAAAAGCATTGTAAGCCGGGTGCTCCTGGTAAGGGAAAACCCGAGTACTTTGTAGCTCTTTTGAGTGTTGATAATCTCTTATCTTGTGGATGTCGCTGTATCAGATGCTGGGACGGTACAAGGGACTTCAAGCAGTGTGGTATCTGAGAAACCTCCGACTTCAGACCCGCTTCTGGGATAGCCGCTCTTGAAGCTACCAAAGCCTTTGAAGCTCATGAAGTAAGTTTTCAGCTTTGTAGAGCGTACACAGAGTTCTGATACTCACATGTATACTTGTCTACTTGCAGGAAGGCAAAACCAGGTGCAACAGCCTCGAGCACCGTTCCTAATCCTCAGGCGGTAGAGGGGTTGGAGCCGCTGGCCAAGGATTACTCCAGCGTGCCGCCAACATTCAGTCAGGTAGATGCGCTACCTGGTTCCTCTCCGTCCAAGTCTCGGGCCGATGCTGCTCCTGACATGGATACTCTTCCATTTCCTCAGGTTGGTTGGCCGTACTCCATTTTTCGTTCCCCCGCTCGGTTGGAGTTTGACCGAGTGTGGAGTAACTGTTTTTTTCGTTCACGACAGCCAAACGAGCCTACCCTGGACATGGTCTTGACGGAGATACATGCAGAGGGCTCAGCTTGTCAGCAGGGAGGATCTTTAGATGCACCCGAGTCCTCACGCCAAGGAGCTACGCTTGACGTATCCGGGTATGATCAGGATCTTACTCGGCTGAGGGAACTGAAGGACCAGGTGAGGGCTCCCTTTGAAGCTCTTCACCAATTTGTTGAGGTAAGAGTCTTAATCTCTTCTTGTTATACTGTAAACTCATCCGAGTACTCACAATATTATTGTATTGTAGTCCCTTGACTTCAAGGTTAGAGATCAAGTCACCCGGATCCGCCAGGAGCTGTCTCGTGAAAACCAAGAGCTCCGGGACTATATTGCCCAGGACCAAATTAGCCAGAGGGTAGCCACCCAGGTTCTGCATGATCGCATTAATGAACTCCAAGGCAACCTCAAGGAAGTGGTAGCGGAACGCGACGCGGCTAACGACCGAGAGGTTGGGCTTATATCCAAATCCACTGCCATGGAACAGAAACTGAAGGAGCTCAAGAAGAGTTCTAAAAAGCAGCTTGAAGGTATACATGGAATTTCTGTATCGTCCTGCTCTATAATATTAGTCGGATGTCATGATAACTGACTGTTGTGTATGCAGATGCGAATAAGCTAGCTTCTGGGTGGTAGAACGTCTTCAATCGGAAACAGGCGGAGCTTGAAGAGGTATTTGCTAACGCGCAGAGTACTCTTCAAGAAGCCAAATTGATGCGTGAGGGTGCTGACCGGGACCTTCTGCAGGCTTTGAAGTCTACGAAGGAGTCGCGGGATTCCCTGATGGCCTTGGAGCATGCTGTCGAGCCCCTGCTCAATATGATTCCGGCGCCGGAAGGAGTCGAGGAGTCATTGATTGAACGGGCCAAGGCTGCGCCTGGGCGGCTGGCGCAATACATCAAAGATATGTCGATCTTCATCGTGCAGGGTCTGATGGCAACGCTACGGCTGCATCTGCCGTCCTTTGACCTGTCCGCTCTGATGACCCTTCCAGAGGACAAAGGTGACGAGGACCTTGCGGCAATGCAAGAGGAGGTGAAAGCCACCGCGGAGGAGTACGCGCAGATATTAGATCTTGTAGAGTAGTCTAGATTCCTCAGTCTCTGCAACTTGTATCTCCTGAAAACAATTATTATAAGATATCAAAAATATTGGTTACTTTTGAATCTTGTGAATTGCATATATGTCCAACTCCATATTGCGGCAAATTTCTTTGGCAATGGGTTGATTTTATTTGTTATGGATGTATGACCAGGCGTCTAATTAGACGAGTCTATCCGAGTGCTCACTAGCACTTTAGTTTGGGTCGTGTGACTTCGTTTCTCTAACCATTGTGTAGAGAACTTAGTCTTGCCCGAGTACTACTCTTAGTACCCTTGTTCAAGGGATAACAATGATCAAGCACCTCTTGAAGGACTGTAGCATTGGTTCCTTCTGGGTGAATCATATCCTCTTGACGATCGCAGCTTGAGTGCGAAGGTGGGTGGACCTCTGTCCAGGATGTATGTAACAGGGTGAGTACTATCCCGCCTTGTTACGCCTTATAGGAACTAGTCTCCACTATGGTGGATTCCATATTCGCTATAGGCTGATAGCCGGGTGTTAAGCCGTACTACCTTGTGAGTTGTATTGAGCTCGAAGCTCGTAACTCAGGTATGGTTTCCGCTGAACCAATCTATCTGAGTAATATGATATATTAGTCGGAGGTAAGCCCTGCTATTACAGAGACTGTTATGCGACTGAATAGTCGTAATGAGCTGTAGAAAATAGCCTGGATAAAAAGTTCTTATGTCGTATGAACTTCAAACTTTATTAATATCCGACTAATAAATGCAATTGCCCTGAATGAGTACTGTAGCGTAGCCCTTAAGTATGGAATTTCTTCAAATGCTCAATATTCCATGAATTTGGCAGTGGAGATTCATCTTTAGTGGCTAGCTCAAATGATCCGGGTCTTGTTACTTTGGATACAATATAAGGACCTTCCCATGGACTCATGAGCTTGTGACGTCCAATGGTGTTCTGAATTTTCTTCAACACCATGTCACCTACTTGGAAGGTCCGGTGATGGACGTTCTTATCATAATAGCGCCTCATCCCTTGAAGGTATCTTGCTGATTGAAAAAGTGCGGTTAGTCGGGCTTCTTCAAGGCTGTCGACTTCTAACCGCCTAGTATCATCAGCTTCGCCCTCGTTGTACTGCTCTGTTCGCGGGGAGTTCCAGATTAAGTCAGCCGGTAGGATTGCTTCAGTGCCGTATACCAGGAAGAAAGGTGTTTGGCCTGTTGCCCGACTTCGCTGTGTTCGTAGCCCCCAGACTACCTTGGGCAATTCTTCAACCCACTTTCTGCCGTGATCTTTTAGGAGGTCAAATAGCCTTGGTTTTAATCCGGCGAGAATCAGGGCGTTTGCTCTTTCAACTTGGCCATTGGACTGTGGGTGAGCTACTGATGCATAGTCTATCTTGATTCCACAGTCGCTAGCCCATGACTTGAATTCGATAGCCGTAAAAGGGGACCCAAGATCAGTGATGATTTTGTGCGGCACTCCAAAGCGATGAAAGATGCTCTGCATAAATTGGACTGACTTGGAAGCATTGAACTTGACCAAGGGCATGTACTCGATCCATTTTGTGAACTTGTCAATTGCAACGTAGATGTACTCGAAACCGCCTGGGGCGCGCTTGAGAGGACCCACCATATCGAGTCCCAGCATGAGAAGGGCCATGACGGAGGGATGCATATCAATTCATGTGCGGGTACATGCTGCTGCTTGGCAAAGAACTGGCATGATTGACAGCGGCGGACTAGGTCTTCCGCGTCTTTTAAAGCTGAGGGCCAGTAGTATCCTGACCTGAAGATTTTTCCTACTAGTGTCCTTGAAGCTGCGTGATTACCGCAGGACCCAGAGTGTACTTCATTCAAGATTTTCCTGCCTTCTTCTGGTGTAATACACTTGAGGAGGACCCCTGATGAAGCTTCGCGTCGATACAGCTTATCCGCGACTAGATCATAGTTTTTGCTACGCCTGGTGACTTGCTCTGCTGTAGTTTTGTCGTTTGGCAATTTATGTTCTTTGAAGTAGTCAATGAAAACTTGTGTCCAGTCGGATGCTAGAGATAGAACCTGGGTTGCGGGCTCTGGCTCGAACTCCTCCTTCTCTTGGATTGAAGGCTTGGATAACTCATGTACAAAGGTACCACTGGGAACTTGTGCTCTGTCAGAGCCCAATTTCGCGAGTATGTCTACTGCCACGTTAAGGTCCCGGGTAACGTGAATGAGTTCCAGACCTGCAAAGTGTTTTTCCAGCTTGCGTACTTCAGCACAATAGGCGTTCATTGTTTCCTTGGTACAGTCCCAGTCTTTATTAACTTGGTGAATGACCACGGAGGAATCGCCATAGACTAACAGCCGCTTAATGCCCAAACTGAATGCTAGTTTAAGTCCGTGGAGCAGTGCCTCATATTCTGCTTCATTGTTGGTGGCTGGCCACAATATTTGTAGAACGTATTTGAGCTGTTCACCCGCGGGTGATACAAGAAGGACTCCGGCTCCTACTCCTCCGAGTTTTAGGGACCCATCGAAGTACATCTTCCAATGATAGGGAATAGCGTTGTCTCTAGTCTGCTGTATTTCAGTCCATTCGGCGACAAAATCAACTACGGCCTGAGACTTGATAGCTTTCCTCGGAGTGAACATGACGTTGAGTGCCCCTAATTCAACTGCCCATTTGGAAATCCTTCCAGTAGCTTCACGGTTGTGAAGGATTTCTCCTAAAGGAAAATCCGTGACTACCGTGATTTCATGCGCCTCGAAGTAGTGCCGCGGCTTTCTTGAGGATATGAGTAAGGCGTAGAGCAGTTTTTGTACTTGCGGGTACTTGACCTTCGAGTCAGATAGTACCTCGCTGATGTAATAAACTGGTCATTGAGTGTTGTAGATGTGCTTGTTGTCTTTGCGCTCCACCACGATTGCTGTGCTGACAACGTGTGTGGTAGCTACGATATACAGCATCATCGGTTCCCTGGGCTCCGGCGGCATCAGTATGGGTGAATTGGTAAGATAGCCTTTGAGTTGTTCAAAAGCCTTGTCCGCTTCTTCCGTCCACTGAAATTTGTCACTGGCTTTAAGCAATTTGAAGAAAGGCAATCCCTTTTTTCCGAGCCGTGAGATAAATCGATTTAACACAGCCATGCACCCGGTGAGTTTCTGAACGTCTCGGACAGAGGTAGGCGGCTTCATGTTGATGATAGCTGTGATCTGCTTTTGACTAGCCTCGATGCCTCGATGACTAACGAGGAATCCGAGTAGCTGTCCTGAGGGTACCCCGAAGACGCATTTGGTTGGATTGAGTCTCCATTGATACGCGCGTAATCGATTGAAGGTTTCCTCTAGGTCTGATATCAGGGTAGTCGGATCCTTTGTTTTTATGACTACATCATCAACATAAGCTTCTGCATTGCGGCCAATCTGATCACCCAGGCAATCTTGGATGGCGCGCTGATAAGTAGCCCCTGCGTTCTTTAGCCCAAAGGACATAGTTTTGTAATAGTATGCGCCAAAAGGAGTAATGAACGATGTCTTGGGTTGGTCTTCTTCTTTGAGGGCAATCTGATGGTACCCGGAGTAGCAATCCAGAAAAGAGAGTAAGGCGGAGCCTGCGGTGGCATCAACTATTTGGTCTATCCTTGGTAATCCGAAAGGATCCTTTGGACAATGCCTGTTGAGGTCTGTGTAGTCGACACACATGCGCCACTCAGCAGAGTTCTTCTTCTTGACTAGCACTGGGTTAGCTAACCACTCGGGGTGGAGGATTTCTCTGATGAATCCAGCCACGAGTAGCTTGGCTATTTCCTTCTTGATTGCCTCTTTCTTCTCTGGTGAAAATTGTCGTAATCGTTGCTTGATAGGTCTAGAGCCTTCCTTTAACTCTAATCTGTGCTCAGCCAAGTTCCTTGGGACCCCAGGCATGTCTGCTGGTTTCCAAGCAAATATGTCTTTGTTTGCTCTAAGGAACTTGGTGAGCGCGAGTTCCTATTCTTCAGATAGGTGAGCACTGATAACCGCTGTCTTGGAAGGATCACCGGTTTCCAGGTCAATGGCTTTTGTGGAGACTTCTGCTGATGGTTGAATAGTACCCGCCTTCTTTGTTGGGATTTTTGAATCTCCAGGCTTGGTATTAAGCACCATCTGAGCAAGTTCTTGTACTTCCAGGGTGAGTTGAGCTTTTTCAGCGATTTGGACAGCCTCTGTGTCGCAATCGAATGACCGCTTCAAGTCGCCTCTGAAAGTTAAGATTCCTTTGGGACCCGGCATCTTCAATAAGAGGTACAGGTAGTGGGGTACTGCCATAAACTTGGCAATAGAGGGTCACCCAAATATGGCTTGATACGATGATTCGAAGTCGGCTACCTCAAAACTGATGTACTCCATTCTATAATTGATCGGAGTTCCAAAAGTGACGGGTAGTATAATCCTTCCGAGAGGTACTGCCGCTTTTCCGGGTACTATGCCGTAGAAAGGAGTGGTTGATGGTGTGAGCTGGGTTGCGAGATCTAGATTCATCTTTCGTAGGGTGCTTGCAAAGATAACATTGAGTCCTACTCCGCCATCGATGAGTACCCTACTTAGTGTATATCCGTCGACCGTGGGGTCCAAAACTAGCGGGTAATGGCCTGCATTGGAAACACTGGTCCATTGATCTGCTCTAGAGAAATTAATCGGATATTCGGACCAGTCGAGGTATTTGGGTGTCGCTGGTTCGGTGGACATGAACTCTCGAAGAGAAAGCTTCTGAAGCCTCTTGTTGTCGCTGGTAGTTACTCCCCCAAAGATGACATTAATAGTTCCTTTGGGATGCTGAAAGCCACCGACATCCTGTTGAGGATCCTCAGCTGTCTTCTTGCCTTTGTCTTTCTTGTTTTTGTTGAAGTCGGGGTTCAAGCCTCGCTCCTTGAGCTGTCGGCAGTGTCTTGCTTGATGTCCACTTTTTGGGTGGAAGGGGCAGGGTCCGTCGAGTAAGTCATCAAAGGTGAATGGCTTGTTTCCCTTCTTCTGAGGCTCCATGGCAGCAACAGTATTATCTCCTGCCCTTTTTCGGGTATTTTGCTGTGGTGCCTGGTTGCTTCTCAAGTTGTTTCCTCGATCACCTTGAGTGTTTCTATCGGGGAAGCGTTCCTGTGTGCGTTCCTCTGTCGCCATCATGGAGTTTACAGCCCGATGGAACTTGTCAGTGGTGGTCGGGTCCTGCTTGATGAAATCTTTGTAATTGTACCTTTCGCAAATGTCGTTGCCGAAGAGGTCAATTACTTCTCTGTCTGTGATGTTGGATACTGTAGAGCGGATTTCTGAGAATCGCCTATAGTACTCCCTCATTGATTCGTTTTTCTGTTGCTTGCAGGTTCTGAGCTTAGTCCGGGGATCTGATTTCTCTGGGACACCAGCAAAGTTTTCAACGAAGATACGATGTAGTTGTTCCCAGGAGTCGATGGACTCGGGTTTAAGCCTGTCAAACCAAGCAAGCGGCATTGTCTCTAGAGCCATTGGGAGGTAGAGTTCTTTGACGTCGTTACTTCCACCAGCTAGCTCGACTGCTTGAGCATACAGCCTGAGCCATCGTTTGGGTTCTGTCTTCCCGTCGTACATGGAGTAGTTCCCGGGTTTGAATTTTCGCGGGAACGAGACTGCTCGAAGCCTTTGGGAAAAACAGGGGAAGCGATCTACTGCGTCGGATGCTGCAACTGCGACTCCTTTGTATGAAGATTCGGCTCCTCCCTCAGCTTGATCGGGTACTCGGTGGCCCAGACGACTCCTTGCTGGGATACGTCCGAGTCGTTCTTGAACCGGCCGCCTCTGGCTCGGGTGAGATGAAGCCTGCTCATCAGCTAGGGATTCAAGATTCTGCCCCCGTAGTTGGAGTGCGATAGTCTGGAGCATGACCAGTCGTCGCTCCTCATCAGGGGTGTGATTGGCCTTGGCTCCCATCTCCGTAGCTAGTGCTAGTATGTTTTGATAGGGAGTCTGGAAGACTTTATGGCCGACGACCCTTATGAACTCGGGTTCTAGGTTGCGAGAACAATCACGACGCCGTCTGTTAAGATCATCCTGGGAGTAATTCTCTTCAGTGCGAGCTTGATGCTCTGCCTTTACTTCCAGACGCCTCCGGGTGTTGTACTCTTCTAGTCGTGCATTGTAGCGATCTACAGCTTCCCTGCGGTGAGTTGCTCGCCTTCTGCGGGCCTCCTTAGCTCTATTCCTTCGGATTCTTTCAGCTTTCAAGGACTCGGTTTCCGCGGGTCCTTCCGGATCGTTGTCAGAGATCATACTCAGAGTTTCATCGTCTTGACAGACGTCTGGTGGGGTTGGTGGTCGTAGAGATGACTGATGCCCCGCCATGAGGACTTCACGAGTGTAACCCTGGTTTGATGATCCCGGTGTTACAGATTCCAAAGTAGAAGTGCTGGAGATTAGTTCCGTTGTGGAGTCGGATTCCTCAAAAGGGAGCTGATGTCCGTGCTGATATGGAAGTTGCTGGTCAATTGTGCCAACCAGTCTAGCCGGTACAGGCTGAATTGGCCAATGGACAATGTTACCCTCCTTGGTAGAGCTGAAAACTAGCCCTTGCTGAGCTCCCGTCAAAGGTATCTGCTGATACTCTTTGAATCTTGCACTAATCAGGTTCTGGAAGTTTTCAGCAGGGTTCCGCAGCCCAAAGGTGATACCATAGCTGGTGTCCGAGTCCTTTACTTCAGACTTTGAGTTGGAGTAGGAGTCGGGCGCTTCTGCATGGTCCCCAGGGTTCTGCGGGTCTTGGATTGCTAGATTTGCTAGGTTCTGGGCGAGATCCTCTGTCTTTGGCGTGGCTTGCAGCTTTGATTCAGTGTCGAGCTGGCTGTGCAGCTTTCCTTGATCATCCGCGATGCAAGTCCATGAGCCAAAAACGAAAATTGACCCTGCCGAGAACATGTTGTCGTGGTTCGCCGGGCTCTTGGTCGCCGAATCGCCGAAAGCCCCTATCTGGCGCGCCAGCTGTCGGTGTTTGTTAACCGGCAACTCATCTTGAGGGATCTCAGACGATTTGTTCGGTGGGGATCGGTGTTCGTAAGACTCAGCGAGTACACAGGGACAACAATTTATACTGGTTCAGGCCGCTAAATAGCGTAATACCTTACATCCAGTGTGGCGTGTGCCTTGTGTCTTGTTATGATTCAATATTCGATGATCTGGGGCCTGCGCCCGGCTCCCCTTATATATCCGGGTGAGCCTTAGCACAGACCGAGTCCTAACTGGTTACAACAAAGGAGTCCTATTCTAATTACAAGACTTCCTTTTACAACTCGGCTAAGTTAGAAACGAGAGTCCTAAACCAAGTACACTTCGTAACAAGTCTTCGGATCTCTCATGCCGTCCGGGATTGGTCGGAGTAATCATCGACTGATGATATCTCTGACATCCTGGTCCGTCAACGAGGTGGAGTCAAGTGGATGTTTGTGATGAAGAAATGGAACCACTCTCCTTCTCCTTTCTCTTCCACTCTCTTCTTTTTTTCCCACTCTTCTTTTTCTCTCCCTTTTTCTATGTTTTAGATATCTTTCTCTCTCTCTCTCTCTCTCTTTTTCACTCTCTTCTTCTTTTTTCATATATATATATATATATTTCATCTTTTCTCTTTTTTTGGAAGGTACATAGGTGACGGTCATGTGGCGCCACCCAACTCCTTCTCTTCTTTCAACCATTTCTGTTAGCAAGGTCAAGCTTTTCCTTTTTTGGATGGATGGATCCTGAGCTTCTCAACATCCTCCCCCACACTTGGACTTTTGTATAAAAGTCAAGTGTGGCATGTTGAGGGACTCAGTGTTCTGTCACTGGCAGTGTAGCTCTTATGCTCCTTGTCATTGTATCTTCCCCCGATCTTCTTGATCTTAACCTGTAAGGTTAGTGAACAGGAATACCTGAAGGTGCATACAAACAAGATAGCATGTTCTTGCTTTTATTGAAAAAGAAGATGGTGCTTTATTTTTTGTTTTTTGTTTTTTTGATAATTCGGGGTATCTCCCGGTAGTGCTTTGATTATGGTCATAAGCTTGACCTTGGGAAACATTTGAATTTTTTTATGTTGATGAGGTGGTTTCCCCTCCAACGCTAATTTTTTGAGGACCTGATCTGCAAAACTCATAACAAGATACCATGAAATTTACAAAATTTATGATAAACAAACCTATCTACAATGACCCTTTTAAGGATTCTAGGAATTGAGAGCAGAAGGGGATTGAAGATGAGGTTAGAGTTGCAGATCAATGCGAGAAATTTTCAAATGAGCATGGACTTGGCGTGGTAGGAAGGAGATAGATGCCACGCTCATGAAAATTTGAGGTAGAAGATGATGTTGAATTGGGAAGCTCGAAAGTATTCCCAAAGTCAGCATCACAGGAAAGGTTCCCCTCAAATTCAAAGAAACGTGTCGGTGCTTCCTCTTTAGGAAAATCAGGAGTTTCCCCTAAATCATCCTCTACTTGGATGAAATGTTCAGCATCTTCTTCCAAGAACAACCCAGGAGTCTCGAAAGGTTGCACCGACATAACCATTTCGGGCTCATTTGCAAAGGACAGGGGTTCAACCACAGAATTTTTGGCTTGAACAATTGGTATTGAAATGTTTTCCCTCTCTATCTTGACAGCAAATTCCCCAGCTTTTGAAGATTCATCCAAACATTTTTGTAGGGGAAGCTCGATCAAGACATCAAAGTCTTGAATGTCAAAGATATGAAAGTCTAGCATCAACTTGAAATTGTCATACTTAAGTTGTATGCTGTGAAGGATGCCTAGACTATTCATGTTTGACTTTGAATCTAGCCTCAGGTGCTTATTTATTGGGGGTGAAACGCTCGTGAACGAACGTGTTCGCAAAAGATGTGGACATGATGTTCACCCCAACAATACGATTGTAAAGCACTTCCATCCAGTCTCTGCCAGTTTTAGCGTGGATGATTGAACAAGAGGGACTGATCCAAATTTCTTCGAAAGGGAGTTCCGCTTGTTCCATCCAATCACTACTTATAATGGATGACAACTCCTCTGTACGAAGGATTTCTTCAGGAGGTTCAAGAGGAGTGGCAAGATCTGAAGGCTTCTTCTAGCATGAATGCTTCGAGGTATCTACGTAATTGTCAAGATAATCTTCCTCGAAGAACGAGATATCTGAAGGGTAGTAAACTTCCCTTGAGGATTCCGTTAGCGATGAGGGTCTCTGAGTTTGAATCTCAGGTCCGATTTTAACCGAAGAGACCTTCTCATGCTGTGATTCGCTTTCCGTTTGGAAGGGACCAGGAAGGGGCATGTTTTCTAGAATGAGATCTAGAAAGGCCTCTCCATCCTCTATAGTTTTACATAGGAAGGATCCTCCGGCGGAAATGTCCAGCTGTAGGGAAGACTCCTTGTTTAGCCCTAACCAAAAGTGTTGTAACAACACGTGGTTGGGTAGAGACAGGTTTGGACCGGATCTTGGAAGAATTAAAAATCTTTCTCAGGTTGCACCTAGCGTTTCCTTCTCTTTTTGTTGAAAGTTGAGTATTTCTAGTCATAGGTTTGCAATATGAGATATGGGAAAGAATGCGAGACAAAATCTGTTCCTCAGTTCTTTCCAATCTTCGTTAACCTTTTCTACGTTATTGTTGTACCATTGTTTCGCCCTCTCAGAAAGAGAGAACGGAAACAACTTCCAACGCAATGTTTCTTGTGACATGCCCGCAATTGTCAGGCATGCACAGAGTAACTCAAACTCTCGTAAATGAGGGTAGGGATTTTCATGATCATACCCCGAGAAGGGCTGTTCACACGAACCCTGGCGGCTATAAAGCCAGGGTGGAGTTCATAGCCAGAAGCTGAGATGGGCTTGACAATTGTGGTGGTTCGTAGAACTCGCCCCTTGGAGCGGAAAGGTTTTGGATTGTGGATGGCTTCATAGGTAAGGTAAGAAAAGAAAAGAAAGGTAAAAACAAGATACACGGGTGAACTAGGTTCGGAGACTAAAGACGACAACCGTTCCCCGACAACGTCACCAGAAATGCTTGTTGACACTTCTTAGTGTCGCTACCAAGAATAGATTTTGAATTTATCCCTGGTAACAGCGCCAGAAATGCTTTGTTGGTATTTCTTAGCGTAAGCAGAAAAGTCTGCAAGTGCACGGAAGTACTGTTGTAGCACTTCACCCGGAAGTATTTAGGATATCATATTTTTTCACAGGGAACGGTGTGCTACAGCCTCTTGGTCTAATCCTCCCAGATAAGGCAAGAAAACGGGTAATGAGGGTAGCAAGGTTCTTCTAAGGAACAGGTCCTTATGCGATCTAACTCAACCAAACGTTGCCTGCTTCGGTCAACGGGTGGAGACTGGTTTCCCAATCTGTGCCGATACAGCTCTACCTGAATTCCTGAACGTGGGTGGATTACAAAGGACGGACCGGGCTGTAACCACCTGATGCCTACTTCCTCAATTGTGGAGAACCAGGCAACCAACCTGCAACTGCTTAGCCTAAACACCGCGTTTACGCTAAGGGCCACTACTCTAGCAACTCACACTCACTCGCTCCCTATTCTAGTTAGCTACTATAGTTAAGATATATGAGGCACTACTCCTTCTTCCATGGATCCTTCTTGAGATATGATCAATGAGCACTTGGATGCTTTGTGAGGAGGGTGGAGGCCTTCTTTTATAGGTGGAGGTGCCTTGGGGGAATGGAGGACCTCTCCTCCTCCTTTGGAATGTCCAAACCAACCTCAAACCGCCTTCAAGATGCGTTGCACCTGGATGGAAACCACGTGCACTGCCTTTGCAAAGGCGGTGGGAGTTTACCTGCCAAAATTGGCTAGAAACCGCCTCGGTAGTGGTGCGGCCGCACCAGGGGTGCGAGCGCACCCCCAGTCGGCCCAAAGTGGCTAATCTTTGGTGGGTTGCTTCTTTTGGGCCTCTAGATGAGTCTTGCAAAGTTTGGGCTCATTTGGAGTTCGTTTGATTTGGGTCTTGGCATTTTTATCCTTCCGATAGGGTCCTGATTTGCCTGGTATTGGACTATTCACCATTGGGCTCATATCGGGTGCATTTTCATGCCATATGTTGTATGTGTTGGAGCCCATTTGTAGTCGTTTATGCGAATGCCCTCCTGCAATTGACCAAACACCAAAACTTGTAGAGATAGTAAGTTGTAAGCCCTATTCTATGTTTGATGTTGGTTTTTATGCGAGTCTTGGCGGTTATAAAGTATGAGTTAAGGACCGCCAACAATATCTATATTTCATGAATGGTGTGTTTTTACATTATATATGTATATATATAATATTGTAACATGAATATACTTTGTTCATCATGTGTATATATTGTATCGTTCGATCTAATTTTAATCATTTGCAATCAAAAATGATGGGAAAGTACAATATATAATTATGGCAGAAAAGCACGATATAATTTGGTGGGAAAGCATGATATAATTATGGCGGGAAGGTTCGTATTCAAAAGTACAAAAATGACCTTTAGAGGCGGATCCTTTTGCCGCTCCTGTAGATCAATTTTTAGAGGCGGTTGTGTTGCAAGAGCCGTCTCTAATCAATACATTAATAGAAATGCAACACCCCTTGGAATGGGTCTTCAGAGGAGTAAACCACCTCTGGAAATAGGTCTTCAGAGACGGTTTACTTAAGAAACCGCCTCTGAAAATGGGTCTTCAGAGGCGGTTTACTTAAGAAGCCGCCTTTGAAGATCCTGTTTTCAAGGACGATTTTCTTAAGTAAACCGCCTCTGAAGACCCATTTCCAGAGGTGGTTGAAAGACCGTTGCTACAAAGGGTTGATCTTTATAATCGATAACATTATAGCGGTTCAGGAAATCGCCCCTAAAGTGGTTTTCTGTACCAGTGATTAAAAAAATAACAAAAAACCTACATTTCTCTCTCTACATATATACACTCTAACACACCATTGATGAAAAATATATCTTGAATAAACTAGCTAAATTGAGAAGCAAACATTAAAAGGGAGAGAGGAGAGACTTTATCTAACCATCTTAAGCAACCTCATTAGAAGAAATAAAGACAAGAAGCCATCTTTTCTTCTCTCTAACTCATGTGAAACCCTAGATCCAAAAAGTAGCTGAAATTAAGAAAAAAATGAACAAAATGATGCTACAGGGACATAAACTAACCTGTCTTAGCAATCGCCTTCCAAAAAATAAGATCAAAACCTCTCCCCTTATATTTTGAGAGATCCGGACCTCCAAAATGCCCTTCAATGGAAGGTGACTGCGATAAACAGTTCTGCTCAGTGAGGAAGGAGGGGTATATATACCAGATACAACACTAGCGGTTGGCTTAAACAACCGCCAATTTACACTGGTGGTTGTCCTATCTAAACCGCCAGTGTAAATGTTACATTTACACCGGCGGTTGGCTTATGACAACCGCCTATGTAAATATATGAGTACTCTAAATATATTTACACTGGCGGTTTTCCTAAGCCAACCGTCTATGTAAATGTAATATTTACACTGGTGGTTTGCTTAGAAAAATCGTTAGTGTAAATATGTTCACACAGACAGTTACTAAGTCGTGGCCCACCCATTTCTTTACACAGTCGGTCCTAAAGTGAAACTGTCTGTAAAAAAAGAGAACCGTCCGCTTAGAGCTTTTTTCTACTAGTGTCTCGTCTGTCCTCTCATACACCCTTGCAGAGCTACAAGTCGTTTGCTTGGTCTTCCCTTCGTGAGCTTTTCCCCTGTGGGTGCATGGTTGGAAGGCACGATAGAATACGCCGTCCTAGCCACGGGACGCGTGGAGGTTTTCGTCGGTTCACTGGGGCGCGCGGCTTCTTCCCCGGCACAGCTCCGGGCAGGAGGCACAACGGGCTCTCCTGCACCGTTGTACAGACGGGTGACGTCACTGGCGGAGCCAAGGGGGAGCCAGCAGGGGCCATGGCCGCCCTAACAATGGAAACTTTTTTATAATATATATATATAGTTTAATAATCTATAATTATATTACAAAGATATAATAAGTAAAAAAAATTTATACATCCTCTAATGTCTAATATCACTATATCACAAGTACAATAAGATATTTCGGTTTATCTAAATTTGTTTGTCTATTATATTAGGACATATATCTATTGAAGTGATTTGTTGTACCAAATCACTCGTGTTTTATTGTACTATGTATTTTAAACAACGTATACTTGACTAGTACGATGATTATTTATTTTTATTGTAACACTATAGATGTAGACGCTCACATGTATACACGTACAATGACTTTAACAAATAAACATATATCCTACTTTACTACGAGCACTTTTGAAATACTAAGACACTAGATTTAAAAATTCATGAGTCATCACAAGCAGCGTATTGCCGAAAGAATGACCACCTACCACGAATATAAGTACCTCCAAAATACTAGGATGACCGATTTTTAGTAGTTATAGATCGTTTATGCGCTCCAATATCGACATACATGGTCGTCTGCCACAGTAAAAATAGAAGCATGCTAAATCATCGAATATTAGAATAAATCTAAAAAAATAGAGCTTAACCAAGAATAAACAAACTAAATAATTAAGCTACACTTAATTTTCATATGTCCAAACTTTTTGACCGCCCCGCCTATACGCAATTCCTGGCTCCGCCACTCGGCGACATGACGAGCTTGCTGGTGATTGCACGAACAGAGGTTGACAATGGGCAGGAGATCAATCGGTGCCGCACGGGATCCGGATGATACGCTCCTCAATGCATGTTTCATTGTGTTTCATTTGTATAGGTAACTGGATCAGCTAAGTTCGGTCCTCATGAAACTTTAATCCTCTCTCTCTTAATAAGAGAACGTATGCTATGAAAATCAGCCTCCTGTGCAAACTGTAGAAACTTTAATTAAGACCATAGAAATCTAATCCGATGGTTAGAGACGAAGGTGGATTATTTTAACACTTAAACTCACACTGTGACCACGCCTGTTTGGATTATGATGAGATGAGTGGAGTGGTTTAAGTGCTAAAATAACCTACCGTCGCATTAGATTTTTGTAGTCTTGATTAGAGTTTCTATAGTTTGCACAGGAGGTTGATTTCCATAGCATACGTTCTCCTCTTAATAATTATCACTACTAGAGAATAGGCCTTTGGACGATTTACAAAATCAGCATTAGTCATGGAAAAATTTGCGTCCGGGACTAGAGAGATCTTTAGCGCCGGTTGGTAACACCAACCGGGACTAAAGTTCCCTAGCCTAACGGCTCATTTGTCAGAGGGGCCTTTAGTCGCGGTTGGTGTTACCAACCGGGGCTAAAGGGCAATCTTTAGCCTCGGTTGGTAACACCAACCGGGACTAAAGGTTTTGCTCCGGTTGGTGTATCCAGCCGGAGCTAAATGTTGGCATTTAGCCCCGGCTGAGAATAAGGACTAGGGCTAAATGTCCCTCCCTGTATTTGAACTGTTCTTCCAGCTCCAGCCGTGCCCGAACTCTCCCTGTCTTCATTTTTTCTTCATATTCAGTCACTTTGCTGGCTTGTTTGCTCTCTTCTCCAGTGATTTTTGTTTGTTAACACATCTCCGACGATTGATTTATTTCATCACATCTACGCCGCCATCGACTCCTTAAAAGGTTACTAGCTTTAGTTTTTCATTTTTGTAGCTGTCACACACATATATATATATATATATATATGGTTTTTGAAGCTATTTTGAGTTCATTGACTTGATAGTTCAAATTAGTACTCTAAAAACAAAATATGACTTTTTAATTAGTTTATTTTAATATTTTAGAGAAATAGAGATCATTTAAATCTTTTTTACAAAAATTAGAAATATATAATACTTTAGTTTACAAAATGTGACTGGTTTAATTAGTTTAGTTTCATTTTTTTGGAGAAACGGAGATTATTTAAATCATGTTGTTTATAAAAATTAGAAATATATAATACTTTAGTTTACAAAATGTGACCGATTTAAATAGTTTATTTTATTTTTTTGGAGAAATAGAGATCATTTAAATCATTTGTTTACAAAAATTAGAAATATATAATACTTTAGTTTACAAAATGTGACCGTTTTAATTAGCTTAGTTTAATTTTTTGGAGAAATAGAGATCATTTAAATCATTTGTTTACAAAAATTAGAAATATATAATACTTTAGTTTACAAAATGTGACCGGTTTAATTAGTTTAGTTTAATTTTTTTGGAGAAATAGAGATCATTTAAATCATTTGTTTACAAAAATTAGAAATATATAATACCTTAGTTTACAAAATGTGACTGGTTTAATTAGTTTAGTTTATTTTTTTTGGGAAATAGAGATCATTTAAATATGTGATATATACCATATAATTTCATTTGTTTATAAGAATGAGAGATATATAATGTTATATGTCATTTTATAATTAAATTTGTTGATAAGAATGAGAGATATAATTATGTTATATGTCATTTTATAATTTCATTTGTTTATAAGAATGAGAGATATAATTATGTGATATGTCATATAATGCAGACGATGACACGTCACTAGATGTACAATGCCGATCGTCGCTCAAAAGAGTTCATTGATGGCGTGCATTATTTTTTAAGAGTGGCCGAGGCAAACAAGTGGAATGGTTTTATGTGTTGCGCATGTGCCCTTTGTAATAATTTGAAGGAATATTCTAGCTCAAGGAGTCTTCACTCACACTTGTTCAAGTCGGGTTTCATGTCAAACTATAGTTGTTGGACGAAGCACGGAGAAACTGGGGTTATGATGGAAGAAGGTGAAGAAGAACAATTAGACCCTGATGATGATATTATTGCTCAATATGATGACTTTGGTGATACTGCAATGGGGGAAGGTGAAGAAGAGACAAGTGCAGAAGACACACTCGCTGAAGATGATGCTCTTGGTGATGTCATTCGTGATGCACAAAGAGATTGCGAAAGTGAAAAGGATAAGGCTAAGTTTGACTGTATGCTAGAGAATCACAAGAAATTACTATAGTCATCTGCTGCAGATGGACAAAAACACGAGTTGCTACAATGGAAGGCACAGAATGGTGTATCTGACAAGGCATTTGGACAATTATTGAAGATTATAAAACAAAAGATGCTTCTGAAGCCTAACGAATTACCCGCCACTACGTACGAAGCAAAACAAGTCGTCTGTCCTATGGGTTTAGAAATCCAGAAGATACATGCATGTCCTAATGACTGCATCCTGTACTGTGGCAAGGAATACGAGAATTTGGATGAATGCTCTGTACGTAAACCGTCACGATATAAGATCAGGCGAGATGACCCTGGCGATGTTGAGGGTGAAGAACGTCCCGAAAAGAAAATCTCTGCCAAGGTTATGTGGTACGCTCCTATAATACTACGCCTGAAATGTCTGTTCAGAAACAAGGACCATGCAAAGTTGGTGCGATGGCACAAAGAAGACCGTAAGGTAGACAACATGTTGAGACACCCTGCTGATGGGTCCCAGTGGAGAGCAATAGACAGAATTCCCGGAATTTGCAAAAGACGCTAGAAACTTAAGGTTTGGTTTAAGTACGGACGGGATGAATCCTTATGGGGAACAGAGCAATAGTCATAGCACGTGGCATGTTACTCTATGTATCTACAACCTTCCTCCATGGTTATGCATGAAGCGGAAGTTCATTATGATGTCAGTGCTCATCCAAGGCCCGAAGCAGCCTGGCAACGATATCGATGTCTACCTGAGGCCATTAGTTGAGGAACTCCTACTTTTATGGAGTAAATCAGGTGTACATGTGTGGGATGATTACAAACAGGAACACTTTGACCTGCGAGCATTGTTGTTCGTAACAATCAATGATTGGCCTGCTCTAAGTAATCTTTCAGGACAGACAAACAAGTAATATAATGCATGCACACATATTGTTTTGATGACAAGGATAGTATATATTTGAAAAAATATAGAAAGGTAGTATACCTTGGCCATCGTCGATTTCTTTCTGTGAATCACCAGGTTAGAAAGAAAGGCAAGCATTTTAAAGGTGAGACAGACCACCGGAGCAAGCCTCGCAACAGAACTGGGGAAGATGTACTTGAGATGATCAAGGATGTGAAAGTAGTCTTTGGAAAGGGGACGGGCAGTGAACCTGTTCTGAAAGACGCTACGGGACACGCACCCATGTGGAAGAAGAAGTCAATATTTTGGGAGCTACCCTATTGGCATGTACTAGAGGTCCGCCACGCGATCTACGTGATGCACCTGACAAAGAATATTTGTGTCAACCTTCTAGGATTCATGGGTGTGTATGAGAAGTCTAAGGATACACTTGAAGCACGAAAAGACTTGCAGCGCATGAAAGAACGAGACAACCTACATCCAGAGAAGACAGATGATGGACGCCATTACTTAAGACCTGCTAGTTATACTCTTAGCAATGAAGAGAAGGAAATCATGTTTGAATGCCTAAACAGCATCAAGGTCCCATCTGGATTCTCCTCCAATATAAAGGGAATAATAAATATGCAAGAGAAGAAATTCATAAACTTAAAGTCACATGACTGCCATGTGCTTATGACGCAATTTCTTCCGGTCGCTTTAAGAGGAATTCTACCTCCACATGTACGTCTGGCCACTATGAAGCTATGTGCATTCCTCAATGCAATTTCTCAGAAGGCAATTAATCCACTAGAACTAGCTACTCTACAGAATGATGTGGTTCAATGTCTTGTGAGCTTTGAGTTGGTGTTCCCTCCATCCTTCTTTAATATCATGACACACCTCCTAGTTCACATGGTCAAGGAGATTTATATTCTCGGTCCTGTGTTCCTACACAACATGTTCCCCTTCGAGAGGTTCATGTGAGTACTGAAAAAATATGTTCACCAACGTGCTCGGCCAAAAGAAAGCATCGCCAAGGGCTATGGGACAGAGGAGGTCATTGAGTTCTGTGTTGACTTTATTCCTGACCTTGACCCGATTGGTGTTCCTGAATCGCGGCACGTGGGGAGGCTGTGTGGAAAGGGGACACTAGGGAAGAAAACATATATTGGTATGGGGAACAATTATTTCAATAAAGCGCACTACACAGTTCTTCAAAACTCATCCGTGGTGGATCCATATATCGAGGTACACAAGGAGTTCCTACGATCCCAATTTCTTGGGAAGAATGAAGTTTGGATTACACGTGAGCACATGAATACTTTTAGCACTTGGTTACGAAAAGAATGTCTGGGTGATAATAATATTGATGAGCAACTATATTTGTTGGCTAGGCAACCATCATGGCACATCCTCACGTACAAAGGGTATGAGATAAATGGAAACACATTTTACACCATTGCTTAAGATAAAAGGAGCACGAACCAAAATAGTGGAAGAGGCAAACATATTATGGCCGCATAGAGGAGATTTGGGAACTAGACTACGCACCTAATTTTAAAGTCCCTTTGTTTCGATGTCAATGGGTCAAGACGACCGGAGCCGGAGTAACAGTTGACAAGGAGTATGGAATGACAACAGTGGATCTCAACAATATTGGATACAAAGGTGAACCATTCATCCTTGCTGCTGATGTGAATCAGGTGTTCTACGTGAAAGACTTGTCTACAAAACCCAAGAGAGGGAAAATGACGATAAATCAACCAAAGAGCCAAAATGCCACATAGTTCTTTCAGGAAGAAGAAACATCGTGGGAATTGAGGACAAGTCAGACATGTCAGAAGATTATGAAAGGGATGACCGAATACCGCCCTTCAGTGTGACCAAAGATCCAAGCATCCTGCTAAATGCTGAGGAGACTCCATGGTTACGACATGATCATAACCAAGGGACATACGTCAAGAAGAAGATCACCAGTGTACCCGCTTGATATATAGTTATGCTTTAACTAATATTATGTATTACAGTTTTTGTGTAATTAATAATGATTATGGATAGTCATGGTTCGTTGATGTCGGTGTCAAAATGACTTGATTTATTATATTATTTTAGTTATGGATAGTTATGGTTAATAATGATTATGGATAGTCATGGTTAATAATGATTATGGATAGTCATGGTTCATTAATATGAGCCCAAATTGATGCCCCACATGAGGTGTTAGATTTTTCTGATCATTATTTTAATTATTGGAGGCCAAACTGATGCCCCACACGAGATGCCCAAATTTTTCCGAGTCGGAGGCCTAGTTGATCCAATAATTATTGGGTGACGGTACGCGGTAATTCGATTAAACCGGAAAAAGTAGGAAACCATCTCCGAAAAATCACAAACTTGTTGGTTGCCTCACCTGTGCCACGTGATAGCCTAACAAAAAGTTTGAGACCAATACGACACAGAAACGTATATGAACTACACAAATTTATCTTTTAAAATTAAATTGAAATTTAACAGTGAATTTCTCTATCGTGCATTTGGACAATAAAAGATGAACAACCCAAAATTTAACGTTTAGATAATGCAAAATAATTTTCCTATCGAAAACCAGTTGTTAAGATATTTAAATTTAACATTATATTTTTGTATTAACAAAATATGAATTGTTATTTATATTTACTTTGTTATTATAAGAAAAGAAAAGAATTTAGTTATAAATTTTCTACTATACAATAAGGTAAAAGGAAATACAACTGCTGTTTTTAAGAAATTTATGCCTAATATTTAATTACTATGCAATTAACAATATTACAACATATTTATATAATGAAAACTTAATACAAAACCCAAAATACTGCAAACCCAAAACACTGGCGGGACAAACCTCTTTAGTCCCGGGCGGTGACACCACCCGGGACTAAAGGTACCTTTAGTCCCGGGGCGTAAGCCCACCCGAGACTAAAGGTCCAAACCGCCCCGGGACTAAAGGACTTTTAGTCCCGGGTGGTGCCACGGCCCGGGACTAAAGCCTCCTCGTGTATATAGGGCACAATGCCCTCCTCCTTCCTCAGATCGACGTCAGACTCCCGCGCCGCCGCTTCCCTCGCCGTCTCCGATAGATCCAGTGTCGCGCCGCCATCGTCCTCGAGCTCCCTCGCCGACATCCGCCTCGCCGTCGTCATCTCCCGCGCCGCCATCCGCCCTCGCCGTGCCTCGCCGTGTGGCCTCGCCGTCATCCTCGGCCGTCGGCGCCTCCTTCCCGCCGCCATCCGCCCTCGCCGTGCCTCGCCGTCGTCCCCGGCTGCCCGGCGCCTCGTGCTTGCGCCCGCCCCGGGCGTGGCCTCGCCGTGTGCATCGCCGTCGTCCTCGCCGTGCCTCGCCGTGCATCGCCATCGTGTCCTCGCCGTGCCTCGCCGTGTGGCCTCGCCGTGGCCTCGCCGTCGTGTCTGTGTAGCGCTGTGTGTGTATGTGGTCAGTGTGTGCGTGTGTGGTCAGTGTGTGCGTGTGTGTGTTTGCAGAGAAAAAAAAGAAGTGTGTGTGCACTTGTATATAGAAAACTGATTATAGAAAAATGAATATAAATACATATATATTTATAGAAAATAAAAAATGATATATATAGAAAATGAATGATTTATAGAAAAATGATTATAAATACATATATATTTATCCCAAAAAAATGATATATATAGAAAATGAATGATTATAGAAAATGATTATAAATACCCTATATATTTATAGAAAAAAATGATATATATAGAAAATGAATATAAATAGAAATATATTTATAGAAAAACATAAACTGATATATAAATATATAGAATAAATATATATGTTTTTTACTCTAACAAAATATATGTTTATACATGTAGATAAAAAGAGAATGGTCGCGTTGACCTCGCCGCCGTTCGCCATTATCCTAACCGCGACGTCATCCTCGCCTCCGTCGGTCGTCGTCCTCACCGCGATGTCATCCTCACCGCGTCTGTCGTCGTCCTCTCGTCAACGGTGTGTCCTTTGTGATACATGGAGGAGGAATAATCACTCAGAAATATTTTGGTTCACTTAGATATATTTACATATATATGTTTATGGAAAAATCACATATATATATATATATTGGTTCACTTAGATATGATATGTAAACATTTATTTATATCAGTTGTGTATATGTTTATGGAATAATCACTTAGATATATATATTTTGTTCACATAGATATGATATGACTTTCCGTGTATGTCGGTAGTGTTTTTTTACGAATATGGTCTTTATGAATATACGTTATTTTTAATGTTGTCAAAACCTAGACCCTAAACACTAAACGAAACCCTAAATCGTAAACCCTAAACTCCAAACCTGAAACCATAAACCCTAAACCGTAAACCCTAAACTCCAAACCCGAAACCCTAACCATAAACCCTAACCCTAAACTGTAAACTCTAAACCCTAAACCCGAAACCCCAAACCCTAAACCGTAAACCCTTAACCCTAAACCCCAAACCTGAAACCCTAAATCGTAAACCCCAAACCCTAAACCCTAAACCGTAAACCCTAAACCCGAAACCCGAAACCCTAAACCGTAAACCCTAAACCCTAAACCTGAAACCCTAAACCCTAAACCGTAAACCCCAAACCCTAATCGCCAAACCCAAAGTGTTTATTATTGATCGTGTTACCTTTACAAAGTGTTCAATAAAAAATGAATGTGGTCTTTATGAATATACGTTATTCGCAGAAATATGTGTTCATTATCCTCCATGTTATTCGCAGAAATGGCCGACCCAGTTGACAACATGGAGGAGGAAATGTACGACTTAATCAATAGCGGTGCTAATCAAGAAGTAGCAGGTTGATGATAACAATAATCAAGAAGTAGATGACGGCAGTCAATACTTTACCGATTATGAAGAAATCATGCAAGAAAATACTGGCGAGGTATACCTACAATCTCTATGTGCACATGAAATTCTAAACATTTTATAAATGTATTTATAATCTACTGTTTCTACATATGTAGCCTTCCGTATCGACAACGACTACCGGGAAGAGTAGGACTGTATGAGGTCCGAAGAAGCCGTTGGATGGCCGGTACATTATCTCGGAATTCAACGAGGAAACAGGCCAAGTACTTGGAGAACATGCACAGAAATTTGTTAACCACTGTGGGTACCTTGTAAGGGATAAGATCCCGGTCAGTGCTCGTGAATGGAAGGAAAAGAAAAGTGCTCCTCATATAAGTTTTGTCTCTGATCTTGATAAGGAACTGGTTTGGCAAGATGTCCTTGCACATTTCACGCTTGAAACAGAAGATAGAAATTTGAAGGAAAGAGTTCGGGACTGGGCTATGAAGAAAATGGCAACACTATTCCAGGGCTGGAAGAAGAAATTGTACAACACATTTATCAAGAAGGACCTAACTCTAGATTTTAACACTAAGGCCTACGTCAAGTTGAGGCATTTTGGGATGAGTTTGTAGAATTCAAGAAATCAGAAGAGGGTGAGGCACGAGTTAGAAGGAACCAACAAATGCCCGACAAAAACAATACCACCATCACTTGGGATCAGGTGGCTACAAGAGTGTCATTCCTAATTGGAAAGAATGGAACGAGAGATGCTAGCCAAGGGCATTGAACCAGAATCAATAAACTAGCCTGAGCGCGCCAAGTATTGGTTTTTGTCATGGAGAAAGTCTGGACCTACAAACGGGAAGGATAGAGTATGGCGAAAAACTCCATAGAGCAGCAGAAAGATTTGCTTATGCTAAAGAATAGCTCACAGTGGCAGGTGGCAGCCGAACAGAGAAAAAGGACGAGCTGACATACGCCCTGGAGAATCCTAAACATGGTGGGAGAACCAGAGGCTATGGGGAGGTGGTCGTGGGAGCATGCCTTCCCTCGGGACAAAGAGACCTAGAAGTCGCGCGAGAAAGGAGGAGGAGGAGGCAGAGCGGATGCAAAGGTTAGAGGAAATGGTTCTTCAGGCACAGGTCGCGGCTCGTGAAGCAGTTGAGCGAGAAAACACTTGAAGACAAAATGAGCGAGGAAATAAAAAGGCAAGTGCAGTTAGCAGTAAGTTCGATGCAAAGGCAATCTGCATCAGAGCCGGGAGTCAACATCAGCCCCCCAAATAAAAAAGCAGTTGCACTTCCACAGAGGTGCCAGACGCAGGACTGCACTTTCCCGTGGATGACATCACCGAGCCTCTCACGACATGTGAACTGCACATTCCACAGGGGAATGCCACAGTCATGGTGGCTATAGGTGTTGTATCTCTTATCGATCCTACGAAGACACCAAGATGTCATGGGGCAATACTACCTTGTGGATATGCTAGCATCTCGGTGGATAGGGTGGTGAAAGGTTACAACAATGTTGAACTTGACATTAAAGGAGGTGATGGCGAGAAGACATTAGGAGAAGCGGAGAAGACATTCATATGTTGGCGCAAGTGCTATATCATAATCCTGGTGCATCACCTCCTCCTCTCAACAACCTAACCCTAGGTGTGTATGAAATTAGTGAATGAATGTTAATAGTATTGGTGAGATAATAGTATAAATGGATACTCATACCATGTTGCTTTCGTAGCAGGACATCCCCCAACCTAAGTCCAATTATCCATTCACCACATGATCACAGTGTTGCGGGCGATGATGATCAAGATCTAACACGACGGGATCCATCACCACCACTGGCCCCACCATCTCCTCCACGACGGGATCCAACACCGCCACCGGCCCCATCTCCCCACGGCGTGATCCAACACCGCCACCGGCCCCACCATCTCCTCCACAGCGGGCTCCAACACCGCCACCTGCCTCATCTCCACGGCAGGTTCCAACACCGCCACCGCCAACAAAGAAGAGGCCTGTCACACAAACAAAGGCGTCAGCCCCACCACCTCCGAAGAAGACAGCCTCTGTGAGAAAACCAGCTACCATTCCCAAGATGACAAAACTTTCATATGACATGACCGATGAGGAGACTGAAGCTGCAGCGCAAAAAACTTAAACAAGTTCTTCGACGTTGCCATTGCTAGTAGTCGAGCAAAGCGAAACCCGGAGAAGCCGTACCTTTTGTTCATCCTGAAAACTAAGGCAAACTGTGGACGCTCACCAGAAAAGGTAAGTGCTGCCCGTAAGGCTTCGCCAAATAGACTATGATCGCATGCTCAGCAAATCAATTGAGGAGGCGAAGAAGACAAAGAAGAGAGCCATGAAAGGGTGTCCCACAGCTCGGGGAACAAACGCAGCAATCAGTGCCGGATCTAGTTGTTGGGAATGAATACGTACAAACATGGACATCATACAACGAACATATGGAGACGTTTATCCTGAGGTCAACTAACTGGTTTAAATTTTGAAAACATCTCGAAGAGCAGGCATCACAAGTCTCCAGAAGTTGATAACTGGCAGAGGCATAGGTAATGGTCAAGTCTATACAACCCAGCGGCCCTGAGGGATCTTGGTACGCAAATGCACTTGCTGTAACACCCTAGGTGTTAAGCAACCCTAAGTGCATAATTTGACATCTCATGAGCATAAAGCATCATCATTTCATGTTGCATTCTTTCTTTTGTTAAGTGTCATTTCATGTGACCTTTTGTGATGCTATGCTTGATTGAATGCTTGTGTGTCTTGTTTGTGGAGTGTTTAAGTCTCCTTAGTAGTTGAACCTTGTTGAGGAGTCAAAATGAAGCTAGGTTTATGTTGGTCATGTTGGCTAACCAAGTCTCTAACCCTAGTTGCCTTAATAGAGCCCTAGGAGTCCTTTTGTTTGACTAACTAAGACCTTCTTGATAGAAGCTTTGCATGGCTGTGGGCCCTTAACCAAAAGTGTGTAGAATTTAGAGTAGAACAAAAGTTGTTTAAGGCCCAACTCATGAAAATGAGTTTAACAAGGTGTTTTGGGACCGCAAGAGATTGAGGGAGTTTAGACTTAGAAAATTCTCTAAGTCCTAACTGCCCAAAACAGTTTCATCTAGCCATCTTTGGAGCTTTCTCGGGAGCAATCTAGGCCGAACCAAAGATCAATCTTGTAACCAAAGTGGTAGTCGGTATGTAGCTCTAAGCAATGGAGCAAGTGGTTTAGCTTTTCATCAAATGGATTAGGAGTTAATCGCGCTCAAAGTCTGGCCGTCAGTCGGCCTGATGGCACTGAATCGGGCCGGGCCGTGCCGTGCCGGCGCGCGCGCGCGGCGTCGTGGCCGACAGCGCCAGGACTTTGCCGCCGCGTGGCGCTCGACGGCCGGCCAAGCCAGCGTCCGCGCGCGGCGTGGCAAGCATGCCTTCGCCCTCGCCCTGTCCGAACCCGCTCCTCCCTCCATTCTGTTCCCCCGCGCTCGCGCCTCTCTCTCGCTCTCTGCTCTCGCCGGCGTTCGAGCGGGAAAAGGGGAGAAAGCAAAGCGCCGCCGCCGCCCGCCGCGCCCGCCGAATCTCGGCGAGCGATTACTCGCTCCACCGTGCGCCGCCGTCCAATTCCTCTCGCCAGTTCCTCCGCCCTGTCTCCTCTTTCTCCGGTAAGGGTTGGTTTCCCCTCTCTCCCTCTCTAGCTGCCGGAACAGCGGACGCCATCCGCAAGCTTCCGCCATGGCCGCCACCGTGACCTTCACGTGGACCGGTCATCTCCGGCCATGCTACCCTGAGCTGAGCCATGTTCTAGTCTTCTCTACCGTCGTAGTAGCTTAGAGTCAGATGGAGACCTCTCTCGTGTCCTGAGTTCGCCGGACCGCGGGCCAGTCGCGCTGTGTCCGCCATGGACCGCCGCCGTGCATCGCGCCGGACAATGCCGGGGATGCCGAAGCCCGGGAGTTGCTCCAATAGGTCACTTGTGACTTGCTTAGGCTAGTGTTAGTCTCGCCGAGTCGCAAGCCGCCGGGAAGAGTTCCGCCGCTCCGCCATGGCCGCCGTCGAGCTTGCTCCGGTATCCCTCTGTCTCAGCGAGTCGGTTAGTTGTGTTCGCCTCGCAAACCCGCACCCAGTAATGGTCTCCGTGTCGCCAGAAGTGTCGCCGTCGACGAGCTAGGGCCGGTCAACGACCACGGCGCAAAACTCCGCCGTTGACCGCCGAGCCTGGCCTCGCACGGTAACGTGCCGAGCCTGGCCTCGGTAGCTTGGTCGCCCTGACCAGCGGGCCCCGACTGGCAGCAAGAAAGAAAGAAAGGGAAGCGTTTGGTGCCGTAGGCCTCGGTAAGCCGGGCGTGCCGAGCGTTTGCCTCGAGCCTCGGCTAAGTCACCGAGCCTCGGTTGAGTCAGTAGCCTCGGCCGAATCGGTTGAGTGTGTTTGAGCCTCGGCCGAGTCGCGCCGAATGTGCCGAAGCCTTGCCTCGGGCCTCAGCCGAATCGCCGGGTGTGCTGAGCGTTGTCTTATGCCTCGCCGAACCAAGTTGGAGTCCGTACGTTTAGGTTTGAGTTTCCTTTTTAGTTTGTTTTTGCAGAATTATGTAATGGCTTCAAAAATTCCTACAAGGCTCATTTTAAGTCCAAATCCTGTGAAACAAATTTTGTTAGGTCAAGCATGTTTAGATCTATCAGTGAAAACTGTTAAATGCATTTTTGGTGATACTTTTATGTGTAGATTTATTTAATTTAGAAAAGTGCTGATAACTTGGTAAATGCATAACTAATTATGTATAAGTCAGAAAAATGTGATTCCAGTTTTGTTAGGTTTGTATGAATGTGTAGTTTCAGAGAAAATATAATATGAGGTTGTTCTGTGAATTAATTTGACAGTAGCTTTAAAATGCTTAAATGTCGTTTCCTTGTTTATTTTGTAGTAATTAAAATATGAGGAATATGAACCTGAGAATTTAAGCACATTGCTCTTATGCTAGGAAGTTCAGTAGAAAAATAAGAAATCTGTTGTTTGACACTTTTGCTAGGGTGTGTAGTTCAAAGCACCTTTCCATAATAGAATTTGTCTTTTTCATAGAGGATGAAGTCTAGGTCCAAATGGGATGAAATTTGGACAGAGGGTTAGATTAAGTGTTATTGATCTCCAGTAATTTTTATAGGTTTTTGTGAAGCTGTCTAGGATAGGTTACTGTTATGGGCCTATTTAACTAGATTTAATTCTACAAATAATTAGAGGGTAATAAACCGTTAAGCAACTTTGATGCGGTGACAACAAGACTTGGTAAGTAGTATGTCGAATTAAATAAGTGAGTAGCAGTAGATGACATGTGCTTATCTCCTGAATGGTTACTCCATGTTGCATCACCATGCATCCCATGTGCATTCATGTTGTTCATTCATGTACCGCATCATGCAGGATCGGTAGTGGAAGCCCAGGAGACGCCGAGGAGCAGCGTCAGGAGGAGACACCGAGGAGGGGATCCCGGAAGGAGACGCTGAAGACCTGCCGGAGTGCCGTGATCACCGCCCCGCCGACTTCGAGCGAGGCAAGCCCCGGAGCATTCTAACTCCTACGGTTTGCAAATGTTTCTAATTAACCTGATGATGGATTTGCATTAGGTTATAGGAATTGATTGCTACCGTTGATGCATTATTACTTATCCTTGTCCACCTGCAAATATTACCTTGTTATCCCTGATAAGTCTAGGCTCGTTTATGCTTAGCCTGCTTAGACCGGTAAAAGTCGGGTGATTTCCTGTCTCCCGCATATAGGTGGATACTGATCATGTTTAGCCTTGTGCTATCATGGAGATAACCATGTGATAATTAATTTGAGACCGGGCGGGATGTAGGAGCAGCAGGACATGGGTTCTGTGTGCTAGTAGTCTCCCGTCTGTGTCGATCAGGAACCGACGAAGGCACACCTCAGTCATTTTGAACGCGTCAATCACTTAACGGAGCAGGTGCGGGTACCTCCCGTGAAGCCGAGTAAGGTTTTTCGAGCCGGTGACGGATGTTGACGCCTAACACCCAGGGCCTCAGATGTACCGTGGGCAACTATTCTGATCGACCTGGCATGGTCCGAGGGCAGGCAGGGCCTGATCGACCTGGCATGACCGTGGGCAGTTAATAGCTTGAGCGACCTGGCATTGAGATAACCCCGGTGTAGAAGGGCCCATGACCGTCCCGCGTGTTGTGTTCTCGAACCTCCTGAAGTGGTCGCCAACGGCCACCTGGCAGGGTGTGTCGGGCGAGTGTGCGACATTTTTATCCCCAGCTGGTAGGAATCGATTATAATCGCCATCGCTCCTGGTTAGTGAGTAACTTGACTGAGCATGTGTTACCGTAGTAATATATGGAATTAATGATGGTTATGGTTGATGAATCTGAAAGGCTATTGATGAAATAGTCACTCTTGCTTGAATAAGTAGTCAAGTGTTTGCTCTAGATCAGGTGCAAATCTAGATAATCAGGCTGATTACATAAAAGTGACTGCTAATGCTCTAATGATGATTAGTTAATAATAAAGTGCTTTTATGCAAAAAGGTAAGTGTGGCCAACCCAGATACAGCCTTGCATAATCCTTGGTGTCGGTTATTTCTGGTTTATGACGGGTAAGTCTAGCTGAGTACCTTCTCGTACTCAGGGTTCTATCCCTTGTTGTTGCAGATGGGCAATGCTTCTTCGGCTATTGCGAGAACTGTCTGTACCCCGTCGAGGGCAGTGACTAGACCATGGGCATGGTCAACTCTTATCTTCCCTGATGCTTTTGTGGACCGATCAAGCATATGGCACTGTATTGTGAACTAAGGACTTGTGTTTCAAAACTATGTTGCTTCCGCTTTTGAATTCAAACTATGGTTTGTAATAACTGTTGAACTCCGATGTATTTGAACTATGTGCGAACTGAATGTACCTTGTGGGCATGTACGCTAATCTATTACGATCTTGGTTAAAGTTGAATGACTTGAAATCCTTCGAGATTTCCGGACTACCGGGTTTGTACGAGCTTAAGTACTTGTAATCTCTGTGAAAGCAGCGATTCGGTGCTTAATCTGGTGCAAATTGGTCGGTTCTGTTACAGCTGGCATCGGAGCGTGGTTAGCGTTACTGTTCACAAGTGTATTTGAAAAACTGTATTTTCAATTAAAATTCCCTATTTGACAAGAACTTATAGTTATATAGGATTTGAAAAACCTTCTGACCAAGGAGTAGGTGTGCCATTGATCAGTCCTTATGCCCAATAGGAACTTAGGTGGCTATTTAAGTACTAACTTTGGGGGTGCGTGCATCATACTTATTTTCTGTTTCTGTCGTCCATACGGCAAGGGTGAAATTGTATGGATGCTATTCTTCGGAATGGTAATGTATGGATCATTGCCTCTACGTTAAAGGTAATGAGAGTTGTGAGAGCATGATTGGACAACCGCCAATCTAGGGAAGTGCTTATATGATACCGACGCGTATACCTGTTCCACACAAGTATATGTGAAAGTATTGATTGTGGGAGTAATAATTTATGATGGGTGCATATACTGCTTACGTGTATACCGGGTGTACACCTAAGTGAGTATTAGATTTAAATTTCCGCAGTGCATGATATTCATACTGTGGGAAGGGCTGAAGTGAGTTTCTGCAGGTACGCTAACTTGCGAACGTGTAGCCGTTAGTTAACGTTATGAGTGAACGTGTATGCCACCGCCTAGCCGTTAGATTGTTAGGCAGTGAGGACGTATGAAACGTGCATGCATCATGATCATATAATCTTGCATTAATCTTACTTCCTTCCTTATGGTTTCTGTCCCGTTTTTCTAATAAAAGTTGTTTCAACTAATTAAAAACTGTGTGGATAAACTTCTTACAGATGGCACGCACCAAGCGCACTGCTCGCAAGTCCACGGGAGGCAAGAGGCCTAACTACATGCTGGGGCCATGGACCGATGAGGGATCAGAGGACTTTCTAGAGGAGTTTGGGATGCCCACTATTCTTTGGAGAGTTCTGCACCTGGTGGGATATCAGGAGGGCCAGGAGCCACAGTACGACTGGCACCGTGTGCAGTTGTCAGAGGATCGCCACGTGTACACGGTGGAGGTCGACGTGCCTAGCCGTGAGGACCGGGATCACGTCTGGTGCAGCCGAGTGTTTGCTTTGCAGGGGAGGACCCCCTGGGATGCAGCCAACCAGGTTGCTTATACCGTTCTTCGGGACATCATGGAGGACCATCCGGAGGTGGTTGCTCAGGCTACTGCCAGTATCTTCCCGACAGTGGATCCGTATCTTTCAGTGTGGCGTCCCAGGAGCTACTATTTGGAGGGTAGTTCGCTTGAGAGGGAGCATTGTGCCGGGCCCAGGGAGTGCCATGGCTGCACTTATGGCTACTTATGGCTGCTTATCCCGCAGCTATGAGCAGTTGGACCTGTTCTTAGCGAGGAGATTGCAGCGCAGCATGCCCGCAGGAGGAGCACGCTACAGAGATGGACCCTCTCCTCACTACACAGCTAGCTCAGTTGACAGTAGAGAGAGACCAGGCACTTCAGAGGGAGCAGGAGACTGCTCATCAGCTTGCCATTCAGCAGGGGTCGACTACTTTCTTGGCCTCGGTCATGAGGGAGACTGAGGAGGCGCTTCGAGGAGTTTGTGTCGAGGGCATTCGTGTTTCAGAGGAGAACAGGCTGCTGAGGTTGCGAGTGGGAGACCTGGAGCTCCAACTCCATCACCTGCAGGACTACAACGATCGTCTGCACGAGGAGATCCACCGTAGGGAGAATGAGAGGAACCCCATCTTTCCCCAGGAGGATCCGGAGCCGATTAGTTCTTCTAGTAGTTCTTCAGATGTGTCTAGCGACGGTGGTAGTGGTGATGGCGCCATGAGAGAGTAGACTAGTTAGCGCTATCGACTAGTGATCTTTTGTGTTGTAGTGGCCCGATCTTTTGTGTTATGTTGATAAGATGTGATGTGTGTGAGGCCTTGGAAAGTCCCATATGTATGGGCAAAACGATGGATGTTATGTTATCTTTTGCATGATGTATTAAGTGATCTTGTTATGTGTTGATGCGATGTGGATTGAAATTTATTGTACCTCTGTCATTGTTTGGTGAATTGTTTTCCGAATAATTTCAGTGGGTATGATTATTGTTCTCTACAAGTTGCAACTTCGCCTAATGGTCGCTTACTATCCTATATGCAGATGACGACAACTCGTAGTGGAGCAGGCGGTAGTGGTGGAAATGAGGACCCCAGAGAAAACCGCAATCCACCACCTCCTCCATCCCCGACGGCTGAGCAACTTTTTGCTCAATTTCTTGGAAGCCAGCGCAACATCGAAGCTTTGCTGAGGGAAAACTTGGCCCAGGGACATCAACGCCCTGAGCCGAACCAATATAGTTCTTTCAAGGATTTCCTGGATACCAAACCACCAATCTTCAAGGAAGCTACAGAACCATTGGAGGCAGAAGAATGGCTGCATACTTTGGAGCAGAAGTTTCGTTTGCTCAGGCTCACAGAAGAACTGAAAGCAGAATATGCCGCGCACCAGTTGCAGGGACCAGCCGGGATTTGGTGGGGACATCATCGTACCACCTATCCTGCCAATGTTCCTATCACTTGGAGAGTGTTTACTGCTGCTGTTCGAGGTCATTACATTCCGCCGGGTTGACCCAGATGAAAGTGGCAGAGTTCATGAATCTGACTCAAGGAACTCGGTCTATCACAGAGTATCATCATCTGTTCAACTCGTTGGCTCGCTATATCCCAGACTTCGTTGACACAGACGCTAAGAAGATTGCTAGTTTCAAGAGAGGCTTGAACACTAAAATGGGAAAGTCAGTGGGTACATCTTCCCGTACCAATTTCAATGACTTCATAAGCGACTGTCTGATTCAAGAGAACCATAACAACAAGCATGCTGCTAGCAAGGCCCGAAGAGGACCTTTGAATCAGGATCATCACAACCCAGAGGACCACCAGCTCAGCGAAATCTGTATCGACCACCAGCGCCGGGGGCACGTTTTAGGCCGCCGCAGAAGAAGAATCAGCCACAAGCTCAGCGCAATCAGAAGCCATACAAGATAGCTGCTGCTCAGGCTCGTGGAGGTCAAGGCAGTTCTTCAGGGAACAAACCGTTGGTTCGGGGACCATGCTACAACTGCAACCAAGAGGGGCACTTCGCAAGGTACTGCCCCTACCCAAAGAAGCAACAGGCCAACTACCCCGCACGCCTGCACAACATGACCGCTGAAGAAGCTCGTGCTGGAGAGCCCGTGACTGCTGGTATGTGTCTTGTTAACCATCATCCCGCAGTTGTTTTGTTTGATACTGGATCATCGCATTCGTTCATGAGTAAAGCATTTGCACAAAAGCATAATCAAGAGGTGTCTGAAATGGATTATGGGTTTCGCGTAAGCTCTGTGGGGAGTAGTGTGTTGTCTAGGCAGATGGTACGTGATGCAACCATCGACATCGGAGGGCATAAGTTTGGAGCCAATTTAGTAGTTTTGCCAGGACTCAGTATGGATGTAGTCCTAGGAATGAGTTGGATGAGTATGTGGAAAGCGGTGTTAGACACTGCAGATAGAACTCTTACCTTATCTGATGCAAGGATTAACACCAAGATACGTATCTCTCTTCCTCGAGGAGCAGATTTTGTTGATCTGTCTTGTACCTTATCTATAGAGGACCTGTCAAAAATTCCAGTTGTTCGGGATTTCCCAGACGTCTTTCCAGATGAGTTGCCGGGTTTACCGCCCAAGCGGGCTGTAGAGTTTACTATTGAGCTGTTACCAGGAACTGCACCGATCTCGAGAAGACCTTATCGTATGCCGCCCAATGAATTAGCCGAACTCAAGACGCAGATTAAGGAACTTTTGGACAAGGGTTTCATTCAACCTAGTGTGTCAGAGTGGGGATGCCCAGCTTTGTTTGTCAAGAAAAAGGACAAGTCTCTACGGATGTGTGTGGATTATCGACCGCTTAATGCCGTGACCGTTAAGAACAAATATCCGTTGCCACGGATAGATATTTTGTTTGATCAGTTATCCAGAGCCAAAGTATTCTCCAAGATCGATTTGAGATCAGGATATCATCAAATTAGAATCCGACCACAAGATATTCCAAAGACTGCTTTTTCAACCAGATATGGCCTGTACGAGTATTTAGTCATGTCTTTTGGATTGACAAATGCTCCAGCATACTTTATGAGTTTGATGAACTCGGTATTCATGCCAGAACTAGATAAGTTTGTAGTGGTGTTCATTGATGATATTTTGGTTTATTCGGAGAACCCGGACGACCATGCAGAACATTTGAGGATCGTCTTGACAAGACTCCGGGAACATAAACTTTACGCTAAGTTTAGTAAATGCGAGTTTTGGTTGAAGCAAGTACAATTCCTTGGTCACATCCTGTCAGAAGAAGGAATCTCTGTGGACCCTAGCAAAGTACAAGAAGTAATGGATTGGGAAGCTCCAACTTCAGTTGGGGAGATTCGGAGTTTTCTCGGTTTAGCAGGGTATTACCGTCGTTTCATTCCCGATTTCTCCAAGATTGCCAAGCCCATGACAAGTTTGCTGCAGAAGGATCAGAAGTTTGAGTGGACAGAGAAGTGTGAAACAGCTTTCCGTACCTTGCGGAAACTATTAACCACTGCCCCTGTCTTAGCTCAACCAGATATCGAGAAGCCGTTTGATGTCTTCTGCGACGCATCGAAAGTTGGTTTAGGCTGTGTTCTTATGCAAGAAGGCAGAGTGATTGCTTATGCTTCACGTCAATTGAGAAAACATGAAGTTAATTATCCTACGCATGACTTGGAATTAGCTGCTGTGGTACACGCTCTAAAACTATGGAGACATTATCTGCTTGGTAACGTCTGTAACATGTACACGGACCACAAAAGTCTCAAGTATATCTTTACTCAACCTGAACTGAATATGAGGCAGAGAAGATGGCTTGAGTTGATTAAGGATTACAATTTGCAGATACATTATCACCCAGGAAAGGCAAATGTAGTTGCTGATGCTCTGAGTCGGAAGTCGCATTGTAATAACTTGAGGTTACAACCAGAGGACGAGTTTAGTCTCGAACACCCTGTGATCTTGCGTCACATCGAGCTGCAGAGCACCTTAGTTGATCAAATTCTAGAAGGGCAGAAAACAGACAAGGGAATCTATTATATCAAGGAAAAGCTAAGAGCTGCCACTGAACCCGTAAAACATTTTCGAGTTGATGATAAGGGAGTGTTATGGTTTGATAATCGCTTAGTGGTACCCAAGAATAGGGAACTCAAAAATCAGATCATGGATGAGGCTCATCTTTCCAAGTTGTCTATTCATCCCGGGAGCACTAAGATGTATCAAGATTTGCGTCCAAGATTTTGGTGGACCAAAATGAAGAAGGAAATTGCCGCGTATGTAGCCAGATGCGACACGTGTTGTCGAGTGAAGGCCATTCACCTGAAGCCAGCCGGAACACTTCAACCCTTATCAATACCTGAATGGAAGTGGGAAGAGGTGAGTATGGATTTTATCACCGGTTTGCCTACTACTCAGAGGGGAAATGATTCGATATGGGTAATAGTAGACCGTCTCACCAAGACCGCTCATTTTATACCAGTTAAAACCTGTTATCGAGTACCGGATTATGCGGAGATCTATATCAATCAGATTATCCGATTGCATGGTATACCCAAAGTCATAGTTTCGGATCGCGGAACACAGTTCACTGCACCATTCTGGGAGAAAATGCAAAAGGAATTAGGTACCAAGTTAATCCATAGTTCAGCTTACCATCCCCAGACTTCAGGGCAAACTGAAAGGGTAAATCAGGTTTTAGAGGATATGTTGAGAGCGTGTGTGATCTCAGCAAAGGGATCTTGGGAGAAGTGGTTGCCATTAGCAGAATTTGCTTATAATAACAGTTATCAAGAAAGCATTCATATGGCACCTTTCGAAGCTCTGTATGGCAGAAGATGCAGAACACCAGTAAGTTGGGTTGAACCAGGAGAACGTCGTTACTATGGAACTGACTTCGTTAGGGAAGCAGAAGAACAAGTTAGAATAATCCAACAACACATAGCAGCTGCACAGTCTCGACAGAAGAGCTATGCTGATAAGCGAAGAAGGCCGCTTGAATTCAAAGTAGGTGACTATGTGTATTTGAAAGTATCACCCATGAAAGGAGTTAGACGTTTTGGCGTGAAAAGAAAGTTAGCGCCAAGGTTTGTGGGACCCTACAGGATAATGGAAAGGAGGGGAAAGGTAGCTTATCAACTACAGTTACCTGAACATTTAAAGGCTATATTCCCTGTTTTCCATGTGTCACAACTAAAGAAATGTCTTCGAGTTCCAGAAGAGGAAGTACAACCGGCCAATATCAAGTTACAATCCGACCTTACTTACCCGGTGAAGCCATATCGAGTACTCGACGAGAAAGAAAGGGTAACTCGCGGAAGAATCTCGAAGCAATATAAAGTATCTTGGAGTGAACAAGACGACCGAGATGCCACTTGGGAAACGGAAGACTATCTAAAGGAAGTATATCCACAGTTTTATAAGGACTGGTTAGTAACTCAAATCTCGGGACGAGATTCCTTTAAGGAGGGGAGGGCTGTAACACCCTAGGTGTTAAGCAACCCTAAGTGCATAATTTGACATCTCATGAGCATAAAGCATCATCATTTCATGTTGCATTCTTTCTTTTGTTAAGTGTCATTTCATGTGACCTTTTGTGATGCTATGCTTGATTGAATGCTTGTGTGTCTTGCTTGTGGAGTGTTTAAGTCTCCTTAGTAGTTGAACCTTGTTGAGGAGTCAAAATGAAGCTAGGTTTATGTTGGTCATGTTGGCTAACCAAGTCTCTAACCCTAGTTGCCTTAATAGAGCCCTAGGAGTCCTTTTGTTTGACTAACTAAGACCTTCTTGATAGAAGCTTTGCATGGCTGTAGGCCCTTAACCAAAAGTGTGTAGAATTTAGAGTAGAACAAAAGTTGTTTAAGGCCCAACTCATGAAAATGAGTTTAACAAGGTGTTTTGGGACCCACAAGGCAGATTTGAGGGAGTTTAGACTTAGAAAATTCTCTAAGTCCTAACTGCCCAAAACAGTTTCATCTAGCCCTCTTTGGAGCTTTCTCGGGAGCAATCTAGGCCGAACCAAAGATCAATCTTGTAACCAAAGTGGTAGTCGGTATGTAGCTCTAAGCAATGGAGCAAGTAGTTTAGCTTTTCATCAAATGGATTAGGAGTTAATCGCGCTCAAAGTCTGGCCGTCAGTCGGCCTGATGGCACTGAATCGGGCCGGGCCGTGCCGTGCCGGCGCGCGCGCGCGGCGTCGTGGCCGACAGCGCCAGGACGTTGCCGCCGCGTGGCGCTCGACGGCCAGCCAAGCCAGCGTCCGCGCGCGGCGTGGCAAGCATGCCTTCGCCCTCGCCCTGTCCGAACCCGCTCCTCCCTCCATTCTGTTCCCCGCGCTCGCGCCTCTCTCTCGCTCTCTGCTCTCGCCGGCGTTCGAGCGGGAAAAGGGGAGAAAGCAAAGCGCCGCCGCCGTTCACCGCCGCCGCCCGCCGAATCTCGGCGAGCGATTACTCGCTCCACCGTGCGCCGCCGTCCAATTCCTCTCGCCAGTTCCTCCGCCCTGATCTCCTCTTTCTCCGGTAAGGGTTGGTTTCCCCTCTCTCCCTCTCTAGCTGCCGGAACAGCGGACGCCATCCGCAAGCTTCCGCCATGGCCGCCACCATGACCTTCACGTGGACCGATCATCTCCGGCCATGCTACCCTAAGCTGAGCCATGTTCTAGTCTTCTCTACCGTCGTAGTAGCTTAGAGTCAGATGGAGACCTCTCTCGTGTCCTGAGTTCGCCGGACCGCGGGCCAGTCGCGCTGTGTCCGCCATGGACCGCCGCCGTGCATCGCGCCGGACAATGCCGGGGATGCCGAAGCCCGGGAGTTGCTCCAATAGGTCACTTGTGACTTGCTTAGGCTAGTGTTAGTCTCGCCGAGTCGCAAGCCGCCGGGAAGAGTTCCGCCGCCGAGTCGCCAGAGCCGCCGCTCCGCCATGGCCGCCGTCAAGCTTGCTCCGGTATCCCTCTGTCTCAGCGAGTCGGTTAGTTGTGTTCGCCTCGCAAACCCGCACCCAGTAATGGTCTCCGTGTCGCCAGAAGTGTCGCCGTCGACGAGCTAGGGCCGGTCAACGACCACGGCGCAAAACTCCGTTGTTGACCGCTTAGCCTGGCCTCGCACGGTAACGTGCCGAGCCTGGCCTCGGTAGCTTGGTCGCCCTGACCAGCGGGCCCCGACTGGCAGCAAGAAAGAAAGAAAGGGAAGCGTTTGGGTGCCGTAGGCCTCGGTAAGCCGGGCGTGCCGAGCGTTTGCCTCGAGCCTCGGCTAAGTCACCGAGCCTCGGTTGAGTCAGTAGCCTCGGCCGAATCGGTTGAGTATGTTTGAGCCTCGGCCGAGTCGCGCCGAATGTGCCGAAGCCTTGCCTCGGGCCTCAGCCGAATCGCGCCGGGTGTGCTGAGCGTTTGTCTCATGCCTCGGCCGAACCAAGTTGGAGTCCGTACGTTTAGGTTTGAGTTTCCTTTTTAGTTTGTTTTTGCAGAATTATGTAATGGCTTCAAAAATTCCTACAAGGCTCATTTTAAGTCCAAATCCTGTGAAACAAATTTTGTTAGGTCAAGCATGTTTAGATCTATCAGTGAAAACTGTTAAATGCATTTTTGGTGATACTTTTATGTGTAGATTTATTTAATTTAGAAAAGTGCTGATAACTTGGTAAATGCATAACTAATTATGTATAAGTCAGAAAAATGTGATTCCAGTTTTGTTAGGTTTGTATGAATGTGTAGTTTTAGAGAAAAATATAATATGAGGTTGTTCTGTGAATTAATTTGACAGTAGCTTTTAAAATGCTTAAATGTCGTTTCCTTGTTTGTTTTGTAGTAATTAAAATATGAGGAATATGAACCTGAGAATTTAAGCACATTACTCTTATGCTAGGAAGTTCAGTAGAAAAATAAGAAATCTGTTGTTTGACACTTTTTGCTAGGGTGTGTAGTTCAAAGCACCTTTCCATAATAGAATTTGTCTTTTTCATAGAGGATGAAGTCTAGGTCCAAATGGGATGAAATTTGGATAGAGGGTTAGATTAAGTGTTATTGATCTCCAGTAATTTTTATAGGTTTTTGTGAAGTTGTCTAGGATAGGTTACTGTTATGGGCCTATTTAACTAGATTTAATTCTACAAATAATTAGAGGGTAATAAACCCGTTAAGCAACTTTGATGCGGTGACAACAAGACTTGGTAAGTAGTATGTCGAATTAAATAAGTGAGTAGCAGTAGATGACATGTGCTTATCTCCTGAATGGTTACTCCATGTTGCATCACCATGCATCCCATGTGCATTCATGTTGTTCATTCATGTACCGCATCATGCAGGATCGGTAGTGGAAGCCCAGGAGACGCCGGAGGAGCAGCGTCAGGAGGAGACACCCGAGGAGGGGATCCCGGAAGGAGACGCTGAAGACCTGCCGGAGTGCCGTGATCACCGCCCCGCCGACTTCGAGCGAGGCAAGCCCCGGAGCATTCTAAACTCCTACGGTTTGCAAATGTTTTCTAATTAACCTGATGATGGATGTTGCATTAGGTTATAGGAATTGATTGCTACCGTTGATGCATTATTACTTATCCTTGTCCACCTGCAAATATTACCTTGTTATCCCTGATAAGTCTAGGCTCGTTTATGCTTAGCCTGCTTAGACCGGTAAAAGTCGGGTGATTTCCTGTCTCCCGCATATAGGTGGATACTGATCATGTTTAGCCTTGTGCTATCATGGAGATAACCATGTGATAATTAATTTGAGACCGGGCGGGATGTAGGAGCAGCAGGACATGGGTTCTATGTGCTAGTAGTCTCCCGTCTGTGTCGATCAGGAACCGACGAAGGCACACCTCAGTCATTTTGAACGCGTCAATCACTTAACGGAGCAGGTGCGGGTACCTCCCGTGAAGCCGAGTAAGGTTTTTCGAGCCGGTGACGGAGATGTTGACGCCTAACACCCAGGGCCTCAGATGTACCGTGGGCAACTATTCTGATCGACCTGGCATGGTCCGAGGGCAGGCAGGGCCTGATCGACCTGGCATGACCGTGGGCAGTTAATAGCTTGAGCGACCTGGCATTGAGATAACCCCCGGTGTAGAAGGGCCCATGACCGTCCCGCGTGTTGTGTTCTCGAACCTCCTGAAGTGGTCGCCAACGGCCACCTGGCAGGGTGTGTCGGGCGAGTGTGCGGCATTTTTATCCCCAGCTGGTAGGAATCGATTATAATCGCCATCGCTCCTGGTTAGTGAGTAACTTGACTGAGCATGTGTTACCGTAGTAATATATGGAATTAATGATGGTTATGGTTGATGAATCTGAAAGGCTATTGATGAAATAGTCACTCTTGCTTGAATAAGTAGTCAAGTGTTTGCTCTAGATCAGGTGCAAATCTAGATAATCAGGCTGATTACATAAAAGTGACTGCTAATGCTCTAATGATGATTAGTTAATAATAAAGTGCTTTTATGCAAAAAGGTAAGTGTGGCCAACCCCAGATACAGCCTTGCATAATCCTTGGTGTCGGTTATTTCTGGTTTATGACGGGTAAGTCTAGCTGAGTACCTTCTCGTACTCAGGGTTCTATCCCTTGTTGTTGCAGATGGGCAATGCTTCTTCGGCTATTGCGAGAACTGTCTGTACCCCGTCGAGGGCAGTGACTAGACCATGGGCATGGTCAACTCTTATCTTCCCTGATGCTTTTGTGGACCGATCAAGCATATGGCACTGTATTGTGAACTAAGGACTTGTATTTCAAAACTATATTGCTTCCGCTTTTGAATTCAAACTATGGTTTGTAATAACTGTTGAACTCCGATGTATTTGAACTATGTGCGAACTGAATGTACCTTGTGGGCATGTACGCTAATCTATTACGATCCTGGTTAAAGTTGAATGACTTGAAATCCTTCGAGATTTCCGGACTACCGGGTTTGTACGAGCTTAAGTACTTGTAATCTCTGTGAAAGCAGCGATTCAGTGCTTAATTTGGTGCAAATTGGTCGGTTCTGTGACACTTGCTAAATCAGTGGTACCTCACAGCGTGTGGCAGAAAAGCTGATGACTATATTTGCGTTAGAATTAGAGACCATTATTACTTTCGTGGTGATGACATAATATATGTTCAGTTTAATGAGTTACATCAGCTCTGTCACATGGACGCTCTCGACAAATCTCTCGTCAGCTACTTTTGCCCGTAAGTGATTGTTTCTTTTAATAATCTCACTTTAGTTTATGTATATGTATAAGTAATTATCCTCACACTAGCAAGCGTTTCTAAACATATGCAGAAACATGATGAGACAACTAAGGCGTAAAATGACAAGGAGATTGGTTTCATCGATCCATATATCGTATTCAAGGACCCAAGTACTCCCTCGGATGCATGGAAAACTCAAATAGAGAGGAATTTACGAAGGTTCTTCATAAACCAAAGGGACAAAAGATATATACTATTCCCCTACAACTTTAGGTGAGTTTTGTTATCATATGCACATTTTATTATAGGTTGACATAAAGATATATGTGTTGACTATATAAATATAAATGCAGTTTTCACTGGATACTAATTGTGATCGATCTCCACGAAAGTCGTTTGCTAATCTATGACTCTCTGAGAAAACCACAAGAAGATTACCAAGATATGATAGATATTATCCGAGGATAAATGTGATCTTTAAATATCGATTCCTGCTCTTTAACTCTACAATAGTTAATTAACGATCCAATTATATATATTGTGCATGGTTTGGGCTTGGTTTGTTCAGAAACACCGTCCGGATCTGAAAGCGCAACTTCCTGATCCTCTACGACTAAATGTAAGTTGTACTACCTCCCCGCCTCTTTACCTTAATTAGCATCACTCAGCAAACGCACGCTCAGCCGAGAGTAATCTTTTTATATCTTGTACAGTGGGTTCTACGACAGTCACCGGTAAACAATTTATGTGCGTACTATGTTTACGAGTTCCTGACGGTGTATGAAAAAAGAACTCCTCTACAGAGTCAGCAAGTACGTAACATGTAAATAAATTGATTTCATTTTTTTTGCTTTTACATAAATATTATGTATGTTAATACTTTCTTTTTCTTTTAATCTAAATTGAACGAGACATGGTTGAAGAACCAGGTGATGGATAAGGTCCGCCTCAAAGCAATTCAAGAGACCATCGCGGGATTCCTTAATGACCATGTCCTTAAGTCTGGCACCGAGTATTGGTTTAATAAAGACGAACCAATGAAGCCAAACCAAGACGAACACTTGTATGACCTCTAAGTCAGGAACAAAATTTGTATTGTAAATATCAAGTTAAAGATGCATGATGGATAATGTTGTATATTTTATGTACATATGTATAGCTAGCTCTATAATATATATATAGTTTCATATTTCATTTGTGTGTAATTATAAATTTTATGTGTTTATATATATTTATTAGGAGCGAAGAATACGTATTTGAAACCCTAATAGAATATATTAGCAGCGAAGAATACGTATTAGAAACCCTAATGTAATTGTAAAACCGAAAACAATAATCAATTGAAAAGAAAAGAAAAAGAAAAAATAGGCGGCCTCTTTAGCCCCGGTTGGTAATACCAACCGGGACTAAAGAAGCCAGCCACCGTGGCCCGGCTGGAGACCTCTTTAGTCCCGGTTGGTATTACCAACCGGGGCTAAAGGTCCCCTTTAGCCCCGGACGAGGGAACCGGGGCTAAAGGTCGGATCTTTAGTCCCGATTCCTTAGCCCCGGCTCCATGTCCGGGGCTAAAGGGCAAAATGGTCCGGGGCTAAAGGCCTGTTCTCCAGTAGTGTATAATGTGCTATAGTATCTAATAAGAATGTAACTCTCATCAAATCTCTTTTGAGACTAGCCTAGGTAAGGACAAAGTAATGGGAGGACGAAGGGGGAGGGGTGAAGAAGCGCGTACAGACGGCACAATCGGTTTCTAGGTGACATGACATTGGCGATGGTATGGTGGTTAGGATGACATGGATGTTGATGTGGACGGGTTGGCTGCGGGTGGCAGTAAACGGAATTAGGGCGAGTACATTGCTACACGTCAGTTGTCTCGTACATCGTCTCATGTAGTGCCACGTAGGATTTTTGCTGATGTGGAGGAAAGAGAGAAGCGAAAGAGGACGAGGTCGTTGTTTCGCGAAACAACCACCTCATGAGCTAAAATTTAGGACTAGACAACTATTCTACCATTGTATGAGTTGTTGTTGTTATGCAACTCACAATTTATTTTTATTCTATCCATAAATTAAGGAATCATGAGTTGCTACGAGACAACTTAAAAAACAAACTATTGTACGTGTCGTCTACTAAGTCGTCTTAAAATTACGTGGCACTATATGAGACCACCTATGAAACAATACCCCTTAGAGTTAAATTGGTTCCTGTTCTTACCATCAATGACAAGTCGGAAAACCGGATCTTGAATAATGTCGGAAAAGGAGAACCAGAGGTTACACTACTACAAGGCAAGGTAAATGTAAGTTGAACTCGAACGCCAACCATTATTTTACTGTGTAACCTCTATGACAAATTGCGCTTTAATTAGCTTACGACGACGAGGAAGCAATAAATGCGCGCACGCGTGCAAGTGAAACGAAACAGTGTAAGGCCGCCCAAGACCAAAATCGAAGATGACGACCAAAACTTCACAGGCCACCGGAATCCGTCGTCACCAGTTGCGCGACGCTTTGGTCGTCGCCACCGCCACCATCATCCTTGTTGCTCCTCTCCTGGTCCCAGCGGCCGCCTCCAGACGACGACATCCGTCCCCACTAGTGAGCCTCAAGCCGGGAGTGGAAGTAATAGCGGCGGCCAACGACGCCACCAAGGACAAGGACTGCTTCATCCCGGACAAGAACGGCCACAGGTGGCCGTGCTCCCGCGTGAACAACCCGTCGGCGAACCTGACCATGTTCGACTGCAACATCGAGAACCGCATGGGCGTCGAGATGTACCTGGACTGCGACGGTGACCAGAGGGCGTACTACATGGCCCCCGGCGACCGCCGGTACGAGAGCTACGCCAGCGTCTTCGACCCGGCGCCGCCGCCGCGGTACTTCAACCTGGAGCGGACGAGCCCCAAGGTGTCCTGCGAGTGGGGCTGCGACGGGAACAAGATGACCGGTGTGGTGGTGTGGGACGAGCAGTGGCCCGAGGCGTGGTCGTGCAGGGAGGTCGGCGGCGACGGGCAGTGCAGGATCGTGTTCGAGAGTAACAGGGAGGTCGTCCTCGTCACGCGCGCCGGGAGGAGGGTGCTCGGAGACCTTGCCATCAAGGAGTGCAGCAAGAACTGGTGGGGCTATGGCGGATGGCTGCCGTTTGGCCTCGGCTGTACCTACCCCAAGCACGACCACCCATATTACGGCAACGTCAAGAGCTAGGGCCTCGACAACGGTCATAGATGCGCAACAATAATATGTCCTCTCGTGACGTATATATATATTGCACCAGCACCCTTTTTTAATAATAACTAGGATATATCAACGGTAAAAAAATAATCCAACGACACGATAACTTTTAAGTCTAAACATGTATTCTTTGGGAGAATTGGTAGGGTGACACACTGCGGCGGACCGGGCACACATGTACAACCTTTCTCTCGTGTGGTTGAGGCTTAGTTTTTTTAGAGAACTTTCAAATGAATTCCATCATCACGTATTACGAGCCGAGAATGCATACCCTAGCCCGGAGTCAAATGCTCTTTTCAAATTCAAGAAACTATAAAATGCATATCAAGAACCCATAATGCATACTGTATAGATGTCATGCATCTTAGAACATGACAGCCCGTCCCGCGAAGCCTAGATTTTTGGCCCAGTCTAAGCACGAGCCTAGTCTAGTCCAGTCCCGCATGGCCTGATGGTGCAGATACATCACAAAAGAAGCTTATGAAAATACTTCACAAAATAAGCTTTAAGCCAATTTGAGAAAACTTATAAAGAGATTTGGAAAAAAAAGTAGTATACACTTTAAAGTAGATATGATTTATACCTTATGAATTCTTTGTGTTATCTCTTACTAGTACTGCTTTTTAGTGGTATTGTTTATTGCAATTTTGCTATATTGGTTCCTAGAAAAAACTTTCATAATCATTTTTTACAATGGAAATCATAAGCTTAAATTGTCTAATTTGACATTGGTCAAGTAACGGCATGATGAGTCCATTCTTGACTGCATTACGATTAAGAGATATAAAAAACTGAAGTTTTAGTTTGACAATCATCTTTGAAAAATATCTTGCTGATTTGGTATTTGTTGGCTTGCGTATTAAAGAAAAGCTAGAGCATTTTAAGTTTCTCTCTGTTAATCAGTTGTTACAAAAAGCTTTAGAAGATGAAAGTCAAAGTAATTTTTGGAGAATCTCAAAACTCACATCGCCTCAACATGGCTATCACTACTACAGAATGGGCCTTTAGCCCCGGTTGAACCGAGCCTTTAGCCCCGGGTATCCCAACCGGGGCTAAGAATCCGGGACTAAAGGTCCCGGCCTTTAGTCCCGGGTGCTTCCCACCGGGGCTAAAGGTCCAGGGAGGAAAAATAAATGTGTGTTGTGTGAGATTTGAACTCAGCACATCTCGCCTCAGGCACGCTTACCAACTGAGCTACGCAACCCACGTGATACAGTTCTGGACGTTTTCCTTTTGAATCCACTCGTGAAGGACCTTTAGCCCCGGTTGGTACCACCAACCGGGGCTAAAGGGTCACCCTTTAGTCCCGATTGGTATTACCAACCGGAGCTAAAGGTCCAGGACCTTTTACCAACCGGGACTAAAAGTCTTTAGCCCCGGACGCAAATTTTTGCCGAGACTAAAGCTCAGTTGATAGATCGTCCAAATGCCTGTTTTCTACTAGTGATTGAGTGCCATTCAAATGGCTCAAATGATGAAGCTACCAATTATTTTAATTTTAATGCTAAATTTGTAGGCCAGCACAAGGCAAATTGGTTTCATGCTATAACCTCATAAAAGTTGGCAAGAGAGGATGTAATTTATGTTTGATGTGTCCAAGTGTAATCGAGTCTTTGATGAGATATTGAAAGACAAATACTTCAAATTGTTACAGCCTTTGTCGCCACTTGATGAATTGAAATGTTGTGCATATTGCAAGTGGCATAATCTATTTCTCTACTACTAATGACTATAATGTCTTTTGGAGGCCAGTCTAGTTGTGTATCAATGAAGATCGATTGAGTTTATTAGGGATGAAGGTTGACACAATGCCCTTCCCAGTAATGCTCTAGTGTTGAAGAATCCTGCTATCTTGATTCGGCCTAAACAAGCAAAATCTATTGCTACAAAAATATAATAATTAGTGATCCCAATGAAGAGGACAAGATTGATGAGAATATCTTGAGCCGTAAAATCATGACCAGGAGGACGATGGATGGCGGAAAAAATATTAAAATCACCATGTATCAAGTCTCTTCTAGGCTCCGGGACAAGTTAAAACTCCCGCTAGAGAACAAAAATGAGATGATGCTTTTTGTTGTTCAGAGCATAAACAACAAAACAACAAGACCGATTTGTCAAATCAAGCAAATTAAGGTGGATCCAAGACCCTCCTCCACCTACAAACCAAGGCAACCAGAGATTGGGACATGGAAGACAAATAAAGTCAAGAAATCTAGCAAAGAGGTGCAATTATGATTAGCTTTTGATGGACTTATGTACAAGTACACCAAGCAAATAAAGGCCACTTCAATGAATTGGACTATAAAAAAAGATGTCTGGTAACCTTTGAAACAAGTGTATGTACTGAAGGAGGTTCTTGTTGCACCAATAATGGAAGTCAACAAATAAACATTTAATATAAATTGGCTCCGTGGAGGTCCCAGTTGATGAGATCAACGAGCTGATGATTATCATTGAGAATATGGCTCAATCCACTGTACAAAATATAGACAAATGTGTTGCTGCAAATGATGATGAAGCTAAGAGCAGCAAGCCGGACCTAAAGTACTTCCAACTAAGATGGTGCCCTTTGGGCTTGACAAAGACACAACGGCGCAAACTTTATCATGATCGTTGTAATAAAATCAAGCAAGAAGCATATGAGTTGCTTGAAACACGATTGATATATCCACCACCCTTAGACTAAAATAGCTTATGAACTCAACATCATTGCTACGGCTATCATGTTTATAAACTTGTAAATGCATAGATTAAAAATAGGGGGCATATGATAACAGCTAAAAAGGGCTTTGAAGAGTTGAAGATGGATTGAAAAAACGTGCAGACAAGAAAAAGAACAAAAAGGATCAAATTTGAATGAAATTTGGCAAAAATCTTGTCAAAACGACTTAGGTATAGTAGGTTTCTAATATTAACTGACCTAAGATGGTTTTGGCTAGCTTTTCGTATGTACCTTGTACAAACCGGGCTAGGCTAGTTTTCAAACATGTTTCATTGGAAGCTTATATATCCGATTTCATGGAAAACTTGTAGAATTCATGTGGATGAATAAGTTGCATTCTAGGGTAAGATCACCCCTCTCTATTTATATGAGATAATCATGATTGAGAGATGCATCTATCTGATCGTCAAGAACATGTCTATCTTTACTTTTTACCTCTAAAGCCAATCTCTTCCTACTCCTTTGATGTTTAGCACTTCTCGCTAGGAGATTATTCTAGGTGGCCTTGTGCCTATCCTAGGGCATCACGTTGTGTGTCTTCCTGACAGGTCTTCTCGAGAGGCATTCATGTGTGTTTTTGGTGAAGAACGAGCGTCAAATAGGGCTTGTCAACCTGCTGGTGTGGCCTCATCAGTTAGACCTCTCTCTGCTGCATATTTAGGCCATGTGCACCATCTAACAATCTAGCCCCTACCAGTGTGTCGACTGAATCTACCACAAGATGGGGGAGTTGTGCAAAAGCAGTCAGAGATCGACTAGCAGCCGTGGCCTATTGTTGTGGGGTAGAGACAACAAATGAATAGGATAGGGGAGGAAATAACTTACGGTCAGTGCCGGTCCTAGGAGTAGGTCACTGGGTGTGACGCCCGAGGGCTCAGATGAGGAAGGGGCCCATTCCTAGGTATACAATCCCTTGGGCCCTATAATTTAAAAGGCATCAATAAACTAATTAAGAGTAAGCATAATAACATATTGTAATAAACTGGCTAAATGTCGAGACGGAGGAGAGGGGGGGAGAGAAAATAAGCCTACTATTAGCAGGCACAAGAACCAACAAACTTTGTGAGGGAGACAAATGGGCATGTATTTAAGGTGAAGATATAACTATTATATGGGTGGACTAAGAGAAGACTATAAAAATCTTATAGCCAACAACCGGTTGTAACCATTAACTTTGCTCTGATGGGAACAGAGGCAGACAACTAGCTAGCTGGCCCAAGAAGACAATGTGACCTTTCTGGCTTGCGCCCTTGGGCAGATAGGAGGCGAGGAGCCATTGTTGCACTTTGATTGTCACACACAAGTTCGCGCCGACGCTCGACGCACACACGCAGAGCCGACGATGAGCTGTGTTGTGAGTTGTACTGCTGAAGAATGACACATGACTATGACAACCAGGGATGGCTCCACAACAAATCTTGCTTTCTTGTGAATCGTGATCGATGTTTAGTTGTTTTGGATTATGTCCATGCCCTAGGAATTTTTTCCTTGCTCATTTCTAATCTAAAATAACTATTTATATAGTATTTCAGACTTCTACTACTATATACTCATATGGTCATGTTTTTCTTCTAATTTAGGTGTTAAAATTTTAAAAGGTTACCTAATAAGAAACATTTGTCAGTGGCTTAGAGTTAATGTCTATATATATTATAAGATTTTATACATGGTTTAGAAGAGGCATCTTGATATGTTCGTCAGAGGGCCCCCAAAATCTTAGGACCGGCGGCGCTGCTTACGGTTAGATGTGTTACCTTATCCTTCCCATCATCCAACCAAATAATAAGATGAAATCATTCAATCTCTTCATCCAAACACATACATAGAACCATACTGTTCCTAAAATGAGGGATGGATTAATTCCAACCTACATTACTTTTGAACCAAACACATCCTTAGATCCAATTTAAGGCACATAGTTTACTACAATATCATATTAGAGTCATAGATCTAGGCTCTATTCGGCAAGACTTACTATAGTTATAACTGATTTGTTGTGAGAGAAAAATATTGTACATTGTTCCATGGTTGAAAAGTAGGACTGATTTTGACTAAGGCCTTGTCCAGTTCGCGAAAAATGTTACGTAGTGACACTGTAGCACTTTCGTTGTTATTTCACAAACTTTATCCAAACATAGACTAAGTAGGCTCAAAAGATTTGTCTCGACATGAACAAACTAAAAGTACAATTACTTATTTTTTACCTACATTTAATGTTTCATGCATGCGTTTAAAGATTCGATGTAACGGGTGCTACATAACATTTTTGGAGAAATTTCGTGAACTGAACATGGCCTAAATAGCTCAACCAAAGAGACCCCTAGAGTTTGAATTATTGTGCTAGAGCAATAGCATAGTGTTGGTGTTTACTCCTGCCCAACCCCCGCACGTGTACCGGGGTGAGGGTAGCCAACTGTCTGAATAAACAACAAAGAGTATAAAAAAATTGATCCGTAAACTTCTTCTCTCCCGAAAAATCCCCCTTTACACTGTTCTAGGGGACACTGTCCAATTTACAAAAGGATACAAGAAAGATTCCCCGAGACTATACAGCGGAGGGGTAAAACTGTACAAACACAGATAACAAGGAAACCCTAATTCCATATTCTCCCTTCAGCCGCCGCCGGACCCGTGCGCACCTTCGCGGAATCGGGGAATTCAGCCATCCGCCCGAGGACCTTCGCTGATGGGGCGGGAGCAAGGCCTCGCTTGCCTCCGTTTCCCTGCGGACATAAAAAATAGAGAAAGAACCCGAGGGTCACGGAGGCCTCGATAGACAGAGGTTCGATCCGGGGAGCATGAGAAAGGCGAAGGTTTTCCGACGGAGTCTGAAAAAATCGAAAGTTTTCTTAGGAGTTCGGTTGGCGTGGACTAGAGGGTCCCTTTCCCCAACACATAGTTGGTGGACACATCTATTTGGTTCATGGAGCTCAATAGTCTTTACCTAATCTGTATTGACTGCCCATTTTGTACTAATATTATTAGACCTCGAAAGCATAATAAGGACATGGATAAAAGTACATTCCCTCCCCTTGTGTCTTTTTTATTTATTACAATGGAATTCCCGATAGCTAGGATCCGTCCTGGCGAATAAATATATTGTTTGTTGTTTGATGTGAAGAGTGATGACCATCGTGGAGGCTGCACGTCACTCTATCTGATGGTTGAAGAGTGATGACCATCGCCACCATGTGGCCTGGCGATTAGCTGTATCCTCCAGAAACAGTGGTGCCCTAATGCCGAGGAATTCTCCTGATGTTACAAGTAACGTCGAGATGGACCGGGATAACGTGTTCTACCTGACATTCGTCAATTATAGATGACTAGTATGCTAACGCTACGGTGCATATTAAGTCTATAAGTGTCACTCAAAAATATTAAAGTCTAACAATTCATATAAACCAAAATATTTATATTCAAATCCACTTCACGTGTGGCCTCCATATATGACCTCAATAAAAGTAGATTTAATGGTCATGTCAAATTTCATGGTCAATCAATTGAATTTCCTATGTCATGGTCATTATTTTGCTCTGGAACATGCTAAAAAGAATTTTGCATAAACTCTATTATTCTGCAGTGTAAACTTAAACTGAAATTTATAAATTAGTAAACAATTTTACTTCATCTAAATCGGAAAGCACAGCCGGGGCAAGAATTATCCTCCGCCACTCCAATTGAGCGACCGTGGCTGGACCCGTCCTGGACTTCTTCGCCTTGAAGGCAGTAGCCCATGCGTTCCCTCACCATTCGCTTTCCCATGGAGCTATCACCGGACGCTAGCATTCCGGCCACCCCCGTTGTAGTTACTGAGTCGATCTGCTTCGCCCTAGCTGTCAGCGACTTCTTCTCCTCGGATTTGCCTTCAGCGGCTGCAAGCGCCAATCCACATGAAAAAAATCAAGCCATTTGCGCACGTGGCACGGATGCCCGCACACCTGAAACACGTCCTCGATGGGGCAAGCCTTGGCCGCCCGTTCCTCAGCCCTGTCCACGAGTGCCGCGGCGTTCCCATTTTTGTGTCTGGAAGTCTCCCGCCGCGCAACGTGATCAAAAGCCGACGAGCGATGGTACCTTTCTCCGACATGCTTGTGTTCAAGAGTAGGTTGTAGTCGTCATCGGATTGTAACAAAACTTACTCAGCTACGTTATATATGATGCTTAGGATTAGAGGTAAAAAAACATTTTCTTAATTAATGTTACCAGTATCGAGAATCGTATGATTTTACAATATGACAGGGATAACAATAATTGTAAATAAAACATGAAATTAATTAATGTTCGTCGTGCTATAGGAAGAAGAATAATTTTATACTCGTGGATGATAATAAAATATTGTTGCAATGGTTTAAACTAATAATAATATTTACATATTATTGCTTACAAACTTGGTGATTGCAACATGAGAAATAATGCATGTTAAAAAAAACATTACCTTTTTTCGGAGGGTTGTGTGTCATAATCCTCTTCTCGTAATTGAAGAACACCATTCAACGATTAGAATATACAAGACGATGGTAACAAAATTATCATGCCATTTTTTTTAATTATGAACAACTAAAGTTATTTTTTCATAGTTCAACTTTATCTGGAGGTGGCGGCCGCGTTGCTGTAGCAGTGTACGCGTGGAGTGCTTGTGTGGAGCCGCGGCTAGCAGCGTACGTGTGGAGGCTCGCATACGTCGACGTAGACGGCGACCTCGCTCCACGGACAGTGGCTGCGTTTTTGGAGCGCCATGTGCGTGGGGCGCTTGCGTGGAGGCGTGACCGGTGGCATGCGCGTGGAGGCTCGCGTCCGTGGACGACGGCCTTGCTGCACGATGGACAACGGGCTCGCGTGGCGACAAATGTTTTTTTTCATGCGTGCATAAGTCTCGCCTCCGTGGAGTCGGACGGCAGCCTCGGATCGCGGATAATGATTGGCCAGCCTCGCCTGCGTCCGTGGAGTCGGACGGTGGCCTCGGATCGCGGACGGCAGCCTCGTAGGTGGGCGTCTTCGTGAGCGCGGCGTGGGATCGCACACGGCTTGTGTGGAGGCGCGACCGGCGGCGTGCGCGTGGAGGCTCGCGTGCATGGACGCAGATGACAGCCTCGCTGCACGACGGACGACGGGCTCACATGCATGGCGGTGGATGTTTTTTTGGACGTGCTTGAGTCTCCCTTGCGTCCGTGGAGTCGGACGGCGGCCTCGGATCGCAGACGGCGATTGGCCGGCCTAGTCTGCGTCCGTGGAGTCAGATGATGGCCTTGGATCGCGGACGACGATTGGCTGGGCTCGCCTGTGTCCGTGGAGTCAGACTGCGGCCTCGGATCGCGGATGATGACCTCGCAGCTTGGATCGCAGAGGACGTCTTTGTGAGCGCGGCGTGAGATCGCGCACGGCGATTGGTCGGCCTCACCTGTGCGGACGGCGGCCTCGCGGACGGCATCCTCCTAAGCGCACAGCGATTGACCGGCCTCAATGCTAGGATCTCGTACAACAGCCTCGTATTTTTTTCTGCGTTTTTTTTCTTCCTCGACGGCCTGAGCATGCGCAAGATAATTGGCTGACGTCAAGGATGTTCTGCAATTTTTTTCCTTGTACGAAGAAGGATGTATGTCATACATCTAATGTGATCTGTTATATGTGAGTGGGTAAGAAGAAAGAAAGCTATCAAACAAATCTGGATAGTCGATTATCATAGAGTTTGTTTTGTGGGTGTAGATTTAGTATCTTAGGAAGAATTATGTGGAAGGCCTCGAAAAAAACTCGGTTTAGGTATCAGGCCTTTTCTTTTTCAAATTTGGGTGGAAGGCCTTGAAACAAAATTTTCTTAGGTGGAAGGTCTTCCGTCCATTTTCAGCACTTGACGGTGTTAAGTAAGGGACAAAAAGACGATTTTACCCCTAAGTCAAAAAACTAAAAAAAATAATTTTAATTGTTTATAATATTCTGAGTATATGTATATATTTGTATTATTCTCCGTAGTAAAAAAATAAATTTTTTTTTTCACTACGGAGAACAATATAAATATATACATATACTCAAAATATTATAAACAATCAGAATTCTTTTTTATTATTTTTTTGACTTAGAGGTAAATTCGTCTTTTTATCCCCTACTTAACACCGTTAGGTGCTGGAAATGGACGGAAGGCCTTCCACCTAAGAAAATTTTATTCCAGGGCCTTCCACCCAAATTCGAAAATAAAAAGGCCTGATATCTAAACCAATTTTTTCTCGAGGCCTTCTACCTAATTCTCCCATTATCTTAGTAGAGGAGATTTCTTTACTAACCTAAATGAAGAAAAAGATTGTGCTTTAATATGGTAGATTAATAATTGAATCCATGTCTAAGTCTTCAATAGAAATAAATATATGTGAATCTTTAAAAATTAAAATGGTAGCGAAAAAAATACTGATATACTATTATTTTACTTTAGCTTATTATCTCTAAGAAAATTTTACCAGCGTTAATTAATGTATATATTATTTTGGAACCGAATATAGCGGCAATGGACCAATGGTCACGTCCGGCGTTCAATTTAAAAAAGATAAAACTCAGTACCGTCGAAGGGGGTTCGAACCGTGGCTGCAGGCTCGGATGCAGGGGTCTTGGCGCGGGCGTGATAAGTTGTGAGCGATGATGATACCATACACATCGTTGTGGTTGTTGGATTTGAGCGAGTAAAGAGAGAAAATTAAGAATTAATTTGGATGGTTGAGTTTTATGAAGTTGTTTTTCTGGTTCTGGTGTGTGCAAAGAGTGGTCATCTCAGCGAAGGAGGTTTCTTACCAAGGAAAAAAAAAAGGTTGGTGTCTTAGTAGTGTAGAAATACTACTCCCTCCGTGCTTCAAAAACTTTCGAGAATTAGAGTTTTCTAATTTTTGCCCAAATTTATATAATAAGATAATAATATTTATGATACTAATTAAATGTTATTAGATTCTTTATTAGTTATATAGTATATTTATTTGATATTATAATTTTTTGTTTTTTTATAATTTTAGTTAAATTTAAAATACATTAACTCTTCAAAATTTTTGGAATTACTTATACTTTAGAATGGAGGAAGTATGTAATAATGATATTTTCTATAGTTATGCAGAATTTTGTTTTTCTTATGGGTCCTCTCTTGGGCCATTTAAGCAGACGACGACGGAGTATACATTGGGCTTACTATGGCCTATCAAGCTTGCAACCTGATATACAAAAGGAAGTGAGCAGCAAAAAGGACCAGAAAATAGAATAGACGACGGCGGGCGGTTAGATTTTTTACTACTGTTTTCTTTCTTCCTTTGATTGATGTATCCATAACCTTCTAGAATATTCTAGTAAACCTTTTTTTACCTCATTTGTGACTATATTAAGCATCTCCAAGAGTTTGCTATCTTAGGTTAGCATCCACAAAAATTTTATAAAATAAGAAAAAATGGTCTCCAATACATTGACATTCCAACTTGACAATTTTTTCAATTTGCCATCTCCCCCTCTTTACGCGCATGTATATACAGATTGACAAAAGTGATTAGAAGGCTAAAAAATGATTAGAAACTCGAGACAAAGTTGGGAGAACCTATTTTGATTTAGATAAAAGTCTAGTGTTCACTTTGCATCAAAAGAGTTTGCAAGTCAAAAATAGCAAACTCTTGGAGAGGAACTTAATTTTTACTTGTCATTTTTTTTATAAATTGACAAAACACAAAATTTATGAAGTAAAATATAGGAAATATTTGGAGGTCAGTGACACTCCTGTTTATATTGCTTTCATAGAGCGAGGATAAGTGACAACTTTATTATTACGGGTTTCGTTCTCGAAAAGGAACAAAGTTTTTGTGGTTGTCGTTTGTCAAAAAAAAAAGTTTTTGTGGTTGTCGGTGATACCTACATTTTTTTTTGAGAGAAACAGGAGGGCTTTCCCCTTATACATGAATAAATTAACATAACAAAACAAGTATAGATCAGGGGCTGTCGGTGATACCTAAATTGAGAAAATACATACTCAAATTTGCGGTTGTCGGTGCAAATATATGTAGAAACTTTGTTGCATCACTTTATTTAGCTACAAACCAGATGTGTTTATTCATGATGAAACCCTAGCTAAAAAAGACAGGCACCGTGCAAAATGGGAAATTGCGGGCCCAGATATGAATTATGCAGCTGATGCTTTCCTACATGACTTAATGGCTAGATTTTGACGGCTGAACAAACAAAACGGATCAAAAGCGAAGCTGCAACCAGTGTAAGTAGTCCATATACTATAGGCATGTTGAGCATCTTTAAGAGTTTGCCAAAATTTACTTAGTAAATCTTGTGTTTTGGTAACCTAATAAAATATTTGGTAAGTCCAAATTTATTCTCTCTCCAAGAGTTTGTAATTTGACTTGTTAAAATTAAAATTTAGACCCACCAATAAAGTTGAGCAGAAAGCCCAAAGCCCGATGGCACGGCTCGGAGTCCGGAAATTTGGCCCGGCCCAAGCACAGTCCGGTCCAGCTCGAAGCCAGCAACGGACCGGGCCTGGGCCGCACCCTCGGCCCGTGGGCTGGCCCGGCCTGGCCCGGTATATATAAATAAATATATATATATATAATATTTATTAATGTAAAAAAAATTTACTAGCGGGTCTGGTGGGCCCGGTGGGCCAGCGGGCCTTTGGGTCGTCCCGAGTCCCGATCGGATCGGACCTGGGCTGATGGCGCGGCCCGGTGGCCCGACTCGCCCAGCCCGGTGGCACGCCGTGCCTTGGTCGGCCTGGTCCGATCGAGCCGTGCCTAGCCCGGGCCCGGGCGGCCCGATTGCTCGTCACTACCCACAAACCTTTTTTACCAAGCTGTTCCGAAAGATAGCAACTTGCCAAAGATAGCAAATTTAGGCCTCCGGATGGCAACTTGGTAAAGATAACCACCTCTTTTACCAAGCTGTTGGAGGGTGAATTTTCATGTTTTGCCAAAAAAAACAAAGGATGACAAGTTGATTTGAGGAACTCTTCGAGATGGTAGAAATTTTGGCGTAAAGTTCCTGTAGCACTTTTGTTGTTATTTGATAAACTTTATCTAAACATGGACTAACTAGGCTCAAAAGATTCGTCTCGATATTTATACACAAACTGTACAATTATTATTTTTTACCTATATTTAATACTTCATGCATATGTCTGAAGATTTGATGAGATAATCTAAACATTTTCTATGCTAGACAGTTGAAAAGTACTTCCTCCGTTCATGAATAATCAATTCTTAAATTAAAATCTATGGCAGTCAAATTTTTTAAAGTTCAACTAACTTTATAGAAAAAAGAACATCTATAATATAAAATGAACATATTAAAGAATATATTCTATATATCTAATGATACTAATTTGATACAATAAATCTTGACGATTTTTTTAGAAATTCAGTTAAAGTTTTAAAATTTTGACGCAGGAAAACTTTAGGAATCTATTTATTTAGGGACAGAGGGAGTATTCTCTTAGTCCGTAAAAAAATCCCGAAAAATCAATAAATTTTAGCTTTCACCAAATATATATAACCGAATATTAATATTTATGTTACATAATTAGTATCATCGGATAAATCTTTGAATATATTTTAATAATAAATTTATTTAAAAATATAAATGTTGCATATATTTTTTATAAGCCTAGTCAAAATTGTGAAAGTTTGACCAGCATGTATTTCATAGTGACTATTTTTTTTTTTGGGATGGAGGGAGTAATTAGGAACATGAAGAACGGGTTTCTTCTGTCCGCGATTTTCTTGCTTAGTAAAGTAATCAAGGAACGAAATCGAGAGCAGCAAACCAACTTTTTATATAAACATAAAATCGTTCCATTAATTATAGTATTCCATATTTAGAAACGTGAACAGTAATTTATAGTTGACACTACTCCCTGTATACCAAAAACACTGCATAAAAATAAAGGTGGTTTGCTGCTCCCACTAATTCAACAAATTTTAAGTTTAACCAAATCTATAAAAATACTAATTAACACTTATGGTACCAAATAAGTATTACTAAAGTAATCATATAAATTATTTCTACAGTAAATTTATTTTTGACAGAACGGTGATATTATTTTACACTTAGTAATAACAAAAATACACTCTTTCTAGGACTGAGGGAGTAGAAAAAAACATATATACCTAGCTAAGCTAGTGCTCTAAAATCTGAATTGACAACCATGTTTAAACTTTGCTAGAAAAAATGCAAGTAAAAGAAGGATACGCATGTGAGAGGACACACACAAAATACGTTACAGCAAAAAAAATAAAATAATCCCACAGACTTAAATACGTTCCCTATAAACAAAGCTAGCACTTAGTACAAATAAAATAGAAAAATGAAGCACGATAATTAGTTCAGTGATCAATTAACTCGCCTACCGGCAGGTACACTCTCTACAGCACACGAAGGACGAGCAAGGACAGAGGGAACAGCACCGCGACTGTGACCGTCAACCTGCCGTCCACGGCCGGTGAGGACGCCGACGTCGTCGACCCCGTGGTCGGGTTGGTGTGCTGGTAGTACCAGGGGAACCACGGGAGGACCGGGTTCGGCGGCGGCGGGGCTGGCCCAGAGGGGAATCCACTGTACGGCGGGGAGAAGCCCGGCATCACTCCCGGTGGGTTCAGCTGGTAGCTCCCTGGCGGAGGTGGCGGATAGCTCCCGCCGAAGCCGCCGCCTCCTGTGGACGGTTGCGGTGGCGGGTAGCTGTTGATGGCTCCTCCGGCGGATGGCGGCGGCAGGCACGGGTATGGGCATTCCGGCGTGTCCGCCAACGCCGTGCTGCTGATCAGCACGGTGACGAGGCCGATGAGGACGGGGGCCAGCTGGAAGCGTCTAGACATGGCTGTGCGGAAGAGTGAGAGAGCAAGAGTGAGAGATGGAGGGAGGAGGTGGAGGTGGCCGACCGGGTGTCTGAACTCGATAGTAGTAGGTACGCGGCGGTGGTTACACTCGTGGCCTTTGCTTATTCGCACATTTGGCGCTGAAATAACGGGTGTGTTGAGCATGAATGAAGCAATCATTCACTTCCAATCAGAGAGATCAACCGACACTGTACAAATTTGGTTGGAGCCAACTAAAAGGGATATAGAAGAGTATCTCCAATGGTTTTGCAAATAAACTTTGTATTCTTATTTTTGTAAAAAGTCTAAAAATCTCATATCCAGCGGTTTTGCAAATAAGCTTGGTATTTTTAGCTACTTGGCAAACACAGGGTGATATTTGGCATATATGTCAAGCCGCGGTTCACTTGGCAACCGCTCTCGTATGCTACTCCCGCGGGATATTTTCTTCTCACGCGTATAATTTTTTTAGTTTTGTTAAGTCTAAATGCAAAACTGTTAGAGATTTTCTCTTTTTATCTTTGCCATATTAATTTGAGAGTTGACAAATACTATATTTTACTAAATAAAAAATGTAAAATCGTTGAAGTTGTTACATATGGTAGAGATTCAAAATTCAATACAAATCCCCTCGTGTGGAAATAAACACCGTAACCTATACATGTTTATTATGTTTGTCTTAGCTATCTAATGGGTACGCTCTGTACAAAAATCAAAAGTTCAAAGTTATAAATCAGTGTGAATATGTGACTTTAGATAGGCCACAGGCAGTGGCGGATCCAGAATCAGCCCACGAGGGGAGCTAAATACATAAAGAACTGAGTTTGAACCGAAATTCTCCTTGTATTTTTTTTGCTCATGAGAGGTTTTTGCTAGATTTTAAGATGATTTGGACTGAATTTTCCATTAATTTTCTTGCCCGCAGGAGATTTTGGACTAATTTAAAGAAAAATTATACTAATCTTAGCTAAAATCCTTGTATTTTTGGTCCACAAGAGGTTTTTTGTAGATTTTAAGATGATTTGGACTGAATTTTTCATTATTTTTTTAGCCCGCAGGAGATTTTGGACTAATTTAAAGTAAAATTATATTAATCTTAGCTATAATCGTATGCATGTTTTTGGAGAAGGGGGGCTGTAGTTCCACCAGCCCCCCTGAATCCGCCCATGGCCACAGGCCAGAGGGCAGTCAGCCCTTGCTCCTCGCTCGGTACCGTCGAGAACCTCTTTTCTTCCTCTCCATCGTGTTTGTCGGTGGTAAGAGAGAGGTGACCCATGTCCCCTTAGTTTTATATTTAGTTCACTCAGGAGATGATTTTCAGTCGGGATGTTGTTCCCTGCGATGACTACGATGATTGCAATCACTATAAGAAATTGGATCTTCTATGACAATTTTTATATGCCAAAGCACACTTTATAGTCATAAAAACGATGTGTTTATGACAATTTTTTAATGGATGACAAGCGTTTGTGATCAAGATATATGATTTAGTCACAGATAACCGTTACCGTGTACGCTTCTCAATCTCTATGACAATATCTCATGATGAAAGTGATGATCAAATGTGATCGTCATAAATTTAAACTCGTAAACCTACAATTCAATTTTTTTTGAACTGTTCAAATATACTCGGATGGAGAAATAATTAAAACAAAAATTATACATCATGATAAGACCAACTTTGTAGTTGATAACCTTTTCATTAAAGTCATTTGGATACCTGATATTTGATATAATATCAAAATTTAGAGACCTACACATATAAATCTGAGCTCTATATTATTATTTTTACATACTGTAACAGTGTAAAATGAAAAGTTTATAAACTACAAAGTTCACTACTGCACAACGCTTAACCGCAGCGGGCCTTTTGGCTTTACCGCAGCGGGCAACAGCATCCGCTGCGGTTTTAAGGCCACGGTTAATCGTGGCCATTACAGCAGCGGGCGCTCTTGCCCGCTGCGGTAAAAGCCTTAACTGCAGCTGGCAACATAAAGAGCCCGCTGCGGTTAATAGAATTTACCGCAACGGGTAACCTAAAGCGCCCGCTGCGGTAAATTATTTATCGCAGCGGTCGATTTAGGTTGCCCGCTGCGGTAGTTTCGTTTAACCGTAGCGGGCTACTTATGTTGCCCGCCACGGTTATTAATTTTGGATTAAAAAAATAAATAATGCAGCCAGCAGAAACAACAGGATATGAATTGCAGTTTTCAAATAATTCTAGAATTCCAGATTTCTAACAGAGATAGATATATACACATATAAACCATCTGGACATAACATACAAAGTCACTTAGTTGTTTGTTTTCATCATATACACATTGACTTAGTTGATTTCAAATTCAAATTACAATTCATAGTTCAACTTGATGAGCGTAATCTGTCGGATGAAGCATTGTGTTCCATTTGTGGAGCTTCTCGTATTGGGGTAGCAACCCCAGCTCGGATTCGTTGTCAGAGAATGTTTCTCCTTCGAAAATGTATTTCTCCATTACAAACTTGCATATGTCCGCCTTGACTTGTTTAAAGCACATCCTGAGGCTCTGCTGCTGTCCCAATACTTGACACCTTCCTTGAGCTTCTTCCAGCTATTGGTGTACTCCTTGCTTTCCCTTAGAAACTCGCATGTGTACAAGCCACATGTCTTCGATCCTAGTGGTTGTTTGGCGCACTGCACGATTGATACACAAGCATTAGAACCCATATATATGTATGAAACATGAATTGAACCTTTGAAATACGTACCGGGAAATCTCGTCGGATTTTGAGGTGGTACCTATGCTTGTCCTTGAACTTTTGAGTTCTTCTGTCCCAGAATCCGGGTACCTTTTGGTATTCCTTATAAGCGTTGTACGAAATATAATAGTTTTAGCCACCATTTTAAAATGTATGGTAACCGTAACTGATACTGATGAAAAAGTTGGATGACTTACTTTTTCAGACAATCTTCGAATGCCTTGTACCCTTGCTTGTTTGGTACGCTCAAGGAGTCAAACACACAGGCCCTGCCATCTTGAGGGTATTGTTGGTAGTTCTTAGCTACACCTAGGATAGGGTAACTAAAGTAGCTATCTACTAATGCCAAGCGGGGTTGTCAATCCCGACACTAGTAGGAGCTAGCTAGCGAGAATGCAATCTACCAGGAGGAGATTCTGCAAGCGCACAGAACTATCGTAGTAGCACTTCGCCTGGGAGTACTAGGTGTCAATTTATTTGATCCCAAGAGAAGGCTAGGGTGGTGTATGAGTTGAGTCAAGGAGAGGATGAGTCGAAAAAGAGAAAAGGGAAAAGGGGAGAAGAGAGGAGATGAAAGGCAAGAAAGAATATATGGGTGGATAGGTAAGGATGAAGTGGATGGCTAAGGTAAGGTGGATAGATAGGTAGAATGGGATAACTAAGGGTAACTAAAGATAACTAACTACTAACTACTAATAACTAATCCTAGATAACTACGAAACAAGATAACTACGAAGCAAGATAGTTACGAAGCAAGGCAGACAAAAGTCAATAAAGTAACTAAGTTGAGTATAGTTTTATTCCTATCTTGTCAAGTATCGAGGCGTACTAGCCTTTACCACTTACTTAGGTTGAACGCTAGCACAACGAGCCTTACTGTTAAACTGGGCCAACTTCGTGGTGGAATTCAAGGCGCACAGGGCTGTCACCACCTGCTTGCTACCACAGCTATCCGGGGGTCCAGCCGTATCTGAAGGTAAGTCTATAACTAAGCACCACGCTTAATTATATTCTAACTATCTCTACCCTAGCTTTGAATAGAGACACCCTTGCGGACGTTAGAGCAAACACTTGACTTAATAAGATAAACACTAAACTAACTAAGCAACCTATTGGCAAAGATCAAACACTAAGCTCACTAGAGATTAACTACTATGGCTAAGTGAATTGAACTGTAGGATAGCTAGGCACTCAAGCAATCAATCAAGTATACCACTCAATACTGATAAGTAGAATAAAGTAATACTTGAAATGATGAACAAGAATATAGTAAGTGCTTGAGTAATAAGAGCAAAACCTGATATGGAGATGAAGGAAGACTCTTCCCAGCTCCAGGACCGATCACTCGCACGCCTCAACTCTTAAGCTAAGCCTTGAGCAGCGCTTCCGCGAGGGCAGGAATGCCTTGCTCTACTAGCTACCTACTTGCCTAAGCTCTCTGAGCTTCTAACCCTATCTCACTTGCTTCTCTTGCTTTGCTTCTCTTGGTGTGGTACTTGATGGTACGAATGAAGTAGTGTCACCAGGGGGGTATTTATAGTCTTGAGGAGTGAGGGGGGGTACTTGTAGGGGGCAGCCAGCCAACCTAGGGCTAACCCTAGTGGCGGGCGCCAGCCCTAGGTGGCGGCCGCCACCTCCCTCACCGTTGGATGCACTGCCTTGGCTTCAACGGCATCTAGGTGGTTGTCCAAGGCGGTTCGGAGGTCGGTTGCATGTCCTAGCAACCGCCATTCAACCTTGATCCACGCCACTTCATCCTGAGCCATCCGATGCCACTGACCTACTGACCAAGGGCCAAGATTTGGCCCTGGGGAGGTCACACGGATCGGTGACATGGCAGGGAGTGGAGCTTGGGTGTAACACCTCTAGTGTTTAATAAGTAATTAACCTGACATGTCATCATCATTCGTCTTTAATCATTCTTGCCATGCATTTAAGTTTGCTTAATTTTTGTGTAGATCTTGTTCAGTTAAGTGTTTTGATGCTGTGTTATGAGGACCAAAATTCAAAAATCAAAATAAAATTTAAATTCCTTTTGAAAACCCCCAAATTTCCAAACTCTAGTTTTACCCCTTTTTCTAATTCAAAAGTTGTTCAAAATTTGAAGTTGGTCCTTTTAGCAAAGTTGTAGATCTCAAATTCTAAACAACTTTGGTGTTTTGAGTTTTCTTTGTGCAGTTCAAAGTTTAGGAGTAATTTTCAAGATTTCAAAAGAAGAATAGGTTTTCATTGTGCACAGCTGGAGGACCCCTACCTCATCCTCACCCGGCCCCTACCTCTCTTTGCCCGAACCCCCACCGTCCTTTTGCCCGGACCCCCATCGTCCTTTTGTCCAGACCCCCACCGTCCTTTTGCCCGGACCCCCACCGTCCTTTTGCCCGGACCCCCACCGTCCTTTTGCTCGGACCCCCACCGTCCTTTTGCCTGGACCCCCACCGTCCTTTTGCCCGGACCCCCAGCGTCCTCTTGCCCGGACCCCCACCGTCCTCTTACCCGGACCCCCACCGTCCTCTTCGCCCGGACCCCCACCGTCCTTCGCCCGGACCCCGGCATCACCCCGCGCCTATAAAAGCCACCAAGCTCCCCATTGCCACCACCAACACTTCCTCGCCAACCCAAGCCATCAGGCAGCCCCAGCGCCCGCCAAGGCCGCCACTGCCTTCGCCTTGAGCTTCTCCACCTTCCCAAGCCGCCAGTTTCACCCCTCCGTCCTTTCCTTCGCCGACGCAGCGACTCCCCTCCAACTCCGGCGAATCGCTCGAGCCTCACCCTCGAGCCAACCTTCGAGCCAACCCTCGAACCGCACACCCTCGAGCGTCCCCTCGAGCCACATCCCTCGAGCCGCATCTCTCGAACATGCCAAGGCCAGCCTCGAGCCTCACCCTCGAGCGTCCCCTCGAGCCTCACCCTCGAGCACGCCTGCGAACCGCGCCCCCTCGAAGCAGCCGAGCCCCACCCTCAGCCTCGGGCGAATCGCAGCCACCCTCGGACGGAGCCTCGAGCACGCCGAGGCTACCCTCGAGAGGTTAGCCGAGCCTCCGCCGAGGCCTCGCCACCATCGAGCTCCCGCCTCCGACCCTTGCACCGCCTCGCCGAGCCTCGTTTCCAACTCCTGGTGAGCCCGCGAAGCTATCCCCACCCTCTGCCTTCCCAGCCGAGACCTCGAGCGACCGGTCCGCTGTTCGCCTTACACGCAAGCGCGCCGAGCCTCGAGAGAAGCACAATTTTCCTTTTCTTTTAAAAATATGAATAGTGTTTTGTTTTCTTCTTTTTGTGAGGTTTAATCTATTGTTCTAAAAATCTTGAGATAAATGTTGTGTGTTCCTTGCTCTGTGTAGTATTTTAGAAAAATAAGAACCTCTACTTTTCTGCAAAGTTTAAAATATGAAAAATCCTCCTTTTAATTAATAAATGGATAGTTTTAGGTTTTTAGTAAAACATGTATAGCTCCAAAGGTCATGAAATTTGTTTTGTCATCTATTTACACCATGATGAACCTATGAGATTAATTTGGTAAATTTTGGGACAACTGTATAAAATGATCTTTTAAAATAAATTAGGAAAAACAGAAAAGTAATCATGGTGTGACCTTTTGGATTGTTTGCTGTTCATAGACCCCACCCCTCTGGTCTATGATGATTGTGATGCCTTGCAATGTTTTGTAAATAATGCTTAATAAGTTTGTTTAATCTTGCTTAAAAAGATAAAGATAATTAATCTTTATGTCTATCCTAGAAGTTACTCACATGTTAGAAAGTTGTACTCTAGAATCAGTAGTCTTGTCGTGCACCTTAGCATGCATTCCATGGCATCATGTTAAAGCATACATCATTTATCCACGTGTAGTATCCAAGAGTGTTGAAGTCGTGTTGATCAAGCTCTGGTGTTCACCATTGTCGAACGAGCCTCGGAGGAGGGTTCTTGTTGGACAGGCTTCATCGAAAAAGACTTAACTTCAAGCAGCAAACAAACTAACTTGTGTCAATCTTTCTTGGATCTTATCTTCCCTGCAACGAAGGCAAGCCCCGGTGCATTTAACCCTTCCTTGGATTTATAAAATGTTTTCCTTAAATGCTTTTGAGTTAAACTACTGCATTAGGTTATAGGAGTTGTGTGATGACCTATTACCTGCATTATTTACCTCCACCAGAAGATCCACCAGCCCTGCTTTAAAACTATTTGCAAAATGCTTAGTGATGCTATACTATAGATTTGCAATAAAATGTCATTTTCAAAAGTGTGATCACTGAAAGAATCTTTATGGGAATTTGGCTTTACTTCCCGTTCGATGACTGCTTGCCTAGCTAGCATGTGGTCATTGTCGAGAAGAGGTTGTCCGCGCGTACGGTGCCGTCATGTTGTAGTCCGGGACTCAACAGTTGACACCGACCGGGACAGGGTTGAAAAACCGACAGGACCTGTACTCTTGGGTTAGAGTCCTGAGGTGCTTGTCGCTGGCGGAAAAATGTAGGGACCATCCGTATGGGGGCCTGCTGGCCAAGACTTGCAACTATTCACATACTACGGAAAGCTCTGGCTCCGAGGAATCCTTTATTGGACCGACAACCGCGCACTGGGAGTGGAGAGATGGCGGAAGTAGCATGTACCCACGTGGTCGTCGTACCTGGATAGGAGTGGTGTACTGTACTTCCGGGTGGCGTAGGACCGGGCCCAATCTTGGAGGAATCGTGGTAGACGAGTTGGCATATGCAAGCTTGGGTGCTACATATGCAGTGTGGATAGGGATCCTCAGCTGAGTATTATTTATCTGGATTAACGTTGCTCCTCGGTTATGGAGACATGGTCACTGACTGTCAACGGAGAGTGGTTCTCAACTAGGTATGTTTTGAAATGTAAAATGAATCATGGACAATGAAGAATTGAGAAATGCTTGAATCTTTCCAAAATAAAACAAAGTTTACAAAATGCTTTTTCTGCAAAATACTTAAGCCTTACCTTGACTACCCTAAGCCTTTCATTCCTGAGTCTTCTCCCTTTTTCTTTGGTCGGGTAAGTCTTGTTGAGTACCCCAGTACTCAGGGTTTGTTAATCCCCTGTTGCAGGTTTCTATTAGGTGGTGTTGATCATGATCATGTCAGTGGGCTTGACGTGATCTGGTTGTTCCTCTTCTCCAACTTAGGTACTCCGCCTAAGTGTGGTTCTGTCAAACTACTCTACTTCCGCAATACCAGTTATTTTTATGTAAAAAGTAACATATTCATAATTTGTAAAGTTTATCTATCTTGCTTCCGCACTCCGATGGTATTTTGTATCAACTGTTGTAATGTTGTAATTATTCCAACCTTCATGATGATGGTCCTGTGGCTTGTGAGTAATTCGGGGTCCTCTCGGGGACACCCGACGGATCTTTCCAGTAACGTGTTTCATTTGCACAGTCATTGGGCTCCCTATGACGATGACGTGTGCAAGTGGGCCACATTATTGGGCGGTTCCGTCACATTGGGCCAACCCAAGTGGCGGGCGCCACCTAGGGGTGGCGAGCGCCACCACCCTTAGGCCCATTTGGGCCCTGCTGAGTGGGCTTGGCCTCTGGTGGGTCCATATGTCCAAATTTGGTTCAAATCCTGCATTCAAATAAAATTCTATGGACATGTGGAATTTGGTTAGTTTGAAACCTATTTGACTACATTTCATGCCTTTTTGGTGGACTTTAGGGTCAAATGTTGATGGTAAAACAGGTGTTTAAGGACCATCAACAAGCTCCCTCAAGCTAACTTGTTGCTCGTCCTCGAGCAACAATGCGGTTTAAGCATTGAGCATGAAATGGATAGCAACTTAAGATGTCTGCGAGTGCATATTGTATAGTGAGAAATAACTTGGCATATATCATTAATCATAGCAATGTGGGGCTTATAGCTTTTCACTTCAAACATGCAAGAGTGAAATAAAGTAGTAGATAGGAAACTTTTATCTTGCTTAGGTTTAACTAGGATTCTGTCTGGAGGTTTTTCAAGGTTTTTCAAAAGATAAAAACTTGCTTAAGTCCTCCAAGATTCACTCAGTCACTCAATGGTGTTTAAATCCTCACTTAGGCCAAAATGTAGCCTCTCCTATTTCTAAAGAATGATGTGTGGAGTTATAGGAAGGCTAAGAACCATGAGCAAATTGCCTGATGTTTATTGCTAAGCTAGACACTCAGATCGTAAGGAGCAGCAAATCATAAAAATTGATCAAGATGTGCATGTCTGGTTATGTGGAAGTGTATAGAGAGATACTTCATAATCCTCCCTAGTTAATTTCTGGGTCTAGAGCTAATGATAATTCTCTCTCTTTTTTTTGGATACATGGTGAGTAGACAAAAGATGTGTCCTCACATTTTCTTAGGACATAGTCCTCTTTTGAGCTACTTTGCTCAATTGTTTTTTTTCACTCTTTTAGCTCTAGATTTCCCCAGACATCTATAGGAAAGGATTTTTGAAATGAAAAAGGGGAAGAGGGAGAAATGCTTATTCCCAGGGTAGGAATAAGCATAAGGCTAGCAATGGGATGTTTGGCAGGGTATTGCATATCTCCGGTGTAGAGAATAAGCAATTTATTTGGTGGTTGCAAACTTCCAAAGTGGAAAGTAGGCAAATTATGGTGGGTGTGCGTGAAACTTGATTCAAAAGATATGATAAGCTTCTCTACTAAGATCTATGAGGTCTAACAAAGCTCAACACAAACAAAGCTCTTTGTGGTTTTGACTAATGACTAACAAATATTTGGCTGGCGGTGGGATGGGATAAAATCTAGGAGGAACTTTTAGCAAGGTTTTCATAATTTTTAAAAGAAATCCTCCAGATTGGGTCCTAATTTCACCTTAGCAAGTTTAAAGAATTACTCTATTTCTTACTAACTTTACTCACTAAGCATGATTTCAGTTAAAGCATGTGCAACCCACAAAAGCTACAACTTAGATAAGACCAGTTATTCAAACCATAACAATAGCATTTGCATGACATATTTCAAATCTTATTCAGGTTTCAACTTATTTAAGCAGATTTTATCAATTTTATTCATAGAGTGGTTATTTAGGCAAGCATGTGACATTCAAAAGATATAGAATTTAAGAACTGAATGTAAAGTGTAGGCTTGAGACAAACCTTATCGGAGCGGGAGTCTCCCCCAAGCTGGCTTCTTGCTTGGTGAAAGATCTTCTTCGTCTCAGTCGGAGCTCTTGTTCTCATTTTATTAAAAGGGAAACTATCTAATGTTGTGAAAAGAGAAACTATCCTATTATGATATTTTATTATTCTGACTAAGCTAACATATACCTATGCATATAACTAATGATAACTGGTGATATTTTTTTTAGTTACATGCATGACATATGTTATTTATTCGAAAAAGGGAAAATTGAAGGGAAAAATTTAAAGTAAAACCATACCTTAGGTCCATGGAGTTTCATCCTTATCGGGTGGATCTTCTTCCTTGGGCACTTCTTCTCTTAGTACTCCATCTGGTTCTTCTTCTTTTGGCACCTCTCCTTTGTTATGTGAGTTACACAACTCAGGAGGAGGTGGTTCTTTCTTTTTGTTCCACCTTGTTCTTGGGCGTCTCTTCTTGGTACGAACGGGTTTTGCTTCCTGCATGTTAGCGGCATATGCGGGACCACGGAAAAAGAGAATATTTCCTTCTTTCCTCCTAATGTCAATTGAATTTTACCACTTCCCACATATATGCAGGCATCAACAGTGTTCAAGAAGGGTCTACCTAAGATTAGAGGCACATCTTTCCTATTTCCCATATCTAGTATTACGAAATCAGCAGGAACATAGGACCCTCTAATATGAACAGGTAAATCATTAACTATTCCTTCTACTCCCTCCATCCCAAATTATAAGACATTCCAAGAATCTTGGAGAGTCAAAGTTTTTCAACTTTGACCAAATTTATATAATAAGATAATAATATTTATGATATCAACTAAGTGCAATTAGATTCTTCATTAGTTATATTTCCATAATATGTATATTTGATGGTATAAATCTTTATATTTTTCTCTATAATTTTGGTCAAAGTTGAAAAACTTTGACTCTCCAAGATTCTTGGAACGTCTTATAATTTGGAATGGAGGGAGTACATAGCAAGTGGATTGATCAGCTAGCACAACATAGGCAGATGTGGATGACATGGGTGGAAAGAACGAGTTTTCATAGAAATCTTTAGATAGAATGTTCACACTCGATCCTAAATCACACATGGTATTTTTAAAGACTTCACCGAAGATTGAGCATCTAATTATGGGACTACCAGGATCACCCTTTTTAACAGTCATGGTTTGATCTTCATAATAGTTAAAATACTTTATTTCAACCATATTTGCAGTTTCCATGTCAGGTTTAGCCGGAATTTTGCCAGTTTCAAAAGATGGTATGATAGCAGCAAGTTGAGCTAATTGGGTTTCTAACATCTTATTAAAGCTTAATTGATTTTTCAGAGCAGATGAGAAATCTTCCAATTTAGCATTTATATTCTCAAGAATTTTATCATTCGACATTAATCTCTCTTTCAAGAAATCAGTAGTTCTACCTTGTGAGTAAACTAAATTTTTCAAGAATGAGAGATTATCAGAATTATGAAAATTAGAGCGGGGGAATGAATTGTTACCTTGAGAGTTTGCAGGTTGATTCCATCCTTGATTCTGTTGACGGAAACCGTTACTGTTGTTGATGAAGTTCAAATCTTCATATAGCTCGGGGCAGTGGTTCCCAGAATGTCCGGTTTCTCCACAGACTTCACAAGTCATGTAGGATTCCAGAGATTGGACATTCTCCTGTTGGTTCATCTTCCCACAGCTGTCCAGCTTCTTTGCCAGCAGGTCCATCTTGGCCACGATCATGTCGGCCTCCTTAACGGAATACATACCTCGCTTACCGGGCTGTAGTCTCTCGTCATTCCATCCTTGGTTTGGCACCATCTTCTCTATGAGAGCCTTAGCATCTGCAACATTCAGAGAAAAGAATGCATCGCCGGCGGCGGCATCCAAATGGCTTCTAGAGAGAGGGGTTAGGCCATGGTAGAAGTGCTAGATCAATAGCCAGTCCTCCATACCATGGTGCGGACAAGCAGCGACATACTCTTGCAACCTCTCCCAAGCCTCGGGAATAGATTCCTCGGCTTGTTGCGTAAAGCTGGAGATTTTGTTGCGAAGAGCATTCGTCTTGCCCATCAGAAAGAATTTGGTGAGAAAAGCATTAGAACACTTGTCCCATGTGTCTACAGCGTTGTGATTGGTATAGAACCATTGCTTCGCTTTTCCTAGCAAAGAGAAAGGAAAGAGACGAAGACAGATGGCTTCTTGGGTTATCCCCTTAATGGTGAAGGTGCCACAAATCTCCAAAAATTGTTGGAGGTGAGCATTGGCATCCTCATGAACCTTGCCACAGAACGGGCCAGCTTGGACCATCGTGATCAGAGCCGGTTTCAACTCAAAATTGAGGTTGGCATTGATCACATCTAGTCCCGTTGCTACATTAGCGGCAGAAGGAGCAGAAAACTCACGAATGGTCTTATTGGCCATCGTGAAGATAGAACGAGATAAGAAAGAAAGAAGTTGAAGAAGATGAAGGAAAAAGATAAGAAGAACTAAAAAAAAGAAAGAATAGGGTAAGATGGGATTCGCTAAGCGGGAGCTTAAGCGAAGATAAATTCGACACGGACTCAATCGATATACCGATTGCCTTCCCCGGCAACGGCGCCAGAAATGCTTGTTGGTAGTTCTTAGCTACACCTAGGATAGGGTAACTAAAGTAGCTATCTACTAATGCCAAGCGGGGTTGTCAGTCCCGACACTAGTAGGAGCTAGCTAGCAAGAATGCAATCTACCAGGAGGAGATTCTGCAAGCGCACAGAACTATCGTAGTAGCACTTCGCCTGGGAGTACCAGGTGTCGATTTATTTTATCCCAAGGGAAGGCGAGGGTGGTGTACGAGTTGAGTCAAGGAGGGGATGAGTCGAAAAAGAGAAAAGGGAAAAGGGGAGAAGAGAGGAGATGAAATGCTAGAAAGAATATATGGGTGGATAGGTAAGGATGAAGTGGATGGCTAAGGTTAGGTGGATAGATAGGTAGAATGGGATAACGAAGGGTAACTAAAGATAACTAACTACTAATAACTAATCCTAGATAACTACGAAACAAGATAACTATGAAGCAAGGTAGGCAAAAGTCAATAAAATAACTAAGTTGAGTATAGTTTTATTCCTATCTTGTCAAGTATCGAGGCGTACTAGCCTTTACCACTTACTTAGGTTGAGCGCTAGCACAACGAGCCTTATTGTTAAACTGGGCCAACTACGTGGTGGAATTCAAGGCGCACAGGGCTGTCACCACCTGCTTGCTACCACAGCTATCCGGGGGTCCAGCCGTATCTGAAGGTAAGTCTATAACTAAGCACCACGCTTAATTATATTCTAACTATCTCTACCCTAGCTTTGAATAGAGACACCCTTGCGGACGTCAGAGCAAACACTTGACTTAATAAGATAAAAACTAAACTAACTAAGCAACCTATTGGCAAAGATCAAACACTAAGCTCACTAGAGATTAACTACTATGGCTAAGTGAATTGAACTGTAGGATAGCTAGGCACTCAAGCAATCAATCAAGTATACCACTCAATACTGATAAGTAGAATAAAGTAATACTTGAAATGATGAACTAGAATATAGTAAGTGCTTGAGTAACAAGAGCAAAACTTGAACTGGAGATGAAGGAAGACTCTTCCCAGCTCCAGGACCGATCACTCACACGCCTCTACTCTTGAGGAGCAGCGCTTCCGCGAGGGCAGGAATGTCTTGCTCTACTAGCTACCTACTTGCCTAAGCTCTCTGAGCTTCTAACCTAACTCTCACTTGCTTCTCTTGCTTTGCTTCTCTTGGTGTGGTACTTGATGGTACGAATGAAGTAGTGTCACCAGGGGGTATTTATAGTCTTGAGGAGTGAGGGGGTACTTATAGGGGGCAGCCAGCCGACCTAGGGCTAACCCTAGTGGCGGGCGCCAGCCCTAGGTGGCGGCCGCCACCTCCCTCACCGTTGGATGCACCGCCTTGGCTTCAACGGCATCCAGGTGGTTGTCCAAGGCGGTTTGGAGGTCGGTTGCATGTCCTAGCAACCGCCATTCAGCCTTGATCCACGCCACTTCATCCTGAGCCGTCCGATGTCACTGACCTACTGACCAAGGGCCAAGATTTGGCCCTGGGGAGGTCACACGGATCGGTGACATGGCAGGGAGTGGAGCTTGGGCCAACCCAAGTGGCGGGCGCCACCTAGAGGTGGCAGGCGCCACCCCCCTTAGGCCCATTTGGGCCCTGCTGAGTGGGCTTGGCCTCTGGTGGCTCCATATGTCCAAATTTGGTTCAAATCCTGCATTCAAATAAAATTCTATGGACATGTGGAATTTGGTTAGTTTGAAACCTATTTGACTACATTTCATGCCTTTTCGGTGGACTTTAGGGTCAAATGTTGATGGTAAAACAGGTGTTTAAGCACCATCAACAGGTATATGATAAAAGCGACCCAGTAGCCACCCACGAGGCCCTGGCTGCACCATTGCAACAAAATAGAGTTTATGACGACGAGAAGGCATGATATGCTAGCGACTTAGGTGTACGTACATGTATTTGACTTACCCAAAGTGATAGGCAGCCATTATACACTCTGGCCCATCCGGCTTGATCTTCTTCATGCATTCTAGTATGTAATTTTTCAACTTAATCTTCTCGGCTTTCATATTTTGTTCATATTTTTTCTCTCGCTGTCGAACTGTCATCTCCGGATCAGTGATCTCGAAACCCTTGATGACTCTTTCAGCAATATGTGCAGGAGAGAGGTAGAGTACATGACGTGTCTTTTTATTACTTACAGTGACTGTCATGCTGCACGGACAAGTCATCGTGACATAATAAGTATAGAACTATGGAAAATACGAATGTAGTGTTCTGTGGAAGTTGCATTCATCGCTTACAGTGTGAATAGGGTGATTTGAACGATGTCCAGGTCTTCTTCCCGCATCAGGTTGTACATGTCGCTAAAGTCGACGGGTAGGTGCATTTCGTTACTAGCGGGCAAGTGGAAGTACTCCGTGGGAATCTTGACGTTAAAACTTGACATCCCGGCTTTTGCAGCTTCCATGTATCATAGATGGAACCTCCTTGTATCCCACTTTTCCTTGTCGATGAGCTGGGCCATGGGAATCATGAACTTCCCGCACACATAGTGGCCACGGCAGTCTTCGGCCTCATCAAATAGTTGATGGGTAGTTTCAGGCCTGGCAAACGATGGATAGGAATGTTAGTAGCATATATACTATGGATGTGGTATTATGCTCAATGTTACCATACCTTTCGAATGTGAGCGTGTACGGGAGCTTGTTGGTGGACGTTCTTGGATTCTTGGTGGGCGGGGGAGGACATTGACATTGTCTTCATCCCTGTTGCCTCCCCCGTCGTGCCTCCCCGCTACTCGTTCGTGCTTGGCTGGCTTGTCGTTGTCGTGTTGCCGCCCTTACCGGCCTCTGAGCTTCTTGCCTCATTGACCGGGCTGATCGGTGGACTATTTGGAGGCGGGGGAGACACGGTTCCCATATCAGTGCCCTTTTCCTTTTCCCCGCCATCACCTTCTACCTTTTCCTTGTCCCCGCCTTCGCTACCACCTTCTCCTTTGTCCTTTCCCTTGCCCTTGTCCCCGCCCTTTTCTTCGTCATCATCGCTGTCGTGATCTGGATCTTCCGGAGGACAAGATCCGATGGCTGATGGTTGTGATGCTGGTGTCGGCGTTGGAGTTGGCGTCCGAGCAATGATCTCGATGTCCTCGCGGTTCCATAGAACTTCCAATCCAAGTGCCTGCCCTAGGTGCCTGGCCGGTTGTAGGTTGGGATGGTCCAATTCAAAATGTTCCTGGTCGAGAACGTGCCATAACGGGCTCACGACCACATAGTCTTCAGGGATATGTTCTTTGTTGAAGTCATGGATATCGTGGGGTGGAAGTATGCATCCCTCGGCCACGCACATCTTCTTGGACCTTCCGAACGGGATGAGGAGTTGGACGTGCTGGTTTTCCTGGAAGTCCTCGTTTGAGACCCTTGGGCGATCCTCGTTCATCGGCAGTAAGGCTTTCTTTTCCTTTGCTTGAGGATTGGGCAGGCCATGGTGATCAAACATTTTTGACCTCATCGCGACCATCTCTGGGTCGTTGCTCGTGAAGGCTTCCTTTATTGAGCTTTTTATCATTTCAGCCATGCCTTCACTGAAGCCCTTCTTATATAGCTCATCTTTATACCTCTGCTTGGACTTGTATGTGGCCGCGTCGGATTGCCACGACTCAACCGACTTCCAGCTCTTCTTTGACCCGACACCACGAACGCGGTCGCGGTGCTCGGGGGTTCCTAGGACCTCGGTGAGGAAGTTGTGGCCCCGGCGGACCACGATGTTGTCCTTAAGCTTTGCTTTATCCATCAAAGTCTTCTCGACGTCCTCGAGGTGGGGCTCGTTAAACTTGGTCGCCCCGGGCTTCAACCTCTTTGGAATGCGGGCCCTCATGTAGTCCTTTGCCCTTGGGTCGATGCCCTCATACGGATCTGGAACCCCGACAGCCTGTCTTGCTTATTCTTCTTGCTGCCACTTGGTACTATGACCGGCAAAGCCAGTCATGCCCATGTGGTGAGGATTCTTGTTCCTCTTCGCGAGCTCACTGAACTTAGCGCTCTTTTCCTCTGCTTCTTGCGTCTTCCTCATTTTGCAGAAAGCGTCCCACATGTGTGCCTTGACCATAGTGTACTTCAGCAGTGGCGACTTCCCCTTCTTCAGGTAATTTCTGGTCAGCATGGACCTGAAGTTGCGAAGCGCAGTCGACGCCACGTGCAAAGCCCACTCCCGGCACTTCTCCATGTCAGCTGAGGGCGAATATCTGAATCTCCTTGTCACCTCACCCCATACATTGTTTTTTATGTCAACCGGTATGTCGTGCCACTTGGGCCAAGTGATCTCCACCTTCTCCTTGGCTATACATGCCACTTGATTGTTGAACTTGCCAATGACTGTATCTGGAGCTATTGGGTTTCCCTCTGGCCCCACCTCATCGATGACATGCACCTCGTCTGCTTTGTCCAACTTCTGCCTCCCATGTTGTCCCCTCACCCTCTTCTGGCCCTTAGATTTGGACGAAGAGGTTGTCGTAGAGGGAGCGGGGGCTTCTTCCTCCCTGACCGCATCTTCATCCCTAAACTCGAGCTGACGAGGCACAATCGGCAGCTGTTGACAAGTGTCTCTTGCCTTTAGTTTTTCGCACGCATCATTGTACATGTTAGAAAGCCAGCATCTGGAGAAACCCTCGAAGTCGTAACTATCTCCTTCGTTCGCCCCCGGTTCGTACGTCGGATCGTTGTCCACCTTTGTACGCTGCTTCTTCGGCGGTGGAGTCACGGACGCACTGCTCATCAAGCTAGTTGACGAGGAGCTAGGGGTAGGGTCCCTCCACTCATTTGTTTTGTCTTCCGCCATTTCAGTTCTACATATACACATAGGTATATAAATGTGATCAGTTCAAAGCTTTTGAATAAAAAATGACACGTATAAGTTTTTGGCTCAGATTTGCCCCTAGGTCAACACATCACTGCTAAACTGGTTATTTGTAAAATACAAGCCATCCTAGTCTAGCAGCTGACTCAGCATAGAAAGTAGGGGGCAATTGATCATCATCGTCGCTGCCTCAGCATAGATAGAAGGGGTCACATCATCGCATTTGCCACTACCTCAACTTACAAGTTCGGAAAAAAGCATCAATGCAAATGCCATAGTACAGAGGAGTAGTACAATAGTAGAAGAGAGTAGTAGTATAGGGAGTGGAGAGTAGTATAGAGAGGAGTAGGGACATTTAGTTATGCCTTAGTTCATTCAGTTTGGTAGATGACATGGTCTCTATATATGTTCATTCAGTTATCCAGTTACAGAGAGGAGTAGTGTAGAGAGGAGTAGTACAGTAGTAGAAGAGAGGACTAGTACAGGGAGAGAGGAGTGGTACAGGGAGAGAGTACTACTACAAAGAGTAGTAGAACAGAGGACTAGTAGTAGTTTAGAAGAGTAGGAGTAAAGGCATCATAGGCAGCATATACAGTAGCATCACAGGGCATCATAGGTAGTGGCAAATGCATATAGTGTAAAAATGCATGAAATTGCATCATCGGCAAGAAAAAAAGCATAACTCAAAAGCATTACTGAATGAACATATCCCAAACTGAATGAACTAAGGCATAACTGAATGAACATATCCCAAATTGAATGAACATATACCAAACTGAATGAACTAAGGCATAACTGAATGAACATATATAGAGACCATGTCATAAAGCATTACTGAATGAACATATCCCAAACTGAATGAACTAAGGCATAACTGAATGAACATATCCCAAACTGAATGAACATATACCAAACTGAATGAATTAAAGCATAACTGAATGAACATATCCCAAACTGAATGAACATATACCAAACTGAATGAACACATACCAAACTAAATGAACTAAAGCATAACTGAATGAACATAGGCATAACTGAATGAACATATACCAAACTGAATGAACTAAGGCATAACTGAATGAACATATATAGAGACCATGTCTAATACCAAACTGAATGAACATATACCAAACTGAATGAACTAAGGCATAACTGAATGAACATATACAGAGACCATGTCATATACCAAACTGAATGAACATATACCAAACTAAATGAACTATATACAACAACATAACTGGATATCTGAATGAACTACCAAACCGAATGTCATATACAGAGACCATGTCATCTAGCATATACAAAGACCATGACTGAATAATCCATGAAAATGTCAACATAACTGGATAACTGACTGAATGAACAGAGACCATGACTGAATGAAACTGCACAACTGAATGAATGAATAGAGACCAAAACTGAAATCCAACAGAGACCAAGATAGAACTATCAGACAAGCCCATACTCTCAAACTATCAGACCATGATAGAACTATCAGAACATGAATGAACTATCAGATGAGGTCCTTGGCCATGAGATGAGGTAGGGGGATGAGTTAGGGTTACCAGGAGATGAGGTCTTTGGCCACGAGATGAGGTCCTTACCCACGAGATGATGTTTGGGGAGGATTTAGGGTAACCAGGAGACGAGCGCTCGCGGTGGTCCTTGGTGCCGCGGTGGTCGTCCTTGGTGCCGCGGTGGTCATCCTTGGCGCGCGGCGGTCGGCCTCGTCGAGCGGGGGAGGAGGATAGGGTGACGAGGAGGACAGGGCGAGGAGGAAAGGGGCGGTGGAGGAGGACAGCGGCGGCGGCGGCAATGGCGATGGCGGCGGAGGTATGGAGGAATTCGACAGCCCTTCGAGGTTGTCTGGACGACGCGCGAAGGACTAAAGTGCCCTTCGGGGTTGCGGGGTTTATATAGGCAGCCATTAACCGCAGCGGGCATCTTAAGTAGCCCGCTACGGTTAATATTAACCGCAGCAAGCTACTTAAGATGCATGTTGCGGTTAAACCGAATAACCGCAGCGGGCAAATTAAGATGCCCACTGCGGTTATTGATTCAGCAAAACAGTGGATTACATTGTTATTAATAATATTAACTTATTAATAAGTCAGTAACAAAACTTATTAACAACAATCATACCTTAGAAACAAAACTTATTAATAAGTTAATAATATTAACTTATTAACAATCATGTATTACAACGATGTGTGGCATATATATATGTATATACATCTGATTTTGGTGCTGGCGCTTTCACGGACCGCTTCTCACCATCGGGACAGGCCCAGGGCTTCATACCACTCTTGTTGCAACGGTCCTCGACGGCCTTGATCTTCTTTGCAAAATCGGTAAAAAGTTGGAGCTCTGCATAGTTGTTGTATTGTTTTGGGCTTTGGACCCCATCAGCTCCAACAATCCGCTGCTTTCCTGACACGACCACATGCCTCTTTGGGTCCTCCGCATAGATATAGTAGGCCACTTGCGCAACATTGGTTGCAAGTACCCATTGGTCATCTTTGTACCCGATACTTTTGAGGTTCACGGTGGTTAGCCCGAAACTGTCGACCGCAACCGCTTTGGGGTTTACCCATTGGCACCGGAAGACGGTTACTCATACGTCCTTGCCATAGTCAAGTTCCCATATTTCTTCGATCTGGCCATAGTATTGCGTCCTCGTGTTTGTGGCCTCGTCGACGCCCTCATATCGAACACCGCAGTTTTGTGCCGCGCTCTTCTTGTCCTTCTCTTTTTTGTGGAACCTGTACCCCTTCACATCATACCCTTGCCACGTCGTGATTTGGCTTGACGGGCCTTGCAGAAGCTTCTGCATGGTCTCCGTATCTTCATCATCAGGGCATCTTTCTAGGGGTACGTGTTGCTCTTTGAGCCAATCTATGAAACTGTTCCTGTGCTCATTCTGGACCCATGCCTCTGTGCGTTGACCGTCATTAGCAGCGCGGATCTCTTCTATGTGCCTCTCGACATATTTCTCCATGCTCACCAACTGATGAAGGATGTTGTAATGAGCTTGTTCAATCTCCTTGTATGGTATATCCATGTGAACTTTTCGGCCCGTGCACCCCATGCCCGCGATTCTGCCCTCATGCTGATGGACAGTCAACCCAATCGCCCTCCCATCTTTTATGTACCTCATACACCAGTTCACTGCCTCTTCGGTTGTGTACGCCTCAATCATTGAGCCCTCTGGGTGAGCACGGTTATGAACATATCTGTTGAGGATGGACATGAACCGCTCGTACGTCCACATCTCGTGCAGGTACACGGGGCCTAGTTGCTCGATCTGATCCACCATGTGCATCATCAGGTGTACCATAATATCAAAATATGATGGGGGAAAGCACATCTGAAGCTGGCAAAGGGTCTCCGCGATGAATTCCTTCAGGGCAGGGAGGCCAGCCTTACCGATGACCTTCTGCGTGATGCGGTTGAAGAAGTATGATATCCGAGTGACCACCATCTTCACGTACTCTAGACCGATAACCCTTATCACAATCGGAAGGAACACCGTCAGCATGATGTGGCAGTCATGTGCGTTGTAGCCGGTCAATGTGAGGTCTTTCAAGGAGACGAGGCTCTTGATGTTGGAAGAGAAACCGGTCGACACCTTGATACCCTAAGAAGCTTGAGCATAGCAGTCTTCTCGCCATGCCTTAGGTTGTAGGCCGCACCTGGAAGATCGACTTTACCATTATGAGGTGACCCAGGGTGAAGCTCCTGCCTGATGCCCTGGTTGACAAGATCCGTCCGTGACTTCAGACCATCCTTCGACTTTCCCGGGATGTCCAGCAGGACACCGATCATGCTATCAAAGACGTTCTTCTCGAGATGCATATAGTCGATGGCATGGGGTGTTTTCAGTGTCTTCCAATATAACAGGTACTCAAAGAAAATCGACCTCTTCTTGAAAGGAACAGAGGGGACCTGCGACGCTTCCTCTGTCGTGTCTCGCTTTCGCTTCCTCGTTTGTTTTGTCCCCTCCTCTGGTGGCTTCTTCTTCTTCCCAAACTCGATCTGATCAATATCCTTGACCATCTCATACACCTTTGGTCCCAACTAGTCTGTGCCGGTGGTTCACCCTATGGCTCGCCCTGATCATCGAACAATTGATTCATGACACTTCTTCTATATATGTGCCTTTTCGGAAGGAACCGCCTGTGCCTCATGTAGACCATCTTGTTCGATCCCTTGAAGTAAGTGTAGCATGACTCATCGATGCACATTACGCAGCCGGTCTTCCCTTTGATCTGCCCCGATAGTGAGAAGAGGCCGGGGTAGTCGGTGATGGTGACAAAGATGATGGCTTTTAGGGTGAACTTCTCCTTGAGGGACGCATCCACCATCTCGACCCCAACATCAAATAGCTCCTTCATTTCCTCCATTACCGGCTCGAGGAAAACATCGATATCGTTGCCGGGCTGCTTCGGTCCCGAGATAAGCATAGTCAACAGAAGATACCTGCGCCTCTGACACAGATGGGGAGGTTAGTTGTAGATGGTAAGTACGACCGGCTAGGTGTTGTGGGAGCTGCGCAGCTCGCCGAACGGATTCATCCCATCGGTGCTCAGCGCGAACCGAACGTTCCTGGGATCTTTGCCAAATTGCGGGTAGGCCTTGTTGAAATCTTTCCACTGCTGGGCATCGGAGGGGTGCTGCAGCATGCCATCGTCCTTCAAGCGGTCAGCTGATGCATGCCAGGACATGAGCTTCGCGTCCTCTGGGTTCCCAAATAGCGCATGCAGGCGGTCGATCACTGACATGTACCACACCGACAGTGCCGGACTTCTCCTCAACGTGTAACCCTCTTCTTCCTCGTACTGCTGATGAGCCGAGATGCGATTGGCTGCAACACTGCTCTTCTTGACACCCTTCTTCTTCTTCCTCTGACCACCTCGCAAGGCCTCATCGTCGTCTGCATCTACGCGACAGCCAGCATTTCTCTTGAAGCGACTGGCGCCATAGTGCAGACAACTCGTCAAATTCTCATACTTTGTGCCCCGATAGAGGATGCAGTGGTTAGGGCAGGCATCGAACTTTCTAAGCTTCATCGCCACTGGCCGGATAAGCTTCTTCGCCCGATACGTATTTGCTGGAATCTTGAGCTACTGTTTGACCACCCATGCCGAGCCTTCATCATCAACATGTGGAGGTTGAAACGGAGCACCATGCAATCCTTCCGACATTCCCCGCTGTCCTTATATAAAGGATCAAGTGACGCCTGCTTCATCTCTCTGAAATTTTCCAGCCACTTCGGGGAGCCATACACGACGTCGTCTTCGTCGATGTGGTTGAGTAAATCCTGAAACAGCTGAAGGACGGAAAGTGCTACCAGAAAGCGACCAGAGGGGGGTGAATGGGAGCTACAAAATCTCTTTTTAGAAACTTGTTGCCACTGTCCCGAGAATTACCCCGAGATCAAAACCTAGAGCTTGCGAGTGTCCACGACCCTAGATGTAGGGTGGATGCTTCCGAGAAGCACAGCGAGACACTACACACCTCTAGAAACCCAATGCAAAAATCGGAAACCAAAACCGACAACGAACGAACGAACCACGAATGAAAACGTGCGAGCTGCACTTGACTGGACTTTGGCCAGCGTCCGGTCAGTGGGCACCGGACGCGTCCGGTCAGGAAAAACCGATTTGGACCCTCACTGTTCACGACCGGACTCACTGGTGGTGAGCATCCGGTCAGTGTCCAAGCGTCCGGTTAGTTATCAAGCGAGCAGTGAACAGTGCGCTCGGTGAGTCCGGTCACGCAGTGACATAGCATCCAGTCAGTTCACAGAACCGATTTCGCTCGGCCTTCAACGTCCGGACGCACGGGGTCAGCGTCCGCTCAACCCGTGGCTAGCGTCCGGTCACCCCGAAATCGCTCGTTCGTCCACCGATTCAACTCGATCTCACCCAAAATGAAACCTCTAGGGTTCAAACTTGGTGAGAGGAGTCACAAGGAGGATAGTGAGCTACTCCTAGGAGATCATTGCTCGAACCTATCTCCAAATCGATGAATCGAAGAAATTTGGAGGAAAGAGGAGAAAAGTTGATCCAAAACGAAAACCGATCGATCTACTTGTTCATGAGGTTTGAGTTGAACTCCTTCAGTGAAAGTGATCACCTCACTTCAAAGAACAAGTTGATTCAAATGGTTTTGCAAACAGAGCAACGTAGAGAGAGAACGATCAACGGGAAAATCGTGGAGAAAACGAAGAACGCGAAGAACAAGTTCAAAACGCGAATCGAACCATGAATTGCCAGCCGAAATTCGTCCCCACGAGGAGACAACGAGATTACGGTCTCGTTTGCTCAAAAAGCAAATACATAGAGGTATTGTTCACCGTCTCTGCGGATCTCAGTAGCTACAGCAGGGAATAGGAAGCAGGAAACCCTAGAATGAAAATAGCAATGGCTAAGATAGTTTGGAGGGAGGGGAGGCCTCTCCTTATATAGCCTAATACACTTATTCCCCTTATACCCCTACTGCTAATTACAGAGCGAACCAGCTAAACCCTAGGGTTATTCTGGACCAACTCGAAGAAGATGTTGATCCGATGGCCACGCCCGCACAACTGGTAGCGTTGCCTCGACGCAACCTCACCGATTGCCGCCACGTGCCGCCACCGCTCTGCTTGTCCTTTTCCACGGACTCCGGCCCCGATTTTGTGGCCGAAACCGGGAAACCTGTCTTCACGACCAACCCCCAGTTTTGAGGCCCAAACCGGGAAACCAGCCGTCCATCGCCTGAGTTTTGTGGCCCAAACTCAGAAACCCACTAGCGCCCAGGTTTTGAGGCCCAAACCTGGAAACCATCCTCAGCCCGAGTTTTGTGGCCCAAACTCGGAAACCGGCCGCACCCAGGTTTTGAGACCCAAACCTGGAAACCGTCCACTCGGTGGTTTTTCTGTGGCTCAACCACCAAACCGAGCCGTAGAGGGGATGCACCGCCCGTGCACCCCGTCCACCGACACATGTCCCCAGGTCCTCGACCCGAGCAACATTGTGCCCCGCAAGTCTCTGCTCGTCGCTGTCCCAGGCTATCAGCCACCACAGCTGATCCTCAGGCCACCGGTCCCTCAGTCCAAGCCTCACGTCCTCCCTTCACCGCTCCCGGTCCATCGGCACAGCACGTCTCTACTTGACCTTCACCTTGCCTTCGATCATTGTATCCGTGCTCGACACCTACACAACACAAGCCAAAGAACATGCGCATCAAACCAGTTAACAATCACTCATCACTCGAGACTCGGCATACACCCATGTATCCGCAACAGCTGCACACATGCAGGGTCCTGCACCGTAGTGTCCTCAACATCTCCACCACCATCATTTGTCATATCCTGGAGTACATCCTCCACAACGATGTGGTCACGAGCACTACTGTCACTGAAGGCAGGCGCTACTGTTGCTGGTGAGACGTGCGCTTCAGGATCTTGGTTCACCGTCGTCGTCGACGCTGAGCTTACTCCAGATGCCGCCCTGACACTTCGATCGGAATCTCTCGCCGTGATGAGTCCACACCGTGTAATCCTCCATGAGACCAAAACGAATCAAATAAGATTGCATTGTGCCTTCATCTTTGAAGGCGGTCAGATTCTTGCAGCGATGACATGGACATATGATTGTCATCTGGTTCGATCTCTCACGGTCAGCTTTCGCAGTGGCAATAAACTTTCTCACTTCAACGAGATACCGCACATCAAGTACTTTATTGATCTTATACATCCATTCCGACCGGTCCATCGTAGTACCTGAGATCCTTAATTAATTACACACATCATGAATCACAAAAAAAAAGATGAATTAGAAAAAAAATATTATATTATTATATTTATGTTAAATTTAGGGACAGAAATAACGACGACAAATAAAATTAATGCATCCATGATGAACTTAGAGAAACAAATACCAGTTTTCTCTCTCCTACATGCTGAAACTAGATCTAAAAGGGGGCTAAAAAGAGAGAAAAAGAGAGGGGAAAGAGGCTGAAGATCATCTAGGTACCTCTTGTGGAGTACTTCTCCTCCAAATCAAACAAATAAACCTCAAAAACAAGTTATTTGGGACAAAAATTCGGCAAAACTTCTTCCCCCATTTTTGGTCTAGAGGAAGAAGATGATTGGGTTCTTTTTCTGCTGGCGGCGGCGGCTTAAATAGCTACGAATAACCGAAGCGGTCAACGTAACGGGCCCGCTGCGGTTAATCATCTTTAACCGCAGCGGGCTTCTTTACCTGCCCGCTGCGGTTAATCATTAACCGAAGAGGGCATATAAGGAAGCCCGCTGCGGTTAAAGATGATTAACCACAGCGGGCTACTTACGTTGCCCGCTGCGCTTAATTATTAACCGCAGCGGGCGCTTCGGCGGCCGACCGCTGTAGGCCGGCCACCGAATAACCGTGGCGGGCAAAAAGAGTGCCCGCAACGGAGGTCCTTTAGGCAACGCTGCACAAATTCCTTTTTTTGTAGTAGTGGTTATAGATCAGTTTTTTCTACACAATTTATATATAAAATTTTTATTCTTTCGTGTTTATATATAGAAGTTATGGTTTTTATGATTAAAAAAAATTAAAATAACATTTTCTTCGTTCATGTTTACATATTATTTATATATACATATATAATTTTTTAACGATTAAAAACTGAAAGAAAAAACATTGAAACGATGCATACACAGGTTTTAAACATGCACCACCAGTTAACCATCAGGAGCAAAGAACCACTAGGCCATCTAGGATTTCTTTATAATTGTAAAAAAAAAATTATCATCTATACGCTTAAGTTCGTGATCGGCAGAGCTGAAAGGAGTTGGCTTACCACTGTGATGCTAGATATGTTTTGTTATTCAGTACTGTCTGAATGACTTAAAATCCCATGCACATGTCCGGTTTATGACGCTACTACACAAATTTTAATAGTAGCGGGCAAAATGTAGTATTAACCAAGACGGGCATCATGTCCGCCTCAAACAAAAGGTCACGGTTAATCGTGATTTAACAAGACACTTCAAATGTCTATCTAAGTAAATTAAATAAAAAAAACAAAACCTATTGAAAAGCTCAGTGAGCACACCCATGGGCCTGTCGAGCCCATCCATGGGCTGCTGCCACCGTCGCTCACTGGATCCGCCATTGGGGTGTGTCGTCCACCGTCAAGCTGGATCCAGCCTCCACGGCGACAAATCCAGCATCCTTCTCGTCGGATCCGGCATTCCTGGAGCGCCGATGCCGAATGAGGAGGAGCGTTGACGCCTCGCCTGTGCCTGCCCTCGATCCGCCGGCAGAAGGCAGGGCCACCGATGAGCTCGCCGGATCTGTGCACCCAAGGCCAGATCCGCGAGCCCTGGGGTCAGATCTGGAGGTGGAGGTGGTGGGTATGGTGGAGGTTGTCGAATCTGTAGGTGGAGGTGGTGGAGGATGCCAACTTGCTACCGAAGGCTGCACCGTCACTAGAGGTCATCCCGTCAAGCATCGTTGTGTGTGGAAGATGGGCACGCCGCTGCTTCGAGCCCATGCCGTCGGGTGCCGCCGTAGGAGGCGCGCTGCGATGCGCTACTGTAGGCCCGTCTCCACGTGGGGAGGGAGAGGCAGCATGGGGGAGAGAGGAAGGGGCTCGAAGGAGATGGAGGGGTGGCGCGACGGAGAAAGGGAGTCAGCGGCGTGGGGAGAGAGGGAGGGGCGCATAGGGGAGGGGGAGACAGGTGACTGGGTGAGGCTAGAATCCTAAGTGTTGATATTTATATAAGCCCAGTAGAAAGTTGTATTTGGATCTTGGCTGGGTCTCGACCATATTAACAGAGGTGGGCCTTATATATGGCCCGCCTCTGAAAATAGAGGCATTTTTGGAGACAGACACTTGTAAGACCCGCCTCCATAAATGGATTTTAGGAGGCGGTTGTTTTTTAACCGTCTCCATAAATCCATTTTGCGGGACAGTTATATGTAACTGCTTCAGTCAATCCTAAGTATTAACCAAGACGATTGGATTTTGCAAATACCTCCTAAAATAAAATGGTACCATCTTGCAAAATCATTTGTATAGTAGTGTCACTTACGTTTCGTATATATAGTTCTCTATAAAATGGTGAATTAGTTAATGTCTTGCATACATATATATATGCCAATTTTATCCTAGACTGGTTTGATGGAAACTATATTGCATAGGAACACTCGGTGATTCAGTTTGCAGCATTTAGTGAGGTACAATGTACCTATTAAATCAGAGGCTGTCACAAAATTTTGATAGAAAACTGCGTGCTTAATTAGTTTCATCTGTAGTTTTAGAGTAGCATTCTAAAAAGTTTCAGAGTAGCAATCTGTATAGATTCACAACCTGAACAAGAGCTAGCAGTCATACAAACTAGCTTTAGCAGATGCGTGTTGAGTTCCATGTCAAGGAGGAGAATGTATTACTAACTGCTACTGGATCTACACTGCAGTTCGATATTGGTTTCACCAAACTACAGGTCCTTAATGGGGTCGTATCTTCTGAAATTTCTAGATGCTGTGTCCAGTCTAGATGCTGCAGTGCACCATCAGGTTGCAACTTCACCTACTAAGACGAGACCATTAGGATCCGGCAGAGGCGGATCCACCAGTACGGCGAGCTGTGGCAGCCGCCACATCTCCCCGCCGGTGAGCAACTATGCCCTCTTCGGACCCTGGCAGACTGCAGCCATGTCTGAGCTCTGCTTCTTTGTTTTTTTTCACGGGAACGGAGGAAAACGATTTGTCGCTGTCGAAGCTTCCGGGAGTGTGGACGAGCGAAGCGTTACACAATTGGCCTACTGGGCCATGTGTGCACTTGCGTGATGGTAAGCCCACTCAGGCGCAAGTTGAAAGGCTTATATTAGGGAGAAAAGCTTCAACGTTATTTCTGACTTGACGATTCAGTTCCTCTACCTCTCACCGTCCGGTCATTCGCTTCTACCGATGAGGCCATGGACGATTCCTGACCGGCGATCTCTCCACCAAGGCCGCCTACTTCATCTCACCATTCACCACCACATCTAGGATGGACGGCAACAGAGTGATGCTGCAGCACATGAGGGCAAAAAAAAAAAAAAAAAAAAAAAACAAAAAAAAAACAAAGGGTGAGTATACTTGAGCCATCCAATTATAAATTTGATTCTCGTGTAGCAGTTTGGTATTTAGCTGATGGTTTAGACTTTGATTTACACCGTTCTTCTGTAACCGCGCTCTAGAAAAATATTATATCAGAGTGTATGAAAATGAAATACAGGCTAGAAAATATTATAGCGCGCTCTAGCACATGAGACCTGCTCTAGAAAAAAAATTATAATGGTATTTATGGGATTGTGACGTGCTTTACATATACTCGTATACAAATATATTGATATTTTATCATATTATAATATCTCTTTTTTTCTATACAATTATTCATCGCATAAAATTAGTAGTACAAAGTTCGTCATAGATGAATTTTTATCCTGGATCTGCTGGGATCAAGTCCGCTGGCTTCAACACTATAGTAGTTCCGTTCTTATCGCGGAAGGACTACTTTCTTGCATAGGTTTTCACAAGGTAGAAATTAGAGGTCATAGTTTAGAGTAGAAGTTTTAAGTTGCCTAATTCACCCCTTTAGACATCATAGTCCTTTCAATTGGTATTGGAGCAGGTTGACTCATTTGTGGACCTTTGGCTTCACCGCCGTTGAGCCGACGCTAGCTATTGAGAGTGGTTGGATGAATACGTCTAGTCCTCTGCACATTTACGACACAAACTTCCTTACTATAGTGCTAGAATAACTTGCTACCTAGAAGCGGTTGATCTAGGTGTGTTTGGAGAGTCACCCGCGATGGGATGGAACCCCCTAAGAATCCCAACAAGCTAACCGCGAGTGATGAAAAGAAAATTCATCTTAATACTAGAGCTAAAAATTATTTGTTTGAATCTTTAGCATGTATGATTTTAACCAAGTTTTTATTTTACAATCATCTCATGAAATTTGGTTAAAATTCCATGAGCTCCATGATGGAACAAGGAATGTTCGTGAGCAAAAACATCATCTAGCTAGAACAAGTTATGATTCCTTTAAAATGAATGATAATGAGCTTGATCCTGACATGTATCCTTGTTTGAATCTAATCATAAATGAGCTTAATTCTATTGGGATTACAAAGCTAGGTGATGCAGATATTGTGAGGAAGATCATCTCTGTGCTACCAAAGAACAAGTATGCAACCATCATCACCGTCCTCCATAACATTAAGACGTGAGCACCATGACCACTGCCATTGTCATTGGCAAATTGGTGGCATTTGAAATGTCATACAAGATGGATCAAGAAGAAGCCACTTCATCAAGCAAAAGCATAGCTCTCACATGTGATGAGCACAAGAAGATGAAGGGCAAGAAGCAAGTTGAGACAAGCTCAAGCTCAAGCTCCTCAAGTGAAAATGAGGAGGAAGAAGAAGAAGATGATGATGATGATGAATCAAGTGATGATGATCAAACCTCCACCTCATCCAACTCCTCCTTAGATGAAGAAACAATCAAGCTAGTGCATGGGGTGGAGAGAATGATTCGCAAGCTCAATGTCAAGGGTGTGCCCATCACAATTGAAGAAGAGAGCAAAAAAAGAATGGATGCTATCGATGTGGCAAGAGAGGGCACTTTGTGGAGGATTGCCCAACACAAAATCACACACCCAAAGACAAGAAAAAGAAGGGATGCAAGGCCAAAGCCCTCACCACCATCAAGACATGGGATGATTCATCAAGTGAAGATGAATCCCAACACAAAAGGCACGACCGCAAGCATTCATCATCAAGCTCCTCACATATGTGCCTTATGGCATGAGTTAACAAAAGTCCTATCTCTAGTGATATTGATAGTGATAGTGATGATGAGATACCTACTTATGATCAAATTATGCTAGATAATCTCAATTATGCTAATACTTGCACTAGTCAATAAAAGAAAGTAAATGCTTTAAAATAAAAATTAGATAGTTCTCAACAAGCTTATAATGTTTTGCTTGATCAATATGAAACTTTTTCAAACCTTAATGTTGAGCTATCTAATAAAATTGAAAAACTTGAAGATAGTGCAAGCACATGTGAAAGCACAATTAGTGATGAGCAACTTATAAAGAAAAATGAAAAACTAAAAGAAAAGTTAGCTAGCACACGAGATGCCTACACAAGTTTGCTTACCAAAATGAAAATCATGTTTATTCTACGCTTGGCTTGATGCTTTTAGTTAATCCCTGATGTAAATACTTTCTTATCTTCCTTTGTATTTATAAAATTTGAGGCACTGTGGGGATCTCCCCCACAGTCTTTTCCGTTCAAAAAAATGGAAATCATGTGCAAACATTGTGATGATGTAACTAACAAAGTTGCCAATCTTGAAACCATCGGAGCAAATCCCACATCAGCACCTAAAATTTCAAACTCAATTTTTGATACACCTAAAAAGGATGTCTATACTTCTTGCATTGATTTACTTGATTTAGACTCACCCATGTGCAAACAAGCTTGTGTTGAGGATGTGATTGTAGAAATATGTACACAAGAAGTTGCAATGGAAAATGTGCTACTAAGGCAAGAAGTGGCTCGCCTCACCATGGACTTGACTCAAGCAAAAGGCAAGACGAAACAAACCCAAACTCATCAAGGTAACACCATCAAGGGAGTGAAGAAGCTTGATGAGGAGCAAACTGTGGTTTGTTACGTTTGCCATAAGGAAGGCCACAAGTCCTATGAGTGCAAGGTGAAGCATAGGGGAGAGGAAAAGAAGAAAGAAAAGAAAAGGCAAACAAGCAAGCTCTCCAGCACCCACACCAACAAGATAAACAAGAAGACCTCCACACCTTAAATTTTGAAGAAGAAGAAGAATGACAAAGTCATGGCCATCAAGGTGATCAAGCAAGCCAACAATGGGGCCAAACACATTTGGGTGCCTAAGGACATCATCTCAACCATGAAGAGCACCAAAAAGGTTTGGATCCCAAAAAGAAAGTGAGTAGCCAAATGGACTACGGGGAATTTGGAGACTTGGTAAAGTTTGGGTGCATATCATGAGATACATCATATTGGATCATGTCATTCCAAGTGTGTTAGTGAATACTATGGACCCAAATTCCCCTTCCCATGTTAGTTAACTAGATTTAAATTCTTGTAATTTCCTTTAGCATCTAGTTCCTTTCATTGCCTAGGTTTGCATTTGCATATTTAATCCTTTGTCATGCATACACTAGGCTTATCATACGGTAGGTTTGCTCGGTATCACTCTTATCCTTGGAACAAACCCATATGGTTTAATTTGTTTAGGAGCACGACACATAGCTTCTCTTGTATTTATCTTAGATGTGTCAAAGTCCAAATAGTAGATAAACTATCCCGATTATTATCTTCAATTGGTGTCACATTTCAAGTGATGTCAACTTCAAAATGGTAGTTTGACCTCACAAGTCAATGCAATGTGCATGTCTCCTATAAGTATTTCAAACTTGTATGCACATTTTTAGGGGGAGTTTACTCTACAATTTAGAAGCTTTGAGACTAACACTACCTTTAAATTTATCATGTGTGTAGTAGTCTCATTGCAAGGAAAATGGAGTCCCTAGAGATAAGCATCATGTGTGATGACATTCCAGTTGGTATCTACATGTGGTATTCCTAACCAATATCGCTATGTTGATTTTAATTTGGTAACCTTATATGATTTCTCGATGCATTATAGGATATACTCCGTTGTGCATTGATTTGCCGGTTATGCATATGTTTTGCCATACACTATATGTATACATACACTTAGGGGAAGTTTAGTTTTTGTAATATGAGAGATGTTTTCTGATCAATTCCCACTATGCCAGAAACTGTTATCAGTGACGTCACGTTCAGTGACTCAAAAAAGAAACATGTCACTGATAGTTTATTAGTGACGCGGGTTAACAACACGCGTCACTGGTTAGTTGTTACCTATGCTCTAGGAATAAGACGCGTCACTAATAACAACATATCAGTGACACTTCAACCGAAAATGCATCACTGATAATAATTGTGACGCATATTCCCTAGGCGTGTCACAGATAGATGGACGTATCAGTGACGCGGTTTAACAAAACGCGTCACTGATAACTAATGTGACGCGTGTTGTATATACACGTCACTGATTTGTAGAGATATCTGTGACTCATATTGTAAAGTCGCGTCACAAATAGTAAATCACCAATCTCAATGCATCCTTATATTTTCTCTTTCATCTCTAGTATGCACGTACATGTTCCTGGAAAAAAGAGAAAATTTCCCCATTCTCACGCACAGGCCAAAGTCGCCACCGCCGTAGCTCCGGTTCCTGGCTCCGGCAGGCCGCCACCCCTGCGACACCTGCAGCTCGGGTCGGAGGCAGCCGCCATGCCCAGCCCGGTGGAGTCCCATCCCCGCATCGCCTCCACAACTTGTCGTGCGTCCAGGTAGCTCCGACGTTCACCGTCGTCCTCCTCGCGCGGCACCTCTAGCTCCGGCCCACAGCACCTGCAGCTCCAGCCGGAGGCAGCCCGCACACCCAGCTCGGTGGAGTCCCAACTGCGCATCGCCTCCGCACGTCCAGGCAGCTCCGGCAGTCACCGCCGCCCTGCGCGTCACCTGCAACTCCGGTCGGAGGCAGCTGCCCAGTTCCGGCGCCCACCTGCAGCTCCCACCGTGGTACGTGCAGCTTGAACCAGAAGCAGCCCCACCCCGACATTTTTTTTCTTTGAAACATAATGACTGTTTGCTGAAAAATTTGCAGACCCCTCCAAGTAATCAGTTTTTGGATTTTCAGATCCCTCCAACATTCAATACTGAGCGGGAAATTAGTGTCTAAAATTTAGAACTTTTCGACTATTTTTGTAGGAGTGGATTGGACATGGAGTCATGATGAGGCACTGGTTAAAATTTCAGCAGTTTTGGATTTCAAAATTTGCTTGCAAAATAAATAGCAGGTGTGCATTTGTGTTTATTTTCAGTATCACAACAGCTTGAAATTAGATTTGGTTTTGGTTTCTTCTCACTGATTCAGTTGTGTTTATTTTCAGTCACTGTCTAATGTCAACCCTATTATTTTCTCTGTTTCTGGCTGCAAGTTTCAGGACATGACAAAACAACTATTTAACATCTATCAATAGTAGCAACTTTGTGTCAGAGTTTTCAGGTTTGCATTTCATACTACTTTCTACTGTTCTTTTTCTCTTTAATGCAAAATACTTTTCTATCTACAATATTCAGCTTGAGTATCCTATTATAGCTAGTCATTGTTTTCTTTGGCTGTTAGTATTGTGGTCAAGTTTAGTTCATGTACTAGTTCAATTTCAGGACTGTACTATTCAAATAATTTATAGTATTTTCATGGAAGGATTAGTTGATTTCATTTGTTTTCATACTTTTGTAGACTACTATGGAGGATCGGAGCTGGATGTCTCTTCGCAATCGTGCATGTGCTGAGTACTTAGATGGTCTGAAATCATTCATACGTATTGCAGAGGCGGATATGTTGAATCAGCACAAGACAACTATGTGGTGTCCATGCACTGATTGTGAGAATCAAAAGCAGTACTCGAGTTTATTATCACTCCATGGCCACCTGATCACCCGAGGATTCATGAGTGACTACAGATGTTGGAACAAGCATGGAGAAGAAGGAGTTAATGTTCGAGACTTGCAAGCTAGTCATATGGACCAAGGATTCTCAGATAACCTACATCAGGATGATGGAACTCATGCTGCTTGTGAGGACATTGAGGAAGGGCCCTTTTGCATCCCAGATCTCACTGATGACAAGCTAGTACTGCCAATTATGTCCAAAGGCAGAGGATCTCGAGGAGATGGTGTGTGATTCCATGGGGTTTGATGAATATACTGAGGTGGAGTTGAAGAAGTTGAAAAAGTTGGTCGTAGATATGAGGACGCCGCTCCATCAGAGCTGCAAGGAGAAGTATACAAAGTTGTTTGCTACTCTCAAGCTTCTCCAATTGAAGGCGACACATCATTGGACTGATCGGAGCTTTGATGAATTGCTACATCTATTGGAGGACATGCTGCCCGAGAAGAATGAGTTACCCAAGACCACATATGAGGCCAAAAAGATTGTTTGCCCTATGGGATTGGAGGTTGAGAAAATCCATGCTTGTAAGAATGACTGTATCCTATAGATGTTGTTGTGCATGCAATAGTCCAAGTGGAATATATACATCAGGGTTATGAGGAGTATGTGTTGCAGCCACCCCCTAATGATGATACTAAAACACATGGACAAGCTCTACTACAGAGAATACAGTGGAGGAGGGGTTGCATTCTAGTCAACCGTGCAATTGAGACAACCCAACCCTCCCTATTTCAACCAAATGAGACCACAAATAGTGCCAAGAGTGCTTCGAAGGGCACTAACGCTATTATTTCTACAAAGCTACTTTGTGGAGCCAATTCAACTCCTTCGAATCATCAATCTCCTGCCACATCTGATGGAACAAAGAGTGTGCCAAAGGAGCCTAATGCAACCAATCCTTCAAAAAATCCAAAGAGCTCAGACAATGAGGTTGTTGCTAACACTAAGCTATCCACACAGCCAAAAATGGGTACTGAGGTTGTTGGAAGGAATGCAAGGCCACCCATGCAACACAAAGGGGCTACTATGGCTGCTGGAGAGAGAGTGGAAAACAGCAACAACAACAAAAATGGGCTTCTAAGTACAAATGTGGCCAACCATTTCTCCCAAGAATGGACCTCAAGGAGGTAGGACCTGGATGTACTACTGTTCATGCTCACTACATGAAAGATTGTGTGCACAATAAGAAGAGTGGGATAATGGTTAGGTTCAAGGGTAGTTATATGTTGACCTCATCAGATTTTGAGGTTGGGCTTGTGAGATACAATTGTCTACATGACCTCTTCAACTTTGGCGCATTGGATTCCTCGCTTCTTCAGTTGTGGACACTGTAAGTACATACAAATCTATATACTTTACTTTTGTTGCCCCATGGTAGAAGAACAGAAATGGGCTCAAGCTTTGTATTTATACAACAGTAGTAGATTACAACAGGAGATGGACATAGAGTCTGTGGGATACAGAGGCTATTTTTTACTAATTTCTCTGGGCATATCCCTTTTAGTCTCTGTACTCATTTTCTCTACATGTTCTTTATTGATTTTAGATCACTGGTTGTGGAAGCTAAGGCTAAGGACATTCCTATGGGCTATCTTGATCCACAAATGATGTCCCTGGGCAACATAATTGATAGAAAGATTGTTCTGCAGTATGTGCAAAAGGCTTTCAGCAAGTATACCTCTAAAGACTACATAACATTTGCCTACAACTCCGGCAACTTAGCTAGTGATCATTGGGTCATCGTGATAGTGATTAAAAAGTGGAATAAGGTCATATATCTTGATTCCAACAGATCTGGAAACCATGATTTCAGCACATTAAAATTGTTGATTGATGAGTGAGTTCTTATTGATATTCCTATTGACTTGTTTCATCTGTCATTGAACGTACATGATGAGTCATATATGTTGGCTACTCTCTTTCATGTAGGGCTTTTGCAACACACACAAGCAAGATGAAAGACAGACCATAGCCATTGATGCATGCTACTAAATATGCGGTAACCATTGACTTGTGATCAAGTTTCATTTTCAAATGATTGTGTATTCTCATCTAATTATAAAGTGTATTAATTCTATATATATTTGTTGCAGTGCCAACAACAATCTTCTAGCAAGTTATCTGGCTTTTATGCAGCACACCATTTATTTTTAGCCATGCAAAAGATAAGCTTGGAATACCCTGAGGTATCAACATCTACTCTAATTAATTAAGTGTACATGTGTTGCTGGTCATTTCTCAACTTCTTATATTAGTTCATATGTGGACCCATGCATTCAGATCTGATTATGACTATAGGAATAGAAATACACTAGAACACATGGATGGTTAATTATATGTAGTCACCATGGCCAATTCTGATGGGTGATGGCTCTCATGTGTAGTTTTAGATTAATAATTACACTAGTGCCCAATTTGGAATCTTAACATATATAGAATATTAGTAATTTAGTAGACAAGACATTACTGTCATTTTCCAAAGGCCCTTCTCATGTAGACAAGACAGCCAATCTAGAGGTTCCATGCAATCTGATAGTTGTTGCATATATACTGCTGTCTCCATAATCACAAAGGCTAAAAAAGGGGCAGCACAATCGTCTTTTTTCGGTCGAGACTAACCATATGCTCTTTTTTTGGCAGGAGGAGGACCCGTCGGAGGGACTCGGCGACCCCGATCATCTTCGTCGGTGTTGCGGGTCTGCTTGCACCGCGTCGTGTCGCCACTGCCCCGACTCACCACTGCCCCGCTACCCTGACCTCACCGACACCTTAGGTATAACCCCTATATCGGTATCCTTAGGTATCTGGTCTTTGGTCGCGTAACCTAGTTAGACGTCTCCCGTTCGAAAGAGATACAGTCTTAGATATTCAGACCTTTGCATATCTGCGACCGTATCTCTTTCGGATTATCCACGTATTTTGGACAGCCCGCAGATGCGTAGATGAGCTAGTTTCCATGTTCTGCTCCTGTCAGAGTCAGAGTTTCGGCACCACCTCCTCGTTGTTCTCCGGATACACACTCTCCCTGCCAGGACGTGTATCGGGAGAACAGCGAGGAGGTGCTGCCGAAATTCTTTCTCGGGTAGGAGTAGAACATGGAAACTAACTGTTAACACTGGATTTTGGTCAACATTGAGAAGATGACAGGTGGACCCAACGAGCAGTGAGAAGAGCATTCAGTAGACGGTCAAGCGGTCGGTTACTCCATTCAGGAAATAGATATGGCAAGAGAAGCCAATCATGAGGATAATCGACCATGACCGTGACAGATTAAACGAGTATTCAAGAAGCAGAGGGTTCTGATCTCATTGGCCAGGAGTTGGATTTGGTGGCGTTGTGATGTGGCAAGCATGCAAAGAAGGCAATATATATAAAACATGCACATCTCGACGTCTACTTCTATATTTAGCATGAATGGCTTCACGATGAAGGAAAGGCTAGAAGACGGCATGCATGTCCAGTGTGTGGAGATGGACGTATAAGGCATTCGGCAAGTATCCATGCGGTCGGCTAGTTTCCAAGGATTCGGCAACTGCTCATGCGGTCGGCTATTTTGAGAAAAGGGAGTTTCCATTGAAACGACGGAAGCGAGAGCCGATCGGGCAACAAAATTGCGACAATTAAGGCAATGATGATTTCGAAAGGAGTTGAAGGCCAAGAATATTGTATTTTCCTTTAATATTTCATAGTCGTGTTCTCTTAAGACTTGTATTGCGTCCAGGGTATAAATATAAACCCTTGGCTATTGTAAAAAGTGTTCACAACCATATCAATACAAACCGGCTCCGTGTCACCTTCGAGTCCTTAGTCGTGTCATCGAGTTCTTCCAGAGGAATCATCGATCTGTCGACCTCCGTAAGTACCGACAACCTTGCTATCATATCTAGTATCATGCGGTGGATTTAGATATGATGCAAGTAGTCTCGTATGTTAAGCTTAGTATCGTGCGGCGGATTTAAGTTTATGACGGGAACTTTTTGCTTATGCCTTGTATCATGCGGCAGATTAAGTCATGAGTAAAAATAGTTATCGGCTCTATTAGATTTGGCAGATCTAATAGATTCATTAAGTTATCATGTGTTATATGTTTTATTTAGTTAATTCTTGTAACACTCTTTTGCCCAATCTAGATTGATCTTTGTTCGGCCTTGTCGCACGAGTTTGCTTGTGCTCTCTTTTAATCATAAGATCATGATGGCCGAATCAACTTTCAATCTAGATTGTCATATATTGTGGGTTCATGCATATCAATCATGGTTGGGCTTTGATGAAACTAGGTGTCGTGCGGAAGATGCAGGTTTTAGATTAGTTTAATTGTGCTTGTTTGTTTGTTCCTTCTTCATAGACCCCAATTCGGCTGGTTTGCCGATTTTGGTTAAGCTTACACGAGTAATGAGCCTTTATAGATCTGTTCAAATACATGCATGCTTTTAGCTTGTTATAATTAGATTGTATCATGTGGTGGATTAATCTAATTATAAGAAGTGGTGTAGACTTATAGCAAGTGGTATCATGCGGTGGATTAGCTTTGCTTGAGTTTACGCCTGACCGGTTTATGAAGACTAAACGTGCGACAGATTAGTTGGATTAGCCTATGCATGTGTTATTTGAATAGATCTATATTTGCAAGTTACATGTTTATAATATCTTTAATTTGTTCAAGCATGTCTTTCTTTACATATGCATTCGATAGTTAATATGGTTTACATGCTCTGTTCTCATATTAGCCGAATGACTTTATAAACATGCTCTGTTCTATAGCTGTGTGCCGTCGTGATTGGCTTCCAAAGCCGTACATATGGAACTGTCTGGTTTTATCCGGCATGTTCCAAAGGTATTCTCATAGTTTTTTCCCTTGTTGGTTTTCAGGTCAAACCGACTGGCACGTCTCCGGATTCAGCACATTCCGGGCACCCGATTGAAGCTAGCTTTTCGGCTTGCTGTGTGCTTGGCGTGAGGTGTCACGTTTTGCGTCAACACTAACCCATCTGCGCATCCTCGGGTGGGATTAGGACCTATCCTTCACCTATTAGATGGTAGGAACGCCGTGTAGATGCAATTGCTGATTTTATTACTCGCTTACATATGTATATGCCAGAGGATGGATAACCGTGACTGGATGTACACGGGCCACGCAAGTAAGAGCACAGAATGGGTTACTAAGACCAATGCTTTCTTAGAGCAAGCGTTTGGTCCGGCTGCTAAAGGGTCGAGTCGGATGCCGTGTCCCTGCAGCAAATGTGGGAACAAGAAAAGAAAATATAAGAATAACGTGGGGGTAGATCTTTACAAGTACGGATTCATTGAAAACTATACTTGTTGGGTCCACCATGGTAAAGCCGATCGGATTAGAGAGGAGGTGGTGAGACAATGCCTTGAGGAGTATGATGGAGATGCCGGGGTAGCAGACATGATGGGAGACTTTCAAGAGGCACAATTCGGTGAAGGATTGGAGGAGCCATAGGACACCGCAAAGGCGTTCTACGACATGATGTCTTCGGCACAGAAGCCCCTTCATGAAAAGACAATGGTTTCACAACTTGATGCCATTGGACGCCTAATGGGGTTCAAGTCGCAGTATAGCTTGAGTCGAGATGCCTTCGATGGCATGTTGGCAATTTTGGCCACCCTGTTGCCGGAGGGTCACATTCTGCCGAAGAACACGTACGAGTCGCAGAAACTTCTTCGTGCACTTAAGATGCCGTATGAGCAGATCCATGCTTGTCCAAAAGGGTGCGTCCTATTCAGGTATGTGGAGGTAGACCATGGAGATGGCAAGAAAGAACAACTTAATATCCCCGAGATGGTCCTACGGTACCTTCCTTTCATACCTAGGATCCAACAACTGTACATGATAGAGGACTCTGAGAAACAGATGACATGGCATAAGAATGGCAAAAGACACAATCCTGACAAGATGGTACACCCATCGGATGGTGAAGCATGGAAGCACTTCGATGCCATGCATCCTGGCAAAGCTATGGAGGCTCGAAATGTACGTGTGGCGCTGGCAACAGATGGGTTCAACCCGTACGGAATGATGGGGGCCCCGTACACTTGTTGGCCTGTGTTCGTGATCCCCCTCAATCTCCCTCCAGGTGTTATGTTTGACCCTAAGAACGTATTCTTGTCGCTGATAATTCCTGGACACCCGGGGAACAATATGGGTGTGTTCATGGAGCCTTTGTTGGATGAATTGTTCGAAGCTTGGGAAAACCCGGTACTGACATATGACCGAGCAACATAGAAGAACTTCAAAATGCATGTGTGGTACCAGTACTCCCTGCATGACTTCCTGGCATGCTTATTTAGCGCTTGGTGTGTTCACGGGAAGTTCCCATGCCCAATATGCAAGGCAGCTGTGAAGTTCACTTGGTTGAAGAAGGGAGGCAAGTATTCTTCATTCGACCAGCATCGTCAATTCTTGCCTCTTGACCATCCGTTCAGACGTGACATCAAGCACTTCAGGAAAGGTGTTCAAGTCACCAACCTCATTCCTCAGTTCAAGAGCAGTTCTGAGGTCCGTGCCGATATAGAGGCTCTGAAGTTTGATAAAGACAACGGTCATTTTTTCGGGTACGGAGAGGAACACATGTGGACCCATATATCGGGCTTGACTAGACTCCCCTATTTCAATGATCTTCTTTGTCCGCACTACATCAATGTAATGCACACAGAAAAGAATATCGCTGAGGCACTCTTTGCAACACTCATGGACACAGAAAAGTCAAAGGACAACGTTAAGGCTAGACTGAACCTGCAAGAGATGTGCGATAGACCAAAGCTAGTGATGAAGGCGCCTGGTGCTGGCAAGAAATGGAAAAGAGGTCCGACCGATTATATATTGAAAAGAGACCATAGGAAGAAAGTACTACAGTGGATCCAGGCATTAAGGTTCCCTGATGGGTATGCGGCGAATCTGAGGAGGGGAGTGAACTTGTCTACTATGCGAGTGTTAGGGATGAAGAGTCATGACTACCACATATGGATCGAGCGGCTCCTTCCTGCGATGACCCGGGGATACCTCCCCGAGCCTGTGTGGCGCGTGCTGGCAGAGTTGAGCTATTTCTTTCGCCAGCTTTGTGCCAAGGAGCTATCTTATGACGTGATTGCTAACCTAGAGGAAGTGGCACCTGTGTTGATCTGCAAGTTGGAGATGATCTTTCCACCCGGCTTCTTCCTGCCGATGCAGCATCTGATTTTGCACCTACCGTACGAGGCACGGATGGGGGGGCCCGTGCAGTGCCATTGGTGCTTTCCAGTCGAGAGATGTCTAAAGGTTCTTCAGAAAAAGTGTAGAAATAAAGCCAAAATAGAGGCTTCCATGGCAGAAGCATTTATTCTGGAGGAGGTGTCGAACTTCACAACAACATATTATAAGGATAACCTTCCTAGCGTGCACAATCCACCCTCTTGTCACAACGTCGACGAGAGTTTATCGAACCTCAGCCTTTTCAAAGGCCAACTCGGAAGAGCAAGCGCATCGAGGACCAAGATGTTGCGGCATGATGAGTGACACACTATCATGTTGTATGTGTTGCTGAACCTTGACGAAGTGACTCCTTATGTGCAGTAAGTTCTCAATGAGCTTGTTACATGTGTCACTATCTTCAATCTATTGATTCGACCTCCTTGTTTTTAAGGAAATTTATTGATGAATACTGGAGAGAGGATAGGGAACCTTCCTCTGAAGAACAAGACCATCTTCTCAAAAATGGTGTGCCCGATTTCATTTTGTGGTTTAGTACGAAGGTACCACCCAACTAACCTTGTATTTCATTTCATTTCTTGTTTTATTTCATGAAACGATCTACCTTGTCTCAACTTACAGGCCCGCACAGATGCGGAAATGATGGATGAGTTGAAACAGGTTGCCAATGGCTTCGACTATAGGGTCAAGTCATTCACCGTTTATGATGTGAATGGCTATCGCTTTCACACAAGCAGCTACGAGCAGAGTCGGCCCAATCGAAAGACCACGAATACCGGAGTTCGTACGCCCGACACTGATGAGCGCGACTATTATGGCATAGTCGAAGAAATATATGAGCTCAACTTTGAGGGTACCAAAGCTATTATTCCAGTGGTATTCAAATGTCATTGGTTCGATCCTGATGTCACGAGAAGAGCCCCTGAGATTGGGCTAGTCGAAATTCGACAGGACACCGTTTACAAGGGAGACGATGTCTATATTGTGGCTCAACAGGCCACACAAGTTTATTATCTCCCATGGGCGTGTCAAGAAGACGACAATCTTATGGGTTGGTACCTTGTGCAGTTAGTATCGCCGCGCGGTAAAGCGCCTCTCCCAAACGATGATGACTACAACTTCGACCCAAACACATATAACGGAGAGTTCTTTCAACCTGAGGGGCTAGAAGGGAGGTTTGACATTGACATTTTTGAGCTGATGGACATGGAAGAAGACGATGACAATGATATTGATGAGGACGAGGGTGATGAGGTGCACAATGCCAAGGACTTAAGAATGCTTGAGCGATTACAGTTTGGTGGTGACATTGATGAGAACGAGGGTGATGAGGATGATGGAGATGACGCCGATTGTTTCGACAATATTGACAGTGATGACGACACACGTGTGCCACGAGCCAACACACGAGGGGCACTAGCCACTGACAATCGCGGAGATAATTTTTAATTAATGTAATGCTATATTGTTATAATTATTTTGCAATTATGTTTCGTTCATTTTGTATCTCTTTATAAATACTTATCATTTATTTATGCTAATTGATTTTCTCTTTGCAATGGCAGGCACTCGATAAAATGCCGGGCGGAAGGCGGCAACAGCGACGGGTCAACTCGCGCTACCAGAGGTCCAGCTCACCATCCACCGCAGCTGAGGAGCCGTCGACGAGGAGGGCGAGGACCGGCCGCCCCCGCGGACGTCCTAGGAGGGAGCCGACTCCCGACCCGACTCCCGGCCCGGCGCAGACCTCCTCGGACGACGACCAGGGGGACGCCAGAGGGACGACCAGGAGGACGTCGGATGACGACACCACTTACTCAGAGCGTCGCTAGGGGGACGAGATCGTAGGTGCCTCAGGAGGGGGTTCCACTTCCTCTGCTTCGAGCAGAGTCTACTTGTGTGGCCCCTCGCAGCTCCCGCAGCAGCGGATCACACCTAGCCGCCGCCCGGTGATTCGACCTTACAACGAGAAGTAAGTTACCATTAATATTTTCACTACTTGTTCACATGACATGTTCAAAATTGAACTTCCGACTAACAGTTGTTCTTAATGACTCATGCAGGAACTGAGAACTTGTGGCAGGGGGCAAGACACGCCATATCAATGGCACGTTAAGTCTTCTGATTCGGAAGAACTACCCTGGCTTGGTCACCTACGCCGGGGTTAGGTCACCACCCTGGACGTGGGACCACTTCAGTGCTGCTGAGGACCCCACGTACACCACCGTTGCAGCGCGGATTAGGGCCGAGTTCTGGGTGAGTCTTGCTCGCACAACATTTCTCAATGATACGTATTTGTCGGACGTTCTTGAAATAATGAAAGGGTACATGTTGTCTTTATGCAGGAGTACTTTGCGTGCGAGACGGGGAGAGAGGCCGAGGCGTTGCACGTGCAGGACAGGGTCTGCAGGTCCCGGCTCGTGGATATGTACCACGAGGCGCGGATCCAGTGCGTCATCAACTACAACGTCGACGTGTTAGGGAAGGCGGTGAAGAAGACGGATGCTAGGCAGATGATGCTCACCAGGGAGACCGACCTCACTAGGGAGCAGTACATCCAGGTACGTACAAAACAGTAATACTGATTGATCCATCCATCACTTAGTGACTCTTCTAACATATTAAATACTTATTGTCTTGCAGTTCTGTTCTGGTTAGTGCGCCAATCACCTAGACTGCTAGTTGGCCATTGTGGACAAGTGGAAATCGGACGAGTGGTACGAGAGGCACAGTGCCCGTCGAGACTGCTGCCTGCAGATGCCTGGGGTGCCACACCACCAAGGCAACCTTAGCCTCGATGCGTACGCCGACAGATGGGTATGCTCTACTGATTTTTTTATTCTAACACTCAATTACTCATTACTTGTAATAATCTGTGTGTTTTTCTCGCAGTCCCAGTCGCATGCTGGTGAGGAGTGCCGCCCTTTCAAGGCGTACCACTTGTCACACCAGGGCAAGGCGACTGCAGCGAGCACCCAGTACAACCTGAACGCCAGGCTCGAGGCGTACACCAACGTGAACGCCTACACCAAGGTCACCGAGTACACCACGACGGCTCGCGAGCGCCATGGGGAGGACTTCGATCCGGCCAGCCAGCCCCTAGATACAGACCTGGTGATGAGGCTGGGAGGAGGGAAGCAGCACGACCGGTATTGGATAGCCAACATCGCAGTTGACTCGTCCTCTGTTCCCAACCTCGCCGAGATTCGAGCTGCCAGCACGAGCTCCTTCGTCCCCATACGACCTCGGCAGCCGACCTCACAGCAGATGATGGCAGCACTTCAGGTAAGTACTTGTTCTATTTATCGTTCATTGCTTTTACACATATACCTTGTCTTTGCATTGTTTAAACCTTACAGGACGAATTTTGCAGGCCCAGAAGCAGGCCCAGGAGGACGAGGTGCAGAGGTTGCAGGCCATGCACGAGGCCCAGGCGGCGGCCCATCGTCGCGAGTTACTGGCCGTCCAGCAGCGGGAGGCGCAGAGGACGCAGGACATAGCTCACTTCTTTGGGAGCCTGAACATCCTGGGTGTTGTCGTGCCTCCCTCGCTGCTCACTCCTTTTGTGCCTCCTGTTACTCCTTCGATAGAGACTCCGGTGAGTATATATGGTTGTTTATATTTCTTTAACTTTTACGGTCGTCCTCCAGGTGCTAACGAATTTGCTTCTCCTTTGTGCACTCACAGTCGGAGGGTTCGGCACCGACTCCTCAACCTGGCCTTCCTCCGCACACTCTGCATATCACTGGTGGCCCTCCTTCGCAGCCTGGGTGGCTCCCGGTGGCCCTCCTCCGCCCTATGGGTGGGCAGGTTACCTTCCTGGCCAGTCGGGGTACACCGGGTGGCCATTTGGACCTCCGCCGCCCGGGTGGCAAGGTTGGCAAGGTGGTCCTTCGGGCGGGTCGTGGGACGCGTGACAAGGTGGGGGTTCTTCACAATCTGAGCACCAAGGTGAGCAGTGAGGGCCGACTTAGATTTGTCATGGACTTGTGAGATGGATATGATGGACTTATGAACTTGTGATGAACTTGTAATAAACTTGTGTCCTTGTGATGCATGGAGACTGAACGTGTGATATTTGTCTGAAATGGATATGCATGTGATATATGGATGTGTGATATATATGCATGTGATATTTGTCTGAAATGGAATATGGATGTGTGATATGTTTTCTGTGTAGGGAAATGAAAACAGAAAAAAATTCCATTTTTCCCAGCTTTGCCGAGTGCCACACTCGGCAAAGAGGCCACGACACTCAGCAAAGCTGGGCAAATTTTCCCCAGCTCGGCCTCTTTGCCGAGTGCCTTGACCATGACACTCGGCAAATTAAGAGGCCCTCTTTGCAGAGTGCCGGCCTATATGGCACTCGGCAAAGAGGGCCTCTTTGCCGAGTGTCAGTCCACGTGGCACTCGGCAAAGAGGCCCCCTTTGCCGAGTGTCGGCCCACGTGGCACTCGGCAAAGAGGCCGTCAAGTGACGGCTCCCGTTTGCTTCGCCGAGTGCTGACCTGGCACTCGGCGAAGCCTTTGCCGAGTGCCCGATATTTGGCACTTGGCAAAGAAATCGTTGCCGACAATTTCTTCGCCGAGTGCCCTTTGCCGAGTTCGGCACTCGGCGAAGCCTTCGCCAAGTGCGAGAGGCCCTTTGTCGAGTACTGCCAGCACTCGACAAAGCCTGAACCTCCTGTAGTGAATATCGATAGTTGACGTTAAGATAAAAATCTCTTCTCCCTATATAAATGTACCACCACCCTATAAAAAAAGAGACACTCCTAGTTTTCAAAGACAAAGACAAAGCCTAAATCCTTTTTTCCTCCCTCTCGGCTACGCGGCAGGTGCTAGCACACCGGCACACAGTGTTCTATCTCCACACGTCCGTAGAGACGCTGATGTTGTTGTGGCGTTGATCGGTGACGAACACGAGGCAGGCGGATGTGTTGCTACTCCCAGTACCCGAGAACATATATGACTAATTTCACTACATCGACGTGCACGACATTGGGCTACACTCCAACTCTTTTTTCGCGGTGTTGCGTGTCTATTGGTAATGATCCATGATCTTTTACTCGCGTGTTATCTTGGTTGAATGTGGTAGTTCTATTAGTGCGTAGCATACCTGTTTTCCTTCAGCGGTATCACAGCCGTTTAATACGCAATTTTTTATCTGGATTGATTGCTTACAGTCGATATGCTTTGTAGATTGGAACTACTTTTGGTTTTCTTGTAGCATGGTTTGGTACAAATGAGGTAGTTGTCGGTATAGTCATACAACTTGTTTGCCCCTACCAGCAGGAATCACCGACCATCGAGGCATTAGATCAATTCTCTTTCTCTTCTGATCACGTGCACAACTTGTCCCTACCATCTGGAATCACCATCGGGACTAACACTGCGTGTAACTAGATTGGGAGAAGCAATAGATCCAAGTTGTGTGTGCTCTCTTATCATTCTACCTCACGTGATTGCCAATATGATTGATAGTGAAAATCGAGGCATTGTTTGGAATGTCTTGAAGTCGGCTTGACTTTATCGCATCATCCTGCATCACAAGGAAAGTGGAAATTGAGCTGACCCCTAAATCCTAAATCCTAAACACTGAACTAATCCTAAACACTGAACCCTAAACTGGATGAAAGGGCAGAGATGATTAATAATGCGAGACAAGCATCCAAACATGGCTAAGTGCACCGAGCGGTGCTAGAATAGGGCTCATGATGGCCTCCTACATGCAACCAATCGCCCAGATGAAGATCGGAGCATTGCTCCAGTATTGTATACATTTTTTAGAGCCAAACGAACAAGAAATCAATCAATAATAATTAGGACAACACAACTGTTGACACTCAAAAATGTCATAGGTAAATATTGAGATTAGAAGACATATTCGGCTCATAATATTTTGAGATTAAATTGATCTTTAAATTGAAAGGTCGAATGTTTTAACTAAGATGAACATGATCATTTGAGGTGTTCCGACCAGTTGTACTATTTCCGACTAGGTAATGCTGGTCGGAAGCCTTAAGATGGTGATGAGTGTCGAATCGGGTGCCGATTCAAAGATCCTTCTTTGATAAGGATAATTTGTTGATTGGTATAATCGGTTTGGGCTTATATTTATAAAGCCCATTTAGCCGGTTTAGTTGATTCAAAGATCAGCGAGATCGGGTTTACCTTGTCTAGTCCGGATTGGACTCTTGGATTCCATGTTTTGATGAAGTTCGAGTAGGAAACTTAGAGATCGTATCTGGAGATGTTTCCTATTGGAATAAGACCAGCCCCCTCTATATATATGAGAGGATCATGGCCGATTGAGGCATCCAACCCTAATCGATCAAATTCAATCTACTATCCCTTTTACCCTTTTTCTCTCTCTACTTTGTTGTTCGGCGCCTCCCGGCGAGGCTCGACGATGTTCTAGGCGGCCTTGCTGGTCCTAGAACAACCTCTACGTGCTTCTCCCTGACGAGTCTTCCCGGGAGGAATTCTAGAGTTACCAACACAGGGATCCAAAACCCTAAATCGATCTAAACCGGTCTTCAGATCGGTTTTCGTCGGTTTAGTCAGCCCCTGTTGTCTCAGGTTGATCTGCAACCTCTTCGGGCGTTCTAGCGCTGCTGGTGTGTGATTCGAATCACTTCCGACGTCAACAACAACAAAATCTAAAATATAAATGGAGTCAGTTTGTTTTAGTTTTATATAAAATATTGAAACCCTCAATAACGACCCTAATTCCTGTTTGCCCTTTGCCCTTGGGCACAAGCACATCTTCTCGTCACCTTTGGTTAATACCTTGCTCATGAGATTGCAACATGTGTCATGTGCAGGGCGAAAGCACTGGGCATGGACCTTGAGTGGCTCCCGGACGACAGCGTCAATACGATCTTGGGGCCGCGCACGCTGACCCGTGTCTTTGCATGCTGCAGGACTAAGGATGACAACAGGTCGGATTCTGGATGACAACAGGTCGGATTCTGTTTGGTTCACTTCTCAGATTGAATAGTTGTACATCTAAACCCGTTATCCGAACTCGAAACCCGAAACCGCTCCAAATACCGATTCGAATGATAATCCATCGTCATAACCAAACCTGCGGATATCCGAAACCCGATTGAATATCCAAAACCTATTTCATATGGCACCATAATAAAAGCGATACTTTCTATAAATTTATATGTGATATATATACATATTCACACGTATAAATAAGATAAAATAAATAGTAAATAATTTTATAAGTCAACTTAGAACAAATTTAATAATTTAAGTAAATAAGTTCATTAGTATATTATAAAATATGAGTTTTAATTCTAAACGGATATCTATTGGATATCGATGGGTGAAAAACTAAATCTGAAACTGAACTCGACAGTTCTGGGGCTCGAACTCAAAAACCATGGACGAGAAATCTAATCAAAACCTGAACCCTCTAAACTTAAAATCCATGGATATAGGACCCAAAACCAAACCAGGATGTGGTTCAACACGGTGGTGGGGATGCACGGCAAGGAGGTGAGCTCCGCCACGGCAGCGGATGCTTGCGAGATCCCGGCGAGCTTTGTTCAGCAGATTGGAGAGATCATTGAGGAGGAGAACTGTCACTAATTTGTAGAGACGGTTAGCCAGATGTCCTTAAAAATTTGTAGGTATAGAATTGCCCCACTGATTTATAGATACAGTTAGCCAGCCGTCCCTAAAACCTACAGATGGTTTTTAAAACACTGATTCTAGATCTTTAAAAAAACTTAAAAAATAGCAAGTCACAAGTCACATCATTTCAGAGTCAACAGGATTCAAACTCATGACCTTACTCTCATGTGCTACCACTACACCTTATACTCATTTGTGTTCATATTGAATTTTAGGTCTACTTAGATTATAGTAAATTATGTTTGAATTAAGTATTTGAGACCCTAAACAAATTCAAATCAAAAAGTGGTGAAGTATAAAGTATAACTTTTTAGATCTACAACTTTTATTTAGGTTGTTTATCTATCCGACGTCATTTAAAAAAAATTAAATTTTAAATTTGACACAAACTTAGATTTCTATGTCAAGATGAATTCAAATAAAAAAGTAGTCAACTATAAAATTGCTTAACTTTTTGAGATCTACAACTTTTGCTTTGGTTGCTTCTTCATCTGAGATTGTTTAAAAAAATTAAATTATCAATTTCAAAAAAAAGACAACTTCAAATATGATTTTGATGTGGTAAATGATTTTAGCTAAAAAAGTCATCAACAACAAAGTTGTATAACTCAACAAGGTCTATAACTTTTATTTAAGTCATTTATTCATCCGACAAAGTGATACTAACATTATTTATAAATTCATAAACCTTTGACAGAGATTATGAAACTACATGACAAAGATGTTATTTGTGAACAATGTTTACTATCACTTTGTCGGATGAAGAAGTAATCAAAATAAAATTTATAGATTTTGATAAGTTCTATAACTTTAACTTTTGAGAAACGTTATATGACTGTTGATTGTTTTATTGTCCTCGAACAACTGAATTCCTGACCGTAGGATCTAGACTGGCTGGCATCAGATGATATCGTTTTTTCTCTCCCCGCTCCCTCCTTCATCGCACAGCTCCCAGGCCGCCGCTGCCGGTGCGGGCGTCCCCTGCACTTTCGTGATCGTAGTGCTGTCCATGGCGCGGGCGCGGCCATCCCCCACGTGGTCCTTGCCGTCCATGGCGCTGTCGCAGCACGGTCGCGCTGCTGTCCCTGGCGCAGGCACGACCGTCCACGGCGGGTGTCCTCGGTATGGTGCGGTTGTCCATGATTGCACGGTCATGGCCGTCCCCGGCACGTACAGCGTCCCTAGCGCAGGCGCAAGTGTGGCACCCTGCCACCCTGCCACCCAACATTTGAAACTTTTATGAAATTTATGAACAATTTAATATATATTCTTTGATATTTTGAATCCATAAAAATAATTTATAATTTATTTTGAAAAAACTAGTATATATGTGTCTAAAATTTATAGTCTACGTTAATAGAAGTTGTGTGTTCTTTCTAAATTATATTACTCTATCTAATAAGTTATATTGAAGAAATCATTGTAAATATAGTGATAAGAAAGTGTAAAAATAGCTAAAAGACAGTGTAATTATATAGGAAAAAAATCAGTTGACAGGAACACTAAATGTAAAAAAGAACCAGTTAACCCCTATGAAAGGTCTTAAATAGCTAGAAGAGGTGAATAGCCTAATTAAAAAATTTTACAACAACACTAAACAACTTTGTTAGTAAACAAAATGGTGAAGCACAAGTTGCGCTAGCTCTAAGTCAAATACAAGCCTCCTATTCACAATTCTAGTTGATTATGATCTCTATGACACACAATAGCTAGGTTGCTAGATTACAACTATGAGAGCAATATATAAACAAGAATTATATACTACTCTACACAATGATCAAAGTAACTCGCAACAAATAGATATAAATATTACTTGAAACAACGAATCAAAGTAAATACAAGAGATAGAGAAAATATACCACCGTGGTAATAGATGAACACAATAGGTATCAATTGAAATCCTCACAGACAATATGACACAAAGATTTTTCTACCGAGGTTCACTTGCTTGCCGGTAAGCTAGGTCCTCGTTGTAGCGATTCACCCACTTAGAGGTGCATGAGCTAATTGGCATCACATGTCAAACCCTTAATAGGGTGCCGCACAACCACACCACAAGATGAGGATCCACAAGCTACGAGCAATACACTAAAGTTACCTTGCGCGATCTCTGGCGGGAAAGGCACAAGAAGCCTCTCACAAATGACCGATCGGAGCCGGAAATAATCACCACCTTCTGCTCAACAATCCTCGCTGCTCCAAGCCGTCTAGGTGTCGGCAAACAACAAGAGTAATAAGAGAAATCCGTAGCAAAACACAATCACCAAGTGCATCTAGATGAACACACTCATGCAATGTACTTGGCTCTCCCAATGTCTCTAAAAAATGATGAACAATCAATCAAATGGAGTGGGAGATGAAGGGCTAGACTCACAATGAAGTTTAGGCAATCCAAAAGTCCAAGAGAGTGAGCTCAAGCCGGCCAACAACTATATATAGACCTCCCTCAGAAGAGAGAGTCGATGCCCCCAACCCACATTTTCTGCTGGGGCATCAGACGCGCCGATGAGATGCATCAGACGCACACCCAACGTCCGATACCTGGATATCAGCCACGCGTCCCCTCTGATTCAACTTCAGCTGCCAAATCCCAATGACTAGAACTCAATGTGCCAACTTAATGTTGCATCGGACGCACCGACCCAATGTCTGATGACCTGTCACAAATCATAACGGCTAGTCGCGCTCACATCGGACGCATCACACGAGCCACATCAAATGCTACAGGACCAACATTCGATGGGTCTTTAGAGAGCATCTAGAGAGCTCCTGGACACATCGAATGCGTCTGATGCTGCCACCTCGGACGCACCTCAACGTTCGATGCTCCCTTGAGACTAACCCTAGGACACGTCATAGCCATCGGATGCTGAAACCGTATTTTCTCAGCGTTCGCCACATCGTCCGATGCCTCTCTATCAACACTGCCCAACTAGGGTTTGCCATCGGACGCTGCCCCCAACGTCTGATACTCATCAGACCAGCGCTCGATGCCTCGCAGAGAGCACAAAATCAATCTCCACTTTATCCCTTGTGCAAATGTGTTAACTCCACCAAGTTTCGACTGCCTGTCTACGTGAGTTAGCATTTTTCAAGTACTTTTTCAAGGGATGTTAGCACACACTAGAAACTAAATGCACATGCAAAGTGTATATCATCTAGTGGTACTTTGATAACCACATTTTACAAACGAGTTCTACTCCTCTTAATAGTACCGCTATGAATCCTAAATGTGATCACACTCTCTATAGTCTCTTGAACACCAAAATAAAATTGTCCTATGCATAGCCCATTTTGTTTTCTCTTTCTTCTTTTCCAAGCATTAGAGCCCTTTATCATCATCATGTGGACATCACCATCCATCTAGCTCTACGGATACATGGGTGTATGCCGAGTCTCGAGTGATGAGTGATTGTCAACTGGGATAATGCGCATGTTCTTTGGCTTGTGTTGTGCAGGTGTCGAGCACGGATACAATGATCAAAGGCAAGGTGAAGGTCAAGTAGAGACGTGCCGTGCCGATGGACCGAGAGTGGCGAAGGGCGGACGTGAGGCTTGGACTGAGGGACCGGTGGCCCGAGGATCAGCTGCGGTGGCTGACAACCTGGGACAGTGATGAGCGAAGACGTGCAGGCACGGTGTTGCTTGGGTCGAGGACCTAGGGACACGTGTCGGTGGACGGGGAGCACGGGCAGTGCATCCCCTCTATGGCTCGGTTTGGTGGTTGAGCCACAGAAAAACCACCGAGTGGACGGTTTCCAGGTTTGGGCCTCAAAACCTGGGCGCTGATGGTTTCCGAGTTTGGGCCACAAAACTCGGGCTGAGGACGGTTTCCAGGTTTGGGCCTCAAAATCTGGGTGTTGCGGGTTTCTGAGCTTGGGCCTCAAAACTCAGGCGATGGACGGCTGGTTTCCTGGTTTGGGCCTCAAAACCGGGGGCGAAGTCCGGGAAAAGGACGAGCAGAGCGGTGGCGGCACGTGGCGGCAATCAGTGAGGTTGCATCGAGGCAACGCTACCGGTTGTGCGGGCGTGGCCGTCGGATCACCACCTACGACGAGTTGGTCCAGAATAACCCTAGGGTTTAGCTGGCTCGCTCTGTAATTAGTTAGGTATAGAGTGGGAATTAGAATTAGGATAAGTAGAGGGAGACACCCACCTCCCATCCTATCTCAGTCATTTTTCTCTTTGCCTTCTAGGTTTTCCTGCTCTCCCAATCCCCTGCTGTAGCAACTGAGATCCGCAGAGAATCATACCTCTGTGTACTGGAGATTTTGAGGAAGTGAGACCATAATCTCAGATCCGCAGAGAAGAGAACAATACCTCTGTGTCCGTGAGATTTTCAGGTCGACGGCAAGCTGGAGGACTCCCCTCGGAACGACGACGACGACGACACCTCCCAGGTATCTCTCACTCACGACGAGCTTTCTGCTGAGGTCGAGAAGCTTACTGCCGCCTTGCTTAGTCAGGATAAGTTGCTTAGGCGTGCTGCTAGAGAGCGCAAGGAGTTTAGGCAGAAGTGGGAGGACACGGTGAGGGAGCTTGAGTTTGCTAAGTCCACCGTGGTCGTTTCTGAGGAGGTGGAGTGTGAGATGTGCACCAAGCACATGACTGACCTTCTCACCTTGAGAGGTAAGTATGCTGCGTTGGTTGGAGAGGTGGATGAGCTCTGGGCTAGACCCATGCTATTGGGTGCGTGCAAGACTTGTCCTGTCTTGCAATCTGAGTTGGCAGAGAAAAATGCCAAGATTGTGTCTCTTGAAGGGGCCAACTCAGGTAGCACATGTGTGTCTAGGTGTGTTCTTTGTGAGGGTTTGGAGATGGAGATCGCAAACGTGAAGCATGACAAGATGCAAACCGAGGAAGAAAACACATACCTTTGGACCATCTTGTCATGGGTGTCTAGTGGTGAGCCACAGCTCGGGATGATGATCTCCTAATTCAACCGAGCTGTTGGAGGTCCTGGTGTAGGTTTTGCTCCGGGTGTTGATGTTTCATCTTTTGGGAAGATTGGAGAGTCGAGTGGCCTTAACCCATGTGAGATGCCCAACTCGACCACTACTCCCAAGCGTACCAAGATTCCACCCAAAGAGCCACTCAAGCCTAACACCAAGGATGGGGTCTTTGTTGAGCCTCCGAGGGGTCCACCCAAGAAACAATCATGGGCTCCCAAACCAAACCACCTTAAGAACAAGCTGGACACCATGCCACCCATCCAAGAGGAGCTTATGCCACAGAAGGGCAAAGTGATCCACACCCACTACCGTGAGTACCAACAACCCCCTTTGAGAGCGGTGAGGTACCATTGTGACAATTGTGGGAGAGATGGACACTTGAGTGAGTTTTGCTTTCGGCGCAAGAGAGAGGCGCGTTGTGCTAGGGAGATGAACAATCCGGACATGTACCATCCTTTCCATGATGTACATGTGCCGAATGTTTAGAGGAGAGCTCCGAGGAGAGCTGCTAGGCCTAGAGGTCAAGAACCTCGAGTTCCTAGGCCTAAGCCGCGAGGAGGTCGAGTTCCTCTACGTGGTGATCGCTCTTCCCGTAGGCGTGCTAGGAATGGTTTTTCTACTAACCGTTCTTTTGAGCAGTCGGCCCAACACTGGTATTCCCCTTACTTCACTAACCCCAGTGTTGGACCGTATGCTCACCCTATGTCTTTTTATTGATGTAGGTAAAACGATTGGAGAACGTTTGGTTGGTGGATTCCGGTTGCTCGAGGCACATGACCGGAAACGCCAAGTGGTTCTCCAGTCTTAGTCCGGTCGCCGGAAAGGAGTTTATCACCTTCGGCGACAATAGCAAAGGTAAAGTGTTGTCTCGTGGGTCGCTGCGAGTTAATGAGCACTTTGTGTTGCGCGATGTTGCTCTTGTTTCTAACTTGCATTTTAACCTTCATTCTGTTTCGCAACTCTTTGATGACGACTATGAGATTCGTTTTAAACTGAATCTCAGTCGTATTTTGGATCCTCAGGGCAATCTTGTTTGTATGATTTCGCCCTTTGGAAAAGTCTTTCGTGCGAATTTCTCGGAGTCTTTTGGCATTTCCCGTTGTCTTGTGGCTGGACCTTCCTCCTCTGATCTTTGGAAGTGGCATAGGAGACTTGGACATTTGAGCTTCGACTTGCTTGCAAGGCTTAGTTCACTTGGCCTAATCCGAGGATTGCCCAAGTTATCCATAGAGAAGGATCTTGTTTGCCATTCTTGTAGACATGGGAAGATGGTTGCCGCTCCCCACCATCCAGTGACTCAGGTCATGACCAAGCGCCCTGGAGAGCTTTTGCACATGGACCTTGTTGGTCCGGCTCGGGTGAGCTCGGTTGGGGGGAAGTGGTATGTGCTTGTTGTTGTTGATGACTTTTCGAGATATTCGTGGGTCTTCTTTTTAGCTCAGAAGACCGAGACTTTCTCCTTTGCTCGCAATCTGATTTTGCATCTTCAGAACGAGTTCCCTTTGAACTCGATGCGAGCTATTAGGAGTGATAATGGTTCCGAATTCAAGAATTCAGATTTTGAAAAGTTTTGTAACTCTTTGGGTTTAGAGCATCAGTTTTCTTCCGCCTACACACCGCCACAAAATGGTGTTGTAGAGAGGAAGAATCGAACCCTTGTAGAGATGGCCAGGACGATGCTCGATGAGCATAGGACTCCTAGGCGTTATTGGGCCGATGCTATGAGCACTGCATGCTACATTTCAAATCGCATTTTTCTCCGAGCTTTCTTGAAAAAGACTTCTTATGAGTTGCATTTTGGAAAACTGCCCAAGGTGAGTTATTTTTGAGTTTTTGGTTGCCATTGTTTTATACTCAAAAAGGGCAACTTGGACAAGTTTGAGTCTCATTCTTCTGACGGTGTGTTTTTGGGTTATGGCACTCACACTCGAGCTTATCGTGTACTTAACCTTGACACTAACCGAGTCATGGAGACATCTGATGTCACCTTCGACGAGACCATGGTTTGTCCTTCTTCTCGTTTTGAGCGTGCAGGTGATCATGAGGTTTGTGAGCCTCTTTTTGATGATGAGGACGAGGGTGCTGAAGGTATGGATGATCCAGCACCCCTCCACCTGCTTTGCCGCAAGGAGCGGCTTCTACGACGACTCACGGCCCCGACACGTACTTTCTTAACACAATTTGGTTGGAGAGATATTATCTCATCCATCATATAGGAACAATATAGGAACAATTAGCCCATGCATGGAAACATCGATTAGCACACGTACTTGCATCCAGTCCCAGAGAACGATTTTTGAAGACTACTTATTAAAAGCCAGATTAAAAATTAAGACAAAGTTACACCACAGATCAAGTTTCAAGAGGCACATGAGAGGAGATCGAAAAAGAAAAGAAAGGAGAAAAAATTGAAAACACAAAATCAGAGAGACCGAGGAGAAAAAAGAAAACAATACTAAACAGTAAACAAGCAGGCTAATTGACTGAAGATTTTTGAGATGTGCATGCACTCACGTGTGCTCCTGCTCGTCGTCACGTGCGTTGGGTCTGTATGAACTCGCCGCCGCTGCCGCCGCCGCCGCCGGAGTTGTTGGCGTCCCGGACGAACGTGTTGCCCCAAAAAGGGACATGGTGGCGTTGGGTCTCGTTGAACTTGCCGGCGCCGTCGCCGACGCTGGAGTTGTTGGCTCCCCCGCTCCTGCTGGTGTGCGCATCGACGTCGAGGACGGAGGTGTTCCACTCGTTGGAGTTGTTGTCATGTTCGACTTCTCTTTGGTGGAATCCAAAAACCCTAACCGTGTGGAGGCGGCGACGAACGGACGGAAAAACCGCTGGAAGTCAGGAGTCCACGATGGGCCGACGACGAACTGCACGCGCCCCGCAGCTGCTGCCTGCTGCAAGCCTGTGCCGCTGCCGCCGCTGGATGGGGGCTGGATGGCGGCGGCGTGTGGTACTGTGGTGTACCGGTGTGCTGGTCGTGACCTGAGGGAGGCAGGGCTGGTGGCTGCTTGGGACTAGGTTTTCTTAGATCAATGGGCTCTCTTGGGCCTTTGGAAAATTAGGAGTTTGGAATAAATATCGATGGGCCTACGAAATACGGGAAAACTTCCGAATTAAATACGGTAAAATTCCGATAAAATACGGAAATCCGACAATACGGACAGAAAAAGGCCATTTCTACTTCCGTCCGATTCCGAAACCTTCCGTCCTGGATTCCGATCCGATCCCGGAGTATTCCGAAAATACGGGAACGGTCGGGTGAAATGTAAAAAACGGAACGGGTCGGACCGGGAAAAATTCCGTCCGTTTTCAACGCTAGCTAGAGTATGTTTTCTATTTAGATTACTGAAGGAAAATCTATTTAAATAGGATTCCTAATTATTCATGTTATATTATATATATATATATATATAACTGGAGAGTTATAAAAAGACAAACATTTACGACGTGAGCCTCGCTGCCTTCGCCGTGAGCTCGTAGCCTTTGCCAACGCCGCCACCGTCATGGCCTCCGGTCTCGCTGACGTCGTCTAGTCCGACGTGGATGAGGTCCCCGTGGCGTCAAGCAGTTGGCCGAACTTGACGCCTCCGCGTTCTCGTCTAAATTGAGATAAATTGACATGATCACATACGAAATCACCGTTCGCGCAGACGAACCTGGCCAATCACCGTTCGCAATCCCAAGCCACGCTCACGAGGACGTTGTTCGTGATCCCAGCTACGAGGCCGCCATCCACGAAGGTGATATCGGCCAATCATTGCCGTCCACGCAGACGAAGTCGGCTAATCGCTATTCGTGGTCCCAAGCCGTGCTCACGAGGACGTTGTCCCGTGATCCCAGCTGCGAGGCTGCCGTCCGACTCCACAGACGAAGGCAACGCTGGCCAATATGATATGACACGCTTGTGTCCACGCCAGCGAGACATATCGCGACGGACGTGGCGCGACGAGCCGCCTGACCGGACGAGGATTCGTCCGTGTCGCACACGACGCCGCTGCCAAGGCACCCAGGCACACCGAGATATTTCTGGCGGCCAGCGGGTGGAAGCGGAACCCCGGATCACCACAAGTGTTGCCGCGCAGGCGTGGCCCCACGGGTTGGTTGCCATGCCGCTCTGGACTGGAGTCTCGAGTCTCGACCGACGACTCCGAGCGAGCGGCGCCGGACGTACTACGATTCGCGCGGATCGCGCTGCCACCACACGTACGCCGCGCGATCGTGGGCGCGGGGCCGCGTTGGCGCCCGGATCTCTACCGATCACGCGGCCGACTGGGGCTCGGTTCGCGTGGCCGCCGCTGCGCGCGATGACGATCCGGGTGCGCGCGCGCGGCCGCAAGGCTAGCACTCAAGACCGAACAACTTGTAATCTGTCCGGGGGCATGACGGACGGTCAATCACGTCGAGGCGCGTGTTGCAACGGAAAATAACAATTCATTACCCTCCGGAACGCGTCCATGAACGAGCACGTCAGACCGGCGCGCGGTGACGCCACCGCCGCCAACCCTCCGGTGACGTCGCCGCCACGGTCCAGCGCGCCATCTCGGACTCTGTCGTGGTGGACACCGTCACCGTCGGCATATCAAAGGCAGCGTCGCCGTCGGCATCTTCATGCTCGCCGGCCTCACCGGCATCTAAACAAGGCAAAAGAAAGATCTCTATCTGGTATACCGCGCACACACATGGCCTCTATCTGGTATACCGCGCACACATATTATCTCTATCCGGTATATTTTAATTATTGATATGACTTTTAAACTATTTATATTATATTATATTTAAGGGCACTCCCAATGGAGTATTTATGATAGTTTCTATATGTATTAATTAGTCTCGTACATAAATATTTTGCTGATGTGTCAAGGGATTAATGGAAGAGAGAAAGGTAAAAAGAAAGAAAACGTTTCCTGGAAGAGTTTGCTGATACGTCGCTCGTCGCCCAGCGATTCGGCTTCTGTGCCTGGGCGGACGCCGCACGCCGCCACGCACCAAGTCACGACACCGCGCCTGTCGCTCGTTCGCAGTTCGCTCCGCCTCCGCCCGGACCGACGGTGAACGGAGAACGTCCGAGTGCTCGAGCCCGACCCTGACGCCGGAGAGCCAGCAACTGCGGCGACTTCTCCTTCTCCAGTTCTACGATGTACAATGATGGTCCAGTAGGGCACTAGCAGGTTTAAGATTAATCTTATTTTTATAGTCTTCTCCAATCTCCGGTTCTCCTACCCAAATCTTATGTATGAGTGATTCTTTTTATTTCAGATTGTCAATTCATTCAATTAAACAGCAATTAGCATCCGGCCATTAGTCCATCGTATTCTTATATCCTGTGACTTATGAGTTTTCTAACCAAAAATTCCAACATGATTCTATCATCGTGTGAAAAGAAGTGAAGACATTGCGTCTCTTTTTTAGAAAGCCGCAGCAAAGAAGACAGCAGCTGCAGCTTCAACCATTGTCTCATGCCTCTGCTGGCTTCATATCATTCAGAAAACGGTGGATAAACAAATAATATTGTAAGTGTCTTCTATGGTTATATTTCGAACTATTTGCAACTTCACGCAAGCTAGCTACTTGCGTGTTTAATTTGCCACACTTGATCAACGTTCTTTCTATGATGCATGTATGAGAACATTAATTTTTTCATTACGTAGAAACTACAGTAAAAACCATGGTTGTGAAGGTTAGCTTCCATAGATCATTTATTACTCTTTTTTTCCCTTAGAAACTACTAGAAACTATCGATTGGGACTGCCCTAATAGATCATTTCAACTTAATTCATGAATTTAAAGCCTTATGGTGTTATTTAATGCATATATACAGTTTCACGCTGTTTATTTTATAAATATTATCAAATGCTAAATAGATTTACTCTCTTAGTCCTAAATTTTAAGTCATTTTAAGAATTTTAGAGATTCTACGTTTTTTAAGTTTGACCACATTTAAGTTTTCTGATTCAGGGCGCGCTGCGAACGGGGGTGGAGTCGCGATCCTCAGGGGGCGCTGCGCACGGGGGTGAGGGCGACCGCTGCCGCTGCCCTGATTTCGACGTCGATCAATCAATCAGACAAGCCGTCCTCGCGGCGAAAGGTACGAGATCACTATGGGCTGCACATATATAGTTCAATTATGTACGTAAATACGCTGGCTAAATTGGTGATCATCGTTCATCTTCATCACGCAGATGTCAGGCGATGATAGGAGTTGGATGCGCTTGCCTCGTTCTTCAACCGAGTGGCAGAACAAATTCATGCAATTTTTGGACAGGACATATAGTGGCACTTCGAGGGGTGAAACTGCAGCATGTCCATGCCGTAAATGTCTATGCATGTCACACAGAACACGGGTTGTGCTTCAGATTCATGTCCTTTCAACAGGGTTTGCTGAAAGTTTTATAATAGAAGGGGAAGGTTCAGCTGATGTGGTATTTCACAATGAAGATGTAGGACCTAGTGATGTACAAGTACACAATGACGACCCAGCAGCAGCAGATGTACAAGTACAGAACGATGGTGAAGGTGCACCACATGATTGGGGAGTAGACAATGAAGAAGGCGGCGCACCGAGTGAAGATGATGAGGCCAGTAATTTGATTAAATCCCTAATCAGAGGTGAAATACGAGGAGAGATCGGTGATGAAGACGAGTCAAACGAGCAAGCCAAGGTCTTCTTCAAGTTACTACAGGAGGCAAAAAAGGAATTATATCCAAGTTGCGAAGATGGTACAAAGATATCTTTTATTGTGGAACTTTTCCAGGTTAAGTGCATGTATGGGATAAGTGACAAAGCATTGGAGGGGGTACTCTTTTTGATCTCAAAGTTTCTCCCTAAAGGTCATTGTGTCCCAAACACAATGGAGAAAGTGCAAAGGGTGGTTCGTGATCTAGGCTTGGACTATATCAAGATAGATGCCTGTGAGAATCATTGTGTCTTATTTTGGAAGAAATACGAGGAGCTGGATATATGCCCCAAATGTAAAGCGTCTAGGTGGAAAACAGATGACCGTGGTGATGGCCATGTGGATGATGGTCATGATAAGAAACGTCGCCGTGTCCCCGTCAAAATCCTTCGGTACTTCCCTCTCACACCTCGACTACGCAGATTGTACATGTCAGAGAGCACGTCATCAGAAATACGTTGGCATGAGGAAGGAAGAATAGATGATGGCAAACTACATCATCCTGCTGACTCCAGGGCATGGAAGCACGTGGACAATACGTTTCCACGATTTAAAGAAGCTCGTAACGTTCGATTGGGTCTTGCTTCTGATGGCTTCAACCCATTTGGTATGCAAAATGTTACTTACAGTTGTTGGCCTGTTATCCTAATACCTTACAATTTACCTCCTTGGTTATATGAGAAACAATCTTATTGGATCATGTCGATGTTGATACCTGGCAAGAAAACTCCTGGAATGAATATTGATGTTTACTTGAGGCCCCTCATTGATGAGTTGAAGGAGCTATGGAATACTGGTGTTAATTGTAGGGATGTAAAGGCAAAGGAAAACTTTACACTACGTGCTATGCTACTTTGGACAATCAATGACTTCCGTGCATATGCGATGCTTTCTGGTTGGAGCATAAAAGGAAAATTTGCATGTCCTTACTGTCACAAGGATATAAATTATTTGTGGTTGAAACATGGGAAGAAGTTCTGCTATATGGGACATCATCGGTTTTTGCCCTTAGACCATCCATGGCGCATGAACAAGATGAGCTTCAACAATGAGGAGGAAACCAGGGAGGCTCTAGTTCCACTGTCTGGTCAAGATGTATTAGACCAATATGCAACTTTTCATCAAATGGGATTTGGAAAGGGCATATCAAAAAAGAGGAAGCGTGATGAAGACGCAAGATGGCACAATTGGAGGACGAAGAGTATTTTTTTGAGCTCCCCTACTGGTCTTCTTTGCTCATAAGGCATAATTTGGACGTGATGCATATTGAGAAAAACATATGCGAGAGCATATTAGGGACTTTGCTTGAAATTGAAGGGAAATGTAAGGACAGCGAGAATGCCCGCCTTGACATGGAACAGCTTGGGATCAGGCAAGATCAGCATCCTGTGATTGATGATGACACGTACACCTTGCCAGCAGCGTTGTACTCTCTAAACAAGGATGACAAGAGGATTTTATGCCAATTTCTTCAAGGAGTGAAGATGCCTGATGGGTTCTGCTCCAATTTAAAGAGATGTGTTGACGATAAAACATGTAAGGTGTCTGGACTCAAAACTCATGACTACCATATTATTCTACAAAAACTATTGCCCTTAGTCATTAGAAGGATTTTGCCAGAAGATGTTGCCAGACCATTGATTGAGCTCAGTAGGTTCTTCAGTGCACTTTGTTCAAATGAGTTGGTGCCAGCAGATCTTGACAAACTAGACAGTTCAATTAAAGAGACTCTTTGTCAGCTTGAGATGGTTTTTCCGCCTGCATTTTTTGACATAATGATTCATTTGCCGGTCCATCTAGTTGAAGAGGCTAAACTAGGAGGGCCTGTGTATTACAGATGGATGTATCCAGTAGAGAGGTATCTACGTACTGTTAAAGGATATGTCAGGAACAAGGCACAACCAGAAGGATCAATAGCCGAGGCATACATAGCTGAGGAGTGTCTTACATTTTGCTCTCGATTCTTCGACGTCGACACCAAGCTGAGTCGAGCTGATCGTCATGAAAATATAGTTGTGAATGAGCCTCCAAGTGGTCTAAGCATATTTAGTGAAATTGATTACAAGAGGAGAGGAAATAAGCTTAAGAATTTGGAGAAAGTTGAACTTCATAAGATGAGGCACTACATAATTACTAATTGTGATGAAGCCAGGAAATGGGTAGAGTAAGTCGTAATTTTTACCACTAAATTTATCTTTTATCTGCTTGTTTGTGGCATCAACTAATAATTTGGTGCACTTTGATGTAGCGAGCATAAGACACAACTAACAAGGGATAGTTCAATTAACATTAAAAAACGACACAAGGAGCATTTTGTAAGATGGTTTGAAATCGAGGTATGTAGTATTATTTTATATTTTTAAATTCCACTTTATGGTCAGACCGACGTAGTAATTAGCCGGTAGATGTCTAACTTGATTTTTAAATTGCAGATAGCAACACTATATGAGAAAGGGGAAGCAAGTAAACTGATGCATGCCCTTTCTCAAGGACCTGACCCTCGAGCTCGTGTGTTGAATAGAGTGCACATCAATAATTGGCTATTTCGGACAGCTGCCATAGAGAAAAGCCTCTTGACACAAAATTTTGGTGTCCTTGTGAAGGGTGATGATAGTACACGCAACATGACCTGGTATGGAGTCATTAGAAATATAATCTCACTAGAATTCCCACAAGAAAAAGAAGTTATATTGTTTCAGTGTGATTGGTATGATGTGCCGGCTACCGGTACCAGTAGAAGCAGAGGGTACACTAGGGATAAATTTGGTATTATCGACATTGCTACTTCCATGTTCAGATATTCAGATGAACCTTACATTCTTGCTTCAAACGCTGAACCGGTGTTTTATGTCCCTATCGTGAACAAGCCGGGATGGTCTACTGTTGTTTTGGTGAGACCAAGAAATTTGTTTTCCATGCCAGACACAGGAAATGACGCCGATGCACTTGATGTGGGAATCCAAGAAATGAATGAATCAGGCCAAGGTCAAGAATTCTTAAACTGGTCAAGACAAGATAGGGCAGGCACAACTGGTTCTGTCGCCATTATTAATCAAGTGCGTAGCGAAGCAATTCCCGAACCTGTTGATGACTATATTGGTGATGATGATTCTGACGATGATGACACCTACATTGATGATGGGGTTATTGCACCAGTCATGGAAGAAAATATAGAAGATGATTTCTTTGCTTGAAGACATTTTTTTGTTGCACTGTTTGGTGGGAAGGGTCACTTGTCCTTCATACGCATATGTCGCACTTTATTTTTTTTTCTTTTGAACTGATGACATGGTTAAGTTTGAACCGTTGCATGGAACCTTAATGTTCGTTATGCTAATGAATACCTCTTGAGATAAATGTTTAAAGTATTTGAAATAAAGAGGTAAGTGGAAAGTTTTGAAATAAAAATCACGATTGCCCAAGACTAGTCACCGGTCGGCAAATGTTTGGACAAGGAAAGGTTCATTAGCGTGGTCACCATGTGACCGATGGTGCACGGTCAGGCATTTACTATCACTAACAAAGTGACCAACCACCCCGGTACAACTTCAAGTACTAATTAACATCCACGTGTACTTAACATCAAGTACTTAACAGCAACTACTACTTAACAGAAAGTTTCAGACACCAGGCATAAGGATGGAGATGCCGAGATGGGTCCAAGGTTGTGGCGTTTTATAACTCATAAGGTCTTCAATCATATCAAATAAATTAAAACCTGTGTTACAACAAACACATCTACATAGCGCAGTGGTGGAGAAGGTTTTATCTGAACCAGAGCTCCATGGTTCGATTCCTGTGGGGAGCACTTTTTAATTCTAATATATGCGTCCCCAATTCTTTTCTTTCCATACTCTTTTTAAGTTTTAAATTCATTGCAATTATCAAAGTATATTGCAACAAAAAATAAGCGTTGCACTTGAACACAATTTTCGCGTCGACCCCATAGATCTCGTTGCAATAAAATTTAGCACTTGCAACAATATCAAAGTATATTGCAACTACCAAAAAAGGTTGCAATTGACCCCCACTTTTGCTTCGCCTCCAAGAGTTCTCGTTGCATTAAGCGTCTAGCATTTGCAACGCTTGTCAAATTTTATGCAACACAAAAAAAACCGTAGCAATAGTCAAAACCAAATGCAACTAACGTAAATGTAGTTGCAATACTACCACACAATTGCAACCATAAGCAAGTCTACTGCAACCATTTTTCACCATTGCAATATCGTCCACCAAATGCAACAGACCTTTGCAACATCTTGAAAACTGTTGTATTAAAGGCATGTATCACTACCATTTTTTAGAATGGTTGTAATACAACGATCTCTAGCAACCAAATTTTCTACGTTCCAATTCTTCGGCGTTGCAGTAGACCGAAAATCTTGTAGTGAATGCCACCTATCCAGGAGGAGCTTATGCCACAGAAGGGCAAAGTGATCCATACCCACTACCGTGAGTACCAACAACCCCTATGAGAGCGGTGAGGTACCATTGTGAGCACTGTGGGAGAGATGGACACTTGAGTGAGTTTTGCTTTCGGCGCAAGAGAGAGGCGCGTCGTGCAAAGGAGATGAACAACACGGACATGTACCATCCTTTCCATGATGTACATGTGCCGAATGTTTAGAGGCGTGCTGCTAGGCCTAGAGGTCCAAAACCTTAAGTTCCTAGGCCTAGGCCGCGAGGAGGTCGTGCCCGGCGGGAGCCTGCTGTTGTGGGCTATGGACCCCATGGCGGTGGCTTTGTAGTTGAGCGTTTTCCCCCATCGCGTTTTGAGTATCGCGATGGACGCTCCTCCCTTAGCGGACCACGTTTTCCTCTACATGGTGATCGCTCTTCTCGTAGGTGTGCTAGGAATGGTTTTTCTGCTAACCGTTCTTTTGAGCAGCCGGCCCAACACTGGTATTCTCCCTACTTCACTAACCCCAGTGTTGGACCGTATGCTCACCCTATGTCTTTTTATTGATGTAGGTAAAACGATTGGAGAACGTTTGGTTGGTGGATTCCGGTTGTTCGAGACACATGACCGGAAACGCCAAGTGGTTCTCCAGTCTTAGTCCTGTTGCCGGAAAGGAGTTTATCACTTTCGGCGACAATAGCAAAGGTAAAGTGTTGTCTCGTGGGTCGGTGCGAGTTAATGAGCACTTTGTGTTGTGCGAGGTTGCTCTTGTTTCTAACTTGCATTTTAACCTTCTTTCTGTTTTGCAACTTTTCGATGATGACTATGAGATTCATTTTAAGCCAAATCTCAGTCGTATTTTGGATTCTCAGGGCAATCTTGTGTGTTTGATTTCGCCCTTTGGGAAAGTCTTTCGTGCGAATTTCTCGGAGTCTTTTGGGACTTCTCGTTGTCTTGTGGCTGGACCTTCCTCCTCTGTCCTTTGGAAGTGGCATAGGAGACTTGGTCACTTGAGCTTCGACTTTCTTGCAAGGCTTAGTTCACTTGGCCTAATCCGAGGATTGCCCAAGTTGCACATGGAGAAGGATCTTGTTTGCCATTCTTGTAGACATGGGAAGATGGTTGCCGCTCCCCACCATCCAGTGACTCAGGTCATGACCAAGCACCCTGGAGAGCATTTGCACATGGATCTTGTTGGTCCAGCTCGGGTGAGCTCGGTTGGGGGGAAGTGGTATGTGCTTGTTGTTGTTGATGACTTTTCGAGATATTCGTGGGTCTTCTTTTTGACTGAGAAGACTGAGACTTTCTCTTTTACTCGCAATCTGATTTTGCGTCTGCAGAACGAGTTCCCTTTGAACTCGATGCGAGCTATTAGGAGTGATAATGGTTCCGAGTTTAAGAACTCAGATTTTGAGAAGTTTTTAACTCCTTGGGTTTAGAGCATCAGTTTTCTTCTCCCTACACACTGCCGCAAAATGGTGTAGGTAGAAAGGAAGAAACGGACCCTTGTAGAGATGGCCAGGACGATGCTCGATGAGCATAGGACTCCTAGGCGGTATTGGGCCGAAGCTATGAGCACTGCATGCTACATTTCCAATCGCATTTTTCTCTGAGCTTTCTTGAAAAAGACTTCTTATGAGTTGCATTTTGGAAAACTGCCCAAGGTGGGTTATTTTCGAGTTTTTGGTTGCCACTGTTTCATACTTAAGAAAGGCAACCTGGACAAATTTGAATCTCGTTCTTCTGACGGTGTGTTTTTGGGTTATGGCACTCATACTCGCGCATATCGTGTACTTAACCTTGACACTAACTGAATCATGGAGACATCCGATGTCACCTTCGATGAGACCATGGTTTGTCCTTCTCGTTTTGAGCGTGCAAGTGATCATGAGGTTGGTGAGCCTCTTTTTGATGATGAGGACGAGGGTGCTGAAGGGATGGATGACCCAGCACCACCTCCACCGGCTGTGCCGCAAAGAGCGGCCTCTACTACCACTCACGGCCCCCGAACCTTCTCCTTCGACTACTTGGGGGGCCGTGGGATCCGCCACCTCGAGCGGTACCCTTTGTACCCGAGGAGGCACCAGCTGCTGTTGAGGGGGAGGTATCTTCAGTTCGAGAGGCACCACGACACATCCAGCGCCAACACCCGCCTCAACAGATGATCGGCAGCATTGGCGAACGTGTCACTCGGTCAAGGTCACAACAAATCTCTCATTTTGCTCATTCTTCATTTGTTGCGGATTTTGAACCTCGAGATGTTGGACACGCTTTATCTGATCCAGATTGGGTCAATGCCATGCATGAGGAGCTTGAAAACTTTGAGAGAAATGGGGTTTGGGTTCTGGTTCCACCTCCACCTGAGTGTCACCCTATTGGGACAAAATGGGTTTTCAAAAACAAACAAGGAGAGGATGGCCATGTTGTGAGAAACAAGGCCAGACTAGTAGCCCAGGGGTATAGTCAGAAGGAGGGGACAGACTATGAGGAGACTTTTGCTCCAGTAGCTCATTTGGAGGCAATTAGGATAATCTTGGCTTTTGCTGCATCCAAAGGGTTTAAACTTTTTCAAATGGATGTCAAGAGTGCCTTCCTAAATGACTACATAGAAGAGGAAGTGTATGTGAGACAACCCCCCGGTTTCGAAAATTCCAAGTTTCCAAACCATCTTTTTAAACTTCACAAAGCTTTGTATGGTTTGAGACAAGCCCCTAGAGCCTGGTATGATAGGTTGAAAACCTTCTTGCTTGCTAAGGGTTTTAAAATGGGATGTGTGGATAAAATGCTCTTTCTCCTCAAGCAAGGCAATGACACTCTCTTGGTCCAGATTTACGTGGATGATATCATTTTCGGTGGATCTTCTCACGCTTTCGTTGCCAAGTTTGCAGACACTATGAGCAGGGAGTTTGAGATGAGCATGATGGGCGAGTTGACGTTTTTCCTCGTGTTGCAAATCAAGCAATCCCGAGAGGGGATGTTCGTGCACCAGGGCAAGTACACCAAGGACATCCTGAAGAAGTTCGACATGGGTGAGGCCAAGCCTCTTCCAACACCCATGCCGACCACGGTGGCCCTGGATGCAGATGTGGATGGAGAAGCTGTGGACCAGAAGGAGTACCGGAGTATAATCGGGTCGCTACTGTACCTGACGGCGACACGCCCGGACATCCAGTTCGCGGTGTGTCTTTGCGCACGTTTCCAGTCATCGCCGCGCACTTCTCACCGTCAGGTAGTCAAGCGCATTATGAGGTACTTATGCTTCACTCCTGAGTTTGGGATTTGGTATTCTGCTTCCTCCACCCTCTCCCTTTGCGGTTATTCTGATGCCGATTTTGCTGGTTGCCGGATTGAGCGCAAGTCCACCTCTGGGACTTGTCAGTTTATTGGTTCTTCTCTCATTTCGTGGTCTTCTCGCAAGCAGTCTAGTGTCGCCCAGTCTACCATGGAGGCTGAGTATGTTGCTATGGCTAGCTGCTGTTCCCAATTGCTCTGGATGATGGCCACTTTGCGTGATTTTGATCTGAGCTTTTCTCGCGTTCCCTTGCTTTGTGACAGCACGAGTGCTATTAGCGTTGCTAAGAACCCCGTGCCGCACTCTAAGACCAAACACATTGATGTGCGCTTTCATTTTCTGCGAGACCATTATGAGAAGGGTGATATCGACCTTCGCCATGTTGATACTCATCATCAGTTGGCTGATATTTTCACCAAGCCTTTAGACCAATCAACTTTTGCTAGGTTGAGAGGTGAGCTTGGTGTGTGTTTCCCCTTTTAGATGGGGGAAACATTTTGGTTCGTGTATTATAGACTGACTCTTTTTCTTTCATTTGTTTTCTTCATGCATCTTTGCATTTCATCTTGCATATTTACATTCAGAGCTTCATGTATATAATCTTTAGAATGTGACTATGCTATGTGTAGTGTATGCTCCAATGCTTTATAATGATGCTTGTAGCTTATGCTCTTTCTGATCACTGATACATGTTGTGAGCTGAGCTATTTTATGAATGGCGAACTTTCTTAATGAACTTAAAACCTGAAAATGTTCGCCATTGAGATATGCAACTAGCATGTGCAGAATATGTTGAAATCACTAGTGCTTTTCATATATGCTAGGTTACTATGTCTCTAGTTCTGAGTCATTCACTTGTTTGGTATGTTCATATTCTGTCTTAAAATTTGAACCAAGTTAAGTGAATTGGAAAGATCAAGATGGGATTGCTTGTCAGCACATCACAGTATCGAGACTGTCTCCCATTGCACTTTGAGTTAAACTTGAGCTGTGTAGTGTATGACCAAAACTGTTGCTTTAAGCTTCTGATTGCTTCTGCATAGGCTTCGCACAGTTGATAAGTTAGGCAATGACAAGCTTTCAACCTCTCGCAATCACATGCTGAAATTTGAACTTGTGTAATTTAACCGCTGCAACTCCGATAAAATTTGAATACACAAGTCTATGTTTCATTCTATAGCATGATGATTGAACCTTGCTAGGGGTAGTTCACCTTGTATACATGTTTAGCACTTATTTGACTTCCTGTCTATACATGTTTAGTGCTTTTTTTTATGGTGAATACCTTTTTGGCTAAAAACTGCTCACGTTGCTCACATGTTCATATTTTGTATTTGGTGATCAGTTTGAGCCTTTGCCAGCATTCTGTGCATTTTGATGAGTCATCGGATCAGCACTTTGTCAAAGCATCTTCTTATTCTATCGACTATATTCCTAAAGCTACTAACTTGCATTTTGACTCATATGCATTTGGAGGGGAGATACTTGATAGTGCATTTTCAACTAAGGGGGAGAAATTTGCCAAATCATAAGGGGGAGATTTCCTGGTTGGTTGCACTATTGGAGGGGGAGTTTGAGCTGGCTCAGATTTTGAGGTTTTGAATTTACCAATTGGTTCGGAGCTTTTCTGAAATCTCTAATTGGTACGGAGCATTTTTGGTAGCTAGTTGTGTTGAGCCGTTGTCTCTTTCTTGAGGGACTAGCACCTTTGCTGTTATGCTCTTCAGTTGGTATCAAGCTTTCTTGCTAGCGGTGTTGAGCCCTTTCTGCCTCTTCTTGAGGGCTAGCTCTATCTTTGCTTGAATTTCAATTGATTTTTTGATTGGTATCGAGCTTTCCTGCTAGCGGTGTTGAGCCTGTTCTACCTCTTCTTGAGGGCTAGCTTTGCTTTGCTTGGTTGCGTCGAGCCGTTGCCCATGTCTTTGGGGACCAAGTTGTCTTGCTCTTTCCACTTGACCTTCTTCGGCTTTGCTATGCTTTTGGGTCATTTGGTCGAGTTCTCTCTCCTTCTTCCTTCCTTTCTCTATTTCATTATGATTTGTGTTGGTAGTTGACAATGCACTCATCAAGGGGGAGATTGCGGATACATGGGTGTATGCCGAGTCTCGAGTGATGAGTGATTGTCAACTGGGATAATGCGCATATTCTTTGGCTTGTGTTGTGCAGGTGTCGAGCACGGATACAGTGATCAAAGGCAAGGAGAATGTCAAGTAGAGACGTGCCGTGTCGATGGACCGAGAGTGGCGAAGGGCGGACGTGAGGCTTGGACTGAGAGACCGGTGGCCCGAGGATCAGCTGTGGTGGCTGACAGCCTGGGACAGCGATGAGCAAAGACGTGCGGGCATGGTGTTGCTTGGGTCGAGGACCTGGGGACACGTGTCGGTGGACGGGGTGCACGGGCGGTGCATCCCCTCTACGGCTCGGTTTGGTGGTTGAGCCACAGAAAAACCACCGAGTGGACGATTTCCAGGTTTGGGCCTCAAAACCTGGGCGCTGATGGTTTCCGAGTTTGGGCCACAAAACTCGGGTTGAGGACGGTTTCCAGGTTTGGGCCTCAAAACCTGGGTGCTGCGGGTTTCTGAGCTTGGGCCTCAAAACTCAGGCGATGGACAGCTGGTTTCCCGGTTTGGGCCTCAAAACCGGGGGTTGGTCATGAAGGCTGGTTTCCCAGTTTGGGCCTCAAAACCGGGAGCGAAGTCCGGGAAAAGGACGAGCAGAGCGGTGGCGGCACGTGGCGGCAATCGGTGAGGTTGCGTTGAGGCAACGCTACCAGTTGTGCGGGTGTGGCCGTCGGATCACCACCTACCACGAGTTGGTCCAGAATAACCCTAGGGTTTAGCTGGCTCGCTCTGTAATTAGTTAGGGGTAGAGTGGGAATTAGAATTAGGATAAGCAGAGGGAGACACCCACCTCCCATCCTATCTCAGTCATTTTGCTCTTTGCCTTCTAGGTTTTCCTGCTCTCCCAATCCCCTGCTGTAGCAACTGAGATCCGCAGAGAATCATACCTCTGTGTACTGGAGATTTTGAGGAAGTGAGACCGTAATCTCACTTTTGTAGCGTGTGGTAGCCACACGGTTGCAAATTCGTGGTTGTGATTCGTGTTTTGTTCTAGTTCTTCGCGGATTGTTTTTCTCCACGTTTTCCCGTCGATTGATCTCTTTGTTTGTTGCGTCTTTTGCGATTCCGTTTGAACAGAGATGTTCTAGATCGTGAGGCACTTCTTTCCCCCGAAGAAATTCACCTCTAACCTCACGACCCAGTAGATCGATCGATTTTCGTTTCGGGTCCAGTTTTTCTCCCATCCCCTGAATTTCTTCGATTTATCGATTTGGAGATAGGTTCGAGCCATGATCTCTTAGAGATAGCTCACTATCCTCCTTGTGACTCCTCTCACCAAGTTTGATCCCTAGAGGATTCATTTTGGGTGAGATCGAGTAGAATCGGTGGACGAACTGCTCAGTTTCGGGGTGACCGGACGCTGAGATCGGGGCGACCGGACGCTAGGAACAGAGTCCGATCGTTGAATATGTTCGCTATGTATTCCTGCGTTTTGACTGGACGCTAGTTTTATTAGTGACCGGACGCACCCCTATCACTGTTCATCAGCTTTGTTTCGTGTGACCGGACGCTTGGCTTGCTGGACCGGATGCTCCTGTCTATGAGTCCGGTCAGAAACAGTAAGGTTCCAGAACTGTTTTCGTCTGACCGGATGCTTCCGCTGCTCACTGACCGGACGCTGGCCAGAGTCCGGTCAGTGCTATTCTGCGTTGTTTCGTTGGCGGTTCGTTCGTCCGTTGTCGGTTTTGGTTTCCGACTTTTGCGTTGGGTTTCTAGGGTTGTGTAGTGTCCCGCTGTGCTTCTCGGAAGCATCCACCCTACATCTAGGGTCGTGGACACTTGCAATCTCAAGGGTTGCTCTTGGGGTGATTCTCGGGACAGTGGCGAACAAGTTTCTGAAACGAAATTTAAAGCTCCCATTCACCTCCCTCTGGTCGCTTTCTGGTAGCTCTTTCGGTCCTTCAAGCTCCATCACTTGATATTGGACTAACCTATCTCATACACATTTAATCAGGGTTAGTCCAATAGGTTTCATTAATTAACCAAAACTAAACCAGAACTTTCACCCTAGATAGATCCTAACTTTTTTGTTGATGCCTTTTTCAGCAGAAATCATTTGCCATTTTAAAATTTTATTTGAAGTTGTTATTTTTAAAAATCGAAAATTTGAGTTCTTCAAACAACATTTTGAGGTATCAAATGATTCCAAATAAAAAAGTTGTAAACATCAAAGTTTTATAATTTTCAAGATCTACAACTTTTATTTTGATCATTTTTTATTAGAGATTGTTTGAAAAAATTCAAATATTAGTATTTAATTTTATTATTCAGCGTCTATTTATAGAGGTGGCTTAATATAAAACCGTTCCTACAAATAGGCTTTATAGGGTCGGCTTCATATTGAATCACCCTTACAAATCCAAGCCATTTGTAAGAGCAGCTTATAACTACAGTCTTTTGTTCTGATTCCGTGGTCCCGGCTCAATGTCCGGGACTAAAATCTAAAGTGGTCTGGGACTAAAGGCCTATCGTCGAGTAGTGTGTCTCTAAAAATAGATTTTAAGGATAGCTTGTTTGGGGCATGACGACATTGTTGTAAATTTTTTTTAGCAAGCAGTTCCATTCGGTGGCGCGGAGCTGACATCCTCATCGTCGACAACACCGCCACGCTCCACCCGCGGCTCCGCCACACAGGCACGTAGCACAGCCCGGGCACGGCCCGCTCCAGCAAGCGGCACGGTGGACACCAAATGCCAGTCCACCAATCTGAGTCCCCGACCCCTCCCACACCCGACCAGGCGACCACTCCACTCCCATCCCAACCTAATCCCCAACCCAATCCCCTTCCCCATCCCAACGCGGACGTGCTCGCGTCCTCCACGCCTCCACGCCCGACTCCGCTCGTCCTCCACGGCCTCCTCCCAACTCCCGCCTCCTCGCTCTCCTCCGCTTGTCCTCGTCGTTAGGAGGCGTCAGCGCGCCGCCGGCTCCTCTCCTCCGCGCGCTCGCCGGTGGGAGGCCCTCCAGAGTCCGGGAACCGGGATCTCCTCTACGGCCGCCGGATCCGCCTCCAACACTCGAGCTCGACGACACGACACCGAGCTCCGTGACGACGGCCACCTCTCCTCCCCTCCTCGACAACGCCGCGCAGCCAACCTCAAGCGCGCCGGCGCCATGCGCCATCGTGCAGAGCCCCACTGCAGCGCGGCCACGGCTCCCATCGTGCGTGCCTCCTCCTCACGCCGACCTAGCGACCTCTATTGCGAGCCGCGGCAGCTGCCGCCACCATCCGCAACCGGCAACTCCAGCTCCCCGCCCCCTCCGCCTCCAGCCTCTTTGCGCTCCAGCTCGTGCTCGGGCAGCCCGCGGCATGCCAGGCACGCCGTGCTCTTGGGCCGGCCCGACGGCCCATGGGCCGTGCCTTGGGCCGAAGGCCAGGCACGAAGCCCACAGCAGCACGGCTCGTGAGGCACGGCGGCCCGTCGAGGCATGAAGGTCATCGAGCCGGCACGGCCCGTTGGCCATCTATACCCGCGGCGGCCGTCGTTGCCGGCCAGGAGGATCCTCGTCGCGACGTGCAAGTGAGACTATCTGAGATGAGGCCAATATAGTTTACAAGTTTCTACATTGCAGTGTTGTAGTGTCCGTTGGTTCATTTCTAAGCCAATTATTATATTTGCCCCCAAGAAGTTCGTTAGAAGTACCCACACTTTCTGTAAGCAATTTGATAAATCAGTTTAAATAGTCTTGGAAGTGATGGCGTTTTCATGGGCTCAAGTACAGATGCCATTTTAGCTCAATTTCAGACATAAACGACAACAAAACAATCTCCGAAAAGATTGTGAAGGGGGAAGACGAAGATGATGAAGCTGATTATATTATGCTTTGCCACTTATGAAGTGGCATACTTGAAGAAAATATGAAAGATAAGTGGATGCCAATTATATTAGAGGTGAAAGAAAAAAACCCGAGGAAAACGAAATTAAATTTCCATGGCGTAACTTCTAAGACTAACCGCACTGGATACGGTACACTCTAGGCTACGCTATCCTGGAGGAGCATTCAACGTAAAAATTGGCTGCAGCGCTGTAGGGTACCCCATCCGTTACAGCCTCTCATCCGCCATCTGTAGCGCCTGCGTGGCCCTGCGATGACGTCCGCTATCCTGCGCAGCATGGGGCCTAGGGAGGGAGAGCGTGAGAGAGAGGAGAGAGAGATGTGGGTCCCACGTTTTTCATCTCGTTAAAAAATATTGTAACTTATAAGGGAACCTATGCTATGAAAACCAGGTTCCCGTGGAAACTTGAGAACACATATGATGAATGATTGACTTTGATGAGGAAGGTTTGAGGCTTTTACCCGGTTTAGTCCATATCTCGCTATGCGCTTAATGTGTATGACTAACCGGTGGCATTGAGTTGTGTGGTGTTTCTGTGTTAGTGTGCGTGTGCGACATGTGTCTCTTGGTTGTGTTGATGTGCAGGTGTGGAGCTCAGATACAGTGGTCTATGGCGAGGTGAAGGTCAAGTAGAGACGTGTCGTGCCGACGGACCGGGAGCGGTGAAGGATGGGCGTGCCGTGCGGCGGACGTGCCATGCCGATGTACCCAGAGTGGTGAAGGGCGGACGTGAGGCTTGGACTGAGGGACCAGAGGGCCAGAGGACCAGCTGTGGTAGCTGGCACGTGGCATCGGCGAGCGAGAGCACATGGGGATGTGCGGTGCATTGGCCGAGTCGAGAGGAAGGCGCTGGAGTCGTGTCACTTAGCGGGAGGTCGGACACGGCTTGCATGCGGCGCAAGTGCCGTCGGCCAAGTCAAGAAGGAAGGTGAAGGCGTTGTGCCCGGCGTGGAGGCTGGACATGCATCGGCATCGGTGCCGGTGGTCGGGGTGTGTGAACCACATCCTGTCTACGGTGCGGGTTCGGTAGTTGAGCCTCAAAAAGCTACCATCGACGGTTTCCAGGTATAGGCCTCAAAACCTGGGCTTGCGGGTTTCTGAGTTTGGGCCTCAAAACTCGGGGTGGACGGTTTGCCAGGTTTGGGCATCAAAACCTGGGCGTGCAGGTTTCCAAGTTTGGGCCTCAAAACTCGGGGTGGACGGTTTCCCGGTTTGGGCCTCAAAACCGGGGGTTGGTCCGAAAGGACGGTCGACGCGTGGCGGCACCGAGAGGCTTGCGTTGCGGCGAAGCTATTGGTGAGAAGGCGCGGCGCTCGACGGTGGCGGCACGTGGCGGCATCAGGGAGGTCGCGTCGAGGCGAAGCTACCGGATGTGCGGGCGTGGCCGTCAATTTGAAACTGTCAAGTCTGGACGGTTTTACCCCTGGAGGGTATTTGGGACGAGTGCTTAATGTAAGGGCGTTTTGGTCTTCGGACGTGCGCCTATATATATGAAGGGGGCTGCTAGGGCAGCCGCCATCCTTGGAGAGTTCTAGGTGGTGTCTCTCTCATTTTGTTCCTGTGAGAGTAGGCTAGGGTTAGGAAGAGTTGGCTCTTGTTCTTGAGCTTTTCGCCATCCAAGCTTTGTGTTGCTAGGATTGGCTTGTAGCCCAACACCAAGTGCTTAATGAATCATCCATTCCTCTGAGTCCAAGGATCAAATTCGTGCTTTAATTTGTCTTGCGATTTTGTTCTTCGCGTTTGCACGTTTTCCCCTCTTTCGTTCTTCACGAGAATTCTTGTTTCGAGGGAAGATTCGCAAATCCATTTGAACCATCTTGTGTTGCTTCGTGAGAGTCTTCTTTCTTCTGAAGGAATTTCTCTAATACCTCATGAACTCACAGATTGAGCGGATTTAGTTTTGGGATCGAGTTCTTGCTCGTTCCTCACCCTTTTCTTCGATTCATCGATTTGGAGTTAGGTTCGAGCCATGATCTCTTAGGAGTAGCTCACTAACATCCTTGTGACCCCTCACACGAAGTTGGAGCCCTAGTGCTTTTGATTTGAGGGAGATCGGGTTGATTCGGTGGACGAACAGTGGTTCGTCGGGGTGACCGGACGCACGAGTCGGACCGACCGGACGCTTGGTCGTGAGTCCGGTCGTTGAACACCAGCGCTGTCCAGTTCGCGCGTGGTGACCGGTCGCTGACTGGGAATCGACCGGACACTCGCCTCGTATCCACCGGACGCTATCCCATGCGTCCGATCATTGAAAGGCCGAGCGAAACAGGCTCTGTGAACTGACCGGACGCTTTGTGACTACGTGACCGGACGCATCGAGCACACTGTTCATTGTGCCTGTCTTCACATGACCGAACACTTGAAGTGTGACCGGACACACTTCTACGCAGAGTCCGGTCCAACACAGAGAGCTCCCGAATCGGGTTTCTGTTGACCGGACGCGTCCGATCGTTCCTGACCAGACGCACCTCAGAGTCCGGTCAGTGCTGATAGAACGCGTTTTCGTCCGTATCTTTTGCGTTCGAGCTCCGATTTGAGATCCGCTTTTTGCGTTGGATTCCCAACTCTGTGCTCTATAGAAACCGGGCTTCCCGCTTTGCGAAAAAGCCTGAATCCCCCTCGCGTTGCTCGGGGGAGGTTGAGGTTACCCAAACTCCATCCTGTCACTAGTTGACTTGCGTGGATTTGGAAGAGGGAACTTTTGTGGTGTCCCGCTGTGTTCCTAGGGAACATCCACCCATACTCTTGGGTCGTGGACATCACGTGAGTCGGCTTTGCTCTTGGGGTTGATTTTGTTGGGACAGAGGCCGTAATTTCTGAGAAGAAATTTTAGGCTCCCATTCACCCCCCCCCTCTGGTCGCCTTGCTTTAGCATTTTCGGTCCTTCAATTGGTATCGGAGCCAGTTAAGGATCTCTCTACCTTAACCGGTTCCGGATCCGTGAAGGCGACCTTTTGAGAGCGGTTGTGTTTCTGACTTTGCGTGTCGAGGTGTTGAGCTTTTGATTGGCTAACACTAACGGTGCTTTTTAAAGTAGCACCAAGCTCTTCTTCAAGTATGTCTTTGTCTTTCAGCATGAATGTTTCCAAGGACGACATCTTAGGAAGAAGGAGGAGTGCAGTTGATGAGAGGGATCGCGAGGTGAACAATCTGCTGAACCTTCTACGACATGACGAGCTTTCACCGGAGGATCTCCTACGTCAACTCGGCAAAGCCAAGAGAGGTACACTTGCTTGCGGTCTTGTGGCTTTGCACAACCTATATGAGGCTTGCTCTAGGGATGATGAGCTTTGTGATACCTTGCATAGAAAGATAGAAAAATTAAAATGCTCCATTGCTAAGTTGAAGTCTAGTGCCTCTTTGCCTTGCACCTCCTGTGTTGACATGGTTAGGAAGAATGATGAGCTAGGCTTTTCTCTTGCTAGCTTAAAATCTGAGATTGAATTGTTGAAATCCAATGCTTCCAAACCATGTTTAGTTTGCATTGACTTACGCAAGGACCTCGATTGTGCTAAAACTGAATTAGCCTTGCTTAAGTCAAATGCTTTGTCACCATGTGATTCCTGTGAATCTTTTGTTGCTAGACTTAGAGAATTAAGTCTGACTCATAGGACATGTGTAGACGAGCTTGAGCATGCTAGGGCCAAAATTGATGAATTAAATGCTAGGCCTTGTAGCTCATGCTCTTTGAATAAAGATGCTTGCCACACTTCTTGTGCTAATCATGATTCTTTGCTTGATGTGAATGGTGATGTTTCTTCCACCAATTTCATTTGCACATCATGCATTGATTTGGAAAAAGAAGTTTTGGCTTTGAAGCTTTTGCGCGATGATATGAGCGCCAAGTTGGTTGAGCACAATGATATGAGTGCCAACCTTGAAAAAGAAAACGAGCTCTTGTGTACCACATATGCCGAGTGCATTAGAGAGGAGATGGAAAATCTGAAAAACACTCCTTGTGGTACTTGTGACCGCCTCATGTTTGAAAATGAGGTTTTGGCCAAAAGATGCAAGAGTCTTTGTGCTAAGCCTTTTGAGTCACGCATTTCTTGCAACTCCGATGTTGATATTTCTTAGTTTGCATCTTTGCAACCGGAGTTGAGTTCTTGTGCTGCGCGTGAGTCTTTTGACTGTAGCATTAGTGTCAAGGTTTCAGATAGCTCTTTCATAGCTACTGCTAACCTTGTTGTTTCTTCGAGTGATGTCCAAGGGATTTCTCTTGACAAATGTGCTTCTCACATTTTTGGGACTCGTGTTCCCAATCCGGTTTTCCATTGCACCTTTTGCAAGAAGGATGGACACTCATTCGATTTTTGTTTCCGCCATGTCAAACACGAGCGGCGTATTCGAGCTAAGGCTTTTAGGAAGCCGCGTAGCCTTTCCCATGGCACGTGTGCTCCTAGCGTTGGCACCAAGGTGGTTGTTGATGCTTCTTGTTCTAAGCCCCAAGGGACTTCTCACTTGTCGGAGAATGGTGTGCCTTCCAGTAGGCCTTTGTACCATTGCTCTTTTTGTGAGAAAGATGGGCATCAAGAAAGCTTTTGCTATCGGCGTGCCAAACGTTTGCGCCAAGCTCGTTCTTCTAGGAAGATGGTGGTTCATAGCCCTTCCCATGGCATGAACGCTTGTGCTCCTAGTAAGAAGCCCCTCTTTGTCGATGGGTTCTATGACTCCTTTTCTAGTGGGATAGGTCATGATCGTGGACATGCTTCTGGTGCTTCTTCTCTTGGTCCACATCATGCTTTTCATGGTGCTTCTATTGGTTCTTCTACAAAAACCTTGGAAGATGTTTGCCTCTTTTCCCGTGGTACGTCTCGTTCTTCTCCTCGAGTTGTCCTTTTGAGGAATGTTTCCAAGGGTGTTTCACAATTGCATTTGAACCAGCATTTGCATCATGCTAACCCACATGATAAGTTGAGATTTGTGACCAAGTCCTGGATTCCCAAGTACATTCTTGCTAACCCTTCGGGATCCAAGACTCGGGTTACTTTGTCCTCTTGTGTGTAGATATGAGGACGCGGGGTGGAGAACATGCGCCGAATGGAACTTGGTCTGTTAGATGTGATCAAGTTTTGATGGTTCTCTACATCCCGCTGAGATTTGCCTCCAAAGAGGCTTTTGTTATCTGGTGAGCTTTCTTATACACTCATACCTTGTACATTCATGATTTATGTCTTGTGGTATGAGATGGTTCTTCATGTGCTCACTTGTATAGTTCTTGCATGTACATTTTCTGGTGTATCATGTTTTGTCTTAGTCTAGCATGTGCTATCTTGTATATCATGTCATGCTAGCTTTGTGTATAGCTTTTGTGGAGGAACCACTTTTCATGCTAGTTGGTGATCCTCACGAACATTGTGCCATGCTTTATACCATACTTCTCCATGAGCTTTATTTGTAGTGGTATGATGTTCATTAGGTGTCACTTGTTAGGTGCTAGTTTTGGTTAGCTACATGTATCCTGTTGATATGATTAGTTTGAGCACTAGCCTTTCCATAATTTTATCATGTTACATGCTTTTGGGTCTATTGCTATCATTATCTTGCATTGTAGCATGTGTTGAGGTGTAGGCTGTGTCTGGGTTGATCATGTCTCTAGGTTGCATTTTGCTATACAGTGCTCTATCCTGTTGCATGGTAGTCTTGTCAAGTTTGGATTCAGATCTTCTTGCGGTATCATTCATAGGTAGACCTCTTTTTGTTGAGAGTTCACCTTATGCTTATTATGTGACTAACCATTCTGTGGAGACCCTGAGGTCACACTAGACGAGAAAATGCCTTGTGTTTCTTCTGCTTATGAGTGTGCAGGAGAACAGGAGCCTAGAGAGAGCATTTCGGCTCATGGACCCGATCCCTCTTCTTCCACGACTTGGGGTTCCGTTCGAGCAGTTCTCCAGTGAGCACTAGCTGCACCTGTGGGAGCGACAGCATCAGGCGAGGGGGAGACGACTTCGGCGAGGCAGGTGCCCCGAAGATTTCAGCAGATTCAGGCGTCCCCTCGAGTATCACACCAGCAGGCGGTCATGCGTATCATGAGGTACCCTGACACACTTCTGAGTTCAGTTTCCGGTACTCTTCTTCTCCGATCCCTTTTTGCTGTGTGGTTTTTTTCGATGTGGATTTTGCTGGCTATCGCTTGAGCGTTTCTTGGCTCTTTATTTGTGAGTTTGGTGTGTGTTTCCCTTTTAGTTGGGGAAGCATTTTGCTTGATGTATCTTAGTTGGATTTCTTCGATACCCTTTTGTTTTGGGTTTTCCTCATTAGGCTAGTTTTGCTTTGTCTTTGATAGACTAGCTTTTGCATGCATTTCATCATGTATTTTAGTGCATTTTAGAGCTTCATGTTTAGAGCAATGAGAATGAGATTATGCTCTTTTTATTATGCCCTACTTATTCATGATGATGCTTGTAGCATAGGCTCTTTTTGATCACTTGATACATGTTATGAGCTAAGCTATTTTTGCAAATGGTGAACTTGATTAATTAACTATAAAACCTATAATTTGTTCACCATTGAGTTTGGCAACTAGCATGGGTAGGATGTGTTGAGATCACTTGTGCTATCTTTTGTATGCTAGGTTGCTATGTCTCTTGCACTGAGTCATTCACTTGCTTGGATTGTTCATATTTACTTTGTGCTTAAAATTTGATCCAAGTCTAAGTGAAATGAAAAGATCGAGATGGGATTGCATGTGTCAGCACCTCACGGTATCGAGACTGTTTCTCATTGCACAATTGAGTTAAACTTGAGCCGTGTAGTGTAAGACCGAAACTGGTGCTTTAAGCTTCCGATTGCTTTTATTGCATAGGCTTAGCCCGGTTGAAAAGTTAGGCAATGACCATGCTTTCAACCTCTCACAATCACATGCTTTTAATTTGAACTTGTGTTAATACCGCTGCAAATTCCGATAAAAATTTGAAAATAACACAAGTTTATGCTTCATTCTATTGCATGATGATTGAACTTTGCTAGGGGTAGTTCACCTTTTATACTTGAGTTAGCACTTGCTCGATTTCCTGTCTATTCATGCTATGTGCTATTTTAGTGGTGAACTCCTTTTTCAAATGGCTTAAAACTGCTCATATGCTTAATTGTTCATATTTTGTATTCATTTGATCAGTTTGAGCCTTTGCTAGCATTTGTATTGATTGCTGAACTTTCAGGGCAGCACCCTTTTGAGCATCTTTTCATTCTGATTGCTATACACTTGAAGCTGTTGCATTGTGCATATCATGCATTTTTAGCTTAGTGTACATTCCCCCAGCTCGATACACTTTGTGGTCACTTTCAGTGCTTTTTATTGCCCCCATATGTTTTTGGTTGATGACTTGTCTTGTGTTTATGTCAACTTTGTGAGAAATTTCAAAACCCCTTAGCATGTTCCCTTTTGTCAAGGGGGAGAAGCTGTTTGCAAGGGGGAGCTTGAGTGTTGGCACAAAGGGGAGAGTCATGCATTTTTGGGGAGAGCTTTGAGCTAGGGGGAGTTTAGTTCTCTTTTATGTCCTTCTTCACTCGGTATAGATCTTTTATGTGTTTCAATTGGTATCCATCTTTTGGTATGGAATGCAATTGATGTCATGAGCTTTGTTGCATAGCTTTTTGTATATAGGCTTGCTTTCAGGGGAGTCGCTTTTGTCTTGCTGCTTCTCCGCGTGTTTTGAGTGTTTGTGCTCCATTTAGTGTTGAGCCTCTCTTGTGGTTTTTCTCAGTCGGTATCGAGCCTGCTAGTCGTGTTAAGCCGTTTTTGCCTCTCTCTTGAGGGACTAGCAGTTTTTGCTTGGTATTTTTCGATTGGTATGGACCCTTCAGCTAGTTGCGTCGAGCCTATGTGCCTCTGTCTTGAGGAGCTAGCTGTTTTCACCAATTCTTGGCTGATTGTGATTTGTTGCATTCTTATGCATTGTTTCAGCCTCGATTGGTATCAAGCCTTGAGCTAGTGGTGTTGAGCCATTTTCTGCCTCTTCTTGAGGGCTAGCTCATTTTTCACTTGGTTGCGTCGAGCCGCTGCCCATGTCTTTGGGAACCAAGTCTTTTGCTCTATGTGATCGAGTTTTGCTCATTGTTGAGTTGTTGCTCCGATTCCTTGCTTGGTTGCGTTGAGCTGTTGCCCATATCTTTGAGGACCAAGTTTTCGGTTATGGTATCTCAAACCATCTCTTGTGCCTAGTTTTTGTCAATTCAATAATCAAGGGGGAGAAAGAGAAAGAGAGAGAATAAGGGGGAGAAATTGACCCCAAAACCAAGTGGATAAGTACCTTGGTGTCTCTTTTGTGATGATTGTTTGACAATTTATTTGAGATTGGTTTTCGAGTACCTTTTGAGATTTCATGAAACTCTTGTTTATCTTGACTCTTCGGTTGTGTGGAGGCTTTGCCCGCTTTTCCCATTTCTTTCGGGACCGAGAGCTTTTATTTAGAGTTTTCATGATCCTTCCTCATCTCAAGTGGCCTTGTGTTTGCCTTTTCTTGGCTTTTGGGCACTTGAATGAGTCTTGCCTTCAAACCCTTCCTTTTTGGTTTATTTTTAGTCAATGCATTCATCAAGGGGGAGATTGAGAACACATATGATGAATGATTGACTTTGATGAGGAAGGTTTGAGGCTTTTACCCGGTTTAGTCCATATCTCGCTATGCGCTTAATGTGTATGACTTACCGGTGGCATTGAGTTGTGTGGTGTTTCTGTGTTAGTGTGCGTGTGCGACATGTGTCTCTTGGCTGTGTTGATGTGCAGGTGTGGAGCTCAGATACAGTGGTCTATGGCGAGGTGAAGGTCAAGTAGAGACGTGTCGTGCCGACGGACCGGGAGCGGTGAAGGATGGGCGTGCCGTGCGGCGGACGTGCCATGCCGATGTACCCAGAGTGGTGAAGGGCGGACGTGAGGCTTGGACTGAGGGACCAGAGGGCCAGAGGACCAGCTGTGGTAGCTGGCACATGGCATCGGCGAGCGAGAGCACATGGGGATGTGCGGTGCATCGGCCGAGTCGAGAGGAAGGCGCTGGAGTCGTGTCACTTAGCGGGAGGTCGGACACGGCTTGCATGCGGCGCAAGTGTCGTCGGCCAAGTCAAGAAGGAAGGTGAAGGCGTTGTGCCCGGCGTGGAGGCTGGACATGCATCGGCATCGGTGCCGGTGGTCGGGGTGTGTGAACCACATCCTGTCTACGGTGCGGGTTCGGTAGCTGAGCCTCAAAAAGCTACCATCGACGGTTTCCAGGTTTGGGCCTCAAAACCTGGGCTTGCGGGTTTCCGAGTTTGGGCCTCAAAACTCGGGGTGGACGGTTTGCCAGGTTTGGGCCTCAAAACCTGGGCGTGCGGGTTTCCAAGTTTGGGCCTCAAAACTCGGGGTGGACGGTTTCCCGGTTTGGGCCCCAAAACCGGGGGTTGGTCCGAAAGGATGGTCGACGCGTGGCGGCACCGAGAGGCTTGCGTTGCGGCGAAGCTATTGGTGAGAAGGCGCGGCGGTCGACGGTGGCGGCATCAGGGAGGTCGCGTCGAGGCGAAGCTACCGGATGTGCGGGCGTGGCCGTCGGATCGAAACTGTCAAGTCTGGACGGTTTTACCCCTGGGGGGGTATTTGGGACGAGTGCTTAATGTAAGGGCGTTTTGGTCTTCGGACGTGCGCCTATATATATGAAGGGGGCTGCTAGGGCAGCCGCCATCCTTGGAGAGTTCTAGGTGGTGTCTCTCTCATTTTGTTCCTGTGAGAGTAGGCTAGGGTTAGGAAGAGTTGGCTCTTGTTCTTGAGCTTTTCGCCATCCAAGCTTTGTGTTGCTAGGATTGGCTTGTAGCCCAACACCAAGTGCTTAATGAATCATCCATTCCTCTGAGTCCAAGGATCAAATTCGTGCTTTAATTTGTCTTGCGATTTTGTTCTTCGCGTTTGCACGTTTTCCCCTCTTTCGTTCTTCACGAGAATTCTTGTTTCGAGGGAAGATTCGCAAATCCGTTTGAACCATCTTGTGTTACTTCGTGAGAGTCTTCTTTCTACTGAAGGAATTTCTCTAATACCTCACGAACTCACAGATTGAGCGGATTTAGTTTTGGGATCGAGTTCTTGCCCGTTCCTCACCCTTTTCTTCGATTCACCGATTTGGAGTTAGGTTCGAGCCATGATCTCTTAGAAGTAGCTCACTAACATCCTTGTGACCCCTCACACGAAGTTGGAGCCCAAGTGCTTTTGATTTGATGGAGACCGGGTTGATTCGGTGGACGAACAGTGGTTCGTCGGGGTGACCGGACGCACGAGTCGGACCGACCGGACGCTTGGTCGTGAGTCCGGTCGTTGAACACCAGCGCTGTCCAGTTCGCGCGTGGTGACCGGTCGCTGACTAGGAATCGACCGGACGCTCGCCTTGTATCGACCGGACGCTCGCCTCGTATCGACCGGACGCTATCCTGTGCGTCCGATCGTTGAAAGGCCGAGCGAAACAGGCTCTATGAACTGACCGGACGCTTTGTGACTACGTGACCGGACGCATCGAGCACACTGTTCATTGTGCCTGTCTTCACGTGACCGGACGCTTGAAGTGTGACCGGACGCACTTCTACGCAGAGTCCGGTCCAACACAGAGAGCTCCCGAATCGGGTTTCTGTTGACCGGACGCGTCCGATCGTTCCTGACCGGACGCACCTCAGAGTCCGGTCAGTGCTGATAGAACGCGTTTTCGTCCGTATCTTTTGCGTTCGAGCTCCGATTTGAGATCCGCTTTTTGCGTTGGATTCCCGACTCTGTGCTCTATAGAAACCGGGCTTCCCGCTTTGCGAAAAAGCCTGAATCCCCCTCGCGTTGCTCGGGGGAGGTTGAGGTTACCCAAACTCCATTCTGTCACTAGTTGACTTGCGTGGATTTGGAAGAGGGAACTTTTGTGGTGTCCCGCTGTGTTCCTTGGGAACATCCACCCATACTCTTGGGTCGTGGACATCACGTGAGTCGACTTTGCTCTTGGGGTTGATTTTGTTGGGACAGAGGCCGTAATTTCTGAGAAGAAATTTTAGGCTCCCATTCACCCCCCTCTGGTCGCCTTGCTTTAGCATTTTCGGTCCTTCAAAACTATGGAAACTCGCACGTGGATCGCTGGATCGAAATCCGATGGCTATGGCTAATGGTGGAGATTAGCAATTAACCCCTCCCATTTATCTCTTCCTAATATATATAGCCAACACATTTCCACAACACGATTAGTCATAGCCATCGGATTTAGATCCAGCGGTCCACGTGCGAGTTTCCATAGTTTCCACGGGAACCTGGTTTCCATAGCATATGTTCCCAACTTATAAACCATAAATCCAAATTAAATTCCAATTACATCATTAAATTCGTTGCGATAAATCTTTCAAAATAAAATCTCACATTAATATATTTAGATAAAATTTATTTACAGACATATGAGCCCCGCTGTGGATAGAGGATGATATAGAGGATGAATGAGTGCAGGAGAAAGTGATATGGAAGAGAGAATCTTGATGACTAGGATGTATAGAGGATAAATTTAGAGTACCAAGAGTGCGGTTAGTCCAAGAGAAAAACAAGTGAACCAAGGAAAGGTCTACTTTTGAATAGCAGAGGTCTCAAAGATACTGTTGGAATTTAATATGGGCTTCGCCCAACAGTGCTCTTCTCCGGTCAGACCCCTGGTCTGGGATGACCACAACTTCCTACTGGATCGTCATTTATTTGGACTACAAGGAATGGAGTGCTTTTTAACAATGGCCCAGTCAATCTCACTATTTGGAAGGCATAGTTTAGAGAGGAACTTGGCTTGGTGTGCACCAAAGCCAAGAAAAGCAGACAAACATACCTTTTTCTTTGGAGATCGACATAGCTACAACTAATGTTTTTTTTATTTCCTTTTCCCTATGGGGTTAGTTGCCTTGTAACATCCTGCTGTACATTTGTAAATTTTATTTCAACTTAATAGAAAAAGGAAAAAAATAGGTAGGGCTCCCCTACCGATTTGGTCGAAAAAAAAAATCATGGTCAGACACTCAGAGTAGGTACAAAAGTACAGAGGGATCGGAATGAACGACCAAAACATTAGAAGGCATGGGCCAAAAACATATTATAGGTCATTTTAGCCTTCATAGGTGCATAACTTTTGATACGCACCTAAAATTTAGCCTAGCAAATTTAAGGATCGGGCCGTAATATTATATGATTTTGAACTAAAAATGGAAAGGGCCAAGTTGGATTGTGAAAGAGTGATAAGGGCCATGATCCATTACCACCCCTATACGCACCTAGATACATATAGTGTCTAGATACATAATAAAAGCTATGTATCTAAAAAAGTCATAGCGACTTACGGATGGGCAGAACTTTGTTTCCTCTTTCTTCAATTGTGCAGGTTCTACTCCATTGTCTAAGAGCAACTCCAACAAGCTTTTTATATTCTTCATAAATATTAGGAATAAAGATTTTAACGAAAAATTACACTCCAACAACTTATCTAAATGGTTGTCCAAATATAGCCATCTTCTATGTCACATCCGGTTTTAAAAACAAAACCAGGTATACACCATATGTGAGCCTAGGAAGTCAAATCTCACATATAGCTACAAATAAAGGGAAATATCAAAAGACAATGCACATATATAACGTATAAACACAAATAACGTAACCTTAAGGAGCAGACAGCGGAAAGACACTCCGATCTTCAGATGGAGACACCAACTTCACAGGGAACAACTGACTGGTTGATCACCCTAACTTCTCCAACTTCCAGCAAACTGGTACCCATCTGGGATTTTTCCAATGTGTTGAAAAGTAAAGCAAGCATAAGTACATCTCGTACTTAACAAATATAACATGGGGTTCATGAGGCTCAAAAGGCTGACACTGGTTTAACTGCGGAAGCTTTTAGTTGGCATAATTTTAGCATTAAGTAGCATCAAAGTATATCCATCCCAATTTAAACATATGATCAAGTAAACATGTGTCCTTTAAATAAGTATATCATCATCATCATTACCATTATTTAGCAACAACTATACCATAAGAATTCCAGGCCGCTCGTAACCGTGAGCACGGTTGTTATATCAGTTTTACACTCTGCAGAGGTTGTACACTTTACCCGATGAGTAGTGATTCCCATTTGTCAGGGATAGCTAGTCCCATATCACACTGCCAAGGTGCATGGCTGGGTTCACTGCGCAGCCTTTAAAAGGTTTGTCTAACAAGTTAGGGCCGCTAGGACTTAGGGGATGTAGAGCCCTCCTTCCAGGTAGCACAATAACACGCAGCCTATACACACGTGGACAGAAGCCGCACTATACCCATCTCGTCAAGCGCCTTATGCGCCCTTTCGGGTAACCACTAACAAGCTAGAAAAGGTCCTCATACTGAGCTAAGGTCAGAGCCATATAACTCCCATGGTTGCACTGTAAGTCCCGGGTGATCCCTTATAGTAGTTCCTAAACCATGTTGCTATAAAAGTCATATTTTAACATGTCACATATATCATTAAAACAAATTTACATGATCATAGTTTGAGTTGAGCACTAGCATCAAGCTATCCAATGCATACCCATGGTTATCAAGGTACAAGATCAAACATCTAGGATAAGTCTATATAGGCATCAAGGTAGACACATGCATTATGAATTAAGTGATTACGGTGAATAGGTAACAAGGATGGTCCCATGCTATACTTGCCTTAAACTCAAGATCCTTCTTCAGTTGTTTTGTAGACTTCCGAAGGTTGACTCTTGATCACGAACTTCTTCTTCTTGATCAGCAACACAAAACTCACCGACTGGACATACGATCACAGAACACCACACATGCATCGATCCAAAAGCAATCATGCTAAGCAAACATAGCCTATGATTAGAACAGTACATCAATCACAAGGAAATAAGATAAAGAGTTTTGAAAATTGATCTACGTCTCACTACGATCACACAGACGCGAGAATCACGCTAATCAAGGCTATAACGAAAAAGTTATGATCTAAACAAGATTAAAGACACTAATTATTAGATTAGATCTTACTCAAATTTTAATTATGAAAAACAATACTGAAAGTTATATAGTTTGAAAGATCTTTTCGAAACAAATCTAACGCAAGTAGAACAGACCAAATCGGAGTTAAAACATAGATTTTATAGACCGTTGAAATCAGTGGCAAAACTACAAATAAATCAAACTTAATTTGCAGATTTAAATAAATAAAAACGAAATTGAAATTCGGCTGGACTGCGCGTCAAATAGACAGAAGCATAGGGGTCTGAAAGGAAGATTCCGCAGACTCAATGAACAGAGCCGTTTGGACTATGGGTTGAGACTCTAAACGTTGTAAGGGCCTTAGTGTAAAATAGGCAACGAAGGGGTATGCTCGATCGGTGGCCGTTGGATCAGGTATGGGTGCTCGGGATTAGATCGAAGAGGAGCTAGCGGCGCTGACCACCGGGGCTGAGGCCGAACACGGCAGTTCCATCGCCGGCGAGTGGCAGCGGCTTTCGGACCTGGAGCTAAGGGACGGTAGGGACCACGGGAGGAGCACCAATCGGATCAGAAGCTTTAGGCGAACTCACCAGAGCCAACAACGGCGTCGGGGAGAGTCCAGAGACGGCAGACAGCTTGAGATGGCGGCGGTTGAGCTCTGCAAAGTCCGGCAAGAAATTAGTGCATGAAACAAAGGGAGGGAAAGAGAGATTAGGGTTCGGGTGACTTCGGGAGGTTGATGCGGAGTTCAGAGGGGACCTCGGAGCGACGGCGGAGCGACATAGAGCACATCCGACGACGGCGGGATCTATTGGGCGGCGGAGCTTGCAGCTATAGCGGATTAGAGCATGAGGGTTCGTGATTTTTGGAAGAGGAGAGGCGGCAGAGGGTCGCAAAGCTTTATAGTGGCTCGGGATTAGGCAACAAGGCAAGGAGGAGGTGTAGAGGAAGTGGAGTACGGATCGGGAGGTGTCCGCCATGGTTACGGGAAGGAGGACGAGGACGACGCTGACACGGTGGGACCAGCTGTTAGTGGGAGAGAGGGAAGGGCAACGCGGCCGACTCGGCTGACATGTGGGCCGATGGTGTCAGCGATAGGAGGGAGAGAGCGCATACTCGTGCGGGCGGAACTGGGCCGACAACGCTGTTGTGGCCCAAGCTGACGAGGAGGCCGAGCGCGGGGGAGAATGATGGTCGAGCTGGGCCAAGACTCGGGCTGCGCGGGAGATGAGGGTGAGGGACGAGTGGAGGGGGAGCTGGGCCTTCGGGCTGTCAGAAAGAGAGAAAGGGAGAGGAGGAATGGGGCGCAGGGTTGGGCCTTCGGGCCGATTGCAAGGGGATGGGGGAAGGAGATGTTTTGTCATTTTTCTTTTGTTTCAAAACCTTTTCAAAAAGTTTTCAAAACCAATTTGAATTTCTTTCAAACTTTTGATTTGGATCTTTGGGAGAACAAAAAGTTTTAAAAAACTTTAAACTTTTCCAAACCTTTTGAAAAACAAAACGTCTTTATTTTAAAAACCCTTTTCCAAGAAATTCATTTTTAAAACGTTTCCAAACTATTTTGAACTCAATTTGAATTTTAGCCAAAAACATATAGCACAAAAACTCAAATGCTCCGAATGCACAAACATGTTGCTAAACCCGAGGTTAAATTTTAATTTAGAGAAAAAATTGTATTTCCCTATATTTTTTGAGCTTGTTGAAAATTGGAATACATTTCTCAGCAATAATTCATGAAATTTTAAGGTCATTTGTTAATGATTTTTCTCTGTAAATCTGGCAAATCAGGGTTATATTATTAGCCAGGTTCAATTTAGGCCTATATCAAACTTTCACCTGTTTCTTGACTTGCCGTACCACCTAAGGCTTAAATAGTTTTATAAAATTAAGTTTTTTACTCGTTCTTTGGTCATTTCATTTTAGCATTTTTCTAGTTTTGTTCGTAAGGTTAGTAAACGTTGTGACTTGGTGAGAACTAGAAGAGATACTTGGTTAACCTTTAGGATGACATAGACTACAGGGCATTTGGAAGGATGAAACATGCAAAATAGCTAACAAGTAAAACGTTTCTGGTACAAATGGTTCCTAGCCATTCAGGTCTTTCCGCCATCCACTACCACAATCTCGAATTGCTTTCAGTGCCAAAAACGCTAGGGAAAGGGCTTAAACCATCAAGGAAATCTTAACCACAAACCATCAAGCAAATTCACTCGAGATAGGAGATAAGGGAAATTGATTTCCTTGGCGGTTTAGGGCCACAATTAATTTGCTAAAAGGCCAAGAAAATGTTACAACCGTCAAGGAAAGTGATTTTCTCGAGGGTCAACAACCGCAAAGTAAACTATTTTTCTTGTTAAAAGTAATTTGAAATTGATCTACTTGTTGCTCCAATTAGATTCAAAAAAATCATAAAAATATTTTTTGGATCATACATTTCATTGAAGCCAATATCTTGGAGTTAGACAAAAAAAAAATTTTGTTTACTAGGGATAATTCATAGTTGTATCTCCAAATTGCCATAAGATAATTATAATAATATTTATACTTTGTTAGAAAATTGTACAAACTTACATGAAAACATGGTTTTGGTGTATAATCTTTGCATGAAAAAAATAAATAATTTAAACAAAGTGTTATTATACAGTGTTCACCAATGGTTATATCTCTTACATAGTTGTAACTGCATGAGAGATGTATCCTTTATGAATAATGTATAATCCAGCTTTATTAATATGGTTTGAAAATTTTATACCAAGATAATACAACCATATTATGATCTCATGCCAAATCTTATAATTTTCAGGCAACTTTACAATATTATTGTTTTTTCTATCTAAATCACCAAAATACTTATAAGCATTTCATTGGGTGCCAACCTCCAAGAAAATTCAATAATCCCCAAAATAATGCTCAAGAAAATAGGTATTTTTCTTGGTGGTTACAAATAACACTCAAGCAAATAGTCGTTTCCTTGATGGTTTACAATTACAGTCAGGACCCGTTTGTTTCCCTAAAATTGAAACTTATTCTAGGAATCATATTCTAGGCAAAGAATCCCTATAATTTGATTCAACATCAATTTTCTTGTTTGGATGCAAGTGGAAACTAATTCTTAGAATTATATTCCAAATCCTGTTTGGATGCTAAAATATTGAAAGTATATAAACTAAAAGGGCAAAATAATATAAGATAACAGAGAACATCACTTAAAAGGGCAATGTATCCAAATTCTGTTTGTAACAAAACATGCACTCAGCTGCATCACTTAACAGCAAAAGCAAGAGTAACATAGAACTACAGTTCATAACTTAAAAGGGCAAAGTACCAAAATATGAGTTTCTATCACTCTTATCTCCATAAATTACAGCCAAAGAAAAGTAATGTTCCATTAACTAGACCACATATGAGTGGCTACATTTCTCCATTTCAATTGTTGAGTTGCATCAACCACCACTTTTTTCCTTCTCACCATTGGAAGCACTAACAGAGTCTCAAACTTTCGTGCACTAGCTATTAAGATGTCATACAGTTTCAGCTCTGTATCCTCACCCAAGCCCTCAATGTCAGTGAGTGCATCCAGAACCTCTTTCAAACTTGGAACTTTAGGTGGTTTATCAACTTTCAACACTTTAGTGAACATGTCAAATTTTTCTACTAGCATAGAAGTGAATGAATCATTAGAACGTTGCCTCTTCAAGCTTGTTGACGATGCATTAGGCTCTCTAGCACTACATTCTTCTCTACCCATCTCTCTGGAACTCTCTTATACAGTCCTCGCTGCCTCACAAGTTGCACGTTCTTTGCCATAAACCAAGCTAATTGAATCCCAGTACAACATTGTCTTATACCTATACCTAGAGGCTTCCTTGTTTTTTTATTTGGATGTTACTATATTAGCATTCAATAAAATAAGCACTATTGCATCAAGATTGAATTAGGAATGTAGGGTTAATAGTCCTTGCTGTATAGAATTGACAATTCATAAACTAGAAAAACAAGATTCGCAGTTCTGCAAGGTTAAGACAGTAGAACAAGATAGCAGAGGTCTTGCTGAAATCATATCAAAATTGATAGATTCGTGGGCCAAAAGAGTGAACAACAATCAAATTGACAACTATTGCAAGACTGAACATCAAATTGTCTGATTCCTGAGCCTTCAGGAAGCTAGAAGCAAATCACCAACTATAAAAATTAACAAGATAAATGAACAGGACACATGTTTTTCTAAGACCCCGACCCCAACTGTAGTGATATATCATATATATTAGTAGCCAAAATAGTCATTTGTGACTTCCTTGCCAAAATACACATGTTTGGAGCAGTAAGATATGAGCAGTAATATCGATAGAAATAGTACGCTAACCTCAACGTATTCTTCCCAAACAACATCACAATCAACAAAAATCTTGTTTTTATTTGAACCCCAACCAAACCAAACCCACTAGTTCCAAGCATACCATTGATGATAGAGTGATGTTTATCAAACGTCTTGCTTCTTGCTAGTATGTTCTCTTTTCTGACTTCCTTTCAGCACTTCTCACGGATATTTTTTATGGCTGCAGTATAAACATGGGCCTTCCATCCATTTTTACATTTATCACCCTTGTTATAGTACTCCACAAAAGTTTCTAGTAATATCTTGTCCATGTTATCATTCCATGAAACATAACCCCTACCAGCCTTTTTGTCTTTCTCCATATCCTGCATCCAAAAAACAGAATTGTATTAAGAAGTAATATTCCAGACAAGATCATAAGCTTTATACTAAAATAAACCAATATGACAAAAAAGTCATCATACATTTAATTAAGCTTGCTGACCATGTCTCGCTTTATAATCCACAAATATTTGGTTAGATTTCGTGTCTCTAAAAATATTCTAGACATTTGATGATTGTACATATGTAATCGTACTCATTTCACTATGAACTGCAATGGATTTTGGGGATATTGCTTCCTCAACTCGGTGCATAAGAAGACCATCCATGTCTCTCTGTCTATCACTTACGAAGTTATGTAATATGCAACAAGCATGGATTATCCTAATCTGCACATATATTATACATGAGTTTACATGCTTAATGAAACACACGATTGAAATGACACAAGTTGAATAGTTGTACCTAAGGTACTAATTTTGTATACCTAGTTTTTTAAGTCAAAATATGAATTATTTCTTAATATTGCCCACCTCTCATCTTCAACAACTTAAATGTCCTCTCTATCACATTTCTACCTGACGAATGGCATAAATTGAATAGTTCTTGGGCAATGAATGGGTTATGCCCTTGGCAGCCCATTCTTTCAAATGATACCGAGTGGATCGATATGAAACAAGAAATCCTAGCCCATCTGTATACCCAGCATCTACTAGATAGTATTTTCCTATTGTTAAAAAACAATTATCATTAGACTTCAGTTCCTATAGTGACAACAACTCTAATCTAGTGTTGGGATATAGGCATTTACCGTTTGGTTTAGAGAATGCATCCTCTCGTGATATTGCATTGCGTAGTACGCTTGAATCTGACGTTGATCCTTGTCAGCCCGCTAAGACATAGAAAAATTTCATTTGTCGGTCGCAAACCTCTAAAACATTGGTAGTGATTTGTTGTTTTCTATTTCTATATCTTCCTTGGTCAGCCAATAGAACAAAAACCTTAATGTGTGTCCCATCTAGAGCGCAAATACGGTCTTTAAACCACTTCCACTTGGAATCTTCGGGTTGTATGGCTGATGGGTCTAGAAGCTTAATAAACTCATGGTGACTAATATTCTCAAACGACCACCCATATGTGCCACGAATTATCCTCATCTTTGTGGCATGACCAACTATAAGCAAAAAGATTGCCAACTTTTCTTCGACGGACACATTCAAGGTATCACACATGTCACACCTCTCACATAAGATGGCACATAAGTCAGAAAATGATTTCTTAGTTAAGCGCAAACTGTCATAGCGATACACATTCGAGCCCTGGTATAGATTCCTAAGTATTTGTTTCCTTGTTCTAACATCTCTCTCTGCCTCTTCATCCGCATCAACAATATGTCTAGGTCTTTTTTGATGATACCAACATGCTATCATGGTCATCAAACTAATGAAAAATACAACAACTACTCTCTTTCTCTTCTTCCTTTGTTTTTGCCTTATCTCCTCCATACTTGTGTTAACCAATTCTAAATTATTACCAAGCATCTAAATCACATAAATACAAAAGAAATGCTTCAACACAAAGGAAAAGAAGGGTTATATTCTAAAGTCACAATGAAAAAGTCAAAAAGAAGGCTGAAATAAAATATCAGGGTTTCAGTGGTTGCCAGCTGTAAGTACAGAGTTTGCTAAGCAAAGTCAAAAATAGTTAAAAACACACATTCAGTTTGTTGAGATAAATCATCATCCATACTAAATTGAGCAACAGCTCTGCCAGTGCTCTGCACTAGTACAAAACAGGGACAAGAAATGCTTCAACACAAAGGAAAACAAGTGTTGTATTCTAAAGTTACTAAATTGCCGAAACAATATATTAGTTACTGAATCACTAAAAAAAGGATATTGCAGCCAACAGTTCAAGTGTAGCAAAATGATTGCAAGCAAGTGTTCCCTAGCATTCTGCCTTTCACTCAAAAGGTTGGCCAGTTTATTACAAGCTTTCATGTTTACCAAAGAGAGACCAAGAGCAGAGTTGCTCCTACAATTTTCAGAGTCTACTCTTACATGGATACCATTGAAATCATAAGTATCTGACAGCTAACAAACATAGTTCCCGACCAACATGAATTAAAATTAATGAGCAGCGATATTTTCTATGGACATAGCTACCCTAAATAGGATGATATATTAATTTTCACAAGTTCAATCTTGATAAATGGCCAGAGAATCCCTCAAAAAACAAATCGTAAGAGAAAGTATTGATTATGTGCTAAATGCAAAAGACAACCAAGAGCTGTGCAATGATAAATTCAGTTTGAATTATGTACTAAGAAAGTATTCAATTGATCAGAAGCAAGCATATTGAACACCAATTGATGGCGTCCTACCTCACTGGATAACCTCTGTCCTTCTCTCTGTCGAAAACTAGATCGATGCCCAACACGAGCGAGCATTGCATCCACAAAACAAATCTCCACTAGATTGAAGCCCAACATGAACGAGCACTGCATCCACAAAACAAATATGCACCAGATCAATAACGCCCTCCAAAAGAAAAATCCGAAACGCTCCACGGCTGTGAATAAGGACAGCCATGTCCATCCAAAGCATCCCAACGTACGCAAGTTTCTGAAACGCAGAGCTTTCAGCACCCTGACGATATGATGTTATAGCGCTTACTAGAATGCATTAAGTTTTCAAGAGAAGCAAGCAGGTTCAGGTTCCTGTTTCTCTGTTGGAAAGCTAGTGCTACATACGGACGGAGTACGTCCTTGCCGGTGTTGAAATTAGATTGACCTCGTGTTGCTTTATTGTGCGGCCCTCGTGTTCATTGCTGAAAGGTTAGAACTGGGCAGCTCGATAGTGGTTGGCAGAGTTATAAATATCGTCAATTTACGTAAAGATCAAACTCATCTACACCCACTGCTCGAATTACCGATCCTAGATCGACCATGGAAGTGATGATGCACTTCACACAAGGATTGGGGAAAAGAAACCCTAACCTGATCTCGAGCGATGGCGTCGTCGGGTCACCTGCTTGATCGCCGTTCGCTCTAGTGGTTGACCACCTGCTTGATAGACCCCTATCCAACAACTCCAGTGCCTGGTTGCTTGCTTAGTCGTCATCCACTCCCTTGACTCGCCTCGCAGGGTGCAACCTATTGATCTCGGGAACTCTAGCGGCGCGACCGTGTTTGATGGAGAGGTGGAGGATGGGGTGATGGCTGATGAGCAGTGACCAGGGAACCCTAGCCGCTGCCATGGCGTTGTCGGGTCGAGGTACGGGAGAGAAGAGAGGTAGGTGTCGGGAGGAAGGCGAGTCTGGATGAGCTCGTGGAATTGTTTTCTATCTTAGAGGCTAAGAATGTGGCGTTGGCTTTCTATTCGGGCCAAGAAACTGACTGGAATGTAGATTTACAATTCGCGCGGTTCAACCAAACATGTCCGTCCTAGAATCTAATTCTAATTTGGCCCAATATTCTATAGAACCAAACAGGCCCTTCCTTGGAGGTGATTGCAAACCGCCAAGAAACACCCATATTCCTTGGTGGTTTACTTCAACCTCCATGGAATATATGTTTCCTTGTAGCACTGCCAAGGGACCTATATATTACTTGGCGGTTTTATTTTGACACTCAAGGAAAAATTCCTGACAGTGAAGGTAATTCCAATTTCTTGTATGTAGTGTTCGAATGTGATGAATCCGTGAAAACATGGTTTTACATAGTGATTCTGGTTCTGCAGCCAAATGGTCTAGTGTCTCTAATTCGGCATCCAAACATTTCTGGAGAGAATCTGAATCTAAAACATTTCTATGAGAAACCAGATCCCTATCAAAGGGCCTGCATATCAATCGTCATCTCGAGAAATATTTCAGGGTTTCATTCACCCACTCGGATCGTCTGCTCGGCCGTTCAGTCAATAAGCTTGACAGTACATATACAGGTTACGAATGTGGCAACACAAACATTTTATTGTTAAGCGCAACCAGAAGAGAAGGTAACATTGATTTGTGTTAGCCTGCCCACTATTCATTTAACAACGTTAAGGGTCTCTAGGGGACAATACAAATGGATTACATTGGAACTTGGAAGCAAAACATACATGCATTACTATCAACTTGAAACTAAAATTTGACTTCAAGAAAAAGAGATACACTATTGAAATAGGGATGGACCATCATAATCATTTTGGCATTGTAACTTGCCTTAATTTTTATGCCTTTATCCGATTAATTGTTATTGATTATTCTGTCCATGAATAAGTTGAGGTTCCTGTCGGCAACACACATTGCCTCACCAACCGTGATTGTTTCTCTCAACTCATTCACCTTGTTCTGCAGACGCCTTCCTTCCATGCCTTCCATGACCCTCTCAATGCAATCTTTCACATCACTCTGGTCACTGCTGGCCAGCTGAATCCCAATCTTCCACATGTTAACAATATAGGCACAGTTGATGAAATGGTCAGCACAGACAGGGTAGCATATCATGCGAACCCCCTGCCGTGCAGCTTCCAGCACCGAGTTCCAGCCGCAGTGCGTGATGTAGCAGCCCAGGGCCCTATGCTTGAGAACGTCTTCCTGCGGCGCCCATGAGACGATCTTGCCACGGCCGGCAACCTTCTTTGCGTAGTTGTCCGGGAGGCCAGCTCGCCACGACGGGTGGTTCTTGAGAGCCCACAGGAAAGGCCGCCCAGATGCCTCCAAACCACGCGCGAATCCAGTTATCTTGTGAGGTTGGATCGGTGCAGCCCAGCTCCCGAACGAAACATATATCACCGACCCAGGGCTCTGCTTGTCTAACCAATCTATGCAGGTGTTGTCAGGCCGCCACATGGTGGTCGTCTTCCTGGAGGAGTCGTCGTTGAACAATAAGGGCCCGACGTGGAGCATCTGCTGATCCTGCGACAGACCATACTGCTGGTCAGAGGAGTCGCCGCCTTCGTTGGGGATGGAGTTGACAAGGATAGAGCGCACGCCCTTTGCACGATCAAGTGCCTGCAGCCAGAAGGCGATTCTTGATTCTTGAGCAAGTGGGCTGTCGAGGAGCCATGGAAGGTCTTTGAATCTCAGTTTTAACTTTGCCGGCAATATGTTGAAATCTCCGATGTTCTTGTGTTTCATGGTTCCGTCTGCTGGCAGGTTACCTTCATTTGGGCAAGGACAGTCTGTTAGCTCAAGGCATAATGCATCATATGCATGACTATTCTCACGACTCACGAGAAGAATGCTGAAATTCGGATATTTTAGGATGATTTAGCAAAACCATTTGGCCGGTTGTCCAAACAGCGCGAGGCACACCAAATAAATTAAATTTAAACAGTACTAGCGTTTTTCAATGTACACAACATTACAATCGGGTTCGGTCTGCATTCATGGATTTCATGCATGATAAATTCAATGTACACAATGTACACAAATAAATTAAATACAGGAGAACTGAAAGGGAATAGTATACCGGATTCAGAGATGAAGCCCTTGGCGATAAGCTCCGGGATGACCGCCACGGTACGGTGTGTCGCCAACATCCCAACCCAGAAGCCGACGACCGGCAGGTTGCACCGTGCGGCCACGGGTATCGCCCACGACGCAAGCAGATCGACAACCAGGCACGACACGCGGCGGGCTCCTACGCCGCCGCGCTGCGCCGTCAGCATTATGGCCTCCAGTTGGGCTGGCATGTAGTGCTCCATGGCGTGCAGGAACCTAGCGGGTCCGGGGGGCTCGTCGCTGCCGTCGTCCGCTACACCGCTGGGTATGGGCACGAGCGCCACCCCGGCGGCGGAGTGCTGCTGGCCCATGCGGCGGTGGATGAAGTCGGGCACGGCAACGGTGACGGAGATGTTGCCGTGCCCGCGGTCCACGACAGCGCGCGCCAGGTGCATCATCGGGGTGACATGGCCCTGGGCTGGGAACGGCACGAAAACGATGGAGCGCTGCATGGGCTCGGAAGCCATGCCGCCGTGCTGTGCTGGTGGCCGGGCCAATATGTGTATGTGGTTTTGTCTCGACAAAGAGGGTGGGGATTTATAGACGAGGCCGAGGCCGTGTTTTTGCTTCGTTATTATTATGAAATGACCAAAGTGTTCAGACATATTATTATAATGCAAATAAAATAATGAAATAAATAATTAGGGATATTGTTACACCTCCATTCTATCTCCACGATGAATAGAAAGATATGTTCTCGAGATATTGCACCCTATTCGAGGAAAAGAGATATTGCTCCCAAGAGCTATATATACATTTGGTTACGTGCAAAACTCTTGCAGAGACCGGAATAAAATTTCCTTTTTCTAAAAAAAAGAGCTATATAGATAGGAAAGGGATCATCACGCAATGTGTGATATATTGTATCACAAATCTATATATCTACTCCTATCTACCTACATTGTATATCTACCAATTTATCTATATATCTATATCCTCAATAAAATAATAATGTGATTGTATCGTAAATATATCTATATTTAATATTTATATCTATATCTATATATTTATTATAACATTAAAAGATGAAAAAAATTTCTATTCCAAATTTCTATCCTTCACTCTCTCAATGGTTTGTATGTCCCTCCACCCCCGAGCATAAGAGTCCTAGTTAGTTTTGTTAAAAATGTGATAATATAGAGATAAGAGCCCTAACTAATTGACTTATATCAGATCTCACTACAGAAAAGTTGAAATTCTGCAATTATCGTTAGGGAAATAGAAAACCCTAAGAAAATGTAAATACAATTTCCTTGACAGTGAACCATCAATGAATAATCATCAGGGCTAGCTCCATAGGAAAATTTTAAAATATCTGACAGTGAACCATCAGGGAATTTGATTTTTAATTACCAAACGATGATGAACTGATAGGATAATTAAACCGTCAGGGAAACCTGTTTTCCTCTGTCGGTTAGAACGAATAAAAAATTCTAGACTATCGGCAAGGAAAATAATTTTCTTGTCGGTTTGAAAGCGACAGGATCACTAGTACAAAGATAATTTTTTGGGACGCGTCTCTTTTCTAACAGAGGCTGTTTTCTTAGCACACTGTTTCTAACCTTCACGGAAATCACTTTAGTTTTACAACTGTTGTTGAAGATCTAATTTTAGGGGTGATTTAATTAAGAAATATGCCTCTAAAAATATATCCATTTTAGAGACAGTTTCGTTAAGAGAACACCCTCTGAAAATATAATTTTCAAGGACGGTTGCTTATATCAACCGCCTCTAAAAATGAGTAGATGATATGGTTAAATTGATTTTCAAGGGTGATTGACTAAGTCAACCATTCTTAGAAATATCTACAACATAAATAAATTCATATCTTGTTCAAATAAAATCGGAAGAAGACAAAATTTATATCGAAATTGTAGAGCTCGACGAGATTTAAAACTTTATAGTTGATAAATTTTTTGTTTAAGATCATTTAGGGTTCCAAACATATATTAATTTTCAGATTTTGATTTTTTCAAATGACGTTATATGGAGAAATATCCTATATAATAGTCGTAGTACTAGACCCGATCCAAAACTTTATAGTTGAAAGTTTTCTCATTTAAGATTGTTTATGAGTTAAAATATTGATTACAAGATTCATATATATTATTATAAATAGGCATAGTAGAACTCGACGCAGGTGAATATATGGTGTAATGGTAGGGAGTTAACCGCATGAATAAAATGTTGTGAGCTCGAATCCTAGTGTCCACAGTTATAAAAAAAATCGTGTGAACTAAGTCCCTTTGGGCAATAATTAAAAAATTCCTTATTTTTATTAGCCCTAATATTTTTTAAAAAAGTCAAAAAATTAATTTTTAAAAAAATCTATTTTTTAGGAATAGTTCACTTAAGTCAATCACCGTGAAAATCAACTTTTAGAGACGGTTATCTAAAGAAAATAAATTCGTGTGAACTAAGTCCCTTTGAGCAAATTTTTTTAAAAAATCCTTATTTTCATTAGCCCTAAAATTTTTTAAAAAATTGAAAAATTAATTTTAAAAAAATCTAAAACATTTTAGGGATTGTTGACTTAAGTTAATCACATCTGAAAATTAACTTTTAGAGACGGTTATCTAAAGAGAGTCATTCCTGAAAATTGATTTTTAGAGAAGGTTTTTAAACTGCCTCTAAAAATCACTTCTTTTTACAATTGGTGTCATTATAGCGGTTTTTTAAACTGCCTCAGAAAACTGGTTTTGACTGCCCCTAAAAAGCTTTTCTATACTAGTGGATATAAGGAGAATTATCCTATTGGTCATCACATCGTCAAATAAATATTTTTCCCTGACGACTTCTAACCATTAAAAAAAAATTGTTTTCCTGTCGATGCTAATTTCCCTTATGTCATGGAGCCATTAGAAAGAATTGTTTTCTTTATCATCCAAAAAACAATTGTATTTATTATAATACACAAAATCATGGAGCTATACCAACATATAAATATAATACACAATCTCGAATATATAAATAGATAGATTAGTCTCATATAAATCCATTTTATATGGCACTGAACTACATACAAATTTTGGTCCACAAGCAATAAGCACAAGCACACAGCCATGTGACTATTTACACAAGCACACAACACAAGCAATACACATTTCGTCGCTAGCAGTAATATGTGACCTCCATCTAGTGTAAGTATTGCAGGGTCTTGACTTGTACTTCATAATCCTAAGAACAGCACAAAAAAGCATGTTAACTTAAATATGTCAACAATTAATTCAACGCCTTTTTGGATGTAGATATTGGAGCTTGGAATTGGGAGTTGGAATCAGGTTTCCTGAATTCTGTTGTTTGGATGTCCTTGATATCAATCTTTGGAATTGGAACTCCAATACCTCGACACTGAATTATAACTATTACTGAGCTCCTCCAATACGAAGCCTCACCCGTCTGTATTGGGGGAACTGGGGACCAGATGCCTCCCTCACCGATCTCTCAACCCGACGCCTCCCTCGCCGCTCTCCCTTTCATGATGTCTCCCTCGCTCTCCTGGTGAAAGGTCCTAAATGGCTAGATGAGGGTGAATAGCCTAATAAAAATCTAGAACAACGCTAAATAACATTGTTAGTAAACTAAATGACGAAGCACAAGTTGCGCTAGCTCTAAGTCAAATGCAAGCCACCTATTCACAATTCTAGATAATTATAATTTCTATTGCCACACAATGACTAGGTTACTAGATTACAACTATGTGAGCAATATGATCAAATGAATATGCCACTCTACACAATAAGCAAAGTGTCTAGTAACAAATAGATACATTTACTACTAGAAATAAAGAGGCAAGATAAATACAAGAGATAGAGTGATGTATATCAAACCGGGCAAGTGATCAACATAATAGATATCCAATGAAATCCTCGAAGACAATGTGACACAATGATTTTTCCACCAAGGTTCACTTGCTTGCCGGCAAGCTACGTCCTCGTTGTAGCGATACACCCACTTGGAGGTTCATGAGCTAATTGGCATCACACTCCAAACCCTCAATAGGGTGCCGCTCAACCACACCACAAGATGGGGATCCACAACCTACGAACAATCCACTAAAGTTACCTTTCACGATCTCCCACGGGGAAGGCACAAGAAACCCCTCACAAATCATAGATCGGAGCCGGAAACAATCACCACTTTCCGCTCAACGATCCTCGCTGCTCCAAGTGTCTAAGTGTCGGCAAACACCAAGAGTTATAAGAGAAATCCACAGCGAAACACTACGAACACAAGGTTGATATGTGCTCTTGTGGTTCCACCCTGAGTGATGAGCGATTGGTCAACAGACTCACCGGGAGGGGTGAGCGAAGACATGTGTCTCTTGGTTGTGTTGTTGTGCAGGTGTTGATGGCGAGATGAAGGTCAAGTAGAGGCGTGTCGTGCCGACGGACTAGGAGCGGTGAAGGGCGGACGCGGGGCCTGGACTGACAGACCGGAGGATCAGTTATGGCAGCTGGCACTTGGCTTCGACAAGCAAGAGCACATGGGGATGTGCAATGGCATCGGTTGAGTCGGGAGAAAGACGATGGTGTCGTGGCGCTTGGCGGGAGGTCAGACAGGGGCTTGCATGGGAGATGCAAGTGTCATTGGCCAAGTCAAGAAGGAAGGCGAAGGCGTTGTGCTCGACGTGGAGGCTGAACATGCATCGACATCGGTGTTGGTGGTCGGGGTGTGAGAAACACACTCCATCTACGGCGCGGGTTTGGTAGTTGAGCCTCAAAAAACTAGGCTGACGGGTTTCTGAGTTTGGGCCACAAAACTCAGGGTCGACGGTTTGCCGGTTTGGGCCTCAAAACCAGGCGGAGGTTCCTATGCGGGGCGGTCGACGCATGGCGGCACCGAGAGGCTTGCGTTGTGGCGAAGCTATCGGTGAGAAGGCGCGGCGGTCGACAGGATGACACGTGGCGACATCCTGGAGCTTGCGTCGAGGCGAAGCGAAGGATTGCAGGGCGTGTGGCCGTCGGGTGAAGCCTTAACAAAGTTGGACTAGAATACCCCTAGGGTTGGCTAGTTTGCTTTTGTATCTAGGGGTAGAAGGGGACTATAAATAAGGATGGCAGCCCCTCCATCATCTCGATCTGCGGATACATGGGTGTATGCCGGATCTTGAGATGATGAGTGATTGTCAACTGGGATGATGTGCATGTTCTTTGGCTTGTGTTGTGCAGGTGTTGAGCTCGGATACGGTGATCAAAGGCAAGGTGAAGGTCAAGTAGAGACGTGCTGTGCCGATGGACCCAAAGCGGTGAAGGGCAGACATGAGGCTTTGACTGACGGATCGGTGTCCTGAGGATCGGTCGTGGTGCCTAACAGCCTGGGACAGCGACAAGTGAAGAATTGTGTGTGGACGGCGTGCACGGGCGGTGCATCCCCTCTCGGCGTCGGTTTGGTGGTTGAGCCACAGAAAAACCACCGAGTGGACGGTTTCCAGGTTTGGGCCTCAAAACCTGGGTGCGGCCGGTTTCCGAGTTTGGGCCACAAAACTCGGGCTGAGGACGGTTTCCAGGTTTGGGCCTCAAAACCTGGGTGATGGCGGGTTTCTGAGTTTGGGCCACAAAACTCAGACGACGGACGGCAGGTTTCCCGGTTTCGGCCTCAAAACCGGGGGATGGCCCAGGTTTCCCGGTTTCGGCCTCAAAATCGGGGGGAGGTCCGTGAAAAGGATGAGCAGAGCGGTGGCGGCACGTGGCGCAATTGGTGAGGTCGCGTCGAGGCAAAGCTACTAGTTATGCGGTCGTGGCCGTCGGATCACCACCTACCTCGAGTTGGTCAGGAATACCCTTAGGGTTAGCCTGCTCGCTCATTAGCTGTAAGGGTAGAAGGGGAATAATTGTATTAGGCTATATAAGGAGAGGCCACCCCTCCCTCCAGACCATCTCAGCCAATGCTATTTTCATTCTAGGGTTTCCTGCTCTCCTATTCTCTGTTGTAGCTACTGAGATCCGCAGAGACGGTGAAAAATACCTCTGTGTATTTGGATTTTGCGGAAACGGGACCAGATTCCCGTTGTCTCCTCGTGGGGACGAATTTTGGCTGGCAATTCATGGTCTTGATTCGCGTTTTGAACTTGTTCTTTGCGTTCTTCGTTTCTCCACGATTTTCCCGTCACTCGATCTCCCTCCTCGCTGTGTCTTTTTCGAATCCACTTGAATCAACTTGTTCTTTGAAGTGAGGAGAATATTTCCACCGAAGGAATTCATATCTACCCTCACGAAAAAGTAGATCGGATCGATTCAAGTTTCGTGGCGCCTTTTCGGTTCATACACCTTCCCTTTCGATTTCCCGTGGATTGAGTTGATTTGAGCGGATGATTTCTTGGGGATAGTCTCCTAACTATCTTGTGATCATCTTCTCCAAGTTTGAGATCGTGGGATTTTGATTTGAATCGGATTTGAGAAGATTTGGGTGAAGGGCGACCGAAATCGCCCTCTCTGCAGGGTCGCAGACAGTCCGCCCCTGGTACCGCAGACAGTCCGCGCGTCGGGACTCAGCCTGTCCAGTGGTTGCGTGTCTCGATGAACAGTGCCGAAATTTGACCGGCGGACAGTCCGCCGTAGTGATCCGCAGACAGTCCGCCGTAGTGATCCGCGGACAGTTCGGGATCACCCAGGGAGGTTTCAACAGCAGTGCAGTTTAGCATTTTTGGCCGGTGGACAGTCCGCCACCCACTCACGGACAGTGCGCAGTAGGGCCAGACAGTCCGGGACTGGGAGACCGGACAGTCCGGGATTTAGCTGAAACTTGCGTTTTAGTGCGTTTTCTCTCCCAGCTTTTCCGCTTGGTTTTCGGACTTCTCATTTGGCCCTAGAGTTCACCAAGGAACCTCTCTAGGTATCTTTGCTACTTGTTAGCATCAGTATTTGGAGATTTCCCGACGTAGCCATCCATCTACATTCGGGAGTCAGTTTTTGGGGTTGAACTTGAGCTGAAGTTTTTGGGTTTTGACTCGTTCTCGTTTGGTGGTGCCTCGCTGTGATCTTAGGGATCATCCACCCTCTTCCAAGGGTCGTGGGCTTCACGTTTCGATCGAAGTTTTTGGGGGTTGATTTTTGGGACAGGGGCCAAAGCTTCGAGAGAAATTTTTAGGCTCCCATTCGCCCCCCCTCTGGTCGCTTTCTGGTAGAGTTCTCGGTCCTTCAATTGGCATCAGAGCGGGTTAAGGATCTTCCACCTTAACCGGTTCCAGATCCACAGAAGGCGACATGGATCGCGGCGTGGGCAAACTGCCATTTTTCGATGGGACGAACTATGCGTATTGGAAGATACGTATGTCGGCCTATCTTCAGAGTATGGGTGCTTCTGTCTGGGAGATTTGTAACAAGGCTGATTACGTGGTCTTGGCTGCTCGTGTGACTCAGCTGCAGATCGATGAGCACGATGCCAATAGCCGAGCCCGTAATGCTCTTTTCTCATGTTTGAGCATGTCTGAGTTTGATCGCGTTTCTCACCTCCCCACGGCTCAGGAGATTTGGGCGACCCTCATGCATTTCCATGAGGGAACCACTCAAGTCAAATCCCGTCTCTACGAGTCGCACAAGCGGGAGTATGAGAACTTTCGACACATGCCTGGCGAGAGCATAGAAAGTTTATTCGCTCACTTTCAGGTGATTGTCAACAGGATGAGGGCTAACAAGGAGCTGTTGCCTTTCGACGATCATGAGAGGGCTCTCAAGCTTTTACACACTCTCGATCGGTTGGTGTGGGATTCCAAGGTTTAGGCGATCATCGAATCGCCTAACTTTGAGACTCTCACGTGCGACGAGCTCTTTACTAAGCTCAAGTCTAGTGAGATTGACGCCATGGCAAGGGCTTCTTATGAAAATCCTTCTGGCCCGTTGATGGCTTTGGTTTCTGGCTCTTCTGCAAACTCCTCTGGAGGCTTTGCTTTGTCATCCCTTCTTTCTATCACAGAGGAGCAGCTGGAGTTCATGACGGATGACGAGTTGGCCCTGCTTGCCAACCGGTTCTTGTGGTTCCACAACAACCGCATGAACCGTCGCCATGGAGGAGGACGAGGTGGCTGCTACGAGTGTGGAGGCTCGGACCACTTCATCGCCAATTGCCCGAAGAAGAACAAGCAAGTCTTCGGCAAGGTGGATCAAGGCCACAAGTATGACTCCAGCAAAGCAAGGAGAAGTACGTCCCCACCAAGCACAAGCGGAGGGGCGGCTTCAACAAGGAGTACATCAAGGAGAAGTACTTGGAGAAGGCCCAGGCTGAACAGCGTGCTTTCTTCACCACGCTCAGCGACGTCGACGACTCGGATGACGACTCCGCTGCATCAAGCGATGACGAGTCCGATAAGAAGAAGAAGATTGAGGACAAGCTGAACGGCCTCTATCTCTTCACTGACAACGAGGGCTTCTGCACCATGGCCCTCTGCGATGAGGTAAACGGTGAGCTGGAGGAGATCCCTCGGAACGATGACGACGATGACTCCTCCCAGGTATCTCAAACTCCTGACGAACTCTCTGCTGATGTTGACAAGATTACTGCTGCTCTTCTTAGTCAAGATAAACTGCTTAGACTTGCCGCTAGAGAGAGGAAGGAGTTTAGGAGGAAGTGGGAGGACGCGGTGAAAGAAGTTAGAATCTGTCAAGTCCACCATTGTCGTGTCTGAGGAGGATGAGTGTGAGATGTGCTCCAAGCACATGACTGACCTTCTCACTTTGAGGGGGAAGTATGTTGCTTTTATTGGAGAGGTGGATGAGCTTAGAGCTAGATCCTCAGTGCTTGGTGCATGCAAGTCTTGTGCAGGCTAGCAATCCGAATTGGTAGAGAAGAATGCCAAGATTGTGTCTCTTGAGAAGGCCAGCTCGGGTAGCACTTGTGTGTCCAGGTGTGCTTTATGTGAGGGTTTGGAGATAGAGATTGCAAACGTGCAGCATGACAAGATGCAAACCGAGGAAGAAAACACATACCTTCGGACCATCTTGTCATGGGTGTCTTGTGGTGAGCCGCAGCTTGGGATGATGATAGCCCAATTCAAACGTACTGCTGGAGGTCTTGGTGTTGGTTTTGCTCAGGGGATGGAGAGTGTTGCTTCTTTTGGCAAGATTGGAGAGTCTAGTGGTCTTAACCCGAGTGAGAAGCCCAACTCCACCACTACTCCAAAACTTACCAAGATACCACCCAAAGAGCCTCTTGAGCCTAACACCAAAGATGGAGTGTATGAGGAACCTCCGAGAGCTCCACCAAAGAAACAAGTGTGGTCTCCTAAACCCAACCACCTAAGGAACAAGCTAGACACAATGCCACCTATCCAAGAGGAGCTCATGCCACAAAAAGGCCAAGTGATCCACACCCACTACCATGAGTACCAACAACCCCCTATGAGAGCGGTGAGATACCACTGTGAGAACTGTGGGAGAGATGGACATTTGAGGGAGTTTTGCTTTCGGCACAAGAGAGAGGAGCGCCGTGCAAGGGAGATGAACAATACAGACATGTACCATCCTTTCCATGATGTACATGTGCCGAATGGTCAAAGGAGAGCTGCTAGGACTAAAGGTCCAATGCCTCAAGGTCCTAGGCTGCAAGGGGGTCGTGCCCGGCGGGAGCCTGCCTTTGTAGGTTTTGGACCCCGTGGCGGTGGCTTTGCTGTTAAGCGTTACCCCCCACCGCGTTTTGAGTATCGCGATGGACGCTCTTCCCTTAGCGGACCATGTTTTCCTATACGTGGTGATCGCTTTCCTCGTAGGCGTGCTAGGAATGGTTTTGCTACTAACCGTTCTTTTGAGCAGCCGGCCCAACACTGGTACACTTCCCATTTTACTCACCCCAGTGTTGGCCCGTATGCTCACCCTATGTCTTTTTATTGATGTAGGTAAAACGATTGGAGGACATTTGGTTGGTGAATTCCGAGTGCTCAAGGCATATGACCGGAAATGCCAAGTGGTTCTCTCCAGTCTTAGTCCAATTGCCGGAAAGGAGTTTATCACCTTCGATGACAATAGCAAAGGTAAAGTGTTGTCTCGTGGGTCGGTGCGAGTTAATGAGCACTTTGTGTTGCGTGATGTTGCTCTTGTTTCTAACTTACATTTTAACCTTCTTTCTGTTTCGCAACTCTTTGATGACGACTATGAGATTCGTTTTAAGCCGATGACGGAGCAGGATGTCAGAGATATCACCAGAAGATGATTACTCCGACTAATCCCGGACGGCATGGGAGATCTGAAGACTAGATACGAAGTGTACTTGGATTAGGACTCTCACTGTAACTTAGTCGAGTTCTTAAAGGAAGTCTTGTAATTAGAATAGGACTCCTTTGATGTAACCGACTAGGACTCGGTCTGTGCTACGCTTCACCCAGATATATAAGGGGAAGCAGGCGCAGGCTCCAATCGATTGAATCTTAATCATACACAAAGGCACATGCCACACTGGACGTAAGGTATTACGCTACTTAGCGGCCTGAACCAATATAAATTGTTGTCTCTGTGTACTCGCCGAGTCCTACGAACGCCGATCCCCACTGAACAAATCGTCTGAGATTACTCAAGACGAGTTGTCGGTTAACAAACACCGACAGCTGGTGCGCCAGGTAGGGCCTTTCGGCGATTCGACGATCAAGAGCCCGACGAACCACGACAACATGTTCTCGGCAGGATCAATTTTTGTTTTTGGCTCGTGGACTTGCATCGCGGATGATCAAGGAAAGCTGCATCGACAACTTCACACTGATCCAGAAGCGCAAGCCACGCCAAAGATGGATGATCTCACTCAGAACCTAGCAAACCTTGCAATCCAAGATCCGCAAGATCCTGAAGACCAATCTGAAGCTTTCGACTCCTACTCGGGCTCGAATTCCTAGAACAAAAAGGACTCGAACAACAGACATAGCATCACCTTTGGACTGCGGAACTCGGCTGAAAACCTCCAAGACCTGATTGATGCAAAATTCAAAGAGTTTCAACAGATTCCTTTGAACGGAGCTCAGCGGGGATTCGTTTTCAGCTCTACCAAGGAGGGTAACATCGTTCATTGGCCAATACAACAAGCTTTGGCTAGGCTGATTGGCACAATCGACCAACAACTTCCATACCAACACGGACATCAGCTCCCCTTTGAGGAACACGAGACCTCAACAGAGCTAAACTCCAGTGCCTCTACTCTAGAGTCGGCTACACCGGGATCAACAAACCAAGGCTTCACTCGTGAAGTATTCATGGCAGGACATCAGTTATCTCTACAACCTCCAACTCCTCCAGATGTCCTTCGTGATGATGAAGCCTTGAGTATGATATCCGACAACGGTCCAGAAGGACCCAGAGAAACCGAGTCCTTAAAGGCAGAAAGAATAAGGAAGAATCAAGCTAAAGACGCTCGCAAAGGCGAGCAAGTCATCGGAAGGAAGCCATAGAGCGCTACAATGTACGACTCGAGGAATATAATACTCGGAGGCACCTGGAAGCAGATGCGGAGCATCAAGCTCGCACCCAACGTGATCAGGAGAATCAATCCCAGAATGATCACAACCGTCGACGTGCCGATTGCTCCCGCAACATCGAGCCTGGATTCATGAGGGTTGCTAGCCACAAGGTCTATCAGACACCCTATCAGAACATTATTGCTTTAGCGACAGAGATGGGAGCCAAGAACAACCGTACCCCTGACGAAGAGCGAAAGGATGACAAGAACATCTACCATACCCAGCGACCGATATACTACATCAGCGAGGTACTCTTTAACTCAAAGGTCAGGTTCCCGCAAGTACAAAAATTACTCTACGCTCTACTCATATCTTCAAGAAAACTGCGACACTACTTTGAAGCTCATGAGATCACAGTTGTTACGGATTTCCCATTGGGAGAAATTCTCCACAATCGTGATGCTACAGGAAGAATCTCAAAGTGGGCAGTCGAGTTGGGGGCACTTAACATCAATTTCACTCCAAGGAAAGCAATCAAGTCACAGGCACTAGCCGATTTTGTCGCCGAGTGGACAGAAATACTGCAGGCCCAGAACAACGCTATTCTTGAGCATTGGAAGATGTACTTCGACGGATCCTTAAAACTCTGGGGAGCAGGAGCCGGAGTACTACTTGTATCACCCGCTGGAGAGCAACTCAAGTACGTTCTGTAGATATTGTGGCCCGCTACCAACAATGAGGTAGAATATGAAGCACTACTACACGGACTCAAGCTAGCAGTCGCATTGGGCATCAAGCGATTCCTAGTCTACGGCAACGCTTCCGTGATAATTCACCAAGTCAACAAGGATTGGGACTGTACCAAGCAAACAATGAACGCCTATTGCGTTGAAGTCCGCAAGCTACAAAAACACTTTTCTGGGCTGGAACTCATTCATATTAATTGGGATCTTAATGTTGCGGTAGATATCCTAGCAAAATTGGGATCCGACAGAGCTATGGTCCCCAGCAGCACCTTCGTACATGAGCTATCTAAGCCTTCAATTCAAGAGAAGGAAGAGGTCGACCCCGCACCCTCCACTCAGATTCTAACTCTAGCACCCGACTGGACTCAAGTTTTCATCGACTACTTCAAAGAGCATAATCTACCCAGTGATAAAACTGCCGCAGAGCAGGTCACCAGACGTAGCAAAAACTATGTTCTAGTCGGAGACAGGCTATATCGACGTGGTGCTTCATCCGGAGTTCTCCTCAAATGCATCTCACCAGAAGAAGGTAGAGAAATCCTTAACAAGGTTCACTCTGGGTGCTGTGGAAATCATGCAGCATCAAGGACACTAGTCGGAAAAATCTTCAGATCAGGGTACTACTGGCCCTCAGCCTTGAAAGATGCGGAAGACTTAGTTCGCCGCTGTCAATCGTGCCAGTTCTTCACCAAATAACAGCATGTAACTGCACATGAATTGATCTGTATTCCTCCGTCATGGCCTTTCTCATGTTGGGCACTCGATATGGTGGGTCCTCTTAAGCGTGCTCCAGGCGGATTCGAGTACATCTACGTCACAATCGACAAGTTCACCAAGTGGATTGAGTACATGCCGTTGGTCAAGTTCAATGCATCCAAGTCAGTACAATTCATGCAAAGCATCTTCCATCGTTTTGGGATGCCACATAGAATTATAACCGACCTTGGATCCCCTTTCACGGATATTGAGTTCAAGTCATGGGCCAGCAACTGTGGAATCAAGATAGACTACGCGTGAGTGGCTCATCCACAATCAAACGGTCAAGTTGAACGTGCGAACGCCCTTATCCTTGCCGGATTAAAACCAAGGCTATTCGACCTTCTAAAAGATCATGACAGGAAATGGGTCGAAGAACTGCCTAAAGTAGTTTGGGGGCTACGGACACAGCGAAGTCGGGCAACGGGCTAGACTCCTTTCTTCTTGGTGTATGGCACCGAAGCAATCCTCCCGGCAGACTTAATCTAGAATTCCCCACGAACAGAGCAGTACAATGAAGGCGAAGCTGATGATACAAGGCGACTAGAAGTCGACAGCCTTGAAGAAGCCCGGCTAGCCGCACTCTTCTAGTCAGCAAGATACCTTCAAGGGATGAGGCGCTACTATGACAAGAACGTCCATCACCGTACCTTCCAAGTTGGCGACATGGTCCTGAAGAAGATTCAGAATACAGTAGGGCACCACAAGCTTATGAGTCCATGGGAGGGACCCTACATAGTATCTAAAGTAACAAGACTCGGGTCTTTTGAGCTGGTCACTGAGGATGGTTCTCTGTTGCCAAATTCATGGAATATTGAGCATCTGAAGAAATTTCACACCTAAGGACTATGCTACAAATCTGACTCAGGGCAAATGTACTCATTACTCGGATATTAATAAAGTTTGACGTTCTTCAGAAACAAGAGCTTTATGATTTATTCTTCTATCATACTTCGTCTCGACTATTTAGTTGGATGAAACCCATAATACAATAAGCTTTAGCTGTTGTATCCCACCGACTAATATTTAATATTACTCGGATGGATGGTTCAATGGAAACTATACTGGAGTTACGAGCTCCGAGCTCAACACAACTCAAATGATAGTACAGCTTAATACCCGGCTATCAGCCTATAGCGTATATGGTATCTGCTAAAATAGATACTAGTTCCTATAAGGCATAACAAGGGGAGTAATACTCACCCTGTTACATCTTAACTGGACAGAGGTCCACCCATTTTCGCACTCAAGCTGCGAGTACCAAGAGGATATGATTCACCCAGAAGGAACCATTGTCGCGGTCCTTCAAGAGGTGCTTGATCAAAATTATCCCTTGAACAAGGGTACTAAGAGTAGTACTCGGGCAAGACTAAGTGTTAACACATAATTTTTGCACTATGACAAGTAGGCCAGCCCAGTGCAGGTTCAGAGAAATCACCGCCTGAGGGGATTCGGCAGATGGCGGGCGCGGTCGGCTAACTTAGTAGGTTCGGCAAGGCTGTGGAGGCGACTGGTCAATGGCGAGCGAATTCGGCAATGTGACGCTGCGGTCGGCTACCTCAAGCCAAGTCGGTTTGCGTCAGAAGATGACAAATGCGGCATGTCAAGAAGATTTAGCGATGGGGATCTCGTCATTTTAGTGCATGCCGGTTATTAAAGGAAGCTTGGAGCAGAAGGCATCATGTTTTTGATAGTTTCCTAATTTTATCATTGTAATCGTGTCCTTCTAGGACTCAGAGAACACTAGGGTATAAATATAAACTATGAGACTATTGTAACGCGTGAACAATCAATACAACCAAACCGGCCCCGTGCCATCCTCGAGTCCAAGTCGTGTCGTTGTGTTCTTCGAGAGGAGTCATCGATCCGTCGACCTCCGTAAGTCCCGACAACCTTGTTATCATGTCTAGTATCGTGCGGCGGATTTAGATTTGATGCAAGTAGTCTCGTATGTTTGGCTTAGTATCATGCGGTGGATTTAAGCTAATGACGGGAAGTTTTTGCTTATGCCTTGTATCGTGCGGCGGATTAAGACATGGGTGAAAATAGTTATTGGCTCTATTAGATTTGGCAATCTATTAGATTCATTAAGTTACCATGTGTTTGCTCTATGCTTGATGTTTTATGTATATTTGCAACACTCTTTTGCCCAATCTAGATCTCGCTCGGTTCGGCTCTGTCTTTTATAGATCTATCCTGTTCTTTCATATTCATTATTGTAGAGTCTTCCACGCAATAGATCTATTGTCCGTAATAGCCGATTTGATCGTATCTAGATTGCCACGTGGTGAGGGTTCATGCACGCTAAGTACGTTTGATCTATGACAAGGCTAGGCATCGTGCGGCAGGCGCAGGCCTTAGATTAGTTTAATCATGCTTGATTTGCATGTTCAATCCCCATGGACCCCAACTCAGTTGCACAATCGAGATTGGTTAAACTTTAATTCATAGTTAATATACCATGCAAGTACAATTCTCATGCAAACGTATTCGGCAACTTGTTATTCACGTAGCTTCGTTCATACTGCCGAATGATCTTTAAACCTGTTGGCAGATAGCTTTCATAGCTATATGTCGTCGTAAGTGGCTTCAGGGCCGTACATCTTGGAACTGTCTGGTCATACCCGGCATGTTCCAGCTTTGTATTTAACAGTTTACCTCCTTTGTTAGTTGCAGGGCAAACTAACTGGCATGCACCGGATTTCTGAGCACCCGGGCCACGTTTGAAGCTAGCTTTTCCGGCTTGCTGTGTGATTGGCACAGTGTGTCACTTTCGGTGTCAACACACTTTTTTGCACGCCCGGTGGGACACTTTCTTCCTGCAGCAATGGTCGAAGTCACTGAAGCCGAGGCCAGCAACAAGGCGGGGCTCGTGCAGGTGCAGTTCACTGAGCTACCCGACGAGTACAAAGAGCAGGTGGAGAATGCTTGTGCCGAATTCCAGGCCAAGTGCCTAGAAGCCTTCTCCAAGAACAAGAGCGGAAAGGTCCGCCGTCTTCATGATTTGCCGAAGCCCGTTCAATTCGACCCAACTAATCCTGGGGAAGAGGAGGCAGTGCAGAAGATGACTAACATGGTCAATGAAGCTGTCTCTGGCACCATCGGCCGCATGCATGGGGCGTTCCTCAACACTTTCCGCACCATCATGATCGGCCAATTTGGCCCTAAGGCTGATGAACTTATGGAGGCGGAGTTTGGCCCTATAGCAAGACCACACCTCTTCAACCTGCCGAATCACCCCAAGGGGGCAGGAGCTGCTGGTGAAGAGACCCCGCCTAATGCTCAGACGAGCGGGTTGACTATTCAAGAGAAGCAGACGCCAGAGGGCCGACTACCGAACATGGGTCAATTCACGATCGGCGCCAGGGGTCAACCACCAGAGTCAACACGCAAGATCTCCCCACAAAACTATAGGCTCATAAAGGACTACTTCGGAAACGGGTACCACGAGATGCTTGAGCCCCACAATCTAGAGGGCATCCCACATTCAGGATATGGGAGGTCGACGGCCGAAAGAACTGCCGACTCTAATGTCGACGTCATGCTGGAAAAGATGGCAGACATGATGCAGCGCACTTTTGGCCTGAAGCCTAAGGGCACTCACGCTTACAGGTCTCCATTCCCCGAATGGTTCCATCGTGTGGCCCTGCCTCCCAGAGTCAAAGTACCGACAGATTTGTCCAAGTTCTCCAGTTTGGACGACACCAGCACGGTGGAACATATCAGTCGCTATCTGCTCCAGCTTGGGGAGGCCAATACCGAAGACGCATTCAGGGTTCGGTATTTCCCGTCGTCACTCACCGGACCGGCGTTCGCTTGGTTCACATCACTACCGCCGAGCTCTATTCTCTCTTGGGCAGATTTGGAGCAAAAGTTCCATACACACTTCTACACGGGTACCAAAGAGAAGAAGCTGGTGGACATCATGTACGTGCGACAGAGGCCAAATGAGACACCGCAGGACTACCTGCGCAGGTTTAGGGAAGTCAAGAGCTAGTGCTTCGGCATGTACCTACCGGACGACCAGCTTCCACCGTTGGCCGTGGCAGGCATGCTCCCGAGCATCAGAGACAAGCTCTTCGGCCAGGAGTTTGAGGACCTGGGTCATCTCTCTCGCTGGCTGAATGAAATGACTATCCAAGCGCAAGGCTTCCGGAGGGAAGGGCGCTTCCAAAAGGACAATGTCGCGGCCCAGATGTATCAGGCTTTCCTGGACGAAGCCGATGACTATACCGATGCCGAAGATGAGGTGGCCGCTGCAGAGCTCAACTGGGACAAAGAGTCGACCCAGGCCAACAAGCAATGGCTGCGCCAGCAGAAGGGGGCATACGACTTCGACGTCACCAAGGCCGACAAGCTCTTCGAGTTTCTGGTCGCCGAAGGGAGAGTCAGGCTACCCCCGGATCACCCGATGCTGCGTCCTAGAGGGATCAAGGACAAGAAGTACTGCGGTTTCCACAACACTAACACTCATTCTATTAATGATTGCCGCATGTTCAGGACAAGGATCCAGAAGGCCATCCAGGACGACCACATCAAGTTCAATGGCAAGATGAAGATCGATGCTAACCCCTTCGCCCAGAACGCCGTGTTCTTCTCAGTGAACATGGTAGCTCCAGAAGACCCCAGGGGCAAGGGCAAAGTCAAAGTCCTCACCTCCGACAAAGCGCGCGAGTCTGGCATAGTGGACCCCGATCGGCAGATCACCAGCGATGAATTCCGGCAGCGTACCCAGACCACGAATAGTCGATATGAGCACGGGGAGTCATCTTCCAGGCGCAGGCCTACCCACAGGGACCTCCTCAACAAGTGGCGCCGGGAAGGAGAGAAAGAGCGGAGACGTCTCCAACGCGAGGAACAGAGATTCGAGGAAGAATATCAGCGTGAAGACGGTCACACGGAGGAGTACCGGTACCGTCTGGAGGAGAGGGCCTACCGCAGAGAACAGGCCTACCACAGGGAGCAGGAACGCCGCCAAGAGCAGGAGCAGGCTCACTGGGAATGCCCGTTCTTCCGCCACTGCTGGAACGAAGGCTTGAAGCTGCCTGCCGTCAATAACTGCCCTGAGTGCAGCGATCAGTACAAGGGGTATAGGCAGGCTTGAGTCAACCGCCGTGCCGTCCACGAAAGATTGGGAGCACGCATCCCAATGGACGATCGGTGCCTAAAAATGGAGAGCCCGAATCGGCAAGCCAAAAGATATGTCGATCAGGAGTGGGCGCACCACCAGGACGACAGCGAGGAGGCACAGCCCCGCCCATATAGGTGGCAGAAGAGGCAGTGGTGCCCGCCAGGTCTCAGAAAGAGCCAGAAAAGGAGGGTGCAGCGCCTCCGGAATAGGAAGTTGGAAGAAGCAGCTGCCGACGGGAGGAAGCAAGAGTGGCGCCCAAAGGAAAAGCCAGACGACACCGACAAAGGCGCTGGCGTGGCCATGACTTTCTTCCTTCCCCTGGAATTCATGGCTCCTGCCGGCCGGGGGGCACAGGACGAGGTGTATTCGGACTCTGACGAGGCCGGGCACGACGAGCTCGCAGCACAGCTCGTGTTGTCTCAGAAGGCAGCATTTGACAAACCAGCCAAGCATCGGCATTTAAAGCCGTTGTATGTCAAGGGGTACGTCAACGGAAAGCCGCTGACCAAGATGTTTGTCGATGGCGGCGCAGCGATCAACATCATGCCTTACGCCACCTTCAGAAAGCTGGGCATGAACGATGAAGATCTGCTCAAAACGGACATGATACTCCGTGACTTTGCCGGCAATCCCTCTGACACTCGGGGTGCCGTGCACGTAGAACTGATGATTGGATCCAAGACGCTCATCACGACCTTCTTTGTCATTGATGGCAAGGGGGCATACAGCCTGCTTTTGGGCAGGGATTGGATCCATGCCAACTGCTGCATACCTTCGACCATGCACCAAATACTCATTCAGTGGGTTGGAGATGACATCGAGATTGTCCAAGCTGACGACTCGGTGAGTGTTGCTACCATTGAGCCCACTTACTGGGAATTCGACGGAGTAGATTGCTTCTCCGATCGTGTGTGGGGAGAAGGTCATGTCAACGTCTACGACAGGGATCAACAGCCGATCCAAGCAATCGGCTCTCAAAGCTTCTTTTAGATGGATAACCCAACCGACAACAGCGAGGGCAAACTGGGACGTGGCTTCACATCGGCCAACAAGCTGGAAGAAGTGGATGTTGGCGACACAAGTAAAAAGAGGCCGATGTTCATAAGTTCTAGTTTAGACCCTGACTTTAGAGTGCAATTAGTAGATCTTTTGAAAGAGTTCAAAGACTGTTTTGCGTGGGACTACACAGAGATGCCCGGATTAGATCGGTCCATTGTTGAGCATAAGTTGCCGATCAAACCTGGATACCGCCCATACAAACAACCTCCACGCAGGATCTACAAGGAGGAGGTATTGGTCGACGTGAAAAAGGAAGTGGAAAGATTACTAGAAGCTAACTTCATTCGGCCGTGTCGATATGCGGAATGGATCTCCAATATTGTCCCGGTGTACAAGAAGAACGGGAAGATGAGAGTCTGCATCGACTTCAGGAACCTCAACAAAGCCACTCTTATGGACGGTTATCCAATGCCGGTGGCCGATTTGCTAGTAGATGCTTCGGCCGGTTTTGAAATTATAAGCTTTATGGACGGCAATGCAGGTTACAACCAGATCTTCATGGCTGCAGAGGATGTGGCAAAAACCGCCTTCAGGTGCCCCGGCCATATAGGTTTGTTTGAATGGATTGTCATGACTTTTGGTTTGAAAAATGCCGGTGCTACTTACCAGCGAGCCATGAATTACATATTCCATGAGCTGATCGGCAAAATCGTAGAGATCTACATTGATGACGTGGTGGTCAAATCCAGAGGCAAAGAAAGACACTTAGCCGATTTAAGGAAGACCTTGGAGTGCACAAGGAAACACGGTTTAAAGATGAATCCAACCAAGTGTGCATTTGGGGTGTCGGCTGGTGAGTTTCTGGGATTCTTGGTCCACAAAAGGGGCATCGAAGTCGGCAAGAAGAGCATGGAAGCAATTGATAAGGTAGTGCCGCCGACCAATCTCAAAGAACTACAATCACTGCTCGGCAAGATCAACTTTGTCAGAAGGTTCATATCCAACCTGTCCGAGCGCGTGCTGCCATTTTCTCCACTGTTGAAGCTCAAGAAAGATCAGGAGTTCGTGTGGGGTGACGTGCAACAAAAGGCTTTCGATGAAATCAAAGAATACATGAAGGCACCACCAGTATTGGTCCCTCCACAACTCGACAAGCCTTTCAAGTTGTACGTGGCGGCCGCCAACCTAACAATAGGATCGGCCCTCATGCAAGAATTCGAAGGAAAAGAGAGAGTCGTAGCCTATCTTAGCCGAAAGCTACTGGACCCCGAAAAGAGGTATTCGGCTACGGAAAAGTTGTGCTTGTGCGTTTTCTATTCCTGTGCCAAGTTTCGGCACTATCTGTTGAATGCCGAATGCGTGGTAGTATCAGAGTTTGATGTAATCAAGCACATGTTATCAATGCCGATTTTAAGTGGAAGGATCGGTAAATGGGTTTCAGCTCTTTCTGAACTTGATTTGCGTTTTGAATCGGCAAAGGCTGTTAAAGGCCAGATTATGGCTGATTTCGTCACTCACCATCGTGATCCTAACGCTAACATAGTAACCATCGCCCCCTGGGCATTGTTTTTTGATGGATCATCGTGTAGCAAAGGAGGGGGAGTCGGGATCATGTTGATTTCTCCCAAGGGGGCACCTTTCAAATACTCTATACCGATCGAGTACCCGGTGACTAATAATCAAGCGGAGTATGAGGCACTGCTTCGAGGATTGCGGTTGCTTGTGGACGTTAAGGCAGATGCCGTGGAGATCTTCGGTGACTCGGAGTTGGTGATCAGGCAGCTGACAGGTGAGTACGAATGCAAAAACGACACGCGGCAGGAATATCTCGAAGGTTGCCAAGAGCTCCTTAAACAGTTTCGATCAGCAACCTTGCAACATATTCCTAGGGGGCAAAATGAAGAAGCAAACCAGTTGGCTCAGGCAGCATCCGGGTATAGGGAGAATGAAAACATTTTTGCACTTGAGGAAGAGCAAAAAACCCCAGGAGATGATCAAGTAATCCCAAATGATAATCAGGCAATTGAAGACTGGAGAGACAACATTGCCGATTACCTCAGGGACCCATCCAGAAAAGTCTCCCGAAAACTCAGGTACAAGGCTCTTAAGTTTACGCTCTTGGACAATCGATTGTACTACAAATCCATAGATGGGGTTTTGCTTAAGTGCCTGAACCAAGACGAGGCTAGGAAACTGATGTACGAGGTGCACGGAGGCGTATGTGGTGCACACCAGTCAGCTCACCGTATGAGATGGATAATCAGGAGGACTGGATATTTTTGGCCGACTATGCTCGAAGATTGCTTTGAATACTACAGAGGTTGTCAGGATTGCCAGCGATTCGGCAATGTGCAAAGGGCCCCAGCATCGGCCATGAATCCGATCATCAAGCCTTGGCCTTTCAGAGGGTGGGGCATTGATTTGATCGGCCAGATCCACCCTCCATCTAGCAAGGGACATAAGTTTGTTCTGTTAGCCATGGATTATTTCACTAAGTGGGTTGACGCCATCCCATTGAAGAAGGTGACGTCAGAGAACATGGTGTCCTTCGTCAGGGAGCATATCATTTACCGATTCGGCATTCCTCAGTCCATCACTACCGATCAGGGAACTCAGTTCACTTCCTCTGAGTTTTGTGACTTTGCCGAAGGGATGGGGATTAAACTCTATAATTCTTCCCCTTATTATGCACAGACCAATGGGCAGGCAGAAGCTTCTAACAAAATCATGATTAAGATTATTCAGAAGAAGATCGAAGAAAAACCTAAAAGGTGGCACTTGGTACTCAACGAAGCTTTGTGGGCTTACCGAATGGCTTGTCATGGGTCGACTCAAACGTCACCATACGAGTTGGTCTATGGGCATCACGCAGTGCTACCATGGGAATTGCAATCAGGATCAAGACGAATTACATTGCAGGGCGACCTAGCTAAAGAAGATTATAAAGATTTGATGATGGATGAGCTAGAGGATTTGCATTTGATTCGTCTCAAAGCCTTGGAAAATATTGAAAGGAACAAGATACGCGTTGCCAAGTACTACAACTCGAAAGTGAAAGAAAAAGGATTCGAAGAAGGAGACTTGGTTTGGAAAATTATCTTGCCGATCGGTACCAAAGACAAGGTATTCGGCAAATGGTCCCCTAACTGGGAGGGGCCTTTTCGGGTTCTGAGGTGTGTTCCCGGTAACGCGTACATTCTAAAAACCCTCCAAGGAGAAGAGTTTGCTAGGGCAATTAATGGACGTTATCTAAAGAGATTTCATCCTAGCGTGGAGGTCGGTGCATAGTGGAATCAAGATCTTGCGGGCACCGACGGCCGATACGAAGTTATATCGCCCTTAGCACAAAAATGGCCGATAGAGTCTATCGCCCTTAGAGCAAAAGACAGCCGACACGGCATGTGTCGCCTTTAGCGCAAAAAAACGCAGAAATACAGGGCCAAGTGTACGCGGTGCTGTGCAATCAGCTAGATGAATCAAACACTCAACAAGCACAGAACGGGAGAACGGGTTGTGCATACGAACATGGTAGAGTGGAGCATTGTTCATAGTGGGGGCTGTGCAAAAGGTGCAGATCAGTTACCGAACACCCTGTTGATGACCGTCTGCGGGTTGGTGACTATGGTGAGGGCGTGGGCATGATCCTCGTAGGATTCCAGAAAATCGCCGATCTGTGCGACATCTTCTGGGGATGCCCCGCCGGGGAAGCCAACTGGCACCACGGAGAAGTCCTCCTCCGTGCGGACCGTCAGCGCCGATAGCCCCAGCGCCACGCCGTGGTGCACGCCCCGCAGGGCAACCTGCTCGACGCGGCCGTGCACATTGGCCAGGCGCGCCTCGGCGGTGTCGCCCTGGGCGTTCACCCGATCTGCGACGGCGTTCGCCGCCATCTTTAGGCGCTCCAGCTCTTCAGACAGCGCTGTGAACGACGAGTTGAAATGGATCGGTTAAAAGATCAACAAGAACTACCGAAAGCCGATCTAGGATTGGGTGTTCATACCCGTGATTGCGTCGCAGAACTGCCGGCGCTGGTCCTCCCACTCCAGCTGATCGATCCCGTACTGCTTCGAGACGGCGGCCAGCTCCTCCCGGGACTCATCCCGCAGCGCCATGAAGTTCAAGGCGTCGTTGTGGTCGTAGAGGTCGTCGTCGGAATCCCGGTCCGGGTTCGCCTCCCAAGGATGGGAGTGGTAGGAGAGGTCGTCGGAGGAGCTCGACGAACCCAATCGCGGAGCTCCTGGTCCTCCCGTTGCTAGAGAAGGCCTGGCGTGCCCACCGGCGGTGGAGATAACGGGAATCCTGCCGGCAAACAGTGACAGGGTGTAAGCGGGGTTTTCAAGAAAGTGCCACAAAGGGCGCAGGCGAGAAGTCCTACCCGCGCTGACGGAGGCGCCGAGCACGACTCCCTTCGGCCTCCTCAGTCGTCGGGCGCTTGCCGCGACCATCGTGGCTCGCCATTGTACTTGGAGAATTAGGGTTTCCTGGGGCGGAGCGAGCAAGGAAGCCGAAGCTGCGAGAGTACTAGAGAAGCAAAGGCGAGATGGGGAAGAAGGCAAGCCTCCGGGGGGCAATTTATGAAGGCGGAACAGTGATCGTGGCGGATGTCCCAGGGTAACATGCCGAATGTCAACCGGCGGACTGGGGTTTTTTCCCAATTCCCAAGATGGGCCTCTACAGTAACGGGCTGTGCGAACCGTCTAGACGCGCTTGCGTGTTCGGCAGGAGCAAGGGTGCCTGGCTTCGGCAAAAAATTGCCGATTTGGATATTCGGAGCGGACACTTGCCAGATTGCCGAACAGATTTATAAGGCGGTTAGTCACAATGTCATCGGAACAGCAACCGATTGGATGAAAGGTACAGATATATCACAAGAAGGTGTTTGAGTCGTTCTGACACGGGATTGCCGAAATTAAAAGTTCATTACACAATCATCTCAGTTGTTCAAGAATTGAGTTATAGCCGCCAAAGCATCGGCTTTAACCTGGTGAGCATGCTCCAGTGCTTTTCGGTCCTCCTGTTCGGTACCTTGTGCTTGTGAAAGCCTTGCATTGAGCTTGATGTCCTCATCAAGCGCCAGTGACAGTTTGGAGGATGTTGCCTCAATGATGTTCGGCAAGCCTGATAACCGAGAGGTACATGACTGAATGTCAGAGTTGACCTGGGCTAATTGGGTTTCCAGCTCGGATCTCCTTTTTTGTAGTTCTTTCAACTGAGTCTCCAGGGCCAATTGAGAGTTCTTGGCCTCTTGAAACTTAGAATACAGATCATTGACCTCCTGGGTGCACTTGGACTTGGCAGTCTGAAGGTCAGCGCTTCTAGTTGCTCGTTTCACTTTGGCAAAGCAGTCATCCAGTGTGGATACAACCTCTAGATGGAGCCTCAAATTTTCTGGAATGTCCTCAGCAATGGGTTCAAGGAAATTTTTAACCTCATCGGCATCTCTAACTAAGGACAAGATATCTTGACTCAGGAAGTCTGTTACGTTGCTCAGGATATCTTGGACAAGTGCTGATGGTCTTTTGGCCACTGTTCTTTTGCTCAGGAACTCATTGACATCAAATGCATATTTGGAAGCCGGGCTGGCAGAAGTCTGTGATAATTCAGACAGGTTAGCCAGTTGAGGTAAGGTATGAAGGAGGAATGAAATGAGAGTTTAGTCCTTACCTGATGAGTCGGCTGTTTGGTGGGGGTTTGGTCTGGTTGAGAACTGGATGGACCAGCAGGGTCTGGAGTTGAGCCGATGAAGGTCTCATCAATCGCGGCATCTGTGAAATCGCTGGTCAGCCAAGAGAGGCAAGAATCTGCTGGTTGAAGGGATAATTAAGGGACCTACCAATGTTTACATCATCCGGGTTCTGGGTGTCCATTTCCTCGGCATCTGCATGCTCATCATTTTCCAAGGTAATAAGGATTGGGGGCACCGTCGTTTGAGCGTTTTCTTGTTCAGGGAAAGAAGCCTGTAATGGTATACAAGCCAGTCAAGGATAAGTTGATAATGATGGAAGAACTAGAACATCTTACCTTTGGGGGAGGTGTGTTTTGCTTGGTCTTGGCTCGCCTGGAGCTGGAAGTGCCCTCAGTAGCCTTTCTCTTCTCTCCTTTAGCTGAGAGGGTGGTTAATGAAGCTGCTTGGGATTTCATAAACCGAGACAATGAAGGAGCACTGTGTTCCCGGACAGTGATTGGGCCTGCTTGATGATATTGGATAGGCCTAATGTCAGGATTGGGTGTGAAGTCCTGTGGAAGTTTTGAAAGAGTTAGAAATCTCAAAGATCAAATACTAAAGTAGCAGATGATTTGTTATTGTACCTCACTGTTTGAGCTGAAATCTGCTTGGATTTCCAGGCACATGGTATGAACTGGGCTGTTGAAGATGTGATCATGCCATTCTTGCCACCAGGATTCAAAAAGGGGATGAGCAGATTGGATCAAGTGGAATGGTACTGGTTTGTAGTCTGGCAGATCTTGCCCCAGGCCGAATACTCGATGGGCCTGCATCCCGATTGTGATCCGCTCTTTGGACTGAATTTGCTCCCTGGGCCTGATTATGGTAAAAAGATGAGTTTTGGGGGGAGCTGTCCACAACCTAATTGCCTGGCTGCTATATTAGGATGATAGAATTCATAAGTGTGCTTCACTTGTCTTCCCCTGTTGAATTCGGCTGGTAGGATGCAAGGTTTGATAAATGAGTTGAAAACTCCTGTGGCCATTTCATCTATGCAGCCATCATCAAAGCTGAATTTGATAGGGAAAGTGAGGTTGTCATTCTCTCTGTAGGGTAACCAGAGCACCTGATTGAAGCCCTTGAAGAATAATTTGAAGAGATTGCCAATACTCTTGTTGATGGTTATAGCAGTGGCTGCTTCCCCATAAGTTTGGCAAGCTTTCTCTGTGGCTTCTTCACCCTCAGCAAAGTTGCTGGAGGGAAAGCTCAGGTTGTCCAATGGCACAGCAATGATTTGATGCATGTATAGCTGAAACCACATCTGAACAAACCACCAGGGACCATTGACACAATCAATTGGTGGCAGTCTATCTGTGCTTTCATGGGTAGCATGATACATTTGAGTGGAGATTTGATGCATCATGTGGTATATAGATCCCAGGAGGAGTTTGCCAAGAGGGATTTGTTTTCCTTTGGATAATTTGTCGGCCAGTGCAATGTAATTAAGGGTTGGCTCGTTAGATCTCCCACAGAAGATGAATCTGCACAACCACATGTTCAGAAAAGCCCTGTGCTCTGTCTCTGCTATTGGGCCTGATACCTTGTTGTGGATTTCCACATACTTCATCCACCCCACGCTGACATCAATGGACCTCTGGGTGATTTTCTCTAATAGCTCATCAGCATTCATGGTCGAAGTGATGTTCAGACCACTCATCATGAAGACATCAGCTAAAGTGATTGTCATTATGCCATGGCCGAACACAAAAGCATTAAGAGCGTCTGACCAAAAATGAGAAGCCGCTATGAGCAATGGTTCATTTTTAGGTATGTCGGCCAGAGACAGTTCCAGAGCATGGTGAATGTCTTGGGTTTCCCAGTGAGGACCGAATTTCGCCTGGATTCTTCTATACCAGTTCCTCCAACCGGTGACAGCAGGCAGGGGCCAGTTCTTGAAGGTGTACCGCCACCTGTTCGATGAAATGACCCCGTGCTCGAACTCCTAGAACAAAAAGGACTCAGACAACAGACATAGCATCACCTTTGGACTGCGGAACTCGGCTAAAAACCTCCATGACCTGATTGATGCAAAATTCAAAGAGTTTCAACAGATTCCTTTGAACGGAGCTCAACGGGGATTCGTTTTCAGCTCTACCAAGGAGGGTAACATCGTTCATTGGCCAATACAACAAGCTTTGGCTAGGCTGATTGGCACAATCGACCAACAACTTCCATACCAACATGGACATCAGCTCCCCTTTGAGGAACACGAGACCTCAACAGAGCTAAACTCCAGTGCCTCTACTCTAGAGTCGGCTACACCGGGATCAACAAACCAAGGCTTCACTCGTGAAGTATTCATGGCAGGACATCAGTTATCTCTACAACCTCCAACTCCTCCAGATGTCCTTCGTGATGATGAAGCCTTGAGTATGATATCCGACAACGGTCCAGAAGGACCCAGAGAAACCGAGTCCTTAAAGGCAGAAAGAATAAGGAAGAATCAAGCTAAAGACGCTCGCAAAGGCGAGCAAGTCATCGGAAGGAAGCCATAGAGCGCTACAATGTACGACTCGAGGAATATAATACTCGGAGGCACCTGGAAGCAGATGCGGAGCATCAAGCTCGCACCCAACGTGATCAGGAGAATCAATCCCAGAATGATCACAACCGTCGACGTGTCGATTGCTCCCGCAACATCGAGCCTGGATTCATGAGGGTTGCTAGCCACAAGGTCTATCAGACACCCTATCAGAACATTATTGCTTTAGCGACAGAGATGGGAGCCAAGAACAACCGTACCCCTGACGAAGAGCGATGCTTGGTCATGCTTCAAACTACTGCACTACAACTCAAGGGACGAAACCTTGAGTCCTTAGCAGATGAACAAGTGTCATCCCATCCAAGCCAGAGGCGACCTGTTCATGAGCGACTTGGCCGGGCTCCAGTGAGGAGTCACCTGGGCAACCGAGAACCCGATCAAGCTGAAGGAGGAGCCGAATCATCATACCGAGGAGTCGCCATTGCAGCATCCGACGCAGTCGATCGCTTCCCTTGCTTTTCCCAAAGGCTCCGAACAGTCCCGTTTCCTCGGAAATTCAAGCCTGGGAACTATTCAAAGTACGACGCGAAGACAGAGCCTAAATGGTGGCTCAGGCTGTATGCTCAAGAAGTCGAGTTAGCGGGAGGAAGCAACGACGTCAAAGCACGTTTCTCCCCATGGCTCTAGAAACAATGCCACTTGCTTGGTTCGACAGGCTTAGGCCCGAGTCCATTGACTCCTGGGAACAACTCCATCGTATCTTCATAGAGAACTTTGCGGGTGTCCCTGAGAGATCAGATCCCCAGACTAAGCTCAGGACTTGCAAGCAGCAAAAAAATGAGACAATGCGAGAATACTACAGACGCTTCTCAGAGATCCGATCCACAGTATCTTACATAACAGACAGAGAAGTAATTGACCTTTTTGGCAATGGAATTTGCGAAAGGTATAATTACAAAGACTTCATCAAGCATGACCCGACCACCGCCGACGAGTTTCATCGAGCAGTAAACTCCATGATGGCGACAGAAGAACGCACACAGGAACGCTTCCCCAAAAGGAACACACAAGGTGATCGAGGTAACATCCAGAGAGGCAACCAGGCACAGTAGCAAAACACCCGCAAGAGAACAGGGGACAACACCGTTGCAGCCATCAGAAGGAGGGAAACAAGCCATCCATCTTTGACGACTTACTCGATGGACCATGCCCTTTGCATCCGAAAGGAGGACATCAGGCTAGACATTGCCGACAGCTCAAGGAGCGAGGCTTGAACTCTGACTTCAATAGAAACAAGAAAGATAAGGGGAAAAAGTAGCTGAAGACCCTTAGCAGGACGCCGACGGTTTCCAACACCCCAAAGGGACCATCAATGTCATATTTGGAGGAGTAACCACCAGTGACATCAAACGTCTCCAGAAACTTTCCCTACGGGAGATCATGTCTACAGAACCGGCTACCCCCAGATACCTTGATTGGTCCGAGTACCCAATCAATTTCTCTCGAGCAGACCAATGAACCAATGTATCCAATGCAGGGCATTACCCGCTAGTCCTGGATCCTACGGTCGCCGGGTTTAAATTGGGAAGAGTACTCATCGACGGAGGAGCAGGACTCAATGTCATCTTTGCAAGCACCTTACGCAAGATGAACTTGGACCTCGCAACTCAGCTTTCACCATCGAACGCCCTTTTCTACGGCATAGTACCCGGAAAGGCGGTTGTACCACTCGGAAGGATTATACTACCCGTCACCTTTGGAACTCAGAACAATTACCGGATTGAGTACATCAGCTTTGAGGTAGCCGATTTCGAGTCATCATACCATGCCATATTTGGGTGACCAGCCATCGCCAAATTCATGGCTGTACCCCACTACCCGTACCTTCTGTTGAAGATGCCGGGTCCTAAAGGCATCCTAACCTTCAGGGGTGACTTGAAGCTATCATTCGACTATGACACAGAGGCTGTCCAAATCACTGAAAAAGCTCAACTCGCCCTAGAATTACAAGAACTTGCTTAGATGGTACATAACACTAAGCCTGGAGATGTAGAAATCCCAACTAAGAAGGCGGGTACTATCCAACCATCAGCAGAAATCTCTACAAAAACAATTGATCTGGAAACCGGTGATCCCTCAAAAACAGCAGTTATCAATGCTCACCTATCTGAAGAATAGGAACTCGCGCTCACCAAGTTCCTCAGGGCAAACAGAGACATATTTGTTTGGAAATCAGCTGATATGCCAGGAGTTCCTAGGAGCTTGGCTGAGCACAAATTGGAACTAAAAGAGGGCTCCAGACCTATCAAGCAATGACTACGACGATTCTCACCAGAGAAGAAAGAGGCAATCAAGAAGGAAATAGCTAAACTACTCACGACCGGGTTCATCAGAGAAATCCTTCACCCCGAGTGGTTATCTAACCCAGTACTAGTCAAGAAGAAGAACTCTGCCGAGTGGCGCATGTGTGTCGACTACACAGACCTCAACAAGCACTGTCCAAAGGATCCTTTCGGGTTACCTAGGATAGATCAAATAGTTGATGCCACCGCAGGATCCGCTCTATTATCTTTTCTGGATTGCTACTCCGGGTACCATCAGATTTCCCTCAAAGAACAAGATCAACCCAAGACATCGTTTATAACTCCCTTCGGAGCATACTGTTATAAAACTATGTCCTTCGGGTTGAAGAACGCAGGGGCTACTTACCAGCGTGCCATCCAAGACTGTTTGGGTGACCAAATTGGATGCAACGCGGAAGCATATGTTGATGATGTGGTCATAAAAACAAAGGATCCGACTACCCTCATATCAGACCGGGAAGAAACCTTCAACCGTCTGCGCGCATACCAATGGAGACTCAATCCCATAAAGTGCGTTTTCAGAGTACCCTCAGGACAGTTACTCGGCTTCCTTATTAGCCATCGGGGCATCGAGGCTAGTCAAAAACAGATCACAACTATCATCAATATGAAGCCACCTACCACAGTCAGGGACGCCCAGAAACTCACCGGGTGCATGGCTGCGCTAAACCGATTTATCTCACGGCTAGGAGAAAAGGGACTCCCTTTCTTCAAATTACTCAAGGCCGGCGATAAATTTCAGTGGACGGAAGAAGCGGACAGGGCCTTTGAACAGCTCAAGGGATATCTTACCAATCCACCTATACTGACGCCGCCAGAACCCAGGGAACCGATGATGCTTTACATTTCAGCTACTACACACGTTGTAAGCACAGCAATTGTGGTGTAGCGAAAGGATGACAAGAACATCTACCATACCCAGCGATCGGTATACTACATCAGCGAGGTACTCTTTGACTCAAAGGTCAGGTTCCCGCAAGTACAAAAATTACTCTACGCTCTACTCATATCTTCAAGAAAACTGCGACACTACTTTGAAGCTCATGAGATCACAGTTGTTACGGATTTCCCATTGGGAGAAATTCTCCACAATCGTGATGCTACAGGAAGAATCTCAAAGTGGGCAGTCGAGTTGGGGGCACTTAACATCAATTTCACTCCAAGGAAAGCAATCAAGTCACAGGCACTAGCCGATTTTGTCGCCGAGTGGACAGAAATACAGCAGGCCCAGAACAACGCTATTCTTGAGCATTGGAAGATGTACTTCGACGGATCCTTAAAACTCGGGGGAGCAGGAGCCGGAGTACTACTTGTATCACCCGCTGGAGAGCAACTCAAGTACGTTCTGTAGATATTGTGGCCCGCTACCAACAATGAGGTAGAATATGAAGCACTACTACACGGACTCAAGCTAGCAGTCGCATTGGGCATCAAGCGACTCCTAGTCTACGGCGACGCTTCCGTGATAATTCACCAAGTCAACAAGGATTGGGACTGTACAAAGCAAACAATGAACGCCTATTGCGTTGAAGTCCGCAAGCTACAAAAACACTTTTCTGGGCTGGAACTCATTCATATTAACTGGGATCTTAATGTTGCGGTAGATATCCTAGCAAAATTGGGATCCGACAGAGCTATGGTCCCCAGCAGCACCTTCGTACATGAGCTATCTAAGCCTTCAATTCAAGAGAAGGAAGAGGTCGACCCCGCACCCTCCACTCAGATTCTAACTCTAGCACCCGACTGGACTCAAGTTTTCATCGACTACTTCAAAGAGCATAATCTACCCAGTGATAAAACTGCCGCAGAGCAGGTCACCAGACGTAGCAAAAACTATGTTCTAGTCGGAGACAGGCTATATCGACGTGGTGCTTCATCCGGAGTTCTCCTCAAATGCATCTCACCAGAAGAAGGTAGAGAAATCCTTAACAAGGTTCACTCTGGGTGCTGCGGAAATCATGCAGCATCAAGGACACTAGTCGGAAAAATCTTCAGATCAGGGTACTACTGGCCCTCAGCCTTGAAAGATGCGGAAGACTTAGTTCGCCGCTGTCAATCGTGCCAGTTCTTCACCAAACAGCAGCATGTAACTGCACATGAATTGATCTGTATTCCTCCGTCATGGCCTTTCTCATGTTGGGCATTCGATATGGTGGGTCCTCTTAAGCGTGCTCCAGGCGGATTCGAGTACATCTACGTCACAATCGACAAGTTCACCAAGTGGATTGAGTACATGCCGTTGGTCAAGTTCAATGCATCCAAGTCAGTACAATTCATGCAAAGCATCTTCCATCGTTTTGGGATGCCACATAGAATTATAACCGACCTTGGATCCCCTTTCACGGATATTGAGTTCAAGTCATGGGCCAGCAACTGTGGAATCAAGATAGACTACGCGTCAGTGGCTCATCCACAATCAAACGGTCAAGTTGAACGTGCGAACGCCCTTATCCTTGCCGGATTAAAACCAAGGCTATTCGACCTTCTAAACGATCACGACAGGAAATGGGTCGAAGAACTGCCTAAAGTAGTCTGGGGGCTACGGACACAGCGAAGTCGAGCAACGGGCTAGACTCCTTTCTTCTTGGTGTATGGCACCGAAGCAATCCTCCCGACAGACTTAATCTAGAATTCCCCACAAACAGAGTAGTACAATGAAGGCGAAGCTGATGATACAAGGCGACTAGAAGTCGACAGCCTTGAAGAAGCCCGGCTAGCCGCACTCTTCTAGTCAGCAAGATACCTTCAAGGGATGAGGCGCTACTATGACAAGAACATCCATCACCGTACCTTCCAAGTTGGTGACATGGTCCTGAAGAAGATTCAGAATACAGTAGGGCACCACAAGCTTATGAGTCCATGGGAGGGACCCTACATAGTATCTAAAGTAACAAGACTCGGGTCTTTTGAGCTGGTCACTAAGGATAGTTCTTTGTTGCCAAATTCATGGAATATTGAGCATCTGAAGAAATTTCACACCTAAGGACTATGCTACAAATCTGACTCAGGGCAAATGTACTCATTACACGGATATTAATAAAGTTTGACGTTCTTCAGAAACAAGAGCTTTATGATTTATTCTTCTATCATACTTCGTCTCGACTATTTAGTCGGATGAAACCCATAATACAATAAGCTTTAGCTGTTGTATCCCACCGACTAATATTTAATATTACTCGGATGGATGGTTCAATGGCAACTATACTGGAGTTACGAGCTCCGAGCTCAACACAACTCAAATGATAGTACAGCTTAATACCCGGCTATCAGCCTATAGCGTATATGGTATCTGCTAAAATAAATACTAGTTCCTATAAGGCATAACAAGGGGAGTAATACTCACCCTGTTACATCTTAACTGGACAGAGGTCCACCCATTTTCGCACTCAAGCTGCGAGTACCAAGAGGATATGATTCACCCAGAAGGAACCATTGTCGCGGTCCTTCAAGAGGTGCTTGATCAAAATTATCCCTTGAACAAGGGTACTAAGAGTAGTACTCGGGCAAGACTAAGTGTTAACACATAATTTTTGCACTATGACAAGTAGGCCAGCCCAGTGCAGGTTCAGAGAAATCACCGCCTGAGGGGATTCGGCAGATGGCGGGCGCCGTCGGCTAACTTAGTAGGTTCGGCAAGGCTGTGGAGGCGACTGGTCAATGGCGAGCCAATTCGGCAATGTGACGCTGCGGTCGGCTACCTCAAGCCAAGTCAGTTTGCATCAGAAGATGACAAATGCGGCATGTCAAGAAGATTTAGCGATGGGGATCTCGTCATTTTAGTGCATGCCGGTTATTAAAGGAAGCTTGGAGCAGAAGGCATCATGTTTTTGATAGTTTCCTAATTTTATCATTGTAATCGTGTCCTTCTAGGACTCAGAGAACACTAGGGTATAAATATAAACCCTGAGACTATTGTAACGCGTGAACAATCAATACAACCAAACCGGCCCCGTGCCATCCTCGAGTCCAAGTCGTGTCGTCGTGTTCTTCGAGAGGAGTCATCGATCCGTCGACCTCCGTAAGTCCCGACAACCTTGTTATCATGTCTAGTATCGTGCGGCGGATTTAGATTTGATGCAAGTAGTCTCGTATGTTTGGCTTAGTATCATGCGGTGGATTTAAGCTAATGACGGGAAGTTTTTGCTTATGCCTTGTATCGTGCGGCGGATTAAGACATGGGTGAAAATAGTTATCGGCTCTATTAGATTTGGCAATCTATTAGATTCATTAAGTTACCATGTGTTTGCTCTATGCTTGATGTTTTATGTATATTTGCAACACTCTTTTGCCCAATCTAGATCTCGCTCGGTTCGGCTCTGTCTTTTATAGATCTATCCTGTTCTTTCATATTCATTATTGTAGAGTCTTCCACGCAGTAGATCTATTGTCCGTAATAGCCGATTTGATCGTATCTAGATTGCCACGTGGTGAGGGTTCATGCACGCTAAGTACGTTTGATCTATGACAAGGCTAGGCGTCGTGCGGCATGCGCATGCCTTAGATTAGTTTAATAATGCTTGATTTGCATGTTCAATCCCCATGGACCCCAACTCGGTTGCACAATCGAGATTGGTTAAACTTTAATTCATAGTTAATATACCATGCAAGTACAATTCTCATGCAAACGTATTCGGCAACTTGTTATTCACGTAGCTTTGTTCATACTGCCGAATGATCTTTAAACCTGTTGGCAGATAGCTTTCATAGCTATATGTCGTCGTAAGTGGCTTCAGGGCCGTACATCTTGGAACTGTCTGGTCATACCCGGCATGTTCCAGCTTTGTATTTAACAGTTTACCTCCTTTGTTAGTTGCAGGGCAAACTAACTGGCACGCACCGGATTTCTGAGCACCCGGGCCACGTTTGAAGCTAGTTTTTCCGGCTTGCTGTGTGATTGGCACAGTGTGTCACTTTCGGTGTCAACACTAAGTTCTCTATACGATCATTACAAGATTATTAGAGAAATGAAGTCACACAACCCAAACCTAAGTGCTAGAGAGCAAACAGATAGACCCATCTAATAAGACGCCTGGTCACACATCCATATTAAGCAAAACGACCCATTGACAAGAAATTTCTTGCAATGACGAGTTGACCATACACAAAATTCACAAGACTCATAAGTAACTAATACTTTGATTCTTTATACTTAATAATAATTGTTTCCAGGGAGTACAAGTTGCGGTCAAAGGACCAAGGAGGCCAGACTACTCTACAAGATCAAGAATTTGAGAGTACTCCTCCGCAATGGGCTTGACCTCCTCCTGCATCGCCGCTAGGTCCTCATCACTCTTTCCTTCAGGGAGCGTCATGACGGACGATAGGTCAAAGGTCGGTAGATGCAACCGCAGCGTCGCTAGCAAACCCTACACCACTGAAGTCGACATATCCTTGATGTACTGAGCCAGTCGCCCGGGTGCAGCCTTGGCCCGATCAATCAAGGATTCGTCAGCTCCTTCAGGGCGTGGGATCATATCTAACACGGGCTCAACAGCACGCTCCCGCAACGTCAGTTATGCTTGAACTGCTTCAAGAGCCTCCCGCGACTCCAAGGTCGATTTTAATGCCTGCAGAAGGTCCCAGTCAGCACCCTCACGCATTAATTTGGCTTCTTGTAGAGTATTTTGTGCATTAGCATATACCTCTTCAAGCTCTGCCTCCTTCCGATTGAAAGCACTTTGCCACTATTGGTATAAATTAACGCACACTCTACTTTATCCGCAAGCGCACAGATAAGAACTACCGATGTAGCACTTCACCGGAGTAACCCAGTTTTAATATCGAACCCAAAGGAACAGATAGTGTTAAGTCTTAAAGTCTATCCCCTGAGTAGCTAACAAGGACGGAGAATCTAGAAGTATAGAGGGGATCACTAAGGCTGTCTAATTCCAATTTAAGAGTGATATGTTTATATTATTCTTAGTGGGGAAGTTGCCATAAAAGGTCACAAACAGAGTATGAGTCTTTTATGCAAATGTATAATCCTACCGAGCCTACACACGGGTAAGTGGACTATAGAAGAATCAACAAGGCTATAAGAGTCACCCTTGCGAACAACCACTACTACCGGCGTTATAGGAGGCATTTATGATGAGCTATCAAGTCTAAGCACCACGCTTACACTATCCAACTACTTTAACTCTAGAGCAAATTAGAATTAAAGTACTCAAAAGAGAGTCACAAACCTTAAGAATAATAAGAACAATGGCTCAAACTTAAATATAGACGTTGATTACCGAAATGATCGCTGAAGCAAGTTGAAGATGAACTTGAATCCGCAGGTACAAGATGAAGTAGTTGATCCGACAGGCCGGAGCTCCTTCTTGATCTCTTCCTCTCTCTCTCTTCTAGTTCTAGTATAAGACTAGGTTCTAAACCAAACTAGAGGGGTAACTAGTCTTCTACTTGATAGCTGGCTCTTGATTACAACTAGATGAACTAGATCTAATTCTAGATGAACTAGAAGAGATTCATCTAGAGGGACCTCTACTTCTAATTGAAACCCTAGTTTCTAATGTGGAGATGAATAATAAAGATGGAGATGCCTGGAGAGGGGGGTCTGGGTCTGGTTTTATAGCCCTGAGGGATCAACCGCGGCCGTTGGATCAAACCGACTTCAGGGACGGTGGAGATGCATCCTAGGAGGCGGTGGAGGAAGCTTGCAGAAGACGGAAGCCAGCGGGCCCAGAGGGAGACCGGTCGGTCTCCTGGTGGGACTGGTTGGTCCCATCTGGCAGGGTCCCGCTGTGCCCGACCTCCTGGTGTCTTCTGGTGTCCTCTGGAGTCTTCTAGAATATTCCTGACGTGCCGGTTGCGTTATCTCGCATCGGTTTCCTTCTAGGGGAAGCAATCAGTGCTGGTTTCCTGGTTTAGTACCTGCAGAATCATAATTCACCAAAACTCGTGGAATATTGTCAATTATAACTCTAAACCTTTGTTGGTGACTGAATTCATGCCCTTTTCATATTTATTTATCCTTTAATTTTAATAGATAACCAGTGTCAACAATTCCCCTAAGCTTACCTTTTGCTAGTCCCTTAGCAAAACCAAAACTTAACAATGGATCAGGAGTTGCTACAATATCTTCACTTCCAACAAGTACACCTGCTGTTAAACAAAAATTCTCTGAAACATATTATGTTATTCTTCATGGGGCTTGTTATTTTTACCTTAGATCTTGAATAATTGAGAGATTGAACGATCAAATCAAGCACTATGTCTCCAGTTCTTTCACTTCACCTTTATCCCGGGGTTTTAATTGATTTTCAAAAGCTTTAATACATGTGTTGTCAAATTAAACAATGGATCCAAAGAGAAAGTCAACCAACCATTGAATCAAGAAGTGCATGTGTATGGAAAAATAGAGTCGGATGCTCTTTTGAATATATTCACTCTCTTCTTTTTATCAGAGACATATGGCTATTAGGCTAATTCTATTGTCAAACACGTGCCCATTTTTCTTTTTTTTTCTTTTCGAGGTTCCGGACACTTGTCCCTTTTTATTTCCTCGGGATCTATCTTCTTGAGGTTTCAGACACTTGTCCCTTTTTATTTCCTCGGATCTTTTTTTTCTTTTCTCTTTTTTCTCTCTCTTTTTTTAATAGCCACATGCTTCCAACAAACTTCTGAGAGGGTAGCAACAGATAAATATGAGCATTTATGCGAAAGATGGATGAAATGTGTAAGTGATCTCAAGTCAATGACAAGATAACATCTCACAGGGTCACAAAGCTTAATTTAACTCAATGCAATTATTAGTCATATTCATATTTAGAAATCTCCGGAACTTTAGTGTTGTTTAGAACAAGATAATAGCAACTCAGATCATCACATGTCATATCCCAATTACCTAGACCTTAGATTAAGTATTTGCCAACCATGCATTTAATTTTATTTTAAGGCATCATTATTAATGAGGAGAACTCATGCTTTGAAGACTAGGTACTTGAAAGAAATTAGATAGAGCAACTATTCATCATTTCCATACAAGAGATGAGAGAGAGAGAGTTCTTCTTTAGTCATCAACTTCTTAGAACAAACTAGACACCCTATTTTATTTATTTAATCTAACACACTTTAAGATATAAAATAAAAGCTAATAATAATAGTAGTAGCAGTAATAATAATAAAGACATACCTGAATCGTGAAGATAACGGGGGTGCGTCTCCCCCAAGCTAGTTCCCTTAATAACGTTGAGCCTTCATGTGCCCAAATATTTTTGTCTCTTTTTTTTTAATTAATGGTGAGCCTTCATGTGCTCACATTTTTTTCTTTTCTTTTTAAGGGTTAGCCTTCATGTGCTCACATATTTTTGGTGTTTTCATTTTTAAGAGTGAACCTTCATGTGCTTACATATTTTTGGTGTTTTGAATTTGTTTATAGAATGAAAAACTTAAGATACTTATGGGGATACATGGGGGTGGCTTCCCTCAAGCTGAATGTTGACGTAGTCGTTCGATCTTGCAATGTAGCAGACTGGCAGTGGATATGTCCTTCCTCTATCAGAGCTTTGATTGATGTTGATGTTTGTTGAGATGGTGCTCCAACAGTAGATGGAGCATTCACTTGCTTGTCAGCTTTTCTTGGCGTTTCAAATCCTGTGAAACTCAAATAGACAACAAAACTTGTGGAACAGAATAAGCGTTAGTGGTTGGCCACTTAAGCCTTAGTTCTCTAGAATTTCAGTAAGATCTCTTTCTCAATATTTTTGTATTTTAATATTTTTACGATGCAAGAGAAAAATACAACAGAATGAATGTATGCATATTTATTTTTATTATTATTATGCCACCACGGTGAATATCCTTGCGGATTTTTACACACCAAAGAATTATTCACATGAGGCTTTATGGTTTATGATGTAGTGTAACAAATGCAATATTTTTATTTTCTTTTCTAATGCAATGTAGAAATTAAAATATTTGTGAATGATGATGCAATGATTAAATATGATGATGCAATAAATAACTAAGAATTAAATATGAGAAGTATGCAGGAAAGTAAATATGAGGATAACTACCAGTTTTTACCTTTTGGCGAATGTTCGGGCATTTAGGTCCGACGAACCGGACCTTCCATTGGTTCAGACCTCCCAAGGTATGTCAGACGTTTGGAAAGTTGTTATTGATTGTACCTCTTAGGTGCAGACATTTTCTTTCATACTTTCTTGGTCTGAGTCTTCACTTCGTGTGGTTCACTGTCTTGAGATTTCTCTCCTTTCTTTTCTGGGACAGTGTCGATAGTTTCTTCGTCATGATTGACCTCTCTATTCTTGATAGTTTGTCTTCTTTGGCGTTGAGGGCGGCGTCTTTCACTTCTGTTCTTCTTGGGTGCTTCATTGGGCATGTGGTTGATGAAGTTGCATCGTGCCTTTTCTCCAGGAAAGTAAAAATGGATTTCCTCTTGTAAATGATTGTACTTGTAGCGTAGAGAAATGGTCTTCCTAGGATGAGGTGGACATCATTGTCTTCTCCCATGTCGAGGATCAAGAAGTCTGTGGGGACTTCATGACCTCTAATTCTGACTACGACATCTTCCATCATTCCTTCTTGTTTATGCCTCTTGATATGGTGTCACTCATGTTATTTGTTCGTCCAACAGTTTGAAGTGAAGCGTTAATTGTGGATGCTGGCAGTATCTTGCTCAGTGTGCATGTTCTTGTAGATCTAGGACCTTCACTCTGTAGAATTTGGGAGTGACTTCTTCATGTTTGCTCAAGAGTGTGTCCTGTTCATAGAGACAAGGTAGAGATCAAGTGCATGGGCTCTGTTGGTGGAAAAACACCAACAGAACCAAAAGTTTTGTTTATTCCCCTCTAACCTTAGGAACATTGCACAAGATAAACTCGTTGTCTATGTGTTCTATTCAATCTTAACATGAGTGATAGGATCAGAGGATGAGCATAAAAGTAGCATCTTAAAATATTTAACAGATCAAATTACATAACCCAAGGAAGGATAATCTATGCATAAAGTGTTTGATCTTTTCATGATTGAGATATATCATCTTCCAAAGGTTAGATGCACAACATTTAAGCTCATTTAGTTAAGACAGTGAGATTCAAGAGAGTAGAGCTAAGATCAAAGGACTGAACATGTTGAGTTGATTAGGTTGGATCAAGTGATGTGCAACTTAAACATGTTTAGTTCTTTACTTATGTTCATACTAGAATCAAGAAGAAGCTTTTAAAGTGATGGTTACTTACCTTGAAATATTACTTTGTCATTGAAGAGTGATATGTCGAACCACCTTGTGGAAGCTTCTCTTGTCTAGCTGGCTTGTCTTCTCTTGTTTGTCTCACAGCGTGATTGAGAGGAGGAAGATCATAGTGGAATCATCTTTAGAGGTATCGATCTTCCTTCTCTCGTGTCGACTTATTGTTCCTCGAGTATGCTGACTAGGATCCTCTCTCTTTCTTGTATTAATTTTGTACTATGAGGATGTAGGGACTGTTCTCATTCTTCTCTTGTCAACCTTTCTTGTTTTCCTTTAATCATTGGGTTGGCAAAAGACTTGAATTTAGAACTGTTACTCGAGTGCCTCCATGAGAGTCTTTGTCTCTTAGTGTCACAACTGAGACTTGTCCTCTCAACAGTGTCTAGATGATGGAGATCTTATTGGCTGTTCTTCTTGATTTGCTAGCTTAGGTACTATCTCTCCATCTTCTAACTCTTGTGGTGCAGTGGCCTCATCCTTCATGATGCCCTCCTCAATTCTTGGCAGTTGGTTCTCCCTTCGACGTCTTCTCTTGGTTCTCTTTGGCTGCTCATAAGTGATGTAGTTGTTGAAGAATCAGCAAAAGATCCAAGAGTTGACTTCTCCAGGTCCGACAAAGATGATAACATTGATGGTGTTCAAAAACAATTTTTTCAAGAATGAGTGGTGGATCATATTCTTCTTCTCGACTGGGACAACATCTAGTGGTTTGTATTGATCAAGGTAGTGGGTAGGAGATCAATATGTCTTGAAGTGGTTTTCTCCTTCCTTCCTTTGATTGTGAAACACATCTAGACAACAGAATTCTCTCTCAGGCTGGCTTCTGATGTAGATGGACTGCCAACAACATGTTCATGTGTTTGACTTATAGATTTTGCTATTGTTGTAGTGGTACCATCTTGTCTCCAAGCTAGCTCTTGATTAGAAGAGAAGATAACTCCCCACTTGTTGTCTTGATGTCTTGGACAATGATGGTTGCAGGCATAAGTTGTCTCATATGAGGTGAGTTGCATCCTGTTTGTCATCAGCGACCAAGCAAGACTCAAAGCTCGGCTAGCACCTTTTGTGATCTGAGAGTAGGTTTGTGTGTCTATGGTTTGAGTTTTGGATCTTCAATGTTCACACCAAACCATGGATGAGCAAAATTTCTCTCCTGCATAATGTTAGTGGATATATACCCGAAGGATTGCAAGAATTTGAAGCATGGGTTGTTGTCCATAACTTATGTATTTTGCATCTATGCTAATAAAAAGATATTTTTAGGATTACTGTAGCATAGACTAGTATGTGTTTGCTGCATGATTCAAGGCATAACTTGCAGTAGAGGACAAAATAAATAAACTTTGATACTCACAGTTCTTTCATCCATGACGAATGAGTTGAGTCTTCATTGTGCAAAGTTGTTGAAGTTCATTGTACGCCTTGCTCCATCTCCGGTGTGAGTTCATCTCAGGACTTACCCAAATTGATAATGAAAGTTTCCCTACAGGGGTTAGTCCAACAAAATATCCAATATTTAATATAGCATACTATCAGTTCAGAAATCAACCTAGACACCACGTCTAATTTGATCTAGGAAGGCATTTTAACCTAAGCACCATACTTAATTTAAAAGTCTTTAGAGGTAAAATCAGCACACCTTTTAGCTCAAGAATCAAACCAGACACCATGTCTTACTTTAATTCATGAAAACAGTTAAACTAAGCTCCATGCCTAATTTAAAAGGTGTATGATAATACTTCAAAACCAAAGAATATACTATAGCAAATAAAGATAACATGAAAGCATTGTAGAGATTTATTCAGATGGTGATGAAAGAGTATGATTAGTATATGAGCATATCCTAAAGGTAGGGACAACCAACATAGCAACATGGCAAGAAATATTCTGAGAAAGTCCATTCTCCAAGCTTGGATTTTGTAAATCAAGATTTGGATGAATGTAATTCAATGTTGCATGATGATTGGTGGGACATACCTTGTGTTTGTTGTTCCTTCGTTCTTTTCTGCTCCAGACCTGGAAAGGTTAGTGACAAAAATACCTGAAGGAATATTTTCACAATTATATTTCTATACTCATTACAAGGACAGTGCAGCAGAAAGGTAGGCAAAGCTAATAACCAGGTATTATGATGGGGTATAAGGATTCTACTAGTCATAGCTTGCTCATGGGATAGTGATAGATAAGAGTGGAATTCAAAAACAACATTCATAAGAATGAAAACAAAAATAATGAAAAGACTAGGACAAAAAGGAAAAAGATAAAAGTATGATTACAAGGTTAAACTAAGACTTAAGATGATCTACCGTTCCCCGGCAACGGCGCCAGAAATGCTTGTTGGTATAAATTAACGCACACTCTACTTTATCCGCAAGCGCACAGATAAGATCTACTAATGTAGCATTTCACCGGAGTAACCCAGTTTTAATATCGAACCCAAAGGAACAGATAGTGTTAAGTCTTAAAGTCTATCCCCTGAGTAGCTAACAAGGACAGAGAATCTAGAAGTATAGAGGGGATCACTAAGGCTGTCTAATTCCAATTTAAGAGTGATATGTTTATATTATTCTTAGTGGGGAAGTTGCCATAAAAGGTCACAAACAGAGTATGAGTCTTTTATGCAAATGTATAATCCTACCGAGCCTACACACGGGTAAGTGGACTATAGAAGAATCAACAAGGCTATAAGAGTCACCCTTGCGAACAACCACTACTACCGGCGTTATAGGAGGCATTTATGATGAGCTATCAAGTCTAAGCACCACGCTTACACTATCCAACTACTTTAACTCTAGAGCAAATTAGAATTAAAGTACTCAAAAGAGAGTCACAAACCTTAAGAATAATAAGAACAATGGCTCAAACTTAAATATAGACGTTGATTACCGAAACGATCGCTGAAGCAAGTTGAAGATGAACTTGAATCCGCAGGTACAAGATGAAGTAGTTGATCCGACAGGCCGGAGCTCCTTCTTGATCTCTTCCTCTCTCTCTCTTCTAGTTCTAGTATAAGACTAGGTTCTAAACCAAACTAGAGGGGTAACTAGTCTTCTACTTGATAGCTGGCTCTTGATTACAACTAGATGAACTAGATCTAATTCTAGATGAACTAGAAGAGATTCATCTAGAGGGACCTCTACTTCTAATTGAAACCCTAGTTTCTAATGTGGAGATGAATAATGAAGATGGAGATGCCTGGAGAGGGGGGTCTGGGTCTAGTTTTATAGCCCCGAGGGATCAACCACGGCCGTTGGATCAAACCGACTTTAGGGACGGTGGAGATGCATCCTAGAAGGCGGTGGAGGAAGCTTGCAGAAGACGGAAGCCAGCGGGCCCGGGGGGAGACCGGTCGGTCTCCTGGTGGGACTGGTCGGTCCCATCTGGCAGGGTCCCGCGGTGCCCGACCTTCTGGTGTCTTCTGGTGTCCTCTGGAGTCTTCTAGAATATTCCTGACGTGCCGGTTGCGTTATCTCGCGTCGGTTTCCTTCTAGGGGAAGCAATCAGTGCTGGTTTCCTGGTTTAGTACCTGCAGAATCACAATTCACCAAAACTCGTGGAATATTGTCAATTAAAACCCTAAACCTTTGTTGGTGACTGAATTCATGCCCTTTTCATATTTATTTATCCTTTAATTTTAATAGATAACCAGTGTCAACAGCCACCCAGAAGCCAGTGTGTTTGCATCTGAAGATACATCAGTCGGATAACGTGTCATCAGTTGGCAAAGACAATAAGGACTCGGGGCAGTATTTTCAACTTACCAGCCAGCTGTTTCTTGGAAGTTTTCTTCAGCTCGTTTATCTTCTGTTCCAAGGCAGCATCCTTGGTTATAAGTGCAATCTCCTGGTTGTTGGCAGCATCGCGCTCTGCCACAACAGTCTCGAGACTACCTTGCAACTCGTTGATGCGATTGTGCAGGAGTTGGGTGGCCACCTTCTGGCTAATTTGGTCCTGGGCGATGTAGTCTCGGAGCTCTTGATTCTCACGAGACATCTCCTGCTGAATCCGAGTGATCTGATCCTTGACCTTCACATCAAAGCCCTGTGCAGAAACAATACTATAAGTACTCAGATGAGATTACAACAAATAAAGAGGACTTCAAGAGAATTACCTCAACAAAACTGCGAAGCGCTTCGACAGGTGCCGCCACTTGCTCACTCAACTCCTTGAGCCGGGTGAGGTCCTGGTTGTACCCCATAACATCAAGTGTCGCTCCTTGACGCGAGGACTCGGGGGCACCTGAGGATCCTCCCTGCGGGTGAGTGGAAGCTCCAGCGTGGACATCAGACAAGACCATCTCCAGAGTTGGCTCGTCCGACTGTCGAGTGCGGAAAAACCACTCATTGATTACTCGGTCAAATTCCAACTGAGCAGGAGAACGGAAGATCGAGTATGACACACCAACCTGAGGCAAAGGGAGAATATCCACCTCAGGCGCTGTATCGACCTGAGGACCCGACGGAGAGGAGCCGGGCAGAGCATCTACCTGGCTAAAGACAGGAGGGGCGCTGGATTCTTCCTTGTCCAGCATCTCCAACTCCTCTACCGCCCGGGTCTCGGGGACAACATCTGAAGGTGCTGCAGCCGGCTTCATTTTCCTATAACAGACGAGTATCTATGATAGTACCAGAAACATGCGGGCACTCTAAAAGTAAAGTTCTGTAACTTACTTTACGAGCTTCAACGGTCGCGGCAACTTCAAGAGAGGTTTCTTAAACAGCGGGTCTAGAGCCGGAGCTTCTTCAGGGACCACACCGCTTGAAGTCCCTTAGGCTGTTTCAATATCTGGTACAAAAACAGATGTAAGACAAGGGGTTATTAAAATCCAAATACAAAAGGAGTACAAGGTACTCGGGTTTCCCCTTACCAGGAGCACCCATATTACAGTGCTTTTCAGCCAATTCTGGTGAGAAAAGTACTTTCCGACAAGCACGGCGCCTACCAGTGCGAGCCTTCTTTGGGACAGATTCCCCGGCTTCTTGAAGTGGAGTCGGCGACCTCTTCTGGCTGCTCTCAGCTTTCGGGTCTATGAGCATGACATCAGAGTCAGTTGATTCTGTGTCAAGCCAATCAAGGTCATCAGGAGAGCTTGGGTTGTTCAAAAGGTCCAATGGTTGTGCTCGGAGCAGTCCTTGTTGCGCCAAGTAAGCAAGCTCCGTTAGCTTGGTATCCGACATCTTCCATGCCAAGACATCAGTGGGCGGGCAAGGATGGCGGGGCATCCCAGTAGTGGTGATCCTAGCCTTCTTCTTCTCCGCAGCGGCTTGCTTCTTAGGACCCATGTTGGTGACAAGGGATTTTCTATGCATCAACTGAGGATTCTCTATAGGATTTCTAACTCCGAAGGCAATGGCTTGACAAAAGCGTGAGGACATCATAGACCCGGTGGCGGCTTATTATAGATCTATTTCGGCAACCGTTCGTCTTTTCCAAACGACGTCATGATACCGTTCAAAACCCTAATGGTTGGGGGACGTTTCGTACGGCGTCATAGGCAGTGAACAGGTACACCGTAAGCAGACAACGTTACTTCTTTCACAAGACATAATTAGTACTCAGAGAAAAAGACAAAGGACTCGGAAAATATTCCAAGTACCCAGATCTTATTTATTATTACTCAGAATTACAACAGAGATATGTGGATACATCTTGAGATACAGCAACTACCAGCACAAGTACAATCAGGATGTAAAACACTACTCTAGTGTAATCAAGGTACAGAGTCTTGATGCCTACCGCACCAAGGACCAGGTTCAGTGAGATGCAGTAAAGCAGACATAGAACCTTGGGTAGACACTATCTTTTCAGTGTATCCCAAGGTGGATCTAAGGCACCGCCCCAGTGCTCAAGGAACTCGAGGGAAGACCATAACCCTCGCTACCTTTTGACAACTTGTGACTCCGAGGTTATCTACGAGTGGTAGTCACAAGAGTTCTTCTAGGCGCACCTCTGTATCCCTCTGCTCGCGACCACTTGGAAACCACCCTGGCGGATGGTCCCTTCACAAGAGTTCTTCTGGACACCTCATCTATTTTACAAAAGGAGGACACCTAGGGGCTCGGCCATCTCCGCTATAATACTCATGGGACTAAAGGAAGTTATATGCTCAAGAGGATATGAGTTCTTTGCTTCCCAGGCAGGGTATTTATAGGTAGTTCATCTTGTTCTATGGACATATTTCATGGACAAAATTGGTTGAAGGGTCCAATAATGCAACCGATGCATTGTTGCACATGTGATGCCTGGCACCAGTGAATGGGTTTGATTCCCATGCGTACTTCAAGAAGAAGGTGACAAAGTTTGCAATTGCAGAACACGACAAAAACCATTAATACGTACAGTTGGAACAGTCATTGGTAAATTATTACTGACTTCACAGTAATTTCTATTCAGTGGGGGTGAAAAGGGATGTTTGATGAAAACATTACCCAGCTAAAGCTGGATTCTTATTACCCGGCTGAAGTTAGTAACAAGCCAGTGACATGTTTCAAACTCTTCAGGACCTTTATGCATTACCCAGTCATATTTTTGGAAGACCCCAAGAACCGACTACTAAGTACTCAGAACTCAGGCTTGGGGGCTGCAGGGTATATACCATAAAGGAAATGTTTTTTCTTACCTAAGGATTACTCGAAAAAGGCTCAAAAGATCCTCAAAGTTATTATAAATAACAAGAGGCTCGGGGGCTACACCCTATCGGTGCACTTTTTTATGACAAAGTGCACGCCATGGAAGTTCTTTATCTACAGAGCACTACAAGATTTCTCAAATCATTACTTGGAGATTCTCAAAGAGAAGCTAGAAGATAACGTTCTGAGGAAATGATGAAGAGCTCGGGGGCTTGACGGACCAGGATGTCAGAGATATCACCAGAAGATAATTACTCCGACTAATCCTGGACGGCACGGGAGATCCGAAGACTAGATACGAGGTGTACTTGGATTAGGACTCTCACTGTAACTTAGTCGAGTTCTTAAAGGAAGTCTTGTAATTAGAATAGGACTCCTTTGATGTAACCGACTAGGACTCGGTCTATGCTATGCTTCACCCAGATATATAAGGGGAAGCAGGCTTAGGCTCCAATCGATTGAATCTTAATCATACACAAAAGCACACGCCACACTGGACGTAAGGTATTATGCTACTTAGCGGCCTAAACTAGTATAAATTGTTGTCTCTGTGTACTCGCCGAGTCCTAAGAACGTCGATCCCCACCAAACAAATCGTCTGAGATTACTCAAGACGAGTTGCCGGTTAACAAACACCGACAGCCGAATCTCAGTCGTATTTTGGATCCTCAGGGCAATCTTGTGTGTTTGATTTCGCCCTTTGGGAAAGTCTTTCGTGTGAATTTCTCGGAGTCGTTTGGAATTTCTCGTTGTCTTTTGGCTGGACCTTACTCCTCTGATCTTTGAAAGTGGCATAGGAGACTAGGTCACCTGAGCTTTGACTTGCTTGCAAGGCTTAGTTCACTTGGCTTAATCCGAGGATTGCCCAAGTTGTGCATGGAGAAGGATCTTGTTTGCCATTCTTGTAGACATGGGAAAATGGTAGCCACTCCCCACCATCCGATGAATCAGGTTATGACTAAGCACCCTGGAGAGCTTTTACACATGGACCTTGTTGGTCCGGCTCGGGTGAGCTCGGTTGGGGGGAAGTGGTATGTGCTTGTTGTTTTTGATGATTTTTTGAGATATTTGTGGGTTTTCTTCTTAGCTGAGAAAACTAAGACTTTTGCTTTTACTCGCAATCTGATTTTGCGACTTCAGAACGAGTTCCCTAAGAACTCGGTGAGAGCTATTCGTAGCGATAATGGATCCGAATTTAAGAACTCTGATTTTGAGAAGTTTTGTAACTCTTTGGGTTTAGAGCATCAGTTTTCTTCTCCATACACACCGCCACAAAATGGTGTTGTAGAATGGAAAAATCGGACCCTTGTAGAGATGGCCAGGACGATGCTCGATGAGCATAGGACTCCTAGGCGGTATTGGGCCGAGGCTATTAACACTGCATGCTACATTTCCAATCGCATCTTTCTCCGTGCTTTCTTGAAGAAGACTTCTTATGAGTTGCGATTTGGGAAGCAACCCAAAGTGAGTTATTTTAGAGTTTTTGATTGCCACTGTTTTATACTCAAGAAAGGCAAATTGGACAAGTTTGGGTCTCGTTCTTCTGACGGTGTATTTTTGGGTTATGGTAATCATACTCATGCATATCGTGTACTTAACCTTGATACTAACCGAGTCATGGAGACATCCGATGTCACCTTCGATGAGACCATGCATTGTCCTTCTTCTAGATTTGAGCGTGCAGGTGATCACGAGGTTGGTGAACCTCTTTTTGATGATGAGGAAGAAGGTGTTGAAGGGATTGATGATCCAACACTTTCTCCACCTGTGGCGCCGATTGGGTCGACATCGACCATGACTGCTCGCGGCCCCGACTCGTCTTCTTCCACTACATGGGGGCCATGTGATCCACCACCTAGGGCTGTACCATTTGTACCCGAGGAGGCACCAGTTGCTGTTGAGGGGGAGGTTACTTCAGCAAGGGAGGAGCCACAACACATTCAGCGCCAACACCCACCTCAACAGATGATCGGCGACATCCACGAACGCGTCACTCGGTCTAGGTCACAACAAATCTCTCACTTTGCTCATTCTGCATTTGTTGCTGATTTTGAACCCCGAGATGTTGGACACGCTTTATCTGATCTGGATTGGGTCAATGCCATGCATGAGGAGCTTGAAAATTTTGAGAGAAATTGGGTCTGGGTTCTTCTTCCTCTTCCTCCTGAGTGTCACCCTATTGGGACAAAATGGGTTTTCAAAAACAAACAAGGAGAAGATGCCATGTTGTGAGAAACAAGGCCAGACTTGTAGCCCAGGGGTATAGTCAGAAGGAGGGAATAGATTATGAGGAGACTTTTGCTCCTGTAGCTCATTTGGAGGCCATTAGGATCCTCTTGGCTTTTGTTGCATCCAAAGGTTTCAAACTTTTTCAAATGGATGTCAAGAGTGCCTTCTTAAACGACTACATAGAAGAAGAGGTGTATGTAAAACAACGCCCTGGTTTTGAAAATCCCAAATTTCCAAACCATGTTTTTAAACTTCACAAAGCTTTGTATGCTTTGAAACAAGCCCCTAGAGCCTGGTATGCTAGGTTGAAAACCTTTTTGCTTGCTAAGGGTTTTAAAATGGGATGTGTTGATAAAACGCTCTTTCTCCTCAAGCAAGGCAATGAAACTCTCTTGGTCCAGCTTTACGTGGATGATATCATTTTCGGTGGTTCTTCTCACGCCTTGGTTGCCAAGTTTGTAGATCTTATGAGCAGGGAGTTTGAGATGAGCATGATGGGCGAGTTGACATTCTTCCTTGGGTTGCAAATCAAGCAATCCCGAGAAGGGACGTTTGTGCACCAGGGCAAGTACACCAAGGACATCCTGAAGAAGTTCGATTTGGGTGAGGCCAAGCCTCTTCCAACACCCATGTCGACCACGACGGCCCTGGATGCGGACGAGGATGGAGAAGTTGTGGACCAGAAGGACTACCGAAGCATGATCGGGTCGCCGCTGTACCTGACGACGACACGCCCAGACATTCAGTTCGCGGTGTGTCTTTGCGCGCAGTTTCAGGCGTCGCTGCGCACTTCTCATCGTCAGGCGGTCAAGCGCATTATGAGGTACCTTCGTTTCACTCCAGAGTTTGGAATTTGGTATTCTGCTTCCTCCACTCTCTCCCTTTGCGGTTATTCTGATGTCGATTTTGCTGGTTGCCGACTTGATCGCAAGTCCACTTCTGGGAATTGCCAGTTTATTGGCTCTTCTCTTGTATCTTGGTCTTTTCGCAAGCAGTCTAGCGTCGCCCAGTCTACCACAGAGGCTGAGTATGTTGCTGTGGCTAGCTGCTGTTCTCAATTGCTTTGGATGGTGGCCACTTTGCGTGATTTTGGTCTGAGCTTTTCTTGCGTCCCCTTGCTTTGTGACAGCACGAGTGCTATTAGCGTTGCTAAGAACCCCGTGCTGCATTCTAAGACCAAACATATTGATGTGCACTTTCATTTTCTGCGAGACCACTATGAGAAGTGTGATATCGACCTTCGCCATGTCGATACTCATCATCAGTTGGCAGATATTTTTACCAAGCCTTTGGACCAATCAACCTTTGCCAGGTTGAGAGGTGAGCTTGGTGTGTGTTTCCTCTTTTAGATGGGGGAAACATTTTGTCTATTGTATCATAGATTGACTCTTTTTGTTTTGGCTTTTTTTTGTTTTTAATAGATTAGCCTTTGCATTGCACCATGCATCTTTGCATTTTTGAGCTTCATGACTATACTCTTTAGAATGTAACTATGCTCTGTCTAGTATGCTCTGATGCTATATGATGATGCTTGTAGCTTATGCTCTTTCTGATCACTGATACATGCTGTGAGCTGAGCTATTTTATGAATGGTGAATATGCTTAACAAACATAAAGTTTGAAATTTGTTCACCATTGAGATTGGCAACTAGCATGTGTAAAATGTGTAGAAATCACTTGTGCTTTTCATATATGCTAGGTTGCTATGTCTCTAGTTCTGAGTCATTCACTTGCTTGGTATGTTCATATTCTGTTATAAAATTGAACCAAGTTTTAAGTGAAAAGATCGAGATGGGATTGCTTGTCAGCACATCATGGTATCAAGACTGTTTCTCATTGCACATTGAGTTAAACTTGATCTGTGTAGTGTTTGACCGAAACCGTTGCTTTAAGCTTCTGATTGCTTTTGCATAGGCTTAGCTCGGTTGGAAAGTTAGGCAATGACAAGCTCTCAACCTCTCGCAATCACATGCTGAAATTTGAACTTGTGTAATTTCACCGCCGCAACTCCGATAAGATTTGAAAACACAAGTCTATGATTCATTCTAGAGCATGATAATTGAACTTTGCTAGGGGTGGTTCACCTTGTATACATGTTTTAACACTTGTTTGAATTTCTGTCTATACATGTTTAGTGCTATTTTGATGGTGAATACTTTTTGGCTAAAACTGCTCACTTATGCTCATATGTTCAAATTTCGTATTTGGTGATCAGTTTGAGCCTTTGCTAGCATGATGTGTGTGTTGTTGAGTCATCGGATCAGCACTTTTTAGAGCATCTTTTCATCCTATCTATAACTCTAATAAAGTTAATACCCACTAAATATTTCTCTCTTCATAGAAGTTGTCCACATCATTTTTCACAAAGTCCATGTCATCATGTTCTATTTCTTCATGCAGGGTGTTCACATTATTTTTCATGAAGTTCATATCATCTCTTATTAATAAAAAAATATTCATAACATCGCTATCACGTGAAATACTTTAAATCTTTAATTTATTAGCATAAAAGTCATTTGCATATGTTATTATTTCATCACATATTCTTCTATAAATTAATAAAATGTTTTATTGTTTTTTTCTTTGACTATCTTAGCAGATTTTTTACTAAATCTGATACAATAGATAACATCCAAGTCAAATTATATATATATGTACACACAATATATAAAATATCATATAGTAATATCATGTGTATAACATATTTTTTTAAGAAAATCCTGCGGCAACGCGCGGGGTATACTTCTAGTTGACTATATTCCTGAAGCCACTATCTTGCATTTTTTACTCTTGCATTTTGAAGAGGAGAAATTTGCTTGATAGTGCATTATCAACTAAGGGGGAGAAATTTGACAAATCATACATGTCCTAGTTGTGTGCACTATTGGAGGGGGAGTTTGCTCGTTTGGTTTGGGGCATTTTTCCAATTGGTTCAGAGCATTTTTGGTAGCTAGTTGTGTTGAGCCTTTGCCTCTTTCTTGAGGGACTAGCGACTTTGCCTATAAGCTCTTCACTTGGTATCGAGCTTTCTCGCTAGCGGTGTTGAGCCTGTTCTACCTCTTCTTGAGGGCTAGCTCTATTTTGCTTGAATTTCAATTGGTATTTCAATTGGTATCGAGTTTTCTTGCTAGCGGTGTTGAGCTTGTACTACCTCTTCTTGAGGGCTAGCTTTGATTTGCTTGATTGCGTCGAGCCGTTGCCCATGTCTTTGGGGACCAAGTTGTTTTGCTCTTTCACTTGACCTTCTTCTGGCTTCATTATGCTTTTGGGTCATTTGGACGAGTTTTCTACTTCTCCTTCTTCTTTCTTCTTCTACCTTCATTATGTTTTGTGTTGGTAGTTGACAATGCACTCATCAAGGGGGAGATTGCGGATACATGGGTGTATGCCGGCTCTTGAGTGATGAGTGATTGTCAACTGGTTTGATGCGCATGCTCTTTGGCTTGTGTTGTGCAGGTGTCGAGCAAGGAGACAGTGATCGAAGGCAAGGTGAAGGTTAAGTAGAGACGTGCCGTGCCGATGGACCGGGAGCGGTGAAGGGCGGACGTGAGGCTTGGACTGAGGGACCGGTGGCCTGAGGATCAGCTGTGGTGGCTGACAGCCTGGGACAGCGACGAGCGGAGACTTGCGGGGCATAGTGTTGCTCGGGTCGAGGACCTGGGGACATGTGTTGGTGGACGGGGTGCACAGGCGGTGCATCCCCTCTTCGACATCGGTTTGGTGGTTGAGCTACAGAAAAACCACCGGTAGACGGTTTCCAGGCTTGGGCCACAAAACCTGGGTGCTGCGAGTTTGCCGAGTTTGGGCCACAAAACTCGGGCTGAGGACGGTTTCCAGGTTTGGGCCTCAAAACCTGGGCGCTGGCGGGTTTCTGAGTTTGGGCCACAAAACTCAGGCGATGGACGACGGGTTTCCCGGTTTGGGCCTCAAAACCGGGGGTTGGTCGTGAAGACAGGTTTCCCGGTTTTGGCCTCAAAACCGGGGGCGAGGTCTGTGAAAAGGACAAGCAGAGCAGTGGCAGCACGTGGCGGCAATTGGTGAGGTCGCGTTGAGGCGAAGCTACCTATTGTGCGGGCGTGGCCGTCGAATTAGCATCTACTTCGAGTTGGTCCAGAATAACCTTAGGGTTTAGCTGGTTCGCTCTGTAATTAGTAGGGGTAGAGTGGGAACTACAATTAGGATAAGTAGGGGGAGACACCCACCTCCCAAACTATCTCAGCCATTGCTATTTTCACTCTAGGGTTTCCTGCTCTCCCACATCCCTGCAGTAGCTACTGAGATCCGCAGAGACGGCTTAATCATACCTCTGTGTATTTGGTTTTTGCGGAAACAGGACCGGATTCCCGTTGTCTCCTCGTGTGGAGAAGTTTCGGCTCGAAATCGAAGGAGCATCGGACACAGAACCATCAGACCGTTCGTTGCCATCGGAAGCATCCGAGGGTTGAGCATCGGACGTTGAACTGTCACTGTAGCCAACGTCCGATGGCTATGCAGTAAGGTTCCAGAACGTGTCATTTTGCATCGGACGCGTCCGGTGCTTGGCCATCGGACGCAGACCAGCGTTCGATGCTGTGACTTCAGCACTGTTTCAACCGCAGTTTGCTCGTTCGACTTCGGATTTGATTTTGGGTTTTTGCGTTGGATTACCAACTTCGTGCTCTACAGAAATCGGGCTTCCCGCTTTGCAAAATAGCCTGAATCCCCCTCGCGTTGCTCGGGGGAGGTTGAGGTTTCCCAAAGCTCATCCTGTCACTAGTTGACTTGCGTGAACTTGGGCGAGTAAGTTTTTGTGGTGTCCCGCTGTGTTCCTAGGGAACATCCACCCACTCTCTTGGGTCGTGGACATCACACGAATCAGTTTTTCTCTTGGGGTTGATTTTCTGGGACAGAGGCTATAAGTTTCTAAAAAGAAATTTAAGGCTCCCATTCACCCCCCCCTCTAGTCGCCTATGTGTAGCACTTTCGGTCCTTCAGGCATTTGTGCTTGTTGTTGAGTAGTTGGATCAACACTCTTTAGAGCATCTATTCACTCTATAGATTCTATACCTGAAGCTGCTAACCTGCATTTGTGACTCATATGCATTTTGCCTTGTTGTGTGCATTTTCAACTAAGGGTGAGAAATTTTGACAAATCATGTCTCTATGTTGTATGCACTATTGAAGGGGGAGTTTGCTCGATTTTTGCTTTGATGAGCTGATCAATTGGTTTGGAGCAACTTTCAGGCTATATGGTTTTTCAATTGGTTTGGAGCGGTTTTGGCTAGTTGTGTTGAGCCTTTGCCTCTTTCTGGAGGAACTAGCTTGTCTTTGCTTTCCTTGCTCTGACTTTCTCGCTAGCGGTGTTGAGCCTGTTCTACCTCTTCTTGAGGGCTAGCTTTGCTTTGCTTGGTTGTGTCGAGCTGTTGCCCATGTCTTTGGGAACCAAGTTGTCTCGCTCACTCTATTCGACTTCTGTTGGTTTTGCTTCGCTTTTGGTCGATTGGTTGAGTCCACTTCCTTCTTCTTCCTTCTTTCTTCTACCTTCATATGATTTGTGTTGGTAGTTGACAATGCACTCATCAAGGTGGAGATTGCGGATACATGGGTGTATGCCGGATCTTGAGATGATGAATGATTGTCAATTGGGATGATGCGCATGTTCTTTGGCTTGTGTTGTGCAGGTGTTGAGCTCGGATACGGTGATCAAAGGCAAGGTGAAGGTCAAGTAGAGACGTGCTGTGCCGATGGACCCAGAGCGGTGAAGGGCAGACGTGAGGCTTGGACTGACGGAACGGTGTCCTGAGAATCGGTCATGGTGGCTGACAGCCTGGGACAGCGACAAGTGAAGACTTGTGTGTGGACGGGGTGCACGGGCGGTGCATCCCCTCTACGGCGTCGGTTTGGTGGTTGAGCCACAGAAAAACCACCGAGTGGATGGCTTCCAGGTTTGGGCCTCAAAACCTGGGTGCTGCCGGTTTTCGAGTTTGGGCCACAAAACTCGGGCTGAGGACGGTTTCTAGGTTTGGGCCTCAAAACCTGGTTGCTGGCGGGTTTCTGAGTTTGGGCCACAAAATTCAAGCGACAGACGACAGGTTTCCCGGTTTTGACCTCAAAACCGGGGGATGGCCCAGGTTTCTCGGTTTCGGCCTCAAAACCGGGGGAGGTCCGTGAAAAGGACGAGCAGAGCGGTGGCGGCACGTGGCGGCAATCGGTGAGGTCGCGTCGAGGCGAAGCTACCAGTTGTGCGGGCGTGGCCGTCGGATCACCACCTACCTCGAGTTGGTCAAGAATACCCATAGGGTTAGCCTGCTCGCTCATTAGCTGTAAGGGTAGAAGGGGAATAATTGTATTAGGCTATATAAGGAGAGGCCACACCTCCCTCCAAACCATCTCAGCCATTGCTATTTTCATTCTAGGGTTTCCTGCTCTCCCATTCTCTGTTGTAGCTACTGAGATCCGTAGAGACGGTGAACAATACCTCTGTGTATTTGGATTTTGCAGAAACGGGACCGGATTCCCGTTGTCTCCTCGTGGGGACGAATTTTGGCTGGCAATTCATGGTCTCGATTTGCGTTTTGAACTTGTTCTTCGTGTTCTTCGTTTCTCCACGATTTTCCCGTCACTCGATCTCCCTCCTCGCTGCGTCTTTTTTGAATCCACTTGAATCAACTTGTTCTTTGAAGTGAGGAGAATATTTCCACCGAAGGAATTCATATCTACCCTCACGAACAAGTAGATCGGATCGATTCAAGTTTCGCGGCGCTTTTTCGGTTCATACACCTTCCCTTTCGATTTCCCGTGGATTGAGTTGATTTGAGCGGATGATTTCTTGGGGATAGTCTCCTAACTATCCTGTGATCATCTTCTCCAAGTTTGAGATCGTGGGATTTTGATTTGAATCGGATTTGAGAAGATTTGGGTGAAGAGCGACCGAAATCGCCCTCTCTGCAGGGTCACGGACAGTCCGCCCCTGGTACCGCAGACAGTCCGCGCGTCGGGACTCAGCCTGTCTAGTGGTTGCGTGTCTCGATGAACAGTGCCGAAATTGGACCGGCGGACAGTCCGCCGTAGTGATCCGCGGACAGTCCGGGATCACCCAGGGAGGTTTCAGCAGCAGTGCAGTTTAGCATTTTTGGCTAGTGGACAGTCCGCCACCCACTCGCGGACAGTCCGTAGTAGGGCCGGACAGTCCGGGACTGGGAGTCCAGACAGTTTGGGATTTGGCTGAAGCTTGCGTTTTAGTGCGTTTGCTCTCCTGGCTTTTCCGCTTGGTTTTCGGACTTCTCGTTTGGCCCTAGAGTTCACCAAGGAACCTGTCTAGGTATCTTTGCTACTTGTTAGCATCGGTATTTGGAGATTTCCTGACGTAGCCATCCATCTACGTTCGGGAGTCAGTTTTTGGGGTTGAACTTGAGCCGAAGTTTTTGGGTTTTGACTCATTCTCGTTTGGTGGTGCCTCGCTGTGATCTTAGGGATCATCCACCCTCTTCCAAGGGTCGTGGGCATCACGTTTCGATCGAAGTTTTTGGGGTTGATTTTCAGGACAAAGGCCAAAGTTTTGAGAGAAATTTTTAGGCTCCCATTTAGCCCCCCTCTGGTCGCTTTCTGGTAGAGTTCTCGGTCCTTCACCATCCTTGCAGCTTCATTTCATTTCACACAGACTCTATTTTTTGTTGGAGTTTCTTCCTCTAGTTGCTTGCGATCCGCAGAGACGACAATTACTCTGTGTATTTGGTGATTCTCAGGAAAAGGGACTGTAATCCCTTTGTCTCCTCAAGGGGACGAGTTCTAGCTGAAATCGAGATCGAATTCACGTTTTGACTTGTGTTCTTCGCGTTTCTCCCTTTGCCTCCTTGGTGATTTGACTCGTTCTTCCAATCCGAGGGATGGTTTTTGATTTCACTTGAATTATCTTGTGCTAGAACACGAGTGTCATCTTTCTACCGAAGGATTTACTCTCTAACCTTATGAGCACAAAGATTAGGCTGATTTCGCGTTCGTTCTTCATTCTTCCCCCTTTTCTAGTGATCTTTGGATTTCTCACGGTTGAGTTGGTTTGGAGGAATGATTTCCTAGGATTATCTCCCCCAACACATAGAAGATCACTTGGGAGAAGTTTGGTTGCAGCCCCATTCGATTTGGTTGAGATCGAATCGATTTTGGTTTTGACTCGAGCTGTTTTTCAGCTTTCTGGGCATCCCGGATAGTCCGTCGTCAGGGTCGCGGACAGTCTGGGGGGTCAGGGTTGAGCAAGTTCAGTTCTGCTCAACTCTCGGTTGTTCACTGTCAGGTGAACAGCAGACTGCCCAGCGTGCAAACCATGGACAGTCCGGGACCTGTCCAACAGGTTTGCAGAACAGTTGTGTTCTGAGATTTTTGCCTGCGGATAGTTCGGAGCAGACCTTGGACAGTCCGGCAGTCAGTCCCAGATAGTCCGAGTCCCAATCCCGAACAGTCCGAGATCCTACTGTGTGAGAAGTTTTGCCTCGTTTGTTTGGTGCTTGTTCGTTGGCTTTCTCCGGTAGTTCCGTTGTACCTCTAGGACATCTCCTAAGGTATCCAACCACTTGTTGGGTCGTGAACTAGCTGCTCGCTCATGACTTTGCTTTTGGGTGACTTTCTGGGATAGAGGTCGAAGATTTCTCGAGAAGAAATGTGAGGCTCCCATTCACCCCCCTCTGGTGGTCAATCCGGTCCTTCAAACACAATCACCAAATGCCTCTAGATGAACACACTCATGCAATGCACTTGGCTCTCCCAATCTCTCTCAAAAAGATGAACAATCAATCAAATGGAGTGGGAGACGAATGGCTAGGTTCCCAATGAATTTTAGGCAATCCAAAAGTCTAAGAGGGTGAGCCCAAGCTGGCCAAACACCTTATATAGCCCCCACACAAAAGGGCTAGCCATTGGGCTGAAAGATGCCCTGACCGGATGCGCATGTCGAGATGACCGAACGCACCTCCCTAGCGTCCGGTCGACCGATGGATGCCACGTGTCCAGGTCATATGAACTCGGCCGCTCGATCCCAACGGCTACTTCTCAACACGCGCTCGTTTATGTTTGACCGGGTGCACCAATCAAATTGACCAGACGCATAGGTCAATGAGTTTGGTCACACTTCAGCCTCCAATGGCTCTTTCTGACCACTGACTGGATGCACCATTAGAAAACGACCGAATGCATCAACCCTAGCGTCCGATCAGGAACAGAGAGGTTCCAGAGAGACGGTCCGACAAGGCCTGATCGGACGCACCCTAGCGTCTAGTCAGTCCCTGTTGTCAGGACTAGACCACATCATTATGACCAGACGCACCAGCGTCGAGTCCAGTCACTTTTCCTCTCAGAGTCCGGTCAGCACTGAAACCATAACTCAGCCTAGGGTTTGCTACAAGATGCGTCTGATCACATCGTGACCAGCGTCCAGTCACTTCTGTGACCCTAGTTTCTTCCCTTATTTCACACCATTGTGCACATGTGTTAACTCCACCAAGTTTTCACTACTTGTGTATGTGAGTTAGCATTTGTCAAGCACATTTCCAAGGGTAGTTAGCACATGCTAGATTCTAAATGCACATGCAAAGGGTAGATCATCTAGTGGCACTTTGATAACCGCATTTCACACATGAGTTCCACTCCTCTTAATAGTACGACTATCAATCCTAAATGTGATCACACTCTCTATAGTGTCTTGATCACCAAAACAAAATGGCCCTATGCATATACCTTTGCCTCTAGCCCATTTTGTTTTTCTCTTTTTTCTTTTCCAAGCATTGGAGCCCTTGATCATCATCGTGTGGACATCACCATCCATCTAGATCCATCACTTGGTGTTGGACCAACCTATCTTATACACACTTAAGCATAGGGTTAGTCCAATAGGTTTCATCAATTAACCAAACCAAACTACGGCTTTCAATCTCCCCTTTTTTGGTAATTGATCACAACCTTTACAAAGATATGAATTAAGTTCAATTTTGAACTTGTGTTGCTTGTCCAAGCATTGAGTCATGATAAAGAATTGGACAATCATCACAATTCAATTTTGATAGTACTAGCTCCCCCTACATATGTGATTTCATGAGTTTGGTACAATATGTTCACATATGCATAGGTAGACATGTTGGGAGAGTTACTAATATCAAATGATGCTAAGATGTAAAAGATTGGACCTTTGAAGCGTGTTACAATCGGAGTTGCCATCATATACCATCCTTAGCAGCTTTGGTAACTAGAGATCCATCAAAACTCAAGAACACCGTGAGATCAACGTTATATGTAAGAGGCTCTCGATTCCACTTGTAAGTCATATATGTCTAGTTACATCCTATGCATGCTAGTACTTCAAATCATCATCGAAGATCTATTTTCTAGCATACATCACACAAACATGTAAGCTCGAATTTAAAGCTTGCAATGCAACACTTCATATGAATACGCACATTCAAATGCACAAATAAGTTCATGAGCTTGCTCCCCCTATTTGTGTGCTCAAAGTTTAATTGATCCTCCCTCTTAGTCATTACCAACTCTTCTCCTTTCACCATCAATCTTTTCTTTTCTCCCCCTTTGTCATATAGCATGTAACATTCTCTCTCTCCCTTTGTCATTTAGGAGGCTTAGGAGGCATATTTGCATATCTTTGTAACACTCTCTCCCCTTTGTCATTAAGTACCATTAAAGGCACACCAATTTTAGTTGGATAAAGTCAAGAAATGGGGTGAATAAGATCATATTATGGATTAACCTAGCAAACAAACATAAGACATTTAACACGGTTTGCTCTAGAGTAAGCTTTTTCACACATCTTTCAATGGTTATCTTACTCACGTCAGTTAAACACTTGAATGCTTGTTTCCAAGATTAAACACTAGGTTCACAAGCTCATCAACATGTCATATGCTACCACTAGGTCAAGATAAACATACAAGCTATAGTGGCACCATATATACATCAAATTCATTTGATTTTCATGAATGAGCCTATAAAAGAGAGAATGACTATATGTTCTAAGGATGAAAAGATCCTAGAAATGTATGAATGCCATGTCACACAATTATACATTTGCTTTGTCGAAGGAGAGGCATGTCATATAACGGGGTGCATCAACTCATGTTGGAGAAATCAAGTATGTTCAATTCATTCCTTAACTTGCAAAACCGCTTCTCATTAAGTGGTTTGGTGAATATGTTGGCTAATTGATCATCGATGCCCACATTTGCAATTGATATGTCACCATTTTGTTGATGGTCTCTTATGAAGTGATGTCTAATGTCAATGTCCTTTGTTCTTGAATGTTGAACCGGATTATTGGTTAACTTTACCGCACTTTCATTGTCATATAGCAATGGCATTTTCTTGAATTTGATTTCAAAGTCATCCAAAGTTGCCTTCATCCAAAGCAATTGTGCACAACAACTCCCAACGGATATGTATTCGGCTTCGGTGGTTGAGAGTGCAACACTATTTTGTTTCTTTGATGACCATGAAACAAGTGATCTTCCAAGTAGTTGACATGTACCCAAAGTGCTCTTTCTATTCACTTTGCATCCTGCATAGTCAGAGTTTGAATATCCAATCATCTCAAAGTTTGACCCCTTGGGATACCACAATCCAACATCTTGTGTATGCTTCAAATACCTCAATATTCTATTTGTAGCCTTCAAGTGACTCTCTCTTAGGATTGGAATCTTGCACACATGCATACACTAAACAAGACATCGGGTCTAGAAGCGGTCACATAGAGTAAGCTTCCAATCATAGACCTATACAACTTTTGATCAACTATATTGCCATTAGCATCACTATCCAAGTGTCCATTTATGCCCATAGGAGTCCTAATTGCTTTTGCATCATCCAGACCAAACTTCTTGAGCATGTCCTTGATGTACTTGCCTTGACTCACAAATGTACCATTCTTCAATTGCTTTATTTGAAGTCCAAGGAAGTAACTAAGCTCTCCAATCATTGACATCTCAAACTCACTTACCATCATTTCACAAAACTCTTGATTGGTTGAACCAAAGATAATTTCATCAACATATATTTGCAACACAAACAAGTCCTTGCCTACCTTCTTGGTGAAGAGAGTTGTATCAACTTTGCCCATCTTGAACCCTTTAGAGAGTAGGGAATCCCTCAACCTCTCATACCATGCTCTAGGTGCTTGCTTCAAACCATAGAGTGCCTTCTTTAGCTTGTACACATGGTTGGGCTTCTTGTCATCTTCAAATCTAGGTGGTTGTTAAACAAATACCAACTCATTAATGTATCCATTGAGAAATGCACTTTTGACATCCATTTGATACAACTTGATGTTGTGAGCACATGCATAAGCCAATAAAATCCTTATTGCTTCCAATCTTCCAACTGGTGTATATGTTTCTCCAAAGTCAAGACCTTCAACTTGAGTGTAACCTTGTGCTACCAATCTTTCTTTGTTTCTCACAACTATCTCATCTTGATGTTGCTTGTTTCTAAAGGCCCATTTAGTTCCAATCACATTGTAGTTCTTTGGTCTCTCAACTAATTCCCATACTTGATTGTGGGTGAAGTTGTCTAGCTCGTCATGCATAGCATTAACTCAATCAACATCCACCAAAGCTTCTTTTATCTTGGTTGGCTCGAATGATGATACAAAAGAATAATGTTCAAAAAATGAAGCCAATCTTGATCTTGTTTGCACACCACTTCTAATGTCACCAACAAATTGATCAATTGGGTGATCTCTTGCAACATTGGTTGGTTGGAGTATTTGCACTTGATTTCCTTGTTGAGATGAACTAGCCACTTGTTGATCTTCACTAGCACTTGATTGATCATGAGAACCACTAGCTTGACTTGCATCAACTTGTGCATTGGAGGAGAACATTTGATCATCTTCATCATCAACCACTTGCCTTGGCCTAATATCACCAATATGCATATTCTTCACTGCATTCTCCAATTGAGTGCCTCTCACATCATCTAGATTTTCATGTTCATCTTGAGAGCCTTGAGTTTCATCAAAGTACTTCCTCAAGTGTGCCACTAGCCAAGTTCCAAACTCTATAAACTTTGCTTGTAGTTGAATATCCAAGTAAGAAACCTTCATCACATTTCTTCTCAAATTTGCTCAATCTTGCACCTTTCTTCAATATATAACATTTGCAACCAAACACTCTAAAGTATGCAATATTGGGTTTTCTTCCATTCAATAGCTCATATGGTGTCTTCTCTAACATCCCATGGCAATAGAGACAGTTGCTACAACAACAAGTCGTGTTGATAGCTTCAGCCCAAAAGGAATGACTCATATTATATTCACTAAGCATAGACCTTGCCATATCAATCCAATGTCCTATTCTTCCTTTCAACAATGTCATTGGATTGGGGAGTATACTTGGGTGAGAATTGATGTCTAATTCCAAAGTCATCACCCAATTCATTCACTCTAGTGTTCTTAAACTCACTCCCATTGTCACTTCTAACTCTCTTGATTGTTGTTTCAAATTCATTGTGACATTTTTTGACAAAAGTTTTGAATAGATCATATGTTTCACTCTTTTCACTAAAGAACACCTATGTGTATCTAGTGTAATCATCAACAATCACAAATCCATATTTGTTTCCACCGATGCTAGTGTATGTGGTTGGTCCAAACAAATCCATATATGCAACAAGTTTTGGTCATCATGCTTTTCTTGGGATGGGTATTTCCAACTGTTTTTCTGGCTTGACATGAACTACAAAGCTTATCTTTCTCGAATGTGTTATCTTTCAAGCCTCTAACTAGATCAAGCTTTACTAGTTTGTTCAATTGTTTCATTCCAACATGACCAAGCCTTTTATGCCATAACCAACCCATGCTAGATTTAGTGAGCAAGCAAGTTGACAATTGTGTTTCACTAGCATTGAAATCAATCAAGTATAGATTCTCATATCTAAATCCTTTGAATATCAAGTTAGAGCCATCTAGACTTATGATCTCTACATCATCAACTCCAAATATGCACTTGAAACCAAGATCACATATTTGTGCAACCGATAGCAAATTGAAGTTCAATCTCTCAACTAGCAATACATTGGATATGCTAATGTCATTGGATATTGCAATCTTACAAAGCCCTTTGACTTTGCCTTTGCCATTGTCACCAAATGTGATAGAATCAAAACCATGATCACCACTTGAATTGATTGGATTGAACATTCTTCAATCCTCGGTCATATGTTGAGTGCACCCAATATCAAGCACCCAATGCCTCCCTCTGGCTTTATAATTGACCAACAAGAAAAGATCAATTCCTTTTAGGTACCCAAATCTTCTTGGGTCCTCCAAGGTTACTGACCAAAGCTTTTGGTACCCAAATAGCTTTCTTCTTTGAGCCCACAATTGGTGTACCAATGAATTTTGCTTTTACACCATTAACACCCTTGGTAAGCAAATAGCAAGAATCAAATTGAATAGAGGATACAAATGCATTCTTGTTCTTGCTCTTGCAATAATGCTCTACGTGCCCGGATTACTTGCATTTGTTGCAAAACCGACCATTACTTCTCACAAAAGTAGTCTTGTGAGTAGCAAAAGTTGTCTTGCCATTCTTGGAGGTATAGCCCAATCCCTCTTTGTTAAGAGAGAACCTTTGGCTCCCTAAGCACTTAAGAAAGCGAGCCTCACCACCATAGGCTTTGCCTAAGGCGTGAGTGAGCTCATTTACCTCCTTCAAGGTCTCATTCTCAACCATGAGTGAGGCATCACAAGTGAAGCCATCATCCATAGATGAGGTGGAAGTGGATGTGCTACATGAATGGTTAGTGGAGGCAATAACAATAGGCTCATAAAAAGATTCATCAATTATATCACATGTTATGCCTATGTCATTGGTTTCTACCTTCTCCCCCCACTTTCTCAATTTTAGCTTGATCAATTAGAGAGGAGTGAGCTTTCTTAAGCTTGATGTGATTATCATCAAGATCCCCATGGGCTTCCACTAGCCTCTCATGAGATGCATTTAGCTCCTCAAAGGATTGCTCAAGAGCTTTTAGTCTCTTTTGCAATTCTTTGCACTCCTTTCTTTTCTTATCAAAGTAAACTCTAGCATCATCGAGCATATCAATTAATTCATCTCTAGTGGGTTCATCATCATCATCAGCATCACTCTCATCATCATTGAATTGTACCTTTGTGGCCTTAGCCATGAAGCATGATGGAGTGTCGAAGATGGAGGGCTTGTCATTGATAGTAATGCTAGCAAGAGCCTTTTTCTTGCTTGTCTTGTGGTCACTATCACTTGTAGATACATCACTATCCCAAGTTACCACATATGAATGCCCCTTCTTCTTCTTGATGAACTCCTTCTTCTCTTTATTTTCCTTCTTCTTGTCCTTCTTGTTATCATCATCATTTTCACTATTGTAAGGACATTGAGCAACAAGATGATCTTTGCTTCCACACTTGAAATATCTTCTTGGCTCTTCCTTGTTCTTGTATGAGGTCTTCTTCCTCCTTGCCCGGTAGCTCTTCTTCTTCATGAATTTGCCAAATCTCTTGACAAATAGAGTCATCTCTTCATCCTCATCATCAGAAGAAATGGAGCAATCATCTTCACTTGATTTTTCTTTCTTTGCCTTTCCCTTGCTCTTGGACGATGTTGTGGCTTTGAATGCCACACTCTTCTTCTTCTTCTTCTCATCCTTCTTATCTTCTTCTTCATTCTCTTCTCTATATGTGTCATCGGTCATCACATCTCCAAGAACTTGGTTTGGTGTCATTGTGTCCAAACCACTCCTCACTAGCAATGTGACCAACATGCCAAACCGCTTTGGGAGACATCTCAAGAACTTGTGTGAGAAGTCCTTGTCCTTCACTTCCTCTCCAAGTGCCTTTAGATCATTGACTAGCACTTGTAGCCTATTGAACATCTCCGACACACTCTCACCTTCCTTCATCTTGAAGCTTGCAATCTTTTCTTTGAGTATGTAAGCCTTTGCTCCCTTGACCGCTTGAGTACCCTCATATGACTCTTCTAACTTCTTCCAAGCCTCATTTGCCATCTCCATACCCTTGATTTGCTCAAAAACATTTGCATCAATTGCATCATGAATTGCACTAAGAGCTATGTCATTTTTTTGCATCTTTTCTTCTTCGGCATTGGTGAGGTGCTCTGCATCGGTAATCTCTATCTTTGTTTCCACTACACTCCAAATCTTTCTATTGATTGACTTGATGTGAGTGGTCATCTTTGCCTTCCAATAGCTATAATTGGTGCCATCAAATTGGGGTGGCCTTTTGGTGTTGTTGATTTGAGCCATTTTCACACCGTAGGTTGTTAAGCCTCAAATGAACGATGACTTGGCTCCGATACCACTTGAATGGTCCTAAATAGCTAGAGGGAGGTGAATAGCCTAATAAAAATCTACAACAACACTAAACAACTTTGTTAGCAAACTAAATGGCAAAGCACAACACTACTAGGGATGTGATCATTAGTGACGTACTTCTTTCGTCACTATAGATGAGGAAATCGTCACCTAGTTTAATATGTGACGATTTTGTGACAAAAATCATATCGTCATTGGGGTCGCATCACATTTGTTCTATGGTGACGAAATGATAATTTTCGTCATAGATGTGCTTCCTTTTTGTGACGAAAAGGATGTGGTCACGAATGTTATACCTTTTTGTGACGATCGGTTTTGGTCAAGGATGGGTCTAGGTTTTTGTCATAATTCGTTGTCCGACGTCACTCCGTGACGACGTCGTTAACGGCGTTTGTAACCTGTGATGGTCCATTTTGGTCACAGATTGAACTCTATTTTCGTCATAACGGTCCGTTTGGAAGGCCCGATGACACTTGCCACGTAGGATGCTGACATGGCTGATGACGTCATCAATGATGTGTCATGTGATGTGGCGATGGCGTCATCAATGACGTGTCACGTGATGTGGCGATGACGTCATCGCTAGCCTGGCTGCTGCCTTTGTTGCCACGTGGACCAATCATATTCTGCCACATGGCTTGGTTTGATTGGTTCTTATTTCGTCACAGATTGTGGTTTGAAATCGTTAGTGAAGATGAAAGAGTTTGATCACAGATGACGACTTGAAATCATCACTGAAGATGACATAGTTTTGGTCACATATTGCGATTTGTAATCGTCACTGAAGATGACACAGTTTTGGTCACATATTGAGATTTGTAATCGTTACTGAAGACACCATCATTTTCGTCTGAGAAATGCAGATACTAATTTATTTGCAATTTGGAAATGATACTAGAAAGACCAAGTAATCCCATACTTAATAAAACAACATTCCAACGAGCATATAGCTCAGTTCACAACAACACCACTTAGCATACACATCAGTTCACAGAACATTATAGTATATAATAAAAAGTTGTCAACCAACATTACAACATATAATAAAAAGTTGTGAACCACAAGCAACTTAAGTTTGACTTCCCAAAATGAATAGCCCAAACACAGGAGCACTGACCACGAGCCCTCATGTCGACGAAGAAGCATTACCATGCAAGGATAAGAGCTTCTTGAGCAGCGCATTGGTCTCCTCCATCTCCTTGTTGTTCTTCTTGGTCAACATCTTGTACTCCTGCAGCTCTTTCTATGTCCTCGCCAATTGTTCCTCAGCTTCTTCACTTTTCTTCTTCAGCTCATCGAGTTCACCTTGAACAGCAGCCGCTGCTTCAGCTGCAAGTTGTTCCTGAAGCTCGCCACTGTGTATTGATACCTATATATATGTAGGTACCACATCCCAATGAAACATGTATGTGTGTATGGTTTACATAGATTTGAATCAAGAGTTAATGGAGCTCATTCCATTAGATTTCTTTGATTTCTATTCTTCCTACTTTGGAGATCCGCCATAATACATCTTGCGTCGGCTTTAAAATAGTATAAGCACACATTTGTTTCTTTTCTTTGAATTTATGTTTAAAGTCGCATGCCTAATTTGGTGACCCCAGTCATACTACTTGCAAGTATCCACATGCTATTCACACTTCAAGCTTATAAAGAATACCTAGGACATACTCCCTCCGTCCCTAAAAATAAAAAGAGTCATTCTCGTTTCCCAAAAAGTCAATAGATATCAACTTTGACCAAAAATATAAAATAAAGTATTAATATTTATATTACATAATTAGTATCATTGGATAGATCTTTGAATGTACTTTTATAATAAAATTATTTAGAGATAAAAATATTGCACACATTTTGTATAAATTCAGTCAAAGTTGAGAAAGTTTGACCAGCACGCATCTCATAGCGACTCTTTTTTTTTGGACGGAGGGAGTATGTATGGCATGCCACTAGGTTGAGCAAGGTGTCTGCAATGGAGCTAGGTAGCTACATGAGCTAGTATCATTCTCCGTCTAGCGACTGGCTTAGGTGCTTGGGTGTGTTACCCATCCTATTATTGTGAGAGGTTGGTGGTCATCTCTAGCAGTGCTAATGGCTAACCCTAGTTTTGTGAACCTGAGCATCATTGTCTTTTTTTTGAAAGAATCTCTAGTTGTTAAACTTTTATTGTCTAAGATAATGTTCCTTTTTGTGAACCTGTGTATCATTCTGCTATCCATGTATCTCCTTGGTCAGTGGCGGATCCAGGAATCGAGCAAGAGGGGGGATGAACTATATTACAAACATATAACTAACAAAAATTTCTTGTGTCTGCCTCATACTACGAATATCTAGTAGGTTCAATTAACAAGAACTCAAATTATGATATCAAACAGGTTCAATTAAATCTCTAATAATTTAGTTTTACAACCACAAATTATAATACAGCCATGTGGGAGCGGTATTGTCGGCCCCGAACACCGGACGTGGAGCAACGGAGGCTGTTAGGGGTGCACACGGCCCGCGACTGACACGTGCTTGCGAGTGCGACTGAGACAAGACAGTGGTTGATGACAGTGTGGATTACGATTTTTTTAGGCTAGATAAAAAAGTTGCTCCACTCGAATTAGACCTGCGAGGGGGCTGCAGCCCCATCAACCCCCCTCGTGGATCAGCCAATGTCCTCGGTAGTTCATAGTTTGGCACACACATGTGACTTGAATGTGTAGAAATTTATTTTTGTAGTAAACAATTAATCCTTGTGTACTACTGCTTAAAATGCATGCATCAACTTTCTGTTTTAGTGAAGTGAAGTATTTGCTTTAGAGTAGAAGCACTCATTATTTCTAAATACTAGCATTATATAAGTTTAGCAAACTGCTTTATTTGTGTTCCTATTAGGTTGTTATGGGAGGTATAACCACAAATACCCATAGATAACACATGGACCATGCCCTAAGAGGTAGCCCAACCCACAAAGATAGGTTGTGCGACACATGACACTTTTTGGCGTGATCCACATGGTTGCATGAAGAGTCCTTGTAGAAGAAGGAAGATCTAGTTGGATATGTAGGGATTGTATTCCATGTAAATACTTACCTTATGTACCAACTAGGATTAGATCTAACCGACCTGTAACCCCACCCCTAGACTATATAAGACAAGTAGCGGACCCCCCTTAAAACACGATCTTGTATCATAATCAACAAGTCACCAGAACATAGGGCTAGGGTTTTATATCATACCGATGGCCTAATCTTGTATGAATCATGTGCCTATTTAGTTCTTGATCACACACACCTCACCCAAAAAAATCTACTACCTTGGGCATAACCCTCAGTAGATTGTCGACCATATTTCATCGACAATTAGTGCGTCAAGTAGGAGGGTGTGCTGACCTAATGGCGAACTAGATGGCGAAATCCCAAACCTCTACGTACTCTCCAAGGCTAGGCCAATCGTTCATGGTTGGATTGATGACCTGGGTCATCAACACCAATGGTGACAGGGAGATCATGCAGACAGTACCGGCTCATATATCCTGGGTCAATCATGCTAACACCAACCACTGCTCTGACCTTGGCTTCTCGCTAGGGTAGGAGATCCATTCACAACGATGATCTGATCAAATCTATTGATACTATCATTGATTGCTTCACTAGATGTTTGTCCCTTGCGGAGTTCATCTTAGATCAATCTCCAAAAGGCGACAAATCCCCTGCATGCCAAGATCGTTGTAATGCCACCCCTGAGCATTTGGCTCGAACTCACCAACTAGTGTGGCATGATAAATATCTCGTAATCACAGCATTACCAGAGCAGCACATGGTGTGATACCGACCACTTCCCACAATAGGCCTTTGTTTCACCAATTTTGAAGCCTCAATGGTGGATGCGCCTATTGCCCAACCATTTGGGCCGGTGAGTGCAGGAATCATCTATCAATATGTCGTCCACCACATTTTCACTGACCAAACCAAGCACAACAATGTTGTGGTCTCCTCGAGATCAGTCTGACTAAGACCGATCGTTTCGCATCGGTGGTCAACATGGTGGCTATCCATGAGCTTCTAGAAAAATCCCTTGGATCCATCCTAGAGAAAAGTCTCGAGCCATACTTTGCAGGATCCATTGAGATGTTCATGCCCTCTGCACACAACTTCCCTTTGTTCCACTTGGATTCGAAGGTGGGATCTTCATGGTCCGCCAAGATAGCACCGCTAGAGAAAGCAAAAGCACGACACGAGCGTGCAACATGTTTGGCCTAGAACACCGAGCATGGGCGGGCCCAGGCCTAGGGCCAGTAGGGCCGTGGCCCTAGTCGTGGCCCAAAAAAAATTTAGCAATGACTCTACAGGCCCAACAAAAAGCCCACTAAGACGCAAACCGGCAGAAACATCCGCTCCATCGCTCCTACCTCCGACTCTACGAGCGTCGTCGCTTCCACTACCTGCCTTCGGCATTCAGAGCTCCGGCCTCTTGCGTCCTGTGTCCGGCCTCCATCCCGCGTAGTTGATGACCTGACCTTGCGGCGGCGTGGCCAGCCGGAGCCGGCCAGTGCGCGCCCAGCCAAAGCGGCGGCGCGGCAGTGGCCAGTGGGCGCGGCGCGCCGGTGCCCCGCGGCTGCGGGCTGCGGGCGTCACCCTCGCCCAGTCGCCCCTCAGCCCCTCGCGCAAGCAGGCAGGCAGGGCTGCTAGCGTGCAGCGCAGGACCGACCCGCGTCCGGCGAGGCTAACCCTGCTAGATTGCCCCCTGCCCCTGGCTTAGTCCGACAGCACACCATCAGTACTGAAGCTGTGATTCAGTGAAGCCGTGAAGGTAATTCTTCAGTATTCAGTTCATTTCTTCTCTAGTCTCTCCTCTTGATTTCAAGTTTTCAACTGCTAATTATGATTTGTAAACTTTCATTCCAAGTATATATTATATATCATACTATTTATTGCAAACTTTGCTACAGAGTACAGAATATTTATTTTATATGATATACGTGTATATATATGGCCTTAAAAACTATACGGTAGTAAGTTGTTTTTAGATTTAGTTCTATAAACTATATTGTAAGATGTTACTTTTGGATTTTGGCTGCTATGATTTGACCCTAGTCTTGGCTAAATCCTGGGTCCGCCACTGACACCGAGCACCAACGATGTTGTGATTTGGAAGCGGCAACCAGCGCACCTCATCACATCAACTATGACCTCAACCAAGAGTTCATCTTTGATATGACTTCACCGACCAGCACACCGACCTCACCGACCAGCACACCGACCAGCACGTCGACCAACAAGATGTCACAAGCGCCAAGACAATCTACACCAGCTCAAGTCTTCGATGGACCGATTACACGTAGCCGAGCAAAGAAGCTACAACAAGAGGTGCATGCGCTACTTTGTGAAATTTATTTTAATATTAATGAGAATTATATACTACCTAAGTCGTGCACATTGCTATTGCTCAGGTTCACCAAAGAGGAAGAAAAGAACACAGAAAGAGTTGATTACAATGAAGGTCCACACTCCGACCAGTCGAGTCCAGCAGAACCGTCAGAAAGAATTAGTCATATTTTTTGATTCACAAAAGCTATGAAGATCCATGAGGACATTTTGGAAAGCTCATGAAGTCTCGTTTCCAATGAGACAAGCCCCGACCAGTTTGGAATTATCCTCTTGTCTGCCGACCAGATTTAGTGCATACTGGTTAGCTGGTGGACAGACTGCATGTTGTCCAACTTGCCGTGCAAAACTGTACCAATCTATGAATCTTCATGAAGCATGCTGCACATGGTGTGAAAGCTTATCAAGTTAACTTTCCAACGCAACTGACGGTGCATCATTTGGACTTTCCTAGGTGGAGTTATTGCCAAAACATTGAAGACTGCTCTGAAGTCCAACAGTCACGCGGGATTAACTCAGAAGCCCCTTTCGTGGAAGCCTGTTCACATAGTCTATCTTTTCATTTCCATTTCGTGTTTATACCTATCTAGGAGGGCTGTTCCTAGTATAAATATGTTATTGCTTCATAGCAATCACAGATTTTTGATAATCGAAATATAGAACCTTTTTGTTCAGCTGTGTGCTAACAAATCTGAGAGTGTAATCTCTTCCCCTTTGCTCTTGCGATTTCCTTCGCGGGATTTACCGAAGCGGCGGCGTCATCCACTCCCAATTGGTGCTCCTACTCCCTTCAAGGTTTACCTTGATTGATTGTAGGCTGTGTTGGTTGGTTCTTTGAGAGCGTGGTTGGGCGAATCCTCGATTCAGGTTGCTGGTTAAAGACGGTGGTTGGCTTCGAGTTTTATTTGTCAGGTTGCACTAGTTATCGCTGCTTGCAGCAAGTTATCCGGCTGTTCTTCAGCTAGTTATCAAGTTCAAGATCCTATGTCATGAAGATCAGGACATCGAGTCACATCATCTGATATCAAAGCTTTCGTTTCCACGGTAGGATTCTTTACCCTTAGCTACATATATTTTGTGTTCGTCCTATCCACCAAAAAGCCATAAAAATATTTTGTCATAGCCCTTTGTTTCAATCTGTTATTTTAGTGAGTTTTATTAAGTTTCAGTCCATTAGAATCTTTGTTTAGTCGCTGATCATTTATCCTTCATGTGTCCTTTGTGCCTCTTTAATATATCTGAAAATTCCTAAAAAAATCAGAAACCAATATCTTCCTTCGTGTTAACTTTGGTCTTATCAAGTCATAGCCACTGGTTGCCTTTTGTTTTATGATTCTATCCTAAGTGTGCAAGTATCATATCTGATTTGTGTTTAGTTCTATTTAAAAAAAAGTGTGTCAAAAAAAAGGAGAACCAAAAAGTGCAAAAAAAAGTGCTTCAAGAAGTTCAAAAAAAAAAGTCATTAAGATCAGCAGTTTATATGCACAAGTGTTGAGGTTTATCACATCAAGTTGTGCAACCAGTTTGCTATCTTTGTTTGGTGCAAAATTGTGGTTGGGTCGGATCACAACACTTGCATCCTAATCATACTCCTTGTTTGCATCAATCCTAAAATTTCTTTGTGCGTGTTTGATCAATTTATATCTTTCATATCTTGAGGTCAGCACTAGGTAGAGAACATCTAGTTTGGATTGTTATTTAACTTTACAATAACTAGAATTCAGAATTTTTTTCCTTGTATTTTTCCTCACCAAGCTCCACATATAAGCCATCGTAACGGTATTTTCTTTGGTCTTGTATTCGCCTAACCATCACTATCTGTTACGACCACACGCTTTGCTTTTCTGTAACCCGCAGGGACCTCATAAGAGCTTCGGTTGGTAAGAGAGGTGAGGTTGAGAGATCTACAAAAATTTTCATTCACAAATAAGTATTGTTTCGTATTCAGCTAACCTTTCAGGAAGATGGGTGGAGTTGAGATAAAAGATTGTGTCACTATGGCACAATTTAATGAATTAAGGCAAAGCATGGAAGATAAGCAAGACAGGCTGACACAAGATCTTCAAGCTCTTATGGCTGAAATCAGAGAACATCGCCAACCTCGTGATGGAGCAAGCAACCAAGGTGAAGATGACGAAGAAAGTGAGGGAAGAGTTGCTGCTAGAAGAGCAAGAGAATTAGAAAGGAGCAACCGAAGAACGGCATATGGTAGAGGAGGAGGGCGAGGACGAAGAAGTAATGCAGAATCTGAAGATGTGGATGATGATAATCGTTCACATTATTCTGGTCGCCGACACCATAGAAGAGGTAACTGTGAGGAGTGGTTTGGAAAACTGAAATTTACCATGCCAAAATTTGAAGGCGGATCTGATCCTGAAGCTTATTTCACTTGGGAGCTGAAAGTGGATAAGATCTTTCGCTTGCATAATTATTCAGAGCAGAAAAAGTTGGCAATGGCATCTTTGGAGTTTGAAGGATATGCGCTGATATGGTGGGAGCAACTTCTTCGTGATCATGAAGAAGATGGAGAATATCCTATTGAAAGTTGGGTAGAAATGAAGAGAGAAATGAGAACTCGTTTTGTGCCGAAGCACTATCGGCGTGACCTTTTTGATAAATTGCAGAATCTGAAGCAGGGAAGTTTCTCTGTTGAGGAGTACTTTAAGGAGATGGAAAAGGCTATGATTAGAGCTAATGTGTGTGAAGATGAAGAGCAAACTATTGCACGTTTCATGGCTGGTTTGCATCGCAATATCCAACGCATTGTTGAGTTTCAGCCGTATTGTCATCTTATTGATTTGGTACATCAAGCAACCAAAGCTGAACGCCAACTGCAGCAAGATGCTAAGACCAGCAAGTCCTTGCCATATGGTGTGAGGACTATGTCAGGAGGAAACAAGTCGATCTCCAAGTTTGCTGCTGCACCCTCAATGTCAAAGAACTTGAGTGGAGGCTTGCGCTCCAATGGTCCAAGTGTTTATAGTGGGAAGAATGCTGCTGCCCCAAGCACGAGCTCTAAACTAGCGGCATCGACCTCTACTTCAGTGGGTTCTACAACCAAAAGTAGTGAGATTCAATGCTTCAAGTGTGGAGGCCGTGGGCATATAGCCAGAGAGTGTCCAAACAATCATGTGGTCATTATGAATGATAAAGGAGAATATGAATCAGCTAGTGAAGAGGAAGTTGAGGAAGTGTGTGTTGACGAAGTTCATGAAGAAGAGGAAACTCGATGTGAATTTGAGCTTGGTGCTGCTCTTGTAGTAGCCCAAATCTTGAGCCTTCAGATTAAAGAAGCTGAAATTGGATAGCAACACAATCTTTTTCAAACCAGAGCAAAGGTGCACGAAAAAGTAGTGAAGGTGATCATTGATGGCGGGAGCTGCCATAACCTTGCTAGTCGAGAGATGGTAGATAAGCTTGGTTTGAAATTACAGCGGCATCCTCATCCATATCATGTCCAATGGTTGAATGAATCAGGAGATATTAAGATTGGATATAGAGTAAAAGTTCCATTCAAAATTGGTGAATATGTTGATACCGTAGAGTGTGATGTGGCACCCATGTCAGTGTGTCACTTGCTGCTTGGAAGACCATGGCAATATGATCGATATAGCCAACATTGTGGGAGAACAAATCAGTTCACTCTAGAGCTGAAAGGGAAGAAGTTTGTACTCAAACCTATGACCCCTCAACAAATCATGGCTGAGCGTCTACAGAAGAAGTCTACCACAAGTACAGTGAGTAGAGAGGAAGAAGAGCAAAAGAAATTGAGTGTCATACACAATTCGGTGAGTGAGAGCCACAAGCCAAATTTGAGAGATAAAAAGAAAGGAGAGGGAGAGCATCTAGTTATGCTTACTACAAAATCAGAATTGAGAGAAGTGAGGAACAACCCAAACTAAGTGCTCTTTGTACTTGTGTGCAAGGACATTTTAATTACATCTAACGACATCACCTCTCTCCCTAGTGTTGTGTCTCATCTTTTGCAGGACTATGAAGATGTCTTTCCAAAGGAAACACCAGCTGGTCTTCCTCCAATTCATGGGATCGAGCATCAAATTGATCTCATTCCAGGGGCTGCACTCCCCAACCGACCACCATACCGAACCAATCCAGAAGAGACAAAGGAAATACAAAGGCAAGTACAAGAACTTCTTGATAAAGGTTTTGTTCGTGAAAGCTTAAGTCCTTGTGCTGTTCCTGTAATTTTAGTACCTAAGAAAGATGGTTCTTGGAGGATGTGCGTTGATTGTAGAGCTATAAACAATATCACTGTTCGCTATCGCCATCCTATACCCCGATTAGATGATATGCTAGATGAACTAAGCGGTTCAATAATATTTACTAAAATTGATTTGAGAAGTGGGTAGCATCAAATAAGGATGAAAGATGGAGATGAATGGAAAACTGCATTTAAAACAAAATTTGGGTTGTATGAATGATTAGTTATGCCTTTTGGTTTGACTAATGCTCCTAGTACCTTTATGAGATTAATGAACCATGTCCTAAGAGCTTTCATTGGAAAATTTGTTGTTGTCTACATTGATGATATTTTAATTTACAACAAGTCTTTTGAAGAACATATGAATCACATTCACCAAGTTTTAGATGAGCTTAGGAAGGAAAAAATATTTGCTAATCTTGAGAAGTGCAGTTTTTGCACAGACAATGTTGTGTTTCTTGGCTTTGTTGTATGAGGAAAAGGAATAGAAGTGGATGAATCTAAGGTGGAAGCTATCAAGGATTGCCCAACTCCAACGAATGTAAGTCAAGTTAGAAGTTTTCATGGCCTTGCTGGTTTTTATAGAAGATTTGTGAGAGATTTCAGTACCATCGCTTCTCCTTTGAATGAATTGACTAAAAAAGGTGTTGAATTTAAATGGGGGCTAGTACAGGAAAATTCTTTTCAAGAATTAAAGAAACGTTTGACTACAGCACCATTACTTGTTCTTCCTGATTTCACCCAAACTTTTGAAGTAGAATGTGATGCTAGTGGAATTGGGATAGGAGGAGTTTTAATGCAACATAGAAAACTTGTAGCATATTTTAGTGAAAAATTGGGAGGTGCTCAACTGAACTATTCTGTGTATGACAAAGAATTGTATGTGTTGGTACGTGTGCTTGAAACATGGCAGCACTACTTATGGCCAAAAGAGTTTGTTATTCATTCTGATCATGAAGCTTTGAAGTACTTAAAGGGCCAAGCTAAGCTGAACCGTCACCATGCCAAATGGGTTGAGTTCATCGAAACATTTCCCTACATTGTGAAATATAAGAAAGGTAAGGACAATGTGGTTGCTGATGCTCTATCTCGAAAGAGTGTGTTGTTGAACCAACTCGAGGTCAAGGTTTTGGGTCTTGAAAGTGTAAAAGATATGTATAAAAGCGATCTTGAATTTTCAGAACCATATAATCAATGCAAAGGTGGAAAAGGTTGGGAAAAATATCATATACATGATGGATTTCTGTTTAGAACTAACAAGCTTTGTGTTCCAAATTCTTTGGTTAGATTGCTTTTAATGCAGGAGTCCCATGGAGGTGGACTAACGGGTCATTTTGGACAAAAGAAAACTTATGAGCTGCTGAGTGATCATTTCTATTGGCCCAAGATGAAGAGAGATGTCATCCGATTTGTGGAGCGATGCGTCACCTGTCACAAAGCTAAGTCAAAACTGAACCCTCATGGTTTATACACTCCTTTACCTACACCTAATATTCCTTGGGAAGACATAAGCATGGATTTTATTTTAGGATTACCTAGAACCTAGAGAGGAAAAGATTCTATATTCGTTGTGGTTGATAGATTTTCAAAGATGGCTCATTTTGTTCCTTGTAACAAGAGCGACGATTCTTCACATGTTGCTAATTTATTTTTCAGGAAAATTGTGAGGTTACATGGAATGCCCAGGACCATTGTGTCAGATCGTGATGTCAAGTTCGTGAGCTATTTCTGGAAAATGTTATGGACAAAACTTGGAACAAAGCTTCTGTTCTCCACCACTTGTCACCCTCAAACCGATGGACAAACTGAAGTAGTGAATCGTACATTGTCAATGTTGCTGCGAACAATGGTGAAAAAGAACCTGAAGGATTGGGAGGACTGCTTGCCTTATGTGGAATTCGCTTACAACAAGGCCATGCACTCTACCACTAATTTGTGTCCTTTTGAAATTGTATATGGGTTCAAACCTATAGCTCCTATAGATTTGTTGCCTCTTCCATTGCAGTAAAGAACCAATATGGAAGCCTCCAAGCGTGCTGCATATGTAAAGAAGATACATCAAAAAACCAAGGAGGTAATCGAACTCAAGGCAACACGTAAGGCTGCAAGTATGAACAAGCATAGAAAGAAAGTGTTGTTCGAACCAGGAGACTTGGTGTAGATCCACTTGCGCAAGGATCGCTTTCCTGATAAGCGCAAATCCAAGTTGATGCCACGAGGAGATGGTCCATTTCGTGTTCTTGCCAAGATCAATGATAATGCATAAAAGATAGATCTTCCAACAAGTTATGGTGTGAGCAACACCTTTAATGTTGCTGACTTGTTGCCATTCACAAGCGAAGACATTTTAGAGTCGAGGATGACTCCTTTTCAAGGAGGGGAGGATGATATGACCTCACCGACCAGCACACCGACCTCACCGACCAGCACACCGACCAACACGTCGACCAACAAGATGTTACAAGCGCCAAGACAAACTACACCAGCTCAAGTCTTTGATGGACCGATTACACGTAGCCGAGCAAAGAAGCTACAACAAGAGGTGCACGCGCTACTTTGTCAAATTTATTTTAATATTAATGATAATTATATACTACCTAAGTCGTGCATATTGCTATTGCTCAGGTTTGCGGATACATGGGTGTATGCCGAGTCTCTGAGTGATGAGTGATTGTCAACTAGGATAATGCGCATGTTCTTTGGCTTGTGTTGTGCAGGTGTCGAGCACGGATACAGTGATCAAAGGCAAGGTGAAGGTCAAGTAGAGACGTGCCGTGCCGATGGACCGAGAGTGGCGAAGGGCGGACGTGAGGCTTGGACTGAGGGACCGGTGGCCTGAGGATCAACTGTGGTGGCAGACAGCCTGGGACAGCGACGAGCTAAGACTTGCGGGTGGACGGGGTGCACGGGCGGTGCATCCCCACTACGGATCGGTTTGGTGGTTGAGCCACAGAAAAACCACTGAGTGGACGGTTTCCAGGTTTGGGCCTCAAAACCTAGGCGCTAATGGTTTCCGAGTTTGGGCCACAAAACTCGGGCTGAGGACGGTTTCCAGGTTTGGGCCTCAAAACCTGGGTGCTGCGGGTTTGCTGAGTTTGGGCCACAAAACTCAAGCGATGGTCGGCTGGTTTCTCGGTTTGGGCCTCAAAACCGGGGGTTGGCTGTGAAGGCTGGTTTACCAGTTTGGGCCACAAAACCGGGGGCGACGTCTGGGAAAAGGACAAGCAGAGCGGTGGCGGCACGTGGCGGCGATCAGTGAGGTTGCATCGAGGCAACGCTACTAGTTGTGCGAGCGTGGCCGTCGGATCACCACCTACCATGAGTTGGTCCAGAATAACCCTAGGGTTTAGCTGGTTCGCTCTGTAATTAGTTAGGGGTAGAGTGTGAATTAGAATTAGGATAAGTAGGGGGAGACACCCACCTCCCCATCTATCTCAGCCATTGCTATTTTGCCTTCTAGGTTTTCCTGCCCTCCCACATCCCTGCTGTAGCTACTGAGATCCGCAGAGACGGTAAACAATACCTCTGTGTATTTGCTTTTTGAGGAAACGAGACCGTAATCTCGTTGTCTCCTCGTGGGGACGAATTTCGGCTGGCAATTCGTGGTTCGATTAGCGTTTTGAACTTGTTCTTCGCGTTCTTCCTTTTTCTCCATGATTTTCTCGTCACTCGTTCTTCCTCTACGTTGAGTCTTTCGCGATTCCGTTTGAACTGAGTTGTATTAGATCGTGAGGCACTTCTTTCTACCGAAGGAATTCACCTCTAACCTCACGAGGTAGTAGATCGGTTGATTTTCGTTTCGGGTCAAGTTTTTCTCCTTTCCCCCGAATTTCTTCGATTCATCGATTTGGAGATAGGTTTGAGCCATGATCTCTTAGAGATAGCTCACTATCCTCCTTGTGACTCCTCTCTCCAAGTTTGAGCCCTAGAGGTCTCGTTTTAGGAGAGATAGAGTCAAATCGGTGCACGAACTGCATAGTTTCGGGGTGACCGGACGCACACTATTCATCGACCAGACGCTCCCTGTGAGTCCGGTCGTTGAAAGCCGATCTAGGCCTGTCTGCGTTTCACTAACAGGACGCTTTGTTGAGCTGTGACCGGACTCAACGCTAGTACTATTCATTGCCTTGTCTCTCTGTGACCGGACGCTGAACACCTGACCGGACGCACCTCCATGAAGAGTCCGGTCAGAAACAGTAAGGTCCAAAATCGTTTTTCGTACGACCGGACGCATCCGGTGGACCTTGACCGGACGCAGGCAGAGTCCGGTCAGTACTATTTTGTGCTGTTTCGTCTGCGGTTCGTTCATCCATTGACGGTTTTGGTTTCCATCTTTTGCGTTGGGTTTCTAGAGTTGTATAGTGTCTCGCTGTGCTTCTTGGAAGCATCCACCCTGTCTTAAGGGTTATGGACACTTGCAAGCTCTAAGGTTTTCTCTTTGGGGTTGATTCTCAGAACACTGGTGACAAGTTTCTGAAAAGAAATTTGAAGCTCCCATTCACCCCCCCCCCCTCTGGTCGCTTTCTGGTTGCACTTTCGATCCTTCAATTGGTATCGGAGCGGGTTAAGGATCTTCCACCTTAGCTGGTTCCAGATCCACAGAAGGCGACATGAATCGCGGCGTAGGCAAACCGCCGTTTTTCGATGGGACGAACTATGCGTATTGGAAGATACGCATGTCGGCCTATCTGCAGAGTATTGGTACTTCCATTTGGGATATTTGCAACTCTGCCGATTATGTGGTCTTGGCTGCTCGTGTTACTCAGCGTCAGATCGATGAGCACGATGCCAATAGCCGAGCTCGTAATAATCTTTTCTCCTGTTTGAGCATGTCCGAATTTGATCGTGTTTCTCACCTCGCTACGGCTCGGGAGATTTGGCCTACCCTCATGTGTTTCCATGAGGGAACCACTCAAGTCAAAACCCGTCTCTACGAGTCGTTCAAGCAAGAGTATGAGAACTTTCGACATATGCCTGGCGAGAGCATAGAAAGTTTATTCGCTCGCTTTCAGGTGATTGTCAACAGATGAGGGCTAACAAGGAGCTGTTACCTTTCGATGATCATGAGAGAGCTTTGAAGCTTTTGCATACTCTTGATCGATCGGTGTGGGATTCCAAGGTTCAGGCGATCATCGAATCGCCTAACTATGAGACCCTCACGTGCGACGAGCTCTTTAGTAAGCTCAAGTCCAGTGAGATTGATGCCATGGCGAGGGCTTCTTATGAAAATCCTTCTGGCCCGTCGATGGCTTTGGTTTCTGGCTCTTCTGCTAACCCCTCTGGAGGATTTGCACTCTCTTCTCTTCTTTCTGTCACAGAGGAGCAGCTGGAGTTCATGGAGGATGACGAGTTGGCTTTGCTCGTCAACCGGTTCTCGCGGTTCCACAACAACCGCATGAACTGTCGCCGCGGAGGAGGACGCTCGGGATGTTTCGAGTGCGGCGACCCCAACCACTTCATCGCCAATTGCCCGAAGAAGAACAAGCAGACCTTCGGCAAGGCGGATCATGGGCACAAGTAGGACTCCGGCAAGCGCAAGGAGAAGTACGTTCCCGCGAAGCACAAGCGGAAGGGCGGCTTCGACAAGGAGTACATCAAGACGAAGTACTTGGAGAAGGCCCAGGCTGAGCAGCGTGCATTCTTCGCCACGCTCAACGACGTCGACGACTTGGATGATGACTCCGTTGCCTCAAGCGACGACGAGATCGAGAAGAAGAAGAGTATTGAGGACAAGCTGAACGGCCTCTGCTTCTTCGCCGACGACGAGGGCTTCTGCACCATGTCCCTCGGCAAGGAGGTCGACGGCGAGCTGGAGGACACCCCTCGGAACGACGACGATGACAACGACACCTCCCAGGTATCTCAAACCCCCGACGAGCTTTCTGCTGAGGTCGAGAAGCTTACTGCCGCGCTCCTTAGTCAGGATAAGTTGCTTAGGCGTGCTGCTAGAGAGCGCAAGGAGTTTAGGCAGAAGTGGGAGGATACGGTGAAGGAACTTGAATCTGTCAAGTCCACCGTAGTTGTTACCGATGAGGAGTGTGAGATGTGCACCACACACATGACTGATCTTCTCACTTTGAGAAGCAAGTATGCTGTGTTGGTAGGAGAGGTGGATGAGCTGAAGGCTAGATCTTCGTTGTTGGGTGCGTGCAAGTCCTGTGCGGGCTTGCAATCTGAGTTGGCAGAGAAGAATGCCATGATTGTGTCTCTTGAAGAGGCCAACTCGGGTAGCACATGTGTGGCTATGTGTGTTCTTTGTGAGGGTTTGGAGATGGAGATCGCTAATGTGAAGCATGACAAGATGCAAACCGAGGAGCAAAACACATAGCTTCGGACCATCTTGTCATGGGTGTCTAGCGGTGAGCCACAGCTCGGGATGATGATCTCCCAATTCAAGCGAGCTGCTGGAGGTCCAGGTGTAGGTTTTGCTCCGGGTGTTGATGTTTCGTCTTTTGGGAAGATTGGAGAGTCGAGTGGTCTTAACCCATGTGAGAAGCCCAACTCCACCACTACTCCCAAGCTTACCAAGATTCCACCCAAAGAGCCTCTCAAGCCTAACACCAAGGATGGGGTCTTTGTTGAACCACCGAGAGCTCCACCCAAGAAACAATCATGGGCGCCCAAACCAAACCACCTCAAGAACAAGCTGGACACCATGCCACCCATCCAGGAGGAGCTTATGCCACAGAAGGGCAAAGTGATCCATACCCACTACCGTGAGTACCAACAACCCCCTTTGAGAGCGGTGAGGTACCATTGTGAGCACTGTGGGAGAGATGGACACTTGAGTGAGTTTTGCTTTCGGCGCAAGAGAGAGGCGCGCCGTGCAAAGGAGATGAACAACACGGACATGTACCATCCTTTCCATGATGTACATGTGCCGAATGTTCAGAGGCGTGCTGTTAGGCCTAGAGGTCCAGAACCTCAAGTTCCTAGGCCTAGGCAGCGGAGAGGATGTACCCGGCGGGAGCCTGCAGTTGTAGGCTATGGACCCCGTGGCGGTGGCTTTGTTGAAGAGCGTTTTCCCCTACCGCGTTTTGAGTATCGCGATGGACGCTCTTCCCTTAGCGGACCACGTTTTCCTCTACGTGGTGATCGCTCTTCCCATAGGCGAGCTAGGAATGGTTTTTCTGCTAACCGTTCTTTTGAGCAGCCGGCCCAACACTGGTATTCTCCTTACTTCACTAACCCCAGTGTTGGACCGTATGCTCACCCTATGTCTTTTTATTAATGTAGGTAAAACGATTGGAGAATGTTTGGTTGGTGGATTCCGGTTGCTCGAGGCACATGACCGAAAACGCCAAGTGGTTCTCCAGTCTTAGTCCAGTCGCCGGAAAGGAGTTTATCACCTTCGGCGACAATAGCAAAGGTAGAGTGTTGTCTCGTGGGTCGGTGCGAGTTAATGAGCACTTTGTGTTGCGCGATGTTGCTCTTGTTTCTAACTTGCATTTTAACCTTCTTTCTATTTCGCAACTCTTTGATGATGACTATGAGATTCGTTTTAAGCCGAATCTCAGTCGTATTTTGGATCCTCAGGGCAATCTTGTTTGTGGGATTTCGCCCTTTGGGAAAGTCTTTCGTGCGGATTTCTCGGAGTCATTTGGAGTTTCTCATTGTCTTTTGGCTGGACCTTCCTCCTATGATCTTTGGAAGTGGCATAGGAGACTAGGACATTTGAGCTTCGACTTGCTTGCAAGGCTTAGTTCACTTGGCCTAATCCGAGGATTGCCCAAGTTGTGCATGGAGAAGGATCTTGTTTGCCATTCTTGTAGACATGGGAAGATGGTTGCCGCTCCCCACCATCCAGTGACTCAGGTCATGACTAAGCGCCCTGGAGAGCTTTTGCACATGGACCTTGTTGGTCCGGCTCGGGTGAGCTCGGTTGGGGGGAAGTGGTATGTGCTTGTTGTTGTTGATGACTTTTCAAGATATTCGTGGGTTTTCTTTTTAGCTGAGAAAACTGAGACTTTCTCTTTTGCTCGCAATCTGTTTTTGCGTCTTCAGAACGAGGGTATGATTGGAGTCTCTCTGTGGATCACAGGCAGCGAGGTATGATTAGAACCTACGCGAGGGCTAGAGAGAGAGAGCTCAGGCAATTGTGGCTGCAAGGATGAAGAGAGAGGAGGGGCGCCTCTCTTATTTATAGCCTAATAACAATAGTCCCCTTCTACTCCTAGATACAAGAGCGAAGCGGCCAACCCTAGGGGTATCCCAGTCCAACTCTGCTGGTTGACGATCCGACGGCCACGCGTCTTCCTCATCCTTAGCTTCGCCTCGACGCAAGCCTCAGGATGCCGCCATGTGTCGCCCTGTCGACCGCCGCGCCTTCCTCGCGGATAGCTGCGCCGCTGCACCAGCCTCTTCATACCGCCATGCGTCGACCGTCCTTTTTGCGGACCTACCCCAGTTTTGAGGCCGAAACCGGTAAACCTGGGCCTTCCCCCGGTTTTGAGCCTGAAACCGGGAAACCTGTCCTCTGGCTGAGTTTTGTGGCCCAAACTCAGAAACCCGCGAGCCCAGGTTTTGAGGCCTAAACCTGGAAACCGTCCTCGCCGAGTTTTGAGGCCCAAACTCGGAAACTGGCCACCCCGAGTTTTGAGGCCCAAACTCAGAAACTGTCGAGGGTAGTTTTTCGAGGCTTAACTACCAAACCCGCGCCGCAGACGAGATGTGGTTCGCATACCCCGAGTTCCAGCACCGATGTCGGAGCATGTCCAGCCTCCACGCCGGGCACAGTGCATTCGCCTTCCTTCTTGGCCTCCCGCCAAGTGTCACGACGCCATCACCTTCCTCCCGACTCATCCGATGCACCGCACATCCCCATGTGCTCTTGCTTGTCGATGCCACGTGCCAGCTACCACAGCTGGTCCTTAGGTCTCCCGGTCCGTTGGTCCAAACCTCACATCCGTCCTTCACCGCTCTCGGTCCATCGGCACGACATGTCTCTACTTGACCTTCACCTCACCTTCGACCACTGTCTCCGAGCTCTGCACCTGCACACCAACACAGCCAAGAGACATGTTGCCCGCTGACCGATCACTCATCACTCAGGAAGGGAACCACAATGGCATATATCAACCTTGTGTTCGCAGAATCAGAGGGTGATTCCATAAAGAGACCTGCATGAGGATCCACAAGAGGTAGTGCAGTTTTTGGATTGTCTTAGTTCTCAAGTATGTAGTTAGGGATGATTTATAGACTGGTTGTACCATACCTATTTGTCGATACCTGCTCCATGTGCACCTGCTTGTCCAGAAGGCCCGACACCCTGGCCATCTTTAGGTTGTGTTAACACTGGATTTTGGTCAATATTCTGAAGAAGACAGGTGGACCCAACGAGCAGTGAGAAGAGCATTCGGTAGACGGCCAAGCGGTCGGTTACTCCATTCAGGAAATAGATATGGCAAGAGAAGCCGATCACGAGGATAATCGACCATGACCGTGACAGATTAAACGAGTATTCAAGAAGCAGAGGGTTCTGATCTCATTGGCAAGGAGTTGGATTTGGTGGCGTTGTGATGTGGCAAGCATGCAAAGAAGGCAATATATATAAAGCATGCACATCTCGACGTCCACTTCTATATTTAGCATGAATGGCTTCACGATGAAGGAAAGGCTAGAAGACGGCATGCATGTCCAGTGTGCGGAGATGGACGTATAAGGCATTCGGCAAGTATCCATGCGGTCGGCTAGTTTCCAAGGATTCGGCAACTGCTCATGCGGTCGGCTATTCTGAGAAAAGGGAGTTTCCATTGAAACGACGGAAGCGAGAGCCGATCGGGCAACAAAATTGCGACAATTAAGGCAATGATGATTCCGAAAGGAGTTGAAGGCCAAGAATATTGTATTTTCCTTTAATATTTCATAGTCGTGTCCTCTTAGGACTTGTATCACGTCCAGGTTATAAATATAAACCCTTGGCTATTGTAAAAAGTGTACACAACCATATCAATACAAACCGGCCCCGTGCCACCTTCGAGTCCTTAGTCGTGTCGTCGAGTTTCTTCGAGAGGAATCATCGATCCGTCGACCTCCGTAAGTACCGGCAACCTTGCTATCATGTCTAGTATCATGCGGTGGATTTAGATATGATGCAAGTAGTCTCGTATGTTAAGCTTAGTATCGTGCGGCGGATTTAAGCTTATGACGGGAAGTTTTTGCTTATGCCTTGTATCGTGCGGCGGATTAAGTCATGAGTAAAAATAGTTATCGGCTCTATTAGATTTGGCAGATCCAATAGATTCATTAAGTTATCATGTGTTATATGTTTTATTTATTTAATTCTTGTAACACCTTTTTGCCCAATTTAGATTGATCTTTGTTCGGCCTTGTCACACGAGTTTGCTTGTGCTCTCTTTTAATCATAAGATCATGATGGTTGAATCAACTTTCAATCTACATTGTTACATGTTGTGGGTTCATGCATATCAATCATGGTTGGGCTTTGATGAAACTAGGTGTCGTGCAGCAGATGCAGGTTTTAGATTAGTTTAATTGTGCTTGTTTGTTTGTTCCTTCTTCATGGACCCCAATTCGGCTGGTTTGCCGATTTTGGTTAAGCTTACATGAGTGATGAGCCTTTGTAGATCTGTTCAAATACATGCATGCTTTTAGCTTGTTATAATTAGATTGTATCATGCGGTGGATTAATCTAATTATAAGAAGTGGTGTAGACTTATAGCAAGTGGTATCATGCGGTGGATTAGCATCGCTTAAGTTTATACCTGACCGGTTTATGAAGACTAAACGTGCGGCAGATTAGTTGGATTAGCCTATGCATGTGTTATTTGAATAGATCTATATTTGCAAGTTACCTGTTTATAATATCTTTAATTTGTTCAGGCATGTCTTTCTTTACATATGCATTCGGTAGTTAATATGCTTCACATGCTCTGTTCTCATACTAGCCGAATGACTTTATAAACATGCTCTGACAGACAGCTTCTATAGTTGTGTGCCATCGTGATTGGCTTCCAAAGCCGTACATATGGAACTGTCTGGTTTTATCCGGCATGTTCCAAAGGTATTCTCACAGTTTTTTCCCTTGTTGGTTTTCAGGTCAAACCGACTGGCACGTCTCCGGATTAAGCACATTCCGGGCACCCGATTGAAGCTAGCCTCATTCGGCTTGCTGTGTGCTTGGCGTGAGGTGTCACGTTTTGCGTCAACAGGTTGCTAGTATAATGTGTATCGGATTTGAAGATTGGCCCATTCTGTAGTAAGAGTGTCAATGTATCATTAATAGAGCAAGGTCTGTTGTATTTGTAGTTACTGTTCATTCAGAGTGCTTGTTGATCACTCGGTGGATATCGTGCAACACGAATCTAAAGTGGCCATATGTGGAGGACGAGTTGTCCAGATTCCATGTGTATGAGGATGCCTACATGTGCAAGCCTAGATATAGCTGATATCGATGCATATGTGCTCATGTGGAATGTGAGATTATGTCTAGTCAACTGGATGTCACAAGTCTCACATATGTTCGCGAAGATTCTATGAAATATCAAGGGTTGCACGGAAAGTTGTGGTGGCATTCCAGATAATCGAAGCCTGAGTGGTTCTAAGTTGGTGTCTGGTGCTTGTGGGCGTCTAGCTGGTGTCTGGAAGTTGGGTAAGCTAGCATCAAAGAGCACCGTAGTAGAACCATACTCGGGAATCCGTGGATAGATCGCAGGGGTCTGGTGGTCAATTTCGATGGATGGTGTATGTAGGATGCGATTGGCTTCATTGATTGATTGGGTTAGCACTAGGAAATCAAAATTATGCTGTGAGATATTGTCTAGCGCAATCAAAACCTGAGACTGTTGTTGTGTCACTGCTTGTATCGATATGCGATTGATCTCATTGGGGGCATCTGGAGGGTCCTCCGGGCATGCTGATACAGGGACCAAGTACTAAGAGACCTACAAATGCTGGATTATTGAAGTTGACCTTGTGCTCGCTAAAGATTGTGAGGTATCGACGGTTGAAATGTGTTGTCAGTTCAATGTTGGTGTACTCCGGCTCAGCTCTGACAAGGGCTCTTCACCTGCAAAATAAGGAACAAAACACTATCAATTTAAAAAATAAACAGCACCTCCCCTGCACGGCCAGGTTAGCAAAACTTGCAAGAAAACAATGGCACTACTGCCACCACCACCTACAACACCGCCATCGTCGCCACCACCACTGTTGACGCTCACTAAGTGTCATATTCTTAGCATCAACAAGGTCATATAACGCAACACAAGGGCCTAACATCAACCAAAAACCTTTTATAAACTAACGATTTCCACTTGTCCTTGAGTTTTATTTGAATGTAGGTAATTGCAGGGTTTTTGAGCAAAATGACCAAGAGGACCCACCAGGAGGCGAGCACACTCACCTAGGCTCACTTTGGGCCAAGGTGGGGTGGCGCCCGCCACCCCTCACTGGCGGCCGCCAGGGGAGTGAGGCCCAAACTCCTCCCCTGCCACGTCACTGATCCAGGGGAGGCGTGCCACACTCATTTGCAGCCATTGATCACTTAGGTCATTGCATCCAAGGGCCAAGAAGGGATGTCACATGGATCATGACCCAATTGCCCATGTGACGGTTATTTGGACATGCAACCGACCTTGGAACCGCCTCTCTGGAGCTCCTGGATGCCGTTGAAGCATTGTCGGTGGATCCAACGGCCAGGGGGGTGGCGGCCTCCACCTAGGGCTGGCGCCCGCCACCACACTCACCCCCCTGAAATGAAAGTTGTAGTACAGATCGAACGGCCAGGGGGGTGTTCGCATGTCAGTGCGCCTTAAACGAAAGTTGTAGTACAGATCGAAAGGAACAAATTTTGTTTTATGGCCGAGACATGGATTGATGCCGAAAATGGTAAAAACGAGCTCGCAAGATGAGATACAACGCAGTTTTCAGGTTCCGGAAATCGGCTAAGTCTGGACTGCGAAAATTGGAATTTCGGTCACCGCGAAGCTGCCGTCGACGATCGTTACCGGGCAAACCATTGGGAATCTGACCAAGTGCCTTTAACGAAAGTCGGAGTATTCGGCGAGACGACGACAACAAAATTAGTTTCATCGGAATCGGAGTCCGTTTGATCAGTATTTGGAATTTTTGATCTTGACCGAAAGTTTCCGGAAACCTGCCATTTTGGGAAAGAAATTTTCCAAAAAAAAAATGCCGACAATCTGCGCAGCGTCCCGAGGCCGCGAGCGCCGTCCCATTGGCGCAGAGGGGCAGTGCCCTCTGTCGCGCCCCTTCCCCTCCCGCAAGAAAGACCGAGTCTGGTCCTCCCTCTCTCTCGGTCTCCCTCCATTCCCTCTATTTCCCTCTGCCTTCCTCAACGTACAGCACAACCAGCAGCATGGTCTCTCCTCCATTCTCCCTTTTCTGTTTTCTTCAGCAGCCATGGCGTGCAGGCAAGGTCACCGTTGGTTCCTCCCTGGCGCCCTTCCTCTTCCTCCCTGTCTTCCCCGTCCTTCCCTTGCCAAGCAACAGCCCTGCTCCCTCCTCTCTGCGCTTTCTGCTGCTATGGCACAGGGCCGCGACTCCCTAGGTCGCGCGACCCTCTGCCCGTGGCCGGCCAGGCCGTCGCTGGCCAGGGAGCCGTGGCTGGCTGGACCAGCAGCTGCGAGCAGCTACGTCCCCAGGCCCGGTGCCCAAACCTTAGAGCCCGGTCTCCTTCTCCTGCACAAGCTCGGCGTCTCCTTCGTCTTCCCGTCGTTTTACCGTGAAAAGGTAGAAGAAGGGTATGGGTGAGAAGCTGAAACTCTTCGTAGGGTCCATGTTGTAAAAGTGGTAAAAGAAATAGTTTACTTTTAAGGGCTTAAGTAATTTCTGAAAAGTCTTTTGTTCACTTTGCATAAGTGCAGTTATTTGTTTTCCCGAAATTATTAAATCCTCTTTTTGGCTGAACTTGTAAAATGCGTAGTAAAGTGTAGGAATGTCAAAAAATTGCGAGTGAGGACTTTTTGGAATCCTTGTGAAGAGTACTGTCCAGTGAATGTTTTATATGATGGGTGTTAGTTGATAGTTTCTGCTATAACGATTGATTCGTGTTAAATAGGGAGAAAATCATATCTGCTGTTGTATTCCTTAGTTTGCTGTGAAAATTTTATGGTAGGCGTGTCATGTGTCATGTGTGCTGTGATAAAAATTTCAGAGTTATTGGTGCATGTATGAATTAGTTATGAATTTATCTTGCTTTCAGCTCATTAAATAGATTAAAATGATTTGTGGTAAATGTTTGCATGTAAAAATAGAATTGGTGGTTCCACTGCCTTTCTATGGCATTGTTGTAGCTTGGATAATTTTATCATGGTCATGTGTTTGCAGAAAATATGTTTTGTAGATTTATTTTGCTCTCACATGCATTTTCGTAAATAAAACTTGTCATGTTTTTAATAAATAATCTATAAGACCTGAGCATATAGTATTTTTATAGTAGCTATATTTTGATGTTATCTATCACCTGTAAAAATATGAGCTCCAAATGAGGTGTTTACAACATCACTTAAAGTAATGCCCATGTTTGCTAATTATTTAATTAATAAAAGCATGGTGATAAATGAAAATGTATATGTTTGTTTGAATGATTGACTTTGTTGCATATGAATCTGAGATGATTATTGTATGTCATGTTTATGACCGTTAAAAGTGTTTAATAGCTTATAAGTGTGCTCACATATTAACCAAATAATGAGTTAAAGTGGATTTATTAAATTGCTGAAATGGCTGCATGTACAGTTTGTGTAGTGGTGAATAGTTCATAAAGAAAATGATATTTTCTGTAGAAGTGTTCTATATAAAAGTTGTAGATAACTTTTTTATCATGTTTGTCCTAAAATTTCATGATTTTAGGCCCAGTAGTTTAGGAGTTATAGATTTTGCAAGTTTGCTGTCAGGTTTTGCATATTTTCTGTGCAGATCTGAAAAAATGACTTATTTGGTTAATTTAAGTTGTGAATCATGTCTTCGTGTTAATAGAAGAGTCGTAGTGCTTTTCATAGGCTTTCTAAATTGTCTTGGATCACTATTTTTGGCGGTCTAGAACTTGAGTTACATGTCTTTAAAGTTAGAGGTCAGAATCTGTCCAAATCTGGAGAGATTTACTTGTTTGAGTTGGTTAGCCTTGATAACTGCTTAATCATCTTGAGATGATTATAAATAAGTTTTAGACAACTTAATAAGCTTTATAATAAGTCTTATGTCAAGTCTTCTGGTGCTTTAGATCTCCAGTTATGGCTGTTTGAAGATAAATGTAATATTCTGTCCAAAGATTGGATAGAACTGCTTGACTGTTATGTTTGGTCTTTTTAATGGCTGAATCATGCTTGAGTGATAATAGCAAAGTTGTAGGTAATTTCATTAGCTTTCCAGAAAGTCTAGGATCACCTTGTTTGGATATGTATAGCTCCAGTTATGTCTGTTTAAAAAAAATGGTGTGTTGGTGTCTAAACTATCTAAATGAACCAAACTTGATTGCTATAGCTTAATGTGGATTGACATGCTTAACTAAAGTAGAAGCTATATGTGCATACATGTGCTCCTTTTGGGTGATGTGTGATGTAGCCTTGATTGATTGTTATAGCTAGCCTCTCTGAGTGCCAAATGAATCGTGTCACACTTTTCTTTAATTATAACCTGCTGAAGTGATTATGCTATGTTGGGTGTTAGAGCTATGTCTTCTTTTAGTAGTTATCCTGATTGCTTATGTGAAGTCATTAGTAATGCTTGTGTTTGCTTCGTAAGCGTTTCCCTCACATTCATACGCTTGCATTGTGCATCTCATTTAGGTAACAGTAGATACATCGTGAAGGACGTGACGAGGAGGCTAAACCCGAAGACGGTGTTTGGTGGATTATCCCGAAGATGCGGAGTTAAGCAAGTGCTACAGCGGAGATGCTCGCCAAGCGAGTATCACCTAACAAACACTAACCTAGTGTTGGTTCCCAGGCAAGCCCCGGAGCATTCTAAGTATCCCAGTTTTTATAATTAAATTACTTGAGTCCTTTTATATTGTGATGCATTAAGTATAGGAGTTGACTGAATCCTACTTGCTGCATTACCATTCCTTGATTATTGATTAATATCTGCCCTGTTATCCTGTTATTATTTATTAATGTAGAATTTCTTAGCCTGCTAAATAAAAGTAGTAGTTAAGGATGTTTCCGTAATACCCCTGATGGGTATTTACCGGATCACAGTTGGCTATATTTGCTATCGTGGAAAAGAACCTGAGTAGTAATGAAATACGGTCAACTAGAAGGCAAGGCACAAGTTTGGAAACTTGGGGTAGTCCATCCGTTGGATCGTGTAGGTTTGTATCGATGTTGGCCCTCGTTCATTTTTGAACGCGCCCTTTTACTTAGGGATATGTCGGTGCCGTAATCATCGACCCCAAAGCCAGTTAGAAGCTGTTCGGGCCGGTTTTGACCCGTGTCGCGCCCTCTAGTATGGAAATGCGATCTGCCGCAGGAGGCCATCGCCAGGTTCCAATTGGGCGGTCCGTGCTTGAACCGCGACGATTACCACCACGAACAAGCATCGAGCGGTTGCCCAATGCATGGACCCGACGGGGAAAGTGTGGGCTGGTATTAAAGGTCTTTCACCAGCTGGTTTGGAATTCGATTCGAGTCGTCGTCTCCCCCGGTTAGTGGGAAACTATGGCGAGCTTCACCACGATACAACTCCATGTGACATTTGATGGTTCAACTAAAATATTGATAAGCAAACCTGATATGGTATTATGTATTTGTTTGCTAGATTCAAGTGAGTGCTCTAGTATAGGTGCACAACCTAGAGTTTAAGGAATATGATAAAAGATGACTACTCATATAATTAAATGATGAACCCTTTAACTTAAGCTCCTTTTGCAAATAAAGTTAGCCAGCTCCACTGTTTATATCAGCCTTGCATACTCCTTGGTGTCACTTTATTTTTGGTTTCCGACGGGTAAGTCTAGCTGAGTACATTCGAGTACTCAGGGTTTATCCCACCTTGTTGCAGGTGAAGGTTAGGTCTGCCGAAAGGTGATGACCAGTGTTGGTGGGCTCGGCAGTTCCATACCTCTTCTCTTTATGCCGTTGTTGGAGGATGTCACTCAAGCTAGCAAAGTATTTCCACTTATGTTATGGTATTCATTTCAAAGCTATGTTGTTTCAAAGTATCTCCACTTGTATTATTATTTGTGAACTATTGTAATTTTATTTCCGCTGCAAAACTCTGTGAACATGATCTGTATTTGCTTGACCATGCGATCTTGGCTGAGATGTTGGAAAAGTTTGAAATCTCTCATGATTTCACAGACTACCGGGTGTATATGGGCTCAAGTGTGCTAATTCAGCTGCTCCCACAGAGGTTTTCGCACTTGTGCTCTTATAAATTGGTCAGTTTTGTCACATGTACGGTTCGAAGAACTAGATAAAACCTTTATTTGCTAAGTTAGTTGTGATCGTAAGTGTGTAGGAAAACATTAATCTATTATTCGGCCAGACCCCGCCAATTTAGTTTAGTAGTAGTTAGTCTTTCTTTCTTTTTATTTTAGTAGTAGTAGACATCAACCCCCATTCATACATTTCGATCAACCTCGCTAGAATCACTAGTTGTTCATAGCAGTCGTAGTGTTAGTTCTGCCATAGTAGCTTCCCTGTGGAAATAAATACGATACTCGGTTACTCCCGGATGAAGTGCTACAATTGACTTATTTTGTGCGCTTGTGGAATTTACCAATCGTCATAAGAATAGTTAGTTATACTTCTTACATTAAGAAGTACCAACAAGCCTTTCTAGCGCCGTTGTCGGGGATAGATTCCATAGTCTAGTCCTAGTAACGACGTTAGCAAGAGTCAACAGTAGACTTAGAGTTGCCCAAATCTGCTAAGCCTATCCTTTCAGACAATTATGAGCTACGTCCATGCTTGATAGAAATTGTCACACCCTGAAATTTGCATTTCTGAAATTAGAGTTAAAATAATTTATTTATGAATTTTTTTGCTCATAAAATATAGGGAAATAAAATTTTTCTCTAAATTAAAAATTTATCCTAGGGTTTAGAATCATGTTTGTGCATTCATGTTGGAGCATTTGATTTTTTTGTGATGTGTGGTTCTGGCTAAAATTCAATTTGAGCTCAAAATGGTTTTAAAACAATTTAAAGAAAAACGAATTTCCTAGAAAAGGGTTTTGAAAATAAAGACCTTTGTTTCTCAAAAAAGTTTGGAAAGGTTAAGAGTTTCAAAAACCTTGTTCTCCCAAAGTTTCAAATCAAAAGTTCAAAAAATTCAAAAATGTTTTGAAAATCCTTTTGGAAAATTCAAATCAGAAAAAGAAAAAAGCAAAACCCTTCCTTTTCCCCTTCCCCTCAGTTTTGGCTCGATAGCCGCGCCTCTCTCCTTTTTGGCCTGCCGCTGGCCCAGCGCCCCGTCCTCCTCTCCCGGCCTCCCATCTCCTGCCCGGCCCGCTCCCTTTCGGCCCGAGCTCCCCTCCCCGCGGCCTTCTCTCCCTCTCCCTTCCCGCGTGGGCCAAGCCCGGTGATGATCGGCCCAGCTCTGCGCTTGCAGGCACCCGCGTTCCCCCCCTCACTGCCATGTCTGTCCCACTCATCAGCGGGACCAGGCCGCGCGTCCACTCCTACTCCTTTCACTGACGCTGCGACCCCACCTGGCAGGTTCCTCGTCCTCCTCCCGTCTCCATCCCGGACTCCGCAGTCGAGCTCGAGTCCGCCTCCTCCACGCCTCCCTCTTGCCTTACCGGCCAAGCCGAGCCCTCTATAAAGCTCGTCCGTCTCCACCGCCTCTTTTGCTTTTCCAAAGATGTAAGTTTCCCGTGCTCTAGAACCCTAGCCGCGAGCTCCGCGAAACCCTAACAGCCACCGCCGCCAAACCGAGCTGCCCGCCGTCCCTGTACCCTCTCCGTTGCTATCTTCAAGTCTGGTGAGATCCCCGTGCTTCCCGCTTTCGATTGAATCCGTTCCCAAGGCTTCTAACGGACTATAGCCCGCTCCCGAGCAGCGCTGCCGCTCTCCGGCGATGGCGCCACCGCGAGCCACCGCTAGCCCTGTCTTCTCCGGCTGAAAGCGCTGCCCAGCTTGCTAGTCTAATCTCGCCCACCCAAATCAGATGCGATGGATCACAGCGCTCCATACCCTTTCGGTGGTTGTTTTACAAAACGCCCCTTACAACTTTCCGATCCATAACCCGCGGTCCATTATACCCTGTGCAATGAGTCTGCGTAATCTTGCGCCCAAACCCCTGTGTTTTCTTCTTAATGAGGCGCAGTCCAGCCGATTATCAATTTCGTTTTATTTATTTAATTCTGCAAAATCAGTTTTGTTTTAATTACAGCTTTGCCACTGATTTTGTTTTAACCATAAAATCTCTGTTTTAACTCCGTTTTGATCCGTTCAACTTGCGTTAGATTCATTTCAAAAAGTTCTTTCAAACTATATAACTTTCAGTGTTGTTTTCTGTAATTAAAATTTGAGTTAAGTCTAATCTAGTAATTAGTGTTTTGTAACTTGTTTATGCTATATGTTTTCCGTTTCAACTCTGATTAGAGTGATCTTCGCGTCTGTGTGACCGTAGTGACACATAGATTTATTTTCAAAACTTTTCATCTTGTTTTATTTACTGTTGGTGTATTGTTCTAATCATAGGCTTTGTTTGCCTTGCATGTTTGCTTTTGGATGCTTGTGTGGTGTTCTATGATCGTATGTCCAGTCGGTGAGTTACGTTGGTGATCAAGAAGAAGTTTGTGATCAAGAGTTCGTGGTCAAGAGTCAATCTTTGGAAGTATACAAGTCAACAGAAGAAGGATCTTGAGTTTAAGGCAAGTATAGCAATCGGGTTTTCTTTTCGCAATCATGATCATGTTACTTAATTAATGTATGCATCGAATGATAAAAATGACTCATTAGCAACTAAAGAAATTATCTGTACGAGCACCTTCGGGATTTTACAGTGCAACTGTTGGGGGTTATATGGCTCTGGCTTTAGCTCAGTATGAGGACCTTTTCTAGCTGGTTAGTGGTTACCCGAAAGGGCGCATAAGGCACTTGACGAGCTGGAATTAGGGCGGCTTCTTTCTCCTTGCCTGCGTTGCCGCAAGGTTGAGAGACCCTTCTTCCCCTTGCCTTAAGACCTAGCGGCCCTAACTTGTTAGACGAACCTTTGAAAGGCTTCATCGTGAGCCCTGCCGACCTTCCTTGGAAGTGGGTTAAGAGGCTGGCTCCCTCGGGCAAAAGGGCAATTCACGTCTCGCAAGGAAAGTGTACACCTTTACGCAAAGTTTATTAAACTAATATATCAGTCTTGCTCAAGGACACGAGTGGCCTTGAAGACGTAAAGATTATGACTTTTGTTGGTTAACATGTTCATTATTTACCATTTTATGCTATTCATTATTTATGTTACATTGATCATGAATCTTGGGATCCATATCACTTGTTGCTATACTTGTGGAGTTCAACATGGACTCACTCTTGCTTTTCCCCACACCTCAGAGTGTGAAGCTTGGAAGAAGCTTAGGCTTGTGGTCAACCAGTCAGTTGTCCCTGTGAAGTTGGTGTCTCCATCTGAAGATCGGAGTGTCTTTCCGCTGTCCGCGCCTTAAGGTTATGTTCTTTGTGTTTATACGTTATATATGAGCATTGTCTTTCGATATTACCCTTTATTTGTAACTATATGTGAGATTTGACTTCCTGGGCTCACATATGGTGTATACTTGGTTTTGTTCTTAAAACCGGGTGTGACAAAGTGGTATCAGAGCAATGCTGACTGTAGGACGCAAGCCAAGTTAGAAACTGGTCATTTTAAAGTTTTGAAAATTGCTATAGAACCCTTGTTCTATCAACCTTGATATTTTCTCCCTATTGTATCTTCTACCCTTGTTATTTATCTCCTCCTTGTTGCTTAAATTTTAAATTTTGCTGTCACCTTCACTCCTTGCCTTGAATTGCTTTTGAAAACTTCCCTCTGTCTAAGTAGATGGATCGTTGACCAAGCTATGTCGTCTCTAACCGCAGTTGGCAAACAGAAGCTGGTCGCTATGCAAAGTCAAGACTTGGGAAGAATGACTCAGCAGCAAGACGCAACCCAAGGACCAACCAACATGGAAGGAACCCATAAAGAACAGTTACAAGGTGATAAAGTGAAGCAAGATTACATCCATGGAAGATTGAAGCATGTGGATATGACCACCATTCATGGAGCAAAGAAAGTTGTGTATGGCATGATCCCAGTCAATTCAGTACCTGCCATGGTTCTTTTTGACCCTGGTGCCTCGCACTCGTTCATCTCTGCCATGTTTGTAGTTCGCCTGAAGATAAGGGAATGGCCAACAAAGAAGCTCATAGTAGTTCATACACCAACTGGAGAAATTGAGACAAACCATGAATGTCGAGATGTTAGAGTCCAGATAAAAGAGAGTGAATTCATAGTGAAACTAAATGTTTTGGAACTCTTAGGAATTGATGTTATCCTTGGATATGGATGGTTAAGGGGTCATAAAAGTGAGGTCAATTATTCCCGACGTTCAGTGTTTTTAAGAACACCATCAGGCGAAAGGATTGAATATCGAGGTATGCCATTATCACCCAATGAATGTGAAGCAAGTCTATTGGAAGATAGCAGCAGTAAGACGCAAGAGGTTCAGGATCGATGTCTTTGTTGCAAGCATTATGGGAATTCTTGTCTTCAAGAGAAGTCAACCAAGGATGAGGTCAAAGAGAATCCAAGTGGTGAAGTCAAGGAAGATAAGAAGAGGAAAGCAAATTCATTCGAACCACCGTTGATACGTCACCAACAGTTGAGTTCTACTCCAGTACCACATCCAGTTTCAACCCTTGTTCAGACAAGCCTAGATCAGCAGCATTTAGAAGCTCCTCTAGTTAAGAACTTTCCACATGAGGTTTACATAGATGGATGGACAATCACCTACAAAGAATTCCAACCACCGAAGCGAGTTAAGAAGCAAAATAAACTAGTAGAAGTCAATCCTCCGAGTCAGCAAGATGGCAACACATCGAACAACACTTCTACCATAGCAGAACCAGCCAAAGGAAGATGTTATCATTGTCAACAGGAAGGACATTATGTCAGATCTTGCCCCAAAAAGATCAACAGTCGACTCATGGAAGTGGCCAGCGCCCAGTCACTACAGAGTAGCCATCAACATGTGATGTCAGTGCCTGATGCAAAGGAAGTCCCTGATAGCAGTTGACAAATGAAGAGTGTATAAGAAAAGCTGCCCCTGATGTTCTTACAGATGTATCGTGTTCTAGTTCTTGAGCCCTCATGTAATAAAACGTTAGTAACAAAGTTAAGTCAAGTCCTTGGCCCATGTGAGGCTTGTGAACCTGTGATGTTTGTTGTTTGTCCTTATGATAATGTTTGTTTGCATCTTTGTAATGAGTGCAATGATTTTGTGGGTTTCCTCACAATCTCATTTAGGTTTAGTTGATAGGTTTCATGCATAGAAGGTTGGGTTTCTGTTTCTTCTGTTCCCTCTATCCTGTCTTTTCGGAGCAGTCTGTCTTTATCAGCTTATATCTCTGTTTTTAGATGTTCAAAAATCATAGAACAATTCTGGACACAAGTAGACTTCATGATCTTTCTCTGAGCGCAAGAACCATCCTGATAGTTGTTATGGTTTTGGAGTTATGAAATTCACAAGTGGATGCATCTGTGCTGTCTGGAATCTGGAATAGTTTCTGTTGTCTGCTGTTTTCGACGACCTTAACTACAGAATCTGGAAAAATGTTCTACATTAAAGTTGTAGAGGATTTCATAAGCTTTCCAGAAAGGTACACTTCAACTTCATTGGATAAACAGAGCTCGAGTTATGGCTGTTTTACTACACTGCTGTTTTGCTACTCGTGAGAAATTTCAGAATTCTTGTTCTTACCTTTACATATGAATTTCTCTGGGATATCAGAAGTTTGTTATGGCTGTCAACATGCTGTAAATAATATGCAAACTACCCTTTTGTGTTCTCTAATAGATTCTTTCTTAAGGGGGTAGTGCTTTGATCAACAGATATTGAGGAAATGTGGCACACCATGAATCAGGATCCCTATATGCCACCCCTCACTGATGATCACGGGTACAATGAAGTCGAGCACTATCAAAACAACAATGTTGAAGTTCAAGTTGGGAGTGATCCGAGTCAGAATCCACAGCAACGAAAGCGAAAAAGGAAAGCCAAAAAGAAGCTTACTGAAGCAAGTAGAGCACAACGCAATTATGCCAATGGAAGGTTGAGCAATATGGATATAGATAACATTCAAGGAGCTACAAAAATGGTTGGTGGTTACATTCAAGTGAGCTCAACACAAGTTTTTGCTCTGATTGATCCCAGTGCTTCGCACTCTTTCATCTCCGTCGAGTGGTTAGAGACGAGCAAGATGGCGAAGTGTCTAACAAAGAAGCCCTTGATAGTTCATACCCCAGTTGGAGAAATACAGGCAGATCAGATGTGCCCAAAAGTCAGTCTTGTCATAAACAAGGAAAACTTTACCGTAACCTTCATTGTTTTGGAGTCACCCCATATTCCTATGGTTCTTGGTAATGGATGGTTGTGTGCGCACAAAGGAGTAATTCATGGTACTCAATGCACAATGCTCCTAACTGCACCATCAGGGAAAAGAACTGAGTATCGTGGTTATCAATTTCAATCTGAGAAAGCTGATGACTTGTACAATGGAGTGCAGACTAAGGATGTTATCATATATAATGATGAGCATATAGCTAAGAACACAGATGGGCAAACATCTTTAGTGGAAGTCGATACATCAGACCATCTGACAAATGCAGGATATCTGGTCAAGATTCTAGAAACAGCCTGGAGAACTTTTAATGGAAGAATGTTTAAAGTGTGTAAGGTTCATTGGAGTAACCTAAGCGAAGAAGAAGCAATGTGGGAAACCGAGGAACGACTGCAGATCAAGTTTCCACATCTCTTTGAGTCGTAAGCCAATCAAGTTAGCGATCAAGACAAGTTCGGGATAATCAAGTGTAACAATCTTTTCATGGAATCTTTGTTCACAAGTTATGATCATGAAACATCAGTGGTTTGATAAGCTTGGTATACAAGTGTGAAGTGAAAGTTTTATCAAGATCTTTTCTCGTTTCTCTCCTGCGCTCTGAGTCTCTTCCGAATCTCGGGACGAGATTCTTTTAAGGGGGGTAGATTTGTCACACCCTGAAATTTGCATTTCTAAAATTAGAGTTAAAATGATTTATTTATGAATTTTTGTGCTCATAAAATATAGGGAAATAAAAATTTTCTCTAAATTAAAAATTTATCCTAGGGCTTAGAATCATGTTTGTGCATTCATGTTGGAGCATTTGATTTTTTTGTGATGTGTGGTTTTGGCTAAAATTCAATTTGAGCTCAAAATGGTTTTAAAACAATTTAAAGAAAAATGAATTTCTTAGAAAAGGGTTTTGAAAATAAAGACTTTTGTTTCTCAAAAAAGTTTGGAAAGGTTAAGAGTTTCAAAAACCTTGTTCTCCCAAAGTTTCAAATCAAAATTTCAAAAAATTCAAAAATGTTTTGAAAATCCTTTTGGAAAATTCAAATCAGAAAAAGAAAAGGGCAAAACCCTTCCTTTTCCCCTTCCCTTCGGTTTTGGCCCGATAGCGGCGCCTCTCTCCTTTTCGGCCTGCCGCTGGCCCAGCGCCCCGTCCTCCTCTCCCGGCCTCGCCATCTCCTGCCCGGCCCGCTCCCTTCCGGCCCGAGCTCCCCTCCCCGCGGCCTTCTCTCCCTCTCCCTTCCCGCGTGGGCCACGTCCGGTGATGACCGGCCCAGCTCTGCGCTTGTAGGCACCCGCGTTCCCCCCCCCCCCCCTCACTGCCATGCCTGTCCCACTCGTCAGCGGGACCAGGCCGCGCGTGCACTCCTCCTCCTTTCACTGACGCTGCGACCCCACTTGGCAGGTTCCTCGTCCTCCTCCTGTCTCCATCCCGGACTCCGCAGTCGAGCTCGAGTCCGCCTCCTCCACGCCTCCCTCTTGCCTTACCGGCCAAGCCGAGCCCTCTATAAAGCTCATCCGTCTCCACCGCCTCTTTTTCTTTTCCAAAGATGCAAGTTTCCTGTGCTCAAGAACCCTAGCCGCGAGCTCCGCGAAACCCTAACAGCCGCCGCCGCCAAACCGAGCTGCCCGCCATCCCTGTACCCTCGCCGTTGCTATCTTCAAGTCTGGTGAGATCCCCGTGCTTCCCGCTTTCGATTGAATCCGTTTCCAAGGCTTCTAACGCACTATTGCCCGCTCCCGAGCAGCGCCGCCGCTCTCCGGCGATGGCGCCACCGCGAGCCACCGCTAGCCCTGTCTTCTCCGGCTGAAAGCGCCGCCCAGCTTGCTAGTCTAATCTCGCCCAGCCAAATCAGATCCGATGGATCACAGCGCTCCATACCCTTTCGGTGGTTGTTTTACAAAACACCCCTTACAACTTTCTGATCCATAACCCGCGGTCCATTATACCCTGTGCAATGAGTCTGCGTAATCTTGCGCCCAAACCCCTGCGTTTTCTTCTTAATGAGGCGCAGTCCAGCCGATTATCAATTTCGTTTTATTTATTTAATTCTGCAAAATCAGTTTTGTTTTAATTACAGCTTTGCCACTGATTTTGTTTTAACCATAAAATCTTTGTTTTAACTCCGTTTTGATCCGTTCAACTTGCGTTAGATTTGTTTCGAAAAGTTCTTTCAAACTATATAACTTTCAGTGTTGTTTTCTGTAATTAAAATTTGAGTTAAATCTAATCTAGTAATTAGTGCTTTGTAACTTGTTTAGGCTATATGTTTTCCGTTTCAACTCCGATTAGAGTGATCTTCGCGTCTGTGTGACCGTAGTGACACATAGATCTGTTTTCAAAACTTTTCATCTTGTTTTATTTACTGTTGGTGTATTGTTCTAATCATAGGCTTTGTTTGCCTTGCATGTTTGCTTTTGGATGCTTGTGTGGTGTTCTATGATCGTATGTCCAGTCGGTGAGTTACGTTGGTGATCAAGAAGAAGTTTGTGATCAAGAGTTCGTGGTCAAGAGTCAATCTTTGGAAGTATACAAGTCAACAGAAGAAGGATCTTGAGTTTAAGGCAAGTATAGCAATCGGGTTTTCTTTTCGCAATCATGATCATGTTACTTAATTAATGTATGCATCGAATGATAAAAATGACTCATTAGCAACTAAAGAAATTATCTGTACGAGCACCTTCGGGATTTTACAGTGCAACTGTTGGGGGTTATATGGCTCTGGCTTTAGCTCAGTATGAGGACCTTTTCTAGCTGGTTAGTGGTTACCCGAAAGGGCGCATAAGGCACTTGACGAGCTGGAATTAGGGCGGCTTCTTTCTCCTTGCCTGCGTTGCCGCAAGGTTGAGAGACCCTTCTTCCCCTTGCCTTAAGACCTAGCGGCCCTAACTTGTTAGACGAACCTTTGAAAGGCTTCATCGTGAGCCCTGCCGACCTTCCTTGGAAGTGGGTTAAGAGGCTGGCTCCCTCGGGCAAAAGGGCAATTCACGTCTCGCAAGGAAAGTGTACACCTTTACGCAAAGTTTATTAAACTAATATATCAGTCTTGCTCAAGGACACGAGTGGCCTTGAAGACGTAAAGATTATGACTTTTGTTGGTTAACATGTTCATTATTTACCATTTTATGCTATTCATTATTTATGTTACATTGATCATGAATCTTGGGATCCATATCACTTGTTGCTATACTTGTGGAGTTCAACATGGACTCACTCTTGCTTTTCCCCACACCTCAGAGTGTGAAGCTTGGAAGAAGCTTAGGCTTGTGGTCAACCAGTCAGTTGTCCCTGTGAAGTTGGTGTCTCCATCTGAAGATCGGAGTGTCTTTCCGCTGTCCGCGCCTTAAGGTTATGTTCTTTGTGTTTATACGTTATATATGAGCATTGTCTTTCGATATTACCCTTTATTTGTAACTATATGTGAGATTTGACTTCCTGGGCTCACATATGGTGTATACTTGGTTTTGTTCTTAAAACCGGGTGTGACAAAGTGGTATCAGAGCAATGCTGACTGTAGGACGCAAGCCAAGTTAGAAACTGGTCATTTTAAAGTTTTGAAAATTGCTATAGAACCCTTGTTCTATCAACCTTGATATTTTCTCCCTATTGTATCTTCTACCCTTGTTATTTATCTCCTCCTTGTTGCTTAAATTTTAAATTTTGCTGTCACCTTCACTCCTTGCCTTGAATTGCTTTTGAAAACTTCCCTCTGTCTAAGTAGATGGATCGTTGACCAAGCTATGTCGTCTCTAACCGCAGTTGGCAAACAGAAGCTGGTCGCTATGCAAAGTCAAGACTTGGGAAGAATGACTCAGCAGCAAGACGCAACCCAAGGACCAACCAACATGGAAGGAACCCATAAAGAACAGTTACAAGGTGATAAAGTGAAGCAAGATTACATCCATGGAAGATTGAAGCATGTGGATATGACCACCATTCATGGAGCAAAGAAAGTTGTGTATGGCATGATCCCAGTCAATTCAGTACCTGCCATGGTTCTTTTTGACCCTGGTGCCTCGCACTCGTTCATCTCTGCCATGTTTGTAGTTCGCCTGAAGATAAGGGAATGGCCAACAAAGAAGCTCATAGTAGTTCATACACCAACTGGAGAAATTGAGACAAACCATGAATGTCGAGATGTTAGAGTCCAGATAAAAGAGAGTGAATTCATAGTGAAACTAAATGTTTTGGAACTCTTAGGAATTGATGTTATCCTTGGATATGGATGGTTAAGGGGTCATAAAAGTGAGGTCAATTATTCCCGACGTTCAGTGTTTTTAAGAACACCATCAGGCGAAAGGATTGAATATCGAGGTATGCCATTATCACCCAATGAATGTGAAGCAAGTCTATTGGAAGATAGCAGCAGTAAGACGCAAGAGGTTCAGGATCGATGTCTTTGTTGCAAGCATTATGGGAATTCTTGTCTTCAAGAGAAGTCAACCAAGGATGAGGTCAAAGAGAATCCAAGTGGTGAAGTCAAGGAAGATAAGAAGAGGAAAGCAAATTCATTCGAACCACCGTTGATACGTCACCAACAGTTGAGTTCTACTCCAGTACCACATCCAGTTTCAACCCTTGTTCAGACAAGCCTAGATCAGCAGCATTTAGAAGCTCCTCTAGTTAAGAACTTTCCACATGAGGTTTACATAGATGGATGGACAATCACCTACAAAGAATTCCAACCACCGAAGCGAGTTAAGAAGCAAAATAAACTAGTAGAAGTCAATCCTCCGAGTCAGCAAGATGGCAACACATCGAACAACACTTCTACCATAGCAGAACCAGCCAAAGGAAGATGTTATCATTGTCAACAGGAAGGACATTATGTCAGATCTTGCCCCAAAAAGATCAACAGTCGACTCATGGAAGTGGCCAGCGCCCAGTCACTACAGAGTTAAGAGGCTGGCTCCCTCGGGCAAAAGGGCAATTCACGTCTCGCAAGGAAAGTGTACACCTTTACGCAAAGTTTATTAAACTAATATATCAGTCTTGCTCAAGGACACGAGTGGCCTTGAAGACGTAAAGATTATGACTTTTGTTGGTTAACATGTTCATTATTTACCATTTTATGCTATTCATTATTTATGTTACATTGATCATGAATCTTGGGATCTATATCACTTTTTGCTATACTTGTGGAGTTCAACATGGACTCACTCTTGCTTTTCCCCACACCTCAGAGTGTTAAGATTTGAAGAAGCTTAGGATTGTGGTCAACCAGTCAGTTGTCCCTGTGAAGTTGGTGTCTCCATCTGAAGATCGGAGTGTCTTTCCGCTGTCCGCGCCTTAAGGTTATGTTCTTTGTGTTTATACGTTATATATGAGCATTGTCTTTCGATATTACCCTTTATTTGTAACTATATGTGAGATTTGACTTCCTGGGCTCACATATGGTGTATACCTGGTTTTGTTCTTAAAACTGGGTGTGACAGAAATGGTTAAGAATCAAACTTTTTCTGGCTTAGAAGACGAAAATCCACACATTCATTTAAATGAGTTTGAACAAACCTGTGCGTGCCTTCACATCGCAGGCATATCTGACGAAACCCTTAGATGGAAACTTTTTCCATTCTCTTTAGAGGGAAAAGCCAAAACATGGTACCTTCAAATTGCACCAAGTAAAAATGGGGATTGGAAAGAACTCTGCTCTAACTTTTGCTTAGAATACTTCCCCATCTCCAAAATTATTTGTCTTCGCTTAGAGATTTTGTCCTTCATCCAACAAGATGATGAGTCTCTAATTGCAGCCTGGGAAAGGTTCGATAATCTTGTCCGCTCTGGTCCAGCCTTATCTATTCCAGACCCTGTCTTACTTCAACACTTTTATAATGGTCTGAATAGAAAAACTTCTAATTTCCTTAACTTAGCTTCAAACGGATCATTCCTACATACCCCAGCCTCTAAGGCAAGGGAAATGTTGCAAAACTTATCTCAAATCACTCCCACTCCTAAAGTTAAACCACAAGAACCACTAGAAGTAAATCTAGAAGCTGAGCCTATATCCATTCTTAATCATGAACAAACCTCAGCCTTAATTCCTAGTGAGAGGGAAACCTCAATCTTAGGAGACACCTTTGATTTTGAGGATGAATATTTTACCGAATTTGGTAATACCTCGAAATACCAAACAATTAGGAAACCACAGAATCAAAAATCATCACTTGAAAAACTTATTGATAAGGTTTTCCTAAAAGAGACTACGAAGAAACTAACCTCTATAATAAGTCATGAATGGTTAGAAGAATCAGAACTTTCCACTGATATAATCCGCTTAAATTCACCTTCTACACACATTCAATGCTAAATCCATCAACAACCCTTCGAAGCTCTCTATAATCCTGTTGTGGGAACCAACATTATGTCTGAAACCTTTGCTCACGATTTATTAAAACAAATGCCACTTACTCCAACAGCTAAATTGTTAAAAAAACCCTTCAGGACATGTTGTTCCTAGCTCAGGAATCATGTATGTCCTGCCTGTCACTATAGATAACACTCCAATACACTTAAGCTTTTATATCTTTGATATTAAAGAGTTTAATCTGTTGATAGGCCAACCACTTAAACAACTCATTCATGAAGGACAAACAGGGATCTTAAACTTCTGTCTTGGGAAAAATCTTAAAGGAACTATACCTATTACTCACTCTCTGAAAGCTGAAAATGAATCATGTCCCGAGCCAGATCCTATGGAAGAAATTAAGGAAGCATCTCTTGAAATAATAAATCAACCTGAATATGAAGAAGATGTGCAGTTCTTCACTAAGGAAGAAGATAACAAACCAGATCTAGATCCTCTAGATTCCCTTGAAGAACCTCCTAAACCTCCCATAGAGTTAAAACCCTTACCTTCTGGGCTTCGATATGCTTTCTTGAATAATGATCCTGAGTCTCCTGTGATCATAAATAATAATCTTACTCAGGAACAAACTTCTAGGTTGATCACTGTCTTAGAAAAGCATAAATCAGCTTTTGGCTATTCACTCCACGACCTAAAGGGAATCAACCCCGCTTTCTGCACCCATCGCATTCCTACTGATCCTAACATATCACCATCTAGAGAGCCACAACGCAGGCTTAACAATGCGATGAGAGAGGTAGTAAAGAAAGAGGTTTTGAAACTCTTGCACGTCGGGATCATTTATCCTATGCCACACAGTGAGTGGGTGAGCCCTGTCCAAGTTGTGCCTAAAAAGGGAGGTTTGACTGTGGTAAAGAATGAGAAGAATGAATTAATTCCACAAAGAACTATTACTGGTTGGAGAATGTGTATTGATTACAGAAAATTAAACAAGGCAACTAAGAAAGATCACTTCCTGCTACCTTTCATAGACGAAATGTTAGAATGGTTAGCCTATCACTCTTTCTTTTGTTTTCTTGATGGATACTCTGGATATCACCAAATCTCAATCCATCTAGATGATCAAAGCAAAACAACTTTTACATGTCCATACGGAACTTATGCTTATCGCCGAATGTCTTTTGGATTATGTAACGCACCTGCTTCTTTTCAAAGATGTATGATGTCTATATTTTCTGATATGATTGAAGAAATCATGGAAGTTTTCATGGATGACTTTTCTGTTTATGGAAAAACTTTTGATGATTGTCTTGAAAATTTAGATAAGGTTTTGCAAAGATGTGAAGAAAAGCACTTAGTCCTTAATTGGGAAAAATGTCACTTTATGGTTAACGAGGGCATAGTGCTAGGTCACTTAGTGTCTGAACGTGGAATTGAGGTAGACAAAGCTAAAATTAAAGTAATTGAATGTTTGCCTCCACCGATTAATGTCAAAGGAATTCGAAGTTTTCTTGGCCATGCTGGTTTTTACCGTAGGTTTATAAAAGATTTTTCACATATTGCTAGACCACTTACAAATCTTTTGGCCAAGGATGTTCCTTTTTGAATTTGATGATACATGCTTAGAATCTTTTAACACTCTTAAGAAAGCACTCACTTCTGCACCTATCATTCAACCTCCTGATTGGTCTCTACCTTTTGAGATCATGTGTGATGCAAGTGATTTTGTTGTAGGAGCTGTGCTAGGACAATATAAGGATAATGAGAACACAAGGTTGATATGTGCACTTGTGGTTCCCTTCCTGAGTGATGAGTGATCGATCAACGGGCAACATGTCTCTTGGCTGTGTTGATGTGCAAGTGCGGAGCTCGGACAGTGGTCGAAGGTGAGGTGAAGGTCAAGTAGGGACGTGTCGTGCCGACGGACCGGGAGCGGTGAAGGGCGGACGTGGAGCTTGGACCGATGGACTAGGAGACCTGAGGACCAGCTGTGGAAGCTGGCACGTGGCGTTGACAAGCAAGAGTACATGGGGATGTGCGGTGCATCGGCCGAGTCGGGAGGAAGGTGATGGCGTCGTGACACTTGGCGGGAGGCCGAGAAGGATGGCGAATGCACTGTGCCCGGCATGGAGGCTGGACATGCTCCGGCATCGGTGCTGGAACTTGGGGTGTGTGAACCACATCCCGTCTTCAGCACGGGTTCGGTAGCTGAGCCTCAAAAAGCTACCCTCGATGGTTTCCGAGTTTGGGCCTCAAAACTCGGGGTGGCCGGTTTCTGAGTTTGGGCCTCAAAACTCGGCATGGACGGTTTCCAGGTTTGGGCCTCAAAACCTGGGATCGCAGTTTCTGAGTTTAGGCCACAAAACTCAGCCTGAGGACAGGTTTCCCGGTTTCAGCCTCAAAACCGGGGGAAGGCCCAGGTTTTCGGTTTCGGCCTCAAAACCGGGGGAGGTCCGCAAAAAGGACGGTCGACGCGTGGAGGCGTGGATAGGCAGTCGCGAGGCGAGGCTATCCACGAGGAAGGCACGACGGTCGGCAGGGCGGCACATGGCGGCATCCTGAGGCTTGCGTCGAGGCGAAGCTAAGGATGAGGAAGGCGTGTGGCCGTCGGATCAACTATCAGCAGAGTTGGACCGGGATACCCCTAGGGTTGGTCGCTTCGCTCTTGTATCTATGGGTAGTAAGGGGATTATTGTATTAGGCTATAAACAAGAGAGGCACCCCTCCTCTCTCCCTATTCTAGCAGTCATTTGTTCTTGAGCTCTCTCTCTCTCTAGCCCTGGCTTAGGTTCTAATCATACCTCGCTGCTAGCGATCCACAGAGACGGGAATCATACCTCTGTGTATTTGGATCTTTTGAGGAAACGAGGTCGTATTCTCGTTGTCTCCTTGTGTGGAGGAATTTCGGCTGAAATCGAATCGAATCGTGTCTTGTGTTTTGTGTTCTTCACATTTTGGTTTTTCATCTCCCGGGGATTTGCTTTGTTCTCCCTCTTCGTGAGATGATTTTCGATTCCACTTGAATCAATTTGTTCTTGGTCGTGAGCCCCTTCTTTCCACCGAAGGAATTCTCTCCTAACCTCACGAATCCATAGATCGGGTTGATTTCGCGTTCGTTCTTCGTTCTTTCCTCTTTTCCGATGATCCTCGGATTTCTCTTGATAGACTTGGTTTGGTGCGATGATTTCTTAGGATTAGCACCCCAACTCGTAGAGGAACATCTGGGAGGAGTTTGATCGAAGTTCCTTTTGATTTGGTTGAGATCGAATCGAATTTGGTTTTGATCTCGAGCAGTTTTGTGCTTTCTAGGTGTTGGCGGACAGTCCACGCCCTGACGGCGGACAGTCCGCGCATCGGGTCTCGTCCAAGTCAGTCGGGCGCAGTCCCCTGACTGTTCACTGTGAAGTGAATGGTGGACAGTCCAAGGTACAAACCCACGGACAGTCCGGGACCTGTCCAGTAGACTTGCAACACTATTTGGTTTCTGTGTTTTGGCCGGTGGACAGTCCGGCTCCCAGTCGCGGACAGTCCGGGACTCAACGTCGGACAGTCCGGGACTCTGACCGATAGTCCGCGAATCTGCAGCTTGTGCAGTTTTGCTCCGAGGCTTTGGCAGTTGGTTTTGGTGTTTCTCTGAGGGTTCCACTGTACCACTAGGACATCTCCTAGGGTATCCACATACTCGTAGGTCGTGAACTCTTCGGTCATTTCGAGTCTTAGCTTTTGGGGTGATTTTCTGGGATAAGGGCCATTCTATTCACGAGTTGAATTTGAGGCTCCCATTCACCCCCCCCCCCCTCTGGTCGCCAATCCGGTCCTTCAATTGGTATCGGAGCCGGTTAAGGATCTTCTCTACCTTAATCGGTTTCGGATCCTAAAAGCGACATGGATCGAGGGAACAGCAAGGCTCCTTGGTTCGATGGAACGAACTACTCCTATTGGAATATTCGGATGTGTGCTTACCTCAACAGCATCGGATCTTCTATCTGGGAGATATGCGAGAATACTGAGTATGTAGTCCTTGCGGCTCGTGTGGGTTAGATCCAGATTGACCAGCACGAGGCCAACTCCAAGGCTCGTAATGCTCTTTTGGCCAGCATCTCCCTTCCTGAGTTCGAACGTGTCTTTGAGCTTGAGATGGCACGAGAGATCTGGGTGAAGCTTCAAAGCTATCACGAGGGGACCGCCCATGTCAAGACCAGACTCTTCGAAACGTACAAGAGCGAGTACGAGAACTTTGTTCAGTTGGAGGGAGAGACGATTGACGCCTTGTTCGCTCGTTTCCAAACGATTGTGAACAAGATGCGTGCCAATCGGGCTAACCTACCCTATGATGATCATGAGAGGGCGCTCAAGTTACTATATGCCCTGGATCGGAGGGTATGGGAGGTGAAGGTGTCGACTATCATTGAGTCTCCATCTTATGACACCCTCACCGTGGATGAGCTGTTTAGCAAGCTCAAGTCCACCGAGATCGATCACCTGACTCAGGCCAAGCTGAAGAATCCATCTTCACATTCCATGGCTTTGGTCTCAGGCAAGGGTGGATCGATTTTTCCAGCTAACGCTTCACCTCCTCTCTTTTCTTTGTCTTCTTTGCTTACAGTCACGGAGGAGCAGTTGGAGGCGTTTGGAGACGATGAGCTCGCCCTCGTCATCACCCGATTCTCGCGGTTTCACAACAACCGTCTGAATCGCCGGCGTGGTGGCGCACACGAGGGCTGCTACAAGTGTGGTGATCTAGATCACTTCATGGCGAACTGTCCCAAGAACAACAAGAAATCTTCTGGCAAGACTCGCAACTTCAGGCGCAAGGGCAAGCCAGAGTACAAGACCGAGAAGAAGAAGAACAAGGACACCTTTCGCCGAGAGGATGTGGAGAAGGCTTTCGACGCCGGTCGGCGTGCTCTCTTCGCCACCAAAAGCGATGAAGACAAGACCTCCGACAACGACTCCAGCGACGACAGGTCCGAGCACAAGATGGAAGATCGCTTCAATGGACTCTGCTTCTTCGGCAACTCCTCCAAGGGATTATGCACCATGGCCCAGGACGAAGAGGACCGCAAGTGCCAGGCGAAGGACGCTGATGATGCCAACGACGACGATGACGACAATGCTTCTGAGGTATCAAACTCCTCTCTTGTCGATCGTCTCACCGATGAGCGTGATGCCTTTGCTGAGTTAGTTTTGGGTCTGGAGAAGAAACTCACGTCTGTCAATCGAGAGCGTAGTGAGTTTAAGGCTAAGATGAAAGAGGCACTTAAGGAGCTTGAGTCCGTTAGGTCCGAAGTGAGTGTGGTTGATGAGGAGGAGTGCGATGAATGCACAACACACATGGAAAACTTTTCCACCTTACAAGCCAAGTATGCCTCTTTGATCGAGGTGTATGACAAGCTGAAGAGTAGGCTAGACTTGGTGGGTGAGTGTTGTGTGTGTGCCTCCCTGAAGAAGGAGCTGGAGGAAGTGAAGGCAAGACCTTCTTCGCTGGGTGCGTGCAAGTTTTGTTCAAACTTGCGAACTGAGTTGGCAGAAGTTAACGCCAAGCTTGCTGAAGCCATGAAGGCCAGCTCAGTTAGCACCTTGTCCGCTCCATGTGAGCGATGCATGGGGATGGATCTTAAGATTACCAACTGTCAGCATGACAGGATGCAAACCGAGGAGGAAAACACATACCTTCGGTCCATCCTAAGTTGGGTGTCATGCAGTGAGCCGCAGTTGGGCATGATGATCAGTCAGATCAAGAAGGGAACTGATTGCTCGGGAGTAGGCTTTGCTTCAGGTGGGAAGGGCGCTAGTATCTTTGGCAAGATCGGTGAGTTTAGCAGAGTGAACCCGAGTGAGAAGCCATCCGCTATCCCTAAGCTTACCAAGATCACCCCACCTGGGCCTCCCAAGCCTATCACCAAGGATGGTATCCTTGATGAACCTCCCAAGGCTCCACCACGCAAGCAAGTGTGGGTACCTAAACCTAACCATCTTAGGAACACACTTGACACCCTTCCTGACGTCTCGAGTGATCCCCTTCCGAGAGGCAAGCAGCCAACTAGAGTGAACAACCCACGCAACTTTAGGAACCAACAACCCAAGAGAGTGGTGAGGTTCGAGTGCGAGTACTGTCACCGTGAGGGTCACCTAGCTGAGTTTTGCTTTCGGAGGAAGAGAGACGCTAGGAAGGAGTTGGAGCTGAACAACCAGGCCAGGCACCACCCTCTCCATGGTGTGCAAGGTCGGGGAGTTCAGAGGTAGGGCGCTAGGCCTGGAGGTGCACCTCCTCAGGTAGCTAGGCCCCAGGCAGCTGGACCACGGGGTGGTGGTCGTGCCCGTCGCGGTTCCGGTCGTTCTCAATACGATCGTGAGCCGGGTGTAAGAGGCTTTGCTGCTCAGTCCCATAGCGGACCACCTTTTCAGTATGGTGGTGATCACTTTGCTCAGATGGGACATAGTGGTGAGTTTGGAGGTTTTCCGTTCCATAGCGGACCACCCTTTCAGGTTGGTGGTGATCGCTATCCATCCATGGGACGAGGACAGTTTGGTGTTTCTACTAACACTTTTTCTAGGCCTATGACACAGCACTGGTATCCTTCTCAGTATACTAACCCCAGTGTTGTGCCATATGCTCACTTCCTGCCTTTCTATTGATGCAGGAACTTCGGTTGGAGAACATGTGGCTCATGGATTCCGGGTGTTCGCGCCACATGACCGGAAAGAAGGAATGGTTCTCCAGCCTTAGCCCCGTGATGCACAAGGAGTACATCACTTTCGGGGACAATAGTAGAGGTAAGGTTGTTTCTCATGGAGCTATACGGCTCAATGAGAATTTTGTTCTTAAGGATGTTGCTTTGGTTTCTAACTTGCATTACAATTTGCTTTCTGTTTCGCAACTTCTTGAGGATGAATGTGAAGTGCGTTTTAAGAAAGGTCTGAGTCGTGTTTTAGACCCTCGGGGAGATCTTGTTTGTCGGATTGTCCCTTTTGGCTGTGTTTTCAGAGTCGATTTTTCTCGTTCTTTCGGCTCTGCTAGATGTTTGATGGCTGGTCCTTCTTCTGATTTGTGGAAGTGGCATAGGAGGCTCGGTCACTTGAGTTTTGACTTTCTTGCAAGACTTAGCTCACTTGGCCTAATCCAAGGATTGCCCAAGCTTAAGTTTCAGAAGGACCTTGTTTGCCATCCTTGTCGTCACGGGAAGATGGTTGCTGCTTCTCACCCACCTGTTAATCAGGTGATGACCAAGCGACCCAGTGAGCTTTTACACATGGACACAGTTGGTCCAGCTCGGGTTTGCTCAGCGGGTGGGAAGTGGTATGTTCTAGTGATCGTGGATGATTTTTCGAGGTACTCTTGGGTGTTTTTCATGGAAGGAAAGGATGAAGCTTTTTCTTTTGCTCGTGATTTGATTTTGAGGTTAAAAACTGAGTTTCCCCCTGATACTATTAGAGCTATCCATAGCGATAATGGTACTGAGTTTGATAACTCACAGTTTGCCTCTTTTTGTTCTTCTAATGGAATCGAGCATCAGTTTTCTTCTCCTTATGTCCCTCAGCAGAACGGTGTTGTTGAGCGCAAGAACCGAACCCTTGTTGAGATGGCCAGGACGATGCACGATGAGCATAGGACTCCTAGGCGTTTTTGGCCCGAGGCGATCAACACCGCTTGCCATGTTTCAAATCGCATCTTTCTTCGTGCGTTCGTGAAAAAGACTTCTTATGAGTTGCGTTTTGGACGGGTACCCAAGGTGTCTCATTTTCGGGTGTTTGGGTGCAAGTGTTTCATCCTGAAGCAAGGCAATTTGGACAAATTTGAATCTCGCTCTGCTGATGGCGTGTTTCTTGGTTATGCTTCGTATTCACGTGCTTATCGAGTTCTTAACCTTGAGAATAACCGGATAGTGGAGACCTGTGAGGTCACATTCGACGAGACTATGCCTTGTATTTCTTCTGTTTTTGATGTTGCAGGAGAATAGGAGCTGGGAGAGACCATTTTTGTGGAGGAGGAGCAGGAGAATGCCGATTGGGATGATCCCGAGCCAACTCCACTGGCTGTCCCTGTCGACCCTGCGACTACTACTTCAGCTCGAGGACCCAATCCCACGACATCTTCTTCTTGGGGTCCTCTTGAGCCACCTCTCCAGCGAGCACCAGCTGCACCTGGGAGAGCAACAACATCTGGCGAGGGGGAGGCGACTTCGGCGAGGCAAGCAGCCCGAAGTGTTCAGCAGGCTCACCCCCCGCAGCAGATAATCGGCGGCATCGACCAGTGAGTCACGCAGTCACGAGCGTATGAAATCTCACACTTTGCTCATTCTACATTCGTTGCTTCTTTTGAGCCCAAAGATGTTGGACACGCACTTTTAGATTCTAACTGGGTCAATGCCATGCATGAGGAGTTAGAAAACTTTGAGCAAAACCAAGTTTGGACCCTAGTTCCACCTCCACCAGAATGCCACCCTATAGGTACCAAATGGGTTTTCAAAAACAAAGAGGGTGAGGATGGGATGGTAGTAAGGAACAAGGCTAGACTAGTAGCCTAGGGTTTCTGCCAGAAAGAGGGGATAGACTATGAGGAAACCTTTGCCCCCGTAGCCCGTTTAGAAGCCATTAGAATCCTTCTAGCATTTGCTGCTTCGAAGGGTTTTAAGCTTTACCAGATGGATGTCAAGAGTGCCTTCTTGAATGGGTATATAGAGGAAGAGGTTTATGTTAGACAACCCCCTGGCTTTGAGGATCCCAAGTTTCCAAACCATGTTTATAAACTTTCAAAAGCTTTGTATGGTTTGAAACAAGCCCCGAGAGCTTGGTATGATTGTTTGAAAACCTTTTTACTCTCCAAGGGTTTTAAAATGGGACGGGTCGATAGAACTTTGTTTCTCCTCAAGCAAGGCAACGATACCCTATTAGTCCAGATTTACGTGGATGACATCATCTTTGGTGGCTCCTCTCACGCGCTTTTTACCAAGTTTGCAGATACTATGAGCAGGGAGTTTGAAATGAGTATGATGGGTGAGTTGACTTTCTTCCTCGGGTTGCAAATTAAGCAAACCCGGGACGGGACGTTTGTGCATCAAGGAAAATACACGAAGGACATCCTGAAGAAATTCTACATGGGCGAGGCCAAGCCTCTTACGACGCCCATGCCGACAACTGCGGCGATGGACGCGGACCAGGACGGAGAGCCGGTTGACCAGAAGGAGTACAGAAGTATGATTGGCTCGCTTCTGTACCTGACGGCGATGAGGCCGGATATACAGTTTTCTATGTGTCTATGCGCTCGTTTTTAGGCGTCCCCTCGGACTTCCCACAAGCAAGCGGTCAAGCGCATCATGAGGTACCTCTGATACACTCCTGAGTTCAGACTTTGGTATTCCTCTTCTTCGAACCTCTTGCTTTGTGGTTATTCCGATGCGGATTTTGTCGGCTGTCGGCTTGAGCGTAAGTCTACTTCTGGGACGTGTCAGTTTCTTGGCTCTTCCTTGGTTTTGTGGTCCTCTCGTAAACAGTTGAACGTAGCCCAGTCTACTACAGAAGCCGAGTATGTTGTCGCTGCTTCTTGTGCTTCGCAGCTTTTATGGATGGTTGCTACATTGCGTGATTTTGGTCTAGATTTTAGTCGGGTCCCTTTGCTTTGCGATAGCACTTCTGCCATTAGTGTAGCAAAGAACCATGTTCTTCACTCCAAGACCAAACACATCGATGTTTGCTTTCACTTTCTTCGTGATCACTATGAGAAAGGGGACATTGATCTTAGGCTTGTAGACACCCATAACCAGGTTGCGGATATTTTCACCAAGCCTTTGGATCTCTCAACTTTTGCTAGGTTGAGAGGTGAGCTTGGTGTGTGTTTCCCCTTTTAGATGGGGAAAGCATTTTGCTTAATGTACCATAGACTGACTTTCTGATCCTTTTTGTTTTTGGGTCTTGAGTCTTTTTGGTTTTGTTTTGGCTTCGATTCTGACTTCATCATGCATACATCTTGCATTTTCAAGCTTCATGTCTATATTCCTTAGAATGAATTTATGCTCTGATTAGTGTATGCTTCGATGATATATGATGATGCTTGTAGCTTAGGCTCTCCTTGATCACTGCTACATATTGTGAGCTAAGCTATTTTTCAAAATGATGAACATGCTTAATGAACTTAAAATTTGATACATGTTCACCATTGAGATTGGCAACTAGCTTGTGTAGGATGTGTTGAGGTCACTTGAGCTATTTCATATATGCTAGGTTGCTATGTCTCTAGTTCTGAGTCTTTCACTTGCTTGGACTGTTCATATTCTGCTTAAAATGAACCAAGTGTTAGTGAATTGAAAAGATCGAGATGGGATTGCTTTGTCAGCACATCATGGTATCGAGACTGTTTCTCATAGCACTTTGAGTTAAACTTAAGCCGTGTAGTGCAAGACCGAAACCGATGCTTTAAGCTTCTGATTGCATATGCATAGGCTTAGCACGGTTGAAAAGTTAGGCAATGACAAGCTTTCAACCTCTCGCAATCACATGCTAAATTTAAACTTGTGTTAATAACCGCTGCAATTTCTCCGATAAAATCTGAAAACACAAGTCTATGATTCATTCTATAGCATGATGGTTGAACTTTGCTAGGGGTAGTTCACCTTGTATACATGGTTAGCACTTGCTTGACTTCCTGTCTATACATGTTCAGTGCTATTTTGATGGTGAAACTCCTTTCTGAACGGCTTAAAACTGCTCACTTGGCTTATGCATTCATATCTTTTATTCGGTGATCAGTTTGAGCCTTTGCTAGCAATTTTGAATGTTGCTTTGTAGTTGGATTAGCACTCTTTAGAGCTTTTCTTCACTCTTTCGAGTATATACCTGAAGCTGCTAACTTGCATTTTTAACTCATGTGCATTTGCTTGACTCCGATAGGCATGACCTAGCTCCGTTTTACTTACTTGAGTCCTTTTTCCCTTTCTTTTGATTGCAAATTGCCCCCAAGGGGGAGAATGTTTCCAAGGATGAGATTTTTAGACTGATTTTTAGACTTTCTGTGGTGACAATTTGCAATTTATGCTTCACTTGTTGAGGGGGAGTTCTTTGAGTGAGGGGGAGTTTTTCTGCCTATGCTGCTCCGAGTCGGTTTTTATTTGATATCGATCTTTTCAGCTAGTTGCGTCGAGCCTCTGTGCCTCTGTCTTGAGGGACTAGCTGTCTTCACCATGTTTTGATGGTTTTTGATTGGTATCAGGCTTACTGCTGGTTGTGTTGAGCCTCTGTGCCTCTATCTTGAGGGACTAGCAGTAGCTGCTTCTGATGCAGTCTTCAGTTGGAATTCGAGCTTTCAGCTAGTGGTGTTGAGCCCTTTCTGCCTCTTCTTGAGGACTAGCTTGTTTCTGACTTGGTTGCGTCGAGCTGTTGCCCATGTCTTTGGGAACCAAGTCTTGTGCTCTGATTTTGATCGAGTTTTGCTCCTTGATGAGTTGTTGCTCCGATTTCTTGCTTGGTTGTGTCGATCCGTTGCCCATGTCTTTGGGGACCAAGCCTCGCTTATCTCGAGTTGTTCTTCTTCGGCCTTTTCTTTGGCTTTTGGACATCTCGAGTGAGTTTTTCTCCTTCTATCTAATTCTGCTTTCTTTCTATTTTGTTACGGTTACTATGAGTTGACGATGCACTCATCAAGGGGGAGATTGAGAACACAAGGTTGATATGTGCCCTTGTGGTTCCCTTCCTGAGTGATGAGTGATCGATCAACGGGCAACATGTCTCTTGGTTGTGTTGATGTGCAGGTGCGGAGCTCGGACAGTGGTCGAAGGTGAGGTGAAGTTCAAGTAGGGACGTGCCGTGCCGACGGACTAGGAGCGGTGAAGGGCGGACGTGGAGCTTGGACCGACGGACCGGGAGACCTGAGGACCAGCTATGGAAGCTGGCACGTGGCGTTGACAAGCAAGAGTACATGGGGATGTGCGGTGCATCGGCCGAGTCGGGAGGAAGGTGATGGCATCGTGACACTTGGCGGGAGGCCGAGAAGGACGGCGAATGCACTGTGCCCGGCGTGGAGGCTGGACATGCTCCGACATCGGTGCTGGAACTCGGGGTGTGCCAACCACATCCCGTCTTCAGCACGGGTTCGGTAGTTGAGCCTCAAAAAGCTACCCTCGACGGTTTCTGAGTTTGGGCCTCAAAACTCGGGGTGGCTGGTTTCCGAGTTTGGGCCTCAAAACTCAGCGTTAACGGTTTCCAGGTTTGGGCCTCAAAACCTGGGCTCACGGTTTCTGAGTTTGGGCCACAAAACTCAGCCTGAGGACAAGTTTCCCGGTTTCAGCCTCAAAACCGGGGAAGGCCCAGGTTTCCCGGTTTCAGCCTCAAAACCGGGGGAGGTTCGCAAAAAGAACGGTCAACGCGTGGCGGCGTGGAGAGGCAGTCGCGAGGCAAGGCTATCCAAGAGGAAGGCGCGGCGGTCGGCAGGGCGGCACGTGGCGGCATCCTGAGGCTTGCGTCGAGGCGAAGCTAAGGATGAGGAAGGCGCGTGGCCGTCGGATCAACTATCAGCAGAGTTGGACCGGGTGTTGACGCTCACTAATGCTCATAATTAACCATCAACTATTGCATGAAATAACACTAAATGAATTATAAAGCGTAGTTGTAGGGTTTGAAACTAATAAGTTCCTCGAGTTTTGGTGCTCTCACTTGTTTTGTAGGACATCAATATTTCACCATATAAAAGTATCTCAAGTGATGAATTGGAGTGCACCATTGCGAAGAGCTCGTCGAGACGATCGAAACGGACATATCATTTTCTATATTCGGAGTCCCGGATGAAAAGATATTAATTTCGCAACGAAATCTACAAAAGAAGGATCTAGAAGACACCAGAAGACACCACGAGGCGGGCCACCATGTGGGCCCACTGGGCCAGACCGACCGGTCCCACATGGAGACCGACCGGTCGGCCATAGAGCCTATTTCGCCTTCGCCTTCTGGAACCTTCTTCCACCGCCTCCTAGGATGCATCTCCACCATCCCCGAAGTCGGTTTGATCTTACGGTGGGCGATAAACGTGACGCGGATCGATGACATGGCGATTCCTTGCCCCCTACTCCACCCCGGGCTATATAAGAAACCCCAGACCCCCCTCTCCAGGCATCTCCATCTTCATTATTCATCTCCACATCAGAAACTAAGGTTTCAATTAGAAGTAGAGGTCCCTCTAGATGAATCTCTTCTAGTTCATCTACAATTAGATCTAGTTCTAGTTCTAGTTCTAGTTCTTGTTCTAGTTGTCTAGTTCATCTAGTTGTAATTAGAGATCGGATTAGAGAGAGGAGGAGGCGAGAGCTGAGGAGGAGCCGGATCTGTCGGATCTTCCTCGACATTGTATTGGTGCAGCATCTGGTTCGTCTTCAAGTAATCTCCAGGTTCTTCATTTACTATTTTTAAGTATTATATTTAATTTCAGTTCTTGCTTTATTTTATTTACTGGATCTCCGCTCGTATTGAGTGCTCTAGTTATCTGCAGTAATTAGAGTAGTAAGCGTTAGTGTAGACTTGGTGTCTAGACTAGGGTTTACCTGAGTTTGCGCCCAATCCTACGGAATAGTTGTGGTAGCCCCAGAGGTGACAGCTCTGTCAGGTCTTTGTAATCCACCACGTTAGGGTTGGTGTTTTCGTAGAGCTTTTTGGCAGCCTTCTCCCGACTACCTTCTTCCCAGTCTTTCTCGAGAGTTGGAAAGGACCTGCTGCTCCAAAGTAAGTAAAGTATAGTAAGCCTTTGATTAGATAGACCCGCTTAGAAAACCCTAAAATCTCTCTCTATCCACATTACCATTCTTTTCTTGGGTGTTCTTAATTCTTCTAGTACACTTCACGTTCCTCGTGGAAATCGATACCTGGAATACTCTCGGGTGAAAGCTACATCAGTATCCGTGCGCTTGTGGATTTTTCTGTGTGCGTTTAAAATACCCAACACCGGGATACCCCTAGGGTTGGCCGCTTCGCTCTTGTATCTAGGGGTAGTAAGGGGATTATTGTATTAGGCTATAAATAAGAGAGGCACCCCTCCTCTCTCCCTATTCTAGCAGTCATTTGTTCCTGAGCTCTCTCTCTCTAGCCCTCGCTTAGGTTCTAATCATACCTCGCTGCTAGCGATCCACAGAGACGGGAATCATACCTCTGTGTATTTGGATCTTTTGAGGAAACGAGACCGTATTCTCGTTGTCTCCTCGTGTGGAGGAATTTCGGCTGAAATCGAATCGTGTCTTGTGTTTTGTGTTCTTCACGTTTTGGTTTTTCATCTCTCGGGGATTTGCTTTGTTCTCCCTCTTCGTGAGATGATTTTCAATTCCACTTGAATCAATTTGTTCTTGGTCGTGAGCCCCTTCTTTCCACCGAAGGAATTCTCTCCTAACCTCACGAATCCATAGATCGGGTTGATTTCGCATTCGTTCTTCGTTCTTTACTCTTTTCCGGTGATCCTCGGATTTCTCTTGATAGACTTGGTTTGGTGCGATGATTTCTTAGGATTAGCACCCCAACTCGTAGAGGAACATCTGGGAGGAGTTTGATCGAAGTTCCTTTCGATTTGGTTGAGATCAAATCAAATTTGGTTTTGAACCCGAGCAGTTTTGTGCTTTCTGGGTGTTGGCGGACAGTCCGCGCCCTGACGGCGAACAGTCCGCGCATCGGGTCTCGGCCAGGTCAGTCGGGCGCAGTCCCCTGACTATTCACTGTGAAGTGAACGGCGGACAGTCCGCGGTACAAACCCGCGGACAGTCCGGGACCTATCCAGCAGACTTGCAACACTGTTTGGTTTCTGTGTTTTGTCCGGTGGACAGTCCGGCTCCCAGTCGTGGACAGTCCGGGACTCAACGTCGGACAGTCCGGGACTCTGACCCCGGACAGTCCGCGAATCTGCAGCTTGTGCAGTTTTGCTCCGAGGCTTTGGCAGTTGGTTTTGGTGTTTCTCCGAGGGTTCTGCTGTACCACTAGGACATCTCCTAGGGTATCCACCTACTCGTAGGTCGTGAACTCTTTGGTCGTTTCGAGTCTTAGCTTTTGGTGTGATTTTCTGGGACAAGGGCCATTCTATTCACGAGTTGAATTTGAGGCTCCCATTCACCCCCCCCCCCCTTTGGTCGCCAATCCGGTCCTTCAGATAAAAAGCATCATGCAGTCGCTTATGCCAGCAAAACTTTAACAGGACCTCAAGTTAGTTATGCTACTACTGAAAAAGAACTTCTGGCTATTGTTTTTGCTATAGACAAGTTTAGATCTTATTTAGTGGGATCAAAGATGATTGTTTTTACTGATCATGCTGCACTAAAGTACCTGCTCACTAAGAAAGATGCTAAGCCACGCTTGATAAGATGGGTTTTGTTACTCCAAGAATTTGACTTAGAAATAAAAGATAAGAAAGGAGTAGAAAACTCTGTAGCTGATCACTTGTCTAGAATGTATTTTGAAAATCCTCAAGAATTGCCTATAAATGACTCACTCAGGGATGACATGCTTTTTCAAGTCTCTAGATCTGACCCCTGGTATGCAGATATTGTCAATTTTATAGTTGCAGGGTATGTACCACCAGGAGCAAATAAGAAGAAGCTGATGTAGAGTAGGATCCACATATGGGATGATCCATATCTATTCAGAGTATGCTCTGATGGGTTACTCAGAAGATGTGTGCTAGCTGAAGAAGGAATCAAGATCATTGAACGTTGTCACTCTTCACCATATGGAGGACATTATGGGGCATTCCGAACACATGCGAAGATCTGGCAAAGTGGATTTTTCTAGCCAACTATGTACCAAGACACAAAAGACTTCGTCCGGAGGTGTGGACCATGTCAGAGGCACGGCAGCATCAACACCAGAGATGCCATGTCACTCACTAACAACCTTCAGATTGAGCTCTTCGATGTCTGGGGAATTGATTACATGGGACCATTCCCTAAATCAAGGAATCATGAGTATATCCTAGTTGTTGTCGACTACGTCTCAAAATGGGTCGAAGCGGTGCCATGCAAGTCTGCTAATGCAAGAAACTCTCAGAGGATGTTCGAGGAGGTAATATTTCCAAGATTTGGAGTGCCAAGGATGGTAATTAGTGATGGAGGAACACATTTCATTGACAAAGGCTTTCCTAAATATCTGATAAATCATGGGATCCGTCACAATGTTGCCACTCCCTATCACCCTCAGACAAGTGGCCAAGCAGAAACATCGAACAAGCAAATCAAGAATATTCTGCAGAAAACGGTCGACGAGATGGGAACACAATGGAAAGATAGACAACCCGAAGCACTGTGGGCTTATCGTACTGCCTACAAAACACCACTGGGAATGTCTCCATATCAGCTCGTCTACGGAAAGACTTGTCACTTACCAGTGGAACTAGAATTCAAAGCTCACTGGGCAATCAAAAGATGGAACATGGACTTAGAAGCTGCAGGAGTCAAGAGGAAAATGCAACTCTCTGAACTAGATGATTGGCGCGAAAAAGCATATCATAACGCAAAGATCTACAAAGAAAGGACAAAGAGATGGCATGACAAGAGAATCAAGAATAAGAGCTTCACTCCGGGAGATAAGGTATTACTCTTTAATTCCAGGGTAAAATTGTTCGGGCATGGAAAACTACGAAGCAAATGGGAAGGACCTTTCACGGTGGTAGCCACTTCATCGCATGGAGCCATTACACTTCAAAATGACGAAGGTACGCTATTCAAGGTAAATGGACAACGTCTTAAGATTTTTCTAGAACCTGAAAAGAGTCCTGAAGAGTTGGATGTCATCCAATTCTTTATTGTCCCATAGATTTACACTATCATCATTTTTTCGATATGTTTGCACATCGGGGATATATTTTCTGGGATTAGGTTCAAGTTAAAAGACACCTCGAGCGATGGACCCACGAGGGCCCATAGGGTGGGACCGACCGGTCTGCCCTGGAGTCTCCTCGTCGTCTGCCTTCTTTCGTTACGTGTCCCGACTCTTTCTCGTATCCATTCTGGTAACCTGATCCGCAAAATCGATAACTCCCATAACGAACCTATCATGCCTATCATTCAGCCTCCTCTCCAAACCACCTTAGCTATAAAACCAGCCCCAGGCCTGCCTCTAGATTCATTGCAGCCTCCTCCAGAATACCAGCAGCAGCAAAGCTCTCCTCCCACCAGCGCTAATGGCCTCCTATCCAAGGATCGACCTCAACGAGCCCGCCGACGACTCGATGGCTCTTGTCGTCGCCGCATCTAAGGAGCTTGCCGTAACGACATCAAAGGAGATCGCCCTCGTTGACTCGCCGACACCTGTTGATATGATCCTGCCAGAAGAGACCTCGTCGCATCGTCAACAAGCTTTTTACGCTCAAGCGGTGCCGGCAAGAGGACTCCCGACTTTCTTTGTCTCCAAGCAGCTCCCGCTTCTTCCTCCTAGGGCCAATGAGACACTCGTCGGGCTGAAGACAAACAAGAATGGGGAACCCACGGTCATTAAATACACATCTACAAATCCGCGTCCGCGCATTGATGGAGTTCGTGGTCACCCTGAGCAGATCAAGGTCACTCCGCCAGTAAAGAGGGCACCCACCACTCCTAATCTCGCGGCTAAACGCAAAAGGACTACCCAGTTAGATTGCCTCAGGGACAGGATTCAAGACCTTGAGAGAGATAACGTAGAGCTTAAAAGGAGATACGCTTCTCTAGCTAAGGCTACAAGACAGGCGACTGATGTGCTGCATAAGTATGTAACTAAACACATTAGCCTAAAGGATAAGGTCATCAGTGTAGCCACTACGCTAGGAAATCTACTCGAGGGAGAGAAGTGAGAGATAGTTCGTCGATAGTTTAATAAGGCACTCGTGTTTACAGAGTCTCGTGTTTAAGTTTTATTTTGTTAAGAGTTTTGTTTAGTTAATTCATTGTGCAATAAAGGTGCCTTGAATATCAATAAAGTTTTTGTTAGAGTTATCTTTTATCTTGTTATTTTGGATATATGTCTTGTCTCCACATGTTGTGATTAGCAGAAAACAGGAAATAAGTGTGGGGGAGAAGACAACGACAGAATTACCGAAAACCGATCGTGAAAGCTGCATAAAACAGAAAACATCGTCACTGAAATCACGCACCTCGAAGCGGACCACGGTTGGGCCCTAAGCCCAACCGACCGGTTGGTGGACCCCACCAGTCGGTCAGGGGTTAGCCCCCCTTGCCTCCTCCTTCGTCCACGGTTCGGTACGTAATTGTTACACTTTATTTCCCGATATTTAAACTTCTGTTCGAATCAATTCATAAACTCTAATTAAAAAGAAAGATTATTTTGACATGCTCATGGTATGGAGTCTCACAACACCTTTTCTGAAAAGACCTGCTTTGATAAAAAACTTGAAGGGACCCATATTATCTAGAGTTGTTGTGGAAATATGATAGAAGAATGATGAGAACTCAATTCTTAAAGTATGAGCATTGGAGAATTTTACTTGCAAAGTTAAAAAAGAGACTAGCAACACTTCTCCTTTGTAGTAAATAGATCTCCTGCCAAAGTCATTCATAATCACTTGCTTACTATACTGAGTTCTTTGTTGAGAAATTTATTATGCTCTAAAGATCGAGATCCTTACAAATAAAGAAAGATTCACTCTTCCGAAGTAGTATTGTATTAGAGGCATGGGCTATGCAAAAGTATGAAAAATGAGGAACGAAAAATGGACAAGTGTCCGACACACCTCAAGAAAAGAAAAAAAAGAGAAAGAAAAGTATTATGATAAAAATATGATAAAGAGAAAAAGAAGATAGCCCATGGTCCCTCTAATTACAATATGCCAGCAAGAGTGACAAAGTTTTAAAAAAAAGAGATTAATGTCTTGATCTAAGAGTATAGTATTTTTCTCCATTGACTTAGTAACACAAAACTACTTTGCATAAATACAATGCTTTGGTAAGGAATTGAAGTGCTACAAAAGGAGAAGGAAAGCTATGACTTGTTTCAAAAAAAAATTCAAAAACTCCAATGTCTTGTACTAAAAGAAAAGGGGGATCTATTTCAACTATTCTATTCTCCAACTTCTCAAGGTTTTATGGTAAACACACTGAATCTTACAATGCAAGTATAAACAGAAAGGACTAATGTTTGATATCTTATCCTACAGTTATGATCCAACCTTTTATCGAGGACGAGTAAAAGTCTAAGTGTGGGGGAGCTTGTTGACACTAGTTAACTCTTATTATTAAAGGTCAATTAAACATGAAAATGGATTAATATATAAACTCCACCTTAGTATAGGGATTAAAACTAATGAATTCCATGAGTTTTGGTGAATCGTGAATCTGCAGGGATTAAACCGGGAAACAACCCTCAATTGCTTCCCCTAGAAGGAAACCGACGGGAGATAACGCATTCGTCAAGTCAGGAACCTTCCAGAAGACTCTAGAGAACACCTGAAGACACCACGAGGCAGGGCACCACAGGAGGCTGACCTGTGGGACCGACCGGTCCCCTGGGCCCACCGGTCGGTCCCCCTGGGTGCCGCCGGCCTCCCCCTTCTGGAATCTTCTTCCACCGCCTTTGAGGACCAATCTCAGCCCTACGTGAAGTCGGTTTGATCCAACGGTCGCGGTTGATCCCTCTGGGCTATATAAACAGGCCCCCAAGCCCTAGGCCAGACAGAAGGTCCCTCTTCAGAAGACTACGCTTCAATTAGAAACCCTAGAAGAGACTTCAAGAGTTAGCTTTCAAGTAGAAGATTAGATACCCCTCTAGTAGGATTAGAACCTAGTCTTATTCTAGAACTAGAAGAGAGAGAGAGAGGAAGAGATCAAGAAGGAGCTCCGGCCTGTCGGTTCAACTTCTTCATCTTGTACCTGTGGATTCAAGTTCTTCATCAACTTGCTTCAACGATTGTTTCGGTAATCAACATCTATATTTAAGTTTGAGCTATTGTTCTTATTATTCTTAAGGTTTAATGACTCTCTTTTGAGTACTTTAATTCTAGTCGCTCTAGAGTTAGAGTAGTTGGATAGTGTAAGCGTGGTGCTTAGACTTGATAGCTCATAATTGCCTCCTATAACGCCGGTAGTAGTGGTTGTTCGCAAGGGTGACTCTTATAGCCTTGTTGATTCTTCTATAGTCCACTTACCCGTGTGTAGGCTCGGTAGGATTATATTTTTGCATAAAAGAATCATACTCTGTTTGTGACCTTTTATGGCAATTTCCCCACTAAGAATAATATAAGCATATCACTCTTAAGTTGGATTTAGATAACCTTAGTGACCCCCTCTATGCTTTTAGCTTCTTCGTCCTTGTTAGCTACTCAGGGGTTATATTCTTTGAGACTTAACACTATCCGTTCCTTTGGGTTCGATATTAAAACTGGGTTACTTCGGTGAAGTGCTACATCGGTAGATTTTATTTGTGCGCTTGCAGATAAAGTAGTGTGCATTAATTTATACCAACACCAACCATGTCGCGATGATCGCCACGAAGAATGGTGCTTTGTTGACCGCGACCGCCACCACGATGATCTGGAACACCGCCATGATGATCGACCAGAGGGTTCATGGTTTGGGAAGTTACATCGTTGTCGACCTGAACACTTTGTTAATGCCATCGAGTCTCGCCCCAAGTGCAGTTTGGACGCTGACTATGAGAAGCTCCTCGATGGCCCATGCTTTGTCCATCAGAAGAACAAGCACACCATGAGGCAGTGCTATGGCTTGGCCAAGGCATTATAGAAGAAGAAAAGAAGAGATAATTGTCTGATGGTGATGATGTGGGCAACGACAAGGGCAGCAATAATCTTAAGGATGGGGGCACCTATAAGGATTCCACCAAGACCGTTGCTATGATCTTTAGAGGAGTTGCAACCTCCAGGAATCAACATGAACAAAAGCTCAACACTCAGCAAGTTATGGCGGTCTCCACCACCGACACAATCACTGATCCAAAGTTCCTGGACTGGTTGAAGTATCCAATCACTTTATCTAGGGCTGATAACTAGGCAGACAACTAGTATTCAGGGTGCTTTCCACTCATCCAAGATCCCACCATCAGCAATGTCGCTTCATGAAGGTTCACATTGATGGAGGAAGTACCCTCAACATCTTGTTCTCAGAGCCCTAACCGAATTAGGCCTCACTGAAATGGATCTTGTATTACTTGACTCATCTTTCTAGGCGATCGTACCTGGTAAGGCATTGCACACCTAGGATCGATCTCGTTACCAGTACACTTTGGTATTGTCGAGCACTTCCCTTACTGAGTACGTGAACTTCTTTGTCACCAACTTCGACATGACATATCATCACACCTTTTTTGGCCGACCAGCTCTCGCCATGTTCATTGTTATACCACACTACGTGTACTTGGTCCTGAAGATGCCGACGAAGAAGGGCATGCTCACCCTACAAGCCAATGTCACCACCGCCTATGTCTATAAGAAGGAACGCCCGGCTGCCGCTTGTTGACATTCGTTAGTGCAAATAGAATATGAAAGATTTCACAAGCGCACAGAACATCATTGTAGCATTTTACCAGGAGTATTCCAGGATCGTTATTTATATTTTACCACTGGGAAGCAAGGGTTAAGAATCTGATAACTCACTATCATGCATCTACTAACTCAGAGTACTAAATAGACTAAAGCAGGAGTGAATGATATATGATATGATAATGAATGAAAGCACATAAAAGATAATTCAATGATAACTATAGTGGGAGGATAACGGTAGAGATCAAGGTTCCTATGCACTTCTCTATTACTTGAGTTCTAAGGTAACAAAGATGAAAAGATATAGCAGTCATATAATAACACTTCGGGACATCAGAACACCAACCACAGAAAGGGATGAGAAGGGGGTTGGGAAGTTCTGACTATGGTCCTACTAACATCAACCCGAACGTGGTGGAATATGTCGGCCATCAGGGTTGTCACCACCTGGGGCTACCACAACTATCCGTGGGGTTGAGCGCAACCTCAGGTAACCTATAGACTAAACACCAAGTCTAATCTATTGATTACTACTCTAATTATGGCCTATAACTAGAGCACTCGATACGAGCGGAGATCCTATGCCAAGATATAACAACTATACTAATCATATATGAAAGGCATAAAGTAATTAGAGAAGATAAATATATTAAAGCATGTCTTATAAAGAAAAGATATAAAAGGCATACCAAATCTCTGAAGACTCCTCCGGATCTAGAGCGCAGCTCCTCTCTAATCTCTCCTTTTCCTCTTTCTAATCTGATCTCTAATTACAACTAGATGAACTAGACAACTAGAACTAGAACTAGACGAACTAGATCTAAATCTAGATGAACTAGAAGAGATTCATCTAGAGGGACCTCTACTTCTACATTGGAACCCTAGTTTCTGATGTGGAGATGAATAATGAAGATGGAGATGCTCTTGGGGTGCCTCTTGGCCTTCTTATATAGTCCTGGATGGAGTAGGGGGCAAGGAATTCATCTTGGACTGTGTTTACAACTCTCCCTTGGATCCATATGTCGAGTTTTCTGCACCGTAGGATCAAACCGACCTTGGATTGACGTGGGGACTCTTGGGCATCGTGGGATGCATAGTAGAGTTGGATTAGAACACGTCACGCGAAGCGGAGAGGGGAAGGACACTGTAGCAGGCCAGCCAGCCCAGGGGGGAGGCCGGCCGGCCCCCCTTTGTGGCAAATCCGCCTCTCCTTCGTCGAGTTGCCTTCTCGTGTCTTCTAGAGTCTTCTAGTGCCACTTTCCGACCCGTTTGCGCAATTAGTCATGTCGTGGTTGGATTCTTCCCTCTCTCATTTGCTGGATAAGTCCCTGGTAAATAATGATTCACAGAGTTGTATACTTATTGTCGGTTGTCCCTGGACTTATGGTAGGTGATGGTTCCAGGTTGTTCTAGAATCTTCCAAGTCGTATCCATCGAGGACTCTCTCGTCAGGACTCCAAATATAGCAAATATATATCTGTTTCGATCGTCTCGACGAGCTCTTCGCAATGGTGTGCTTTGTTTCATCACTTGAGATACTTTTATATGGTGAAATATTGATAACCCTGCAAAACAAGTGAGAACTACACAACTCGTGGAACTTGTTAGAATCAAACCCTACAACTATGCTTTATGGTTTATTTAATATCATTCTATGCATTAGTTGATGGTATAATATTGACATTAAGGACCATCAACACCGCTGAGGTGTTGGACCTCTCTCGGTCTCAAAGATGGATGACTGCCTCACTGATGCCAAAAAGATACCTACCGACCACCAGGAGATCTCGGTGAAGGAGCCACCACGCTCGCCCACCAAGTCAAAGGACCATAAGGAGGTGCAGCTCGTCGACAACAAAAAGAGCAAGATCACCAGATACTGGTTGACTTTGACCTAAATAGGAAGACAAGTGTCGCACCTCGATTTTAAGAACAAAATCGAGGGCACAATATATGTATGCCAGGATCAATATTCATACATATATCGACATCATAGTAATATCAAAATAATGTTTTATTAATATAATTGAACTTTATTAAAAATGACCCTCGGGTCCAAAAGAAAAGTACAGACTCTGACTCTGAAGTAGACTCTAATGTAGACTCGCGGAAACTGGATGCCATCTCCACAGGAACATCGATCGAGGGTAGCACCAGCCTAGTACAACTCGTCGGGGTCGAATCCACCGTCTTCAAGGTACTCTTTCTCCTTGACGTAGTCTCCAGCGTCTGGATGGGGTAGCAGGGGGACAAAGAGGAAGGGTGAGTATATCGAAATGAACTCCGCAAGTGTAGGAAAAATATGACATGGAGCTAATAAACAAAGGTAGGCTAACTCTGTTTGATACGAGCACCTAAAGCGACACACCCTATTAATCCTATTTTCCTATGCACTTATTTACTAAGTTTTAACCACAATCTCCGTAAGACCAGAATAAACACTCAGAGTCCACCGAGCAAAACCACACTCTGAGATCCACCGAGCAACCGACACTTGGAATCCACCAAGCAATCACACTTGGAGTCCACCAAGCAAACCTACACCTGAAGTCCATAAGGCAACCAGAACCCGAACCAGAACGAACCAACTAATCTCGAATAAGTCCAAGCCGCTCGTGACCATGAGCACGACTGATATATCAGTTTTACACTCTGCAGAGTTCACACATCTTTACCCATGAGTCGTGTTGCCCTTGTGCTCGAGGTAGCTAGCCTCTTGACCCACTTCCAAGGTGAGTCGGCAGGGTTCACTACAAGGCCTTTACAAAGCCTCCTCCAAGCCCGTTTTACACATATCTCTAAGGTTTCACCCCGTACAAAGGTCAATGACCCACAGGGCCCCCTCTTGAGTCACTAAACCATCCCCTTGTAAACCCTCGACTTGGAGGAAACTAATTACTTAGCCAGGCTCAGAGCCATGTAGGCCTCATGTTTGCACTGTTAAGTTAGGTTATAGGCTTCTAGAACCGGGTTCGAGGGATCCAGGCAGGATAACAAGCACAAACCCAAACCACCAACATCATCCGCCAAGTCCATGACAGCCATACGCCAAGTCCATGGCAACCAAAAACCACCACCAAAACGGTCCATCCTGCCGGATAAACCTAATCACCATGTTATTACAAAAAATTATCAACCCACAGTGTTTCATATATCATTAATCATGATTAATATTTAACAACCATCCTATTCCAACTATGACAGCAAGGCTAAGCATGACTTCTACCTTTATTCTCAAACCAGATGACAAGGACGATATAATAAGAACTAGTAAACCCTAACATAGGATTCAGTTTTGACTCTGCATGCAACCACTGGATCAAACTACTCTTAACTAAAAAGAAAAATAAAGTAGGTGCAAAATTGTTGGGGATAGAGAGAGCGGAGCCAGCTCTCCTCCTTGTAAAAAGGCCCGACGCCTAATAGGTCCAAGGACCTCCATGTAAATACATGAACTATGAGGAGGGATGAGGAAGAATATCTCTCTCACCGCTCTTATAAATAAAGTCTGAGGGGCTCCCCATGGACGGTGCCTGGGCTCTCTCTCTCCGCTCCCTCTTGTGTGAGACGGGTCTGGCTCACCCTCACCTCCGGTCGTGGTTTGAGTTAAGTACCTCATCTCAACATTCATTGAAAACGGAGGGCTTTGCAAATTTGTCATTTTAAAACGGGCCTCTCTCCGCTACGCTCCGGGCCAAGCCTCCAGCGACGGGCCTCCGCTTCGCTCCGTCAGAAGCCCGGCCAATATTATGAAGTGAATTTGGAACAACTCCAACAGATTCAGTTTCACAGTAACACAAATTCAGTTTCAGAGCAAAGGAGAGATGAGCATCCAAGTAGGTAAGCACAAGCAGTGGAGGAAAGACCGACATGCTTACCTTCCCTGCGGCAGCAGCTGCCCAACGGGGAGGGGAGGTGTCGACGGGAGCAGGCATCCAGCTGCTCAGCGAGGAGGGGAGAGGATGGCGGGAGTAGGGAGACTACCACTGGGTGGAGAGGGGAGCAACCGGCGGGAGGAGGGAGACTGGCGGGGAGGAGAAAGACCGGTGGAAGGGGAGCAACCAGTGGTCGTCCTTCTATCTGTTTTTGTCTCTTCATGGATGCCTCTTCCTCTTAACCTTCCCGCGCAAGCCCGTGCGGTGGAATTCTTTCCGCCCGCTGGTCGTGAAATTTTTTAACGAGCACATGCAACGCTACCTTTTGCCGAAGAGGCGCTGCGCCCGCCTACCCCCTAGGTAGACATGACTCTATCGCCTAGTGTTTAGGCATGCCTAGACGCTCGCCTAATTCTGCCTTTTTTAACATTGGCCACCGGAGACCCATCTATCGACCCCTGACGAACAAACTCGCTGATTTGTCGTGGTTCCGAACCCGCGACACCTATTTTTCAAAGAAGGCTTAAAATTGATTTCTAGATAGCGTTGGTGTTTTTGGTGAGCTTTTAGTTGGTTGCGTCAATCACCCCTAGAAATGTTTGATTTGGAAGCCACACATCGACGGGAAGGTTTGGCACCTCGATAATCATCCCTAGAAATGTTTGATTTGGAAACCATATAGGACAAACTCATTGTATATCAGGTGAGTTTTAACAAAATTAAAACATATACATTATATTTTATAGTACAACTCTTTTCTTTTCTGAAATACTTCTAGGAATTGAACCTAGCTAATGCTTCGTTCAGTTACGTTAGAATTATTCCTGTTTGCACGGCATCGGAACAAATGTAGGCCATTCCAGATCCGAAATGGGCTAACCGAACACCCGCTAAAGCAGATGGTGGGTTCAAGTCGTGCGAATGGTGGGTTTAAAAAGGTCCTGCCGCTGCTATTTTTTTTTCTTTTTGTTTACAATGAGAAACAATTTAGTTAGAGAAACAATTCTGTTATAAAGAAGCTTTTTTGGTATCCATGTTCACCCTCATCAATTGATGTCAGAATATGTAAATTATTGGAAGTTGACATATTGCACAAATAGTTTAGGTTGTACTTATTCAGAGATAGCTTATTAAGCAACTTGTGCAAGATATGATGCAAGATGTAAGATATCAGGGAAATAATTCAAATTGTGCACTTAAGTCAGAAACAAAAGATTTAAGAACAAAGGTGCCAACTAATGTAGTAGAAAATTCGTGTCTGCAGCTTCCTAGATGCCTAACGCCGATGGAGACACAATGTATATTTTGAGAGGTCTGTAATGTAACAACTACCTCTACTCTGATGTCCTTATCCTTTTAGGCATTGACATATACAGTGGCGAATTTTATTTGGCCATATTATTTAATTCACCTAATAGTTTTTAGCTTATATATAATGTAATGACATCGAAGTATTTGTGTTCAAATCTATTAATCGTTTCATGTGAAAATTATAAAATTCATGTGTATAGTAGCAATCGAAGTTTGGGACATTTGGCTGCTGCAAGCATTCTTCAGGACATCTATTTCAGTAGAGGTGGTAATGCATTGTGTATGAGCAATTTCCATCAGGATAGTACCCCCTCTTCTTACTGATAGTAACTTTTGGGTAGAAAAATTATTTGTATTTTTGCTTTATTTTTTCTTTAGCCTAGTGAGGCGTGACTCTCGTCCATTGAATCAGGGATGGAGTATATGCACCGGCTAAATGTTGTTGATCAGTTAACTAGTTTTCTTTTCACATACCAAGCGGGAGAGAGACTCCGAAGCTAAATTTTGGTAGTCAATCATCATCTAATAACGAAAATAAAAAATTTTAGGTACAGAATTAATATTTTTGAGGAATCGGTACAAAATCAATAGGATGACAAATCGTTAATGAGGAAAAAAAACTAAAAAAACTAAAAAGTGGAAACTTTTTATGGTGCGATCTTTTTTGGTTTTCTCGTCCCGTCTCTCCCTGCGTTCAGTAAAAATGAAACAAAACTCCTAGCCCGTGCATTTCCCACATAAAATGGAAATGAAGCTTCCGCAGAAACCTGCGTTCATTCAGCGGAAAAAAGGAAACGAAAACTGCGTTCATTCTCCGTGCGTTCCCAGACAAAAAAAAAAAAAAAAAAAAAAAAAAAAAAAAAAAAAAAATCATTGTACCTCACGGACACACCAACGCCGCTATATAAAGTCTCGCGCTCCAGATCCCTGCCATCGCCGCTGCCACACATATCTTACCATCCCGCGCTCCCAATTCCATGCTCCATGTCCCATGCCCCATGACGGGACGCGCCGTCGCCGCCGCCTTCGTCATTCCATCGTCTGCCGCCAATGCCGGACGTAGTGCCACGAACGTCCAGCGCGCTCCGGTGTCCCGTACCCCACCACGGACACGCCGCCGGCGGAGGCGTCGCTACCGTCTGCGCCAACGCCAGATACACGGGCGGGACAACGCTACCACCATCGCACGGAGGTCTCCGGACGCATCGTGCGCCCCACTACAGACACGTCGTCGCTGCACTGTGTCGGAGGTAAACCTAGACGCTCGACCTCTCCACTGTCTACGCTGCTCAGCTATTTGAACAAACAACGAGTCCCTTATATTTTGTATATGATATTCGTTCTGTGAAACCTAAACTTTTTGTTTTTTTTTTGCTTATAAGCTATATCCTATTTGAAACCTAGAATTTCAAAATAAATTATAGCAAGCCAGGTGAAAATACGAAACAAAAGAAATAAAAAATTTAATATCACCTTGTTGCTTCTAATTTGTCACGGGATTAAAGGCTTTCATTCCTCTATGATTGCGCTACGTGTCACGGATCTACAAGAGTTGTTAATAGACGATGGACGTATCTTTAGGACTGTTTCAATTCAAGTGTTCGCTGTTCGAGAGTTTAGAACACAGACACGATACGATAGTATTATGAAGCATCATATGGATCTGCACTTCTGTGTAAGCATATTTTTCTAATTATTATACTATATTAAATTATCTTATTTGTTGTTCTTTTAATTATATAAAATAGACCAAATTATATTAATCCTGACTCTCAAAAAATTTCTCTTCGAGAAAATTCCTGCTTTAAAAAAACTCAGAATAACGTAAAAGACAAAGAGCGAAAGAACTGGTTGTTGCGATCTCGGCGTATGTGGAGATATGAAATACAACATACCACAATGGTAAGTAGCTTCATCCTACTTTTAATATTTGTTTCCTATATATTATTCTAATTACTATCATATTTGCAGTTTCGTTTACCGTGGCTATATGTTTAAAAATATATGTTTTAGATTATAAACCAGCAGAAGAAGACACTTATCATGATTGATTCTAAACCTGTTGAAGAGTGGTGTAAAGACACACCACAACTGATGTATGCTAGACAAACTCTTGGATTTAATATGTAGTACATGACCGCAATGAATGAACATATTCTTGGATTCGTGCAAAAGATATTGCAGATGACATAGATGGTTAACTAACTCAAATTACCATCACTTGCATTAATAATATCTATGATTTAACTATTTGTATATACTGTTGATGGTGACTCTGGCCACAGGTATTCTTATTCTACAATATATGTCTGCGTGGAACAAACATAAAATCACGTATATTTATATAGTGACTATAATATACTTTGTTTTATAGTTTTGCGAGAGATTTTTATGACACGTAGTATTAACTATTTGATAGACATAAATATTTACTTGTGTAGATGATCCTATGATGATGCATATAACTTATTCTTCGATTTGTTGGCGCACGAAAGAAATGGATATCGAAGATATGTTCTTGCCGATATAAAATATTATTTTAGTCGCATCATAGAAAGACCTATACAATAGCATTTGTGAGTCTATAATGTCGTGTTCTTCGTGATTGTGTTAATTTCACGAACTTTGTCTTTTTTATTAAATGACACTTTAACGTCAGTGTAATGTCACAGTATTGTTATCTTATGATGCGACCCGTGTATTTTTAGCACAAAAGTTTAGATGTCCTATAGCAACGTACAGACACGCTACCTAGCGAGGAAAAAAGGAAATATCACACGCACTTAACAACATTTCAATGAGCGGATACAGATCCCCGGCCCCTGTGTGTTTGTCTTCAAGGTTACAGCCCGGCCGAGATAATGAAGTCCCAACTCCCAGTTTCCCATTTCTATATATCTTCAAAAGCAGATACCATATATCTCTCTATGGTCCAAATCCCAAGTCCCAACTCCCAACCTCCGAATATGTTCGTCCAATTATTTGCATTCTGCTTAGCGCATTATTATCGACCGGCTACCATTCAAATGGTGTCCTAGTTTTTTTAAAAAAAAAAAAGTCAACAGAGATTGCTGGATGCCTTCGAATAATCGAATTCTTTACACGTCTAGTTCCTTATTAGTGACATCCACGGCCACGGGACCACGGCTGAATTAGATTAGTACATTTTCTAGGGCCAATTGGCATGTGAGCTTCCTTACATTCTTTGCTTGCACCAGCTATAAGTAATGCGCTTGACTCAGCTTACAAGAGCAGTCATGTTAGCAATGGCTGTAGCCTCTTCGTCTCAGGCAGAGACCCATACGCTCCCTCACATTGCCATCTTCCCGTTTCTTGCCAAGGGCCACACCATCCCCCTCATCCACCTCGCCCACTACCTCCACCGCTACGGCCTCGCCACCGTCACCTTCATTACCACCGCCGGCAACGCTGGCTTCGTCCGGGAGGGGCTGTCTGGTACGGACACAGCCGTCGTCGAGCTCACCTTCCCAACCGACGTCGCGGGCATCCCTCCGGGCATCGAGAGCGCCGAGGGACTCACGTCCCTGGCCTCCTTCGCCGTCTTCGCGGACGCCACGTACCTGCTCCTGCCACAGCTCGACGCTGCCCTCACTGAGATGCAGACTCCGGCGAGCCTGCTCGTCACCGACCCGTTCCTGCACTGGACGAAAGCGTCGGCGGCGAGGCTCGGCATCCCCAAGGTGTCGTTCTTCGGCATCTCGGCCTTCGCGCAAGTCATGCGCGAGGTCCGTGTGCGCCACGACCCGTGCGCCACGCTGCGGCCCGACGATGTCGACGCCGATGGCCACCCTGCCACCTTCACGGTGCCGGAGTTCCCGCACATCAAGCTCACCTTCGAAGACTTCATGGCGCCCTTCGGTGACCCTGCATCCATAGCTCCCATGTTGGAGCTCGATGGTAAGCTGGGCAAGGCCATAGAGGAAAGTCAAGGCCTGATCATCAACACCTTCCACGGCCTAGAGGCTCCGTACCTTGACTTCTGGAACAATCATGTTGGGCCCAAGGCCTGGCCCATCGGGCCCCTCTGCCTAGCCCAACCAACATCAGCTGGGCCCATGGCCCGACCCTATTGGATGGAGTGGCTAGATGACAAGGCGGCAACTGGTAGAACCGTCTTGTATGTTGCTCTTGGGACACTAGCTGCAATCCCAGAGTCACAGTTAAAGGAGGTCGCAAATGCACTAGAGCGGGCCGAAGTGGACTTCATATGGGCTGTTAGGCCCGAGAACATTGACCTTGGTTCGTGCTTTGAAGAGCGTATAAAGGATAGAGGTTTGGTGGTGAGAGAGTGGGTGGATCAGATGGAGATTCTAAACCATGGCAGTGTACAAGGGTTCTTGAGCCATTGTGGGTGGAACTCGGTACTTGAGAGTGTCACGGCCGGTGTGCCATTAGCAGTTTGGCCTATGCATGCTGATCAACCTTTTAATTCGAGGTTCTTAGTCGATGAGCTGAAGATCGCTCTAAGGGTCCGTACAAGTGATAGGACAATTAGAGGTTTCGTCACAAGCGAGGAGATTTCAAAAGTGGTGAGAGCCCTCATGCTAGGCGAGGAGGGGGTGAAGGCAGCGAAGAGGGTGGTGGAGCTGTCAGCCAGTGCTAAGGAGGCTATGGTAGAAGGAGGACCATCATGGAAGTCTTTACAAGAGATGATAAGTGAGTTGAGCCTCATGAAGTTGAGCGGGAATAAAGAGGTAAGCGAGGAGGAGAAAGTGGATGCTTAATTAGTGTTTGTTCTAAGTTGTCTATTGTTTATTTTCTATGCGAATAACTAGGTGGAGGAAGAAAATCGATGTTTGGCGTGAATTGTGTCACACCCACTTTTAAGGATAAAATTGAATGCAATATCTTATGTGCGGTCCAGAGATCAATCACACACACAAGCCAACAAATTATGAAAAATGTCATCACATATGTTTATTACATAACGAGTATTATCACATAGTCTTTGTATAAAAATACAGCGAAAAATAAGGATAACTCTCGCGGGATAGCTCCATGCCACAGAGACGTCAACTGGTTGACCAGAAGACTAGTAATCTTCAAGAAAGTCATCATTACTATAGCAATCTGTTACCCATCCTTGATTTCTATCCAAATAATAAAAATAAAGCGTAAGTAGATCCCGTATTTAACAAGTGTAACATGGCGTTCATGAGGCTCAAAAAGATAGACACGGGTTAAACTGCATTTAGTTTTTAGTTGTTACAACTTTAACATAAGATAATCATATATTGTGCTTATCCCAATTAAACCACATGATCATAAATTACAACATAACATAGGAATAAGAGAACATAATCAACATAAATAAAAAACAACAATTAAACAACTATTCCGTGAGTTTTTTTGGACCGCTCGTAACCATGAGCATGACTCATATATCAGTTTTTAACACGCTGAAGAGGTTGTATATCTTAACCCATGAGTCGTGTTGCCCATATGTCCGAGTTAATTACTCTCATAACACTTCCAAGATGAGCAGACATGACACACTATGAAGTCTTCCAAAGGTTCATCTAACAAGTTATGACCGCTAGGTCTTAAGATAAAGCAATGTAGTGTCTCCCAACTTTCCGACAAGGCAAGCAAAGAGAGAGTAGCGGCCCTAAATTTAGCTCGGCAAGACCTAATGTTTTCTGGTAACCACTGACAAGCTAGAAAAGATCCTCATAATCAGCTAAAGTCAAAGTCATATGGCCCTCATGGATGTACTATAAGTCCCAACTTTTGCTGACAGATAAGTCCTTATGGAGGACCAAGAGCATCTAGTGCAAAAACAAGGAGCTCTCTCGCTCTATAACCATTTTGCTAAAAAGTCTAGTTTTAATCTCCATTATTAGATCATGTTTGGTTCAAATAAAGCACTAGCAATACTACTGAAAGCCCTAGTTTGGTTTTGGTTAATTGATAAGACCTATTGGACTAACCGTATGTTTAAGTGTATATGAGATAGGTTGGTCCAACACCAAGTATTGGAGCTAGATGGATGGTGATGTCCACATGATGGTGATCAAAGGCTCCAAAGCTTGGAAAGGTAGAAAGATAAAAAAAATGGGCTAGATGCACAGGTATATGCATACGACCATTTTGTTTCGATGATCAAGACACTACAGAAAGTGTGATCACATTTAGGATTGACAGTCGTACTATAAAGAGGAGCGGAACTCATTTGTGAAATGCGGTTGTCAAAGTGCCACTAGATGATCTACACTTTACATATGCATTTAGATTCTAGTGTGTGCTAACTTCCCTTGAAAAAAGTGCAGCTTGATAAATGCTAACTCACGTACACAAGTAGTAAAAACTTGGTGGAGTTAACACATTTGGACAAGGGATGAAGTGGAAATTGATTATGTGCTCTCTAAGTAGCATCGGACGTTGAGGCTAGCGTCCGATGGCTAACCCTAGCTGTGAGTTTCCTCGGAGTGGCATCGAACACTGTGGCGGACGCTGAGGAAACACTTTTCCAGCGTCCGATGCCCATGACGTGTCCTAGGGTGAGTCTCAGAGGAGCATCGGATGCTGGGGAGCGTTCGATGTGGCGTCATCGGACGCGTCCGATGTGTCTAGGAGCTCTCTGGACACCCATCGGACGCTGGCCCTGTAGCATCCGATGTGGTGCTGCTGGTGCGTCTGATGTGAGCACGACTAGCCGTTGAATGTCTGGCAGGGCATCAGACGTTGGACCGGTGCGTTCGATGCCACATTTAGTCCGCGCTATGGAATCTAGCTGTTGGGATCTGACGGCTGTTGTTAAATCAAAGGGGACATGTGGTTGTTATCCAGGCATCGGACGTTGGTCGAGCGTCCGATGCATTCCACCAGCATGCCCGCTGCCCCCTGCAGAAACTAGGGTTTGGGGGCATCGTCTCTCTCTTGTGATGGGGCTCTATATATTGTGTTTGCCTGGCTTGGGCTTATTCTCTTGGACATTTTTATTGCTTAAACTTCTTTTTGCGCCTAGCCATTCTTCTCCCACTCCATTTGATTGATTGTTTATCATTTTGAGAGATTGGGAGAGCCAAGTGCATTGCATGAGTGTGTTCATCTAGAGGCACTTGGTGATTGTGTTTTGCTGCTGATTTTGCTTTTTACTCTTGGTGTTTGCCGACACCTAGACGGTTTGGAGCAGCGAGGATCGTTGAGCGGAAGTTGGTGATTGTTTCCGTCTCTGATCTGTGGATTGTGAGGGGTTTCTTATGCTTTCCCCGCGGGAGATCGCGAAAGGTAACTTTAGTGGATTGCTTGTAGCTTGTGGATCCTCAGCTTGTGGTGTGGTTGTGCGGCACCCTATTGAGGATTTAGCGTGTGATGTCAATTAGCTCGTGAACCTCCAAGTGAGTAAATCGCTACAATGAGGACGTAGCTTGCCGACAAGCAAGTGAACCTCGGTGGAAAATCATTGTGTCATTGTCTCTGAGGATTTCATCGGTATTCATCTATTGATCTCTTGCCCGGCTCGGTATACACATTTCTATCACTTGCATTTACTTTAATTTGTTACATTCATTCAAGTGATAATTGTATCTTGTGTAGTTAGACTTTTGCTTAGTTTGTGTAGAGATACATTTGTTGCTAAATTTGCTCACTTAGTTGTAATCTAGCAACCTAGCCATTGTGTTACATAGAGATCATAATTATTTAGAATTGTGGATAGATGGCTTGCCTTTCTCTTAGAGCGAGCGCAATTTGTGCTTCGCCATTTAGTTTACTAACAAAGTTATTTAGTATTGTTGTAGAAAATTTTTATGCTATTCACCCTCTCTAGTCATTTAGGACCTTTCAACTACCCATATGCAATATTTTGCATAGGCACCAACGAATAAGGGTAATAAAGACTAAGTCAATTCTTAATAGCGATTCAATTCTGACACATGCACCATGAATTAAAGTGACATTAATTTAGTTAGGACAACAAGGAATAACTCATGCTATACTTGCCTTGACCAATGAACTCTTGCAGATTTGGATTATCGAAGTAGAGCTCTTGGTCACCAATGAATTGCTCACCATCTATACATGTCACACCACGATTTTAAGAACAAAATCAAGGGCACAATATATGTATGCCAGGATCAATATTCATACATATATCAACATCATAATAGTATTAAAAACAATGTTTTATTACATAATCAAACTTTATTACAAAAATGACCCTCAGGTCTAAAAGAAAAGTACATCCTCTCATGAAGACTCTAATGAAGACTCGTGGAAATTGGACGCCATCTCCATAGGAAGGTCGACCGGGGTAGCACTAGTCTATTACAACTCGTCTGGGTCGAAGCCACCATCCTTTGGGTACTCCTATTTCTCGACGTAGACTCCAGCATCTGGGTGGGTAGCAAGGGGACAAAGAGGAAGGGTGAGTACATCGAAATGTACTCCGCAAGTGTAGGAAAAATGTGACATGGGGCTAAATAACAAAGGTAGGCTGACTCAGTTTGACACGAGCACCTAAAGCGACACATCCTATTAACCCTATTTTCCTATGCACTTATTTACTAGGTTTAACCACATTCTCCTTAGTAATAGTAACAACACTCGGAGTCCAGAGCATAACAACAATTGGAGATCCACCGAGCAACCGACACTTGGAATCCACCAAGCAACCACACTTGGAGTTCACCAAGTAAACCTGCACCTGAAGTCCATCAGGCAAACCACACCTGGATTCCATCAGGCAAACCACACCTAAAGTCCATCAGGCAACCCGAACTAGAACCCATAACCACTCAACTAATCCTGAAGAATTCCAAGCCGCTTGTGACCGTGAGCACAGCTGATATACTAGTTTTACACTTTGCAAAGGTTGCACATCGTTACCCATGAGTCGTGCATTTCCCCATCACGCTAAACACTGCCAAGGTGCATAGCGGGGTCGCACTACAAGGCCTTTACAAACTCCCTCCAAGCATGTGTTACATGTACCTCTAAGGTTTCTCCCCTGTACATAAGTCAATGACCCCAAGGGACCCCTCTTGAGCAACTAAACCATCCCTGTGTAGCATAACTTGGAGGAAACAAATTAATTAGCCAGGTCCAGCCCATCCAGACCTCATGGTTGCACGGTTAAGCCAGGTTACAGGCTTTGAGAACCGGGTCCTAGAGATCCAGGCAGGATAACAAGCACGAACCCAACCACCAACATCATCTGCTAAGTCCATGGCAACCAAAACCCACCAAAACGGTCCATCCTACCGAATATACCTAAACACCATGTTACTACAAAAATTATCATTCCCACATTGTTCCATAGATTCATTAATTAAGGTTAGTATTTTATAGCCATCTCATCCCAACCATGACTGCAGGGCTAAGGGGGACATCTACCCTTACATCCCAAACTAGGTGACAAGGAAAATAGAGCAAAAACTAGTAAACCCTAACATGAGATTCAATTTAGATATTGCATGCTTCTAAATAGATCTAACTACTCTAGTACAAAATGTAAAACAAAAGTAGGTACAAGATGTTCAAGAACACTTGCCTGCAGGCTAGGTAGGATTACCAGAGGCACAGTCTAGGTCTGGAGAGTCCTCAAACTCCGCACTCTTTGGATCACGCAACATACATGGCACATACAAGAGAATATAAATAAAAGTATAACAAACAGTAGTAAAACTGAATGTAAATGAATCTACTGCGTAGGGCTCGTCGCTACGAATCTAACATGACTTGAACAGGTCAAATCAAAGTTAAAAGGCAAAAGTTATAAGCATTTGAATACCAATGGCAATTATGTGAATAATTTAAAGTTGATTTCATAATTAAAATAAATCAAAATGGAAAAACAACGTTGGTTGGACTGTGCCTCCATTTGGCTGAAACTGGGGGTTTGAGATGCAAATCGGCCGCTGACTCAGGGTACTCTGTACTAGAGCGCGGGTTTATTTCATGAAAGGTGGGGGTGTTTTCTGAAAAATAGTCGAAGCCGATCTGCGTGAACATGCAGTGGCCGACGTGGGTGCCACACGACGGTGCGCCATTGGTCGGGCTCACCACGCGGTCGTGGACCAAGGGAGCGGGCGTCGTGGACTAAGTCCACAGTTCGACGCATACCGATTCGCCCTAGGTTCTAATTTGGGTCGCTCATGTGGATCGGACAATGCGGAGGAGATCTAGAGGGAGGGAGGGAGGCGAGGTGACCGGAGCCGAGGCAAAACATGGTGGCGCCTGGCTACCGTGGTGGTGCCATGACCGGTGCGTTCGGAGAAGGCCCTAGGGTGTGGTAGAGACAGCGGGGTTAGGTGGGATCGATCGAGGAGCTCACCATGCATCCACTGGAGGGGTTCTCAGTGATGGAGTTGGCTCGGCAGTGATGAATCAACGGTGGAGGCGGTGACCAGCGGCTTCGAGCTCCGGCGAGGACGACGAAACTACAACATGACCACGAACCGGGACGAAGGAGATGCGGATTAAGCTTGTGGCGCCGCTGCAAACCCTAGGAGGAGGACGGGGAGGCGAGTGACGCGGTGGAGCGCGGCTGGGCGCTCGACAATGGCGGTGGCACTCTGGAGGAGGAGAAAAGGTAGGGCCAGGGAGAGCACGGCGGGGTAGTACCTTTCGTAGGCTGAGGGGAGAAGGGTGGCGGCGCGATCCAATCATTGTGGCTCGCCCCGAGAAGAGCGGATGTTGGGGCGCCCGGCGGAGCGGAAAGCTCAGAGGAGAGACCGACGCGAGGGGGAAAGCGGTCGCCCTGACAGGCGGGGCCACACTGTCAGTGGGTGAGAGAGGAGCGGCGTTGTCGCGGGTTGCACGCACGAGAGAGGTAAATTGGGCCGAGGAAAGCGGTTGGGCTCGTGGTGGTTCTCGGCCCAGGCGGGGATGCAGGTGAGGGAGGAGCGGAGTGGAAGGAGGGAGTGGGAAATGACGGGTGGGTGCGGAGCAGGCCGCACGGCGTGCTGGGTGGGCTCGGCCCGAAGTGGAATGGTGAGGGGAGTGGGTGGCTGTTGACATCTCTTAGCATCACTTCAGATAACGGCGCCAGAAATGCAGGTAGACAAATCTAACAACATTACCCTTAACGCTAGGCTGTCACCACAAGCAGTGACACTAGAGACGTGGATGGTATTTATGATCTTGCCCTTATAAAATATGAAATGAGATTATCTACAAGCGCTGTGGGGATATAAACTTCAGGGTACCATACGATGGTACATGGGCCTCACTACTAGGGGTCGCCCGGCCCACATGATGAAGACGTGCGGCGCACGGCATGCACCGCACGACAGTTGTAATCTAGATATAGTACCAACTCGGATACTTACCATGTAACTCTGTCCCTTCGGAATATATAAGGAGGGGCAGGGGTCCTCCAACGGGACAAGTGAGATAGAAGATATGTCAGAGCAGATCATAGATCATAGGTCATAAGCCACAAGCCACATCCCATTAATACAACTCGACGCAGGACGTAGGGTATTACGCTAACCTAGCGGCCCGAACCTGGATAAACCTCCGTGTTCATCTACTTTTGCCTTGCGTCAACATCTGGGTCGTCGTCTTGCGCACCTTCCCTGCTAATCTACCACCTTGGGCATACCCGTAGGTGGACTATCGACCATATTTCGTCGACAGTGGCGCCCACCGTGGGGCATGTGTGTACGGACGCCATGACGACTCAGGTGGTTTCCTTCCTCATTTCCACGACCCTTCCGGAGGCTTCACGTTCGTCGTCAGGTCGTTCTCCTCGACCCCCGACGTCGACGGCGCCGCCAGGAGCGTGGAGGCAGTGCAGGCTTTCCCTGTGCTGAACGGATCTGCTTCCACCACTTCAGCGTCGGCGAGACCAGCCTCGACATCTCTTCGAGGTCATCTTCCTCGGCGCTCCGACCACGCTTCCCCGCTATCGGAGACGGCGTGTCGACAATACCGATCTGATTGAATCCATCAATCGGGTCACGGCAGGCGTCGTCGGCACTCTCGCTCTCGTAGATCTGATCAGAGATCGATCTCCCGAGCACAACGCCGCTCGTACCTCTTGCTCCAACCTCCAACCGGGTCGCAATGATGATCGCCGTAATAAGCGGCGCTATAACGACCACGACCGGGAGGAAAGATCGAGTGCTAGACAACTCCATCACCGTCGACAAGAAGACATCGTTGGCTTGGCTGATCAACTACGACGAGGATTACGAGAAGCTGCTCGACGACCCGTGCCCTACGCTCGCTCTGATCATCTATGAGCCAGAAGCGAGCCATCACGTGGTCGTCGAGCCATCGACGAGCCACAGTCGAGCCACCGTCGAGCCAACGAGCCATCAGCGAGCCACCCGCGAGCCTACGAGCCATCGACGAGCCAACGAGCCAAAAATGAGCCATCGTCGAGCCATCAACGAGCCGCGACAAGCCATCACGTCGTCGTCATCGTCTCGCCGCCATCCTCACCGATCGCTCGTTGTTGGCTCATCGCTGTCCTCGACGCCTCTCGTCGACTACTCCGTTTGGACGACAATCAAGCTAAGTATTATCTTTCACACCAATCAAATATTTCTTCGATCATGATATATCTCTAGATATCATCGTGTGCCTCCGCGGTCACATTATTCTTTACAACGACTTTTCGTTATTTTTCACCATATATACCATCCTGAGGATGACATATGTGTCTTCCCGAGCAGCCACATTTACACTCGTGCTTTCCAGAGACGGCCCTGTCTCCAGCTCCTCCCTACACGTGAATGCAGCTCCGCGCTTTGCGTTACGGGTGGTCGGCAGCGGCTCCTCGGTGACGCTGGTGCTCTTACGCATGCCTGGGCTCCGCGCCTCACGCTCCGGAGTTATCGGCTAGTTGGGGCTGGCGACTCAGTTACAAACAAACTGCTCGGGGGAATTTTATTTAATGCTGAGCGTTCGATCCAGCTGACTGACCGCTGAGCGGCACATGCTGTTTCTTTATCGCTGTTATTTTCTCCATATTTTATTTGTATGTCATGTACTACTATTCTCCATGTTTATTTTACAGGAACCATGTTCGGTCGTCGAGCTAATTCTTTACGCTCGGGGACTGGACTAGTCATGATGGACGAGAAGATCATCGTTTGGGACCACCTGGCACTCGGACTTCATCGCCGACCAGCTGGTCGCTTTGCTCGGTGCTCACCACCTGGCGCTCGGACTTCGTCGCCGACCAGCTGGTCGCTTCGCTCGGTACCTACCACCTGGTGCTCGGACGTCATCGCCGACCAGCTGGCCGTACTCTTCGACGCTCATCGACGACTACACCGAGAGCTCACCAGCTGAGCTGGGGACTCCTCAGTGCTCGGGTTCGTCGACCACCTGGTCGGGTCGCTCGGTACCTACCATCAGGCGCTCGGACGTCATCACCGACCAGCTGGTCGTACTCTTCTACGCTCATCGATGGCTACGCCGAGAGCTCACCAGTTGACCTAGGGACTCCTCGGCGCTCGGATTCTTCGCTCCATCTTCATCGACCACCTGGTCGGGTCGCTCGGTGCCCACCACCTGGCGCTCGGACTTCGTCGCCGACCAGCTGGTCGGATTCCTCGACGTTCATCAACGGCTACACCAAGGGGTCACCAGCTAGCCTGGGGACTGCTCGGTGTTTGGACTCGTCGTTCGGCAACCTGCTCGGACGACATACTGCTTTCGTCATAGTGGTTTTATTTTTTTATAAGCCTGCTACAAGATTTATTCTTCATCTTCTAGCATCCTTGGGGACTACCGTGTATACATGTCGCTCATCCGCGCATGTATATACGTCTGATTATTCTCAAGACCCTGGCACCACGTGACCGAGTCACCTGCTGTCAGGCTCGGGGACTAGCTGTGGGGATATAAACTCCTGGGTACCATACGATGGTACATGGGCCTCACTACTAGGGGTCGTCCGGCCCACATGATGAAGACGTGCGGCGCACGACATGCACCGCACGGCAGTTGTAATCTAGATATAGTACCAACTCAGATACTTACCATGTAACTCTGTCCCTTCAGAATATATAAGGAGGGACAGGGGTCCTCCAACGGGACAAGTGAGATAGAAGATAGGTCAGAGCAGATCATAGATCATAGGTCATAAGCCACAAGCCACATCCCATCAATACAACTCGACGCAGGACGTAGGGTATTACGCTAACCTAGCGGCCCGAACCTGGATAAACCTCCGTGTTCATCTACTTTTGTCTTGCGTCAACATCTGGGTCGTCGTCTTGCGCACCTTCCCTGCTAATCTACCACCTTGGGCATACCCCTAGGTGGACTATCGACCATATTTCGTCGACAAGCGCACAGATAAAATACTTCCGCTGTAGCATTTCACCAAGGAGAGTTTCCTAGGTATCGTTATTTATAACGGAGCAATGCATATCGTTAGTTACCCAGTAGGAGATACACATCTACAACTATATCACACACATGTATGATTATGATAACACACACATGTATGATTATGATAAGAGTTCCACTAGATCTATACTCAACACAGGAATCAATCATAAATGATAAATAAGATAAATGTAATAGAACAGAGTAAACCATATAAAAGAGTTCTAACAGAGCATTCCCACCCAAGGTCGGATCGTAGCCAAATCTAGAAAGAGACAGATTAACTTCCTAATATGGTTCTAACTATAGGTCATAAACTACATCAATTAGTGCAATTATGTTTAGCAATCATGGTTAGAATAACTTATATTTATACGCAGGAGACATCACGCATGGAGGATCAGATCTAGAGTCTATGTCCTCCGGGTGACCAGGTCTTACTTGCCCTATATTCGGGGAGTGGACTACAAAGGACTCAACAAGGCTATAATAGTCACCCTCAGGATCTACCACTTGTTGGCCCGGAATATAGAGTGCATTCGCAGGTAAACAACGTATAAGCACCATGCTTACACAATGTTGACCACTCACCCCGCGATCGACAGAATGAGCACTATACGAACAAGAGCATAAACATAAAGATACCCTAGCTATGCTAGACATATAATCAAAGTAGACGATGAACATTATAATTATGAACAAAAAATAGTAACAAGCCATGACATGTATCAACTAGAACACAAACTAGAAGATGAATAAGAACTAGATGAACAATTAGAACTAGATTAGAACACAGAGATGAACTAGAAAGGTAATTAGAACTAGATTAGAACACAGAGATGAACTAGAGAGATTAGAAGATAAACTAGAACACAATTAGAACACAAGATAATGAACTAGAAGACAATTAGACAATTAGAAGAACAATTAGAAGAACAGTGTTGATACAAGAGAGAAGACAAGGCTAATTACCTAGCTCCTCTTGACTAGATCCGGAATCCGAGCTTCCCTCGACTCTTCTAATTCTATTCTAGCTACGCCCTTGGATGGTGGAGCTCCTGGTTGTCTAGGCTACCTCTAATCTAAACAATTGATTGATCTATGCTATGAGATATGATTATGTCCCCAGGAGGGGGGGTCTGGGGTTTCTTATATAGCCCGGTGGGATGAACTGCAGCCCTCGGATCAAACTGACGTTGAACAACAACCAAGATACAAAGTAGAGGTCGGTTAGGTCACGCCGTACGAAGGAGGAGGGGCTGACATGTGGGCCCAGGCTGGCTGGCCTAGGGTTGAGGCCGGCCAGCCTCCTCCTGGCGCCGCCTGCCTCTTCCTTCGATCGGAAGTCTTCTAACACCTTCCTTATTCTCCTAGAGCCCTTGTTCGGTTGGTTTGCGCAACGAGTCGTGGCGTGGATGGATTCCTTGTCGTCTTCTTCCTGTCTGGTCCCTGGATATCTCTGGTATTCTGTAGCTGTTGGAATCTTGTCTGTTACACCCCTGATCTTTGTATGGATAATGCTTCTAGAGGGTTCCAGAGTCTTCCTGGTCGTATTCATCGAGGACTCTTGCTCCGGGACTCCAAATATGGCAAGTGGCATATCCGTTGCGATCGTCTTGACGAGCTCGTCTCACTGGTGTGCTCTGATTCTTCACTTGAGATACTTTCTTATGATGAAATATTGAATATCCTGCAAAACAAGTGGAATCGACACAACTCGTGGAACTCGTTAGAATCAAACCCTATAGCTACACTCTTTGGATCATTGCGGGTCATTTATGAGGTTAGTTGACGGTTTAAAATAGGAGTTATCTACTATCAACAGTGGCGGCGTGGAGTTGGGCTGATTCCGGGAAGATGAGATAGGGAGCCTTTGCCTTTTTCTTCTTTTCTTTGTTTTCCTTTTTGCAAACTCTTTTGAAATTCAAATCCAAAACATTTTGAAATCTAAACAGTTTGCTAACTTTTCAAAATGTTTTCCCTGGGTTTTGCAAATAAACTTTGAGTTTGATTTGATAAAAAAAATTTATACACCTTTTTACTTATTTTCTAAATAGAATAAATTTGATTCGCCTTATTCGGGTTTAATAAATTTATTTTTCACCCTAGAAAATATGCAATGGCATGAATGCAACATGAAATAAATAAATTTGTTTTTCTCCTCTAATTAATTAACCATTCATATTTAGTTTCTAATTACTTTAAATAAATTTACGGAAAATTTAAATTAGGGTGTTACAATACACAATCATCACATCAACACACAAGCATCCAATAACAATCTTGCAAAGAAGACAAGGCTATAATTAGAAACAGTACACCAATAATAAGAAACAAGATGAAAAACTTTAAAACTAATTTACATCTTACTACAAACACACAGAACAAGATTAAAAGCTTTTAAAACTATCTCATGATAATAATTAAGTGTAACTTGCAATTCATATGCACGTTGGATATGATACATATCACATAGGGGTTATTTATAGGCGGAGGTGAAGTAGGGGCTATTCCAATGCCACATCATCAATCTACGTGATCTCCTTTCTTATTAAGAAAAGAGCAAAAAGATTACCAAGATATTATAGACATTATTTTCGATCTCTCCTACAACTACATACATATAAACATTCCTGCTCTCTTAACTCTACAATAATTATGTAATAATCCAATTATTTTTTTTATTGGGCAAGGTTTGGAAAAGTTTCATTCAAGAACACCGCAAAGATTGTAGAGCGCCTCTTGATCTAACTCAAATACATGTAAGTTCTCCCGCCACTTGATATATACACTTGTTAATACCAAAATTTGGCAAGTACTAGCTGAGACCATCAAAAGCCAATCATGGAGAATTAAAAGTAAAACAGCAGTCCAGGGTGTGCATAAAGATGTATGAGCATCATGCATTATGCATCTACTGGCTCCAAGGAGTTAATACATCTATTGTACATTACCAAGAGCAAACAAGGCTAGTACTGTTCAGATTACATGAAGAGAAGAGACCTGATCGCCAGAAGCAACATGAATTGATCTATGATGAGTATCACGTGCAAGACCAAGCGAGGCCAGTTAATCAAGAAGGATTGTATGAAAAAAGAAATATTTTATATTATTTGGCCAAGCCTACATACAAAAAGGAATTAAATAATTGAGATGGATATATGATGACATCAAGCCTTATACTAAGAAGATGAGGCCAGCATGTGCCTACGGTAATTAGAAAACAAAGTTGTTGTATCGAACAAGAGGTCCAGGTTGATCACGTATTTGAATTGGTCTTTTCACCGACGAGTCGGAGGAAGCTTCATTGACCAGGACCCTACATACGAAAAATTAGAGTCTATATATCTTAATATTTCTTTTTATATTTATATATATCTTGTTAGGCAAAAACTTTTATGACTCTTATTCGTCCAGTTTATAAATATAAACCCTCGACCATTGTAAACAAATCAATCAATATATAACTTTTTGGCATCACGCTAAAACCTAAGAGTAGGAGTATTGTAGTTATAGCGATCTCATCATTAACACAGTTCGGTGTTCGTTGGACGCAGACATCGATTTCTATCTAAACTCGGCGTCATCGGGTGGACGTTAAGCTAAGTATCACTCGGTAGATGCAGGCTAAATCTGGACAGAGGTTAGTTATCGACTCTATTAGATCAACAATCTAGTAGATTAATTAAGTTACTGATATTGTTTGTTTTAAATTATTTATTTATTCACAACAATATCATTGCCCATTCAAGATTGATAGATTAGTATCGAATTTTATTTAAGATCTATTATTTTATAAGCCTTTGAGTTAGCCGTGATCGAAACCGCTGATATGGGCTTGTATCAGCTAATGTGTCGATCTAGATTGTTACATGTTGTGCGTTCTAAGCTATTTGACTGGTTATAAATAAATTGAAGGTTAACGTAGATTTGAGTTGGTTTGATGCGTTATGGATGTATCTCCGGAACCCACTGCCGCTGGAATTAGATCAAGTTTGCTTTGATCTTAGATTACTTACAATTAGGACAAATAAGTTTGTTCGTGCTTTGTGGACCCCTTATCGGCTAAATAGGGTTCGTGCTTTGTGGACCCCTTATCGGCTAAATAGTCGATACAGTTATGCTTTCACCGGTAGCGTGCATGTATAGCTTGTCTTGTTATCGATTGATCTCTAATACTCGCTTTATATACTTAGAACACACCGTTATTAAGGTTGTCGTCCTCGGGATCCCCACTGTTAACGATGTTTTGAATATATTCAGCGAGTGTACGAGATTGGTTGATGCTTGATGGCTATACATGTATTTTACATACTAGTAGATTGGCGCGCGCATTCGCGCACGTGTAAGCAAATTCAGATTTTGTGCAGGGAGCAGTTTGTTTAGTATTGGTTACAGATCCAAATAGGAATCTTATTGTCACATAGTAACTTTTTATCTTTTATCAATCAATGCATAACCAAATAATAAGGACACAAGCATCAGGTAGGGTGCAAGAAGCATCAGATAGGGTGCAAGAACGGAAGCATTAACCACGTGGGAGAACAATACATATTGATGCAACTCTGAAATAAACAATGGATGAAGGGCAATGAAGCAATCATTGGTGGCCTCCATCAGCTGTCAGTGTAGAAAGGGAGTGTTCTGTTATAGAGCAGGAAGAGGGTCTGGCAGGACTATCACCACCATCCACTATAAACCATGTGGAGAGCATCGCCACTGGTGTGCAGCCACCATATTCTAAGCAAGTAAAAAAAAGGTATAATAAGCATTAGATACATTAAAATTGGAGCTTCATTTCAGCAAAAAAAATGGCAAGAGCAATGTGCCTCGTAATTCATGACAGTGAAAGTATTAATAATAATATGAAGCCATCTTGTGCAAGAATTATCATCAGGAACACAAAAATAAATAAACAATTATCTTAATAAGACTCCACCAGGTTGGTGAAGCAGCAGCCACCAGGCCGAACAATCCAAAGTGCTAGAAACTTTAGGAATCTCCTAAATTATAGCCATCAATCCTTTTTGTCAAAAAAGATTGTATTTTACATTTGATCTGAAATCTAATTGGTAGTATAGGATCCATATGTGTGCTAAGTAAGCTGGACTGCAGTTGATAACAATTTAGTGAAACTGTATCACAAGAATAATAATATTCTTTGGTGATGCATAAATTTGAAGCGTGAATTGAACAATAAATATTCATGATCCTATTCAGTTCTTATACAAACCAAATACATTTTTAAGTAGTAAGTAGATAAAGGAAAGGGATGGTGGATCCTTAAAAAGGCAAAATATTGTTCTCTTCTCCTTAATTGATAATGTGTAATACATGGTCGAACAAGATTCAGTTCTGTTGGTTACAGACAAGAGGTGCTAAGAACGCACTGAACTAACAGAGTATCTGGCACTACCAGTTTGAAAACTTGCGTCTAAAGATGAATCACTTCCATGTTAATTTGCAGAATAGAAAGCATAATGTTTACATTATCATTGCTGCAGTTCTATTATATCTGATAAAAAAATGAAGTAGTCCAAAAGACAAGGCATGGAGAGGAACTGTTAGCTAAAAATTTTGGATCTAGATTAAATTATGGAGCCAGACAGTACTCATGTACAGAGCTTGATATTCTGTAAACTTGGAAAAAAATCATGAGAAGAAAAGGAAATTGTCTCAATCGATCCATTTACGATGTGTTCAACCAACTGAACTGGGAATTTATTTTGAACCAATCATATGGGAACAAGAACATTATTTGTAAAACAAGCAGGGAAGATAGGTAAGAACAGCCATGAAGGCAAGTGTACATACACCAACCTCAAACACAGGTCCAAAAGGTAGCCAAAATTTACCTGAACAGCCAGCAATGACACTGTTGTGATAAGTTGTTGCTTAGTATCTGCAGAAAATTTCATGCCACAATTATAATCCTGCACCAAATAAATAAATACATTTCGTGAGCTTCCATATTTCTGTAAATATTTGCAAAAGGAATGTAAGGTGGTAATCCATGTTCATAGTTCTGTGGTGTAACTAAGCAATCAGAAGGCACTGAACTGGTAAGTATATTAGTAAGATTAAAATGTGAGGCCAATTGAATGCAACAGAAGAATTATGCAGTTCTATATGCACTGTATGCTATAGCATAACAGGAGATGTAACTTGGCCAAAATAAGGAAGGAATATATTGTTGACAACTTCGCTCAAACCCAAAACATACCGAATAAAGTGTTGCCCTGACCTCCCACAGCAATAATTATACGCATCCACCTAACCAATTACATTGTAGCTAACGTAGCTGTTCTCCCTTGTAGGGACAGAGCACCATTTCAGGAACACTTATTAGTTAATCAAATCAGCCTTTCCAGTGGTTTTGCTCATTCAATAAATAAACCCGGAAAATGGATGATGCTTGTTTGTAAAGAACCTTATAACACTGGTAGATGTTTACTGATTTGTAAACCTATTTAGGAGATGATAGGTTTTATACATAGCACCAGAGCAACATAGAGGACAGACCAACACATCACTGCCGAGTAGTATATATATATAGGAGTTAAAGAAATCATGCATACCTTGTACATTTCTAGCCTGAAGTCTGGATCTTTTGAATCTTATTATTACATGACATGTTCTTCTGTGTCAAGCTGCAGTAAAGCATACATGTTTTTATATCGATTATGTACTATGGCAAACCATAGAAGAATGGAATCAATTATGCACACAACTTAGATCAGCTAAATGACACACAAAAGGAGGACATTTCCATTTTGCTACTCCTAATTTGCACAGTACATATCTAACCAAAATATAATGTATGTCGTCATAGCAGATTTAGAAATAAGTAATGTGGAAACAATCGCGTAGCAAAGACGGAAAATAAGAAAAATGGTAAGTAAGAGTTTTTTTGAAAACAGAAACCAAAATAATGCATTTTCTGACAAACCGAAGCACAAAAACCCATGTCTAAAATGCAAACTTAACAAAAAAACAAATTCACAGGGCTAACATGACAAGAATAACTGGAAGTATTTATATTTTTTTGTGCATATGACCAAAGGAGCAAATCTTGGGCATTTTTTTTGGGAGTGCACTCCCGCTTCTTTGGTAAGTGACTTCTCAACTGAGACAATCTCCGATGAACCTGCAGCAAATTAGAGAATACTTAGACCATAATGTAAAACTCTTTTTCATAAGGAAGTGTGAGGTAAATTAATGGATGGAATGAAACTCGAAAAAATAGTTTTTAGCCTATAAGGCCAGTATTCAATTAATGGATGGAATGAAACTCGAAGAAATAGTTTTTAGCCTATAAGGCCAGTATTCATGATACTATAAGCAATGCTAAAGTATTTTGAAAATTCAGTCGCCACTGTCCCTGCACACAATCAATGAATCCAGTACTACTGAGAAGATGGATGAGATCCTGGAGGAACGAGGAGGCTGTGGCCATCATATGAAACAAAAAAACAAATTGCAATCAAGGTGTAGTAAGCAAGAGATACATTAAAAATGGAGCTTCACTTGAGACTGAACTGCTTGTATCGCATGATTTATGCAACTGTGACAGTTGTTATCATGAGGACACATTCAAAAATAGGCGCCTAAATCAGGCTGAATATAAATGAAATCATGTAAAACAGGCACATAAATCAGGCTGAATATAAATGAAATCATGTAAAACAGGCACATAAATCAGGCTGAATATAAATGAAATCATGTATTAACTCAAGCTTAAATAAATGGATGCATATTTGGCGGAGTTCTAGTAGTTTAGCAGCTGAGAAGCTAAAACATAGCCTATAAGCTGATGAAACACAATAGGAAAATTTTGGTATTTCTTTTTAATGTTTTCAGTAAACAAAAATAGAACTACTTTAGTTGTTTTCTTCCATAATCGAGACTTTTTTGTGGAAGCTACAGTTCTAGAGTGAGCACTTAATCTTCCCTTTTCCTTAGAAGCTAAAGCCTTTTTTCCCTAGATGCATCACTAAACGTTAAATGCGCAATTAAATAACAAAAATATGAAACATCACTGATTCAAATTTATCTGTTTTATGAAACACCACTGATTCAAATTTATCTGTTTATGAAGCTCAAGAAGGAAGAATGCAAGTACCTGCAAATTAACTTTCTGTATGCTATTCATCCAAGCAGTGAGGGCCAGTGCGCTTGAGGCCACCAAATTGATCCGATGAGAATCCATGCCAATCTGAATACCATCAACCCCATTGTTTTCGAAAGGAATGTGATTAAGCACAACATGTCCACACATTCAAAAACAGGCACATAAATCAGGCTAAATATAAATGAAATCATGTATTAACTTAGGCAAAACTAAATAGATGCATATTTGGCGGAGCCAAACTCCTAGAACCTTTTTAACACGGCCATCTTGGAGCCATATTTGCATAACCAAGGTCTATGCTGTTAGATATGAGCTTCATCAAAATAGAGAGAATGAGGGCAAGAGAGAGGAGAGATGGGAGGTTACCACGTCGTCCACGCAGGAACCGTTGCTATCACCGGCGACCATCTCAAGGGCACCGCCGCCAGGGCGAAGTCGGCACTGGGCAGGCATGATCTCCAATACGGGCACCTAGGGTTCACTGTAGCACTGCGTAAAGGAAGAAGAGATGAGGCAGGGTTATAGGGCATGCGTAAAGGAAGAAGAGACGAGGCAGGGTTATAGGGCAGTGACACTGTAGGCACTGGTTGTTAAGCCGCCGAGCCCCTCCCGCGCCGGTGCACCTCCCGCAGGGGCGGCGTCGCCTGGCAGCCGCCGCCGCCTCACGCACGCCACAGCATCAGGAGGGTTGGGGAGGGGAGAGGAGTGAAGGGGGAAACAGAGGGGAGAGTCCGGCGAGAGGAGGAAGACGAGCAGAAAAAGGAAGGGGAGGAGGAGGGCGGCGCCCGCCATCCCGCCCGGCGCCGTGGCCCCTGTGAACGCCGCTTCGGGAGAGATCGAGACGGAGAGGAAGAGGAGAGATACGACTGCTTTTTCTGGATGAGAAGTGGAAGCTGAGATATATATTTGGATATCTGGATTCTGAAGAGAAGCGGGGCGATGGGAACAAAAGCTAAAGGAAGCCGATTCAGACATAGAAGATAAGTGAAGCTGATTGAAGAGGAAAGCTGGAGCGGTAAATTCTGACCATATATTTTCGAATCCAACCGACGGTAGATTTCTGGACGACGTGGCCATGGCTCCTGGCGGAGGAGTAGGCCATCCTTGTTTGGGGTAATCTTGAAATACATTTGTCAATGCTTATCGACTAAACTGGATCGGCTAATTGAATCATCTCAATTACGTGCATATGAATTGGCCTTTTTATTTAGTCTTTATTTAATGTATGTCTCATGCTGCATAAGAGTTGACTCTCTAGACAATATGCTTTGATCATCAGCTATTTTAGAGCCACATATCTTGGAACTATCCGGGACAAACTAGCAATTTCCTTAATTTGTCATTTTTTTATTCTTTCTTGTCAATTGCAGGGTCAAATTGACTGGCACATATTTGCTCAGTCTTTACCTGGTCTAGCTTGTCTTTGAGGCTCAGTAAATCTTGAAGTTCACTTCATGATCCTATGGGCCTCCAAGTGTGTTGTGCACAGGTCACATTTTTATGTCAATAATACTTCAATTCAATTCACACACAGGATGACGAGAGTAACTATTTATCGTACAGTGGTGTTTACGGCAGGAAACAGATAACAACTTATGTGGATACTATGTTTGTGAGTTCATCATGACATACTCAATTAGAACTCCTAAAGAGATCCTCAAAGTACATAATATGTATATTTTTATTGTCTATTTTATTTATTACTATTGTTGATATAGATATAATTAATCCTACATATACATATATATATTAATACCCTTTTTCTTTAATTCAAATTGAAGACTGAATGGTTGAAGCAAAGAGTCATAACAAAAGATCACCTCAAAGTAATTCAAGACACAATAGCAGGATTTCTTTTCGAGAAGGTCATAAATATCAATGGCGAGTACCACTATGACAACTATTGCATTCAAACGCTGATGAACATTTGTGTATCCTATAATTTTTAGACAACATTGTTTCATATATATATATATATATAATCCTAAACGACATGCACATAACGCAATATTATCCGGTCAAGCTTGTAATTTTATGTGTATATATATATATTAGTAGCATGGATTACGTATTTAAAAACCAATTATAAACAAAAAATCAATGATTGATTTGAAAGGGAAAAAAAAGAACTTTTAGATCTGATTTATTGTACCAACCGAGACTAAAGAGTGGACCTTTACTCACGGTTTGTTATACCAATCGGGACTAAAGAATTCACATTTGGTCTCGGCTGGTTTAACTAACTAAGACTAAGGTTCATAGTCCCGGGACTAAACGTTGGACCTTTTCTCTCGGAAAGCTGGGTCCGGCTCCATAACCGACCCTTACCAACCGTGACAAAAAAAAGTGTTCCTATACTAGTTTTAATAAACAAGTTTAAAGCCTTTTTCCATTTTTGCATGTTTTACATGGGCCATTTGAAACAATCTTAATAAAATGGTTATTAAAGTGCTTTCCCCAACAAGCCAACTGACATAGTTTTCCAATCCTATGACATTTGTACAGAAATGGCGCCCCTATTCAAAACATAAGAGCAAAGAACTTTGGATCAGCTGATGGAGCAGCTGGTGAAGTGGCGCCATGACTTAGTTCTCCTGAAGAGCAGTTTTTCAGGTATATTTGGAGAAATCTGAACCTGCCTAGCGGACTTGTAATAGGTTTATAGGATAGCTTCTTTGTTTTCCACTTTTGCTTTCTGTGTGAGCTAGTAACCTCAGCTTTTACTTTGTCAACCTTTAATTGCTTTCAATATATATAAGCAGAGGCATCTTGTATCAAAAAATAAACTAAAAAAAAAAATCTCCTTTCACCCACGCGTGGGCGAGGCAGATTGGCGCCCAGCTTGGCCATTTTAATGCAGCTAGCTACTACTTATCTCTCAGCACCACAGAACTAGCTATCACACGTCTCCACCCCACACGCTCTATCATCAAGTCCGCAGCATCCCGATCCCGACGAACAACTGCCAGGTGCTGGTGGCATAGGCATATGGACCCAAAATATCCATATCCCTCCGCCGAGGCCAAGATATTTCCCGGGCCAGGCCGATCGACGCGTATACCCTCCCCGGTCTCCGATGATGCATGCATTGCCATTGTGAATTTGTCCTTTCTGACTCTCGTGGCGTGACTCGTCGGCTCGTCGTCGCTGCATGCTATGGCCATGGTCACCACTTCGCCGGCGACTCTACAGCCATCGTCATCATGCAGGCACGCGAGCCGCGGCGCGGCGCGGTGCTGCCCTGCTCCTCTGCTTTCGTGGAAGAGGAGAAGCTGCGGCCAGCGGGTGACGACGACGAGGGCCACGGCGAGCTCCCGTGGGCAGCCCGTCGGCGTCGCGGGTGTGGCCAGGGGAGAAGAGGGCGACAGCATCCGGCGGCTGCAGAATGGGCCGGACGTGCGTGGTGTCGCGCTAGAGGGCGAGAAAGGCCGTGCCGTGGACCTGACGCCGCTGGCCGTCGAGGCCATCGCCGAGAGCTTCGGGGAGTGGCTGCGGGAGGAGCTCCGGCTCCGGGGCGAGGAGCCCCAGCAGCAGCTGCGGGTGTGCGTCGGCCGCGACCCGCGGCTGTCGGGGCCGCGGCTCGGCGCGGCGCTCTTCGCGGGGCTCGCCAGAGCCGGCTGCTCCGTCTTCGACGTGGGGCTTGCCACCACGCCGGCCTGCTTCATGAGCACCATACTGCCACGCTTCAACTATGACGCCTCGATTATGGTAATAAAGTGAGCACGCTTTACGTTTGTGTCGTGTTGTGCGTGCCATGCTCAGAAATGCATTACCGTACCGTTTCATAAAAAAATGCACGCAGATGACGGCGTCACACCTCCCCTACACCCGCAACGGCCTCAAGTTCTTCACGAAGCGCGGCGGGCTCACCTCGGGCGACGTCGGGACCATCTGCGACCGCGCGGCGCAAAAGTACGTGGCGCGGAACATGGGCCTTGTCGTCAGCAGCGGTAGCGACACTGGCACGCCGCCGGTGGTGATGCGCGTGGACCTGATGAGTGCCTACGCGCAGCACCTCCGCGACATCATCAAGCAGCGCGTGGCGCACCCGACGCACTACGACACCCCGCTAAGGGGCTTCAGGGTGGTGGTGAACGCCGGCAACGGCTGCGGCGGCTTCTTCGCGTGGGACGTGCTGGAGAAGCTGGGCGCCGACACCACGGGCAGCCTCCACCTGGAGCCCGACGGCCGGTTCCCCAACCACATGCCCAACCCGGAGGACGCCACGGCCATGGCGCTCACCCGCGGCGCCGTGCTGGCGCAGGACGCGGACCTGGGCGTCGTCTTCGACACGGACGTGGACCGCAGCGGCGTGGTCGACGGCGCGGGGGGAGGCGCGGCCATCAACGGCGACCGCCTCATCGCGCTCATGTCGGCCATCGTGCTGGCCGAGCACCCGGGCACCATGGTCGTCACGGACGCGCGCGCCAGCGACGGGCTCACCGGGTTCATCGAGTCCAGGGGAGGCCGCCACTGCCTGTACCGCGTCGGCTACCGCAACGTCATCGACAAGGGCGTGCAGCTCAACGCCGACGGCGTGGAGACGCACCTCATGATGGAGACCACCGGGCACGGCGCGCTCAAGGAGAACTACTTCCTCGACGACGGCGCCTACATGGTGGTCAAGATCATCATCGAGATGGTGCGGATGAAGCTGGCAGGGGTGGACGGAGGGGTAGGGAGCCTCATCGCGGACCTGCAGGAGCCTGCCGAGTCCGTGCTCCTCAGGATGGACGTCTTGGGCGAGCCCAAGCATGCCAAACAAAGGGCTACACAGGCAGTGGAGGCTTTCAAGAAATACATCCAGGTATATTTTATTACTACCTTCATTTATATAAGTTTTTGCACGAATTAATTTCACTATAAGTTAATATTATTCTGGTAGTCGTTCCATGGAGTAGAATATTAATGAATATATATCTGAATATTAAGGAGGACAAACTTTCGGGTTGGGTGCTTGACGATTGCGGGGATTGCTCAGTTGCCGAGGGATGCCTTGTGGACACAAATGATCGTCCCATCGATGTTGATGCATACATGTACAGGTATCATCTACATGCATGTTTCCATTTATAAATTATGAGATTTGCTATATTTCAGACGTTTGAAATATAATATCTTTTCAGACGACGACAACCTTCAGATCTTCATCCAATGGTCCGGATCTATTAACATAAATCATAATAAATAAATAATAATTTTCTTTTTCTATTGAAGGACAAAGACAAAAATATTTAGACGTCTGAAATATATAGGAAATGTGATAAATTATACTTAAGCCTCTTTTTCTCTCTCCAAACAACCTCATTTATTAATTTGCCACTACTCACCAGTAGCGTCGTCGCAAATGACAGCACAAGTTGTGTTTCCGCAAACCTTACTCCGTACTTACTAATCAGTTCCACTGACCACAACAAAGCTAGTCAGGGTTTAAACAGATACTATATCATTCATTCACGTCAAGTCGTCCATGCATAGAGTATATCCAGATGCATGCTTACCATCTTGTGAAAGCAGGGCAAAACTTTACGACGAGAATCAGAGGGCACTAGGCATGGTCCACCTTCGTCAAAGTGTGCATAATCCCAATATAGCACTAAACATGCAATCCTATGTTCCTGGTGGTTGCAAATCCATGGCAAAGGATCTTCATGAGAGGTACATAGACATGACACTGAGAATATCCTAATTTTCTCACTTTCACTTTATGAAATTATTAATTTTATGCCTCTTGATGATTCTAGGTTTTTGCTGGCAAGTGGACTGAATGAGTTTGTTGACATAAGCGAAGTAGAGAAATTTGTCGAGTAGTTCTTATGCTTATATATACGATCTTAGATTTATCCATATACACAACAGTTAAGATAGGAGTTCACTACTGTTGCGAGAGTACATCCATTACATTATTCTCGTATCCCATCCATGGTGAACCTTTTAGCAAATGTAAATAGCAGTATTTTTTACACTATCATATATCATGATTTTAGCGAAATATTCGCATCTATGTACCATGTTCCTCCTTCGATCCCGATTGGTTGCACTACTGCACAAAGCTTAACCGCAGCGGGCGTTTTGGCTTTACCGCAGCGGGCAACAGCGTCCGCTGCGGTGCTAAGGCCACGGTTAATCATGGTCATTACCGCAGCGGGCGCTGTTGCCCGCTGTGGTAAAAGCCTTAACCGCAGCGGGCAACATAAATAGCCCGCTGCGGTTAATAGCATTATTAACCGCAGCGGGCGACCTAAAGCGCCCGCTGCGGTAAATTATTAACCGCAGCGGTCGATTTATGTTGCCCACTGCGGTAGTTGTGTTTAACCGTAGCGGGCTTCTTATGTTGCCTGCCACGGTTATTAATTTTGGATAAAAAATAAATAATGCAGTCAGCAGAAACAACAGGATATGAATTCAAATCAATTGCAGTTTTCAAATAATTCCAGAATTCCAGATTTCTAACAGAGATATATATATATGCACATATAAACCATCTGGACATAACATACAAAGTCACTTAGTTGTTTGTTGTCATCATATACACATTGACTTAGTTGATTTCAAATTCAAATTACAATTCATAGTTCAACTTGATGAGCGTAATCTCTCGGACGAAGCATTGTGTTCCATTTGCGGAGCTTCTCGTATTGGGGTAGCAACGCCAGCTCGGATTCGTTATCGAAGAACGTTTCTCCTTCGAGAATGCATTTCTCCATTACAAACTTGCATATGTCTGCCTTGACTTGTTTAAAGCACATCCTGCGGCTCTGCTGCTCACTCCAATACTTGACACCTTCCTTGAGCTTCTTCCAGCTATTGGTGTACTCCTTGCTTTCCCTTAGAAACTCGCATGTGTACAAGCCACATGTCTTCGATCCTAGTGGCTGTTTGGATCACTGCACAATTGATTACTCAAGCATTAGAACCCATATATATGTATTAAGACATGAATTGAACCTTTGAAATACGTACCGGGAAATCTCGTCGGATTTTGAGGTGGTACCTATGCTTGTCCTTGAACTTTTGAGTTCTTTGGTCCCAAAATCCGGGCACCTTTTGGTATTCCTTATAAACATTGTACGAAATATAATAGTTTTAACCACCATTTAAAAACGTATGGTAACCATAACTGATGAAAAAGCTGGATGACTTACTTTTTCAGACAATCTTCGAATGCCTTGTACCCTTGCTTGTTTGGTACGCTCAAGGAGTCAAACACACAGGCCCTGCCATCTTGAGGGGTATATGATAAAAGCGACCCAGTGGCCACCCACGAGGCCCTGGCTGCAACATTGCAACAAAATAGAGTTTATGACGGCGAGAAGGCATGATATGCTAGCGACTTAGGTGTACGTACATGTATTTGACTTACCCAAAGTGATAGGCAGCCATTATACACTCTGGCCCATCCGGCTTGATCTTCTTCATGCATTCTAGTATGTAATTTTTCAACTTAATCTTCTCGGCTTTCATATTTTCTTCATACTTCTTCTCTCGCTGTCGAACTGTCATTTCTGGATCAATGATCTTGAAACCCTTGATGACTCTTTCAACAATATGTGCAGGAGAGAGGTAGAGTACAGGACGTGTCTTTTTATTATTTACAGTGACTGTCATGCTGCACGGACAAGTCATCGTGACATAATAAGTATAGAACTATGGAAAATACGAATATAGTGATCTGTGGAAGTTGCATTCATCGCTTACAGTGTGAATAGGGTGATTTGAACGATGTCCAGGTCTTCTTCCCGCATCAGGTTGTACATGTTGCTAAAGTCGACGGGTAGGTGCATTTCGTTACCAGCGGGCAAGTGGAAGTACTCCGGGGGAATCTTGACGTTAAAACTTGACATCCCGGCTTTTGCAGCTTCCATGTATCATAGATGGAACCTCCTTGTATCCCACTTTTCCTCGTCGATGAGCTGGGCCTTGGGACTTCCCGCACACATAGTGGCCAGGGCAGTCTTCGGCCTCATCAAATAGTTGACGGGTAGTTTCAGGTCTGGCAAACGATGGATAGGAATGCTAGTAGCATATATACTATGGACGTGGTATTATGCTCAATGTTACCATACCTTTCGAACGTGAGCGTGTACGGGAGCTTGTCGGTGGACATTCTTGGATTCTTGGTGGGCGGGGGAGGACATTGGCTTGTGGTTGATGGGGAGGTGTCTGCGTCCCTGTTGCCTCCCCCGTCGTGCCTCCCTGTTGCTCGTTCGTGCTTGGCTAGCTTGTCGTTGTCGTGTTGTCGCCCTTACCGGCCTCTGAGCTTCTTGCCTCATTGACCGGGCCGATCGGTGGACTGTTTGGAGGCGGGGGAGACACAGTGCCCATGTCAGTGCCCTTTTCCTTTTCCCCGCCATCACCTTCTACCTTTTCCTTGTCCCCGCCTTCGCTACCGCCTCCTCCTTTGTCCTTTCCATTGCCCTTGTCCCCGCCCTTTTCTTCGTCATCATCGCTGTCGTGATCTAGATCTTCCGGAGGACAAGATCCGGCGGCTGATGGTTGTGATGCTAGTGTCAGCGTTGGAGTTGGCGTCCGAGCAATGATCTCGATGTCCTCGCGGTTCCATAGAACTTCCAATCCAAGTGCCTGCCCTAGGTGTTTGGCCGGTTGTAGGTTGGGATGGTCCAATTCAAAATGTTTCTGGTCGAGAACGTGTCATAACGGGCTCACGACCACATAGTCTTTAGGGATGTGTTCTTTGTTGAAGTCGTGGATATCGTGGGGTGTAAGTGTGCATCCCTCGGCCATGCACATCTTCTTGGACCTTCCGAACGGGATGAGGAGTTGGACGTGTTGGTTTTCCTAGAAGTCCTCGTTCGAGACCCTTGGGCGATCCTCGTTCATCGGCAGTAAGGCTTTCTTTTCCTTTGCTTGAGGATTGGACAGGTCATGGTGATCAAACATCTTCGACCTCATCGCGACCATCTCTGGGTCGTTACTCGTGAAGGCTTCCTTTATTGAGATTTTGATCATTTCAGCCACGCCTTCATTGAAGCCTACCTTTGTCTGGACTTGTATGTGGCCGCGTCGGATTGCCACGACTCAACCGACTTCCAGCTCATCTTCGACCCGACATCACGAACGCGGTCGCAGTGCTCGGGGGTTCCCAGGACCTCGGTGAGCAAGTCGTGGCCCCGGGGGACCACGATGCTATCCTTAAGCTTTGCTTTCTCCATCAAAGTCTTCTCGACGTCCTCGAGGTGGGGCTCGTTAAACTTGGTCGCCCCGGGCTTCAGCCTCTTTGGAATGCGGGCCCTCATGTAGTCCTTTGCCCTTGGGTCGATGCCCTCATACGGATCTAGAACCCCGGCAGCCTGTCTTGCTTGTTCTTCTTGCTGCCACTTGGTCCTCTGACCAGCAAAGCCAGTCATGACCAAGTGGTGAGAATTCTTGTTCCTCTTCGCGAGCTCACTGAACTTAGCGCTCTTTTCCTCTGCTTCTTGCGTCGTTCTCATTTCGCAGAAAGCGTCGCACATGTGTGCCTTGACCATATTGTACTTCAGCAGTGGCGACTTCCCCTTCTTCAAGTAATTTCTGGTCAGCATGGACCCGAAGTTGCGAAGCGTAGTCGACGCCACATGCAAAGCCCACTCCTGGCACTTCTCCATGTCAGCTGAGGGTGGATATCTGAATCTCCTTGTCACCTCACCCCCATACATTGTTTTTTATGTCAGCAGGGACGTCGTGCTAGTTGGGCCAAGTGATCTCCAACTTCTCCTTGGTTATACACGCCACTTGATTGCTGAACTTGCCAATGACTGTATCTAGAGCTATTGGGTTTCCCTCTGGCCCCACCGCATAGATGACATGCACCTCGTTTGCTTTGTCCAACTTGTGCCTCCCGTGTTGTCCCCTCACCCTCTTCTGGCCCTTAGATTTGGACGAAGAGGTTGCCGTAGAGGGAGTGGGGGCTTCTTCCTCCCTGACCACGTCTTCGTCCCTGAACTCGAGCTGACGAGGCACAATCGGCAGCTGTTGACAAGAGTCTCTTTCCTTTAGTTTTTCGCTAATGACGGACAACGCATCATTGTACATGTTAGAAAGCCAACGCGTTGCGTAAACCTCGAGGTCGTGACTATGTGCTTCATCCGCCCCCGGTTCATGCGTCGGATAGTTGTCCACCTCTGTACGCTGCTTCTTCGGCGGTGGAGTCACGGACGCCCCACTCATCAAGCTGGTTGACGAGGAGCTAGGGGTAGGGTCCCTCCATTCGTTTGTTTTGTCTTCTGCCATTTCAGTTCTACATATACACAGACGCGTATATAATATGATCAGTTCAAAGCTTTTGAATAAAAAATGACACGTATAAGTTTTTGGCTCAGATTTGCCCCTAGGTCAACACGTCACTGCTAAACTGGTTACTTGTAAAATACAAGCCATCCTAGTCTAGCAGCTGACTCAGCATAGAAAGTAGGGGCAATTGATCATCATCGTCGTTGCCTCAACATAGATAGAAGGGGTCACATCATCACATTTGCCACTACCTCAGCTTACAAGTTCGAAAAATCATCAATGCAAATGCCATAGTAGGGAGTAGGGAGAGTAGTAACAGAGAGTAGTAGTAGGGAGAGGAGTATAAAGAGAGGAGTAGGGATAGTAGTAACAGAGGACTAGTAGGGAGAGTTGTATAGAGAGTAGTATAGAGAGGACTAGTACAGAGACTAGGTACAGAGTAGGGAGAGTAGTAGTACAGTAGTATAGAGTAGTAACAGAGAGGAGTAGTAGGGAGAGGAGTATAGAGAGGAGTAGGGGGAGTAGTAACAAAGAGGAGTAGTACAGTAGTATAGAGTAGTAATGAAGCACTAGTACAAAGTAGTAGTAGAGAGTAGGGCATTTGCATAGTGTAAAAAAAACATCACAGGACATCATAGGCCGCAAATAAAAAAGCATCAGATGGCATCATAGGTAGTGGCATTTGCATAGTAGGGTAAAAAGGCATCAAAGTGCATCATAGGCAGCAAATAAACTCTGAATTAAAGCATCACGAGACATAAGATAGGTTCCATCTGAAATCACGAGACATAAGATAGAGTATATTATGCATAAGAGTAGGTAGCAGAGTATATATCAGGTTTACAATGTAATCAATAAATACAGGAAAAGCAAATGCGTAGAATACTAAAACTGCACATGGTCAGCAACAGCATGGCAACAGTATGGTTCCATGGTTACTAAAACTGCATAAGTAGTGGAGAAGTAGTAGAGAAGCACAACTAGAAGAAGTACAACTAGGCTAGTTAGTAGAAAACAGTAGTAACCAGTAGTAAGTAGACAGTAGTAACCAGTAGTAAGTAGCAAGTAGACAGAAGATCAGTAGATAGGAGTACTAGCAATAGAGAAGTAGTAGAGAAGTAGTAAGTAGCAGTAGTAAGTAGGAAGTAGTAGATAAAGCTAAGTAGTAGAGAAGTAGTAGATAAAGGTAAGTAGCAGTAGCAATAGTAGTAGTAAGTAGTAGAGAAGTAGTAAGTAGCAGTAATAGTTAGCAGTAGTAAGTAGTAAGCAGCAGTAGTAGATAGAGGTGTAGTAGACAGTAGATGGCATTAGAAAAAATTCAGAAGTAGATAGAGGATTAATTTTCTGCAGCACTGGGTATTCCCAAATGATAGAAACCATGACTAAACCAATAAGTAATAAGGATAGAGCATATCAAATTAAAGCATATGGACTAAAAAGCATATGAGTAGGCAAAGATCAGAAACATAATCTTGACTGAAACATACAAGAACATTGGACTAATATAACTAAAACACTGGACTGAAACATAGTTTCAGAAACATAACCGATCATACACAAAGCAAAGTCTTGATTCAAACATAACTGAATATAAGAACACAGGACTAATATAACTGAAACACTAGACTGAAACTGAGTAATGGATCAAGTTAATTTAACCATCAGTGAGCATCAGGGGCATAACAAACTGAGTAATGCATCAGGGACATAACAAACTGAGTAATGCATCAGGTGCATAACAAACTGAGTAAAGGATCAAGTTAATTTAACCATCAGTGAGCATCAGGGGCATAACAAACTGAGTAATGCATCAAGGGCATAACAAACTGAGTAAAGGATCAAGTTAATTTAACCATCAGTACAGGGAGAGAGGAGTATAGGGAGAGCACAAACTAATAATTAAGAAATGAATAACCCAAAGCATAACTAAATAATCATATACAGGGAGAGAGTAGTGACTAATAATTAAGAAATGAATAACCCAAAGCAGTGACTAATAATTAAGATAACACAAAAGATCCCGAACATAAATGTAGGTAGATGTTTACCATGCCAAAATAATGAAACAACACATACTGTAGTCATATCAGAGAAGTTAATAAGGACAGAGCATATCAGATTATGCCAAAATAATGAGATTGCATCATATGGACTGAACATATGAGACTAAAAAGTATATGAGATTTCATCATATCAAATTGCATCATATGGACTGAACATTTGGTAAACCATATGCGTGATGAACTCTCCATCAGTGGACGCCAACTCAATCGAAGCTTATGGAACGAGAAAGGGGGTCTTGGCGGGGGTCCAGGCGAGAGGTTGGAGCGAGCAAGGAAGAGAACGAGTACCCGGTGGTGGCGGAGGTCGGAGCTAGGGTTCCCGGCGGGGGTCGAGGTCGAAGCTAGGGTTCCCGGTTCTGGCTTCGGCGGCGTTGCATCTCTCCGGCTCTGACTTCGGCGTTGTGGTCAAGGTCTCATGGCTCCGGTGTGGTTGTGGCGTGCTCGACGCGTGGCTCCGGCTCCGGCTCCGGCGGCGCTAGGGCACCAGCAGGAGAGGCGTCGCTAGGGCTTCGGTGGCATGGCTCCGACGATGTGGAAGAAGGTGGCGGCAATGTGGAGGAAGGCGACGGCTAGGTCATGGGGGTGGAGGACGGCGGTGCGCGCAGGAGATTTGGTCAGTCATTCGGGGTCGGCGCGGGAGAAGAGGACGACTTGCCCACTTTGGCCGGGGGGCTTTGTATATATAGGGTAGCAATAACCGCAGCGGGCATCTTAAGGGTCCGCTGCGGTAAATATTAACCACAGCGGGCATCTTATGTTGCCCGCTGCGGTTAATACTTGTAGAGTTTAAGTTAATTTAATAATAATATAATAACAAATATTACTAAATTGCAAAACTTATTAATAATATTGGTTCACTTATTGCAGAACAAATATTTTACTTTTTGATAATTATTTCCAGAGCAATTATTGCAGAACAATTATTTCCAGGCTCACTATTTTATTACAAAACTTGTCTCCAATACTATTACATAACTTGTCCACTACATTATTACATAGACGTGTGGCATATGTACATCCTATTTTGGTGCTGGCGCTTTCACGGACCGCTTCTCACCATCGGGACGGGCCCAGGGCTTCATACCGCTCTTGTTGCAACGGTCCTCGATGGCCTTGATCTTCTTTGCAAAATCAGTAAAAAGTTGGAGCTCTGCATAGTTGTTGTATTGTTCTCGGCTTTGGACCCCCATCAGCTCCAACAATCCGCTGCTTTCCTGACACGACCACATGCCTCTTTGGTTCCTCCGGATAGATATAGTAGGCCACTTGTGTGACATTGGTTGCAAGTACCCTTTGGTCATCTTTGTACCTGATACATTTGAGGTTCACGGTGGTTAGCCCGAAACTGTCGACCGCAACCGCTTTGGGGTTTACCCAGTGGCACCGGAAGACGGTTACGCATACGTCCTTGCCTTAGTCAAGTTCTCATATTTCTTCGATCTGGCCATAGTATTGCGTCCTCGTGTTTGTGGCCTCGTCGACGCCCTCATATCAAACACCGCAGTTCTGTGTCGCGCTCTTCTTGTCCTTCTCTTTCGTGTGGAACTTGTACCCCTTCACATTGTACCCTTGCCACGTTGTGATTTGGCTTGACGGGCCTTGCAGAAGCTTCTGCACGGTCTCCGTATCTTCATCATCAGGGCATCTTTCTAGGGGTACGTGTTGCTCTTTGAGCCAATCTATGAAACTGTTCATGTGCTCATTCTGGACCCATGCCTCTGTGTGTTGTCCGTCATTAGCGACGCGGATCTCTTCTATGTGCCTCTCGACATATTTCTCCATGCTCACCAACTGATGAAGGATGTTGTAATGAGCTTGTTCAATCTCCTTGTATGGTATATCTGTGTGAACTTTTCGGCCCGTGCACCCCATGCCCGTGGTTCTGCCCTCATGCTGATGGACAGGCAACCCAATCGCCCTCCCATATTTTATGTACCTCATACACCAGTTCACTTCCTCTTCGGTTGTGTACGCCTCGATCATAGAGCCCTCCGGGTGAGCACGGTTATGAACATATCTGTTGAGGGTGGACATGAACCGCTCGTACGTCCACATCTCGTGTAGGTACACGGGGCCTAGTTGCTCGATCTGATCCACCATGTGCATCATCAGGTATACCATAATATCAAAATATGATGGGGGAAAGCACATCTCAAGCTGGCAAAGGGTCTCTGCGATGAAGTCCTTAAGGGCAGGGAGGTCAGCCTTACTGATGACCTTCTGCGTGATGCGGTTAAAGAAGTATGATATTCGAGTGACCACCATCTTCACGTACTCTGGACTGATAACCCTTATCACAATTGGAAGGAACACCGTCAACATGATGTGGCAGTCATGTGCGTTGTAGCTAGTCAATGTGAGGTCTTTCAAGGAGACGAGGCTCTTAATGTTGGAAGAGAAACCGGTCGGCACCTTGATACCCCTAAGAAGGTTGAGCATAGCAGTCTTCTCGCCATGCCTTAGGTTGTAGACCGCACCTGGAAGATCGACTTTACCATTATGAGGTGACCCAGGGTGAAGGACCTGCCTGATGCCCTGGTTGAGAAGATCCGTCCATGACTTCAGACCATTCTTCGTCTTTCCCGGGATGTCCAACAGGACACCAATCGTGCTATCAAAGACGTTCTTCTCGAGATGCATACAATCAATGGCATGGGGTGTTTTCAGTGTCTTCCAATATGACAGGTACTCGAAGAAAATTGACCTCTTCTTGAAAGGAACAGAGGGGACCTGCGACCCTTCCTCCGTCGTGTCTCGCTTTTGCTTCCTCGTTTGTTTTGTCCCCTCATCTGGTGGCTTCTTCTTCTTCCCAAACTCGATCTGATCAATATCCTTCACCATCTCATATACCTTTGGCCCCCAACTAGTCTGCGCCGGTGGTTCACCCTGTGGCTCACCCTGATCATCGAACAATTGATTCATGACACTTCTTCTATATTTGTGTCTTTTCGGAAGGAACCGCCTGTGCCTCATGTAGACCATCTTGTTCGATCCCTTGAGGTAAGTGTAGCATGTCTCGTCGATGCACATTACACAGCCGGTCTTCCCTTTGATCTGCCCCGACAGTGAGAAGAGGTCGGGGTAGTCGGTGATGGTGACAAAGATGATGGCTTTTAGGTTGAACTTCTCCTTGAGGGACGCATCCACCATCTCGACCCCAACATCAAATAGCTCCTTCATTTCCTCCATTACCGGCTCGAGGAAAACATCGATATCGTTGCCGGGCTGCTTCGGTCCCGAGATAAGCATGGTCAACAGAAGATACCTGCGCCTCTGACACAGATGGGGAGCTAGGTTGTAGATGGTCAGTACGACCGGCCAGGTGCTGTGGGAGCTGCTCAGCTCGCCGAACGGATTCATCCCATCGGTGCTCAGCGCGAACCGAACGTTCCTGGGATCTTTGCCAAATTGCAGGTAGGCCTTGTCGAAATCTTTCCACTGCTGGCCATCGGAGGGGTGCCGCAGCATGCCATCGTCCTTCAAGCGGTCAGCTGATGCATGCCAGGACATGAGCTTCGCGTCCTCTGGGTTCCCAAATAGCGCACGGAGGCGGTCGATCACTGGCATGTACCACACTGACAGTTCGGACTTCTCCTCAACGTGTAACCCTCTTCTTCCTTTTACTGCTGATGAGCCGAGATGCGATTGGCTGCAACACTGCTCTTCTTGACACCCTTCTTATTCTTCCTCTGACCACCTCGCAAGGACTCATCGTCATCTGCATCCACGCGACAGCCAACATTTCTCTTGTAGCGACTGGCGCCACAGTGCAGACAGCTCGTCAAATTCTCATACTTTGTGCCCCGATAGAGGATGCAGTGGTTAGGGCAGGCATCGAACTTTCTAAGCTTCATCACCACTGGTCGGATAAGCTTCTTCGCCCGATACGTATTTGCTGGAATCTTGTTACTCGTCGGGAATGTTTTAGCAAGGTAACCTAACAGCTCATCAAAGCTACTGTCTGACCACCCATGTCGAGCCTTCATCATCAACATGTGGAGGTTGAAATGGAGCACCGTGCAATCCTTCAGACATTCCTCGCCGTCCTTATATAAAGGATCAACTAACGCCTGCTTCATCTCACTGAAATTTTCCAGCCACTTCGGGGAGCCATACACGACGTCGTCTTCGTCGATGTGGTTGAGTAAATCCTGAAATAGCTGCACATCCGTAGGGTCCTGCACCGTAGCGTCCTCAACATCTCCACCACCATCATCTGTCATATCCTAGAGTACATCCTCCACAACGATGTGGTCATGGGCACTACTGTCACTGAAGGCGGGCGCTACTGTTGCTGATGAGACGTGCGCTACAGGATCTTGGTTCACCATCGTCGTCGACGCTGAGTGTAACAGACTCGCCCAATAATGTGGTCCACCTACACTTGTCATTTGTCCAACGACCTTTGACCGCTATGTAAGTGTGCCACAAGACTGGATTAATCTGTTGGATACGTTCGATGTATCCATGGGTCACAGGAATCATCCAAGTGGAACCATTACAGCAATATACATTTCATACAACATACCAGATCGGAGAGTTCAGCGGAAGTCTTACATAAACATAATATTACAACCAGTGTTCATTATTACAACATAGGTGAAAGGAGTTCAAGTTGCGAAAGTACTAAGTGCTGGATAAAAGTTTGGCAACATAACCAAATTAGTAGGCCGTGCCCAAGGGCACATCACTGAACATCCTCAGCGGGGATTATTGTCATGCAACAAGGAGCAAAACATACTTGATCCAAAGGTTCACCTGCAACAAGGGATCATAGAACCCTGAGTACGGGAGTACTCAACAAGACTTACCCGACTAATAAATTGGGGAGAAGACTCAGGGATGCAGGCTGAGGGGAAGTCAAGGTAAGGCTTTAGCAAGAATCCAAAAATTTTCTTTTGCATAAAAGCTCCTACTACTAAGTAGTTATGTCCTTCCATAATTCTAATATTAGCTGAACAATTAAATGAATATCTCATAATCAATCCATTAATCCTCCAATGTTTCATCATTAAACTACGCTGAGGGGGCGAGGACAAGTCTCCTTTTCTCGTGGAGCAAACGACGATTCGAACTGCTTGATCTACCTAGCTGGGGCTTCCTTATCACACGACATATGCGAGAACGAACTCGCATATATCAACCGTCCCGTAGATCCGCTCAAACCGGACCGGAGCCGCGCCACCCGGGAGTACAGTACACCACCGCCCTACAACGGCCTTGCTGAGTCCGTCCAACAGGGGACCGTGCAGGGTGGGTACACGCTACTCCCGCCATCTCTCCACTCCCAGTGCGCGGGTGCGCCGTTCCAGTAAGGGCATAGCCACAGTAGGGCTTACCGTAGCATGTGACCAGTACTAACAAATAGTTCTCGATCCAACGGGCCAACAGCGGACGGGTCCTAAGCGACACAGGCGGAAACACTACACCAGGACTCCTTTCCTGTGCAAGTTACCCGCCCGGTCTTAGTTTAATTAAACCATCCCAACCGGGGAAAGGGTTCCCAACAATAGCATCTCTCTTTTCAAAACCTACTCTAATGAGCAAGGCTAAGCAATCTAAGCATTTGTAAATAACCCAGTGACAAGGATAGTATAAGGAATAATCAAGGTAGTCAATGCATCAAGTAGGTATCATTCAACTCCTAGACTTAATGCACAAATTTTATCAACAAGTATATTATTTGAAAATTGCAAGGTAGGGGCAAATGCACCAGGGCTTGCCTTGGGGTTCTTCTTCCGGCTCGCTGCCACAAATATCAAATCCCACTTCGTAAAAGATCGGTGCTTCGCGGGCGGCGCTTTCCAATTGCTCCTTGATACCCTCGGTTTCTAAACGTAATATACGAGCGAACATAAATAAGATGCATGTGATGCGAATATGAATGAATGCTCATGATGCTGAACAACTGCAAGTAGAAGAGTACAGCAGCAAACAATAATTATAAATGAATATTAAATTGAGATCACAATTGGAACAAAATTTTGCATAAGTGATGACCCGAACAGATTTTATATACCAACCTGTTTTAACCATAACTAGAGCTACCGAATAGCTATTCAGGTGATTCAGGACAATCTGGAAAGCTTAACTAATTCTCTACAACTTTTCTACAATACATAAAAGCTGATTCCAGGGTCATATGGACCAAACAATACATTTGGTTGAATCTGTCCAGATCCTGGACAGATTCAGATACCTCTGTCCCACAGACCATATCTGGAGCTTAGAAACATCAACATAAGTGATCTAGACCATTCTGGAAAGCTTATGAAATCTTCTATAACTTTCTTATAACTCGCCAGATCAGATTTACAAGTTAAATACCTCAAATAGTTCAGTTTATACAAACTGTCCAGATTCTGGACAGCACTGCATACCCAGATTGCAAAGAACATAACTCCCAGTATATTTATCCAACAATTATGAAATTTTAGGAACAGCTAGATCTACAAAAGTACTACGACTTTGCTATACAACATTTTGACAGAAAACCACATTATCATGGTGTTATCATATTTCCAACAGAACTGACTCTAGAACTTTGATAGAAGCATAGCAAAGGCTAAACTTCATGTCAAAGGCATGATCACAAGGTCAAGTCCTTAATCACAACATAGACATTCAGTAGAAACCCATCCAGATTACAAATGGACCATCCCACTACATGATTTCATTTAAGAATTATATATTTTGTAATATAATACTTGTTAGTTCAGCAACCACTCATTAGGTTAATCCCTAAACAAGGTGTCAACAAAAGGTTAATTAATACGGTCAAAATTTATTTTCACAAAAAGGGCTAAAAGTTTTACCAGGGATGTGTTATGTGTTACTAAGCACTACAAAATTTGTTTCAAAATTTTTGGACCACAGGATCAGCCTGCAAAGGTTATTTAAGGAGTCTAAACCATTTATTTAACTATTTTAATACTCCAATTAAACTTATCCAAACTTTCAGTTTCGTATTTTTATAATTTTCTTCACAACTCAGAGAGCTTACCCAAAAATTTTCATGATTTTAGGATCTGTAAATTAATTGTGACAAAAATAACAAAATGCAGTACTATTCAAAAACGCTAAAATATAAAACATCCCTAACACTAAGCCTCGGATATGCGGGGCTCGGGGCGTAAGACTCCGCCTCGGCCGAGGCCTGCGCGCGAACAGACCAGTGCCGAGGCCCGCGCGCGCACCGTCGCTGACCGCTGCGGCGACGGCGTTGACCGCCGGCCAAACTCGCCGACGGCGAGGCCAGGGCTCAACCGAGGCTTCCAACCTGTTCGGGTTTGCCTTGCGAACTCACCCGAGGTCTCGGTTGGGGCTAAGGACGGGCGCAGACGGAGCTAGCCTGGCCTCGGGAAATGGCGGTTTTTTCCGCCGTTCCCGACGGCTCGGCGACGTCCGGCCGCTACAGCATAGTAATGACCAAACCGAGGCAAGCATCGGCACCAGGGGGCTCACCTAGGGTTGGTGCTCGCTCTAGCTCGGTCGATGAGGCTCGGGGTGGTAGAGGTCGACGACGACGGCAATGGCAGTGCGGTGGTTCCGGCGCCGCGCCTCTACTCCGGCGAACCTGCGTGGTAGGGGCTCGGATGTCGAGCCGACCAGAGAGAGTGAGGGAAGGCGGAACTATCGGTGCGGGTTAATTGACGTGAGAGGAACGGAGCTCACCGTACGACGACGAATTCGCTAACGGCGGCGCCTCACCGGAGTTGGAGGAGAAATGCTCGGACCGAGCAATGTGGGTGACTGAAGTTCGATTCAGTGGGTGGAGAAGTTCGTGGGGTTATGGCGGAGCTCGGGAAAGTGTTGGTTGCGATGGTGGAAGCTCGACGGTGGCGCTAGATCTTGGCGGAGCTCCTCTGCACCACGCCGGCGGAGACCGAGGAAAACGGAAAGAACGAGGAATGGAACGGGAAACTGGTTTTGTGGACCGTGAGGAGCTCAGGGCGTGTGCCAACGCATTGCGCATGCAAACGGAGCGAGGGACGCGTGGGCGGGGACGTGGCGACGCCGTAACGAGCGAGGTGTCCGCGGCAGCCCTCGTGGTGGCCGTGCAAGGGGTCAAAACCCTGTAGCTACAGTGCTCTCTGTTCCCTTTCAAAATGTGTCCAAATTTTGAACAGAAGTGCAAAATCTGTAAGAATGAAAGTTGTTCAAAATTTTATGCTCTACAAACTTGCTTAAAGGATCATGTTCCAATTCGGCCTGGTTTTTGAATTATAGTTTGAATTCAAATCTGACCCAAACTAAATTCTCAATTTACTTTAAAAATTTCTGAAGAAGTTTAAATTCTGTGAACAAGAAAGTTGTCACATTTGTGATTCCCTACAACTTTGATTAAAGGGCCAAGGTCAGATTCTTAATAGATTGAAAGTTGTAGTTCAAGGGTAGATTCTAGGGTTTAAACAAATTTGTTTCAATTCAAATCCTGTGCAGAATCTATGTTAACTTTATATACCAAAGTTGTTCCATTCACTAGTATCTACAACTTTGTTTTAAGGGCCATGTCCAGATTCAGCTGGGATCATAGTGTTTATCATAGGGCCACTATAATGACTTGTGATTTCATGAACCCTATAACACTATAAGTCTATCTTCACTAGAAATCAGCCACTACAAATTTTTAAACACAACACATCAAATGAGTAAGACAGAATCTAAACAAGCATATGATGCATTTGAGATCAAGTTCTATGCAAATTGTAAATGCATCATTAGTGTTGCTACATGAATGCTTTCCATGCTCATGATGACATGTCAGGTTTTAGTTGGCTTAAACACCAGAGGTGTTACACTGAGCTTACTCCAGATGCCGCCCCGACACTCGGATCGAATCTCTCGCCGTGATGAGTCCACACCGTGTAATCATCCATGAAACCAAAATGAATCAAATGAGATTGCACTGTGCCTTCATCTTTGAAGGCGGTCAGATTCTTGAAACGATGACATGGACATATGATTGCCGTCTGGTTCGATCTCTCACGGTCAGCTTTCGCAGCGGCAATAAACTTTCTCACTTCAACGAGATACTGCACATCAAGTACTCTATTGATCTTATACATCCATTTCGACTGGTCCATCGTACCTGCGATCCTTAATTAATTACACACATCATGAATCACAAAACAAATAAAGATGAATTAGAAAAAATAATAATTTATTATATTTATGTTAAATCTAGGGTCAGAATTAATAATGGCGGCAAATAAAATTAATGCATCCATGATGAACTTAGAGAAACAAATACCAGTTTTCTCTCTCCTACATGAAACTAGATATAAAAAGGGGGCTAAAAAGAGTGGAAAAGAGAGCAGAAAGAGGGTGGAGATCATCTAGGTACCTCTTGTGGAGTACTTCTCCTCTAAATCAAACAAATAAACCTCAAAAACAAGTTATTTGGGACAAAAATTCGGCAAAACTTCTTCCACCGTTTTTGGTCTAGTAGAAGAAGATGATCGGGTTCTTTTCTGCTGGCGGCGGCGGCTTAAATAGCCAGGAATAACTGAAGCGGGCAACGTAAGGAGCCCACTGCGGTTAATCATCTTTAACCGCAGCGGGCGTCTTTACCCGCCCACTGCGGTTAATCATTAACCGAAGCGGGCATATAAGGAAGCCCGCTGCAGCTAAAGATGATTAACCGCAGCGGGCTCCTTACGTTTCCCGCTGCGGTTAATTATTAACCGCAGCGGGCGCTTCGGTGGCCGGTCGCTGTAGGCCGGCCACTGAATAACCGTGGCGGGCAAAAAGAGTGCCCGCCATGGAGGTCTTTTAGGTAACGCTGCGCAAGTTCTTTTTGTAGTAGTGTTGGTGGTTAAAATTTAGTTGCCAAGCCAAATTTTTTCTTTCCATTTGATTTGCAACCAAAATTTGCAAGTCTTTCGCATTTGGCTTGCTAAATCTGTTGCAAATGTCCTTTTCAAGCTTTTGACAATTTTTTCTTGACATGTTTTGGTATGACAAAGTTTGGTGGCCAGCCAAGGCAAGGTTTTTGTGGCTAGCTAAATCTATGAATTTTTTGTCAAACTTTTAGCAATATTTGCTTGCCAGATTTGTGGCATGAAAAATTTTGATAGCCAACCTAACAGGGGTTTTCTGTCATACATACCTAAGGCGAATATTTTTGTTAATTTTTAACAATTTTAGCAGCCAACCAAGTAGGGCTCTCCCGCCACAAGAAGAATGGTACAAAATAGTTGTTCTATTCGTGCTTTAATTTGTCTTGCGATTTTGTTCTTCGCGTTGCACGTTTTCCCCTCTTTCGATCTTCACGAGATTTCTTGTTTCGAGAGAAGATTTGCAAATCCGTTAGAACCATCTTCTAGAGCATCGTGAGAGACATCTTCCTACCAAAGGGTTTTCTCTAATTCCTCACGAGCTAGTAGATCGGGCGGATTTCGTTTTGGATCACGTTCTTGCTCTTTTGCCCCGAAATCTTTCGATTCACCGATTTGGAGTTAGGTTTGAGCCATGATCTCTTAGGAGTAGCTCACTAACATCCTTGTGACCTCTCAGATCGAATCCAAGCCCTAGAGCTTTTGATTCGGAGGAGATCGGGTTGAATCCGCGGAAGAACTGTGCAGTTTCGGGGGCATCGGACGCTGGTCACGGGAGCATCGGACGCTGCTGTTCATAGCATCGGACGCTCCGGTGACACGTGTCTGTTCTGGTGTTTTTGAGTGGGCATCGGACGCAGGGCATCGGACGCGTCCGTTGATCATCGGACGCGCCGGACCCTGACCATCGGACGCTCCGTTGTCCATCGGACGCGTCCGAGGGTTGAGCATCGGACGCTGAGGGCGCACTGTAGCCAGCGTCCGATGGCTATGCAGTGAAGTTCCAGAAAGGGTCTTTTGGCATCGGACGCGTCCGGTGCTTGTACATCGGACGCAGGTCAGCGTCCGATGTAGTGAAAACTTCACTGTTTCGTCCGCCGTTTGTTCGTCCGACTTCGGATTTGGTTTCCGCTTTTTGCGTTGGATTCCCGACTCTGTGCTCTACAGAAATAGGGCTTCCCGCTTTGCAAAAATGCCTGAATCCCCCTTGCGTTGCTCGGGGGAGGTTGAGGTTACCCAAAGTCCATCTTGTCACTAGTTGACTCGCGTGGATTTGGGTGAGGGAACTTTTGTGGTGTCCCGCTGTGTTCCTAGGGAACATCCACCCATTCTCTTGGGTCGTGGACATCACGTGTGTCGGCTTTGCTCTTGGTGTTGATTTTGTTGGGACAGAGGCCGGAATTTCGGAAGAAATTTGTAGGCTCCCATTCACCCCCCTCTGGTCGCCTTGCCTTAGCATTTTTGGTTCTTCAATTGGTATCAGAGCCAGTTAGGGATCTCTCTACCTTAACCAGTTCCGGATCCGTGAAGGCGACCTTTTTAGAGTGGTTTGGCTTCTGACGTGGTTTGTCGAGGTGTTGAGCTTTTGCTTTGCTAACACTAACGGTGCTTTTAGAAAGTGCACCAAGTTCTTCTTCAAGCATGTCTTTGTCTTTCAGCTTGAACGGTTCCATGGACGACATCTTGGGAAGAAGGAGGAGTGCAGTTGATGAGAGGGATCGCGAGGTGAACGATCTGCTGAACCTTCTACGACATGACGAGCTTTCACCGGAGGATCTCCTTCATCAACTTGGCAAGGCCAAGAGAGGTACACTTGCTCATGGACTTGTGACCTTGCACAACCTATATGAGGCTCGCTCTAGTTTTGTTGAGCTTTGTAGTACCTTGCGTAGAAAGGTCGAAAAGTTGAAATGCTCCAATGCTAGTTTGAATTCTAGTGCCTCTTTGCCTTGCACCTCTTGTAGTGACATGGTTAGGAAGAATGATGAGCTAAGCTTTTCCCTTGCTAGTTTAAAATCTGAGAATGAAATGTTGAAATCAAATGCTTCCATACCATGTCTTGTTTGCTTTAACTTGCGCAAGGACCTTGTTTATGCTAAATTTGAAATAGCCTTGCTTAGGTCAAAAGCTTCTTTACCATGTGTTTCATGTGAGTCTTTGCATGCTGAAATTAATGAATTAAAATTGACTCACACCACATGTGTAGATGAACTTGAGCATGCTAGGGCTGAAATTGATGAGATAAATGCTAGGCCTTGTAGCTTGTGCTCTTTAAATAAAAATGCTTGCCATGCCTCTAGTGCTATTCATGATTCTTTGCTTGATGTGAATGGTGATGTTTCTTCCACCAATTTCATTTGCACTTCATGCATTGATTTGGAAAAAGAGGTTTTGGCTTTGAGGGTTTTGCGCGATGATATGAGCGCCAAGTTGGTTGAGCACAATGATATGAGTGCCAACCTTGAAAAAGAAATTGAACTCTTGCGTACCACATATGTCGAGTGCATTAGAGAGGAGATGGAAAATCTTAAAAATGCTCCGTGTGGTACTTGTGATCGCCTCATGTTTGATAATGAGGTTTTAACTAAAAGATGCAAGAGTCTTTGTGCTATGTCTTTTGAGTCACGCATTTCTTGCAATTCCGATGTTGGTGTTTCCAAGTCTGCATCTTTGCAACCGGAGTTGAGTTCTTGTGTTGCGCGTGAGTCTTTTGACGTTAGCACTAGTGTCAAGGTTTCAGATAGCTCTGTCATAGCTACTCCTAACCTTGCTATTTCTTCGAGTGATGTCCAAGGGACTTCTCTTGAAAAGGGTGCTTCTCATATTTTTGGGACTCGTGTTCCCAATCCGGTTTTCCATTGCACCTTTTGCAAGAAGGATGGACACTCATTCGATTTTTGTTTCCGCCGTGTCAAACACGAGCGACGAATTCGAGCTAAGGCTTTCAGGAAGCCGCGTAGCCTTTCCCATGGCACGTGTGCTCCTAGCATTGGCACCAAGTTGGTGGTTGATGCTTCTTGTTCTAAGTCCCAAGGGACTTCTCACTTGACGGAGAATGGTGTGCCTTCCAGTAGGCCTTTGTACCATTGCTCTTTTTGTGAGAAAGATGGGCATCAAGAAAGCTTTTGCTATCGGCGTGCCAAACATTTGCACCAAGCTCGCTCTTCTAGGAAGATGGTGGTTCATAGCCCTTCTCATGGCATGAACGCTTGTGCTCCTAGTAAGAAGCCCATTTTTGTTGATGGGATTTATGACTCCTTTTCTAGTGGGATAGGTCATGGTCGTGGACATGCTTCTAGTGCTTCTTCTCTTGGTCCACATCATGTTTTTCATGATGCTTCTATTGGTTCTTCTACAAAGACCTTGGAAGATGTTTGCCTCTTTTCCCGTGGTACGACTCGTTCTTCTCCTCGAGTTGTCCTTTTGAGGAATGCTTCCAAGGGTGTTTCACAATTGCATTTGAACCAACATTTGCATCGTGCTAACCCACATGATAAGTTGAGATTTGTGACCAAGTCTCGGGTTCCCAAGTACATGCTTGCTAACCCTTCGGGATCCAAGACTCGGGTTACTTCGTCCTCTTGTGTGTAGATATGAGGACGCGGGGTGGAGAACATGCGCCGAATGGAACTTGGTCTTTTAGATGTGATCAAGTTTTGATGGTTCTCTACACCCCGCCTAGATTTGCCTCCAAAGAGGCTTTTGCTACTCGGTGAGCATTATTTTACACTCATACCTTGTACATCCATGTTCTATGCCTTGTGGTATGAGATGGTCTTTTATGTGCTCACTTGTATAGTTGTTACATGTACATTTTCTTTTGTATCATGTTGTGCTTTAGTCTAGCATGTGCTATCTTGTATATCATGTCATGCTAGCTTTGTGTATAGCTTGGGTGGTTAATCCATTTTTCATGCTAGTCTATGATCCTCATGAACATTATGCCATGCTTTACCTTATTTCTCCATGAGTTCTATTTGTAGTGGTATGATGTTCATTAGGTGTCACTTGTCAGGTGCTAGTTTTGGTTAGCTACATGTATCCTGTTGATATGATTAGTTTGAGCACTAGCCTTTCCATGATTTTATCATGTTACATGCTTTTGGATCTATTGCTATCATTATCTTGCGTTGTAGCATGTGTTGAGGTTAAGGCTGTGATTGGGTTGATCATGTCTTTAGGCTGCATTTTGCTATACAGTGCTCTATCATGTTGCATGGTAGTCTTGACTAGGTTGAGCTCATATCTCCTTGCGGTATCATTCATAGGTAGGCCTCTTTTGTTGAGTGTTCACCTTATGCTTTCATGTGACTAACCGTTTTCGTGGAGACCTTGAGGTCACACTAGACGAGACAATGCCTTGTGTTTTCTTCTGCTTTTGAGTGTGCAGGAGAATAGGAGCCTGGAGAGAGCTTTTTGGCTCATGGACCCGATTCCACTTCTTCCACGTCTTGGGGTTCCGTTCGAGCAGCTCTCCAGCGAGCACTAGCAGCACCTGGGGGAGCGACAGCATCAGGCGAGGGGGAGACGACTTCGGCGAGGCATATGCCCCGAAGATTTCAGCAAGTTCAGGCATCCTCTCGGGTATCACACCAGCAGGCGGTCATGCGCTTCATAAGGTACCTCCGACACACTTCTGAGTTCGGTTTTTGCTACTCTTCTTCCTTGACCTCCTTTTTGCTGTGTGGTCTTTTCGATGTGGATATTGCTGGGTGTCGCTTGAGCGTTTCTTGTCTCTTCTCTTATGAGTTTGGTGTGTGTTTCCCTTTTTGTTGGGGAAGCATTTTGCCTGTTGTATCTTAGTTGGTCTTCTCTGATACCCTTTTGTTTTGGGTTTTTCTTATCGGCTAGCTTTGCAAGCATTTCATCATGTATTCTAGTGCATTTTAGAGCTTCATGTTTAGAGCAATGAGAATGAGGTTATGCTCTCTTTGGTATGCCCTGTTTTTTTCATGATGATGCTTGTAGCTTAGGCTCTTTTTGATCACTTGATACATGTTATGAGCTAAGCTATTTTTGCAAATGGTGAACTTGTTTAATCAACTATGAAACCTTAAATTTGTTCACCATTGAGATTGGCAACTAGCATGGGTAGGACGTGTTGAGATCACTTGTACTATCTTTTGTATGCTAGGTTGCTATGTCTCTTGCATTGAGTCTTTCACTTGCTTGGATTGCATATTTACCTTGTGCTTAAAATTTGACCCAAGTCTAAGTGAATTGAAAAGATCGAGATGGGATTGCATGTGTCAGCACATCATGGTATCGAGACTGTTTCTCATTGCACATTTGAGTTAAACTTGAGCCGTGTAGTGTAAGACCGAAACCGGTGCTTTAAGCTTCCGATTGCTTTTCTTGCATAGGCTTAGCTCGGTTGAAAAGTTAGGCAATGACCATGCTTTTAACCTCTCGCAATCACATGCTTTAATATGAACTTGTGTTAATACCGCTGCAATCTCCGATAAAATATTGAAAATAACACAAGTCTATGCTTCACTCTATTGCATGATGATTGAACTTTGCTAGGGGTAGTTCACCTTTTATACTTGAGTTAGCACTTGGTTGATTTCCTGTCTATCCAAGCTAAGTGCTATTTTAGTGGTGAACTCCTTTTCAAATGGCTTAAAACTGTTCACATGCTTAATTGTTCATATTTCGTATTCATTTGATCAGTTTGAGCCTTTGCTAGCATTTGTATTGGTTGCTAAAGTTTCAGGGCAGCACCCTTTTGAGCATCTTTTCATTCTGATTGCTATACACTTGAAGCTGTTGCATTGTGCATATCATGCATTTTTAGCTTTGTGTACATACCCCCAGCTCCGACACACTTTGTGGTCACTTTCAGTGCTTTTCATAGCCCCCATATGCTTTTGGTTGATGACTTGTCTTGTGTTTGTGTCAACTTTGGAAAAAATGTTAAAACCCCTCAGCATGTTCCCTTTTGTCAAGGGGGAGAAGTTGTTTGCAAGGGGGAGCTTGAGTTTTGGCACAAAGGGGAGAGACATGCATTTTTGGGGAGAGCTTTGAGCAAGGGGGAGGTTAGCTCTTTTATGTTCTTCTTCACTCGGTATAGCTCTTTTATGTGTCTCAATTGGTATCCATCTCTTGGTATGGAATGCAATTGGTGTCATGAGCTTTGTGCATAGCTTTTGTATATAAGCTTGATTTCAGGGGGAGTCGCTTTTGTTTTGCTGCTTCTCCGCGTGCTCTGAGTGTTTGTGCTCCATTTAGTGTTGAGCCTCTCTTGTGGTTCTTCTCAGTCGGTATCGAGCCTGCTAGTCGTGTTGAGCCGTTTTTGCCTCTGTCTAGAGGGACTAGCAGTTTTTGCTTGGTATTTTCGATTGGTATAAGACCCTTCAGCTAGTTGCGTCGAGCCTATGTGCCTCTGTCTTGAGGAGCTAGCTGTTTTTACCAATTCTTGGCTGATTGTGATTTGTTGCATTCTAATGCATTGTTTTAGCCTCAATTGGTATCGAGCCTTGAGCTAGTGGTGTTGAGCCATTTTCTGCCTCTTCTTGAGGGCTAGCTCATTTTTGACTTGGTTGCGTCGAGCCGTTGCCCATGTCTTTGGGAACCAAGTCTTTTGCTCTATGTGATCGAGTTTTGCTCATTGTTGAGTTGTTGCTCCGATTCCTTGCTTGGTTGCGTTGAGCCATTGCCCATATCTTTGGGGACCAAGTTTTCGGTTATGGTATCTCAAACCATCTCTTGTGCCTAGTTTTTGTCAATTCAATCATCAAGGGGGAGAAAGAGAAAGAGAGAGAATAAGGGGGAGAAATTGACCCCAAAACCAAGTGGATAAGTACCTTGGTCTCTCTTTTGTGATGATTGTTTGACAATTTATTTGAGATTGGTTTTCGAGTACCTTTTGGGATTTCATGAAACTCTTGTTTGTCTTGACTCTTCGGTTCTGTGGAGGCTTTGCCCACTTTTCCCATTTCTTTCGGGACCGAGAGCTTTTATTTGGAGTCTTCATGATCTTTCCTCATCTCAAGTGGCCTTGTGTTTGCCTTTTCTTGGTTTTTGGGCACTTGAATGAGTCTTGCCTTCAAACCCTTCCTTTGTGGTTTATTTTTAGTCAATGCATTCATCAAGGAGGAGATTGAGAACACATATGATGAATGATTGACTTTGATGAGGAAGGTTTGAGGCTTTTACCCGGTTGAGTCTATATCTCGCTATGCGCTTAATGTTTATGACTAACCGGTGGCGTTGAGTTGTGTGGTGTTTATGTGTTGGTGTGCGTGTGCGACATGTGTCTCTTGGCTATGTTGATGTGCAGGTGTGGAGCTCGGATACAGTGGTCTATGGTGAGGTGAAGGTCAAGTAGAGATGTGCCGTGCCGACGGATCGGGAGCGGTGAAGGATGGGCGTGCCGTGCGGCGGACGTGCCATGCTGATGTACCCAGAGCGATGAAGGGTGGACGTGAGGCTTGGACTGACGGACCAGAGGCCAGAGGACCAACTGTGGTAGCTGGCACGTGGCATCGGCGAGCGAGAGCACATGGGGATGTGCGGTGCATCGGCCGAGTCGGGAGGAAGACGCTGGAGTCGTGTCACTTGGCAGGAGGTCGGACACGGGCTTGCGTGCGGCGCAAGTGCCGTCGGCCAAGTCAAGAAGGAAGGCTAAGGCGTTGTGCCCGGCGTGGAGGCTGGACATGCATCAGCATCGGTGCCGATGGTCGAGGTGTGAGAACCACATCCCGTCTACGGTGCGGGTTCGGTAGCTGAGCCTCAAAAAGCTACCATCGACGGTTTTCAGGTTTGGGCCTCAAAACCTGGGCTTGCGGGTTTCCGAGTTTGGGCCTCAAAACTCGGGGTGGACGGTTTCCCGGTTTGGGCCTCAAAACTGGGGGTTGGTCCGAAAGGACGGTCGACGCGTGGCGGCACCGAGAGGCTTGCGTTGCGGCGAAGCTATTGATGAGAAGGCGCGGCGGTCGACGGTGGCGGCACGTGGCGGCATCAGGGAGGTCGCGTCGAGGCGAAGCTACCGGATGTGCGGGCGTGGCCGTCGGATCGAAACTGTCAAGTCTCGACGGTTTTACCCTAGGGGGTATTTGGGACGAGTGCTTAATGTAAGGGCGTTTTTGGTCTTCGGACGTGCGCCTATATATATGAAGGGGGCTGCTAGGGCAGCCGCTATCCTTGGGAATCCTGTGGAGCGGTGGCACTCTCATTTTGCTGTTTGTGAGAGGAGGCTAGGGTTAGGGAGAGACAGGCTCTTGTTCTTGAGCTTTTCGCCATCCAAGCTTTGATCTGCTGGAGTGGCTTGTGGCCCGACACCGAGTGCTTAATGAATCTTCCATTCATCTGAGTCCAAGGATCAAATTCGTGCTTTAATTTGTCTTGCGATTTTGTTCTTCGCGTTGCACGTTTTCCCCTCTTTCGATCTTCACGAGATTTCTTGTTTCGAGAGAAGATTTGCAAATCCGTTAGAACCATCTTCTAGAGCATCGTGAGAGACATCTTCCTACCAAAGGGTTTTCTCTAATTCCTCACGAGCTAGTAGATCGGGCGGATTTCGTTTTGGATCACGTTCTTGCTCTTTTGCCCCGAAATCTTTCGATTCACCGATTTGGAGTTAGGTTTGAGCCATGATCTCTTAGGAGTAGCTCACTAACATCCTTGTGACCTCTCAGATCGAATCCAAGCCCTAGAGCTTTTGATTCGGAGGAGATCGGGTTGAATCCGCGGAAGAACTGTGCAGTTTCGGGGGCATCGGACGCTGGTCACGGGAGCATCGGACGCTGCTGTTCATAGCATCGGACGCTCCGGTGACACGTGTCTGTTCTGGTGTTTTTGAGTGGGCATCAGACGCAGGGCATCGAACGCGTCCGTTGATCATCGGACGCGCCGGACCCTGACCATCGGACGCTCCGTTGTCCATCGGACGCGTCCGAGGGTTGAGCATCGGACGCTGAGGGCGCACTGTAGCCAGCGTCCGATGGCTATGCAGTGAAGTTCCAGAAAGGGTCTTTTGGCATCGGACGCGTCCGGTGCTTGTACATCGGACGCAGGTCAGCGTCCGATGTAGTGAAAACTTCACTGTTTCGTCCGCCGTTTGTTCGTCCGACTTCGGATTTGGTTTCCGCTTTTTGCGTTGGATTCCCGACTCTGTGCTCTACAGAAATAGGGCTTCCCGCTTTGCAAAAATGCCTGAATCCCCCTTGCGTTGCTCGGGGGAGGTTGAGGTTACCCAAAGTCCATCTTGTCACTAGTTGACTCGCGTGGATTTGGGTGAGGGAACTTTTGTGGTGTCCCGCTGTGTTCCTAGGGAACATCCACCCATTCTCTTAGGTCGTGGACATCATGTGTGTCGGCTTTGCTCTTGGTGTTGATTTTGTTGGGACAGAGGCCGGAATTTTGGAAGAAATTTTTAGGCTCCCATTCACCCCCCTCTGGTCGCCTTGCCTTAGCATTTTTGGTCCTTCAGGCACGCGACCAGGCTGTCGTGCTCGCCATAGACTATCACGAAGCCTTGCCCGCCAAGGAAGATCCTAGAGTTAGATCCGGATTCCTTGCCTTAAGGAACCGTTTTTAATCTGTTAGGAACTGTAATCCTGCTCCTCGGCTATATAAGGCGAGCATGGACCCCCTCCAAACACATCTGATCATCCGATCTCATAATACAATCCAGCCACCAAAACACAGGACGTAGGGTATTACGGCGACTTGCCAGCCCGAACCTATCCAAATCGTCGTGTCTCGTCCTTGTGATTACGCTTGAGCAGTCGTCTCCCCACCTCCTCAAACTAATCTACTACCTTGCGCATACCCCTCGATAGACTATCGACTATAATTCGTTGACGGTTGGCGCGCCAACTAGGGGGTGTGTGCTATGACACCATGATCTGCCAAGCGGTCACCCTCCCTGACTCCATGATCCTCTCCGAGCTCGATGCCTCCTTCCAGATCAGATCTATGATCTGGACCATCGGCGATGTCGTCCTCACTCCGGAGATCGTGAAACCCGTGCAGCTTCCTATGCTCGACGCCTCGCCGTTGTTGACGGTCCTTAAACACCTATTTTACCATCAACATTTAACCCTAAAGTCCACCAAAAAGGCATGAAATGTAGCCAAATAGGTTTCAAACTAACCGAATTCCACATGTCCATAGAATTTTATTTGAATGCAGGATTTGAACCAAATTTGGACATTTGGACCCACCGGAGGCCAAGCCCACTCAGCAGGGCCCAAATGGGCCTAAGGGGGGTGGCGCCCGCCACTTGGGTTGGCCCCCCTACCACGTCACCGATCCGTGTGACCTCCCCAAGGCCAATTCCTGGCCATTGGTCACTAGGTCGGTTGGATCGGACGGCTCAGGATGAAGTGGCGTGGATCAAGGCTGAAGGGCGGTTACTCAGACATGCAACCGACCTCCAAACCGCCTTGGACAACCACCTGGAGGCCGTTGGATCAAGGGCGGTGCATCCAGTGGCCAGGGGACTGGCGGCCGCCAGTAGGGAGTGGCGCCCGCCACTTGACCTAACCCTAGGTCGGTGGGCTGCCCCCTATAAGTACCCCCCTCACTCCTCAAGGCAATAAATACCCCCTGGAGGCACCTCTTCATTTGTACCTTGTACGATCACACACCAAGTACCATCCCAAGCAAAGCAAGAGAAGCAAGTGAGAGTTAGGTTAGAAGCTTAGAGAGCTTAGGCAAGTAGGTAGCTAGTAGAGCAAGGCATCTTCGCCCTCGCGGTAGCGCTGCTCAAGGGTTAGCTCAAGAGTAGAGGCGTGCGAGTGATCGGTCCTGGAGCTGGGAAGAGTCTTCCTTCATCTCCAGTTCAGGTTTTGCTCTTGTTACTCAAGCACTTACTATATTCTAGTTCATCATTTCAAGTATTACTTTATTCTACTTATCAGTATTGAGTGGTATACTTGATTGATTGCTTGAGTGCCTAGCTATCCTACAGATCAATTCACTTAGCCATAGTAGTTAATCTCTAGTGAGCTTAGTGTTTGATCTTTGCCAATAGGTTGCTTAGTTAGTTTAGTGTTTATCTTATTAAGTCAAGTGTTTGCTCTGACGTCCGCAAGGGTGTCTCTATGCAAAGCTAGGGTAGAGATAGTTAGAATATAGTTAAGCGTGGTGCTTAGTTATAGACTTACCTTCAGATACGGCTGGACCCCCGGATAGCTGTGGTAGCAAGCAGGTGGTGACAGCCCTGTGCGCCTAGAATTCCACCACGTAGTTGGCCCAGTTTAACAGTAAGGCTCGTTGTGCTAGCGTTCAACCTAAGTAAGTGGTAAAGGCTAGTACGCCTCGATACTTGACAAGATAGGAATAAAACTATACTCAACTTAGTTGCTTTATTGTCTTTTGCCTGCCCTGCTTCGTAACTATCTCGCTTCGTAGTTATCTTGCTTTGTAGTTATCTAGGAGTAGTTATCATTAGTTAGTAGTTAGTTATCTTAGTTACCCTTAGTTATCCTTAGTTATTCCATTTATCAACCTATCCATCCACCTTACCTTAGCCATCCATATCATCCTTACCTATCCACCCATATATTCTTTCTAGCCTTTCATCTCCTCTCTTCTCCCCTTTTCCCTTTTCTCTTTTCTTCGACTCTCATCCCCTCCTTGACTCAACTTATACACCACCCTAGCCTTCCCTTGGGATCAAATAAATCGACACCTGGTACTCCCAGGCGAAGTGCTACTACGATAGTTCTGTGCGCTTGCAGAATCTCCTCCTGGTAGATTGCATTCTTGCTAGCTAGCTCCTACTAGTGTCGGGACTGACAACCCCGCTTGGCATTAGTAGATAGCTACTTTAGTTACCCTATCCTAGGTGTAGCTAAGAACTACCAACAGCCGTCCACCCATCGCGCCAAGATCCATTCGCCGCGACGACCTGGTCGAGGCCATCGACCGGGCCAACAAGAGGATCACCGTCTGCATCAACATCGCCGCCTTCGCTCATCATCGATCGGGCTCGTCGCCGCCTTCGCCCGTCGCCGCCGTCGCTCGTCGTCAACTAGGCTCGTCGCCTTCGCTCGTCGCTGCCTTCGCCCGTCGCCGCCTTCGCTCGTCGTCGACCGGGCTTGTCGCCGCCTTCTTCGCCTATCGCCGCCGTCGCTCATCATCGACTAGGCTCATCATCGCCTTCACTCGTCGTCGGCCAGGATCATCACCGCCTTCGTCGCCGCCTTCGCTCGTCATCGACCAGGCTCGTCGCTGCCTTTGCTCGTCGTCGACTAGGATCGTCACCACCTTCGTCATCGTTACGCTCGTTGTCAACCAGGCTCATCACCACATTCGCTCGTCATCGACCAGGCTCATCGCCGCCTTCGCTCGTCGTCAACCAGGATCGCCACCACCTTCGTCGTTAACCAGAATCGTCACCGCCTTCGTCGTCGACCGAGCTCATCGTCGCCTGCGCTCGTCGTCGACCAGGATCGTCACTACCTTCGTCGCCGTCATCGCTCGTCGCCGATCGGGCTCATCGCCGACCGGGATCGTCGCCGCCTTCGCTCGTCGTCGACTAGGATCATCGCTGCCTTCGTCGCCACCTTCACTCGTCGTTGTCTTCGCCCATCGCCGACCCGGCTCGTAGCCGCCTTCGCTCGTCGTCGACCACTCGTCGCTGCTTTCGCTCGTCATCAACTAGGCTCATCGCTGCCTTTGCTGGTCGTCGACCAGGCTCGTCGTCGTTTTCGCTCGTCGCCAACCAGGCTCGTTGTCGTCTTTGCTCGTTGCTGACCGCGCTCGTCGCCACCTTCGCTCGTCGCCGTCTTCGCTCGTCGCCGTCTTCGCTCGTCGCCAACCGGGCTCGTCGCCGCCTTTGCTCGTCACCGACCGAGCTCGTCGCCACCTTCGCTCATTGCCGACCGGGATCGTCACCGCCTAAGCTCGTCGTCGACCGGGATCGTCGCGGACCGGGCTCGTCGCCGCCTTCGCTCGTCACCGACCGGGCTCGTCACCGCCTTCGCTCGTTGCCAACCGGGATCATCGTCGCCTAAGCTCGTTCTCGACCACCCGTCATCGCCTTTGATCGTCGTCGACCGGTCTCGTCGCCACCTTCACTCGTCGTTGTCTTCGCCCATCGCTGACCCGGCTCATAGCCGCCTTCGCTCGTTGTCGACCACTCGTCATCGCCTTCGCTCGTCGTCGACCAGGCTCGTCGCCGCCTTCACTCGTCGTCGACCGGGCTCGCCGCCGCCTTCGCTCCTTGTCGACTAGGATCGTCGCCGCCTTCACTCGTCGCTGTATTCGCTCGTCGCCGACCCGTCTCATAGCCGCCTTTGCTCGTCGTCGACCAGGCTCATCGCCGCCTTCACTGTTCGTTGTCTTCACCCGTCGCCGCCTTCACTCGTCATTGTCTTCGCCTGTCGCCGCCTTAGCTCATCGTCGACCATTCGCGAGATCTCCGGTGATGCCGTCTCGACGACCTCCGTGTCTACATCAACTTCATCATTGTCGACCTCTCCAAATGACCGCTGACCACTCCATACGTTCGCTGACCTCTCTGAACGATCGTCGACCTCTCCAAACGATTCGCCGACCTCTCCAAGCAGTATGGCTGATGCTGAAGAGGCCTCAGAGCCGGAGCTGTTGTCACCTCCATACGCGTGCATGAGCGTCTGCCCTCTGCGTTATGGAGGCCAGCAGTCCTCCCCAAGTGACGTCCTGCCCTCTCTACGCGTGCATGAGTGTCTGCCCTCTGCGCTGCGAAGGAAAGACTAAGCTCGGGCTGAGACTTCCGAGGTTATACGCTCAGCACCTGTATACACGCTACCCACGCGCTCGACATACAATCTCCATACGGTCTTCAAGCAGCCTGACTGACGCTGACGAAAACTCAGAGTCGGGATTGTTGTCACCACCTGACACGCGCATGAGGGCTGCCCTCTGCGCTACGGTGGCCAACAGCTTTCCCGAGCGACGTCCCAACCTCTCTACGCGTGCATGAGCGTCTGACTTCCTGCGGGGGTTGCTCCATTACTATGGTTTGACTCTCAACCATATTACTCCCAATGTCTGCTTCCACATTGCTATCTTTACCCATCTGTGTGCAGCTTTTCTGGGGATCTTCCCTTCCTTTACTCTGTTCTGTTATTTCTTCTGGGTGAAGTGTCAACCCAATGATGCTAGCGTAGAGGTAGTTGGAGGGGCTAGCATCCAGCTTAGGCTAGAGGTAGCTAGTCAGTACATAGTTGTAGAGCTGTCGGAATCTGTCCGGGACTGGGCTGCCGGGTGGTTTTATATGGGGAACCCGCCACCAGCCCTTCGTCGCCACGATGGATGGCCACCTCAGAAGTGCCGGGAGTGGAAAGAGAAGATTACCGCTGAGGAGGTAGAAACTGTTCAACCTTTTATTGACGTGATAGAAGGATTGAAACTCTCCGGGTTGAGCGGGTACACCGTCGTCTAAGACTTCATCCCGCGCCGCATCCATCCACTCCAGCAGCGAGCCAATTTTGGCTTCGAGTATCTGGGCACAAAAGACCCGAGTCGTCATGACGCCGAGCAGCTGCCTGACCACGAGATTCTGAGGCGGATGAACCGACTGCTGAAGTGCCGTGAACATCTTGTTCCGGTGATGACTACATTCTCTGCCATCAACCCGCCTTCTCAGGTGATTAGTTTGGTTGTCTTGTCTGTTGAGATTCTTGTGACTCAATTGAATTTTGCTTCTTATTTATAGGGCCAGGGGAGAGATAACAATGATTGTCCTTCCCTGCCTCCGGCAACTGAAGAAGGCGGAGGCATCGCTCTCGGGGGTCCTATCAGAAGTGAGGACCTCCCAAACAAGTCGAGCTCTCCTGGTGACCTTGACTGGCTTGACTCGTATTCAACTGACTTTGATGTCATGCTCATAGATCCGGAAGCTGAGAGTAGCCAAAAGAGGTCTCCGACTCCACTACAAGAAGCCGGGGAACCTGTCCCAAAAAAGGCTCGCACTGGTAATCGCCGTGCTTGTCGAAAAATTCTTTTGTCAACAGAATTGGCTGAAAAGCACTGTAATACGGGTGCTCCGGGTAAGGAGAAGCCTGAGTACTTTGTAGTCTTCCTGTGTTTGGATTTTGATAAACCCCTGTCTTATATCTTTATTTGTTCCAGATATTGAAATAGCTCAGGGAGCTTTCAGCAACACAGTTCCCAAAGAAGTCTCAGCTCCAGAGCCGCAGCTGAAGAAGCCGCTCTTGAAGCTGCCGCGGGCGTTGAAGCTTGTGAAGTGAGTTACAAACTTTCTTTGGAGTACCCACGTATCTCTGGTATTAACATAGATGATCGTCTGTTGTAGGAAAATGAAACCGGCTGCAACATCTTCTACTGTTGTCCCTAATACCCTGGCGATAGAGGAGCCGGAAACGCTAAACAAAGATGAGTCCAGCGTTCCTCTACTCTATATTTAGGTAGATCCTCTGCCCGTCTCCTCTCCGTCCAGATCCCAGGCTGATGCAGCGCCTGAAGCGGATGTTCTCCCTTTGCCTCAGGATGGTGTGCCATTTTCCATCTTCCGTTCTCCTGCTCAGTTGGAGTTTGATCGGGTAATCAATGAGTGGTTTTTCCGTACTCGACAGTCGGACGAGCCAACTCTTGAGATGATTTTGGCCGACGTCAACACTGAGGTATCAGCTCGTCCGCAGGGAGGGTCCAAGAGTACCCCCGAGTGCTCGCGCCAAGGAGCGACGCTTGATGTTCTGGGGTATGACTAGGACCTCACCCGGCTGAAAGAGTTGAGTGAGCAAGTGGCGGGACCAGTCGAGGCGCTTCGTCAATTTGTTGAGGTAATTCTCTTGAAGTCCTCTTCATGTGTTGTAGTCTCTTTCGAGTACTTACAATATTGTTTCTGCGCAGGGATTTGATGTAAAGGTCAAAGAGCAAATCACTCGTATTCGTCAAGAGATGTCTCGTGAGAATCAAGAGCTCAAAGACTACATCGCCCAAGATCAAATTAGCCAAAAGGTGGCCACCCAGCTTTTACATAACCGCATCAACGAGCTGCAGAACAGTCTCAAGGGTGTTGTTGATGAGCGGGATGCTGCCAACAACCGAGAGATTGCGCTGATAGCCAAAGATGCTGCCTTAGAGCAGAAAGTAAAGGAGCTCAAGAAGTCTTCCAAAAAGTAGCTGGCTGGTAAGTTTGAAAGTACTATCTCGAGTCCTTATTGTTCTTGCAGACTGATGACATGTATCTGGCTGATGCGTTTTCAGATGCAAATACACTGGCTTCCGGGTGGCAAAATGCTTTCAACCGGAAGGAAGCGGAACTCGAAGAGGTATATGCTAAAGCGCAAAGTACTCTTCAAGAGGCCAAATTGATGCATGATGGTGCTGACCGGGACCTCCTGCAGGCTTTGAAGTCGACTAAGGAGTCGCGGGTGGCTCTTGAAGCGGTTCAAGCACAACTGAAGGCGCTAGAGCTTGCTGTTGAGCCTGTGCTGGATATGATCACGCGCCCTGAAGGAACCGAGGAGTCCTTGATTGATCGGGCCAAGGCTGCACCCGGGCGGCTAGCTCAGTACATCAAGGACATGGCGACTTCAGTGGTGCAGGGTCTGCTGGCGACACTGCGGCTGCATCTGCCAACCTTCGATCTGTCGTCCGTCATGACGCTCCCCAAAGGTAAGAGTGATGAGGACCTTGTGGCAATGTAGGAGGAGGTCAAGCCCATGGCGGAGGAGTACTCTCAGATTCTTGATCTTGTAGAGTAGTCTAGCCTCCCTGATAACTTGTATTCCCTGTAAACAATTATCGTTCAGCATAAAGAATCAAAGTATTAGTTACTTTTGAGACTTGTGGATTTTGTGTAAAGTCGACTCGGTATTGCAAGGAATGTCTTGTCAATGGGTCGCTTTGTTTGATATGGATGTGTGACCAGGCGTCTTAGTAGACGGGTCTATCCGGGTGCTCTCTAGCACTTAGGTTTGGGTCATATGACTTCGTTTCTCTAGTAGTCGTTTAACGATCGTATAGAAAAACTTAGTCTGCCCGAGTACTACTCTTAGTACCCTTGGTCAAGGGATAATTTTGATCAAGCACCTCTGAAGGACCGTAGCGATGGTTCCTGATGGGTGAATCATATCCTCTTGGTAGTCGCAGCTTGAGTGCGAGTGTGTATTGGACCTCTGTCCGGTTAATATGTAACAGGGTGAGTACTACTCCCCTTGTTATACCTTATAGGAACTAGTACCTACTTTTGTAGGTACTATATTCGCTATAGGCCGATAGCCGGGTGTTAAAACGTACTACCTTTTGAGTTATATTGACCTCGGAGCTCGTAACTCGAATACTACCTTTATTTGCTCTGAGGAACTTGGTGAGCGCGAGTTCCTATTCTTCAGATAGGTGAGCACTAATAACCGCTGTCTTTGATGGATCACCGGTTTCCAGGTCAATTGTCTTTGTAGAGACTTCCGCTGATGGTTGGATAACACCCGCCTTTTTGGTCGGGATTTCTAAATCTCCAGGCTTAGTGTTATGCACCATTTGTGCGAGTTCTTGTACTTCCAGGGCAAGTTGAGCTTTTTCAGCGATTTGAACAGCCTCCGAATGATCGCTTCAAGTCACCCCTGAAGCTTAGAATTCCCTTAGGACTCGACATCTTCAGCAGAAGGTACGGGTAGTGAGGTACTGCCATAAATTTGGCGATAGCTGGTCGTCCAAATATGGCGTAGTATGATGATTCGAAGTCAGCTACCTCGAAATTGATGTACTCAGTCCGGTAATTGGTCTGAGTTCCAAAAGTGACGGGTAGTATGATCCTTCCAAGTGGTACAACCGCTTTTCCGGGTTCTATGCCGTAGAAAGGGGCGTTTGATGGTGTAAGTTGAGTTGCGAGGTCCAAGTTCATCTTGCGTAAGGTGCTTGCAAAGATAACGTTGAGTCCTGCTCCTCCGTCAATGAGTACTCTTCCCAGTTTGAACCTGGCGACCGTAGGATCCAAGACTAGTGGGTAATGCCCTGCATTGGAGACATTGGTCCATTGGTCTGCTCGAGAGAAATTGATCGGATACTCAGACCAATCAAGGTATCTGGGGGTAGCAGGATCTATAGACATGATTTCCCGTAGGGAAAGTTTCTGGAGACGTTTGCCGTCGCTGGTGGTTACTCCTCCAAATATGACATTGATGGTACCTTTGGGGTGTTGGAAACCACCGGCGCCCTGCTTGTGACACCCTAGTGTCCAGCACTGCATTAGGAACTACTTTTAGCTACTAAAATGCATAAGCAATGCATTGCATCATTTCATGTGCATAAAAGTGCTTTTTGTCTTTGATTTATTTATTTGGATTTGATTTCTATTGGACTTAATGGTTTACGTGGATTTATGTTTTGGCCAATAATTTTATAAAATAGAGAATAGTGAGGATATCCATTTTCATATTGATACCTTGACCTAGTTCAAAATGGGTTGACAAATAAAAATGTGAGAACAAAATGATTTATAGCTCAAGAATCGGCTTTATTTATGTGGAGGAGGTAAAAAAATGATTTTCAGAAAAAGTGTTTTATATGAAAGTTGTAGAGAAAATTATTTTGAGCAACTTTTATTTTTGGGTCAAAGCCTAGTTTGGAGTTTTTGAAATTGTTGTGAATGGTCAAAGTTTGAAAAGTTTTTGGAAAAAGAAAAAAGAAAAACATTTTCTCCCGCCCCCCACTTTCGGCCCAGTTGGCCTTTCGGCCCGCCAGCGTCACGCCGGCCCGCTCGCCGCGCCCGCGCCGCTCCCGCGCCACGCACGCGCGCCCCGACCGCGCGGCCGCGCCGTACGCCGGCCGGAGCGCCGCGTGGCCGCCGGTTTCTGCCGCGCATCCGCTCCGCCCAATCCGCGCGCGATCTTCTCCACCGGATCACGCCAACAATCCGCCTCGCCCACTCCCGCTCCACCTCGCCTGCCGCACCGCCTCGTCGCTCCCGCCGCTCTGCCGCGACGTCGCTTCGGCCGTGGCCCCCGCCACGACCTCGGGTCGCCGCCGGCCGGGCAAAGACCCCGCGCACCACACCCCTCTTCCTCACTCTCCATTCGCACGAGCCGCACCCCCAGCTCTTCCCTCTCTCCCGCAAACGAACACGAGCCAAGCGTTCCCCCGTTCATCGCCATTCACCACTGCCTTTCCCCTCTCCGTTCCGGCCACGCCCGAGCTCCACCATCCAATCCACCTCGCACCAAGCTCCGCCTTCGCCCCGCACACACGGTGCGCGCGAAGGAACCACCGGCCGAGCTCCACCGCGTCCGCACCACCGTCTCCCCCTTTTCGGTCGCCACCAACGCCGGAGAGCGCTAGCTGCCGTTCCGCATCAACCAAAGCTCCACCGTCTCCCATCTTCACCGTCGAGCTTCGTCACACCAAGGCAAGGTGAGAACACCCTTCTGCCTTAACGCTACCGTTCCCCATCTCTCATTCTCACCCGGCCGAGCGCCATGGGCGCCGCCGTTGCCCGCACACGTGGCCGAGCTCCTCTGGAGCTTTGCCGGCCGAACCAGCCCACCTAATAGCTCTCTTAGGGTTCACTGATGCTCCCCACTCCATAGATTGCACCGGCGACCGCTGGAAACGGCAAGCCGTGCCTCGCCGCCGCCACCGCCCGCCATAGCTCACCGCCGGCGAGCTACGGCCGTGCGCTAGCCCAACCACCACCACCGCTCGGTCCGCCTCGTCAAGGGGAACACGCCGAGCACCACCTCACCGCCGGCGACCTCGCCGTCGGCGAGAAACCCCCGGTCAAACCCTTCCCCTGCTCCACCCTCACCGACTGCTGGGCCCCATTGACCAGCGGGTCCCAGGCGTTAGTCACCCACGGTCTATAGACCGAGTCCATGCAGGCCTGGCCAGGAAAGTTTAAATGATTTTCCTTTTTGTTTTATTTCCCAGAAAAGCTTGTTATTTTTGTGTAGCACGTTTTAATGGTCCAAATGAAGTACTTTCAGTTTTGGTAGCTTGTTCATGAGTATATCTATCATGGAAAAATATGAAAGTATTTTTGGTGAAAGTTTATATTACTATTTTTATTTAATCCAGTTTATGTGCTTTTGTTTCGAAAAAGAGATTTATATGTTTTCTGGTTGAGTTAATTCATGGAAAAATTTGTGAAGATTTCTTATCATGTTGAGAATCTGTGAAAAATGTATGAGGCACTGTTTGTATAGAAAAAATATCTGTTAAGGCTTAAAGTCCTTTTTGGCTGTTTTCTTGGAATAAGTATTAAGATGTTTTATATGTGAAAATAAAATATGGGAAATTTTGTGCAGTCTCTATGTGTAATGTTCCAGCTAGGAAAAATGTTAAGCATAGGTTGTTGATGGAAAAATGTGAAGTTGTTGTACAAGTGTGTTTTTCTGTGGTTTTCTTAGGAAATTCTTGTAGAAAAGAATATAATGATTCTGTTCATGGAACTTTCTTGATAAATATGAAATGTGGAGTAGAATCTGGGAAAAATATGAAAATGAGTATAACACTCTTTTCCAGCAGGGTTGTAGTTAAAATGGTTTAATCTAGAGTAAATTTGTTTATTTTGTGTAGGTTTATGTGTTTATGCTTTAGCAGTGAAGTTTCTGCAATAGAGTGGTTATAAGTAGGTAAAGCTGGAAAAATATGAAACCTGTTGTTTAACACTTCTTACATGAAAAGTTAGTTCAAAGCATCTTTTGAGCAGTTTATTTCATCTTTTTGTACCTGCTGTTCTGTATTTTATCTCTTGCTGGAATTTGGGCAGTGAAGTCTAGTTAGTGTTAGTTACCTTCTGAAATTTTGTGGATTTTTTTGAGTTCAGAAAAATGTACTTGCAGTTCAAACTTGAGTTTCTTTGATTTAATAAATAGGAAATAGTGGAAATAATGGCTTTGTTTTATGTGGTAATTAAGTAGTTTTCCTCAATGTCAAAAGTGGTTCAACAAGTTGGCTTTGTTGGTTTGCAAGAAAATGTTTGCATTTCATACACCATATCTCGCACCCTGCATTATTTACTTAATTATTATTCACCGCATGCAATAGGATCGACAGTCCCGGAGACCGACCAGGAGCCGGAAGCAAACGACGAGCAGGAGATACCGGAGCTGCTCAAGACCGAGAAAGTCGACACCGCGCTGGAAGCTAACCTGCCTGAGTGCCCCGCTCACGAGGCCTCAGTCCTTTCCCAAGGCAAGCCCCAGAGCATTCTAAGTCTCCCATCTTTTACAATTAATGTACTTGAGTACTTTTATACTGTGATGCATTAGGTATAGGAGTTGATTGGATCCTAATTGCTACATTACTATTCCTTGATTATTGATTTATATCTGCCTTGTTATACTGTTACTTATTTATATGTAGAATTGCTTAGTCTGCTAAATGAAAGTAGTAGTTAAGAATGTTTCCATAATACCCCTGATGGGTATTTACTGGATCACGGTTGGCTATATTTGCTATCGTGGAAAAGAACCTGAGTAGTAATGAAATACGGTCAAGTGGAAGGCAAGGCACAAGTTTGGAAACTTGGGGCAGTCCGTCCGTTGGATCATGTAGGTTTGTATCGATGTTGGCCCTCGTTCATTTTTGAACGCACCCTTTTACTTAGGGATATGTTGGTGTTGTAATCATCGACCCCAAAGCTGGTTAGAAGTTGTTCGGGCCGGTCTCAACCCGTGTCGCACCCTCTAGTATGGAAACACGATCTGCCGCGGAATGACCATCGTATAGTTCCAATTGGGTGGTCCGTGCTGTGAGCCGCGACGATTACCACCACGAACAAGCATCGAGCGGTTACCCAATGCATGGACCCGACGGGGAAAGTGTGGGTTGGTATTAAAGGCCTTTCACCAGCTGGTTTGGAATTCGATTCGAGTCGTCGTCTCCCCCGGTTAGTGGGAAACCATAGCGAGCTTCACCACGATACAACTCCATGTGATGTTCAAAGGTTCAACTAAAATATGGATAAGTCAACTGAATATGGTTATATTATTTTGTTGCTAGACTCAAGTGTGTGAATAGATTAGGTGCAAAACCTAGATAAAGAGGTAGGTCTAAAACCTGGCTCATCACTGATACCATTAAATATTTCTTCCCTCAATTTGAGCTTTTCGCAACTAAATGATCCCAGCTCCACCAAAAAGCCTTGCATACCCTTGGTGTCTTTTATTTTCAGTTGGACGGGTAAGTCTAGCTGAGTACATTCCCGTACTCAGGGTTTATCCCGTTTGTTGCAGATGGCCAGGTGTATTATGGCAATTGTAAGCACTGCCTCTACCCGGTGGAGGGTGATGAGGAGTAGGCCCAGGGCAGGGTCGTCAAGAAGCTTCCCCTTCTCTTTTGCCGGACTGAGACTCCTAGTGGCACACTATCTGAAAAAGGAGGAGTGAGTTGTGTTGGGTTAAGTTATCAAACAATGTTTTATTTGGACCACATGTGTGGTGGTCGTGTTTCAAAACTGATTTAAGCTTCCGCACTTTTAAATTCGGTATTGTAATAACTCTGTTTACATTTGGCACTCTGATGTTTTAAATTCGGTTTCGTTTATCTGTGATGTCTCCTTACGAATGTAATACTTGAACGATGCGATCCTGTATGTTGTACGATGTTGAAATCCTTCGAGATTTTCGGACTACCGGGGTTATATGGGTTCAAGTACGAGTCGATGTCAGACAGATTTGACTAAGACGGTACTTGAGCTCTTATAATTAGGACGGTTCTGTCACACTGCTGAGGGTCATCAGCTACTTTCTTCCCCTTATCTTTCTTGTTTCTATTGAAATCAGATTCAAGCCTCGCTCCTTAAGCTGTCGACAATGCCTCGCCTGATGTCCTCCTTTCGGATGGAAAGGGCATGGTCCGTCGAGTAAGTCGTCAAAGGTGGATGGCTTGTTTCCTTTCTTCTGAGGCTCCATAGCCGCAACAGTGTTGTCCCCTGTTCTCTTGTGGGTGTTTTGCTGAGCAGCTTGATTGTCTCTCTGATTGTTTCCTCGATCACCCTGCGTGTTCCTCTCGGGAAAGCGTTCCTGTGTGCGTTCTTCTGTCGCCATCATGGAATTTACTGCCCGATGAAACTCGTCGACGGTGGTCGGGTCATGCTTGATGAAATCTTTGTAATTGTACCTTTCACAAATTCCGTTGCCAAAAAGGTCAATTACTTCTCTGTCCGTGATGTCAGAGACTGTGGAGCGAATTTCTGAGAAGCGTCTATAATACTCCTGCATTGTCTCATTTTTCTGCTGCTTGTATGTCCTGAGCTTAGTCCGGGGATCTGATCTCTCGGGGACACCCGCAAAGTTCTCTATAAAGATGCGATGGAGTTGTTCCCAGGAGTCAGTGGACTCGGACTTAAGCCTGTCAAACCATGCAAGTGGCATTGTTTCTAGAGCCATGGGGAGAAAAAGTGCTTTGACGTCGTTGCTTCCTCCTGCCAATTCGACTGCTTGAGCGTATAGCCTGAGCCAGCATTTTGGTTCTGTCTTCCCATCGTACTTTGAGTAGTTCCCGGGTTTGAATTTTCGTGGAAATGGGACTGCTCGGAGTCTTTGGGAAAAACAGGGGAAGCGATCGACTGCGTTAGATGCTGCGATTGCAACTCCTCGATACGATGATTCGGCTCCTCCTTCAGCCTGATCACGTACTCGGTTGCCCAAGCGACTCCTTGTTGGGGCCCGACCGAGTCATTCGTGAACAGGTCGCCTCTGGCTTGCATGGGATGATGCTTGTTCATCGGCTAAAGACTCAAGATTTCACCCTTTGAGCTGTAGCGCGGTAGTTTTAAGCATGACCAGTCGTCGCTCTTCTTTGGGGGTGCGATTGTTCTTAGCTCCCATCTCTGTAGCTAGAGCAATGATGTTTTGGTAAGGTGTCTGGTAGACCTTGTGACCAGCAACCCTCATGAATTCAGGTTCAAGGTTGCGGGAGCAATCGGCTCGTCGTCGATTGTGATCATTCTGGGATTGATTCTCCTGATCATGCTGGGTGCGAGCTTGGCGCTCCACTTCCTCTTCCAGACGCCTCCGGCTATTATATTCTTCAAGCCGTATTTGGTAACGTTCCATGGCCTCTTTTCGATGATTTGCTCGCCTCCTGCGGGCTTCTTTGGCATGGTTCCTGCTAATTCTCTCAGTCTTCATAGACTCGGTTTCTCCGGGTCCTTCTGGATCATTATCAGATATCATGTTCGGGGTTTTGTCATCTTGGAGGACATCTGGAGGAGTTGGAGGTCGTAGAGATGATTGACGTCCTGCCATGAAGACCTCACGAGTATAGCCCTGATTTGTTGGCCCCGGTGTAACCGACTCCAGAGTAGAGGCACTGGAATTTAGCTCTATTGAGGTGTCGTGTTCCTCAGAGGGGAGCTGATGTCCGTGCTGATACGAAAGAATTTGGTCAATCGTGCCAACCAATCTAGTCGGGGCTTATTGCATTGGCCAATGGACGATGCTGCCTTCCTTGGTTGAGCTGAAGACAAGTCCCTGTTGGGCTCCGACCAAGGGGATCTGTTGACACTCCTTGAACTTCGCATCAATTAAGTTTTTGAAGAAATCAACCGAGTTCCGCAGTCCAAAAGCAACGCCAGGTCTAGTGTCTCAGTCCTTTTCGGTCTCAGAATTAGAGCCCGAGTAGGAGTCGGAAGCTTCGGCTTGACCTTCGGAATCTTGCGGACCTTGGATTGCAAGGTTTGCTAGGTTCTGGGTGAGATCATCCATCTTTGGCACAACTTGCGCTTCTGATTCGCTGTGAAGTTGTCGATGTAGCTTCCCTTGATCATCGGCGATGCAAGTCCACGAGCCAAAAATGAAAATTGATCCCGTCGAGAACATGTTGACGTGGTTCGTCGAGCTCTTGATCGTCGAATCGCCGAGATCCCCTACCTAGCGCGCCAGCTGTCGGTGTTTGTTAACCGACAACTTGTCTTGAGGGATCTCAGACGATTTGTTCGGTGGGGATCGGCGTTCGTAGAACTCGGCGAGTACACAGGGACAGCGATTTATACTGGTTCAGGCCGCTAAATAGCGTAATACCTTACGTCCAGTGCGGCGTGTGCCTTGTGTTATGATTCGAGATTCCATTTTTCATAGCCTGCGCCTGCTTCCCCCTATATATCCGGGTGAAGCATAGCACAGACCGAGTCCTAGTCGGTTACAACAAAGGAGTCCTATTCTAATTACAAGACTTCCTTTAAGAACTCAACTAGGTTACAATGAGAGTCCTAATCCATGTAGACTTCGTATCACATCCTAGGATCTCCTGTGCCATCCAGGATTAGCCCGAGTACTCATCTTCTGATGATATCTCTGGCATCCTGGTCCGTCAGCTATGAAGGAAAGTCTAACTCGGGCTGAGAATTCTAAGGCTACAGGCTCAGTGCCTGTATGTGCGCCACCCACGCGCTCGCCGAACGGTCTCCATTCGCTCAGGTCACGCCTTGATCGAGCCTCTCGGAAAAGACCCTGTCCCTGGTACCTCCCTACGCATGCATGAGCGTCTGCCCTCTGCGCTATGGGATGCCAGCAGCGGTTCCTTGGGTGACGCCCTTGACTCCTACGCGCAAACACCTTTGCGCTCTACGCTACGGATCATGGGATAACCCAAGACCAAACTGTTCATCGCTTTGGCTCACGGCTATTGGGTCTACGAAATTCGAGGAAAATGCAAAGCACGCCGACTCGTTAAAAGCTTTGCCTTTTTTTGCTCAAGAGTCTATTTACAGACTATTCTCCTATGCTACGTTCTATTGCTGCCCTGCGGCAAAAAGATCTACATCGGTGACCTGGGCCTTCGCGGTCGGCTCCTTCTCTGTTTCCAGACGCTCCAAGTCGGCCTCCGAAGTTCGAGGACTTCGTCAAGCTGCAGTCATCCTTCGCCACTGGTTTTTCTCCATATTTTTTTTACATCATCATGTACTACTGCTCTCCATATTTATTTTCAGGGACTTCGCCTTCGCTCGTCGCCAACCAAGCTCATGGACTTTGCCTTCACTCGTCATTGACCAAGCTTAGGGACTTCACCTTCGCTCCTCGCTGACCAGGCTTAGGGACTTCGCCTTCACTCGTCATCGACCAAGCTCGGGGACTTCGCCTTCGCTCGTCGTTGACAAGGCTCGTCAACGCCTTCACCCGTCGCCACCTTCGCTCGTCATCGACCGGGCTCGTCACTGCCTTCGTCCGTCACTGTTGTCGCTCGTTGTCGACCAGGATCGTCGCCGCCTTCGTCGCTCGTCGTCGACCAGGATCATCGCTGCGCTCGTCGTCACCTTCGTCGCTGTCGTCGCTCTTCGTCGACTAGGCTTGTCACCGCCTTCGTCCGTCGCTGCTGTCACTCGTCGTCGACCAGGATCGTCGCCACGCTCGTCGTCGCCTTCGATGCTGCCATCGCTCGTCGTCGACCAGGCCCGTTGCCTTCGCTCGTCGCCGCCTTTTCCCGTCACCATCGTCGCTCGTCGTCGACTAGGCTCGTCAACGCCTTCGCTCGTCGCTGCCTTCGCCCGTCGCCCCCTTCACTCGTCATCGACCAGGCTCGTCGCCGCCTTCGCCCGTCACTGTCATCGCTCATCGTCGCCTTCGCTCGTCGCCACCTTTGCCCGTCACCGCCATCGCTCGTCGTCGCCATCGCTCGTCATAGACCGGGCTCGTCACCATCTTCGCTCATCGTCGACCAGGCTCGTCGCCGCCTTCGCTCGTCATCGACCAGGCTCGTCGCCGTTTTTGCTCGTCGTCCACTAGGCTCGTCGCCGCCTTCGCTCGTCATCGACCTAGCTCGTCATCGCCAACGCTCATCGTAGACCGGGCTTGTCGCCATCTTTGCTAATCGTCGACCAGGCTCGTCACCGACCAGGCTCGAGGACTTCGCCTTCACTCATCATGTCTTTGCTCGCCGCCTTCGTACATTGCCACCTTCGCTCGTTGTCGCCGACTAGGTTCATCGTCTTCGTTCATCGCTGTCTTCGGTCGCTGTCGTCTTCTGTTTCCTAAGCAGAAGGTCGTAGGTTCATCAACTCGTCGCCAACCAGGTTCATCGACCTGGCCTTCGCTCGTCGCCGACCAGGCTCGGGGACTTCGGTTTCGCGCGTCACCTTTGCTTGTCATTGCCTCCGCTCGCCGACTATGCTCATCGCCGACCAGGCTCGAAGACTTCGCCTTCGCTCATTGCCGACCAGGCTCAAGAACTTCGCCTTCGCTTATCACCGACTAGGCTCATCGACCTGGCCTTCCTTCGTCGCTGACCAGGTTCATTGACCTGACCTTTGCCTGTCGCCTAGGCTCGTTGTTGGGCCTTCGCTCGTTGCCAGTATGCATCAAGTCACTCCATGCTATTCGAATCAGGGTGCTGATTTTGGACAGCTCATCGGGGCACTTGCTAAATGCTCTACAAGCTCGGCACCACATGTCTTCAACACATACTACCAAGCTCGGGGACTAAGTGGATACACTTCACCTTGCGGTGAATGTATTTTCTTTTTCTCTGACAATTCAAGGACGCTCCGTCAAAGTGCACTTGCACAGACTTCTACTAGGACCTCGTTGTTCCTTACAGTCTTGCAAGCTCCAAGTGGATACACATCACCAGAAGAAAGCTCTTCAGAAATTTTCTTGAGCACCTTACATCCTTCTAGCGAGCCTTACTTGCCTGACATCGACTTCACCTGCTCGGACAAGCTCAAGAAGACGTCGCCAACGCATACAAAGTGCTCGGGGACTAGCTGTGGGGATATTACCTCCGTATACCCACATGGACCTACTTGGACCCTTCTTCAGGGACAGCCCAGCTCGAAGGCCGCCCTGCGGCTCGCCAGGGACTCTCACGAAGCCTTGCCCGCCAAGGAAGATCCTAGAGTTAGATCTGGATTCCTTGCCTTAAGGAACCGTTTGTAATCTGTTAGGAACTCACAATTAGAAAACCTTTCATCTATGACGAATTGAGTTTGACGATTTCAATTTTGGTCACTGGATGAGGTTAAACAATGACGAAATTTCACAGATCGTCATGGATGAGTGGTTTGGCCGTCAGCCCACCTGTTTAACTATGACCAATTAGAACAAATCGTCATAGAAATGCTCTGAGATTCGTCATAGAAGTTAAACTCAAGGTTACACAGTTTAGAGGTCCCACATGTCAGTTGATTTTCATCATAGAATGGAATTAAAAAAGGGTGGTGCAAAAACCTTTGTGGCATCTAGGAATCAAACCCCTGACCTCTAGCGCCACAGCCAAGTTAGCTTACCATCACGACACGAGTTGCTTCTTGGTTGGAGATGGGAACAATTTTTCTTATCTGATTACTGAATCACTTATATCACGAGTCCAATCCTTCCCTAAGTCCAAATCGAGCGAGCGAGCTAGTGGCAGGAGGTGCTCCGGTAGGCGGCGGCGGACCTCTACGGTGCCCATCTGCAGCGAGCATCTCCGACGGCTAGATCTAGTCAGCGTCCGTATCGACTCTGAGGATCCAGATGCGCTGGCGAGCTGCTGTTGTGGCGGTGTAGCTCGCTGCTCCGACGGCCACCTGCATCAGCGGTCAACTGCTGCGGCTTCCGGATGGCAGCTCCGGCGGGCGACTGCTGTTGCCTGCTTCGTCCGCTGGTGTTGCCGCTCCCAAGCGCAGGTGAGTGCGGCGGCGGTCAAGCACCGAAGTCGGCTACTTGAGCTAGGAGATCAGTACTGTCTTCTTCTTTCATTGCCTGCAATTCATACCATTTCACAAGTGTTTATACATGGCTAGTTAGATGTATTTGTTGTTGCATTCAGTAGATGGATAGAACATGGATTCATGCTACTCGGTTCAGCGATGAGTTCAATGCCGGTGTCGATGAGTTTATGGCTTAGGTTGGTGATAGGTTCAATGCTGATGATGTTATACCTTGCCCATGTCGAAATTGTCTAAATCAGTCTTCATTGAGTCGGAAAGACGTGCATAACCATGTCTATCTATATGGATGGTCAGCTACCTATACTCGGTGGGTACACCATGGATAAGGTTTTGATGTTGAGATTGTGGAACATGTAGATGGTACAGATGAACCTAACAATCCAGGTGATGTGTTCGATGTGGATGAGCCTGACGATGAAGATGATCATGGTACTGCAGAGATGCTTGCAAATTTGTACACAACTGTACAAGAAGATGGAGGGCAGCCTATGTTTGTCAAAGTTCTTGAAGATGCAAAACATGCTCTTTGTCCTGGTTCAGTTCAGTCCAGGTTCTCTTTTCTAGTCAGAATGCTACAAATCAAGTCATTCTATAGGATTAGCAACACTGCATTTAGTGCAATAATGAAGTTATTGTCAGGGTCATTCCCCAATATAGGTCTTCCAGATTCATATGACAAAGCAAAGAAATATCTCAAAGAATTGGGCCTTGGATATGATTCAATCCATGTTTGTGAGAATAATTGTGTGTTGTTTCGCAAAGAACTTGAGAAACATGACATTTGCCCAAAATGCAAGGAATCTAGGTGGGTAAATGGAGATGCTACCAAAAGACTTCCTAAGAAGGTCTTGAGATATTTTCCTCTTATACCCAGGCTGAAGAGGATGTTTGCAAACAAAGCAACTTCTGAGGAGACGCGATGGCACAAGGATAAGAGGATTCCTGTAGAAAATGAAATGAGCCATGCAACCGATGGTGAAGCCTGGAAAGATTTTGATGTTTGTTTTCCAAGTTTTGCTGCTGATGCAAGAAACCTAAGGCTTGTTTTAGCTACAAATGGGTTCAATCCATTCGGGAACATGAACACTAGTTATAGCATGTGGCCAGTACTTGTAAGGGTATACAATCTACCTCCATGGTCATGCACCGATGCGTCCAACTGCATAATGTCATTGCTCATCCCAGGACCAAAATCTCCAAGCAAGGACTTTGACATATTCTTAGAACCACTTATTGAGGATTTGTTAAAACTTTGGGTGGGTGTTAGTACTTATGATGCATTGACTGGTTCAAAGTTTGACCTTCGCACTGCAGTACTGTGGTGCATCCATGATTATCCAGCTTTGGGTGTATTGTTAGGGAGAATTACTAAAGGTTACTATGCATGTATCTATTGCAACAAAGATCCAATGTCAAGGAGTCTGAGGAGGAAGATATGTTACATCGGATACCATCGCTACCTCCCAAAAAATCATAAGTGGCAAAGAAGCCTGGCCTTTGATGGAAAACATGAAAATCGGGGTCCCCCGGAAATGTTGACTATGGAGGAGACTGAACAGTATCAAGAGAAGGTAAAAGATGTGAGCCCTGGTAAGCCCGACGCTGAAGGTACGAAGAAAAGGAAGCGTGGACAGAAGAACTCTGAGCCAAAGTTGTTTAACCGCAAGTCTGCTCTGTGGAAGCTACCTTATTGGAAATACTTGAAGTTGCCACATAACCTTGATGTGATGCATATAGAGAAGAATATATGTGATGCACTTCTGGGCATAATACTATGTCTTGAGGGCAAGAATAAGGATACAGTTAATGCAAGACTTGATTTGCAGGATATGGGCATACGACCTGACTTGCATTTAGAACAAGATGATGAGAATTCAGTTTCCATGCCAGCAGCATGGTATTCCTTGGAGAAAGAAGAAAAAGAAGCATTTTGTCCATTTCTGAAAAGTATTCAATTTCCATATGGATATGCTTCAAACCTGGGAAGATGCATTAGTTCAGATGGTTCCAAGGTTCAAGGCCTGAAAACCCATGATTGCCACGTCCTACTTCAAAGAATTTTACCAGTCGGTCTCCGAGGACAAGTGCACAAAGACATATATGAAGCAATTGCAGAGTTGGGTAAATTTTTCCGAGAGATTTGTAGTAGGAAACAAAAGGTTGATGTAGTCAAACGTCTGAAAGCTGAAATTCCAGTGATCCTATGCAAACTGGAGAAAATATTTCCTCCTGCATTTTTTGATGTGATGGTCCACTTGGCTGTCCATCTTCCGGATGAAGCACTATTAAGAGGTCCTGTGCAATATGGATGGATGTACCCCATCGAACGTCAAATGGGCACTTTCAAGGGGTATGTGAGGAATAGGGCTAGACCAGAAGGATCCATTGTTGAGGCGTACATAGCTAATGAGGCCTTGACCTTTTGTTCGAGGTACATGGAAGATGTTGTCACTAGATTCAATCGAGATGATGACAAAGTGGATGTAGGATCACAGGGTGAACTCACTGTTTTTTAGCATGGTGTTAAACTCTTGGGAGCCGACAGACAGACATATCTTGAGGACAAAGAGTTTGACAAGATTTGTTGGTATGTGCTAAACAACTGTGATGAGGTAGAGCCATATTTGAGGTGAGTATTTTTTGTATAACATGCATGCTTAATTTTAGCATAGTTTTTTTGTTCAACTTGCTTGACCAATACATTTTGTACTGTGGTGCAGCAAGTTCAGAGAACAATTGCAGGAAGAAAGTGCCATTGATGTTGAGAAAAGGTTGGAAAAAGAATTTCCTGCTTGGTTTAGGAGTCAGGTAAGTTGTTTGAGAAGGTGTCATTTATTTTCAACTACATAGGTCCTCTTTTTCCTGTGCTTTCGATTTGATTCAATATTTTGCTATTTCAGATGAGGCAGATGTGGAAGGAAAATCCTAAAGAGGTTAATGAAGGTCTATACGCAATATCATGTCGTCCTGACCTAAGAGTGCACTTGTGGTCATCATGTAGTGTCAATGGTGTTCGGTACAACACTGTTGACCATGAGAGAAACAGGCAGACACAAAATAATGGTGTGATGGTTGATGGATCGCACAACGGGGAGTTCACTGAATTTTATGGGCAGCTTACAGAGATAATTCAGTTGAACTACAACTCAAATTTACAATTCAATAGAAGTGTGGTACTTTTCAGGTGTGACTGGTTCAGTCAGGATGGAAAAGGTAGAGCCATTAGAGATGATGGCCATTTTCGATCCATCAATGTTGAGAGGTTTTGGTACCAGTCAGATCCATTTATATTAGCAACTCAATCAAAAAAGGTCTTCTGTGTGCCAGATAGATTGTTTGGCCAGAATTGGCGTGTTGTGCAAAAATTCGAACATAGGAGCATGTATGATGTAAATGAAACTGAATCGACCAATGTGCACCAAGATGAGGCTTGTTCTGATAATGAACTTGAGGTACTTGATGATGGCTTAGATGAGCCTGCACCTGTGCACCGGCGCACACGTGGAGAAACTACAACTGTTCCTGGTAACTTACAAGTTCTTATCAATAGAAGGGAAGAAGACATTTGTGAAGACAGCGACGACGAGGCCGAAGATGACACTATCTTAGAGTACTTTAGTGACAATGATAGAGATCCCATGGAATGTAATGATGATGACTAGGGTGAATGTCATATGTACCTGCTTTTCTGGATGTTGATGTATTGGACTTGTAACAATGATCCCCTTCTTTTGGGATCTGCCATTTTGTAACTCATTTTGTGAAACTAAGTCCTTCAGATATCTTAGGAAATTTATGAGCATAATAATGATATTCCAGCAAATCATCAGTGACAATGCATCTAATTTGAACACATGACTAACATGTTTCAGTACAACATATCATTGACATCACTGACCAAGTTAACAAGCAGCTGGATTAACACAACACCAAGTTACAATTCATGACTAAGTTAACATAATAACTTCATTGGAGTAGCTGGAGCTTCATGGGAGCAGCTGGAGCTTCAGGGGAGCAGCTGGTTCACCTGCTGGATGTTTATTGAACATCCAGGCCACCAAGAGTACCAAAACCATAGCAACAAGGATAAATTTATCACAACAAGACTTTGCACCTCTCCTGGCTAGGGCCACCTCCTTCAGCTTGGCTTGTAGCTCCATGCTCTCTTTCTCCTTCAGCTTGGCCTTCTCCTCAAGCTCCTTGACAAGTGCCAAGGCCTCCTCCTTCTCCTTCAGCAGTGTGGCATGTTGGACATGTGATTCCTCTAGCAAAATACTCAGTGCATCTTTCTCCACCCCGAGTGTTTCGTTCTTCTGGCGCAGCTCCCTAACAGCATTTTTCAGATCATTTAGGATTTCAATCTGATGATCTGATGGCTTGGGATCCAACCACTCCCAATAGGTGCATCCACCGTCCTTGCATTCAGATGAAATGATCAATAGTCAGACACTATCATCAGTTGAACTGCATCCACCATCACAACAATCAAACTCGATGAAAACAACACTCACTCGATATCTATAGCATGAATGGTACCTCCTCCCTGGATTGTCATTTCTCCATGAGATCCACCTAGGAGTTTTTACACCGCACGCGCAATTGACATCTGGTGTGTACGAGTATGGGGGGTGGCGATAGGGAATTGGAGATGAGTACGGGGACCGCTCCCTGCTGGACCGCTCCGTGGAGCTCCGTGACGAGCTTGAGCCAGCCGGGGTTGTCATGGACCTCAAACCCTAACAATGAACGACGGCGGGTGGGAGAGCCGCGGCGGCGCTGCTGGATTGGTGTCGGTGTGGCTGAGCTGCGGTGGGGCGGCGTGGCGTGCGCGGTGTGGCTGAGCTGCGCGGGGCGGCGTGGCTGAGCTGCGGCAGGACGGCGGGGCGGCCGGTGAGGACGAATTTGCCGATTTAGGGTTTGAGGGGCGGGGATTTGGGGGATTCAAGACCGTTGGCCAAGTGGCTGACAGGTGGGGTCCAGACGGTGAGGTCTTCAAGTCAGTGGACTCGGTTCAACTTAGTCAAGAGGCTGACATGTGGGGTCCCAGAAAGGCAAACTACTTTCAAACCAAATTTAGAGCCACTAAACGGTGTCAAATGAAAAAATCATCAATTAGTGAAATGTAGAACTCATCGATATCTAAAACCTCTATTCGGACCATTACCGCATGAGACAAAGTTTGAATAGAATAACATTTGAATTTGAGTAAATGACAAATATAAGCAAGATTATGGGACACTAAATGGTGTCAAATGAAAAAGTCATTAATAGCACTATTTCATAACTCATCAAGATCTAAAACTCTTATTCAGGTCATTTTGTCATTTGAGAAAGTGGTAACATACATTGTTCATATATCCTATGATGCCTCATATAGTTTAAGAAACTATATGAGACACTTCTCAAAATGCTACTACATGTTCTTATCACTTTTGCAAATGACAAAATGACCTGAATACGAAGTTTAGATCCTGTAGAGTTATGAAACTTTGTTATTCATTTCCATTTCATTTGACAACATTTAGTGTCCCAAAATCTTGCTTATAATTGTCATTTATTGAAAAAAAGCATTTGATCTATTCAAACTTTGTAACATGATAACTTTTTAAACTCAATCATATTATTTTGAACACAATGATTTTAGAAATATTTAGGAAAAAAATCAACTAATTTGAAGTTCTGATGAGGAAGAAAGCCTAGTTACAAGATTTAAGCAGGGATCAAAAAGAAAAATTGTGCTTGTTCATAGGATTTGGGTTCCTTAAATTTTTCTCATGGGCATTTCTTCATTCGAATTCGTTTGTGAGGTGTAAAATTTAAAATTTAAAATTCAAATTTGACACTTCTCATTTTCAATTCATATTTTTTCAAACGTCGTCCCTATATGCCCCCACATGTCTAGTTCTATTTTGTGGCATATATAAACATCAGTTTATAAAAACCTAACATGCCCAGCCTTAATTTTAACCAAAAGTTTGATCCATCTCTAGAACATTCATCTCCAGATCATATAAAAACCGAACATTCAGTAACTAGTTCCTAAACATGTTCCTAAACAGTAATGAAATGATTACCAAACATGTAGGCTGACTAATCAATTTGAGTCCTATTAGATGCATATCATTAGTGTTGATCAAATTTCATCAGTGTTAGGAAAATTTCATCAGAGTTGATCTAATTTCATAAAGAAGTACTTTATCACAGAAACCATTAGATGTTCAAAAATTGCCATTACTGGTTTCATTTCTAGGGTTAGGGTTGGGGTTTTCTTACCGAGTCGCTGGAGGTGGAGTCGCTGTAGGTGGTGCGTCCATTCCAGGACGAGGAGCCGCCGCCGGTGGAGGTGAAGTCGTCGGTGCAGCATGTCCCACCGCCGAAGCAATCCCTACAGATTACCTCCACGCTGTCACTCTTCGAAGAGGAAGAAGGCGTGGGGTCCTTCATGCTCTTCTTGTCGGCCGCCAGCGTGGATGAGGAAGAAGGCGCAGCCCACGACACCTTCTTCTTCGCCGCCGTCTTCTTCCACGCCGATGCTTTCTTGGTACTGGCCAAGGATTTCTTCCGCGCCAGCGCAACCTTGGTTGCGGCCACCGACCCCTTCTTCGCCTTCGCCATCATTGCCCTTGCCATGGCTTCGGCCTTCTTTGTAGCCGCCGCCGGGTACGCCCTCCTCACCGCTGGTGCGGCCATCTTCTTCAACACCAGTGCGGCCATCTTCTTCTCCACTGGAGGGACCGGGGACCACTTCCCTGTTGTGGGGTCCTTGATGGTTTTGCGTCTTGGCGGCCTCGCCATCTACGGTGGCGGCGTGTGGCGTGTGGCGGCGGCGGGGGTGGGGGCGGTGGCGGCGAGGTGAATCTGGCGGCGGTGAAAGTGAAGGGCGGGGTGAATGGGGAAATTTCGCCCGCCTCCCGCAGTAAATCTCGCCCCACCTCCACCGCGCAAACTTTCACCTCTTGTGAAATCCCCATAATGCCCTAACCAGTAACGCCTCATTATTCAAAGGACCATGGGCAATATATTCAATTCAGTATGGACTATATATTAGAAACCACACCTCTTGGCCTCTCATTTCTCGATTCCCGCCGCCATTTACTCCTCCCAGATCCACGACGTCATCACCGCCGCCACCACCTCCTCCCGGATCCGCCGCCACCACCTCCTCCTCCCGGATCAGCCGCTGCCACCTCCTCCTCCCGGATCCGCGCTGCCACCTCCTCCTCCTGGATCCGCCGCCGCCACCTCCTCCTCCTCTCGGATCCACGCCGCAGCCATCACCTCACCCCCGCATCAACTGCGCCGCCACCACCTCCCACCGCATCCACTCCGGTGCCTGCGAATCATCCTGCATCCACTCAGCTTCCACTGCGGTGAAGGAGGAGGCTTGACCTACATCGAGCTTCGCCGGTGAAGGAGGATGCCTAAACGACGTGCAAAACAACACCGGCCTGAGAGCCCAGGTTCTTCAAAGATGTTTTCCACTTTGGGGTTTACATTTTTGTTCTTTCTAAATAAGTTCTGCTCAAATGCCTACACAAAGTTTTCTTGTCATGCTAAGTTATTGATATTAATAGGGTAGAAAGGCAGAGACTAAAATTAGGAAATACTGTTGTAGGGTAGAAATGCCAAATTGTCTTATCACATAGCAAATTTGATAGAGCATGAAATTGGGTGTTGGGTTAAATGGAACTACAATTTGTTTACAACTAGGGCCATATGAAAAGCTGCGGGACTTGCAAGTCGCGGTGAACATTAAGGTGATGGAGGCCTATGGAATCCGCAACCTAGCCGATTCTATCTGTGATGACATGAAAAATGCAAGTTCTGGCAAGCGTGGCAAGCAAACTTATGAGAAGAATCTTGGTGAGGGGTCAGATTCATCCTTTATGCTTGGAGGCGATGAGGGGTCTGAAGATGGAAGTGAGTCAAATAGCTTAGAACAGGTCTCCTCTCATACTTATTTGGGGGTGTTTTGAATTAGGTTGTCCATTTTGTTATTCTAAGACATATTTTCATGTGCATTCTAATAACAGATTTTTTCCCTTCTGTGTTAGAAACTGACGTCAACACCCAGCGGCCTAAAGCATCAAAGAAGAAGGCCAAGATGCCTCCAGGTGGAACTAAAAGAGTGAGGGCAACTGCAGGGAGTGAGACAGCTCCTGGAGTTGCAACAAGGTCTGGAAAAAAGTACATCACAACCCACCCAAATATGGATGTGGAGGAGTCCAATCAGGAACCAGAGAACAATGCAAGAGCCTCTTTGGAAGAAGGCCAAGAAGAACAGCCCCCAAGTCCGTATCTAGACTTTTCTGTTTTTGATGAACAAAGCAATGCAAATGAAGATGAGGTCCTCGATGTCTCAGTGGAAGTTCCTCAAGGAGAGTAACATGACATGCTTCCTCGAATTTATTTTATATACTTCACTACTCTAACACTAGGTGTTACATGTGTAGCTCGACAACGTGCTCCAAGAAAACCAAGGCCACCAACAAAGGGCAAATTGCTGGACAATATGACACAAGCTATGGGTAGAAGGCTCCCCATTGAAATTGCTCCAGGGAAGAATAGGCATGAGAAACCTGTACAGGCTGCTAAGCTAGCATCAGAGGCTAGAATTATCATTAGGTCCAGCACGCCTATCCTGACTCACTGGAAAGAATACAAGAAGAGTGAAGAAACCCATGTGAAGGAATTCATGGGGTAGTTAGCTATAAGTGGCCCTCACTCTTTTAGTTACCTGCCATAAGTCATTGTATCATATGCTAATAGCTAAGTCTCATGGTTGATTGACTTCTATAGACTAGGTTGGCAGTTGATGATAAAGATGAGCCAACAAAGAAAGCCTGCACCAATCTACTCCAATCTGGGGTACGACAGAGTAGATATTTGTTGAAGAAGACGTTCTTCAATGGTATACTGGCTGATCAAGTCCGAACTACCTCGTCGGTTCCATCTCTGACAGATGAACAGTGGCTTGCTCTCGTGGCTAAGTGGTCTAGCGCAAAAGGCAAGGTACAATGTGCAACAAGCAGCAACTTTCTGTTGTATCTATTTTATCTACAACCAACAAGTTTGCCTTTCAGGAAGTAGCTGAGAAGAACAAGCGCAATCGTGCTAATGTCAAACACCATCAGTCTACGGGATCTCGCAGCTATGTCTCACACTTGTACACATTTGTATGTGCTCAGAATCTGATACCGTACAATTTATGTGTGTGTACATATAAGCAAATTTTCTGAATTCCTTTCTCAAATCGAAAGGTGCAGCAAAACAAGGATCGGGAACTCAATGCAGTGGAGATGTTCAAGGAATGTCATACCAGCAAGAAGAAGGGTATGACTGATCAAGTCAAGGAGACAGATGTAAGTGCCAACACATTGTTACTGTATGGGTTGATGAGTGCATATGTCGATTTGTAATCATGTCTTGGTTGCTGGATGGGATTAACACATTCAAAGGGTGCTCATTTGTATGATGTGTGCGGATGGTGCTATATGTGCTGAGGAAATTGGTTGCTGGATGGGACTAAGACATGATTGATGGTTACATAGATCAATAGATGTTCATACATAGATCAATAGATGTTCATACATGTTTACAGCTATGAATGCATCTATATGTTTTTTGAGCATGGATTCTTCTACGATTGCTGAAATGTAATGTTATTACATAGGATGTTCAAATCTGAAGTGTGTTCTTCCTAGATAATGTAAAATTCAGCTAAAGTGTCTATATGTTCTATGTTGGTTTTCATATTTGTGCTTATATCCTTGCTGCAATTGGAAGTTATTTGATAAGATGTTCATAACTATAGTGTTTGATGACAAGTTATGTAAATTCAGCTACAGTGCTTACACACAGACACATAGATGCACCTGTATGTTCTCTGATGATTTTTATCTATTTACTTGAAACATGGATTCTCTGATGATTTACATATGTTTGCTTCAGCTTGCATTCTGTTTAAATAACTTGGCATTTTTTTGCATCTTTATACTGTAGAGTGACATGGAAACTATGTTGGCTGAACCTGCTGAAGGTTTAGAGACTCCAAGATCTAGTACTGAAATTGTATCCAAGGTCCTATCACAAACTAGTGATGCTAGTACATTCCTGAAGAATGCTGGTCTTGAAACACCAGGATCCAAAACAGCTGCATCAACTGCAAAAGAAGCACAACTTCGGGAACAGCTATAGGCCGAGAAGACACGAGCTGATCTACTCCAGCAAGAACTCGACAGCCTAAAGAAGAAAGGTGAAGAAACAGAAGAATCATTGGCCAAGACCCAAGAAGTGGTGCTTAGGACCCAAAAAGAGATGGAGGAGTTCAAGAAGAAACAAGAAGCGAATGATCTGATCCTTCAGCGCATCTTGAACCTCAACTCAAGTAATAGAGCTACTTAGCTCATTTGTTCTTGTGCTTGCTGGGTTCGCATGCAGTGGCTGAGCAGTGTGGTTGAGCCTGTGAACTTTGGTTATGTCAGCTTATGAACATGGTAACCTTTGCTTGATAACTGGTGCTTGAGAACTTTGGTTGTGTCAGTTTGTGTACTAGTGGTTCCAATGTGGTGAACCAGTGATGAGTTTGAACTTTGGGGTTCCCCTATGTTTGGAACTTTGGTTGTATGAAACTATGTTTGCTTTGAATTTATGACTTTGTGCTGGATGTGCAAAAATATTTTGCTGGTTTGCTCAGGATGGTGTAGTAGTACAAATGGTACAGAGCATCTTGGAATTCGTCAGTTTTTTTGACGAAGAAGTCAATTCGTCACAGATGCCACGTGATTAGCCATGCGATGATGTCATCTGACACGCGCTACCAGAAAGCCACGCGTCGACTCAGCAGAGTGACACATGTCGATCCCCTATCACGACACGTGTCAACAGTAGACTGCGTTGCTGGAAAGCTACGTGGCCACCTTGCAGAGAGACACATGTCAACATGTTAGGGCGAAACGTGTTAATCCTGGAGTCTGACACGTGCTGAGTTCCTATTGAAACACGTGGTGATCTCTGGGTGAGACATGTGCGCACCCAAACGCCGCATGAAACAGTTCAGTGACGGTGCTAAAATCGTCATGGATGTAACGCTATCTATGACAAAATTAAAAAAATTTGTCAATGTGGAACACCTATGACGCTACAAAGATGACGAACACAATTTCGTCATAAGATCGTCATAAATGATGTTCCATGACGTTTTGGGCCTTTTCTGTGACAAAAAGAGATCGTCTTGGATGTGCCCTTTTTTAGTACTGACTGTAATCCTGCTCTCCGGCTATATAAGGCGAGCACGGACCTCCTCCAAACACATCTGATCATCCGATCTCATAATACAATCCAGCCACCAAAACACAAGACGTAGGGTATTACGACGACTTGCCGGCCCGAACCTGTCTAAATCATCGTGTCTCGTTCCTGTGTTTACGCTTGAGCAGTTGTCTCCACACCTCCTCAAACTAATCTACTACCTTGGGCATACCCCTCGGTAGACTATCGACTATATTTCGTCGACAGTCATAGAAATTAAGAGAGAATGGAGATTGACATTGTTTTCTACTAGTTAATAAAACTCACAAAACCCGCATTGAGAGCCAACAGATGCAACCCCACGTGTCTCACTAGTAGAAAAGAGCTCTAAGCCGGCGGTCCTTTTTTTTACACGCGGTTTCACTTTAGGACCGGCTGTGTAAAGAAATGGGTGGGCCACGACTTGCTAACCGCCTCTGAAAATGCATTTCCACAGGCGGTTTTTAAGGCAACCGCCAGTGATGTTTCTAGTATATATACCCTCCTTCCTCCCCGAGCAGAACTGTTCATCATAGCCACCTTCCATTAGAGGGCATTTTGGAGGTCCAGATCTCTCAAAATATAAGGGGAGACAGAGGCGGAGCCACCTATATGGCGAGCTCGGGCGGCCGCCCTACCTCCTCTCCGGCGAGCACCACATCAGCACGGCATTTCCGGCCGTCCGGCGAGCGGCGGCGGCGCACAGGTCTGAGTCGCAGTCCGAGGCTGAGGCTCTATCTCCGCCGCCTCCGTCCACTTGACGAAGCCAAAAGCCAAATAACAAATGGCTCCTCACTCTTGCCTCTTGAGCCGTCTGGCAAACAATACAACAAGGCCCAATGGCCCACGTGCCTTAGGGCAGCAGCTAGGCAGCCAGCAGAACGCACGCACCAGCGCCGCGGCAGCCAACACGTTCGCATCTCCCGGCCTCCGCCAGTCCGCCACGGCGCCGCCGGCCGCTCCGTGGTGCGCCCTCGCCCTCCGCTTCGGCGTCCGACCGTCCACCCACGCGACCGCGCCTCCGGCCCTGCATCCAAGCTCACCCACGCGGCCACGCCGCCACGCCGCTGTCCGCTCGCCGGACAGACTACCGGATGGATAGGGGAGGAGGAGAATCCGTGTGGGGAAGAGATGAAGCTGGAGCTGGAGATAACAGAGGCACGAGCAGGCGGAGGTCGACAGCTCCAACTCCATTAAGCCAAAAACGATATAACAAACTAGGTATTGACATTAATTTATTTTCATTGCAAATTGTTGGCTTGATTAGTTGTTCATAATTACTGATTTACTGAAAGCAATTAAAATAAATGGCTATGCAGATTTAAAAAGCTTTTATACCTGTACGAATTCTGCCAGTGAAAGTAACTCGACCACGAGCACTCATGAAAACGGTAACGGTAATATTGCTGATGTTGAATCTACTGAAACATCAATATATATGGTTAGACCTAGCAATCCGCCCTATCTTATTTCTTCGGCTGGCTCCGCCACTGAGGGGAGAGGTTTTGATCTTGATTTTTGGAAGGAGATTGCTAAGAAAGGTTAGTTTATGTCCCTATAGCATCATTTTGTTCATTCTTGCTTAATTGGAGCTACTTTTTGGATCTAGGGTTTCACCATGAGTTAGAGAAAAGAAAATCTAGCTTGTTGTCTTTATTTCTTCTAATGAGGTTGCATAATGTCTCTCTCCTCTCTTTCTCTTTTCATGTTTGCTTCTCAATTTAGCTAGTTTATGCAAGATACATATTGCATCAATGGTGTGTTCTTGTGTATTTATGTAGAGAGAGAAAAGTAGGTTTTTTGTTATTTTTAAAATTATGCTCATTAGCTTTTTTATTTTGATCTCTCTTTATTTCTCAATTTATTTTGTGCACATGTATATATTTTAATTATGCTACTTAGGTTTTTTAATTACGCTACTTATGTTTTTTACTTTAATCCCTAGCTACCCTACCTAAATCCTAGCTAAAACCTCACATAAATGTTAAACCCTAGCTAATAAACCATAGCTATACCCTACCTCACATCAAAAGGTGCTAATAAATATCTCTCTCTCTCTCTCTCTCTCTCTCTATATATATATATATATATATATATATATATATATATATATATATATATATATATATATATATATATGGTTACTTGTTTTGCATTGATTACAATACCTGAGGTCCACAGTGTCATGATATTTACAGGTAATGATGGAGAAGTCCTTTTGGATGTATAAGTTAACAAGACTAGATCCATCATATATACCCGAGCTCCATAGGTTTATTGATGCTGCTAAGAACCATGCAAGGAGAACAAAGAAGATGCACATACATTGTCGATGCATGGACTCAGAAATGTTGTTGTATTTGATGACACTCAACAAATCCTTTCTCATTTGGTCCGTCGAGGATTTATGAAGGATTACTTGATTTGGACAAAGCATGGAGAGGGTACCTCTGTGCCTTATATAACTAGAAACCCTACGAACATCGACGTCGATGGTCCTGATATGCTTGTTGGCTGCGGAAGATGCAAAATTTCTAAAGGCAATGTTGTGTCGTCATGCGGAAGATCCATCAATGTTCTTCATGAAAGGTATGGAGGCCCCGATGAAGGCAGCAGAAGAGCCTTTGTATGATGAGTCTAAGGGTTACACCAAAGAGTTGATGATGTTGTGGTCTGTGCTAAAGTTGTTGGTGTGCAAAACTAGGCATGGTCTTTCTGATGTTGGTTTCGATGTGTTCTTGAGTATTATCGCAGACATGTTTCCAAAAGAGAACAAAGTGCCTTCTAACACGTACTATGCAAAGAAGCTAATCAGTCCACTGACGATGGGTGTTGAGAAGATCCACGCATGTAGAAATCATTGTATCTTATATCGAGGTGTTGATTATAAGGACTTGCATAGCTATCCAAATTATGGTGCAAATAGGTATAAGACGAATAAAGGCTATAGAGAGAAAGAGTGTGTTGCCTCCTTGTGTAAAGAAAAGAAGCGAAAGAGGACCCAACAGAAGACCCAAAAGAGTAGTTTAAAACCCACTAGCAAAGAAAAACAAGAAGTAGACTATTATGCACAAAAAAGATTCTGGCTTTGGTGATGTGGTACCTGTCTGTGGTCGATCGATTTGAGGTGTTTGTTCGCTAACCCAGAGGATGCCAAACTTATGTGTTGACATGCTTCTGATGAGCACAAAGACGATGGGAAGCTTGGGCACCCAGTCGATGGCTAGTAGTAGAAGATTTCAATGAAAACCACAAGGACTTTGCAAAGGACCAAGAAATGTTAGGTTCACACTAGGTACTGACGGAATGAATCCATTTGCTGAGAGGAGCAACAAGCACAGCACATGGTCGGTGATCCTCACCATCTACAACCTTCCTCCAAGGTTGATGCAGAAGCGAAAGTACCTTTTGCTAACTATCCTTGTCTCTGGACCTACATAGTCTGGAGTTGACATGGATGTTTTCTTGCAGTCCTTAATGGAGGACATGAAAATATTGTGGGAAACATGTGTTAAAATATTGAACGAGTACCGTAAAGAATCATTCACGCTGAGAGCAATTATCTTTGTTACAATCAATGATTACCCTGCTCTTTTCACTTTATCAGGGCAGTTCAAGGAAAAAGTTGGTTGTGTGATATGCATAGATGGAACCTCTTAGATGTTCCTTACTGCACCTAAAAAGATAGTGTACATGAGGCACACATGCTTCTTATCGAAAGGACACAAGTACTACCAGAAAAAGATAGATAAGTACTTCGACAATAACGTTAAACTATAGTCTACTACTCCATTAGGTAACAATAAAGGCAAAAGAGTTTTCAACATAGTCAGCAAACTCAAATTTGTTTTCAGGAAGAAGACAAAAGACGAAAAAACAAGAAAGGTTGTCAAACCAACTCCAGGGACTACATTCAAGAAGAAGTCTATTTTCTTTGAGTATTTGTCATGCTGGCCAGAGTTAGACGTCCACCACGCGATTGATGGTATGCACGTTCAGAAGAACATGAATTTATCCTGTGTGCCTCATTTTGTCAAGCACCTCACTATTTCTTCTTCAATTGCAAAGCCCGAGTGAGGATACTCTGGTACTTTAAACCAAATGATTTTTTTTCTTGATCTTAAATTCTGCATCAACGTAGTGGGCTGTTATGACCATGTACCCTAAGTTCTGCGATGCTATCAACATAGTGGATTGTTTGTCGACCCTTAACTATGAAAGTTGGTTGGAGTGTGTCCATCCAAGGCTGCAAGTAAGGGGTCTTCAAGCTGTAGGAAAGGAACCTCGACATAAATGATATACTTGATCATCGCTTGACGACAGAGTTGGGCATCAAAGACAAAAAAAATTGTATCGACTGGTTGCTTGCTCAAGCTTGCTTGAAATCTCTTTCTAATAGCGCTATCAATTGCTAGACAAGCATTGGCAACATGGCCTCTAAGATTACTAGTGTCAGACTTAGTAACCAGTTTCAGTTGGTAGTACTTGCAAATAGCTTTCAGCTCACCATCCACAGCAACCAAATCTTTCTCAAAGTGCACCCAAACATTGGACTGTGTACGACGTGCCGTCAAAGATGTATGCCCCTCTCCACTCTCATGAGTTCCAGACCCCTCTGATATTTTGATGTCATCTTTTCACCTAAACTGTATAAATTCAATAGAAAAATATTTAGAACAAAACTGGAACCTTTCTAGTGTAACTTGAACTAAATATTTGTATCGGCTAGCACTGTAGCACACCAAGCTACATTGTGAGCTGAAACTTGTGGGCAGCAAATACTAAGAATTTTTTAAAAAAGGACATGTGATCGAGTACATCAAATCGCAATAGTAGTTTGGCAAAATTGGAGAAAGCCTTTCATGTTGAGATGACTATCAAGTGTGTATGTTAATTTTGTGCCAAAATGTAAGCGCATTTTATACAACATAAATTCAGAAATTATAAACTCTAATCAATAAATAACCAAATTATATATAAATTTTGTATTAGGATCCCAAATCCATAATTCTACGGTGCTTCCTTGGCTCTCGGTGTTTAGACCATTTGATTGCGGGTCGTTTTTGTTTTTTTGATGAGGGGTGGTATGATGTGTGTTTTTTTTTTTGGACTTGTGTATTTTTCCCGCTACCTTAATAAAATGAGTCGCAGCTCTCCGGCATAGTTCGAGAAAAAAAAGAGATGCTGCTAGTTATGTCGGCATGCTAGTCATGTCTTGTCGTTGGTTGGCACGCTCACCTACTCCCGTGCTCCGTACCACCCTATGGACACTACTAGCGACGATCCTCAACCTATATTGCATACTAGTATATAGTGCGATCTGTGGTGGCTAGACATAGTATTCCAGTTAACAAGAGATCTTATGCAGATTGAGAAAACCCGCTGAACCCCTTACACACAAGCACCGTAGCTTGGTGGAATGAGCCGATCATAGACATGTGCTTTGGATGTAGGATAGACAAGAGAGTTTTTTCCCCTTGAGTCAAATGTGGTATAAATGACACAAAAAGTGGTATAAATACCACAAAAGTGAGTCTTTTACAACTTGAATTCTGGGCACCCCGATGGGAAAATACTGAGCGTGCACAAACTTTCTATCTAAATATTTATAAACAGATAAGAAGTAAAAAAAAGGTTGGTATTTCTTTAATCGAGAGTAGTATAAGTAGAGGTAAGCCAGGCCAAATCTAACGGTTATGATGGTGTCATCAGTCAACAAGGGTCCAAGCCATGTCTCCCTCGAAGATCCAGTGGCAGACCTCAATCTGACCAGGTTTTCCATTGAGCGCGATGAACGCCCCGTGATTGGGGCTCCAATCCGACGTTTCGAGATGGCAGATGGCCACGCCATGGTTGATCTTCCGGTTGGAGTCCACGTCCAGGATGTCCGCCTCGTACAGCCGGACCCGTGGCACCGAGTGGCAGTAGTACACCAGGTACGGGAACAGGCTCTGGTGGCACGACACGGACCGCGTCACGCTGCCGCCGGCGATGCCCGTGATCTTCCCGAGCCGGACGTCCCTGCCGCTGCCCGCCGTGGACTCCGTGCTGCGAACCGCGATGTCGTTGCTGCCCAGCATCTCCACCGCGAAGTCCAGCATGTCCTCGGCCGACGTCGCGCACCGCTTCGTCTCGTCCCGGCTGGGCGGTCGCGCGCACTCAGCCACCGTCGACGTCACCGCCTGCCTCATTGCCGTGCCCGGTGGCGCTCCGAACAGTGCCGACACGGCGTTCTCCTCGAATGGGATCTTGGTGGCAATGTCCCTCGGCAGGAACGCGCGGTGCGGCGTCTTGTCGGCGATGTCCGGCATTGGCATTCGGTTGCCCATCATGAGGTCCCGCTCCCGGAAGAACTTCCCGGGCTCCGGCGACCACTTGGGCAGCCGGTGCACGGGCGTCGACGACGTTGCGGCCGCCTTGGACACCTCCATCTTTGACATGTTCTGGTACTCTTTGAACTCGACGCCTTCGTTGGAGTAGGCCTTGAACGTCGTGTTCTCGCCGGAGTAGTGCGTGAAGCCGATGCGGTGGTTGGGGTTGGATCCCTGGCCGTACCCCTTGAACGCCACGCTCCCCGGGTTGGTCGACTTGCCGTAGCTGTCGAAGTCGGCGGCCGCGCCGTTGGCGTTGTTCGCGTAGGACGAGAAGCTGTCGTCGCCGACGTTGGCTTCGTCCCTGTACGCCGTGAACCCGTCGACGCCGGCGTTGCTGCCGGAGGCGTAGCTCCGGAACGTGTTCTCGGGCGCGTTCCCGTCCAGGCCGTAGGAGGCGAACGTGTCGTTGAAGCCGTTGGCCTTCTCGCCGTAGTTGATGAAGCCGGACGCGACGGTGTTGGAGTTGTTCCCGTAGGTCTTGAAGGACTCCCCTGCGCCGTTCGCGGCCTTGCCGTAGCCGGTGAAGCTCTGCACGCCGGAGTTGGCGTCCTGCGAGTAGGCCGTGAACTCGTGCGCGCGGCCGTTGCCGGTGTTGTCGTAGGTGGCGAAGGTCACAGCCACCGTGTTGGTCTGTCCAGCGTACCCGGCGAAGTCCCCGGCGCCGCCGGTGGCTCCGGTGGTGTACGAGTTGAAGCTAGACGTGCCGACGTTTCCCCCCTCCTCGTAGTTCGCGAACGAGTCGTTCCGGCCCAGCGAGCCCTTGCCGTACCGCTTGAACGAGTCAACGGGTCCGCTCTTCCCGCTCGAGTAGACCGCGAACTGGTCAGAGCCGCCGCCGCCGCTGTTGCCGTAGCTGCTGAAGTTCCCATTCTCGTAGTTCTTGAACGGCGCGGCGGAGGCAGCGCCGCCGCCGCCGGAGGAGGAGGAGGCCGCCACGCCGCCCGCGGTGCCGTCCGCGGACGAGGACGATGCCGACCAGGACGCCGCGGGGGTCGACGGGCAGAGCAGGGACGCCGCGGCGCAGAAGTCGCGGATGCGAGAGGCGAGCTTGCCCGCGGAGGCCAGGGTGGAGAAGGTGGACGCGTCCGGGGCCGAGAGCGGCGACAGCTTGGCGAAGAGGAAAGCCGGGTGCGGGCGGTTGCCGCGCACCTTCCGGTTCCAGTACCGGATGAACGCCGCCTTCGCCGTGAACGGGTTCACGGGGACCGACCACGCCGGTATGAGCCGTGGTAGGCCTCGCGGTAGCGGCGGCACCGGAGGAGTTGGCGATGGGGAGGCGGCGCTTGACGATGCAGAAGGTGATGGTGGTAGTGGGAATGCACGTGTTAGATGACAGAGTAGCAGCAGAATGGAAATGGTGAGGAGAAGGTGAGCGCAGCGAGTGGACGACGCCATGGTTGCAAGTTGTAGCCAGGGAGGGAGGAGCTGCGATGTAGAGGTAGATTTATAGGAGATGGCGAGTTTGGAGGGAGGGCGAAGGGGCGTGATGAGTGAAACAGGTGAGCGAGTTTGGGGCGTGGTAGTAGTGCTGGAATTCGTACTGGCACACTGATGCCATGCATTGGAGTTGGAGCAACCAGAAATTTAGAAGAGATGTTGTTGCCCGGTTTCAGTCTACTCTGACTGAGTCCGGGAGTGCCATTTTACATTCGGGTAACGCTAGTTGTCCTATTAAGCCAGTGTCAGTGCATATTTTTATTGTACAGTTACTGAGAGTGCATGAGGGATATTTGTACGCAGCACACTACAACTGATACCAGGAATATTTCCACGCTAGTTGTTCGTTTGGCATATAGGGGTCATGTCCAAAGTGAGAAATGATCCCAGGAGAGATTGGGTTGATCTCTCTCTCCGCAGGCGGGGTTTATGGGGTGTTTGGTTTGAAGAATGATGTGGTCCATCATCTTCTCACTCCTCATTTTTTCTATTTGGTTGGTGGAATAGAATGAGTTGATGCATCACCACCTTATTCCTCATAAACCAATAATTAGTGGAGTGATGAGGCATGAGTTGGTTCCACTAAAATTCATGGGATGAACTCATGATGCATCATCTCATTAAGGATGACTTGATTCCACAAACCAAACAGCCTATTAATTCATTGTTGAAGTTACATATTTGGGGTGACTTGGATAAGTGCGTGGAATAGTTATGTGGCAGCCAGCAGTCATGTGCAGCTGCCGCTGCGCCTGTGTTATGTATTCGCATATTTATTTTAGCTGCTGCAAAAAATCAAATTCTTGACACAAAATGCACGTGCATATTAACTGAATTATGAATGCTTCACTCCATACACAGAATGTCTTATACCATGTAACACCTCTGGTGTTTAATCTGTAATTAACCTGACATGTCATCATCATTAGTCATTAATCATTCTTGCCTTGCATTTATGTTTGCTTAGTACTTGTGTAGCAATCTCTTTTCAAAAACCCTAAAGCCCAAATCTTCCTATAAGGGCAAAATGGTAATTTCACTTCTGTGTCTAGTTCTATGTATTTCTTATTCAGATTTGTGCTCTGATGTTTCGTTGAGTTAATCAAAGTTCAAAATTCAAAAGAGAATTGGTTTTCCTTTTGTAAAAACCCTAATTTCCAATTTATAGTTTTACCCCTCTTTTATTAATTCAAAAACTATTCAAAATTTGGGGTTAGTTCAAAAAGCAAAGTTGTAGATCTGATCAAGATGAGCAACTTTGGTATTTACAAATTTTCAAGTTTCCATACAAAATTTGAAGTAATTTCAAATTCATTCAAACTCCAGTTTTTGTCCCTTTTTGAGTTTTCAAAATTATTTCAAAAACTAATGAGTTTCAGAAAAAGTGTGTATTAGCAAAGTTGTAGGTTTTGACAAAAGAAACAACTTTCATATTTGCAGATTTTCAAGTTTCAGTTTAAAATCCAAAGTAATTTTGAATTTATTCAAATTTCAAAAGTGTCCCCTTTTCTGATTTCAAATATAGTTCAAAAAATGTTTGGATTTTGAAAATGTTCTTATTGACAAAGTTGTAGATCTCTTTTTTCTGCACAGCTTTGGTATTTTGAGTTTTTCCTGTGCAGTTCAAATTTTGGGAGTAATTTGCAAAATACAGAGATCAGCCAAAAGTCAAACCCTAGGGACATAGCCCTGTTCATCTTCCTCGCCGTAGGGGGGGGGGGCCGGCCATGGCGCTCGCCGGCGCTGCGCACGCCGCACGCCTGGCAGCTGCACGCGCGCCTCCAACCTGCCGCCGCTGACCCCGCCATCATTCTTATCCCGCACGCGCAAGCGCTGACCTCCGCTCCCGTCCCCTACAGTGCCCAGGGCGTCGCCGCCGCGTGGCCGTCACCGGCGAGCCTTCGCCCAGGCCCTGGGTGCACGCCCGTCCTCCCGCCGGCTTGCAATCGAGTGCGCACGCCTCGGCCGAGCTCATCCACACCATCCCGTGCTCTCTACCGTCCCCGACCGTGCCTATAAAAGGGACCGCCGGAATCCGAGCTCCTCACTCGTCTCCGCCGCCGTCACCAGCCCACTCCGAAGCTCCCGCCGCTCAACCACCTAGCCCGAAAGCTCCGCCTTGAGCTCGCGAAGCTTCCCAGCCCCTCAATTTTACCTCCGCCGCCTCCAATCGTCCGGCGTAACCCCATCTTCCCAAACTCCGGCGAAACACCGGTGAGCTCGGGTTCGGGAAATCCCCACTCTCCGGCCATGATCATTTTTCTCTGACCCCTGCTTCATCTTCCTTGCCTTCTTGCGCCCCTAACCGGCTACTGGTGGTCGTGCCTGGTGTACAGGGTCGCCGGATCGCCGGAGTGCCGCCGCGGTCGTCTCCTTCCTCGAGCCGCACCTTCGACCGTATCGAGCCCCAAGCCTCGGGCGAATCGCACTACCCTCGAGCGCGTTCCCGAGCCACACCCTCGAGCACATCCTCGATCCCCGCCCTCGAAGCAGCCGAGTCTAGCCTCAGCCTCGGGCGAATCGCAACTTCCACCGAGCCCCAAGCCTCGAGTGAGCCGAGGCCACCCTCGAGAGGCTAGCCGCAAGAGAACCCGCCGAGGCCTCGCCGTCGAGCCCTCTTATCCATCCGCCTCGCCGAGCCTTGCAAGCTTGGAGGAATCGTGGTAGACGAGTTGGCATATGCAAGCTTGGGTGCGACATATGCAGTGTGGATAGGGATCCTCAGCTGAGTATTATTTATCCGGATTAACGTTGCTCCTCGGTTATGGAGACTTGGTCCACTGACTGTCAACGGAGAGTGGTTCTCAACTAGGAATGTTTTGAAATGTAAAAGGAATCATGAACGATGAAGAATTGGGGAATGCTGAATCTTTCCAAAATAAAATAAGGTTTACAAAAATGCTTTTCTGCAAAATTCTTGATCTTGCTTAAACCTTACCTTGACTACCCTAAGCCTCTCATTCCTGAGTCTTCTCCCTTTTTCTTAGTCGGGTAAGTCTTGTTGAGTACCCCAGTACTCAGGGTTTGTTACCCATGCTGCAGGTATGACAGAGTCCCCGATGTGTCTTGCACCCTGCTGCGTGACCATCGTCCAGGAAGAGGCCGATGAGGCCGAAGAATAGTTGTACACCCTCGGGCTGGGTGATTATAAGTATCTTTGTTGTTCTCCACTATGTTGCCTATGTCTATCTCTATTATCAGAACTTGGTTTGTAATAACTGCACCTTAATTTCTATTTGGAACCCTGCTTTGTAAAACTATTGTTATTTAAGTCTTCCGCTCTTTATTCCGATGTTATTTGTAAAAGTATGCAATGCTGTAACCGAATTGTGAGATGATCCTGCGGACATTGGACACTGATGTAGCCCGGTGGCGAACAGGTCTTAATCACATGGAACATGGGTTCGGCTGTCAGAGGTTGACAGGGACACGTGGGCCATGAGATTAGGGCCGTTCCGTCACAGAGTGGTATCGGAGCATCTCACTTTAACGTTGCAGTGTTCGTTTTTGCGAAAACTTCAAAAGACCTTTTGAGTCCAAACAAACTAAACTTGACTATTTTGAGTCCAAATTGCTTCTCTCATCTTGTCTCTCATATGGCAACACTAGCTAGTGGAACAACATATTTTTAAGCCCTATGTACCTTATTTATTTATTGCATTGCTTTGTTCCGTAGGAACGATTCATGCATCATGTCATAATCACTTAAGTTAACATCCTCTCTAAGTTCGTTGGGGTAGTATGCCTTTACCTATTCTTGCTAGCCTTTCTCATCCATCTAATCTTGTCCAGACATGGCCCGTATCAAGCTGACTGCCCGCAAGTCGACTGGACCGCATGGTGTGCCACGCCACCAGCTGGCACCTCGCGTTGGAGAAGAGACTGCCGAATCTTCCAATGGTCGTCGCTTTCCCCGCCGCACCCGTAAGAACTTGAAGGAGGAGATCAAGGATCTGAAGGCTGAGCTGAAGAACTTGAAGCATGACTTCTACCACTCACGCCTGGAGTTTTATGAGGCACGAGCTTCCCTGGAGCAGGCCAACCGGAACACGGTTCGCGCTATTGAGCAGCGCAATGATGCTTGGATCCGCGAGGACATCACCAGAGCCGAGCTCCACGGACTGCAGCAGTACACAGCTCAGATTGAACAGTTCAATGATATGCTTCATGAGGAAGTGCATCAGCTGTATGATCAACTCCACCCCTTGGTACCCCCGGTTATGGAAGACCCTGAGGACGGAGTAGTGGAAGAACCCGATGTGGAACAAGAGCCAGACGTGGACGAAGAAATTGAACCTGCTGAGGACGTCCACGCTGAAGACGAGGACGAGGAGGAAGAGCCTGAGCTCATCCTCGAAGAAGACGACGACGAAGAAATGATCATCATCGATGAGGACTAGACCCGTCTTTAGGAGATGGAGATCCCGTGTGTCTGTACCACCTGCTTACCTAAAACCTTAGTCTAGGTTTGGGAGCGTTAGTCTGTCTTTTGTTAAGTCAGTCTGTATCTTTCTTTTCGTACCTTTTTTCCCTTATCGGTCAGTTGTGTCTGTCAGAAATCTTTATCAATCTGTCAGTCTTTGTATCCGAAGAAGCTATCAGTCTGTTGATTTCAGAACCCTATCTATGAATGCTAAGTTCCAAGTTGCTTAACAGATGCCTGTGAACACTCGCACTGGAGCTGGAGGTTCTGATGATGCCAACCTTCCAAACCCTCCACCTGTTCCTGCTACCCTGGCAGATGCCATTGCAGCCTTGGCAGCCGCTGCTAACCTGATGGCTCAAAATCAGGGGCAGCAGAACAATGGTCACCGTGGTCGTCACGACATCAACCGTGAGACTACATATGTGGATTTCACCGAGACCCGTCCACCAGTTTTCACCAAAGCAGATGAACCCCTGGAAGCTGATGACTGGCTCCGCACTATGGAGCAAAAGTTCAGTCTTCTTCGCTGTACCGACATCCAGAAGCCCCGGTTCGCTTCCCAGCAGCTTCGTGGTCCAGCAAGCGCTTGGTATGCCAACCTGTTGGCTGCCCAGCCAGAGGGTCATCAGTTGACCTGGGAAGAGTTCCGCACCGCTTTCCGTGCACATCACATCCCTTCGGGATTAATGAAGATGAAGCTTGATCAGTTTCTGGCACTGCAACAGAAGGACTCCACAGTAATGCAGTACGTGGGTCAGTTCAACCATCTTAGCCAGTATGCCTCAGAGTATGTCAACACAGATGAAAAGAAGAGGGATTGGTTCCTTAGAGGTCTGCATCCTAAGATCCGCAGAAGTCTGTCCAATAACCTGACCGGTTCGTATCATGATGTTGTTGACCGGGCTATCGCTTTTGAAGAGAGCAACCGTCAGTATCAAGAGGAAAAGAAGAAGAAGAAAGCAGGATCCAGCAGTTTCTCTGGCGGTCACAAGCGCCAGAGGATCATATACCACCCCAGTCACCACCAAAATCGCCTACCTTACCCCAACCAGCAAGTGGTCATCCGTACCGCGGCCACCACCCATAATGCCAACCAGCAGAGTGCCACACAGCCGAACGCCCCAGGTGTTCGTATCACCACTCCACAAACAGCCTACAACCATCCCTGCTACAACTGCGGCCAGCTTGGTCACTGGTCTCGTGAGTGCCCAAAGCCCAAGAGGTATGCCCAGAATACTCAGAAGAATCCTGGAGGATCTCAGCAGCAGCAGCACCGTGCACAGCAGCAGCATGTTCAGAAAGGCAAGATTGTCAAGAAGCACGGGCAAGTCTACTACACCACTGTCGGCGACATCCCAGAAGGAGAGCCCGTCATGATCGGTAGGTTTCCTGTTGCCAATCATCCTGCAGTTGTGTTGTTTGATTCTGGTGCATCGCATTCCTTCATCAGTCGTACTTTTGTCATCAAGCATGAGATATCAATTGAGGATTTGAAAGAAAGTTTCTGCATATTTTCGCCTGGAGGGCGTATAAGTACTAAGGAAGTGGTTCGCAGTATACCAGTAATGTTGGGGGAACATGTATTTCCTACCACCATGATAGTGCTACGTGATCAGGAGATAGATGTCATTTTAGGCATGAATTGGATGTGTCAGTATAAAGCCATGATCGACATCCTGAATAGAGTTGTGAGAGTGGACATTCCCAACAGTACCTCCAAACTCCTTCTCCAACTCCCAATGCCTCAAAAACCAGCAGCCACACTTTTGAACACCGCCTATGTTCTGGAAACCAGAGACATCCCCGTGGTCTGTGAATTCCCTGATGTTTTTCCAGAGGACTTACCTGGTTTGCCTCCTGACCGTGATGTTGAGTTTGCCATAGAGCTAAAGCCTGGGACTGCTCCTATATCCCGCAGAGCTTATCGAATGCCTCCCAGAGAGTTGGCAGAGCTAAAAATCCAATTACAAGATTTGTTGGACAAGGGTTTCATTCGCCCAAGCTCGTCTCCTTGGGGCTGTCCTGCAATCTTTGTAAAGAAGAAAGACAAGACTCTCAGAATGTGCATTGATTATCGCCCACTCAATGAGGTCACCATCAAAAATAAATATCCCTTGCCTCGTATTGATCTTCTCTTTGACCAGTTAGCTGGAGCCAAAGTATTCTCCAAGATCGATCTCAGATCTGGCTACCACCAAATAAAGATTCGTCCTGAAGATATTCCTAAAACAGTTTTCACCACCAGATACGGCCTATATGAGTACTTGGTCATGTCCTTCGGTTTGACCAATGCCCCTGCTCATTTCATGTACCTCATGAACTCTGTGTTCATGCCAGAGCTTGATAAATTCGTGGTCGTGTTCATTGACGACATCCTTGTCTACTCAAAACCCCTGAAGATCATGCCGAACATCTTCGTATCGTTCTATCCCATCTCAGAGAACATCAGTTGTATGCCAAGTTCAGTAAATGTGAGTTCTGGTTAGATCAGATACAGTTTCTTGGTCATGTCCTATCCGCTGAAGGTGTGTCAGTTGACCCTGGTAAAGTGGCAGACATTCTGGATTGGAAGCCACCTACCACTGTTCATCAAGTCCGCAGCTTTATGGGAATGGCCGGATATTATCGTCGATTCATTCCGGATTTCTCAAGAATCGCCAAGCCTATCACTGAGTTAGTAAAGAATTCTGTGAAGTTTGTCTGGTCACCAGCTTGTGAGCAAGCCTTTCAAACGTTGAAGAAACTGTTGACCACATCACCAGTGTTAGCCCAGGCGAACATCGAGAAGCCCTTTGATGTCTACTGTGATGCATCTGGTACTGGTTTGGGTTGTGTTTTGATGCAGGAAGGTCGAGTGATCGCATATGCCTCCCGACAGCTTAAGCGACATGAAGAAAATTATCCAACCCATGATCTTGAGTTAGCAGCAGTGGTGCATGCCTTAAAGATCTGGCGTCATTATCTGTTGGGCAGTACCTGTAATGTGTACACTGATCACAAAAGCCTGAAGTATATCTTCACTCAAGAAGAGCTGAATATGAGACAGAGAAGATGGCTTGAGTTAATTAAGGACTATGATCTTGAAGTGCATTACCGTCCGGGTAAGGCGAATGTGGTTGCCGATGCGCTCAGTCGCAAGTCATATTGCAACTGTCTGATGATGAAACCCTATGATTCTTCTTTGTGTTATGAGCTGGAAAGGTTAAATATTGAAATGATTCCACAAGGAACTCTGAATAATATCAGAATAGAAACCCCTATCAAAGAGCAAATCATCGCTGCACAGAAAGATAACCCTGGAATCAAGCACATCATCGAAAAGGTCCAATCCGGAAAGGCTGATTGTTTCAGGATTGATGATAAAGGAGTAGTATGGTTTAAGAATCGGTTAGTAGTTCCTAAAGTGCCTGAGTTAAGAAAGTTAATCCTTGATGAAGCACACTTGACTAGATTCTCCATCCACCCCGGCAGCAACAAGATGTACCAGGACTTGAAGCAAAGGTTCTGGTGGACAAAGATGAAGATTGAGATCGTCCGGTATGTCGCTCAGTGTGATACTTGCCAGAAAGTCAAAGCCGTGCACATGAGGCCCGGAGGAGAATTGCAATCTTTACCTGTACCTGCTTGGAAATGGGACGATATCAGTATGGATTTTATCAATGGGCTACCAAAGACACCAAAAGGTTTTGATTCCATCTGGGTGATCGTGGATCGCCTCACTAAGCAAGCTCATTTCCTGCCAGTCAAAACCTGCTACACCGTCCCCCACATATGCCACTTTGTACAAGAACCACATAGTGAAACTCCATGGCATACCCAAAACCATTGTCTCTGATCGTGGTACTTAGTTTGTCGCAAAGTTCTGGAAAGCGTTCCATACCTCACTTGGAACCAAGCTCTTGCATAGTACGACATATCATCCGCAAACAGATGGACAAACTGAGCGAGTGAACCAAGTGCTAGAGGATATGTTGAGAGCCTGCGTGCTCACCTTCGCAGATACTTGGGATAACTGTTTGCCCTTGGCAGAATTCTCATATAATAACAGTTACCAAGAGAGCATCAAAATGGCACCCTTTGAAGCACTGTACGGTCGCCGTTGTCGTACACCTCTCAGTTGGTCTGAACCTGGAGAAAGAGAATTCTTTGGAGTTGACCTAGTGAAAGATATGGAAGAAAAAGTCAAGCAAATACAAGAGAATATGAAAATTGCGCAATCTCGACAGAAGAGCTATGCCGACAAAAGACGTCGACCTCTGAAGTTTCAAATCGGAGATTATGTGTACCTGAAAGTCTCACCCACCAAAGGAGTCACTCGTTTTGGAGTTAAAGGGAAGTTAGCACCTCGCTATATTGGTCCGTTTGAGATTCTGGAACGTTGTGGCAAGGTAGCTTACAAGCTAAGGTTGCCCGATCATCTCTCCGCAGTCCATAATGTGTTTCATGTCTCCCAACTCAAGAAGTATCTCCGAGTGCCTGAACAAGTAGTAGAAGTTGAAGGTGTTGAGTTAGAACCCGATCTGTCATACTCTGAGTATCCAGTTCGTGTGTTGGATCACAAAGATCGTGTTACCCGGAGAACCACCACAAGATGGTACAAGGTCCAATGGAACCAGCACTCTGAAGAAGAAGCCACTTGGGAATCTGAAGACTTCTTGGCAAAGAACTATCCTGACTTTCTCGAATCTCTATAGGTGTGAGGTTTCATCCTCTGTTCTTTGTAAGGCGCAGAATCTCGGGGCGAGATTCCTTTTAGGAGGGAAGGTTGTAACACCTCTGGTGTTTAATCTGTAATTAACCTGACATGTCATCATCATTAGTCATTAATCATTCTTGCCTTGCATTTATGTTTGCTTAGTACTTGTGTAGCAATCTCTTTTCAAAAACCCTAAAGCCCAAATCTTCCTATAAGGGCAAAATGGTAATTTCACTTATGTGTCTAGTTCTATGTATTTCTTATTCAGATTTGTGCTCTGATGTTTCGTTGAGTTAATCAAAGTTCAAAATTCAAAAGAGAATTGGTTTTCCTTTTGTAAAAACCCTAATTTCCAATTTATAGTTTTACCCCTCTTTTATTAATTCAAAAACTATTCAAAATTTGGGGTTAGTTCAAAAAGCAAAGCTGTAGATCTGATCAAGATGAGCAACTTTGGTATTTACAAATTTTCAAGTTTCCATACAAAATTTGAAGTAATTTCAAATTCATTCAAACTCCAGTTTTTGTCCCTTTTTGAGTTTTCAAAATTATTTCAAAAACTAATGAGTTTCAGAAAAAGTGTGTATTAGCAAAGTTGTAGGTTTTGACAAAAGAAACAACTTTCATATTTGCAGATTTTCAAGTTTCAGTTTAAAATCCAAAGTAATTTTGAATTTATTCAAATTTCAAAAGTGTCCCCTTTTCTGATTTCAAATATAGTTCAAAAAATGTTTGGATTTTGAAAATGTTCTTATTGACAAAGTTGTAGATCTCTTTTTTCTGCACAGCTTTGGTATTTTGAGTTTTTCCTGTGCAGTTCAAATTTTGGGAGTAATTTGCAAAATACAGAGATCAGCCAAAAGTCAAACCCTAGGGACATAGCCCTGTTCATCTTCCTCGCCGTAGGGGGGGGGGCCGGCCATGGCGCTCGCCGGCGCTGCGCACGCCGCACGCCTGGCAGCTGCACGTGCGCCTCCAACCTGCCGCCGCTGACCCCGCCATCATTCTTATCCCGCACGCGCAAGCGCTGACCTCCGCTCCCGTCCCCTACAGTGCCCAGGGCGTCGCCGCCGCGTGGCCGTCACCGGCGAGCCTTCGCCCAGGCCCTGGGTGCATGCCCGTCCTCCCGCCGGCTTGCAATCGAGTGCGCACGCCTCGGCCGAGCTCATCCACACCATCTCGTGCTCTCTACCGTCCCCGACCGTGCCTATAAAAGGGACCGCCGGAATCCGAGCTCCTCACTCGTCTCCGCCGCCGTCACCAGCCCACTCCGAAGCTCCCGCCGCTCAACCACCTAGCCCGAAAGCTCCGCCTTGAGCTCGCGAAGCTTCCCAGCCCCTCAATTTTACCTCCGCCGCCTCCAATCGCCCGGCGTAACCCCATCTTCCCAAACTCCGGCGAAACACCGGTGAGCTCGGGTTCGGGAAATCCCCACTCTCCGGCCATGATCATTTTTCTCTGACCCCTGCTTCATCTTCCTTGCCTTCTTGCGCCCCTAACCGGCTACTGGTGGTCGTGCCTGGTGTACAGGGTCGCCGGATCGCCGGAGTGCCGCCGCGGTCGTCTCCTTCCTCGAGCCGCACCCTCGACCGTATCGAGCCCCAAGCCTCGGGCGAATCGCACTACCCTCGAGCGCGTTCCCGGGCCACACCCTCGAGCACATCCTCGAACCCCGCCCTCGAAGCAGCCGAGTCTAGCCTCAGCCTCGGGCGAATCGCAACTTCCACCGAGCCCCAAGCCTCGAGTGAGCCGAGGCCACCCTCGAGAGGCTAGCCGCAAGAGAACCCGCCGAGGCCTCGCCGTCGAGCCCTCTTATCCATCCGCCTCGCCGAGCCTTGCCTCTGACTCTCGGTGAGCCCAGCCTCTGTTTTCTCAGCCGTGCCTCGAGCCTCGACGTCGAGCCCGCTCCGACTCGAGCTCAGTGCTCTTTTCCTTTTCAGAAATATGAATAGTCTTGTTATTTCATCTTTTTGTATGATTTTCTGTATTGCTCTAAAAATTCTGAAAATTTTACAGTTGAGTCTTTATACCATGTAGTATTTTATAAAAATATGAAACTTGACTTTTCTGCAAGAATTTAAAAATGTAAAATCCCTCTTTTAATTAATAAATGGATGGTTTTGGATTTTTAGAAAATCATTTATAACTCCAAAAATTATGAGATAAATTTTTGTGAGCTTCCTATGCCATGTTTAGTCTCTGGTGAAATTTTGAAGTCTTTTGGAACAAGTTGATTTTTGAGCATTTATCTTTAATTGTTAAATAGTGCTTTTTGTTAATTAATGTCTGATTTTATTTGAGCACCTTAATGACCTCCAAAAATTATGAAATTTGTTTTGCCATCTATCTACACCATAATGAACTTATGTGATTAATTTGGTAATTTTTGGAGCAACTTCATAAAATGACCTTTTTAAATAATTAAGAAAAACAGAAAAGGTGATTAAGGTTCATGTTGTATGCCCTGTGTTGCATTGTTCATACTAGCATACTCATGAGCATGCATCATTGCATTCGTATAATCACCGAAGAAGGCGTCAAGATCGAGGCTGTGGCAGAACCTCCTGAATTAAGTGGCCCACCTGCACCCATCATTATCTTAAAGACTTCTGATTGGCGTGCATGCGTTCCAAATGATCCAAGAGATCTGTCGGGTGTCCTCGGGAGACCCGAATCATCCACGTTTATGTTTTCCAGGATAATCCCTTATCAAGCATTACAGTATTACAACAGTTTTATAGATAAGATAAATCAGAGTAAAGCGGAAAGATTAATATACATATATTGAAACTTATACTTAAAAGTTTACATTACCAAAATACTTATTACAAAACTTGTTCGGAACTTAATATTACATATTCCACACAAAAACTTTTACTTGCCCAAGGTCACGCATTAGAATCATCATCACTTTCTTCTACTATAGTGAAGTAGCACTGTCCATCAAAAGGTGGATCCATGTACTCATTATGGACTGCTGATAGCTGTGATGGTAAATCGAGACGATATGCCACCTTTCCACATCTTCCAATGATCTGATAGGGACCTATATATCGAGGTGTTAATTTTCCTTTGATCCCAAACCGAGTGACCCCTTTCATTGGTGACACCTTAAGATAAACATAATCACCAACTTCAAAAGTAAGAGTCCGACGTCTTTTATCAGCATAACTCTTTTGCCTGGATTGTGCCTTCTTCATGCTTTCTCGAATCAATTTGACTTTTTCTTCAGCTTCTTTAACTAAGTCAACCCCGAAGAGATTACGTTCTCCAGGTTCAGACCAGTTTAAAGGTGTTCTGCATCTTCTGCCATATAGAGCCTCAAATGGTGCCATTTTGATACTTTCTTGATAACTGTTATTGTAAGAGAACTCTGCCAAAGGCAAACATTCATCCCATTTTTCTGAATAATTGAGTACACAGGATCTTAACATATCTTCTAAGATCTGATTAACTCTTTCTGTTTGACCCCCAGTCTGTGGATGATACGCTGTACTATGCAAAAGCTTGGTACCCAAAGATTCATGTAAATGCCTCCAGAAAAAATTGACAAACTGTGTCCCTCTATCTGATATGATAGTCTTGGGTATACCATGCAAACTTATAATTCTATCAAAGTATATCTTGGCATAATTGAATGCTCTATATGTTGTCTTGACTGGTAAGAAATGAGCTGATTTGGTTAAACGATCAACAATAACCCATATGGAATCGAACCCTTTTGATGTCTTGGGTAGACCCACTATGAAGTCCATACTAATGTCATCCCATTTCCAAGATGGAATTGGTAATGGTTGTAACTCTCCTGCAGATCTAAGATGAACTGCTTTTACTTTTTGACAAGTATCGCATCTTGCTACATAGCTAGCAATTTCTAGTTTCATCTTAGTCCACCAAAATTTCTGCTTTAAATCGTGATACATCTTATTACTGCCGGGATGTACTGAAAATCTTGTTGCATGAGCTTCATCAAGAATCTGTTTTCTGAGTTCAGGAATCTTTGGAACTACTAACCGATTCTTGAACCAAATCACTCCAGCTTCATCTATTCTGAAATTGGAATTCTGCTCAGAATGAATCCTTTCTTTCAGATGAATCATTCCTTTGCTTTCCTTTTGGGCTGTAATGATTTGATCTTTAATGGATGAATGAACAGTCACATTTGCAAGACTTCCTTGTGGAATCATTTCAAGGCTTAACCTTTCAAACTCATAACACAAGGTATTACTGATTGGCTTAATTTCTAGACAATTGCAATGATCCTTTCGGCTAAGTGCATCGGCCACTACATTAGCTTTTCCGGGGTGATAGTGTACTTCAATATCATAATCTTTTATCAACTCCAACCATCTTCTCTGACGCATATTCAACTCAGACTGTGTGAAGATATACTTCAAACTTTTATGATCGGTGTATATATGACAGGTATTACCTAATAAGTAGTGCCGCCAGATCTTTAGAGCATGAACCACAGCTGCCAACTCTAAATCATGAGTTGGATAATGCTCTTCATGTCGTTTCAGCTGTCGTGATGCATACCCTCCTGCATCAGTACACACCCAATGCCTTTGCCTGAAGCATCACAATAGACATCAAAAGACTTTTCAATGTCTGGCTGAGCTAACACTGGTGCAGTTGTTAGCAACTTTTTCAAAGTCTGGAAAGCTTCTTCACATTCTGCCGACCATACAAACTTGGTGTTATTCTTTAGTAAGGTTGTCATAGGTTTGGAGATCTTAGAGAAATCAGGGATAAACCTTCGATAATACCCTGCCAATCCTAAGAAACTCCGAACTTGATGCACTGATATTGGGGATTTCCAATCTAGTACTTCTTGAACTTTGCTTGGATCCACAGCAATTCCTTTGGCTGACAAAACATGACCCAAGAATTGAACTTCATTTATCCAGAACTCACATTTGCTGAACTTAGCATATAATTGATGTTCCCTTAGACGAGTTAACACGATTCTGAGATGTTTTGCATGCTCTTCTTTGGTTTTGGAGTAGATGAGTATGTCATCAATAAACACCACCACAAACTTATCAAGTTCTGGCATGAATACTGAATTCATCAAATACATGAAGTGTGCTGGAGCATTTGTTAAACCAAATGACATGACTAAATATTCATATAACCCATATCTGGTTGTAAAGGCTGTTTTTGGAACATCCTCTGGCTTGATCTTAATCTGATGATATCCTGATCTCAAATCTATCTTTGAGAATACCTTTGCACCAGTAAGTTGATCAAACAAAAGGTCAATACGGGGCAAAGGATATTTGTTCTTGATTGTCACTTCATTCAAGGGACGGTAATCCACACACAACCTTAAGGTATGGTCTTTTTTCTTCACAAAGATTGCTGGACAACCCCATGGTGACGAACTAGGTCGAATAAAACCTTTATCTAGCAAGCCTTGTAACTGAGTTTTTAATTCTGCTAATTCTTTTGGTGACATTCTATAAGCTCTTCTGGCTATTGGTACTGTTCCTGGTTTGAGTTCTATTTCAAACTCCACATTACGATCAGGTGGCAGACCAGGTAAATCCTCTGGGAACACATCAGGAAACTCACAGACCACTGGAATGTCTTGGATTTCCTTGACAGAGGTAGCACACACTTGCTCAACTGCTCTCCTAAAAGTAAGAAGATGGATAAGAAGTTGAGACTTGCTATTAGGTACGTTGAGTTTGATGGTTCTATTCAAGGTGTCTATCACTGCACCTTTTTGGTTCATCCAATTCATACCCAAGATCACATCTATACTTGGATCCTTTAAAACTATCATGGAGGTTGGGAATATATATCCACCCAGATCTATAGGTACCTGATGTACCATTTCCTTAGTACATAGTCGACCCCCAGGCGACTGTATAAAGAAATTATCTTTGGTTTCGTCAATAGGTATATCATGCTTTTCCGCAAATGTTCTATTTATGAAAGTATGCGATGCACCAGAATCAAAAAGTGTAATTGCTGGGTGTTGAGCGACAGGGAACATACCAAGCATAACAGGTTCTCCTTCAGGAACAGCTTCAATCTGAGTGTGGAAAACCTTTCCTGTTTTCGTAATACCCTTGCCCTTCTGATTGTTCTGTGTATTACTCTTATTCTGATTAGTGTGCTGATTTCCCACTGGTCTTGGGGCATTGGTATTGGGAACATTCTGCCTTGGATAAGGACAGTCACGAGAGAAATGCCCAGGCTTTCCACAGTTATAACATGGAGAATTGATAACCTGTGGCACTGGTGGACGAATAGCAGGAACATTAGGCTGACGTTGAGCATTATAAGGCATAACAGGCCTTGCAAACGTCCGTTGCAAATACTGCTGCTGCTGCTGCTGCTGCTGAGGTGGGCGGTAAGATGGACGATAACTTGGACGGAACTGTTGAACTGGATGGTATACAAACCTCTGACGCTTCTTATTGCCGCTAGATGATCCTGATCCAGACACAAGTCCCCTCTTCTTCTTGGCTTCCTTATGTTTGCGATTCTTTTCTTCGCTTGCTATGGCAATATTTACAGCCTCATTAAAATTGATGTTGCCACAAGTGGTCATCATAGATTGAAGCTTAGTATTTAGACCCCTCATAAAGCAAGCCTTCTTCTTGGCATCTGTATTAACTTGTTCAAAAGCATATTGAGATAAATGATTAAATTTCCCAACATACTGCATCACCGGTTCATCCCCCTGACGTAACGCCAGAAACTCCTCAAGTTTCATTTGCATGATTCCATCCGGAATATAATGTGCCCTAAAAGCTTCTTTAAATTCGACCCAAGTTATACGATGACCAGCTGGTTGCATGGCCAAGAGATTTGCCCACCATACACCGGCAGCTCCCCGAAGCTGTTGTGCTGCAAAAACGGGCTTCTGAATTTCTGTACAATTGATAAGACTGAACTTTTGCTCCATAGTGCGGAGCCAATCATCTGCTTCCAATGGTTCATCAGCCTTGGTAAAGATTGGAGGACGTGTATCTGTGAAATCCACATAAGTTGTTTCATCCCTATTAAATCGACCATGACCACGCTGTCCGGCATTCTGATTTTGAGCCAGAAGAGTTGTGGCATTAACCAATGCCGCAATAGCATCAGCTAAGGATGGTGGAACTGGCGGTGGGTTGGGTACATCATCTCCGCCACGAGAAGAACCAGCTCCACGAGTACTGACAGGCATCTGTTTAACACAACTATCCTTGATTAATATATCATCTTACATAGCAAACCCAATTTATTTATTAAACAAGCCACTCTGAGACAGAAGGATTACTAAGATTATTACATATATCACCAGGCTAGAGGTTTTTCTGACTAACTATGTTACAAAGTCAGAAGGATTCATTATAAAACATCTCCATATTATTCCACCTCTAGACCTAGGATTCTGCTTCGGAAGAGATCTCATACTCCTCAGGTTCTAACTCTTCATCCTCCTCTTCCTCTTCGGTTTCCTCCTCAGTAGTGGTTGGCATAGCAGGTTCGGAATACAACCGTGCAGTTAATTCTTCCAACTGCTTGTGTAACTCCTCATGGTGATTTGCCATGAGGGTTTGGTTCTCCCTCATGATATCCACTCGACATCGTGCCCGGTTTCTCTGATCTACTGCTTGCCTCCACTTACATTCATAAACTTGGTGTTTCTTGTGGTGATATTGCAACTGCTCACGCAAATCTTCCCTCTCCCTGGTGCTCCTCATTCTTTCTCCATTTGCCATTGTCAACTCCATATACAGGCGGTCTACTTCCACCTGCAGTTGTGAAGTGGCATTGTTACTACCTTCACCTTCTTCATAAGTAACCAGAGGTTGGTTACTTCCTTCGCTTTCGGCAAGGTCACCATTCCTTGGGGCGAGAACATGCCGAGGAACACCACGTGGTCCAGTGCACTTACGTGCTGTTTGCTTGGTACGGACCATCTGCTAAAATATATCCATTTTGAAGATTAGAACTATATAGGTTCCAAGATTAAGATATAGAGTTTTATAAATAAACAGATATAAACTCTACTTAGATATAACTTTTAAGAGGGAAAGTAAATCTTATGTTAACAATAATGATGCATGAACCGTACTTACGAACAAAACATACATCAAACAGTTACTAAAATTTAAAGTAGTCACTTACTATAAAAGTGAATAACTTTCCTTTCATAATTAGGGCAATATTATAAACATTGTTCCTTATATATAATTATCACCATAACTATCTCAAAAAAAAATATATTAGATAAAAGGTTAAGTCTAAGGAATGAATTAAGACAAGTCAGAAGAATGAGACAAGTCTAGAAGCAAATTGGACTCAAATTAATTTGAACTTTTAGTTTGACTCAAAACTTTTGAAGTTTTCAAAAATGAATACTGTTATACTTTCTAAGGAATTCCTGCTCTGATACCAGCTGTGGCAGAACCTCCTGAATTAAGTGGCCCACCTGCACCCATCATTATCTTAAAGACTTCTGATTGGCGTGCATGCGTTCCAAATGATCCAAGAGATCTGTCGGGTGTCCTCGGGAGACCCGAATCATCCACGTTTATGTTTTCCAGGATAATCCCTTATCAAGCATTACAGTATTACAACAGTTTTATAGATAAGATAAATCAGAGTAAAGCGGAAAGATTAATATACATATATTGAAACTTATACTTAAAAGTTTACATTACCAAAATACTTATTACAAAACTTGTTCGGAACTTAATATTACATATTCCACACAAAAACTTTTACTTGCCCAAGGTCACGCATTAGAATCATCATCACTTTCTTCTACTATAGTGAAGTAGCACTGTCCATCAAAAGGTGGATCCATGTACTCACCTGCAACAAGGGTTAACAAACCCTGAGTACAAAAGTACTCAACAAGACTTAACCGACTAGAAAAGAGGAGAAGACTCAGGTATGAAGGTTATAGGGATACAAGGTAAGGTTTTAGCAAAGTCAAAGCATTTTGTTTGCACAAATGCTTACTAAAAGTAATTCCTATTTTCAAGTTTTAACTCAAGTGTGAACTACCAAAGATTCTCAAACCTTCACATTCTCAAATTTCTAATTTCAAAACCATCCCATTCTTTACTACGGTGCGGAGCAATGGATTGAGGTTCCATATCCGAGAAAACACGGCGATTCGAATCGATTAAACCCAGCTGGGGATTCAGTACCACACGATATATGTAGAACTTAATCTTGCATATATCAACCCTATCTATAGATCCTCCCATACAAGAACGGGTCCGCGCCACCCGAGAGTACAGTACACCTCCAGTCCGGGACTTTAACCCACGAGGGTACACGCTACTCCCGCCATCTCTCCACTCCCAGTGCGCGGTTAGCCATTCTCAGGTATCGGAATAGCTATAGACGAGGCTTACGTCCGCATGTGGGCTGTACTCAAAGGTCTCAATCACAGTGGTCCAACAACGATAAGGTCCTAAGTTGAGTAACCTTACAACAAGACTCCACTCTTGATGTAAGTTACTATCATTATCATGTTGTGTCAAGATTCATGATTCCCTTAACAAAGCAACCATTTTGAAAACACCTACTTTAAGAAGTAGCAAAGCATGGCTAAGCATACTAAGTATTTTTATAAAACGATAAGTATCAAAACATTTATTGGTAGTGTGAGAAAGCAAGGCTGAGCCTATCTTCCTTTGCATAAAAAAAATCAAGGACTGAGATATCGATAACAAGGTTGATCACGCATCAACAAGTTTAAAGCATTTATTTGATAAACATCTAATGCATCAAGTTATCAAAAGTAAAAGTAATAATAAATCCAAGGGATTGGTTAAATGCACCGGGGCTTGCCTTGAGAGTCAGCGAAGTCCGGCAACTCAGAAGGGATAGGAAGATTCACACACTCAGAAGGAATCCACTGAGAAACAGGCTCTTCCGAAACGGAATCTACACGTAGAATTGCATATGCATGATCAATAAGATGCTTATGACATGAATATGGTAAAGATGGAAATTTTCTTAACTATAACTTTTGCAATCCAACAAACCCAACTTGGAAAACTTAAAAGGAATACTACCTTTATTAAACAGCAGATCAAGATAACTCACCCAAGTCTATTAAACATTTCGTATCATAACCACAAAACAAAACTATATAACTAACTATCGACAAAAGATAATCAACACAAAGAAAACCATAACCAGGGAGCAATTTATGCTAGGTTCCCTTTGGTCGTCAAATAATCCAAAATCATATAAACCTAAATGATTAAGCATTTCTTTTTATTTTATAAACCTTTAAATAGCCTTTACTTATAAACTAACTTATACTTATTTAAACAGAGATGAAATTAAACATGAAGGTAGATGTGACTAAGATAAACTTACATTTCAAATTTCATGATTTTTGGATAAATACAGAAAAGTACATAAATCACCAAAGTTGCATTTATTAATTAAAGCATGGATTTAATAATTATAGCAAAATTACTCTAAACACAGGTTTTATAATTTTTATATTAGCATAGATATACTAAGATCATCCATGTCAAATTTCATAATTTTTAGAGCTATAGAAAAATTATAGCAAAAATAACAAAACAGGCTACTGTTTAAAAAAACTAGAAAAAGAAAAACACAAAACTAGCCCAAACTAGACTTGCGGCCCAGTCCGGCGCGGCCCGTCACGCGCGAAAGCCAGCCCAGCCAGCTCCCGCCCGCGCGCTCTGGCTACTTTACAGAAAAGCCCTTCGGCTTTGAGGAAAACAACCCGCAGTCCAACTCACTATTCATATGAGTCTTAGACTTTGCAACCAACACCCTGGGAAGACCTGCCTTTACAACCGCGAGGTCCCCGACCATGGCCGGCGCGCACGGCGGCGCACAGAGCGGCGGCGCTCCTTACGCCGGCCAACTCCGACCGGTAGAGACCTAACGGACGCGAGCATCACCACCGCCAGGGCACCCGCGACCGATAGAGCCTCTAACCCTAAACGCTACTGCCCCGACGAGGTCTGGCCACGCACGGCGGCGAACCGAACCGTGGCGGAGCTGTTCCGGCGAACTCAGGCCGGTAGCAGTAGAACGGAGGGGCTAGGAAGATCCAGTAGCTCACCCTGAAGACGATGGTGCGGATGGTTTGGATGGAGCAAGCTCGGAAGATAGACGACCACGGTGCAGCGGCGATCGGCGGAGAACTCCGGTGAAGATGGTGCTGTTCCGGCGAAACCTGGGCATTAGGCATGGAACCATCAAGCCGATGAGTTCACAGGGATCACGGTGAATCCATAACACAAGAAAAAGTGGTCGAAAAGATACTCGGTTGAGCTGACCACTGCGGAACCGAGCTCGGCGGCGTTTTCAGGACCGGCGGAAAGGATTCCGGCGAGAGCGAGCTCTCTGAGGTGTTAGAGACGAAGAGGTAAAGTCCGGGAGGTGCGCAAGGTAACAAGATACTTATAGGTGCGGTGGATTGGGATGAGATGAAGCAGAGACGGTCAATTTTGGATTGGGATCAAGATGGTGCCCGTCGGTGCACCGGTGGCAAACGGCGACGGCGAGCGCAGGAGAAGGTGCCACGACGCGAGAGAGCTGGCCAGCAGGTGCGCAACCTCGCCACGGTCACGGTCGTGTGCGGATTCGGGAGAGATCGGCGTCCACGCGCGCGCTCGGGTGATCAACAGATCACCCCCTCCCTGCCGCCATGAACAGGGACAAGAACATATCCTCTCCCTTTCCCTTTCTACCCTTCTCTAATTTAAAATTACTTTGAAATTTTGAATAGAAGTTGAAAATATTCCAAAATATCAAATGCTCAGAATTTCAAACTGAACATCTTTTATTTTTGCAACACCCCCAAATTTGATTTGCATTTTGAATTTGAGGTAGATTTGCAAAAGGGGACAAAAAGGGCAAAATAGAACTTTCACAATTACTTTTGATTTTGCATGAACACATGAAAAACTTTACACATCAAAGTTGTTCCTTGACAGAAATAGAACAACTTTGCTTTTGAAACATACCCAAATTCTTTTTAGATTTTAATTTATATAAAATGGAATAAAATAGGATTTTGGATTTATATAAACTATTTAATGAATTTTAAACCAAAACTGAATTATATTCCATTGATGACTTGAATCAAGACCCAAATTCATCTTTGAAACATAAATCCAAAGTTTGATCCAAAATTCACTACTATAAGAAAATACCATTATACCCCTTTATAAAAACAAGCATTTAAACACTAATATGAAAACATAAACTAGAGATTAGCTTAAGCACTCTTTATCAACTAAACACAATCATCAAATGATAAACTTGTTTTAGTGAATGCATAACCAGGTTATCACTCAAAGGAAGTGCCATTGCATATGATGACATGTCAGGTTTTAGTTTGTTTAACACCGGAGTGTTACAGCTCTTTCCCCCTAAAAGAAATCTCGTCCCGAGATTTAACTTACAGGCTAACTAATGGAAAAGGAAATGTGTCAGGCACTTCCATTATTACCTTTTACATAAGACAGATTACAAGGATTATACAGAAGAGAGAAACTCCGGAAAACTTTCTAAGAGAAACTCTTCCGACTCCCATGTGGCTTCATCTTCTGTATGCTGATTCCATTGAACCTTGTAAAACCTAACAGTCTTTCTTCGAGTGACTCGATCTTTTTGGTCTAGAATCTTGACAGGATACTCTGAGTAGGTCAGATCAGGTTCTAGCTCAATCTCTTCTACATGAATGACATGATCAGGCACTTGAAGACATTTCTTTAACTGAGAGACATGGAACACATTATGGACTGCTGATAGCTGTGATGGTAAATCGAGACGATATGCCACCTTTCCACATCTTCCAATGATCTGATAGGGACCTATATATCGAGGTGTTAATTTTCCTTTGATCCCAAACCGAGTGACCCCTTTCATTGGTGACACCTTAAGATAAACATAATCACCAACTTCAAAAGTAAGAGTCCGACGTCTTTTATCAGCATAACTCTTTTGCCTGGATTGTGCCTTCTTCATGCTTTCTCGAATCAATTTGACTTTTTCTTCAGCTTCTTTAACTAAGTCAACCCCGAAGAGATTACGTTCTCCAGGTTCAGACCAGTTTAAAGGTGTTCTGCATCTTCTGCCATATAGAGCCTCAAATGGTGCCATTTTGATACTTTCTTGATAACTGTTATTGTAAGAGAACTCTGCCAAAGGCAAACATTCATCCCATTTTTCTGAATAATTGAGTACACAGGATCTTAACATATCTTCTAAGATCTGATTAACTCTTTCTGTTTGACCCCCAGTCTGTGGATGATACGCTGTACTATGCAAAAGCTTGGTACCCAAAGATTCATGTAAATGCCTCCAGAAAAAATTGACAAACTGTGTCCCTCTATCTGATATGATAGTCTTGGGTATACCATGCAAACTTATAATTCTATCAAAGTATATCTTGGCATAATTGAATGCTCTATATGTTGTCTTGACTGGTAAGAAATGAGCTGATTTGGTTAAACGATCAACAATAACCCATATGGAATCGAACCCTTTTGATGTCTTGGGTAGACCCACTATGAAGTCCATACTAATGTCATCCCATTTCCAAGATGGAATTGGTAATGGTTGTAACTCTCCTGCAGATCTAAGATGAACTGCTTTTACTTTTTGACAAGTATCGCATCTTGCTACATAGCTAGCAATTTCTAGTTTCATCTTAGTCCACCAAAATTTCTGCTTTAAATCGTGATACATCTTATTACTGCCGGGATGTACTGAAAATCTTGTTGCATGAGCTTCATCAAGAATCTGTTTTCTGAGTTCAGGAATCTTTGGAACTACTAACCGATTCTTGAACCAAATCACTCCAGCTTCATCTATTCTGAAATTGGAATTCTGCTCAGAATGAATCCTTTCTTTCAGATGAATCATTCCTTTGCTTTCCTTTTGGGCTGTAATGATTTGATCTTTAATGGATGAATGAACAGTCACATTTGCAAGACTTCCTTGTGGAATCATTTCAAGGCTTTACCTTTCAAACTCATAACACAAGGTATTACTGATTGGCTTAATTTCTAGACAATTGCAATGATCCTTTCGGCTAAGTGCATCGGCCACTACATTAGCTTTTCCGGGGTGATAGTGTACTTCAATATCATAATCTTTTATCAACTCCAACCATCTTCTCTGACGCATATTCAACTCAGACTGTGTGAAGATATACTTCAAACTTTTATGATCGGTGTATATATGACAGGTATTACCTAATAAGTAGTGCCGCCAGATCTTTAGAGCATGAACCACAGCTGCCAACTCTAAATCATGAGTTGGATAATGCTCTTCATGTCATTTCAGCTGTCGTGATGCATAAGCAATGACTCTGCCCTCCTGCATCAGTACACACCCAATGCCTTTGCCTGAAGCATCACAATAGACATCAAAAGACTTTTCAATGTCTGGCTGAGCTAACACTGGTGCAGTTGTTAGCAACTTTTTCAAAGTCTGGAAAGCTTCTTCACATTCTGCCGACCATACAAACTTGGTGTTATTCTTTAGTAAGGTTGTCATAGGTTTGGAGATCTTAGAGAAATCAGGGATAAACCTTCGATAATACCCTGCCAATCCTAAGAAACTCCGAACTTGATGCACTGATATTGGGGATTTCCAATCTAGTACTTCTTGAACTTTGCTTGGATCCACAGCAATTCCTTTGGCTGACAAAACATGACCCAAGAATTGAACTTCATTTATCCAGAACTCACATTTGCTGAACTTAGCATATAATTGATGTTCCCTTAGACGAGTTAACACGATTCTGAGATGTTTTGCATGCTCTTCTTTGGTTTTGGAGTAGATGAGTATGTCATCAATAAACACCACCACAAACTTATCAAGTTCTGGCATGAATACTGAATTCATCAAATACATGAAGTGTGCTGGAGCATTTGTTAAACCAAATGACATGACTAAATATTCATATAACCCATATCTGGTTGTAAAGGCTGTTTTTGGAACATCCTCTGCCTTGATCTTAATCTGATGATATCCTGATCTCAAATCTATCTTTGAGAATACCTTTGCACCAGTAAGTTGATCAAACAAAAGGTCAATACGGGGCAAAGGATATTTGTTCTTGATTGTCACTTCATTCAAGGGACGGTAATCCACACACAACCTTAAGGTATGGTCTTTTTTCTTCACAAAGATTGCTGGACAACCCCATGGTGACGAACTAGGTCGAATAAAACCTTTATCTAGCAAGCCTTGTAACTGAGTTTTTAATTCTGCTAATTCTTTTGGTGACATTCTATAAGCTCTTCTGGCTATTGGTACTGTTCCTGGTTTGAGTTCTATTTCAAACTCCACATTACGATCAGGTGGCAGACCAGGTAAATCCTCTGGGAACACATCAGGAAACTCACAGACCACTGGAATGTCTTGGATTTCCTTGACAGAGGTAGCACACACTTGCTCAACTGCTCTCCTAAAAGTAAGAAGATGGATAAGAAGTTGAGACTTGCTATTAGGTACGTTGAGTTTGATGGTTCTATTCAAGGTGTCTATCACTGCACCTTTTTGGTTCATCCAATTCATACCCAAGATCACATCTATACTTGGATCCTTTAAAACTATCATGGAGGTTGGGAATATATATCCACCCAGATCTATAGGTACCTGATGTACCATTTCCTTAGTACATAGTCGACCCCCAGGCGACTGTATAAAGAAATTATCTTTGGTTTCGTCAATAGGTATATCATGCTTTTCCGCAAATGTTCTATTTATGAAAGTATGCGATGCACCAGAATCAAAAAGTGTAATTGCTGGGTGTTGAGCGACAGGGAACATACCAAGCATAACAGGTTCTCCTTCAGGAACAGCTTCAATCTGAGTGTGGAAAACCTTTCCTGTTTTCGTAATACCCTTGCCCTTCTGATTGTTCTGTGTATTACTCTTGTTCTGATTAGTGTGCTGATTTCCCACTGGTCTTGGGGCATTGGTATTGGGAACATTCTGCCTTGGATAAGGACAGTCACGAGAGAAATGCCCAGGCTTTCCACAGTTATAACATGGAGAATTGATAACCTGTGGCACTGGTGGACGAATAGCAGGAACATTAGGCTGACGTTGAGCATTATAAGGCATAACAGGCCTTGCAAACGTCCGTTGCAAATACTGCTGCTGCTGCTGCTGCTGAGGTGGGCGGTAAGATGGACGATAACTTGGACGGAACTGTTGAACTGGATGGTATACAAACCTCTGACGCTTCTTATTGCCGCTAGATGATCCTGATCCAGACACAAGTCCCCTCTTCTTCTTGGCTTCCTTATGTTTGCGATTCTTTTCTTCGCTTGCTATGGCAATATTTACAGCCTCATTAAAATTGATGTTGCCACAAGTGGTCATCATAGATTGAAGCTTAGTATTTAGACCCCTCATAAAGCAAGCCTTCTTCTTGGCATCTGTATTAACTTGTTCAAAAGCATATTGAGATAAATGATTAAATTTCCCAACATACTGCATCACCGGTTCATCCCCCTGACGTAACGCCAGAAACTCCTCAAGTTTCATTTGCATGATTCCATCCGGAATATAATGTGCCCTAAAAGCTTCTTTAAATTCGACCCAAGTTATACGATGACCAGCTGGTTGCATGGCCAAGAGATTTGCCCACCATACACCGGCAGCTCCCCGAAGCTGTTGTGCTGCAAAAACGGGCTTCTGAATTTCTGTACAATTGATAAGACTGAACTTTTGCTCCATAGTGCGGAGCCAATCATCTGCTTCCAATGGTTCATCAGCCTTGGTAAAGATTGGAGGACGTGTATCTGTGAAATCCACATAAGTTGTTTCATCCCTATTAAATCGACCATGACCACGCTGTCCGGCATTCTGATTTTGAGCCAGAAGAGTTGTGGCATTAACCAATGCCGCAATAGCATCAGCTAAGGATGGTGGAACTGGCGGTGGGTTGGGTACATCATCTCCGCCACGAGAAGAACCAGCTCCACGAGTACTGACAGGCATCTGTTTAACACAACTATCCTTGATTAATATATCATCTTACATAGCAAACCCAATTTATTTATTAAACAAGCCACTCTGAGACAGAAGGATTACTAAGATTATTACATATATCACCAGGCTAGAGGTTTTTCTGACTAACTATGTTACAAAGTCAGAAGGATTCATTATAAAACATCTCCATATTATTCCACCTCTAGACCTAGGATTCTGCTTCGGAAGAGATCTCATACTCCTCAGGTTCTAACTCTTCATCCTCCTCTTCCTCTTCGGTTTCCTCCTCAGTAGTGGTTGGCATAGCAGGTTCGGAATACAACCGTGCAGTTAATTCTTCCAACTGCTTGTGTAACTCCTCATGGTGATTTGCCATGAGGGTTTGGTTCTCCCTCATGATATCCACTCGACATCGTGCCCGGTTTCTCTGATCTACTGCTTGCCTCCACTTACATTCATAAACTTGGTGTTTCTTGTGGTGATATTGCAACTGCTCACGCAAATCTTCCCTCTCCCTGGTGCTCCTCATTCTTTCTCCATTTGCCATTGCCAACTCCATATACAGGCGGTCTACTTCCACCTGCAGTTGTGAAGTGGCATTGTTACTACCTTCACCTTCTTCATAAGTAACCAGAGGTTGGTTACTTCCTTCGCTTTCGGCAAGGTCACCATTCCTTGGGGCGAGAACATGCCGAGGAACACCACGTGGTCCAGTGCACTTACGTGCTGTTTGCTTGGTACGGACCATCTGCTAAAATATATCCATTTTGAAGATTAGAACTATATAGGTTCCAAGATTAAGATATAGAGTTTTATAAATAAACAGATATAAACTCTACTTAGATATAACTTTTAAGAGGGAAAGTAAATCTTATGTTAACAATAATGATGCATGAACCGTACTTACGAACAAAACATACATCAAACAGTTACTAAAATTTAAAGTAGTCACTTACTATAAAAGTGAATAACTTTCCTTTCATAATTAGGGCAATATTATAAACATTGTTCCTTATATATAATTATCACCATAACTATCTCAAAAAAAAAATATATTAGATAAAAGGTTAAGTCTAAGGAATGAATTAAGACAAGTCAGAAGAATGAGACAAGTCTAGAAGCAAATTGGACTCAAATTAATTTGAACTTTTAGTTTGACTCAAAACTTTTGAAGTTTTCAAAAATGAATACTGTTATACTTTCTAAGGAATTCCTGCTCTGATACCAGCTGTGGCAGAACCTCCTGAATTAAGTGGCCCACCTGCACCCATCATTATCTTAAAGACTTCTGATTGGCGTGCATGCGTTCCAAATGATCCAAGAGATCTGTCGGGTGTCCTCGGGAGACCCGAATCATCCACGTTTATGTTTTCCAGGATAATCCCTTATCAAGCATTACAGTATTACAACAGTTTTATAGATAAGATAAATCAGAGTAAAGCGGAAAGATTAATATACATATATTGAAACTTATACTTAAAAGTTTACATTACCAAAATACTTATTACAAAACTTGTTCGGAACTTAATATTACATATTCCACACAAAAACTTTTACTTGCCCAAGGTCACGCATTAGAATCATCATCACTTTCTTCTACTATAGTGAAGTAGCACTGTCCATCAAAAGGTGGATCCATGTACTCACCTGCAACAAGGGTTAACAAACCCTGAGTACAAAAGTACTCAACAAGACTTAACCGACTAGAAAAGAGGAGAAGACTCAGGTATGAAGGTTATAGGGATACAAGGTAAGGTTTTAGCAAAGTCAAAGCATTTTGTTTGCACAAATGCTTACTAAAAGTAATTCCTATTTTCAAGTTTTAACTCAAGTGTGAACTACCAAAGATTCTCAAACCTTCACATTCTCAAATTTCTAATTTCAAAACCATCCCATTCTTTACTACGGTGCGGAGCAATGGATTGAGGTTCCATATCCGAGAAAACACGGCGATTCGAATCGATTAAACCCAGCTGGGGATTCAGTACCACACGATATATGTAGAACTTAATCTTGCATATATCAACCCTATCTATAGATCCTCCCATACAAGAACGGGTCCGCGCCACCCGAGAGTACAGTACACCTCCAGTCCGGGACTTTAACCCACGAGGGTACACGCTACTCCCGCCATCTCTCCACTCCCAGTGCGCGGTTAGCCATTCTCAGGTATCGGAATAGCTATAGACGAGGCTTACGTCCGCATGTGGGCTGTACTCAAAGGTCTCAATCACAGTGGTCCAACAACGATAAGGCCCTAAGTTGAGTAACCTTACAACAAGACTCCACTCTTGATGTAAGTTACTATCATTATCATGTTGTGTCAAGATTCATGATTCCCTTAACAAAGCAACCATTTTGAAAACACCTACTTTAAGAAGTAGCAAAGCATGGCTAAGCATACTAAGTATTTTTATAAAACGATAAGTATCAAAACATTTATTGGTAGTGTGAGAAAGCAAGGCTGAGCCTATCTTCCTTTGCATAAAAAAAATCAAGGACTGAGATATCGATAACAAGGTTGATCACGCATCAACAAGTTTAAAGCATTTATTTGATAAACATCTAATGCATCAAGTTATCAAAAGTAAAAGTAATAATAAATCCAAGGGATTGGTTAAATGCACCGGGGCTTTCCTTGAGAGTCAGCGAAGTCCGGCAACTCAGAAGGGATAGGAAGATTCACACACTCAGAAGGAATCCACTGAGAAACAGGCTCTTCCGAAACGGAATCTACACGTAGAATTGCATATGCATGATCAATAAGATGCTTATGACATGAATATGGTAAAGATGGAAATTTTCTTAACTATAACTTTTGCAATCCAACAAACCCAACTTGGAAAACTTAAAAGGAATACTACCTTTATTAAACAGCACATCAAGATAACTCACCCAAGTCTATTAAACATTTCGTATCATAACCACAAAACAAAACTATATAACTAACTATCGACAAAAGATAATCAACACAAAGAAAACCATAACCAGGGAGCAATTTATGCTAGGTTCCCTTTGGTCGTCAAATAATCCAAAATCATATAAACCTAAATGATTAAGCATTTCTTTTTATTTTATAAACCTTTAAATAGCCTTTACTTATAAACTAACTTATACTTATTTAAACAGAGATGAAATTAAACATGAAGGTAGATGTGACTAAGATAAACTTACATTTCAAATTTCATGATTTTTGGATAAATACAGAAAAGTACATAAATCACCAAAGTTGCATTTATTAATTAAAGCATGGATTTAATAATTATAGCAAAATTACTCTAAACACAGGTTTTATAATTTTTATATTAGCACAGATATACTAAGATCATCCATGTCAAATTTCATAATTTTTAGAACTATAGAAAAATTATAGCAAAAATAACAAAACAGGCTACTGTTTAAAAAAACTAGAAAAAGAAAAACACAAAACTAGCCCAAACTAGACTTGCGGCCCAGTCCGGCGCGGCCCGTCACGCGCGAAAGCCAGCCCAGCCAGCTCCCGCCCGCGCGCTCTGGCTACTTTACAGAAAAGCCCTTCGGCTTTGAGGAAAACAACCCGCAGTCCAACTCACTATTCATATGAGTCTTAGACTTTGCAACCAACACCCTGGGAAGACCTGCCTTTACAACCGCGAGGTCCCCGACCATGGCCGGCGCGCACGGCGGCGCACAGAGCGGCGGCGCTCCTTACGCCGGCCAACTCCGGCCGGTAGAGACCTAACGGACGCGAGCATCACCACCGCCAGGGCACCCGCGACCGATAGAGCCTCTAACCCTAAACGCTACTGCCCCGACGAGGTCTGGCCACGCACGGCGGCGAACCGAACCGTGGCGGAGCTGTTCCGGCGAACTCAGGCCGGTAGCAGTAGAACGGAGGGGCTAGGAAGATCCAGTAGCTCACCCTGAAGACGATGGTGCGGATGGTTTGGATGGAGCAAGCTCGGAAGATAGACGACCACGGTGCAGCGGCGATCGGCGGAGAACTCCGGTGAAGATGGTGCTGTTCCGGCGAAACCTGGGCATTAGGCATGGAACCATCAAGCCGATGAGTTCACAGGGATCACGGTGAATCCATAACACAAGAAAAAGTGGTCGAAAAGATACTCGGTTGAGCTGACCACTGCGGAACCGAGCTCGGCGGCGTTTTCAGGACCGGCGGAAAGGATTCCGGCGAGAGCGAGCTCTCTGAGGTGTTAGAGACGAAGAGGTAAAGTCCGGGAGGTGCGCAAGGTAACAAGATACTTATAGGTGCGGTGGATTGGGATGAGATGAAGCAGAGACGGTCAATTTTGGATTGGGATCAAGATGGTGCCCGTCGGTGCACCGGTGGCAAACGGCGACGGCGAGCGCAGGAGAAGGTGCCACGACGCGAGAGAGCTGGCCAGCAGGTGCGCAACCTCGCCACGGTCACGGTCGTGTGCGGATTCGGGAGAGATCGGCGTCCACGCGCGCGCTCGGGTGATCAACAGATCACCCCCTCCCTGCCGCCATGAACAGGGACAAGAACATATCCTCTCCCTTTCCCTTTCTACCCTTCTCTAATTTAAAATTACTTTGAAATTTTGAATAGAAGTTGAAAATATTCCAAAATATCAAATGCTCAGAATTTCAAACTGAACATCTTTTATTTTTGCAACACCCCCAAATTTGATTTGCATTTTGAATTTGAGGTAGATTTGCAAAAGGGGACAAAAAGGGCAAAATAGAACTTTCACAATTACTTTTGATTTTGCATGAACACATGAAAAACTTTACACATCAAAGTTGTTCCTTGACAGAAATAGAACAACTTTGCTTTTTGAAACATACCCAAATTCTTTTTAGATTTTAATTTATATAAAATGGAATAAAATAGGATTTTGGATTTATATAAACTATTTAATGAATTTTAAACCAAAACTGAATTATATTCCATTGATGACTTGAATCAAGACCCAAATTCATCTTTGAAACATAAATCCAAAGTTTGATCCAAAATTCACTACTATAAGAAAATACCATTATACCCCTTTATAAAAACAAGCATTTAAACACTAATATGAAAACATAAAGTAGAGATTAGCTTAAGCACTCTTTATCAACTAAACACAATCATCAAATGATAAACTTGTTTTAGTGAATGCATAACCAGGTTATCACTCAAAGGAAGTGCCATTGCATATGATGACATGTCAGGTTTTAGTTTGTTTAACACCGGAGTGTTACAGAGGCAGCCGCCGACGAACCTGTCCCTGAGGCTACCCCGAGCTCCGACAACTGCCCTGCCGCCCTCGAGCCTGCCCTCTTTGCTCTTCAAGGCAAGCCCCGGTGCATTTAACCCCTTTCCTTGGATTTATAAAATGTTTTCCTTAAATGCTTTTGAGTTAAATTATTGCATTAGGTTTATAGGAGTTGTGTGCTATCCTAATTGATGCACTATCCACCTTGACCACTGATACACCCGATACCTGCTTTTTAAAAGTATTTGAAAAATGCTTAGCAATGCTTATTGAATTAGACTTTGCAATAAAATGCCATTTTCAAAAGTGTGATCACTTAAAGAACATTTATGGGCATTTGGCTTTACTCCCTGCCTGTTGGCTAAGTATCTGATCCATACCTAGTCAACAACAAGGAGAGGTTGTCCGAGCGTACGGTGCCGTCATGTTGTAGTCCGGGACTCAACAGTTGACACCGACCGGGACAGGGTTGAAAAACCGACAGGACCTGTACTCTTGGGTTAGAGTCCCGAGGTGCTTGTTGCTGACGGAAAAACTTTAGGGACCATCCGTATGGGGGCCTGCTGGTCAAGACTTGTAACTATTCACATACTTCGGAAAGCTCTGGCTCCGAGGAATCCTTTATTGGACCGACAACCGCGCACTGGGAGTGGAGAGATGGCGGAAGTAGCATGTACCCACGTGGTCGTCGTACCTGGATAGGAGTGGTGTACTGTACTTCCGGGTGGCGTAGGACCGGGCCCAATCTTGGAGGAATCGTGGTAGACGAGTTGGCATATGCAAGCTTGGGTGCGACATATGCAGTGTGGATAGGGATCCTCAGCTGAGTATTATTTATCCGGATTAACGTTGCTCCTCGGTTATAAAGACTTGGTCCACTGACTGTCAACGGAGAGTGGTTCTCAACTAGGAATGTTTTGAAATGTAAAAGGAATCATGAACGATGAAGAATTGGGGAATGCTGAATCTTTCCAAAATAAAATAAGGTTTACAAAAATGCTTTTCTGCAAAATTCTTGATCTTGCTTAAACCTTACCTTGACTACCCTAAGCCTCTCATTCCTGAGTCTTCTCCCTTTTTCTTAGTCGGGTAAGTCTTGTTGAGTACCCCAGTACTCAGGGTTTGTTACCCATGCTGTAGGTATGACAGAGTCCCCGATGTGTCTTGCACCCTGCTGCGTGACCATCGTCCAGGAAGAGGCCGATGAGGCCGAAGAATAATTGTACACCCTCGGGCTGGGTGATTATAAGTATCTTTGTTGTTCTCCACTATGTTGCCTATGTCTATCTCTATTATCAGAACTTGGTTTGTAATAACTGCACCTTAATTTCTATTTGGAACCCTGCTTTGTAAAACTATTGTTATTTAAGTCTTCCGCTCTTTATTCCGATGTTATTTGTAAAAGTATGCAATGTTGTAACCGAATTGTGAGATGATCCTGCGGACATTGGGCACTGATGTAGCCCGGTGGCGAACAGGTCTTAATCACATGGAACATGGGTTCGGCTGTCAGAGGTTGACAGGGACACGTGGGCCATGAGATTAGGGCCGTTCCGTCACATACCACTTGCCAACTAAAATGATACAATGCTCAACACTTCTAATAGTCCTTAATCGTGGCAAATTAGCCGATTATTTTGTCTGCTCAGAACTGACAAAGAAAAATACCCATAAGTTGTCAAGCTCAAGAGTACTGAAGTATGCAAGGACTCGTATATCATTGGCATTGTTAGCGATAAAGTGGTTTATTTTCTTTCACAAAGCACTGTTAAAATAGCTAAAATTGGCCAACAACAACAATATTTTGCTAATGTTTCCGTAGATAGCACATATGTGATATAATTTTAAATTCTTGATTTTTTAATGCATGCATAGTTACAAAATTAGTGTAAACAGTCCTTATGGAACAACTATGGGGGCGGGCACCCATTGTCGATTTACAACATGTGTCCATGTGCATAATCTAAGCTAGGTCATCAGTTCTCAACATACCTATCAAAACTGATCATACATATTCCAGAAAGAAATGTTTATAAATCTGATCGTGCATACTCTCACTACAATAAATGAGTGGCTTTTTGACGTATTTAGTATGACAATAGGCTATAATGTCATTATATCATCCGTTTTATGACATTTTATTTTAGGCACTTCGACTCAATGACAATAAAAAGTTATATGTCACAAAAAATATCATACAACTAGTAAAATGTCATCTAGGGACAATATTTGCAACGTCACACATGCATTTCTATGTCACAAAGTCTAATTTGTAAATGCCATCAACATATGATAAAGTTTGTGCATCACAAAGTAATTTGTTGATTTTTTAAACATTGTTGTCCATGTTGCATGTTCCACAACCAAGTTGTTATGTAGGTACATATTTTTTATTATAATAGTTTTTCTAGTCCACTATTGTCTACATTTCACTGTAACCCTGGCCATAAATGACCGAAGAACGAAGACCGAACCGAACTAACCGAGACCGAGACCGAAGTTTTCGGTCCCAAGTCCATACTAACCGAACTTTTTTTAGTACATTTGTTTTTTAATATGTTGGCCATATTATCTTAGAATGTTATAGATCTTGTCCATTATTTCTTGACCAGAACCTAGAATTGTATTTTTATCACTAGCTGGACTTTTCCATATTCTTCGCAATATACCAGTACTAGACACTAGTTTCTGATCTGACAATTGATCATTTACATGTAGCAAGTGCAACACAATTGGTAAATAGACTTATTAGTAGTCTGCAATATGCATGAAATACTTTATTAAAAAATATACACCTTTTGGGTGGTGAAATATATATGACATGCAACTACAAATGGTGTATCCTTTACATTGTTTACTCGCACATTAGTGCCCTGTAGGTTGATATTTTTTGTTGCACAATTTGTTTGCTCTGATTAATTTGCATGTCATTTGTTTCATTTTATTGCTGCATATATTTATGCAAATATTTCTATATATGCATCTAAATGATCATCTCCCTACTGTAGATTTAAGAAGTCGATGGAGCTTGGACTCTTCTTTTAGCTCGGAAAGCAATAAAGGCCTTGATGTGTGCTGCATATTGGTAGTTTATAGGAAGTGCTGCTAATAGTGTATTATCATTGATTCATTAATAGTTTAGTCATTATATAATATCTGAAATCAATATATGTAAACTCATTAATTTGATATATTTATAAATGTAATTGGTCCTTGATGTGTTCGGCTGATCTAATCTTTGTGTTGTGTATATTGAAATAGAGTGAAAAAGTGGGTTTAACAAAAACTACGTGGACGGTTAATCTATCTTGTGGGTTGTGATGAAAATAAAAATCATGTGGGCTCATTTTTTATTGTAAAAATGGGATAAAATGAAATTATTATTAAAACACTAAAGGGACTAAAAATTATAAAACAAGCGGGTTGTTTTTAGGCCTACCATGCATATGGGTGTTAACAGGCCGTATTTTAATTTTATGATATTTTTTTATCCTGCCACATCAGCGCCATGTCAGCTGCATACATGGTTTGGTGCACGACTTGTGACAACAAATCAATGTCATAAACTTATATGACACTAAAATTCAATGTCATATACTTATGACATTAAATATATAAACGTCATATAATAATTTTGTAATAGTGGCTTTTTGACGTTTGGATTTTTGTCAACTTGATATCACAAATCTTAATTTGTGACTTAAATTTCATATATTATGACATAATAGAATTTCAAAAAGCCACACATTTCTTGTAGTGTCTCTCTGTCCCCAATTAACCGTCAAAGTTAGTTTCCGTACTGAAAGTTTGACTAATACGCGGAATTAGATGAAGATAATTTTTATATAAAAATTATAGATCTTAACAAGATCTACAACTTTCTAATTTTAAGTTTTTTTATTTAAAGTCGTTAATATGCTAAAAAAATTATGACATATTTAAACCTAAAAGTATTTTCGAGATTTCACATCTGTAGTTTGATATTGTTAGAGCCTAATCTGAAGACAATAGCATGGAGGACAGAAAAAGTTTAAAGCTGTGATGTTGAAGCCTGCTAAACTTTTTTAGTGACTCGCAACAAATTACGATCTTTTATATCGGGCTACAGATCATTCCATGCTGAGATCTCAGATGGAAAAGATAAGTGGTTGAGCTTCATTGGTTTCTGGGTGACACCGTGAGGACGAGCACAAGAACAGAGTAATTGGAAATATTCTTTTTTATTCAATTCTCAAACATGGAGCCGACACAAGAGTAGGAGACACAAATCAAATCAGCATCAAACATCATTGACCAACTACTACGATAGAACATCAAAAAAAAAAAGGAACCGACCATCGTGAACGACATGCTGCATTGCGATGGATTTGTGTGACTCTCTACTTGTCGCCGTACTTGTCCTTGAGATAGCCGATGAATTCGTACACCTTCTCCGGCGGGTACAGGCTGTTGGCGACGCTCTCCCTCTCGGCGCAGCGCGTCGCCCACGCCAGCAGCCTCGGGCACACCTCGTCGACGCTGAACTCCCCGAGCCGTCCGTAGCCGAGGAACCACGTCGCGAACGGCACGACGGCGAGGTCCACGAACCCGAACGCCTCGCCGGCGAGGTAGGCCTTGTCCCCGAGCTCGGCGTCCAGGGTCCGCAGTGCCTCCGCCATCTCCGTCCGCGCCTGCGCCTGCGGCTGGCCCCTGCGCTTCCACAGCCGGGTCCCGCAGTCGAAGACCTTCTTCTCCGCGTAGTCCGCCCAGAACCTGGCGTGCGCGCGGGCGACGGGGTCGGAGGGGAGGAGCGGCGGCGTCCCCGGGAACGCCTCGTCGAGGTAGTGCAGGATGACGAGGGACTCGCAGACGGGCCGCCCGTCGTGGAGGAGCACCGGGATCTTCTTGTGCACCGGGTTGGCGCGCAGGAGGAGCTCGCCCTTGTTGGCGAGGTCCTGCCCCAGGCACTCGTACGGCAGGCCTTTCTCCGCCAGCGCGATGCGGCACCGCTGCGCGAACGGGCTCACCCAGAAGTCCAGCAGCTGGAGCCCCTTCTTCTCGCCCGCCATTGCTGCCTTGCTCCGGCCGATGTTTTCTTCCTGTCTCGGGACTCTCTCTGTGTATGAGCGTCTGTCTGGTAACAAGAGGGGATGGATGGTACGGCCATGTGCGAGAGGGCTCTGCTTTATAGCTAGTTACGGGGAAGGAGAGGATCAGAGGATGGGGAAGGCCGGAAGGGTCTGGGCAAGCAAAGTGCGCGCTCCTGTCTGTCACGGCTTGCGTCACACGGGTTCGCGGCCAACAAATTGGCTGGTGTGGGTTCCGTTCCGTGGGACGAAAGCGGCACAGACGGACAAGTGGCCACACTGCCCGCAGAGGATCAGGGGTTGGGGGGTTGGGCAGCAAGATGCGATACAGGGTGACGCCGGGCTGCTGCGGACTGCGGCCGCTGACGGATCCAACCGCCACCGTAGACCAGAGTCCAGACTCCAGACCTGACAGGCAGTTGCTGGTCCGGCAAATGCAAATGGTCGGCCCACGCTATCTCTGATTTCTTTGCTGTTGATTCTGCAAATAACTTTTTGTCTTTTATAAACTGCAATGGTAACTGTTAGGGTTGGTTTGGACTTTTGAAATTAAATTTATTTCTACTATAGGTGAGTGGATTGAAGAAAGTATTATATGCCGCAAAATAGAAATATAATATGGTAATCTATAGAATTCATTTATCTTTTCTATCATATGAATTTAAGATAAGCTTATACGTAAACTTAAAAAGTGGTAAAATATTAAATTCCAAGCTAAATACCCTAGTTTATTTAGTGGATTTTAATTTCTCTCAAATAAAGGGATCCAATTTGTCTCCTAAAATATAACTTTCATAAACCGATCATAGTATGTATTTGAGGTGCAACTTTGCTAGGTGATAGGTGATTGTTGACATTAAAAAAAAAGGTTAGAGGAAGTTGCATTTGGACTTGGATTCTTAGAATGGTAGTGCTAGGGTTCGGACGTCCAGACAGACACCTGCACCTGGACGCTGACGTTGTGCTCCATTTTTCGTGCCATTTTGTGCACCCAAGCTGGGTTCGTGCCGCACTGAATGTCACTAGCATTGAGAAGGGGAGGGGGCGACGGATACGTAGCCAACGCTGGGAGCAAGAGGAAACATCGAGATGAGGCAACAGAAAACACGGACGAGGATGCAACACTCAATTTACTTTTGTAACATCTAGATACAATACTGGAAACATACATCTGAAGACAAATGAAACACTTGAAATATACACATGAAACACTTCTTCCAATATCAGATCTACTTTTCAAACATTCTAATGTAACACAACTTAGGTACGAAACGACCAAAACACTAGAAACATACGTCGGAAACACTCGCATAAACATCTTAAAACACTTGAAAAACATTGCGAACGTACGCAACATTAAGATAGAACACTTGCAACATATGTATAAAACACATGCAACGTCTAGATAAACTCACTTGCAAGTCTCAAAAAATAGATGAAACATTGAGAATAGGCACTTACAATATATGTGTACAACCATTGTAACACATATAATATCGCAATTTACTTTTACATCCGTATAAAATATTTGCAACATATCTTAGAATATATGCTTGCAATGTACACTTTTAGCACAACCTCTCTTGTTGTGCTACAGCGGGGAGGCAGTGGCCGCATGAGTGGGGAAGGGCTGCCGCATGTCACAAAATTGTGTTTAGTGTGAATCAGGATTTTGCACAGAGTGAAGTTCTTATACTAGTTACATCTTACGGTATAAAACAAATGTCCCATAACCTCTGTGACAAATACAAAAATTTAAAACCTTTGCTACTATATCTACTTGAGCATGATAACAATGTATTCTTCATAAAAAGCTCTTGTTTAAGTTTACTACCATGTTAGAATAATGTAAATGTTCGAGCATGCACGTTGAAATCTGTATAAATGTTCCAAACATGTAAATTGGATCATACTCCCTCTATTCTAAAAAAGATATCATTTTAGCTAGAAATCTAGACAGAAGGATGTCGTTTCAGCTATAAATCTGGACAAACGTTATCCAAATTTATAACTGAAATGATATCCTTGTTTGTCTAGATTTATAGCTAAAACGACGTCTTCTTTAGAACGGAGGGATCAAGTGGCTAGTAGTTGACTTCATTTGTTATGTTCACTTGGGACTTTGATAAGTTTATTAGGTGGAAGAGGAATGCCCCGCACCTCTAGTGTTGGCAGGAGACGTCTAGATTTATGAACATCAAGCATCATCATCACACATGGCTGCTGCACATCTGCATGAAGCAACCGCTACCAAGCGCAGAAATGATAACCATATTACTCGCTATAGTGGAGAATATCACTTCAGTGTACAGCGCGATGGGTCCAACCAAGGGATTGTTTGACACAGATCGCAATGGGTCCAACCAAGGGATTGTTTGACACAGATCTCCGTTCTTGGGAGTTGAGACTACTGCAGAGGAGCATAATGCGGGAGAAAAAAAATACCGCGTTGAAGAGCTTGAGCTCCTAAATATGCATAAAGTGCTAATTAAAATGATCTCTCTTTATTATATGCTTCAACAAAAAAATGACCTCTCTTTATATTGTGTCCCGATTGAAATGCAGACAACCAACCATTTAGATCCTTTGACAGCTACTTGTACATCGAAAGAACATATCATGTCTTGATTTTTTTGTGTGCAAATATCATGTCTTGAATTTTGGTGAACGTTTTGTCATATTATACACGGGGATCCTGTTAGCAACCCTATCAAATTGGCTAACAGATAGCTTGATTTAGTGTAATCTAGTACATGATCCCAGGGGAAGGGGAGATCGGAATAGAGAAGGGATAAGAACCAGGTACGAGTAAGGTAGAAGATAAACAATAGACTTCTGATTAATTCTTCAATGCCCCAAACGGCTGCTCCTTCCCTTCCTTTGTAATGCCCATGCGCTGTAGTCTTGGGCCTGCACGGGCCGTCCATGCCAACCCATCACTGAGAGTCCTGACATTCCCCCCTTCTTAAAGTTCGGCTTGCCCCCAAGCCGATCGAGAAGATGAGAACCACCAGGATCCCAAAGACTGAACGAGCTCTTGTCGGGAAGATCATAACCTCTGCACCTTCCACTTAGAAATGTGATGTGATTAGTGCAAGCACCATACTTGAGTTGTCTTGACTTTGATCTTAGCTCCCAAACTGTCCACACATGATCCATATTCCAAACTGCTATTTCAGTTACGAGTCTATACTGAGACTCTTGTGTGACAAACGACACTTGATCACACAACAACTTGCTGTAACTTGAGAGCCACATCATTCTGGTAGATGACACTTCACCATATAAGCTGATAGCATGTATCTCAGACAATACGTTTGAACGTGATGTCCATTGAGCACTCTTCTGATGCGGTATACAAAACAATAGAAGCACCTCTTCAGGATATGATGGCCAAATGATTCTCTCTTGCCTCCAAGACAACTGCTCTGCCACATCAAATGAGCAGATGGCAAGTTCCCTCATGCCATAGCACATATGCGCATGATCAGACACCACAAGATGGATTTCTGCAATCCAGCATGGAGTTGTTGGCAAACTCCAGCATCTTCCTCGTACAAACACCTCAACCATGCTAGCAGCAATTTAGAATTCCACTCTGTAAGAAATAGGGGTCCCTGATGCACTGTTGATCGACAGGAATCCAACAATGGCAGTCTGTGACATTCCTCCCAGCCCAGCTGAACTTGAAGCCTGCACTGGAGAAGCACCCAATATCTGCATCGTTGCACAATCACCAAGGGAAGGCCAGGGTGTTGGCCGGAGCAAAAGAACAGCAGGCGGAGGCCATTGTTGCAGCAACTGAATAATCCAGACCTCCAGTTCATGTTTATCAGAGGGAACACATGGGACACTGCCTACCATCTGGACACCAAACCAGACCATCCAGGACACCGGGGCTAGCCCATAGTTGTTGTCGCCACAGTGTGGCATCTCCTCCTCCCAGAGCGCGTAACCAAGGATGTCGTTGAAGCAGCAGCTATTCGCCGGGCAAACCGTCGAACAACTAGTCTGCACTGACCCTGCAGCCATGATACAAGCCAACTGACCACCACCAGCTGCGCCTACAGCATCCGTGCGGAGCGCAGCGGCTCCTGCGAGCGTCTGGCCATCGCGACCGATGGCTCCGTCGAGGGAGGCATAGAGGTGGGCGAAGCCGGACCCCGGGTCGTCGTCGAGGGAGCCGTCGTAGCTGTCGAGCGGGGTGGCACAGAGCACGCACTGGACGGCGCTGAGGCCGAAGGTGAGGTGAGCGCAGCGCCGAAGGTCGGGGTCAATGGGTGCGAAGTCGATGTGGATCCGCTGCGTGTCCATGCCGACGAACACAAAATCGCCGCCGCCGAGGATGATGTTGAACTGGCGGGCGCGCTGGGCGAGCGAATCGCGGACGAGCGTGGAGACGTGGGGACGCTCGGAGAGGAGCTGGTCCACGTTGGACTCCGCGACGATGGCCTTGAGCACCTCGCCGCCCGTGGACAGGAGGACCTCCTCGACCACTTCCTCCACCTCTCGCTCCTTGTCAGAGGCGAGGATGGACTTGGGCTCGCCAGTATCGTGGAGCAGCAGCCTGGCGACGGACTCATGGAGGTGCAACGAGGACCAGGTGGGGTCGACGGGATTGGCGGGGAGCGCGTACTCAACCTTGAACTCCGAGACGCAGATCTGGACAGGGGACGCGAGTTCTGTGAAGGCGTCTTCGGCGGAGAGATCGAAACTGCGCTCCTCCATGGTGCGGGCCGACTGCTCCTTCATCGGTGGAGGGGAGGCAGAGTCGATGCAGATCTGGCCGGTGGACGCGAGCCCGGGGATGTCGAGGTTGGCATAGAAGGCGGAGAGGGCGAGCTCCTCGACGTGGATAGGCCGCTCGAACAGCCCACCCCAGTTGTCCGGGACCACCTCGGCCTTGAACTGCGCCGCAAACACCTGCTTGGTTGCGGCGTCGCGACGCTTGACGGCGGCAGGCCGCTCCTCGACGGCGCGGACAGGCTCCTTGAACCACCCGCCCCAGCTGTCGTCCACGACGGCGGCAACCCGTGGCGCCTTAGTCGAAGGAGCGAAGCGCCGATCCACCATGACATCGACGGCAGCAGGCCGCTGCTCGTAGATGCGCTTCTCCACGACGTAGACAGGCTCGTCGAACCATCCACCCCAGTTATCGGCCACGACCTGCGATGTCGCGCCAAACTGCCCGAGGCCACCGACACGGAGCTCCTCGGCCGCGACCCGCGGCTCCTTCATCGGCAGAGAGGAGCGCCGCTCCCACCGAGCCTCGAGCTCATCGAGCTTTCTGTTGAACTCATTGAAGAAAAGCTTGAGAGAGATCCATGGCGAGGATCGATGGCTCTGATACCAATTGTTAGCAACCCTATCAAATTGGCTAACAGATAGCTTGATTTAGTGTAATCTAGTACATGATCCCAGGGGAAGGGGAGATCGGAATAGAGAAGGGACAAGAACTAGGTGCGAGTACAAGGTAGAAGATAAACAATAGACTTTTGATTAATTCTTCAATGCCCCAAACGGCTGCTCCTTCCCTTCCTTTGTAATGCCCATACGCTGTAGTCTTGGGCCTGCACGGGCCGTCCATGCCAGCCCATCACTGAGAGTCCTGACAGATCCTTGTTAGGATTTCGTGAGTTCAATTATTATTATTATTATTTAGAAAAGTCAGTTCAATTATTAGTTGCATCAGCCCATTTCCCAGTAGCCATCGGATTCAGGCCTCAAAGAGACGTGGGGGCCCAATACAAAGGACAAAGCCCAGCAAACTCCATACCCACGTCGGGACCGAGCCGATCTATCGAGATTGGAGAGTCCAATCATTGGACTAGGAGAATGACTGGCCGACCGAGCTCGCCGTGACGGCGACCGGGCGACGGAACTCGGGAGCTCTGACCTTCCTCGTCCCTTCTGGCAGCTCTCTTCTACGGTTGGTCACTCCTGCATCCTTCCCGCTCCAGAGCCATCCCACACCTGAAGGGGGCTCCAGTTCTTCTATCGGCCCGAGGTCAGATTTTTCTCCTTTTCTCCTCCAATCATAGTCTTTATCTAATTAATTATCTTCTCTTTCTCCATTTCTTCAAGCTGCTGGGGTTGCTAACTTGCGAGTTGCGATGCCTCGTATTTCATTCATGTCTGGGTGACTTGTTCTAGGGCATTGGGTTTCTTGATGGGAGACAGCAGCAGGCACGAGCCGTGGGTCAGCCTCCAAGCGGATGGCTGGCTGCGCAGACCTGCTCTGGGATTGAACAGCCTGATGCAGATGCCCGATAAGATTCAGAGCTCTCTTAAGGTCGGTTTGTCAAAAAAAAAAAAAAAAGGTCAAGGGGTTTGGAACTTTTTGTGCAGATGTGAATCTGTTGTTGCCTGCGTCTTCCCATAGGTGCATTTTGGGCGTTTCGTGAACAAGGATGGTGCTGGCCGCCGCATGAGCGCTGAGATACCTTCAGAAAAGGCGAAACAGTCGTGTTCTGCTGCTGCTGCCGCTTCTGCTGAGGTTCGCTTGGATAGGCAGCTCCAAGCTTGGTGGGACAATCCTAGTTGGACCGACGAGCCACCAGAAATAAAGGTATCCACGTTGATTGCTGCGGAACACTTTTTCTGTCTGTATCCCGACTGCTGCTTTACCGTTGCTTTAGTGCCAAACTTACACCGAATCAGAACACCTAAAGTGTATTAGAACGCCCCATTGATTTTGTAGAGTTAGCTTTTGTTAATCTCGAGGCTGAAAGAATGCCTGACATAGTTTCAAGAATGTTCCTACAGTTCAAGTCTTCAAGAACTTATGCTTACATGATCAAACGTTTACAGGTGTCTGTACCAGAAGGTTCCCTTTGCAACCTCAATCTGAGATTTAAGGTAGGATTACCACCAGATGCAGTATACAACATCATAATTGATCCAGAGAACAAAAGGGTGTTCAAGAATATTAAGGTGTGTACAGTTGTGCTTTTACTATTCAGATTGAGCAAGCTGATATGTCCTTGTGATTGCATGGTGGAGCCGACTGAAAACACTAACTCTGTTTTTGATCCCTCTCGATTGAAGATATCTGGAAAATCTTCTGTCAATAGTATTCCTTTTCAGTTGTGTTCTGTTTGATGCCAAAGCTTCAGTTGTACATCTCCTAGCTAGAATAACTCAATAGTCAGTGCTCTTGCATGGGGAATATGTAAGGTGTTTTTGGATAGTTCAATGATGGATTGATGGGCTAGGTGTACTTACTACTCCATGAGCCAAGGAAAACATGAGGGGGTTTTATAATAATAAGCCAATTGAAATTTCTCAAAAGAAGAAAAGGTACCAGGAATGTCCAGGATCTCATAGAGCTAGGCATTCATGGTAAGGATATTGTTTCACATTTTCAGGAAGTAATATCAAGAAAAGTCTTGCTTGACGAAGAATCAAGACAAATAGTTGAAGTGGAGCAGGCAGCAATCTGGAAATTCCTCTGGTGGTCTGGCATCTTATCCGTTCATGTATTTGTTGATCAGAACAGAAAAAACCACACTGTAAAAACCTGAAACATCGCCATTATCCTTTGTCAGCACATGCAATATGTTGCCTTATATTTGCTCCATGCAATACCTTTTGCAGGTAAAGTTTAGGCAGGGGAGAACCGGTTTTATGAGGAAGTTTGAGGGTTGCTGGAAGATAGAACCCCTTTTTGTTGACAAGGAATTATGCATTCCTCTAGACCCACATACATTGGAGGAATATGAATCTTGTACTGATGGCAGGGGAAGAGTTGGATGTGCCATCACCTTGGACCAGCTTATCGAGCCTGCTCTTTTACCCCCACCACCCATTTCGTGGTACCTGAGAGGGATTACCACAAGGACAACTGAGATGCTGGTGAATGACCTGATAGCAGAAACTGCTCGATTGCGGGGCATCTCAAACAACACGGTTACCAAGCAAGATACTGAAGAAATGTGTGGTGCTAGCACAGGTGATACAACAAAAGAGTGTGGTGACATTAAGGAAAGGTGGAGACAGAGAAGAAAAGGTGGACGGCATGGATCCTCTCTTAGATTAACTAGTAAATTCTTGTAAGATAAGCTATGAAGCAATGCTCATTTTAGGGCCCATTTAGCTGTATCTTAGTTTTTAAGGTTTTGGTTGTTGTAGGTAATATGGTGTAAGATGGCTCTTTGTGAACATGTAGAAGCTGGTTGTTCAATAATTATATATGTTTTATATGAATGAAATTTTACTTCCTCCAATGGTTTTGATCGTCTTTTTTAGTCCATTCTAATCTCCCTGAACATTTTCCTGACCTACAGTTGCCTGAAAGGTAACTTGCTTTATCGTTACAGCAGATCTTCATGTTTATTATGCCCATTACAGCATCATTTTGTGATAAACGTCATGTTCGCTTGAACTTATTAACCAAGCTTATCAGTTATGGTTCAGTGTTTTTCTCTCACAACAAAACAGTATTAGTTGGCTTATCAGCCGCAAAAATCATGAGTCAAATAGCCCAAAATATGGAAAGGTGTGAACTGAACTACTGAAGTTCGGTGAAAATTGCAGGTAGTTAAATGGCCTGATAGGCTGATACCAATTAGTAAACCTGGCCCGATCTGATGCTCTGCTTAATCCAGTTGACAAACAGACGGTTCATGCTTAGCTGCAAGCCAAGGAAAAGCCCCAATTCCTTACCTTTCTTGAGATGCTCAAGGCAACACCTTGTTGCAAGCAATCAGCAACCGAGAAAAATGGAAATCTATGGAACTAAGCAGTACATAGCTTCATATGTAATGCAATGCAAACACCTCAAGTTGTTTCGTTTCCACCAAGGCCATCGACCCCAAGGCAGCCATGTCTGGCGAACGCCCACCGTCGTCGTTGCCACCGCGGCCAGAACCATTCCGCTTCTGGCTTCCCTACAGAGGCAGTGTGGGGTCATGGCGGCAGCAACCACGGCCGCCGTCACCTACGCCGTGGACAATGCCATCCTCACCCCGACCTCAGCCACCTTCGCCGCCACCACCAACTCCGGCAGGGCCTGCGCACCAGAGGCCAGCGCCGCACGCCACGGTGGAAGATATCCCTCTCCAAGCTGAGTCCTCTGACGAATCGGACACGATTCCAGTCGAGAGCTCAGACTCGTCGCAGCTCCGAGGCGGGCGGCCGTCCACAGCCGACCTGGAGCTGACGCTCTCCGGCGGCCTGCCCGCTGGCGAAGAACAGAGGCCGGGCAGAGACGACAGCAGCCGCGGCAATGACACCAAGATCGCCATTTCCGGCTTCCCGCGGTCGCGGCTCTTCGACGGTGCGCGCGCGCCGTACCGGCGGGAGATCGAGGACGGGCTGAAGAGCCTCGCCGCGCGAGAGACGCCGGCGGCGAGGCCGGAGAGCAGCCAGGGGTATCGCGTCATCACGCTCGCCGGGCACAATGTCGGCGCGAGTATGGTCCTCGGCAGTGGCGGCGGCCCCACGGAAGCGCCAGCGCCACTGCCGAGAGCCGCAGAGCCAGGGGTGCCGGTGCCGGGTCCGGGTTCGAGGCCGCCGGCGGTGGCCGCGAACGTGAACAGCAATGTGCAGAGCGTGAACAACTCGTCGATGGAAGAGAGCACGTGCACCGCCGGCAATCCCGGCGTGCACGTGGACATCAAGAACGCGCGCGAGGAGCTGGCTGCGGTGACACCAACACCGATCCCGAGGGAGGAAGAGAAGGCAAAGGAGCCTGTGAGGAGACCTCCGCTCGTTGTGGTGCCGCAGCAGAAGAGCGCAGCAGCTGGTGGCGGTGAGGCGGCCCCGGCGACGACAGCGAGGCCAAGGGCGAGGCGGTGCCTGCGCGCACTGATGATGGAGAACGGGAGCGACACAGAAGCGGCGCGGAAGCCAAGACCGAGCGCCTGCCGGTTCCAGTGCATAACGGATCATGCACCGACGGTGACGGCGAGCAACGGCGGTGGCGCTGGCGATAAGTATGCAGAGGATGGCGGCAAATCCAGCACGGAAGGGGCAAGTTGAACCGTGTGGGAACGATGGTTTGATGCTTTGTAAACAAAAATGTATAATATAATGGTTTTTGTGTGAATCTAAAATGATATGATTTGATCTCTCTGATGCTGAAAAAATTGCAGCAGTTTGCTGAAATCTAAGGCTCTTGAGCTTTAATCCGTACAAACTAGTTATAGAACATTATTTTTCTCTCACAACAAATTAGTCATTTCAGTTTATCGACCGACTTATAAGTCCTGCCGAACAGAGCCTAAGAGCATCTCTAAAAGTATATTTGTAAAATTCACTCTTCAAATTATCATTTGAGGAGTCATGTGAGTAAAATTGCTTTATATATTTTTTTCTATTCTCCAACAGTCTTTTTATATCTTGTTTGCAATCTAAAGAGCTATTTTCATCTATCTTTGACTAAATATAAATCGTTTAGATATCTAATTAAATAGATTGTTGGAAGGGTATTTTTTCAATCAAATTTTTATTCCTAACAATTGGGAAGGAAATAATAGTCTATTGGAGTTGCTCTAATGTAACGTAAAGTGCATAAAATCAAGGCCAAGCAAGGGCTGGGCCAGCGTTTGGTTCATAGGAATTGAGAAGATTGGGAAATAATGTAACAACAAAATAGTAAGTAACTTTCTAGATATTGGTTTCAATTCATAGAGTCCAAACGGATCTAGAAATAGAGGTCTAAAAGTTAATCCTCATTAGAGAAAAATAAGTCTAAAACTTAAATCTATTTTTCAAGCAGCACCGCTTGTGTAGTTTGTCTGGCTCCACTACTTTCTATGATAATAACAGAAATGCATGATATAGCTTTGCATAATCCAACTTCTGGGTCAATACATACTCCCTCGTTCTTAAAAAAAAAAAGGAATTTGCTATATTTCAGGCGTCTGAAATATAACATCTTTTCAGGCACGACTAACAACTTTAGATCTTCATCCAATGATCCAAATTTATTAGCACAAATTACAATACATAAATAATAAAAAAATTTCTATGAAAGGATAAAGATAAAACTGTTCAGCCGTTTGAAATATAGAAAATATGTAAAAAAAAGTTATTCTAAAGTCAGCGATTTTTAACTTTGACCAAATATATATAACAAATTATTAATATTATGGTACATAATTAATATCATTGAATAGATATTTAAATATAATTTTATAATAAACTTATTTAGAGATATAAATATTATATATTTTTTATAGTTTAATTAAAGTTAAAAAAGTTTGACCAACACGTGACCCAGAGAATATGCCGTAAGAAAAAAAAATGAGAATATGAAAGATAGCGGAGATATCCTCGAACAAGCAGCCAAGGCCTCTTCACTCGTTCAAAGGCCATTTGGATATCCCTAGAATAAAATTGACCACATGCGACAAGATGAGTTTTGTTCCACCCGCAGAAGGGCTGGGATCCTTTGTGTGACAACAGACTATATTTTCCTTTGTGTTTTTCTCCTCTTCTAAAACCAGTAATCCACGTAGTCATTCAAGAAATATAGGAAGATTTCACGTAGTCATTCAAGAAATATAGGAAGATTTTAATGTACCTAAAAACAATAGTAATTATATGTTTAATGCCTAGATTTTTAATCATCTAATGCCCTATATTAATTTAAAGTGACTATAATAAATCTGATATAGTTCTGATTGTATTTCTACTGAGTAAGTCATCTTTTGATTGATAATAGCTAATGTAAGGCTACACATTGTGACAAATTTATGGTCGAGATCTAGATGTTTTAATCTAAGGTACATATGAGGTATCGCGTCACTGGGTTGAACTTGTTTTTTATTTAAACTATTATTAGATTGCATAAAATAGGTTAAATGATTTTTTTGTCAAACTAAGTTTAAGTCGTGGGCTTCATTTTATAATTTTTAGAGCACTGTTGTAAATTATGCAAATCAATATTATTGCCAAACAATGATATGGAATTTTCAAGGTAGCGACGTATGTGGTGACTTTGTCGATCTCGAGATTTGTTAGTCCAACTCAATTCTTCAAATATACTCATAGAGATAGAGTATACGCGTATGTGTTTATCAGAGTGAGTGTGTACTTGTATACAGTTTGTGACTGTAAGACCTTGTTCAGTTCGCGAAATTTGTGGCGAAAAGTTACTGTAGCACTTTCGTTGTTGTTTGACAAACTTTGTCCAAACATGGACTAACTAGACTCAAAAGATTCGTCTCGACATAAACAAACTAAAAGTACAATTAGTTATTTTTTTACTTACATTTAATGCTTTATGCATACGTCTAAAGATTCGATATGATGGTTACTGTACAAAATATTTGGGGCTATTTGAGAATCTCAAGATGGCCCCAACGGGTGTAGCAAAAAACCATCTTGTCAAAAAAAAAAAAATCATCCCAATTAGGACTGGGCAGCCGGGGGCAGGGGTGTGGTACCACACATAAGAGCACGCAGCACTTTAGGTCAGAAGATCCGGTGCATTTGCCAACTCTAAAGTCTAAACTAGGCAAACACCAGCGAAGTCTCAGCTTCTCCGAGGAAGGGGGCGCAATTGCTCAAGCAGCAACTTCACTTGGGGCCAAACAGAAATGGCGGCTTCTTGCGCCTCCACCCTCCCTTCACTCTCCTTCGTTTCATCTTCTTCCAACTCATCCCGCCGATTCAGGTAACCGTTACTCCAACCGCTGCTAATGTGTATTTATCCGATTCGATTCGTGTGGGCCGTTGGGAGCCGGTGATTCTTGGTTCGACTTCGTGGTTCCTGAACGCAGGCGCTCTGGTGTGGTAGCCATGGCCAGCGTTGGGCAGAAGGTGTTTGCGCCTGGTGTAGCGGTGTCGGAGGGCAATGGCGGGCTGCCGAAAATCGACCTCAAATCCCCGCACGGGAGGTAATCTTCTTTTGTCAGGGAATCACATCAGGCGATCAATCTGCGTACCTATTCTGTATGCGATTAGGACTCTTGGTTTAGGAGATGAATTTGGACATGTATATGTATGCGATTAATTATGGACTGTGTACTTTTGGTTCTTTTGGTTTAGGAAAGAGATGAGTTTGGAGAGATGGGTAGGCTTTAGGTAAGATGAGGGGAGCATTAGGTTTCATCAACTGCATATGCAACACGAGTCACAATTCACAATACTAGATTAGGGGAAATATAACCAGAGTTTTACTAATTATGCATGGGTTCCTTCGCTGGTTTATACCTAGTAGATAACTAGATATATTTGTAAATGGTGTCTATCAGATGCTTCCTGTGGTATATGGTATCTGTGTTTGGCAGCCTCCTAACCTGACCTTGGTGATACATTTGCATTCAGAAACTTATCCAGTTATGCCTCCCCCCTCCCGTCCTCACCCATGCCCCCATGTTTCTTTTTAGAGCACTCTTCTTTTTTATAGGGCATGTTAGGCTTTTAATTAAAGAACCTTGGAAAAAATACTCTTCTTATTTCTCTTGCAATATAAATTTCTACAAAACTAGTGTTCATATTTAAAGATACATCAAATCGAACCTAGTGGTGTTACTTTATATTACCCAATAGTTGCATATAATTTGACTAATTCTGTTTAGTTTGATCTTTTCAAATCCTAATGTGCCCTATAAAAAGGAATTCATGGAATACTATCTTTAACCCTCGCTTATTTTTTCATTTTACTGCCAACTAAATGCGTAATATTTTATGCATGAAGCGAGGCTGAAATTTATCTGTTTGGAGCATGTGTTACTTCTTTCAAAGTCCCTAATGGCAAGGACCTGCTCTTTGTTCGACCAGATGCTGTATTTAATGGGCACAAACCCATCAGGTTAGTTTCAAACCATATGCCATAGAACATCAAGTGTTTATCCAATAGCATGCTAACTACATACTTTTTTTTGAAAGCAGTGGTGGAATTCCACATTGTTTCCCCCAGTTTGGCCCAGGTCCCATGCAGCAGGTTTGTGAAACCAGTTTTCTGTTGTAACCCATGTTAACAGAAAAGATAAATATGACACGAAGCATTAGTCTTGGTGGATATTTGGTCCCGAAAAGTTCTGCTGATGCCACAGTTAAATATAGAACATATCTTGGCAATCAAAAAATGGACCCCAAGTTAGCCTTCAAATTTTATCTTGAGGAATTCCATCACTTCTACTAGGTTTGATGAATCATAGTACCAGTATCGATGTGGTTATACCAATGACGCAGCTATGTAGCATAATGTTGTTACATTTCATAATATTCTACATGATAACGAAACACATGTTCGGTGTACTCTTTGTACTTACAAGGCTGATTTTACTTTGATAGCATGGGTTTGCACGGAATGTGAATTGGTCTATCACAGATTCAGAAGTCATGGAAGGAGATCCAGCTGTAACTTTGGAACTGAAAGATGACTCTTATAGCCGTTCTATGTGGGATTTCAGCTTCCATGCACTGTACAAGGTTAAACTCTGGCAGTGTACTATGTGCTTTGATGCTCTCTGTCCATAAATTCATAACTTACCATATTATTGACAACAGAAGTGGTAACCTTGTGCTTTGCAGCATATGGGTTTGAGTCTATTTAAAAATATTTGCAGGTTTCCCTGCACTCTACAAGCTTGTCAACAACTCTAAAAATAATAAATACGGATGACAAGCCTTTCTCATTCAACTCAGCACTCCACACTTATTTCTGTGTAAGTTGCAGTTTCGTGGAACCTTCCCTTTCTGAAATACGATGTAGTTGGTGTTCACATATTTGGTTTACAGGCTTCCATAACTGGCGTTTCTGTGAAAGGTCTAAAAGGTTGCAAGACTCTCAATAAGGATCCTGACCCGAAAAATCCTTTGGAGGGCAGAGAAGAGAGGTCAGTTTGGATTTTGGTCAATAGTTATGAGGAACTCTCTTATGCATGAAAAAACGAATTAGACTCTGGTTTCTTGCGTTGTCGGGCAAAGAAGAGAGGTCAGTTTGGATTTTGGTCAATAGTTATGAGGAACTCTCTTATGCATGAAAAAACAAATTAGACTCTGGTTTCTTGCGTTGCCTCATTGGATTTTTGTCGATCTTGCCATAGTATTTAGGTTCCCTGCCTTGCATCAATATCACTATGGGCCCGTTTGACAGAGTTGTGCTCCCTGATTCTCTGGTGAAGTGATTCTGTGGCTGAAAGTAATTCTCTTTGATTCTTTAGCATAAACTCTCAAAATCAGAATGGAGAATCACTTCACAGTATCAGGAGAAGCTACTTTTTTCAGCTCAGTCATTTTAGAGAATCACTTAACAAAATTAGCAAACAATCGCTTCTCATTGAAAAATACGTTTGACAGTCAGAGAGCTGAGAATCAGCTCTGTGGAGTGCTCCCAAAATATGTGACTGGGAGCAGAAAGCAATATTTGCATTTAGTACCACTTTTGTCTAAGGTGTTTAGAGCTGCTGCATCACCTAGTGCATTTGTAGGTATGCGTATGCTGCTGAGCATAAGTTTTTAACCCACTTGATACCATCCAGGGAAGAGGTGACTTTTCCAGGATTCGTCGACTGCATGTATCTTGGTGCACCAAGTGAGCTCATCCTAGACAATGGATTGGGTGACAAAATTGCCATCACAAATTCAAAGTAGGTGGAGATTTGGAAATATAAAGGACTCTGTTTTGACATTGTAAAGTCCACATTATTAAGGTGGTTTTTTTTTTCGTATGCAGTTGGTCAGATGCAGTCTTGTGGAATCCTCACTTGCAGATGGAGGCCTGCTACAAAGATTTTGTCTGTGTGGAAAACGCCAAGGTATTACAGCAACTGCACAACTTGAGTTAGCGTTTAATGTTTCCTGGTTGCAATTATAGGGAGCCACATTTGATAATTGCATGATTTTGGATGATGATATAAATATTTGTGTCATGTAGATTGAAATGGTACAACTGGAGCCAAAACAATCTTGGGTGGCAGAACAGAAAATTGAACTAGTCTGAAGATAATATCTTGCAGCAACTGCATCAAGTAGATTGAGATGTAAATGGCGCTCCCCCAATGTAATTCTTCACGGCTTGTGTAGTGTATCACAATAGCTTTTTAAAAAATATATACCATGGGAGGAGACTCCCCTATGGCTTTGAAATAAGGAGGTGGTCGGACAGGAGAGTCCTGGAGCTCACTGCTCTAACCGGTCACACCGCGAGAAGCTTGGCTGTATCACAATAGCTACACATGTGATGTTTTCTGTTACAAAAAATAAATGATGCAAATCATGATTTTTTTTTTCTTTCTAGCAGTCTGATGTGTACTGAATTCCAAGTGTACAATTTGAACTGCATGGACTCTGTTGAAATGGAAGGGAGTGCCCATTTTGATCTTTGACAAATTTTATATATTTTGCTTCTGCTACTGAATTATGCTTCTCTAGTTCGCTGGCTATGCATTATGATTCTACTCTTAAGACATGTTCCTGATGTTGTGTAGGTTCTAGGTAATAGGCTAATATTGGTCACCAAAAAAAAAAACATTTACTTAGTGGACACAGCTAAGCATACAATATTTATTGTGCTAGAATATGGTACATACCAGCCCTCATACAGATAAAATAGAGAGCAACGGGAGGAGGAAAAGAAAAGAGAACTAATTTACAATTCAGTCACTCAGGCCATAAACACGTTTTGCTGAATCAAGTGTGTTGCCAAGAAGCATCGCAATCGTTACTGGTCCAACTCCGCCAGGAACTGGGGTTATAGCAGAGGCCACATTCACTGCTTCTTCGAAGCAGACATCTCCAGTTAGGCGATAACCATAATCACTGGTTGGATCCTGCAAAACAGGGGATATCAGACGCTGATGACTAAGCACAAAGGGACAAGTGTTAGAAACATTACTGACACTGTCTAAGCTTAGATTACAAATTTTCTGTGTAAGGAAACTGCACCAATAAACTAATTTGGGACATTTTTAGAAGTAATATTTATCATTAATCTGGGACAATAACTAAGAATAATGATCATTAATTTAGATTCATTACTTATCATATAAACTGGTTATTGATGGGCAAACAACTCTAGAGAAAATGCACAAACAACATAAAACTGTCTTGAAAAAAAGTTGAATAAACACTACTGCCTTTACCTCGATTGGATTTGTCCCAACATCAATCACCACTGCACCTTGCTTTAACCAGCTTCCCCTTACAAGATTGGCCACCCCAGCAGCTGATATCACAATATCAGATTCGCGGGTGATAACCTCTGGATTTGTTGTGAAGGCATGGATAACACTGACAGTGGCGCGATGCCGCTGAAAGAAATCAATGACAAAGTAATGTCCTCATATAACAACACCGCGAGAAATGCCTAAAAATCATAAATGTGACTCAGATTTTGACAACATTACCTGTAAAAGTAAGGAAGTGGGCAATCCAACAACTTTGCTTCTCCCAATGACAGTTACATGCTTGCCCATCAGTTCAATCCCAGATTGGAGCAGTAACTCAATGCAAGCCTTTGCAGCACAGGGCACAAACAAAGGATTTCGGTTTCTGAGAGCAAGATTACCAACATTTAAGGGATGGAAACCATCAACATCCTTCTCCAGACTGATGGTGCTCAGAATCCTTTCCTCATCCATAAACTGCACAAAATTAGGACACAGAATTCAAAAGTCAACATTTTATAACGTTGAGTACTGAACACAGCAAAGGCATCTGTGAATTAAACTGAATCTTGATCAAACAGATAAATAAATGGAAACTAATAGGTACTCCCTCCGTCCCAAATTGTAAGTCATTCTGGCTTCAATTTAGAATGGAGGGAGTAGTTAGTATTAACCATGAAACACTAATGGGGTGCATTTGAAAAGTTTTCTTTAACTATATTAATATATGAGTGTGAAAGATACCACAGATATTGTGTTTTGAAGGTGGAAACACTAAAACACTAAAACACATTACCTCTGGTAGAGGTAACTGCACTAGGATGCCATGAACAGATGGATCCTCATTAAATCTTGACACTGAATCTATCACTTCATCTTCTGAACAGTTTCCAGGCAACTTCGCTAACAAAGATTTAATTCCCACTTCCTCACAGCCTTTTGTTTTGTATCGCACATATGATTCAGAATCTCTTCTATCACCAACCAAAACAACAGCTAGACCAGGCACATGTCCGACTGAACGTTTCATTTCACAGACTTCTTCAGCAATATGTAACCTTATGTCCTCCGCAATTGACTTGCCATCAATAATGGTTGCAGTGCAATCATAATCAGCTAAATGAAGTTGACAGCATCAGATTTTTGGCATAAGATTTTGAACAACGGTGAAATAGATGCCATCAATGAATCAGCCAAGAAAGTGTTGACTTGAAATTTCAATACAACCTTGAGTAAAACATATATTTACTGAGTGCAGCTACCAAGCAAGAATAATGCAGTACACCAAACATATACTTTCAGTTTCGCATCAAGTGAACATATAAAACCTGGGTTCAAGCTCTGGCCCGTGGGCCAAGTAGCGCCTATTTTTGGTGGCCATCAGATCTTCATTGGGCCATTCACCGCATGTCAGGAGCTATTTTCAAGAGCCTTTGTAGCAAAGCAAGCGCGTGACGCGCCACACCGCCTGCCGGCCTCCACCTTCCACCTGGAGTGCCACCCACACCTACCTCTGCTGCCGCGTTACCTGTGCCTGTGCCACCCTCCGCTTGCCACATAATTCAAAGCTCACCTACTGGACTCAAATAGCCCTTTTCAGACAAAATGATTAGTTTTAGTTTCCAGAAGAATACCGCTCTTAAATTATTGTTCCTTTAATGCAGGCTAATTTTGTTATTGGACCATTTTGTTTTGTGCAATCTTCAGACTATCTTGGTTAGATACAAGGTCCATGATCGATTTACTGATTGGTTAGTATCAACATTGTTCTTTTTATCTAAGCTAATGGCATGCTAATCTACTTACAGTGGCCTTCACTGCACCCAAGGTAGTAATAGACATTTTCTTAATTGTTAGAATCTCTCATGTTGTCCTGAATCTTCTCTATTCTCCTTATATGTGCTGTTGTTAGGAAAGGTACACTTGATGAAGCAGCTTTTGGAGGTCGTCGGCAATCTTTCAGTTTTATGTCCATAGTTCATCAAGGAGAATTACATTAGTTTGGAGCAGATAACTATGAGAGAATAATGTTTCTAAATACGTTAGTAATTGTGTTTTGCTTTCGTGGTTATTACTGAATGCAATTCAGTCATCTCTGAAGTAACGACAGATCTGAGAGCCCCTGTCAGTCTGATCTGTTTGTTACCACTTATAGGCCTTGTTTAGTTGCTCTCCAATTTTGCAAAATTGGCAAGATTCCCCATCACATCAATCTTTAAATATATGCATGAAAAATTAAATATAGGTAAAAAAATAACTAATTGTATTTTTAGTATGTACATATCGAGATGAATCTTTGGAGTCTACATACTCCATATTTGAACAAAGTTTGTCAAATAACAACGAAAACGCTACAGGAAAAATTTTGCAAAATTTTTCCATCTAAACAAGGCCATAGCCCTGGTTCTTACAGTACCATAAAGTATTCTGTCATGGTCGGTCGGACATATACTAGAAGGATTAGAGATAAGGAGTAGTTAATTAAGTTAGGGGCATTAGGCCCAGTCTTTATTATTAAAGAGAAGGTTATTGGGCTAGGCCCATTAGTAGATGTAAACCCCCTTATATATATGAGAGAGACAATTAATGAAAAGCTAAGGAAGAATTAGAGTTTACCCCTATCCTCTCTCTCTCTAGCTGCCGCCTCTCCCTCTCCTCCTCTCTGCCGCGCCGCACGACCGGCTTCCTGCCTCGCCGCCGCCCACAGCGCGCCCAGCAGCAGCGCCCAGCTACAGCCGCGCCGTCGCCGCTGGACAGCCCTAACCGGCCGTCGAAGCCTCGCCGCCGCTGTTCACCTGCCGGAATCATCTTGCGCCTTACATCTGGTATCCGGAGCCACGTTGCGATGGAGCCCCTGGAGAACTTCCGCGTCGTCGCCGATCGTTGGGCGAAGGAATTGGAGGAATTTTTTTCTTCCTTGTCGTCGCAACCCGAGGAGCAAAAAAGGTATGTACCTCCAGCAAAGCGACCTCCAATACCCCCTTCTCCAATGGAACAGCTCTCTTCCCCCCCTTCCCCCCTTCCAATATCAAATCACAGCAGAATTCCTGGGGACAAGTTCAACAACCCCAGATCAACGAAGAATTACAGAAAACAGATCAATCACGTCGACCATCCAACTCCCTCAGACTATTTTTTCCAGAGTACAATGGTAGTCAGGAACCTTCTCAGTGGCTATACAAATGCAACAAATTTTTCGTCACTCAGAATATCAAAGAAGATGAGCAGATGCAGCTAGTAGCCTTCCACTTGCATGGAAGAGCCCTGACATGGTTCATCAGATGGGAACAGGAGGTGGGTCAACCAACTTGGCCACAATTCTGCACAGCTGTCGACAAGCGATTTGGATCGCTAATCCACCACAACCATCTCAGCGACCTTACGGGCATGATCCAAACCGGAGAGCTGGATGACTACACAAATCAGTTCCTCCAGACGCTAACAAAAATCAATGGCCTATCTCCAGAGCATCAAGTTATGCTCTACATAGCGGGATTGGCGCCCATATTGGAGATAGACACTCACCTACAGAAACCACCGGACCTCGAATCAGCTATAGCGGTGGCTCGCAAATTATATGCATCACATCCACTGCCCAAAGATAGTTTGGCAACTCTACCAGCAAATGAGGAGATACAGATCTCACTCAACGCAGTCACAGGAATAACGACCAGTCCAACAATGCAGGCCAAAGTAATCATTAATGGTCAGGAATTACTAGCACTCTTGGACTCCGGATCAACACATAATTTCATCGATTCCGAAACAGCAAAAAGCTTACATCTCCGACGCTCAGAAGCACCGTCCACCCTCCAAGTCGCAGTGGCCAATGGGGATAGAATCTCCAACATTGGAATATATACAGGGCTGACAATACAAATAGAAACAGAGATATTTAACATTGATTGCTACAACATTAAATTGGGAGGATACGACTTCGTTCTAGGAGTCAACTGGCTCAGTTCATTAGGGCCAATAATTTGGGATTTCAATAACTTGACCATGAAATTCTGGCGCCAAGGACAACGCATCATGTGGAGTAGCATCACTAAATCATTAGGCGCGCAGCCCAGAATACACAGTCTCCAACCAACCATGACAATACAACAACTATTGAATCAATTCTCAGATCTATTTGCAGAACCACAGGGACTCCCACCTCAACGACCATCGTATCCATCTGAAAGACCCAACTAAATCAACGGTAGTGCGACCATATCGCTACCCTCAACTTCAGAAGGATGAACTAGAGAAACAGTGCCAACACATGCTCTCACAAGGAATCATCAGATATAGTACATCTCCATTCTCGTCACTAGTCTTACTTGTTAAAAAACAGGATGGATCATGGAGATTCTGCATCGACTATCGGGCACTCAATGAGAATACACTCAAAGACAAATTTCCAATACCAGTCATCGATGAATTGTTAGATGAGCTGGAGGGAGCCAAATTCTTCACTAAGCTAGATCTACGTTCAGGATACCATCAAGTACGAATGCACCCAAATGACATCGAGAAAACAGCCTTCAGAACTCATCATGGTCACTTCGAATTTTTAGTAATGCCATTTGGTCTCTGCAATGCACCCTCTACCTTCCAAGCTCTCATGAATGATATATTGGGGCCTTACCTAAGAAAATTTGTACTGGTCTTCTTTGATGACATCCTGATCTACAACAAAACATGGCAAGAGCATCTCTTACATCTTCAACAAATATTTACAATACTTCGATCCAGTGCAGTATACCTGAAACAATCAAAGTGCTCATTTGCACAAACCTCAGTGGGGTATCTGGGTCATATAATATCAGATTTGGGAGTCGCAGTCGATCCAGCAAGAATCAAAGCTATCACAGCATGGCCACAACCAATGACAGTAAAACAATTGAAGGGCTTTCTCGGGCTAGCAGGATATTACAGAAAGTTCATCAAACAGTTTGACACTGTGGCTAAACCACTAACGCAATTGCTGCGAAAAGATAATTTCAGATGGACAGAATTGGCTGCGACAGCTTTTGATCAGCTTAAACAGGCGCTCTCTTCAGCACCAGTCCTCCAGCTTCCAGATTTCAATAAACCATTTATAGTAGAATGTGATGCATCTTCTACAGGCTTTGGCGCAGTCCTACATCAAGGAGCTGGACCTATTGCGTTCTTTAGTCGTATGATAGCCCCCCGTCACGCCAAACTAGCAGCTTATGAGAGGGAACTCATTGGTTTGGTGACAACAGTCAAGCATTGGAGGCTTTACTTATGGGACGCCACTTTCTAATCCGCTCTGACCACTACAGTCTCAAATACATATTGGATCAGCGACTGGCTACAATTCCTCAGCACCATTGGGTTAGCAAGCTGGGCTATGATTTCAACATAGAATACAAACCGGGAAAGCAGAACACAGTAGCAGATGCTCTATCCAGACGGGATGCGACAGAACCATCATTACTAGCACTTTCAGAAATCATCTTTCCAGTCTTTGACAAAATCAAAGCAGAACTAATGACAAATGACGAAACTGCCAACCTCATATCACAAATCAGAAAAGGTGAACTCTCTTCGTCATGGAAATTTCAGGAGGGGTTGATTCTATATGAACAACGAGTACATATTCCTGCAAAATCTTCTATTCTTCAGGATGTACTACATGCTATACATGACTCCGCACATGAAGGCTCAGAAAAGACACTGTACAGATTCAGATTGACCTTCCATACTCCAAATGCCAAAAGGACCATTCAACAATTTGTAGGGGATTGTTTGGTGTGTCAACGAAACAAGACAGAACATCTGCATCCAGCAGGATTACTACAACCTCTCCCAGTACCAGATCGTATATGGGAAGATATTTCCATGGACTTCATAGATGCACTTCCGAAAGTAGGCGGCAAATCAGTTATCCTCACAGTGGTAGACAGACTGTCTAAGTACGCTCACTTCATACCACTGGCACACCCTTACTCAGCAACTACAGTAGCCCAGAGTTTCTTCTCGGAAATAGTTCGTTTACACGGATTACCACGCTCAATTGTTACTGACAGAGATGTAGTATTCACAAGCAAATTCTGGACAGAATTATTCCGATTATCAGCTGTTAAACTACAAATGACCTCAGCATATCACCCGCAAGCAGACGGACAATCAGAAGCAGTCAACAAAATTATCAGTATCTATCTCAGATGTCTGACTGGCGACAAACCCAAGGAATGGGTAAGATGGCTGCCATGGGCGGAGTTCTGTTACAACACATCATTTCAAAAATCGATCAGAACAACTCCATTCAAACTAGTATACGGCAGAGAACCCCCAGCGTTGAAAACATACAGTCCAGGTGATGCAAATATACCAGCTGTGGACGACCTTTTGAAGGAACGGGATACATTCCTTGAGCAAACTAAAGTTCGACTTCTTCGGTCACAGGATTATTATATGAAACACTACAATGCCAAGCATACAGAACGAACCTTCAATATTGGCGATTGGGTTTGGCTGAAACTCATGACCAGGACAGCTGTTGCAATCTCAACAATAACCAAAGGCAAGTTAGCTCCAAAGTACTTCGGACCATTTCAAATTGCAGAACAGATCAATTCCGTAGCATATCGATTAACTCTACCAAACAATGCTCGTATCCATAATGCCTTTCATGTGAGTATGTTGAAAATATACAAAGGTCCTACTCCCTCATCAACACCACAGATGCCAGTAATGCATAATGGTGCAGCAGTACCGGAACCAGAACTTATGCTAAAAGCCAGACGACACCGGGGACAATTCCAAGCTCTGATAAAATGGAAGAATCAACGAGCAGCGGAATCTTCTTGGGAAGACATCGACACCATCAAGGACGTCTACCCGAACTTTCAGCTCGAGGACAAGCTGATTCTCCAGGCAGGGAGAGATGTCATGGTCGGTCGGACATATACTAGAAGGATTAGAGATAAGGAGTAGTTAATTAAGTTAGGGGCATTAGGCCCAGTCTTTATTATTAAAGAGAAGGTTATTGGGCTAGGCCCATTAGTAGATGTAAACCCCCTTATATATATGAGGGAGACAATTAATGAAAAGCTAAGGAAGAATTAGGGTTTACCCCTATCCTCTCTCTCTCTAGCTGCCGCCTCTCCCTCTCCTCCTCTCTGCCGCGCCGCACGGCTGGCTTCCTGCCTCGCCGCCGCCCACAGCGCGCCCAGCAGCAGGGCTGCTGCGCCCCAGCAGCAGCGCCCAGCTACTGCCGCGCCGTCGCCGCTGGACAGCCCTAACCGGCCGTCGAAGCCTCGCCGCCGCTGTTCACCTGCCGGAATCATCTTGCGCCTTACATATTCTTTGATCAATGTTTGTACAGGTGGACTACATCAGGAATGAAGAGACAGCTGCAGTATTTAAATATGAAGATTAGATAGCAGCAGGAGCACTTTTGGCTAATATTTTGCTGTGCCAAGTGCAGTACTCTACCATATCGAGCACACTGGAGTGCCAGCAATAAACAATAGAAACAAGGATAATTCTCTACATGAGCTGGATTCCTCTGTTTGCCGTGCCTGGTTTCTAGTTTCGCAACAGGATAGGTTTGAAGGGTAAACTATTAAAGGCTAGAGGATGTGAACATTAGTTCTTTGCAAGTGACACGAACTGATTCCATGCCACGCTAGGTTCACGAATCATAAGAGCTAAGCTCCCACCAAATTATCAATTTAATTGCAAAAAAAAAAAAAAAATGCACTCTGGATAGCCTCCCCCAGGCCCCAGCCGGCCAGCCCCATCGAAGCAAAAAGCAATACGAAGAGCCCGCCTTCAACCAGCGATTTACCAAGGCAGTCGCTCACCTTGGGCACACCGCGGAGGAGCCTGCGGCGTCGCGTCACGCGATGAAGGGCCCCAGGTGTCGGGGAAGTCCGGTCCAAGAAGGAGGCTGCTGCTGCTCCGCCGTCGCCGTCGCCGACTCCGCGCCTTGTCCTCCTCCGCCGCTGCAGTCTCTGCAGCATCGTGGAGTCTGCGCGCCGCCCTGGACAACAAGGATACGAACGGACCAGATTTTCGGCGTGCGGTTCCGGCGGCAAGAACAGCCACGGCGGCGCCACCCATCTCCGTCGGCGAGACCCCACTGCCCTGTCGGAAAGTGGGATCAGTGAACGCTTGGGCCTTTTGGGCCACGTGGGCTTGCCAAGGAGATGTTTTCGTATAGGGCCCACTTGGCGCATTCATTACTTAAAAAATGAACAAAAGGCAAAAAGTTAAAATGACAGGACCCAGAAAATCTATATCTATATCTTGATAATAAAGATGCAAAATTTTAACTTATTCTTTTTAAAAAATTAAAAATATCATTATAACTTTACTAAATTAGAGATATCTTGACCCACATGTCATTGACGGTCGCCTATTTTCTTTCATCCATTTTTCAACCATATCCATCTAACTACCAGACAATGAAGAGTTTCTTCCATACAGACCTATTATATATAACTCATGCTCATCCAAGTTAGAATAACTCTCATCTAGTTCGATATAAAGTTCAATTCTAAGATTACTAAGTTCCGTTGTAATAGACTGACACATTTACTCCCTCCATCCTAAATTAGAGCAACTCCAAAGGTTTTGCATTTTTTATTTGGCAAAACATGAAATTTGTCAACTCTCAAATCAATATGGGAAGGAGAAAAAAAGATTATCTTCAACGGTTTGGCAAAATTGACTTGCCAAAATCTAAAAAAGGAAACCCGGTGGCGCGGGAGGGAAGAGCGCGTGCGAGAGTAGTACACGAGACGGAAATGCCAAGCCGATCGCGAGCTTGCATATATGCCAATCCATCTCAGGATTTTGCCAAGTTAACAAAAATGCAAAGCCCATTTGCCAAACCGTTGGATAGAAGTTTTGTACACTTTTTGGCAAAAATAAGAATGCAAAGTCCATTTGCAAAACCATTGGAGTTGCTCTTATAAGTCATCCCTCCATCTCAAATTCCATCTCAAATTATAAGTCATTCCAAGAACCTTGAGAGTCAAAGTTTTTCAAATTTGACCAAAATTATATAATAAGATAATAATATTTATGATATCAACTAAGTATCATTAAATTCTTTATTAGTTATATATTTTCATAATATATCAATTCGATGTTATAAATCTTTGTATTTCTCTCTATAATTTTCGTCAAACTTATAAAAGTTTTGACTCTACAAGATTTTTGAAATAACTTATAATTTGGAGCCGAGGGAGAAATTTAAAAATAGAAAAAAGATAAAAGGAGAAGCATAGGAATCTATCTTTAACATTAAACCACAGACAAGTTTTTTTAGTTTCAGTCTTTTATTATTATTTTTTCTGTTTTTTTCTCAATTACGTTGAGAGTTGAGACCCTGCGCGTCACGAAGGGCTGAGTCCTTATCGGTCATGCATTTTTTCTAATTTCAAAGCTATCTTTGTCAATCAAGTATTTTTTTCGATTTCGTATTTTTTTCCTGATTTCCTTTTCCTGTTCGGATTTTGGTTTCCATTTCTTTTTCCTTTCTTATCCGGTGCAGTTTTGTTCAGTTTATGTTTTTCTTTTCTGTTTTTTTCACATCACATTTAACTAAGGGTGTGTTTTGTTATACCCCTCTAAACATTAGTGACTAAACTTTAATATTTTTTAGTGGCTAAAATGCTAAACACCTGATAAAAAGAGACTAAAAAGGGCATTTTATTAGCCACTAAAAGGGACTAAAGTCTTTTTGGTGGGTGTGTTTGATATTTTAGCTACTATAAAAGGGACTAAAGTTTAGAGTGTATAACCGAACACACCCTAAATGTGTTTCCATTCTATTATTTTTACTTTTTAGTTCCAACTAAATGTGAATGTATAATAACAATAAAAATAAAGAATAAAGCCAGCATAACATATATAGGCTTCGAACTCCTAATCTTCAACTATAAAAAAACAAATATTTCTACTACCAAATTATTAATACAATTTTGATTAAAAACAAAACTTATATTATTATATCTCCATACAGTCGATCATCTACCCTATTAAAACATCCTCTCTTTTCTTTTCTTAGTCTACCAAATAAAACCTCCCACTGAGATGGCCCCCTCCACGTACCCAAAAAAATATACACAGAAAATCAACTCCGTTAAAATCAACCATCTAGTCTTCTCTCTCATTACTCACAGAAAATCAACTCCATTAAAATCAACCATCTAGATTGCTTTTTAATCTTCTCTCTCATTACTCACTCACATCTAACGATGAGAATTTGTCGTATGGTATATCCTCATCATTCGTCACTCATCCTCTCCCCGTCTACGTCTGAGGAACCGTAGACATGGCCACGGTTCGATTCTTCCTCCCATACTCTGCTCTATGTTTTTTTCTTCACCCGGTGCGGCTCCTGACTCCTCTCCCCCAACCTCGACAACTCCTCTCTTCCTCTTTTGTCCCACACGAGATCCCCACAACGGGCATCCTCCCTGCTTCCATCTGCCATGCCTCCGATGTGGCGGGATTTGATGGATGCGCCGCTCGCACATAGATGCTGGAGCCATGGAGAGAATATGGACCTACGGTGGCGTGTGCTTGCGACGGGGTACGCGGAGTTGCGGCCTCGGCCGCGGGGTCTGGGAGTCCAGCGGCGGCGCGTGTTGTGCCGAGGCCGGGTCGGCGCTGTAACAGAACCGACCAATTTATAGGAGCACAAGTACGAAATTCTCCGCCGGAGCAGTAAATTTACACACTTGAGCCCATATAAACCCGGTAGTCCATGAAATCTCGAAGGATTTCAAACTTTTCCAACATCAACAACATAGGATCGTAATCGTTCATCATCAACCATCACATGACAGAATATTACATAAGTTCATCGGAGTAGCAAACTTAGCTATTACAAATCGAGTTCCAAATTCAAGTAGCGAAAATTTAACCTTAAAACATAGTTTTGAAATCACACACTCATAGTCTGATACAGTGCCATTCAGTAGTCATCCTTGACAAGCAAAAGGTACGGATGGAACAGGTCATTGCCCGTGACCTAGTTATCTCCCAAAGCAGGACAGAGGCAGTTGATGCAATAGCCATAGAAAACCTGACCATATGCAACAACAAGGGGAACAAAGCCCTGAGGACGGGAAGGTACTCAGCTAGACTTACCCGCCATAAACCAGAAATAATTGACACCAAGGAGTATGCAAGGCTAGTACACAGTGGAGCTGGTATGAGATAACAGTTTGTGTAAAAGCATAAGTAGTAAGTAACTTGTTCTCCTGTTTACTAGCTGCAAGTTTGAGTAATGATTAGCCTATTTAACTAGATTAGCTCCTGTACTAACAACAGTCATGGTAGTGATCTGATCATCATTATAATATAACAAACAGACCGAATAACAATTGCCAAAAGTACCACGATAGCTGTCACGTGTTCCATCATATTTCAGTATCAAGACAGAGCGGTGTTCAAGTCAAGTGCTCACTATCCAGGAGCGATGACGATTATAATCGATTCCTAACTAGCTGGTGATTTTATTTCCCACACAAACCACACTCACCCGTGAGTGAGCTACAGATAATCACAACACCATTTCAGGAAGCCGCGGATTCGACTGCCACCAACATACCCGGAGGCAAGCCCGACTGTCAAGGAGTTGGACTTAACCACCATCACCCACGTCTTACTTTTCACACCCCCGCATCCCAATACCCCCTTCGTGGCTTCGGCAGATGCGTGGGGTTCGAAAGCCAGCCTGGAACAATGAGCGGCTTCGCGGTCGGAACGAGTTATCCTTCCAACTAAATGTGGGGCATGCGTTCAACATGACAAGAGGGCCGTCTTAGCATGATACCATTTTCCCATACGACACGGCTAGAAATACTGTAGCACAACGCTACAGGAATCTGTCGATCTCCATCGTCCACAACACTTAGTTATCTCACTTATTGGCAATGTCCCGTTAAAGGTCAAGTAACCACCTATTACTCGCAGCTAACATGAAGGTTGCCTGACTTCTACCGGTCTAAGCATGACTAAGCATAAATTCGCACCTACCACTAATTGGGTAACAAGGGAAATATCTCAAAGGTAGCAAGGTAAGGAATATAATGCATCAACGGTATCAAGCAACTCCTACACTTAATGCAACAAGTATAATACGAGTAAGTTAATTATAAACCATAGGTAGTTAGAAATGCTCTGGGGCTTGCCTTTCTCAAAGGTGCTGGGTAGGTGGTTCGGACACTCCGGAAGATCCTCTTTAGGCCCTTCCCGACGGTTCCTGACTCCTGCTCCTGTGGCTGCTGCTCCTCAATTTCCTCTGCTGCGGCTGGCTCGTCTACCGAACCTGTCGTGATGCATATGCTAAATGAGCGAATGCCACATGTATACCAAAGAGATGCATTAACATTAAACTTGACCGAATACGTGCATATCTCTTCTCTAGTAGAGTGCAACACTCTATTTAGAGAGTAGCTATGCTCAACCACAAAGTACAACTAATATGAATGCGCTGAAATGACCATTTCACTTTTACTGGTCCCCCGTAAAAGAAATGTGCATTACCAACTTAATTAAGCAAATTAACCAATTAAAATAAGCCTATAACAGCAACCTATAGCTAACAGATTCAGAAAAATCTACAAAAATTATTGCAGGTTCACATCAGAGAATAAAGCTTGCTGTACAAATTTCATGACATTTGGGTTTAAGCATTGTTCTCTACAAAAAAGACAAATAACAGGGCGAAAAGGTACTTTGAACTACACATCATCTTGAAAAGTGTCAAACAACAAATTTCATATCTTCCTCCAGAACTTCTTAGCATAAGAGCAGTCTATAAAAATTATCATGCTCATATCACTTATATTCTAATTACTAAAAATCGTATAAGAAAACAATATTTAATCAAAATAAATATTAACTTCAGATTTTATCACAGTCAAACATCAACTATCATTTTTCTGTGATTCTAGGTCAGCTAACAAACTTATCAAAATAAGAACCATATTTTTCTGAGCAAAGCACAATTTATTATGCATTAAACAAGATATCAGCCCATATACAAATTAATTATAACTATACATAAAACTATTCCAAACATGGCATCTTATTTTTTTTATACATAGAGCTCATCAAAACAAACTTAACAAAATTTATTTCATCTAATTTGGATTAACAGAACTCTAGATATGAATTAAACCAACAATATCAATATTTCTAGAAAACATTTAAATAAAACATCAAACCCTAACTGCTACACACCCCGACCTTATTCTACCCAAGAGACTGACTGCTGGGCCCCGAGGTCAACTCGGACCCACCTGTCACCCACACCGAAACAGGGGAGGGGTTGACCGCGGCGGAGCTCGCCGTCGGCGAACTCTCCGGCGAAACTAACACCACCGACAGACTCCTCTGCTTCTTCCGCATCGATAGGTACCACATACTAGCCTAGCATCGCAGTGGATCGAGCTCGTCGTCAGAAATGGCGGCCACAGCGGCGCGACCTGACCACGCCAGCCATCTCCGGCCACTCCGAGGCGAACTAACTCTCGTTTCTCACTCCCACAACTTCCTCGAACCCTAATCGAAGCCAAGACACTAGGGTTTCCACAGCGAAAGGCCGGAACCACGGGCATGCCAACTCCGGCGAGCACGGCGGACGGCGGACGACGGCGTACCTCGACATCCAAACCCTAATCGGCCGAACTAACAACCGCTACTCCATCTACGAACCCTAGCGACTCACGAACACGGGTTAGAATGAACGGACTTGCACGGAAAAGGGTTCGGCCATGGTGGACCGAGCTCGGCGGTCATGGCGGCCATGGCGGAAACGCGTTCCGCGACTTACCAAGGCTTCTCCGGTAGGCTCTGACTATGGCAAGGGTGGAGAAGCTTGCGGCGAGGCTGGCTGGTGTTTTGCGGGGTGAAGGCGCGGTGGAACGGCGGCGAACGCACGGCGGAAGGTCGGCTTCGCCTTTCTCCTGCTCGGGCGCCGGCGAGAGCGAAAAGGGGGCAGAGCCAAAGGGGAGGGAGCGTCTGGCTGGTCAGTGGCGTGCTCGGGCTTCTTCACTCGCCACGCCGCGCGCGTTCACGGGCTCGGCCGGCTGCCGCTCGCCACGCGGCGGGCAAGTCCTGGCGCGGTCGGCCACTACCCTGGCCGATTTGAAGTGAATCGGCCAGTTCAGTTAACGCCCAGGCCGACTAACAACCAAACTTTGCACGCGATTAACTCTTAATCTACTTGGTGAAACACTAAACCGATTGCACCATTAGTTAGAGCTACGTGAAAACTACAACTTTGGTTATAGGCTTGGTCACTGGTTTGGCTCGGATACTTCTCGGGAAAGCGTTAAACATAGCTAGGCCGAACTGTTATTGCTCCCAGGACTTAGAAAATTTCTAAGTCTGAAAACAGCACTGATATCTGCCTTGTGGGCCCCAAAACACCATGTTAGACTCATTTTCATGAGTTGGCCCAAAAACAACTTTTGTTCTACTCAAAAAGCTACACACTTTTGGTTAAGGGCACTCAGCCATGCAAAGCTTCTATCTAGAAGGTTTTAGTTAGTCAAACAAAAAGAATCCCTAAGCTCCATAGGGTTGACTAGGGTTTAGAAACTTGATTAGCCAAAATGACCAGCATAAACATGGCCTCATTTTGACTTCTCGACAAGGTTAAACTATTAGGGAAGCCAAACCACTCCAAAACAAACTAAACAACAGTACATCATTGTATGTCTATATGCATATTAACACATGAAATGACACTAGATATGAAAAAGAAAACAACATGTGAATGCTTTATGCTCTTGAGATGATTATGCATAATGAAACGATGATGTCATGCTAGCTTAACACCAGAGGTGTTACAGGCACCGCACGGCAGGGCGACACAAGTCTTGTGGCCGCGTAGGACAGCGGCGGCTGGATGGTGTAGCGCACGACCATAGGAGGTGCGGCTACGTGGGCTGCTGGTTGGAGGGATAAGGACGCCACGATTCTCTCCTCCACGCAGCGCGGCTTCTCTCCCACGTCGGCAGCCGGTCGTGCCACATCGGAACACCACCTATAGCCGCATCTTCTCCTATCCCACCCTCCGCGTCGGCTGCTGTGTTTTTGAGACCCGATGCGCTCGCGGCAGTGGTGGTGTCGCCGGCCCAGCTGCCACCGCTTGGCCAGGATCCTTTGGGCGAGGTTCATGGTCACCTTCACGCTCACATGAGTACTCCTTGACTTAGATCAGTTCAGACTCATGTTGTCGTGATTATCCATTTTCATTGATTCTCTACTTCATGTGGTTCACTTCCCAGTTCGGATCAATTTTCACGGGTAGCCCCATGTGAACGTCGACACCATTGGGCACATGTCGATTACGGCAAAACCACTCACGATTTCTCTGATTATACTTTTTTTTTTCAGAAATATCGTTTTATAACTAATCTTGCTAATTGTTCTGATTTTGTGTAGGTCAATAATCAAATTGGTTCAGGGTACAGGCCTCTCCTTCTAGAGTATTCCAGTGCACTTTCATCAGCTGATCCACAATGCTGTAATTTGCTCCTTTCTTCTTCTTCATTTAGTTATGGCTCTATGCTTGTATGGTTTTTTAATGAGAATAAGAAAGGGAGGATCCTGCTAATGGTCTATTATTTTTCCCTTGCCGGTGCAACTCTACATGCTCGTTGTAGGAACTAATTACATCTTTGAAATAATTTTGTTTCATATGAAAACAAAATACTTAATGAAACATTTTCTGGCATTTTTGAACTGTATTTTGGGTACCATATTTGTATAGATCCCATCAGTTCTTACAAAGCTACTCAGGTTTGATCTTTGTGTACCTGTTGATAGGTTCACTGCGCATATCTTGTTAATTGTGGTTTACCACTGAGGTTATATGTTCTAGGATGCCGTCACAGTTGCTAATAAGAAAATATACTTATTATGCAAAATTCGGTAATTATCTTGAGCATGGCATTAGTTACCATACATCCAGTGATAACCATAAGGTCCTAATCCTTAGTACTTAGAATATTTGCCTTATTCGTGATTTCACTAAACAACATTGGGCATTTCTTATCCTATTGTATATGTTTCGAGCTTATATAATCCCCTATATTGATTTTTTAGAAAATATAGTTTTAAATAATTTTAATTAGTTGCATAAATAATTCTGGACCATTTTTTACAGGATCTTTGACCTGTTTCAGAAGGATTATATTTTTTTACAAGATGTTGGACCTGTTTTTGTACTTTTACTGAAAGTGGAGGTTGTTCTGTTGCTGAGCAAGGTCTTGTTTACATTACATCAATCTTCCAACTTTTTTCACTCTCTTTTTATCATATCAGTGTTTGGACGTATGCATGGAGCATTAAATGTTGGTAAAATAAATAACTAATTACACAGATTAGTTGTAAATCAGAGATGAATCTTTTGAACCTAGGTAGCACATGATTGAACAATATTTATCAAATACAAACAAAAATGCTACAATAGTAAAGTTGAAAAATTTTCAGCATCTAAACAAGCCCCAACAAGGTTTTTTCTTTTTGACAACAAGCTGAGCAACAAGGTTGTCATCATCAAGTTCCATCAACAATGGCAAGGCATTTAGTGACATCTGCACTATCAGATTCAGAATTAGAGGAAGCGGAGAACTGTTTATATGTTTCAGGTCTGACTTTTCGATTAATATGTATATAGAAAATTTAAGTTTTTATGTGCATCCTTAAAATGATACCATGACGGTAGCATGAGCACGATACTAGTCTAACTAATCAAACCATAAAACTAGGTCTTGAATAGTTTATTATTATCCAAATAAATGTGCACCATGTACATATGTACCAATGCAATCCCTGACAATAGAACGATGTCCGGAGAGTCCTTTTGTTATAATCATCACACACACTGGTCCTTGATATATGAATAACTAACTTCATGCTGACTTGAGTTATAGATTTTTACGTGTCTCCTAAAGAATCGGTGAAACTTGATATTTAACTATACTAATATAAGGATATTATAAAAAAAATACACTTAAGATATATCTATGAGAAAATATTTTCGTGTTTAGCAATACGAGAAAAAAAAATCTATCATAACCGTATTTTAATTTGATACAGGCGTGATTTATTGTCAACATTTATTTATATTTTGAATGGCATCATAAAATTATGTCTACCAAATTCTATAAAAAGAAGGAAACGTAAATAGTTATTTGTATTTTTATTTTGTTACAATGTACGGGTACGTTTGCTAGTCTATATTTATATTTATATTTATATTTATACCTTAATAATAGGTAAATATTGTTGTTGGACATGTCAAATGATGCATCTTTGCTAGCGGACACCCAATTTCTTACCTTTTGCCGGGACACATTCTGGTTTTAGGTAATTTGGCCACTGGACACTAGACCCTAGTTTCAGCTATTTTGGAGAGAGAAACTTTCGTTTTGGACATTAGGTGCCGCTGAGCCAGGATTGCGTCTATCCCAACTTGGTCTGATTGGATCCGGTTATAACGCCCGACCCGGACCCGTTGGTTAGGTTAGGGCCTAGACCTTTTCATGTGCAATAAAAGTTGTAATTACTCGATTCTGTAGTTACATCAAAGAAATTGAGAAATGAATCATCATGCAGAAACCTACAGAGAGGCTGTCAGCTCCCGCTGCACTCATGCAGAACAGCATAATATATTTTGAATACCCTCAAAGTATATGAAGAATAGTCTTCTTTGCAGCATGTATAGATACTTAACGGTTGGAGGTTAAAAATGAAAGGTAAAAGAAACTTCTGACTTGCTACGCTAGGACACAGCTGCTAGCCTTGTGGATTAGAGGATTTTACGTGTATACCATTACGAAAAATGGCCTCAACCCTGAGCTCCCTGAAAGATGAAAACCGACCGTTATATCATCGTCCATCTTTGTTTTTGCCCACATGCCACTCCGTCTAGGTTCCTGAAAGATGAAAACCGACCGTTATATCATCGTCCATCTTTGTTTTTGCCCACATGCCACTCCGTCTGGGTTCCGTTTGTTTTCTCCGTTTGGACATCCTGACACGTGGGACCGAGTATTGAAAAAGTCCAAAATGCCCTTCTCGTCCTTCTCTTCTCAGCAGCGCCGGCCAGTGCAGCGGTCGGTGGGCGAGCACACGAGCAGCCGCGCATGAGCACACATGCGCAACGCAGCGGCCGGCAAGCAAGCAAGCAAGCGCACGCATGCGTACGTTCTTGTTTGACGGATTTTTGGTAATCCTAGATTCTCTATATTATGCACGTATAGGATCGTACGTGCTAGTATGTGTACATAAATAAAATGTATAAAATGTACATGCATGTTCATGTACTACGTATATGAAAGGAAGCTAGCAACAATTATACGGTTGGCTTGTCGTGCTCATGCATGTACGTGAGTTTAATCAGGACGAGCAAATAAGAGAAGCTAGCAGGAGCACTCATGCCATGTGTACGTGTATGTGACTCGAGCCGGCCGTAGAGTTTGTACGTATATGCCGGCCTCTGTCCTCCTCTGGTGCCCGCACCGTCGCCGGCAAGGACGCCGCGCTCGCCTGGGACGTACGTATGCCAGGGACGAGCACGCGCCTGGGGCGATGGAGCCACCTCCAGCACGACGGCGTGGACGTCGACGTTTCCGACCCGGTGATGCTGGGCGCGGCCATGTTTCTCACGTATGCGTTCAACGCCATCCCCTACCCACCCATGTCTCCCGCCGCGCCGCTCGCCTCCGCCGTCTCCGCGCGGGCCCCAGCCGACGGCGTCGACCGCATCAGCTTCCTCCCCGACGCGCTGCTCCGGAACGTCGTGTCGCGCCTCCCCGCCAAGGACGCCGCGCTCGCCACGCGCTGGCGCGGTCTCTAGCGCACCGTGCCGCTCGCCCTCGTCGACGCCAACATCCTCCCGTCGTGAGGAAGCAGCCGAAGCAGGTGGCGCTCCCGGTGCACAGCACCAGCGTTGGCAGCCGGAGCTTCCTGGGCGCCCTGTGCACGGCGAGGAGGTCGGCGTCGATGAAGGACCTCGAAGCCTCCGCACCCGGCGCCTAATGGCATTCTCCCTCGGGGGCACACGGGTGGTGGTGGCCGCGCACCCGGACGTGGCTCGGGAGATCCTCAACGGCCCGGCGTTCGCGGATCGGCCCATCAAGGAGTCCGCGTACGGGCTCCTGTTCCACCACGCCATCGGCTTCGCGCCCTACAGCGCCTACTGGCGCGCGCTGCGCCACGTGGCGTCCACGCACCTCTTCTCCCCGTGGCAGGTCGCCTCGTCCCGCTTGTGAACCGCTTCGCTGGCGGCATCATCGACGAGCACCGCACCCGGAACGACCTCCGCTCCGAGCCGCCCGCCGTCGCAGACTTCACCGACGTCCTCGTCTCGCTGCCGGACGACGACAGGCTCACGGACTCTGACATGATCGACGTCCTCTGGGTGCGTTGCATAACTGAACCCGCCGCACTCCTAGGGTAACCTCTCCTGGCATCTTCGCAAGGCTCGGTTTCTGACGACATGCGAACGTTACATCCTTTTTCGTATGAAATGGTGTTCCGTGGAACTGACACGGTCGCCGTGCTGATCGAGTGGGTGCTGGCCAGGCTCGTGCTGCACCTTGACGTGCAGGCCCGTGTCCAAGACGAGCTAGACCGCGTGGTCGGCCCTGACCGTGCCGTGACCAAACACTGCCCCTCTGGATGGCATACATGTAACCAAACAAGTTCACATAGCTGGTAGGACTGAGGGCATTAGTGTCTTTTCTCTGCGTTGTTTAACGCCGTGAGGAGCTAAAACGGACGGAGTGACATGTGGGCAAAAACGAAGATGGACGATGATATAACGGTCCGTTTTCATCTTTCAGGGAGCCCAGGGTTGGAGCCATTTTTCGTAATGACATATAGGTAAAATCCTCTGTGGATTACCATAGTGATGGATGAAGATGACTACATAACCAGCCTTTAAGAAGTAGTTGTGTTGGCATTTCTTAGCGCAACTACCAGAGGATAGGTTTAGGATCCATCCTTGGCGATCACGCCAGAAATACTTACTGGCATCTCTTAGCATCATCACTAGGGTAGGTCATCATCCACGAGTACGGCGCCAGGAATGTCTGTTGACATTCCTTAACGACATACACCGAGTATGTTGGTTCCTAGTGACGCTACCAAAGGATGTCAGTGTCAGCCTCAGATGTAGCCACTCTATCTACACATCCGGTATCGGCGCCGAAGTGCGATGGCACTTCATATACCAAGACGTGTGACTTTAGTGATGGCCTAAGAGGCTGACCTGGTAAACCAATTCGTTTACAGACAGGGTTCGCAAGCGCACGAGGTTACCGTTGTAGCATTTCACTAGGAGTATTCCAGGTATCGTTATTTATATTTTACTACTGGGAAGGTAGATGCGAAGGATTCAAGATATACTCATGACAAGAACATAATACATGTATAGTTGACCAATTAATCATAGCAGGAGGATAAACGGTAGTTTGGATAGTGGGATCAACACACACATTCTTAAGATACATGGAGCTTCTACAGGGATGGAAGAAAGAATAAAAGAATAAAGAATATCCTACGGAACATGGATCTGAACAAAGTTATGTTAATGAATCAAGTATACATGTCTTAATCATGTTAACATTAATGCTAGGTATTGGATGGATTAGGAGACCCGAGAACACTAGTCTGCCAGCAGGATACACCGGGCAACCCCAAAGCCGAACATGGGGGATTACAAGGGATGGATAGGGTTGTCACCAACTGCCGCCTACCCCTCAACCGTGGACTAAGCCAGGCATTCACCCATCTCCATATACCCGAGAACCACTCTCGCGCATGAAGAACACTTACACCTCCCTGACAAAGATGTAAGCGCACCCGAAGGCACGACAAAACACCACCGAGCACATATCACTAAGCTAGCAAGATCTAAACATGTTGAATGAAGAACAATGTTTGTGTTTATGATGAACATAGATCTAAAACTATGAACTAGCTCTAGAACAATGAACGATGAACAAGAACATAGCTCTAATTCAAGAACATAACAATGTTGATCATAAGAGAACAAGAACAAGTATGAAAAGAGGAACTTAGTATTCATACCAAGTTGATCCTTACAACTTCTCCTCGTCTCTTGCAAGTAGCACTTGCTCCAACTACTAGAGGAACTAAACTAAGGTAGAGAACTCCAATTACAAAGTGGAATGACTAAACAATGTGTTGATGTGTGATGACCTATTTGAGAGGGAGCTCTACCCCTTTATTTATACTATTGTTTACACTAGATTTTGGACTGAAAGGATTATTATTTTTGTGAAGCACAAACGACTGATTTATTGGTAAAAGAGTCAGCCAGAAAAATAAAAGGAGTGTTTGGACCCGGACACGACGAAGACTTATGTGGACCAGGCATGACAAGCTTCGAAAACGTTTTGGGTTCGACCAAGGAGTTTGAGTCCGGGTTGTCTTTTATTTTTGTGTAACCTAGTCGTGTTAGGACAGGAGTCAACCGAGTTATAAATAGCTAGAAACCTGATTTTTGTGAGAATCACAATCCAATCAATACATCGGCCACCGACCAAAACCCTAGGAGTAGGAGTAAGGTAGAACTCGGCAGAACCTTCAACCAGGCAGGGTTGCATCGGCTAAGACCGACCTCCGATTTGTTTGTAAGTTTCACCAATGGCTTGTGTCTTTGTTCCATAAGGCTGTATTTGGCATCGACCAAACTCTTGTTAAGCTATGACATGACTAATTATCGGTTTAAGTTCGCCTTTTGTAAGACTGCCTTGACTCTGATCAATCTCTTGCTTTAAGTCGATCTTGACTAGTTATCGGCTCTATTGGTTTTGGCAAAGCTAATAGATTCATCAAGTTATCGATGTTGTTTATGTTTTAATGTTTTTCTTTACATTTAAACACATCTTTGCCCAATCAAGATTGACAAAGTAGCTTAAGCTTAAAAGCTTTTTGGTTTTGGCTATCCAAAGGCTTTGCACGCTCACACCAAAGGAAATAGCTGATCTAAGCCTTTCATCGACTATTTTGTCAATCTTGATTGTTACATGTTGTGCGTTCGAGATACTCGATAGAATCATGGTTTGATCTAAGAAAGGATAGATTTTATCTAGCGTGTTTATTATGGCTGTATTTCTGAACCCCACTGATATACATGATAGATTAGATTTGTTCGATCTTAAGTCGAGTCGTGGTTTTAACGGGTAGATCTTGTTCGTGCTCCATAGACCCTATATTGGCTAAAATAGCCGATCCAGTTATGCTTTATTCATAATGGGTACTTTTAAACGGTTTGAGATCGATGGATCTGCTTGTTGCTTTGGACGTGATCTAGCTTGATCATCATTATGGCTGTATGGAGACACCCCATTGTTGATGTTTAAGTTATTTTATCGGTCTATTTGTTATTATGGCTGCATGGAAACACTCCACTGTTAACAGATAGAACTGCCTATGCAATTAGTCGTTTCATTGGTTTCATGCCATTTAAACATGCACATAGATCTTTATTCTTTTAACATGTTTAAACTTATTTGCTGTTTTCCTGTTCTAAATATTTCTTTACATATATCATAGCCGTTTTGCTTTATATCTTTATCAATGCTTTCACGCAATCTTTTGGGAGTTGACTTTGTAGTCAATGTCCTATAAACAAATGACTATATCAGAGCCGCATAATTTGGAACTGTCTGGCACCAAACCGGCAGGTTCCACAATTTGACAACTTTTTCTTCTCCTTGTCAATTACAGGTCAAATTGACTAGCACGTCCGAGGTCGCTCTCACCTAGATTTGGCACCGCCACCTTTTGAAGGTCCAGGAGGTCAAGACCCTGCTCTGTACGCCCTCTGAGGACCGTCTACGAGTGTGTTGGCGCTTTCATCCAAATTTTCGTGTCAACACATTCTTTTAGCACGCCCGGTGGGACACAATCGTCTGATCATGACAATTAATAATGATGATGTTTTGAACGTGACGATGGAGGAACTTCCAGATGAACTTCGACGCATAGTACAAGAAACTGTTGAGCAATATCGTTACATGTGTTTGTTGAGCTTCAGTAGAAACAAGGATAAGAAGATCATCCAGAAGACTAATCTTCCAAGAGTGGTTCTGGAAGGACATGTTGATCCAATGATCCAAATCCAACACAATGTCATGCAAGAAGTGATCAACAAAGCAATGTCTACTACCCTGATGAATCATAACGAGGTGTTCCTCAACAGTCTCACGAATGCCATTAAGGAAGCTTTCAACCTAGGTAATGATAGAAGAGGTCCAACATATACGATTGGAGGTAATCAAGGAGCTGGAACTTTTGGTGGTCCACAGATGAATAGTCCCAATGGCAATGGAAACCAGATGATTGTCAGCTCAGGGGGCATGCACCGCAGCCAATGCAACAACCGAATATGAGTAATAACATATACTCATCGGCTATAAAAATAGCTCCCCATGCAAGGAGGATTACCAAAGATTTCAATGCACCATTGTATCAAGAGAACGTAGTACCTGCTGATATTCCTCCTAGATATCATTATGTTTCAGATTTTTATACCTTGGATGCTCAGGAAAATCCAGGGTATCATGGCAATACGTTCGGGGGGCAGAACATCGGCTATCAAGGGCCGGTGAATCAGATTGATCAGTTGATGAGTCGGGTCACCGACATGGTTCAAAAGCAATTTGGTTTGACGCCAAAGGCTACTTTGACTGGCTACAAGAAGATGTATCCAGAGTGGGTTTGATCAGGTTGTTTTCCCTCCGAGATATAGAATTCCCGATTTTACCAAGTTCACAGGAACAGGCTCAGTAACAACCATGGAACACAAAACTCAGTTTCTAGTCCAGCTCGGGGAAGTTGGTGACGAACCAACACTTAAAGTCAGAATGTTTCCTTTATCCCTGTCTGGTTCGGCTTTCTCGTGGTTTTCATCTCTGCCACCCAACTTAATTCAAGGCTGGGATGATTTGGAAGATAAGTTCCATAAATACTTTGACTCTGGAGTATTGGAGAAAGGACTTGTGAATTTAGTCGATACAAGACAAGGAAATAATGAGACTGGATGCTAGTATCTTTAGAGATTCAGAGAAATGAAGAATCAATGCTATACCTTGTCATTAACTGATCCAGAGGTGGTTAGCATTGCAATTCGAGGGCTAATACCAGCCATTAGAGAAAAAATCGGCTTCAGTTGTAACAATATGGCTGATTTGGCTAAAAAGGTAGCAAATATTGATGCTCAAAATAGATACAATCAAGTCTTTAAGCCCAAGAAAGCCTACAATGCAGAAAGTCACTTCTTCTTACAAGAAGATGAAGATAATTCAGGCGATGAAAACGAAGATGAGATAGCTGCTGTTGACTGGGCTTGGAGGAACAATGAGTACATGCCTTGGGCAAAGGCTAAAAGCACTGAGAAAGATGTAAAGTACAACTTTGACATCACCAAGGCCGATAAAATATTTGACTATTTGTTGGAAAAAGGTCAAATCAAATTGACTGGGAACCACAATATCCCATCGACTGAGGAGCTCAAAAATAAAAGGTACTGCAAATTTCATAACTTTGGTACTCATACTACTAATGATTGCCGAGTTTTCAGAGATATGATCCAGAGGGCTATTGTCAAAGGAAGAATTGGTTTAGAAAAGGCCAAGGGTATGAGCATCAATGATCATCCTTTTCCACAGAACATGGTAGCTCCTGCACCTCGGAGTGAAATCAAAGTATTAACTTCTGACAAAGCCAAGGCAGCTGGGACAGTCGATCCAAAGAAGCAGCTAACAATCAAGGAGTATCAAGAGATGAAAGGAAAGAAGAATACTGATCAATATGATCAACCTGAGACTTCAAGGGCTGGTGAAGCAAGAAGACGTCCAATTGTCAGGATCTTGTTAAACAAGTGGCAATGTCAGAAAGAAAGAAATCAGATACAAAGAGAAAGAGATGAAGAGGAATATCAAGGGTGGCTTGAAGAGGAGGAATATAAAAGGTCTCGTGAAGAAAAGAGGCATATTAGAGATGAAGAAAAGAATCATTGGGATTGCCCTTTCTTCAGACATTGTTGGAATGAAGGCTTAAAGCTTCCTACTCTTCGTAATTGCCCGGAATGCAGTGAGCAGTATTGGGAGTATAGGCAGTTAAGAGACAACCGCCGATCGGTGCATTAAAGATTAAGATTTGAAAGAACAGATCGATGCATAAAAAATGAAAGTGTTCATAATCGGCTTGGAGCAAGATTAGCCGATCAAGATTGTCCTTGGCAAAAAGGACAATGGTGTCCAGGTGGCTTGACTAAGAGCCAGAAACGGCGGGTTCAGAGACTAAGGAATGATGAGGTTCAAAAAAAGAGACCCAAAGTCTGGCAGGTAAAGCAAGTAGCCGATAAGGGGGAATCATCGGCTAATATATCTGCTTTGTTCATGTTGCCTACTGAATTTAGGTCCTCTGATCATGAAGAAGAGTCTGATGACGAAGAAGCAATTGCTCAGTGGATCTATCAGGCAGAAGGAGACACATTTCAGAAGCCCGAAAAGCATTCACATTTAAAAGCTTTATATTTGAAAGGGTTTGTCGATGGAAGGCCTCTGAGCAGAATGTTAGTTGATGGAGGTGCAACTGTTAATTTGATGTCATATGCTACCTTCAGAAAGCTCGGCAAAACTGCAGAAGACTTGACTCAAACCGATATGAGGTTAACGGACTTTGCTGGCCACGTATCGACTACCAAAGGTGCCGTATGTGTCGAGTTGACAGTTGGGAGCAAAAGTTTGCCAACTACTTTCTTTGTAGTCGATGCAAAAGGATCATATAGTGTGCTTCTTGGAAGAGATTGGATCCACGCCAATTGCTGTGTTCTATCAACTATGCATCAGAATGTGATTCAGTTGATCAGCGACACTGTGGAAATGGTACCAGCCAATTCAACTGTTAGCATTGCTTACTCTGACCCTGATGTTTGGTATTTCGACAATATGGAGTGCTTTTCTAGGAAGATTCACAAAGAAGGCTTTCTCAAAACATCTGATGATGGCCAACAGCCGATCCAAGCAGTCGGCTTTAAAAAATGTATTTAATGGATTGTACAATCAATGAAGATGAAAGTAAGATGGGTAAAGGTTTTACATCGGCTGATGAATTAGAGGTAGTTGACATTGGAAACGGTGATAAGTCGAGATTGACATATATCAGTGCTAAGCTAGATCCCAAGTTTAGACAAGAACTTATTGCTTTGTTAAAAGAGTATAAAGAATGTTTTGCTTGGGATTATTCTGAGATGCCTGGTCTTGATCGATCTTTGGTTGAGCATCGACTACCTATCAAACATGAGAGTCGGCCTGTGAAACAAGCCCCGAGGAGAATTAGAGCAGAAGTGATGGCGGACGTGAAAACAGAAATCACTCGGCTTTATGAAGCTAATTTCATTCGACAATGTAGATATGCTGAGTGGATATCTAGTGTAGTCCCTGTGTATAAGAAGAATGAGAAAATGAGAGTTTGCATTGATTTCAGGGATTTAAATAGAGCTACTCCAATGGATGGCTACCCAATGCCAGTGACAGACATGTTGGTCGATGCAACAGCATGACATAAGGTAATTAGTTTCATGGACGGCAATGCTGGTTATAACCAAATTTTTATGGCAGAGGAAGATATACATAAAACTGCATTCAGATGTCCGGGTGCTATAGGATTGTATGAGTGAGTAGTTATGACCTTTGGGCTTAAAAATGCTGGTGCAACTTATCAAAGGGCTATGAATTATTTCTTCCACGAATTGATCGGCAAGATTGTAGAAATCTACATTGACGATGTGGTTGTAAAATCCAAGGATTACCAAAGACATCTTAAAGATCTCAGGGATACTCTAGAATGTGCAAAGAAGTAGCCCTGTGCATAATTAACCGAAGACCGAACCGAACTGACCGAGACCGAGACCGAAGTGACCGAGACCGAAATTTTCGGTCACTAGTTCGGTCCCGAGTCCGCACTAACCGGACTTTTTACGGTTAGTTCGGTCATATGCCTCGGGTAACCGAACTGATCGAACTAACCGGACATCTAATTTTTATGGATATAATGTGTACTTTAGACTATTATTAGTGATATAATATTTATTCTAAGGGGTTTATATAAACCATCACTCTTATCACTCTATTTAATCTATAGTTTGTATTGTTATTTTTGCCATGGAATAGAAAAAATGCTAAAATTTGCTTAAAAAATATACTATTTAGCAGATGTTTTGTATAGTCCGGTTAGTTTGGTCATGACCGAGACCGAACTTGCTCGGTCTTGAGTTTTGAAACTAACCGATCGGTCTCCGTTTTTAGATGACCGAACTTTCAAAGTGACCGAAGGACCGAACCGATCGGTTTGGTCATGACCGAATGCCCAGGCCTACAAAGAAGCATGGATTAAGGACGAATCCCCACAAATGTGCATTTGGAGTGTCAGTTGGATAGTTTCTGGGGTTTATGGTACATGAAAAGGGAATTGAAGTCGGTCAGAAAAGTTATGACGCGATTGATAAAGCAGTACCACCGACTACAAAAACTCAGTTACAATCTTTAATCGGCAAAATCAATTTTATCAGGAGGTTTGTTTCAAATTTGTCAGCCAGGATTTTGCCGTTCTTAGTGTTGTTAAAATTGAAAGATGACCAGGAATTTAAGTGGGGAAGTGAGCAACAGAAAGCGTTTGATGAAATCAAAGAGTATATGAAATCCCCACCAGTTTTGATTCCTCCTCAAAAAGGTAAACCTTTCAAATTATATGTTTCGGCTGATGATCATACCATTGGATCGGCCTTGATACAAGAATTTGAAGGGAACGAAAGAGTAGTGTTCTATCTCAGTAGAAGGTTGCTTGATCCGGAAACGAGATATTCTCCCGTTGAAAAGTTATGCTTATGTTTATACTTTTCATGCACCAAACTTCGACATTATCTACTGTCCTCTGAGTGCACAGTGGTGTCAAAGTTGGACGTGATAAAACACATGCTATCTATGCCTATTCTAAATGGGAGAATTGGTAAGTGGATTCTTGCATTATCAGAGTTTGATTTAAAGTATGAATCGGCTAAGGCAGTTAAAGGACAGGTAATAGCTGATTTTATTACTCATCATCATGAACAAGGAATTAAGACTTTGAACTTTACCCCGTGGGTTTTGTTCTTTGATGGTTCTAATTGCAAACAAGGTGGATGTATTGGTATTGTCCTTGTTTCTCCTCAAGGGAAAAGTTTTGAATATGCTTTTTCAATTGATCCAACCTCTATAATAATCAAGCTGAGTATGAAGCACTTCTCAAAGGACTTTAGCTTTTGTTTGAGGCAAGGGTCGAGGCTATTGAAATTTTTGGTGATTCTCAATTAGTGGTTAATCAACTGCTCGACCTATATAGATGCAAAGATGATATCTTAAGGGGACACTCTGAAAAGTGTCTCGAGTTGCTTGATTCTTTCTCTTTTGTTGTTATAAAACATATTCCTAGATGTCAGAATCAAGAGGCTAATCGCTTAGCTCAAAGTGCTTTTGGGTATCGGCAAATTGTTGAGATATTAGCCGATGAGGTTACTAATGATGATGATTGGAGAACCGAAATTATTGGATACTTGAAAGATCCATCACAACAGGTATCCAGGAAGTTGAGGTATAAGGCTACGAAGCTTGTGCTTCTTGATGAACAACTTTGTCACAAAACAATCGATGGTGTACTCCTCAAATGTATCAATCAAGAAGAGGCCAAGGTCCTGATGGGAGAAATTCATGAAGGAGTTTGTGGTGCACATCAGTCTGCTCATAAGATGAAATGGATGATCAGGAGAGCAGGATATTTTTGGCCAACCATATTGGAAGATTGTTTTAAGTATTATAAAGGATGTCAAGAATGTCAAAGATTCGGTAATGTTCAGAAATCTCCAGCATCAGCTATGAATCGAATTACAAAGCCATGGCCATTTAGAGGATGGGGAATAGATCTGATTAGCCAAATATTCCCGACATCTGGCAAAGGGCACAAATTTATGTTGGTAGCAACAGACTATTTCACCAAATGGGTTGAAGCTATTCCTTTAAAGGAGGCTTCATCGGCTACCGTGATTGAGTTTATCAAGGAACATATCATCTACAGATTTGGTGTTCCTCAAACCATTACTACAGATCAAGGAAAGATGTTTACGTCAAAAGAGTTTGAGGATTTTGCTACCAGCACAGGTTTCAAGTTGATTAATTCATCTCCATATTATGCCCAAGCCAATGGACAAGCTGAAGCTTCTAACGAGATCTTGATTAAAATTATTAAGAAGAAAATCAAGGAAAATTCGAAGAAGTGGCATTCGATACTCAGTAAAACCTTGTGGTCCTATAGAATGGCTTGTCATGGTGCGACTAAGTGTTCACCATATGAGTTGGTCTACGGTCACGAAGCTGTATTGCCTTAGGAAATCAATATAGGGCCCCGAAGAGTATCACAACAGAATAATTTGAAAGCCGATGAGTATAAGCATCTCATGATGGACAACCTTGATGATTTAAATTTTCGTCGGCTAAAGGCTCTTGAGAATATTAAAGCTCAGAAGTTGAGAGTTACTAAGTATTATAATCAGAGGGTCAAGGAGAAAAGGTTTAATGAAGGAGACTTGGTTTGGAAAGTCATTTTACCTATTGGAACTAAGGATAGCAAATACGGTAAATGGTGACCAAATTGGGAAGGACCCTATCGGATTACCAGGTGTGCTCCTGGCAATGCTTATTTCTATGAGACTTTGGAGGGTGTCGAGTACTTCAGAGCAGTTAATGGGAAATATTTTAAGAAGTATTGTCCTAGTATCTGGGTGGATTTACTATGATTAATCAGTCTGGCCAATGGCCGATATGATTATATCACCTTCAGACTAAAAAGGAGAATAGCCGATATGTATGGTATCACCTCTAGCAGTAAAGAGAATAGCCGATGCAAGTGAGGCATCGCCTTCAGCACAAAAAATATGAATTTAAGGGTTTCTGAATTTAAAAGACCTCGATGGGTCTTATCGCAGAGAGATCATAGAAGAATAGAAACTTCATTATATTCATGAGTAGACTTCTTATACAACAGTTTAATCCTAATAAACTACTTGAAGACTTTGTCCACTATGAATACAGAGGGGGTGGACTCTGCTATTTCCCCAGCTATTCCGTCGATGCCATCAAAGTTCGCTTCCATGGCATGACTTATTTCTGGGGTGATTTCGAGGCCACCCAAGTCTTGGCCGGTGTAGGTCTGGGCAGCTCCGAGAGCCATGGCGGCACCATGGCGGACGCCATGGAGGGCAACCTCATGCACCCTTGCGGGGATGTTTGTCACCCTCTCAGCAACGGTATCGCCGATGGCGTTTACATAGTCGGCCGCTTCATTTCCCGCCTCCTGAAGGGCCTCCAGGCGCACGATCAGGTCTGCAAAGCATACCAAATAATACATTGTGATATTGAAGCTAAGGGCTTTCAAAAGAAGGTCTTGTCAATTGAAGGAATTACCGGCGACGCGTGCATCAGACTCGGCGCACTGCTGAGTTGCCCGAGAGGCTCTTGCCTCCGCATCTTCCAGTGCCTTCTGGAGCTGGGCGATGTGGTCCTCTAGCAGACAATTCCTGATTGTGGCCTTGGAATGGCAAGCAGCCGTCGACTCCGAGCTGTCGGAGGAGGGGTTTTTAGAAACCGATTCCATCCCAGGAGGAGGCCCCGGAGCAGCGGCGGCGTTGGAAGGACCTGCGTCGACCCTGAATAAAGACGATATAAGTAATCAAATCAGGATTTGAAGAGCCGATGATAAAGTATCGAATCCACTGATGTGAGAAAGAGCATGCCTAGTACGGCGCTGAGGACGACGGTAGGAGTCCACTTCCTCTTCCGCTGGACGCTTGCGTGGTTGTTGTCTGCCATCGAAGGAAGAAGAAAGGAGCTTTTGAGAAAGAGGGTTTTCTTTTGGATGGAGGATGAGAAGCGGTAGAGATGTGCTGTGAGTGTGACGGAAGAAGGGAACGAAGGAGAAATTTATATTAAAAAGATAGGGGAAAAGATGCCGTTTCGTACAGTGTGCGCAGAGTGCTCGAGTGGGATGTTAAATCATGACACGGTTTTCAAGAGAAGAGTAGCCGATTCACATTGATCATCAAGATACTGTTCAGGAAAAATCTTCGAGCCGTTTGAAATACCGATGGAGAAGAGAGAGAAGGACTCAAATTTTTGGAATAAAATAAATTTCATCCCAAAATTGGGGGGCATGTGTTTACACTAGATTTTGGACTAAAAGGATTATTATTTTTGTGAAGCACAAATGGCTGATTTATTGGTAAAAGAGTCGGCCAGAAAAATGAAAGGAGTGTTTGGACCCGGACACGACCAAGACTTATGGGGACCAGGTGTGACAAGCTTCGAAAACATTTTGGGTTCGGCCAAGGAGTTTGAGTCTGGGTCGTCTTTTATTTTTGTGTAACCTAGTCGTGTTAGGACTGGAGTCAACCGGGTTATAAATAGCTAGAAACCTGATTTTTGTGAGAATCACAATCCAATGAATACATCGGCCACCGGCCAAAACCCTAGGAGTAGGAGTAAGGTAGAACTCAGCGGAACCTTCAACCAGGCAGGGCTGCATCGGCTAAGACCGACTATCAGTGTTTGTTAACCGACAACTCGTCTCGGGGGTATCCAGACGATTTGTTCGGTGGGGATCGACGTATGCAGAACTCGATGGTAAACGCAGAGACAATGATTTATACTGGTTCGGTCTGCTGAATAGCATCCCTACGTCCAGTTTGGGGGGAATCATATATGGCGCCCTGCGCTTATGGGTGTATCTTGTCTATCTCATGTCTCATGTCTCATGTCCCGATCTAGGGAGCTATGCCTCTCTTTATATAGTCCAGGAGGCTAGAGTCCTAGTCGGTTACATCTTAGGAGTCCTAGTAGGATTACAAGGTAGCAATACTACTAGGATTACATACGAAGAGTCCTAGTTGGACTAGGTCTTCGCCCTTCCTTGCGGAGTACCCAGGGACTCTGTCCCACAAGCCCTTGAGCTCTTCATGGTTTATCAGTGAAGTCATCTTGAGACCTTGGCCTTGATCAAGTGTCATCCGAGTACCTTCTGAGAGAAACCATAAAGTTCTCTTGAAGTCTTCTAATGGTGTGGTAATTGGGCCTCTTGCCTCCCATTGACTTACGAGCTGTGCGCTTGGTACGGGCCATCTGTAAGAAGTTTATCCACATAGATTTTAATTAGTTGAGAACAACTTTTATTAAAGAAATGGGACGGATAACATAAGGAAGGAAGTAAGATTAATGCAACATGGTATGATCATGATGCATGCACGTAACATACGTCCTCACTGTCTATCAATCTAGCGGCTAGACGGTGGCATACAACGTTCACTCATAGCGTTAACTAGACGTACTATACGTTCGCAAGTTAGCGTACCTGCAGAAAATCATTTCAACCCTGCCCATAGTATGAATATTATGCATTGCTAGAATCAAATCTAATACTAACTTAGGTGCATACCCAGTATACACGTAAGTAGTATATGCACCCATCAAATTTAATGCTCCCACAATTAAATACCTTCACATATACTTGCATGTAACAGGTATATATTCCGGTACCAAACTAGCACTCCCCTAGATTGGCGGTTGTCCAATCATGCTCTCACAACTCACTTATTACCTTGGCGTAGAGGCAAATTGATCCATACATTACTATTCCGAAGAATAGCACCCGTACAATTTCACCCTTGCCGTATGGACGACAGTAAACAACAAAAATTAAACATGATGCACGACCCCCAAGTTACTACTTAAATAGCCACCTAAAATCCTATTGGGCATACAGACCTGATCATTGGCACACCATAGTTTTTATTTTCATGGTTTTTCAAATCCTAATACAACTATAAGTTGGCAATTACAGTTCTTTTTCTGGAAAGTACTGGTTTTCAAATACACTTATGGACAATATTGCTAAACCATGCTCCGATGCCAGCTGTGACAGAACCGACCAATTTATACCAGATTAAGCACCGAAACCTCTGTTTTCGCAAAGATTATCATGTACTTAAGCTCGTACAAACCCGGTAGTCCGGAAATCTCGAAGGATTTCAAATCATTTCAACATCAGCCAGGATCATAATAGTTGAGCAGACATGCTGAAAGCCCTAGTTTGGTTTTGGTTAATTGATGAAACCTATTTTGGTCTAATCCTTTTATGAAGCATGTGTGTAGCTAATGGAAAAGGATTATGACCAAGCCATTGGTGGAGCTAGCAAGGTGGCAACCTGCGGATACATGGGTGTATGCCGAGTCTCTGAGTGATGAGTGATTGTCAACGGGTTTGATCGCAGGGTGTTTGGCTTGTGTTGTGCAGGTGTCGAGCACGGAGACAGTGATCGAGGGCAAGGTGAAGGTCAAGTTGAGACGGGTCGTGCCGATGGACCGGGTGCGGTGAAGGATGGGCGTGCCGTGCGGCGGACGTGCCATGCCGATGAACCGAGCGGTGAAGGGCGGACGTGAGGCTTGGACTGAGGGACCAGAGTGCCTGAGGATCAGCTGTGGTGGCTGGCAGCCTGGGACAGCGACAAGTGAAGACTTGCGGGGCACGGTGTTGCTCGGGTCGAGGACCTGGGGACACGTGTCGGTGGACGGGGTGCACGGGCGGTGCATCCCCTCTACAGCTTCGGTTTGGTGGTAGAGCCAGGGAAAAACCATCGGGTGGACGGTTTCCAGGTTTGGGCCTCAAAACCTGGGCGCTGCGGGTTTCTGAGTTTGGGCCACAAAACTCAGGCGTTGGACTTGGAGGCTGGTTTCCCGGTTTGGGCCTCAAAACCAGGGGATAGCTGGAAAAGGCTGGTTTCCCGGTTTGGGCCACAAAACCGGGGGTGCAGAGCGAGGGCGGCACGTGGCGGCAATCGGAAGGTTGCGTGGAGGCAACGTGGACGAGTTGTGCGGGCGTGGCCGTCGGATACACCTACCACCGAGTTGGTCCAGAATAACCCTAGGGTTTAGCTGGTTCGCTCTGTAATTAGATTAGAGAGGGGTAGAGTAGGAATTGTACTTAGACTAGAATTAGGATAAGTAGTCAGGGAGACACCCTCCTCCCCTTATCTCAGTCATTTGCTCTTTCGCACTTAGGGTTTCCTGCTCTCCCATCCCCTGCTGTAGCTAGCTGAGATCCGCAGAGAGACTTGCCTCTGTGTACTGTTGATTGTGAGGAAGTGAGGCCGTATCCTCACCTTTGCAGTGCAGATCGATGACTTAATTCGCGTTTTGATTCGTGTTCTTCGCGTTCTTTGTTTCCTCGCGATTTTCCCGTCACTCGATCTCCCTCTCCGGTGCGTCTTTGCGAAATCCGTTTGAACCAACTTGTTCGCATCATTGAGGAGGTCATTTTGACCAAAGGAATTCATCTAACTTCTCATGATCGAATAGATCGGGACGATTTCGTTTTCGTGGCGCTTTTTCCGTTCATCCACCTTCCCTTTTGATTTCCCGATGATTTGGTTGTTTTGAGCGGATGATTTCTTGGGGATAGTCTCCTAACTACCCCGCGATCATCTTCTCCAAGTTTGGGAACTTGGGATTTTGAGTTGGATCGGATTTGGAGGGATTTGGGAGAGGGGCGACCAAAATCGCCCTCTCTGTTCATCCGCGGACAGTCCGCCGGTGAACCGCGAACAGTCCGCGCGTCGGGGTCGGCCGGACCAGTGGCCTGACTCCGCGCTGTTGGAGCTGTGCTTTTTGAACGGCGAACAGTTCGCAGTTCAACCTCGCGGACAGTCCGGGACTGTTCCAGCAAGGGTTCAGCAACCTTGCTGTTTCAGGTGATTGGCCGGCGGACAGTCCGGGACCTGGTGGCGGACAGTCCGCAGTTACCCCGGACAGTCCGGGACCATACCCGCAGACAGTCCGGGACCCTGCTGAAGCTTGCTTTTCAGTGCAATCTTCGCCCCGGCTTTTCCGCTTGTTTTTCGGACTTCTCATTTCTTCCTAGAGTTAACCAAGAAACATTTCTAGGTATCTTTGCAACTTGTTTGCATAGGTATTTGGAGATTTCTCGACGTAGCCTCCGATCTACGTTCGGGAGTCGGTTTTCTCAAGGGAAACTTGAGCCGAAGCTTTTGGGGTTTGCTTTGCTTGTGTTTGGTGGTGCTCCGCTGTGATCCTAGGGATCATCCACCCTCTTCCAAGGGTGGAGAGCATCATGTTTTGGGTCTGTGCTTTTTGGGGTTGAATTTGGGACACTTGGCCAAAGTTTCGGAAGAAATTTGATTGGCTCCCATTCACCCCCCTCTGGTCGCCTTGTTTGTGCTTTCTCAGTCCTTCACAACCATGGAGGATGGTGACGGCCACAAGCACTCATGTGATCAAGTACTCTACCATTGGTGAAATGAAGAAGAGAAAAGATGCCTTGCTCAAGTGGTAGATTATTTCTCTCTTTTGATCTTGAGTATAGGCAAGCCAGACTATCAAGAGGGATATAAATTAGGCTAGCTAGATGTGGTGAAAAGTGCTCATGACGTCTAACTTCTAGTGCCACGTTGAGCGATCTAACTTTGCGTTGTTCCTAGGATCGAGTGGCGTGGTGAGAGCAAGTGAAAATCCTTTAAAAATGTTTGTGAAAATGCTAACACACATGCACAAGATTGTATACACTTGGTGGTGTTGGCACATTTGCAAAGGAGAAGGTGTTGGAGTTGAATTGAATCAACTCGGAGAAGTTTCTGGAGAAGTCTTTGTTTGAAAAAAGAGAAGCGATGGATCTTGGATTGGAATTTTGTACTAATCCTTTGTGATTTGGAACTTGTATTCATGTGGGATGTGTAGCCCTCTGAATAAGCTTTCCAAAATGTCCAAGATCATCAAAATCGGAGTTCGGAGCTAAGAGTTATGGTCGTTTTAGCGCGAAGGTCAGTTTTGGCCTAGAGGTAGTACCGACCCTACTACCGACCCTGAGGCCGGTAGTACCGCCATAACCTCGGTACTACCGACCCCTCCGCGAGCAGAACGCAAAACTCTCTGTTCGGGGGAGTTTTTGGCCTACCGGTAGTATCGCCATAACCTCGGTAGTACCGGGCTCGGTAGTACCGACCAGGGTGTCGGTAGTACCGAGGTTAGAAGTGGTTTTTCAGGCTCTCTGTGTAGATCTAGATTTGGCCTAGAGGTAGTACCGCCATAACCTCGGTAGTACCGACCCTACTACCGACCCTGAGGCCGGTAGTACCGACCTTACTACCGACCCTGAGGCTGGTAGTACCGACCCTACTACTGACCCCTCTGTAGACAGCGCGCAAACTCTCTGTTCGGAGGAGTTTTGGCCTAGAGGTAGTACCGCCATAAGGCCGGTACTACTGACCCTCGGTACTACCGACCTATGGGGTCGGTACTACCGACCGTGGCGCAGTTGACTTGTTTAAGTAGCCGCTCGGCCGGCTCCCAACGGTCACCTCTCCCATTCTTTGCGCCCAAACTCAAGAAAGAGAGCTCCCAAGTGTTGACTAACCTCCTCTCTCCCCCCCTTTGATTCTAGAGTGAATCTCTTGCAAGCTTTGAGCTAGGGAAGTGAGATTAGAGAGTGAGAAGCATCGATCTACGTCTTGAGCACTTGGATCCAACATCTCTCCGGCTTGATTTGTGTTCTTTACTCTTGAGTTCTTGGAACTCTAGCCGGTTAGGTGTTCTTCGGTCGTTGCCCGTGATTGACTCATTTGTGAGGGCACTCCTGTATTACCCTCTGATTCTTAGTGAAGAAACTCAACTAGCCTTTGTGGTTGCTTGAGTGAGGCAAGGAGGTGAAAGAGACTCCGACCTTCGTGGTCACCTCAACAACGGGGACGTAGGCGCTTCTTAGTGAAGTGGCCGAACCTCGGATTAAATCCTGTGTCTCGTGTGCTTGTTGATTTTGCATCCTTGGATATTTTGTTTGCACTCGTGTTCTTTGCGTTCTTCCTCCCTCCTCTCTCGTTCTTAGGTGTGGGAAGGCTCGATCTACTCTTTGGGGAGGAGCCACTTCTTGGATAAGGTATAAACTTCATCTACATCTTCTAGGGAAATATTGGTATGTGCTAGATCCACTTTTGCATCTTCTCTATCTCGATCTCGTAGCAATTTTTAGGTTGTTGGTAGTACCGACCTGTAGAGCCGGTAGTACCGACCTCGGTAGTACCGGCCCCTATAGTCGGTAGTACCGACTGTGCAATCTGATACTCGTTTTGAGCTTTGAGTTTCAGGTTTCTAGATTTTTTAATTGGCTATTCACCCCCCCTCTAGCCATTCGGACCTTTCAAGTGGTATCGGAGCCAAGTCACCGTTTGTTTGAGGATTTACAACCTCCGGTGTTGCAATGGCTCAAATCAACTATATGGGGAAGCCACCACATTTTGACGGCACCAACTTCGATTGTTGGAAGCGGAAGATGTGCGCGTTCACAAGGGGCATGAATAGGAAGATATGGGATGTGATCGAGCATGACTTTGTTGTGATTGACTCTGCCGATCCAACTCCAAGAGAAGAAGAGAAGCTTCAATGGAATGATGTGGCAATCAACCTTTTCTATGAAGCATTCGACATCAAAGTTTTTGAGCAAATCAAGAATCTCGAGCGTGCAAGTGAGATATGGGAAAGATTAGAGGAGACCTATGAGGGCACCAAGGCTGTGAATAGTGCCAAGCTTTACATTCTCAAAGACAAGCTTGCCACCTTCAAGATGCAAGATGATGAAAGCATACCGGAGATGTTTCACCGGTTGCAAGTCATTGTCAATGATTTGAAGGCGTTGGGTGAGAAGGTGGATGACAAGGACTTTTCTCACAAGTTCTTGAGATGCTTGCCACCTAGGTTTGATACCTTGGTGACAATCCTTGTGAGAGAAGGGTTGGATACGGTAACCCCAAACCAAGTACTAGGTGATGTGGTCACTCAAGACACATACCGTGTGGAACGGGATGGGGGAGCCCAAGAGGAAGAGAAGAAGAAGAAGACTGTGGCGTTCAAGGCGTCATCCTCCAAGATCAAGAGCAAGGGCAAAGCAAAGAAGGAGGAAAGTGATGATGAAGCTAGCACAAGCAGCAATGAGTTTGATGATGAAGAAATAGCTCTCTTTGTCAAGAAGTTTGGCAAGTTCATGAAGAAGAAGAGCTTTGGGGCAAGAAAGAAAAGAGATTCATACAAGAGCTCAACTAGAAGATGCTATCGATGCAAGAGAAAAGATCACTTCATTGCGGATTGTCCACAATCTAGTGATTATGAAGATGATCATAAGAAGAACAAGAAGGAGAAGAAGGAGAAGAAGGAGAAGAAGAAGGAAAAGAAGAAGGGTGGATCCTATGTTGTGACATGGGATAGTGATGCTTCCTCAAGCGATGATGGTGATTCTAGTGATGATGAGAGGAAGACCACCAAGAAGAAGGCTATGGCTAGTCTTGCTATCTCAAGCAAGCCTTCTATCTTCGACGCTCCATCGACATGCTTCATGGCTAAGGTCACTAAGGTATCATCTGATGAGAGTGAGAGTGAGAGTGATGATGATGAGGAGTACTCAAAGGAGGACCTCATAAGCATGCTACGAGATGCTCACTCTTACATTGAGACTAAGAGGAAGGAGTGCAAAGAATTGCGCAAGGCCAACAAGGCTCTTGAGCAATCCTTTGATGAGCTCAAGTCTACTCATGAGAGGCTAGAGGAAGCCCATGAGAAGCTTGATCAAGCTCACACTAGGCTTAAGGAAGCCCAATCCTCCCTCCTTGATCAAAGTAAAATTGAGGATGTTGTGGAGACATGCAATGTAGGAGTAACTTGTGATATACTTGATGAATCTTTTTACACTCCTATTATTGTTGCTTCTATCAATGCATCATCATCATCTAGCTCAATTAAAATGTCTACTTCTACTACATGTAACTCATCATTAGTAGTAGAAAATAAGAACCTTAAGAACAAGGTTAATGAGCTCACTCATGCCTTAGGCAATGCCTATGGTGGAGATGCCCGCTTGCTTAAGTGCTTGGGTAGCCAAAGGTCTCCACTCAACAAGGAGGGACTTGGCTATACCCCCAAGAAGGGCAAGGCGGCTTTTGTTCCTCACAACTCGTTTTGTGAAGAGCAACGGTCGGTTTTGCAATAGTTGCAAGCAATCCGGGCATATAGAACAACATTGCTTTAACAAGAATAAAAACAAGAAGCATGCTCATGTTACATCTATTCGCTTTGATTCTTGTTATATGCTTACTAAGGGCACTAATGGTGTGAAGGCTAAGTACATTGGTGCACCCATGGTTGGCCCAAAGAAGAAGGCAATTTGGGTGCCCAAGAGCTTGGTTACTAACCTTGGAGGACCCAAAAAGATTTGGGTACCTAAAAAGAATTGATCCTTTTTGTAGGTTAATTACAAAGCCAGAGGAAGGCATTGGGTGCTTGATAGTGGGTGCACTCAACACATGACCGGAGATGGTAGAATGTTCAAATCAATCAACACTAGTGGCAATGATCATGCAAATGCTATCACATTTGGTGACAACAAGAAAGGCAAGGTCAAAGGCTTGGGAAAGATTGCAATATCAAATGACTTGAGCATCTCCAATGTGCTATTAGTGGAATCTCTCAACTTCAACCTGTTGTCAGTGGCACAATTGTGTGATTTGGGATTCAAATGCATATTTGGTGTTGATGATGTGGAGATTGTGAGTGTTGATGGAAGTGATGTGATCTTCAAAGGATTTAGATATGAGAACCTCTATTTGGTGGATTTTGATGCTAGTGAAGCTCAATTGACAACATGCTTATTCACCAAATCAAGCATGGGTTGGCTATGGCATAGGCGCTTGGGACATGTTGGAATGAAGCAACTAAAGAGGCTAGTGAAGCATGGCATGGTGAGAGGGCTAAAAGATGTTCACTTTGAAAAGGACAAGCTATGTAGTGCATGCCAAATGGGAAAGCAAGTTGGAAACACCCATCCAAACAAAGGAATGATGAGCACTACACATGCACTTGAGTTGTTGCACATGGACTTGTTTGGACCAACTACATACACTCACAATCTGTCACAGTTGGCATCGGAGCATGGTGACGGTGCAGAGAGGGGACAGGGAGAGGTGTTGGGGCTAGCGGAAACCACGGGCGGCGACGAGTGGCGGTTTAGGCGGTCTCGCACGGCTGCGGCGGTTTTCGCCGGTGTACGGCGTGCGGGCGAGCGGCGGGCGCGCGGTGGAGAAGATGGAGAGGCTAACGGGTTGGTCCCACTAGGGTTTAAACTAAAGAAGTTTTGTTCATTTCTTTGCTGCTCCATAACTCCCAAACTAAGTCTAATTAGAAAAAGGTCCTAAAAGCAAAGTTGATTAGAATTTTGTAAGGAACAATTCATCTTTAAGGCTCAAGTCCAAATTCTTCTTAGGAAAAGAATTTTACTCCTAGCCCATTTTTCTAATGCAAGAAATAACATTTAAAAGACCTTTTCTGAAAAAGTACTTTTAAGCAAAGTTGCTCCTTTCATCAAGATCTACAACTTTGGTTCAAGGCACTTGGTCAGAAACAGAAAGCAAAACATAGCTATACTAGGAGCTAACAAGGACTTAAACAACACACACACAAATGCACATGAAAGGATGACATGCCATGCTTATGCTATGTCAAGTTATGCATTTAGGGTTGTTAACACCTAGGGTGTTACAACCCTCCCCTCCTTAAAGAAATCTCGTCCCGAGATTTGAATTACTGACCATTTTTCATAAAATTGTGGATACACCTCTTTTAAATAGTCGTCCGTCTCCCAAGTAGCATCTCGATCATCTTGTTCATTCCATGTTACCTTGTACTGCTTGATTATTCTTCCGCGAGTTGCTCTTTCTTTTTCATCAAGTACTCGATGCGGATGTACAAAGTAGGTAAGATCTTATTGTAACTTGACCTTCGCTGGTTGTACATCTTCTTCAGGTACTCGAAGACATTTCTTCAGTTGCGACACATAGAATACAGGGAATATAGCCTTCAAATGTTCTGGTAACTGTAGCTGGTAAGCTACTTCTCCCCTCCTTTCCATGATTCTATAAGGCCCCACAAACCTTGGTGCTAACTTTCTTTTAACTCCAAAGCGCTTAATGCCTTTCAAGGGTGAGACTTTCAAGTAGACATAGTCACCGACGTTGAACTCAAGCGGTCTTCTACGTTTATCGGCATAGCTTTTCTGTCGAGACTGTGCAGCTGCAATATGCTGTTGAATGATTCTAACTTGATCTTCTGCTTCTTTGACAAAATCAATCCCATAGTATCGACGTTCCCCTGGTTCAACCCAATTTATCGATGTTCTGCATCTTCTACCATATAAGGCTTCAAAAGGTGCCATACGAATACTCTCTTGATAACTATTGTTGTAAGCGAACTCTGCCAAAGGCAGCCATTTTTCCAAAGAACCTTTAGCTGATATTACACAGGCTCTTAGCATATCTTCCAACACTTGGTTCACTCTTTCAGTCTGTCCTGATGTTTGCGGATGATAGGCCGAGCTTCGGACTAGTTTCGTGCCTAATTCCTTTTGCAGTTTTTCCCAAAATGGTGCAGTGAACTGTGGTCCTCGATCCGAAACTATGATCTTGGGTACACCATGTAGTCGAACAATCTGACTCAAGTAAATCTCTGCATAGTCTGGTGCTTTATAATTGGTCTTGACTGGAAGAAAATGTGCGGTCTTTGTAAGACGATCCACAATTACCCAGATCGAGTCATTTCCCCTCTGAGTAGTGGGCAAACCGGTGATAAAATCCATACTCACTTATTCCCACTTCCACTCAGGTATAGACAAAGGTTGAAGCATTCCGGCTGGTCTTAGGTGAATAGCTTTCACCCGACAACATGTGTCACACCTAGCCACATAAGCAACAATTTCTTTCTTCATCTTAGTCCACCAAAATCTTGGACGCAATTCTTGATACATTTTAGTGCTACCAGGATGAATAGATAATTTGGACAAATGCACTTCGTCCATAATCCGATTTCTGAGTTCTCTATCTTTGGGTACCACTAGGTGCGGATACATGGGTGTATGCCGAGTCTCTGAGTGATGAGTGATTGTCAACAGGTTTGATCGCAGGGTCTTTGGCTTGTGTTGTGCAGGTGTCGAGCACGGAGACAGTGATCGAGGGCAAGGTGAAGGTCAAGTTGAGACGGGTCGTGCCGACGGATCGGGTGCGGTGAAGGATGGGCGTGCCGTGCGGCGGACGTGCCATGCCGATGAACCGAGCGGTGAAGGGCGGACGTGAGGCTTGGACTGAGGGACCAGAGTGCCTGAGGATCAGCTGTGGTGGCTGGCAGCCTGGGACAGCGACAAGTGAAGACTTGCGGGGCACGATGTTGCTCGGGTCGAGGACCTGGGGACACGTGTCGGTGGACGGGGTGCACGGGCGGTGCATCCCCTCTACAGCTTCGGTTTGGTGGTAGAGCCAGAGAAAAACCATCAGATGGATGGTGTCGGTGGTACAAAAAAGGGTACCCCCAATCAACGCAAACACCCGAACACTCTTTCTCCGCCTCGCCCGAGCCCTCCGAGCAAGGCCTCGGGCGAGCACGATCTATCTCTGTCTCGCCCGAGCCCTCCCAGCCATGCCTCGGGCGAACGCTCTATCTCCGTCTCGCCCGAGCCCTCCCAGCCAGGCCTCGGGCGAACGCTCTATCTCCGTCTCGCCCGAGCCCTCCCAGCCAGGCCTTGGGCGAACGCTCTGTCTCCGTCTCGACCGAGCCCTCCCAGCAAGGCCTCGGGCGAGCACGATCGCTCTCCGTCTCGCCCGAGCCCTCCAGGCCTCGGGCGAGCGCGCCCCCACACCTCGAGCCTTAACGCACGGACCTCGAGCTGCACAGACAGCCGTACCAGCCCATACCACGCATTTAATGCCTTCACCTACTCCGGTCATGTCCACAAGTGCACAGCATGTACCACAGTAACTCGATGTAAAGGTCAAGTCTCGTTTTCACCACAAGCATGGGCAAAAGGGCACCAGTACGGCACTGTTCGGCCAAGCCAGGCACTGTAACCCCTCGAGGCCGGCTACGCGCCCCTCGAGCCCTGCACTGTAACCCCTCGAGGCCGGCTACGCGCTCCTCGAGCCCTGCACTATAACACCTCGAGGCCGGCTCCGCGCCCCTCGGGCCCCCGTGGCACCACCTCGAAGCCGGCTCCGCGCCCTTCGAGCCCTAACTACTTTCGTGCTATTGGAGGACAGGTACCCCAAGACCCGGAGGGACCTCACCGCGTACTGTACATTCCGGGATGGGTGCTGTACGGCTCTCGCCTTGTCGCGCCACCACGTCCGCGCCCAGGATGGAAGCCACGACCCAAGGACGCCTCAACAGCGACGATCACATCGGATCCAGTGGCCCCGACAAGACAGGGTTCCTACCCTCCTCCGTATGGGGCACCATACGCCCCGACACCTGTAATACCTTTATGTAACCCTGGCCTCCCTTTGCTCTATAAAAGGGGACGCTAGGGCCCTCATTCAGAGGGATACAACACACGAGTCCACACACAGGCACGAGTCCGGACCCCGGTCCACGCTCACTGAGCTTGTATTCTCCCCTGTACGAGCACTTAGGTGCAAGTAATACAAGAACATCCCCCCCTCGCTGGATGTAGGGCCGTCTTTGCCCGAACCAGGATAAATCCTTGTGTCCTCTTGCATCACCATCCAGGAAGAGAAGCACGCGATCATATCACTCGTTGGTGTGATACCCCCGGGTACGAAACACCGACAGTTGGCGCGCCAGGTAGGGGACTTCGCGTGTCCGAGCCGATTTCTCGTTGATTCCTGGATGGCTTCATCCCCTCTTCCGTTCTCGGCTGGTGCCGTCGTCTGGTTCGGGAGCCTCGAGTTCCTAGCCACAGGCAACGGCAACGAGCTGACTCTGCTCTCCACGGAGGGCCTGAGCGGAGTGCGTGTCACGCCACCCCGCGCGGGGGGCGTGACGCGTCGCCCGCACCACCACATGCCGCCACGTCGCGAGCGGCGCCGTCGTCATCGTCGTCGCCGGGCGCAGGCGGTGCCTGCAGCAAACGCCTGCACCCCCGTAGCCGGTGCAGGGTCCCCAAGGGGAAACCAGCCCGGCGCGCGGCCGGAGACCTCCAGGGCGCACCCGCGCCCGCCTAGCGACTTCACATTCATCATGCGTACGGACCGGGAACCAGGCCAGAGGCCTCCGAGCCATGCGCCGTCGACGCCACTCAGCCTCCTCCCGCACGGGTCACGCCGCGCTCGGCGCCAGCGGTTCCCGGTCGGCCTCGACAACTCTGCGGCTGTATACGCCCACCGCCTCGACGAGCGCCATCAGGACCAGACGATGGCGGACCGGGAGCAGCGTCCGGGCGCGCTGCTGCAGGCCATGGCCAGCCTGGAGATCGTCCACCCCGCGTGCGTCGACCGCGACTTCTTGCGAGCCTTCGAGCCACCTCGGCGAGCCACCGTCGGAGAATGGTACCGCGAGCTGCGGTCCCAGCATCGGTCAAGGCGACGTGCCGTCAACAGCTCCGACTCCGACGAATACGACTACCACGACCCCGACCTCTGGGATCCCACCAGGGAGTGCTTCCAACTCGAGGGAGTCGTATGCGACACCGAGGACGAAGGCGACGACGGCAGGCCGGCCCTCGACCTAGAGGGACCTAGCGACGTGGCCGCGGCAGGCGGATCACGCGTTCAGGGAAGGAACGAACCTCCAGCACCGGCTGTACCGCCTAAGCACGACGATGGTCGGGCGGCGCAGCTCGCACAAGTGCAAGAGGCAATCACCAAAGCCGAGGAAGAACGGCGACACCTGCTGCAGCTCCGGCAAACCCTGATGCAGGAACCACCCCAGCCCCGAGGAGCCGGAGCTCGAGGCCGGGCTCGAGAGGTCCACCGGCGGATCCTCGAGGACGGGGCACCAGCACGCCCTGAAGCATGTTTCCCGCGAGCCGGCCAGAACGTGGTGGCGGCGGCTATGATGCTCCGTGACCTGCCCGCCGTCTCCAACCCCGATGCCAGACGCATGCTCGGAGAAATGAAAAACCTCCTCGAGACAGCCGCGGTGCAGCAGGCCGAGAGCTCGGCGTCACGCCGACGCGGGGCAGCCTCGGGGAGACCGGCGGACACGCCCCACGACGCTCGAGAGGCATCCGTCCACCAGCCGGACGCCTCTCGAGCTAGGCCAGTCCGCGAACGGATCGTCGACAACCGGCCACCTCGAGACCCCAACGATGCCCGCAACGACATCAACCGACGACGCAAGGACAAGGGGGCCCAAGAGCGTGGCTATAGCGCCCATCGAGGGGGGCGCTACGACAGCGACGAGGACCGGCAGGTCCTCGAGCCCCCGGGCCCCCGAGTCTTCAGTCGGGCCATCCGCAGCTCAACCCTCCCCGACCGCTTCCGACCGCCGACCAACATCGTGAAGTATGACGGGGAGGTCGAGCCCAAGCTCTGGCTCTCGGACTTCCGCCTTGGCTGCCAACTGGGCGGAGCGAAGAACGACGACCGCGTGATCATACGTCAACTCCCACTTTACCTCTCGGACATCGCCCGCCGGTGGCTCGAGGGGCTCCCGCCGGATCGGATCCATGACTGGGCCGACCTAGTCAGGGTCTTCGACGGGAATTTCAAGGGGACCTGCGTGCGTCCAGGCAACCCCTGGGACCTACGGCGTTGCAGGCAGGCGGCGGACGAGCCCCTCCGCGACTTTGCTCGACGGTTTTCGAAGCAGCGTCTCGAGCTCCCCCACGTGCCTGACGAGGACGTCATCTCAGCGTTCCTCGCGGGCACGACATGCCAAGAGCTTGTTCATGAGCTAGGACGCTACCGTCCCGGGACGGTCGAGGACCTGATGGATCGCGTCACCAGCTTTGCTTCGGACGACGAAGCAGTGGGGGCCTTCTTTGGCCGTTCCACGGACAAAGGCAAGGCGGTGATCGCGCCGGAGGGCTTCAGCAAGGGCAACGACGCCAAGAACGACAACAGTGACGGCAACAAAAGGAAGAAAAACAAACGCAAGGGCCAGAAGGCGAAGCGTGGCGCCGATGACGACGACGACAAAGAGGTGCTCGCGGGCGCCCTCGAGCCTAAGAAGCCCCGAGGCCCCCCGACGGGGCTGTTTTCGACCAGATGCTCGAGGATCCCTGTACCTACCACAAGGGCCCCGTCAACCACAAGTTGAAAGACTGCCGACTGTTGAAGGGCTACTACTCCAAGCTCGGCGATAAGAGGGAAGACGCGCCTAAGGGAAAGGATACCGATCGACGCGGCGGAAGAAACGCAGATGGCGACTTCCCCCCGGTGCGCGACTGCTACATGATCTACGGGGGGCCGACCGTCGGGCTCTCAGCTCGAGAAAGAAAGAAGGAGCGCCGGGAAATCTTTTCGCTTGGCCACGACGCCCCTCGGTATCTTGACTGGTCCGATGCGCCAATCACGTTCGACCGTGACGACCATCCGGACCGGGTCATAAACCCGGGGGCTTACCCCCTCGTCGTCGACCCCATCATAATCGACGTTCGGTTCTCCAAGGTGTTGATGGATGGGGGCTCGAGCCTCAACATCATATACCTCGAGACCCTTGACCTCCTGGGGATTTCAGAGGGGCAGCTTCGACCCAGCGTCGGGGGGTTCCACGGAGTAGTACCAGGAAAGAAAGCCCACCCCCTTGGGCGCATCGACCTGCCGGTCTGCTTCGGCACGCCGGCAAACTTCCGTCAGGAAACGCTCACCTTCGAGGTGGTCGGCTTCCAAGGGACCTACCACGCCATCATCGGCCGGCCAGGCTACGCCAAGTTCATGGCGATTCCTAACTACACGTACTTGAAGCTCAAGATGTCGGGGCCAAAAGGGGTCATCACCGTTGACACCTCCTACGAGCACGCATACCACTGCGACGTGGAGTGCGTCGAGCGGGGGGAGGCCAACGTCCACCTCGACTCGCTCGAGGCCTTGGCAGCTCTGGCCACCGAGGGGGCCCTAGAAGCAAAGCGTCACGCCGACACCTTCGAGCCGGCTGAGCACACGAAGCAAATACCCATCGACCCGACCTCGGCCAATGGCAAGACGCTGACCATCAGTACCAGCCTCGAGCCCAAATAGGAAGCAGTGCTCGTCGACTTTCTCCGCGCGAACATCGACATGTTTGCGTGGAACCCCTCGGACATGCCAGGCATACCGAGGGAAGTCGCCGAGCACGCCTTGGAGATCCAGGCCGGGTCCAGACCAGTGAAGCAACGCCTGCGCCGCTTCGACGAGGAAAAGCGCAGGATCATCGGCGAGGAGGTGCACAAGCTTTTGACGGCCGGATTCATCAAGGAGGTATTTTACCCAGAGTGGCTAGCTAACCCTGTATTAGTTAGGAAAAAGAATGGAAAAATGCGGATGTGTGTAGATTACACTGGTCTGAATAAAGCATGTCCAAAAGTTCCATTTCCTTTACCTAGAATTGACCAGATCGTCGATTCCACTGCTGGGTGCGAAGTGCTTTCGTTCCTTGATGCGTATTCCGGCTACCACCAAATTAGGATGAGAAAATCCGATGAGCTTGCGACCTCTTTTATCACGCCATTTGGTATGTATTGCTATGTTACGATGCCCTTCGGCCTTCGAAACGCCGGGGCGACGTACCAACGATGTATGCAGCACACCTTTGGCGAGCACATAGGCAAGACCGTCGAGGCCTACGTCGATGACATCGTGGTTAAAACTAAAAAAGTAGGGAACCTCATCAGCAACCTCGAGACCACGTTCGAGTGCCTCCGGGCCAAGAATGTGAGGCTCAACCCCGAGAAGTGTGTCTTTGGTGTGCCTCGAGGCATGCTACTTGGCTACATCGTCTCACAACGGGGGATCGAGGCGAACCCTGAAAAAATCTCAGCAGTCACAAGGATGGGCCCGATTCGTGATCTCAAGGGTGTGCAGAAAGTAACAGGCTGCCTAGCCGCTCTCAGCAGATTTATCTCGAGGCTGGGGGAAAAAGCACTACCCCTCTACCGCCTACTAAAAAAGACGGAACACTTTGCGTGGACCGCCGAAGCCGAGGAGGCCTTAACCAAGTTGAAGGGGCTGCTGACTTCTGCACCAATTCTCGTGCCCCCGCGACCAGTCGAAGGTGACGATTCCCCTGAGCCCCTCCTCCTCTATGTGGCCGCAACCACTCAGGTGGTTAGCGCGGTCATAGCCGTCGAGAGGCACGAGGAGGGTCATACATTGCCGGTCCAGCGACCGGTATACTTCACCAGTGAGGTACTCTCCGAGGCCAAGGTCCGGTACCCGCACATCCAAAAGCTGCTCTACGGCATCATCGTCACAAGGCGCAAGCTCCAGCACTACTTCCTCGCTCATCCCGTGACGGTGGTGTCGTCCTTCCCCCTCGGAGAGATCGTCAACAATCGGGAGGCCACGGGGCGCATCGCCAAGTGGTCCGCCGAGCTAATGGGGGAGACCATCACCTATGCCCCGCGAAAGGCCATCAAGTCGCAAGCGTTGGCGGATTTCGATGCTGAATGGACCGACACTCAGCTCCCGCCGGCACAGATTCAAGCCGAGCTCTGGACCATGTACTTCGATGGATCCCTCACGACGACGGGGGCAGGAGCAGGCCTGCTCTTCATCTCACCCCTCGGAGTACACATGCGCTACCTGCTACGCTTGCACTTCCCCGCCTCCAACAACGTCGCCGAGTACGAGGCCCTCGTCAATGGGCTGCGCATCGCCCTCGAGCTCGGGGTCCGATGCCTCGACGCCCGAGGAGACTCGCAGCTCGTCGTCAACCAGGTTATGAAGGCTTCAAGCTGCATCGATCCCAAGATGGAGGCATACTGCGGGGAGGTGCGCAAGCTGGAAGACAAGTTTTACGGCCTCGAGCTCAACCACGTAGCTCGGAAATACAACGAGGCCGCAGACGAGCTGGCAAAGTTGGCGTCCACGCACGGCACGGTACCGCCAGACGTCTTCTCGAGGGACGTCTTCGAGCCATCCGTCGAAATCGACCCGGGGGCTGGCCCCTCGACGCCACCCCTCGAGCAAGACACGGGGGCTCGACTCTCAACGCCACCCCTCGAGAAGGACCCCTCGACGTCCGCAGAGGCGATGCAGGTCGACGCACACGCCTCTTCATCATCACGGCCCCTCGACTGGCGGACGCCCTACCTCGACTACCTGACACGAGGCGAGCTACCAGAAGACAAGACGGAGGCCCGACGCATCGCTCGGAGGGCCAAGACCTACGTCATCTACGGCGATGAACGGGAGCTATACCGACAAAGTCTGACTGGAATCCTTCAACGCTGCATCCCACTCGAGGAAGGGCGCAAGCTCCTCGACGATATGCACTCGGGGGCTTGCGGCCACCACGCAGCGCCGAGGGCCCTGGTTGGCAACGCCTTCCGACAAGGCTTCTATTGGCCGACCGCCATTGGGGATGCCAAGCGTTTGGTCCAAGCATGCCATGGGTGTCAATTCTACGCCAAGCAAACGCACCAGCCCGCACACGCTCTGCAGATGATCCCAATCACTTGGCCATTTGCCGTTTGGGGGCTCGACCTCGTGGGTCCCCTCAAAAGGACAAGCGGAGGGTACACACACATGCTCGTGGCCGTCGACAAGTTCACCAAGTGGATCGAGGCTAAGCCGATAGGAGACCCCACCTCCGAGAGGGCTGTCGAGTTCATCGCCAACATCATGTACCGGTTCGGGGTGCCTAATGTCATCATCACCGACAATGGCACCCAATTCACGGGCAAAAAGTTCACCAACTTCTGCGATGACAACAACATTCGCGTAACCTGGGCCTCGGTCGCATACCCCCAATGCAACGGGCAGGTCGAGCGCGCCAACGGCATGATACTCCATGGGCTAAAGCCGAGGCTGTTCAAGACCCTCAAGAATTTCGGAAAGGGGTGGGCTACAGAACTCCCCTCGGTGCTGTGGGGCCTCAGGACTACGCCGAGTCGAGCCACCGGGTTCACTCCGTTTTTCCTAACCTACGGCGCCGAGGCCGTCTTACCTACGGACATCGAGTACGGCTCACCTCGACTTCGAGCCTACAACGAGCAAACCAATGACGAAAGGCTCGCCAACGCCAAGGACCAGCTCGAGGAGGCCCGAGACGTGGCGCTCATCAACTCTGCACGCTACCAGCAAACACTTCGATGCTACCACGACAAGCACGTGCGCAAAAGGGACCTGGCGGTGAGGGACCTCGTGCTTCGATGGCTGCAAGATAATCGAGGGCGCCATAAGCTCACCCCTCCGTGGGAAGGCCCATACACCGTGGCCGAAGTGCTCAAGCCAGGCACATACAAGCTCTACGACGACCAAGGCAGGATCCTGGCGAACGCGTGGAACATATCTCAGCTACGTCGCTTCTACCCTTAAGGGCCTCGAGGCCTTGTTCATTTTATTGCTTTGTATAAACATGTTGAATATGAATGGGCCAACTCGTGCGCCATCTTTCATGTTACTTAGCAACTCAAGGCAGCCTCGACCCTGCCTAGCTCAGGGTCGAGCCTCCCTCGGGGGCTGACAAGGGGGTAAACGCCCCCCAGACTCCGAAAAAAACGCGTGTTTTCTTTTCAAAAATTTGACCCTCGTCTCGACTCGCGCCTCGAGTGAACTAGCGACATCTAAATCTTAAAGTACCTCGAGCCTCCAAGGTCGGGGGGCGTCGGCGTAGACGGCCACTTACGCCCCCGGGCTACGGTGCCCTACCTACGCCTCCCCTCGAGGGGCTCGCGACGTATCGAAGGAGCACAGACTAAGTTAGCAGAAACTCGAGCTTGCGACAAAGAGAAGTAGTCAGACGCATTTGAAAAGAAAACAACTCTTTTCATAAACAAATCACATATACATTCGGGTCTCGACGTACCCTCATTTATGTCATAGAATTCTTACAAGGGCCTCGACGCCCAAAATTGGCACGCAGGCCTCAGTCCTCGTCGGTGCGGTACTCCTCCCCGAGGTCCACGATGGCAGGCTCGACCTCGACGCCCGAGCTCGAAGGAGGAGGGCTCCCGACACCGTTGCTGGCGTCAGGAGGCAGCACGTCCTCCTCGAAGATCTTCGCGAGCGACGTCCCCGGCCTCTCCATCTTCTCCAAAATTTTGTCGACACGGCGGTTGTTCCACTCCTCATCCTTCCCCTCGATCTCGATGAAGCCATTCGCGACAACGTGGACCGGGAAGCGGAAACCGGAGCGAACGACCGCGAGTGTCTGCTTGACGCCGTGATGGAGAGCTTGCCGGACACGGTCCCGCGCGGCTGCGTCGAAGAAGCACAAGGCGTCGACCAAGGCATCGCCCCGAGCCACTGCACCTTCTGCCGCGGTCATAGGAGGAGCGCCCCACATGGGGCCGAGCCGGTCGAGAGAAGAGCGAGCCCGCTCCGCCACCATCGCCTCGTCTTGGAGCTGGTCCAAGAGAGCCTGGTTCATTCCGCGGAGCTCCTCGACCGTCTTCTCGACCCCTGCGCAACAAACAAGGAAGAGTGAGACTGCGGCGTAACAAAGAACTTCGAGAACCAAACAAGAACAAGGTGTAAGCCTCACCGTCACAGTGTTGCCCCAGTGCGGCGAGGTCGCTGGTCAGGCCCTCAGCACGCTGCTCCAGCCTGCGCTTCTCGGCCAGCGTGAGGAGCTTCTCGGACCTAAGGTCCTCGATCAGCCGGCCCGCCTCTACCAGGGCCAGATCCTTGCGGATCACCTCCTGCCGCGCCGCCCCCTCGGCGGCTCGGGCGGTGGCGGCACCACTCTTGGCGTCTTCGGCCTCTTTTCTCGCCGCCTCCGCTGCGGTTCGAGCAGCGGCGGCCTCGCCACGGGCGTCAGCAGCCTCTCGCTTCGCCGCCTCGGCTTCAGCCCGGGCAGAGGTGGCCTCGCTTCGGGCGTCCGCGGCCTCCTTCCTCGACGCTTCGAGAACGGCGGCGGCCTCCTCCTTGGATCGAGCGACCTCGCCTCGATCCACCTGGATCTCCGCCTCCGCCTCGTTAAGCCGGCTCGCCATCTGGGCGTTCCGGCTCAGCTCCGCGCGGAGATCTCGAAGCTCCGCCTCAGCCCGCGCGAGGGCGGCTGACACCTGTGCGGACCGGCCCGCCTCCTCGGAGCAGGACCGCTCCGCCTCCGCCATAAGCACGGCCACCTCCCGGAAGATGGACCGCACCTCGCGCGGAGCCCCCCGCTGGGCCGGCTGCTCGATGGGAACCACGGCGAGGGGCGGGCTCAGTGGGACGGGAAATGGCCATACCGGTCGGTCGAGCTCAATGTCGGGCAGATCCTCCTCCGCCTCGAGCTGCCCGACAGTGACCCGCCGCCCGACGGCACGGGCCCCGACTCCCTCCGTCCCTCCGCCGGCACTTCCTCTTGCGGATCGATCGAGGGAAGGCTCGACCCCGGGCCCTCTTCCCCGGCCGGGCCCTCCGGCGCCTTGTCGGCGCTAGCCGGCACCTCGGGCGCCTCCACCGTCATCGAGCCCGCGGCGAGGAGCGGCCCCTGCTCCAGCTCGTTCAGGAGGTCCCTCCACCGTCGGCTCCTTCTCCGCCGACGCATCTTCCCCCCTTCCCTCCTCCGCAGCCCGGCCCGTGCTGGTCGGAGCCACAAAGGGGCGCAGTCTCCTTAGCCCCAGACGTCGGCGGGGCCGTGCTCGCCCCAGGCGCTTCCCCCGGAAACACCCGTCGTGGTGAGGGGAATGGATGGCGCTCCACAGTTGGCACCATCGCGGGAGGGAGGAGGAGGGTGAGGGAGGCGAGCGCTTCGGCGGATACGGTTGGTGGCAGGCTCGATGCCATGAGCTGAGGCCCCTGCAATACGAGATGACGGAGATGTCAGAACCAGGAAGAGTACCTCGACCCCCGCAGTCGATGGCGACGGCCTCACCAAAATTCGCGACGATCATCCGACCCCTCGAGCCATAGCAGCTCGGGCCTTCTCCAGCCAAGCGGCTTCTCTAGCGAGGGGAAGGTGCCATACTCGAGGTGCCTGTTGCCTCGACAGGGCTCGAGGTCTTGGCCCGCTTGGACGAGGCAAGGTCCACCTCCTGGTAGGAGCGCTTCCCCCTGAGAAGACGGAGATGGCACGCGTCATCAAAAGCAAGAGGTGAAGCCTTCCTACCGACGAGTCCCAAGGAAACTACTCACCCGAAGCGGCGGCTGGGCTTCTTCCCGGAATCCGCCGGACCCACTCGGGGCTTCGAGCCCGCCCCACGGCTCGAGCCCTGAGCCTGGGCCGTCTCCACGGGGCTGGATGGGGGGAGGGCTCCCGACGGCCTCCCATGGCTCGACCTCGAGGGAGAGCCCTCCTTCCGCCCCACATCGCGGGAGGGCGACCGTACCACCCTCGTGCCGACGTCGTGGCGCTCGCCCCGGAGCGGGCTCCGGGACCTGCTCCGGCGCCCGCGCTGGTGGTCGCGCCCTCCCGCGTCCGCTTCCGTGTCCGGCGGCGGGCGGAGGCGGCGATGGGACTCCGGGGACGCTCGCGCCCCTGGTCACGAGACGCTCGGGGCTCCCTCCCCGACGCTCGTGATGGCGCGGGCTCGACGCCTCTTCTTGGCGCCCGCCCCTCCGCGGGCTCGACGGCGCCCTTGACGGCTCACGCGGGGTCGGGCCCGAAAACCTTCTCAACCTGTCGACCGCCTCTCGAGGCCCGACCCCTCTCGAGACCCCCCGTCTGGGCTGACGCGGGGGGGGGCCTCGCGTGTGTGGCGGAGGCGCTCCGGGTCCGGGGCTTCCTTACGACCAGGGGCCATCCGGCGCGGAGCTCGACGGACCTCGGGCCCCCGACAAGGCAGGGATCGGCGCCGCGCTTCCGCGGCTGCGTCCCGCGCGACCCTTTGTCGGGGGGACCTCCAGTGTACCCTCCTGCACAGAGGAGCGGTCAGCCCTGTCATCGACGAGCCCCGCGCGCATCAAGCGCGCATCCATCCCTCTCGTCGTCGCCCTCCTCCTCATCACCACTCTCCTCCTCCGAGCTCGAGGAGCTCAGCTCGGGGACCCGTCCCCAGGCTGACGGTTACGACGAGCCTTCGCCAGTCTCTGCTCCGAGCTAAGCGACGCAAGTTTTTATTTTTTCTTTCTTCTTTTTGGCATCCTTGCTCTCCTTGTCCTTCTGAGCAGAGAGGCGCCTCTCACTGAGAATCCGCGGCGTCCTCCCTCACCGGGGGCCTCGACGCGCGACAAAGTAAATGCCCCTGAAGAAAGAAGAAGCGTGATGAGACAAACCACAAGACGGATGCAAACGGATCGAAGGAGGAAAAAGGGGGAGGAGGCTCGAGATAGCTCGACTCGAGGGAGGCTTACCAGGTCGAGACACCCCTCGTCGGGTGCCATCGCAACCAGGTTGGAGAGTTCAGGGACGAACGGCCCCTGGATCGTGATCGACACCCGGGAGACGCCCTCGTTCCGGGACAGCCTCTCTTCGGCCATCCTCGAGCGATTGAGCGCCTCGAGCTGAGCCTGCGGGCCCATCTCGTGCATAAGAAGGGGGCGGTCCGCCAGCGGAAGAACTCTTCGCTGCTGTGGAACGCCCAAATGACCGCTTGCACGGTCAGCTTCTTCTCATCCACCAGCGTCTTCATCATCTCATCAGCGGGGCCAGGTGGCGTTGCCTGTCCGCCGCAACGCCCCAGGTCCACTTCTCCGGGCGTTGGGTGAGGACCCTGCCGGTTGTACTGCGGAAGGAGGCCACCTTCGTTCCGCAGATAGAACCAATGGTCGTCCCACCCGGCCTGGTTGGTGGAAAGCTTGTATCGCAGGTACTCGCGGGGGACATTGGCGACGAGAGGTCCCCGCCCTGCGGTAATGGCAAGGGAGCCCATGCGCACGGGCCGCCTCCCGCTGGGCTTCAGGGACTTGATGAAGAGCTCGCCCGGAAGAGATGGACGAACATCTCCCAGTGCGGCTCCATCTTCAGGTACCCTCGCACACCGCGGCGAAATATGGCGGCGTGCGAGATGGAGTTGGGGGGAGAAGTGTTGCAGCTCCACCTCGAAGTGGTGGGCCAGCCCTCGCAAGAAGCGGCTCGGGTGGGACGCCGAGCCCCATACGGTGGTAGCGCGTGAAGCTCACCACGTACCCCTCCGGCGGGGGCGGCGTGCGGCTCCGGTGCTCCGCCGAAGGGATAACCCACCATGCGGGTCCCTCCTCCGGGTTGGGGCGCAGAAAGCCCTGGGCCACCAGCGAGTCCATTTCGCTCTGCGTCACCTTCGACGGGCTCCAGTCCTCGGCCGGCAGCATCTGTGTCTGGGCGGCCATGACGGTGGCGCGGCGCGCGGATCCGAGCAGCGGACGGGCGGCCGGAAATCCCCAATCGACTAGCTCGAAGGAGAGGGCGCGTAAAGGCTACGGCGGCGGCGAAGGCAAAGCAAAGTAAAAGGTTCTTTTTCCCCCTCTTCGATATTTATAGGGGGAAATCCAGACGGGCGGGATCTCCCACGACGTAAAAAGGTAACCGAATGATTCAATGCGCCCACCTAACCACGTCTCGAGCCGGATGCAGGGTACACGCGTTACCTCTCCATTCGCTCCACTACCCGGGCCCGCCACGACCGTCGCTCCGGCTTCGCGCCCGCCGCTCTCCCCGACGGTTTCCGCCTAAAAAGGCGTGCCCAAATGGCAGAAGGATTCCCAGAACGACGGAGGGCTTCTTCACAAAGGTAAAAACGGGCCCCGGCCCCTAAGTCTCGAAGCAGCGAAGGGCTGGCCCTCGAAAAGGGTTCGACAGCCGGCCTCGAGCACCCGAGTCAGGGACACAAGGGGCGCCACTCGCGGCATTACTCGAGGGCCGAGCCCTCGAGGCCCCTCACGTGTATCCAAGGCAGGGAGCTCGACGTGCAGTGAGATCCCTCGGAGGGAGGCATCGAGCCACCGGGTCCTATCGAATGGACCCGGCACTCCTGCAGACTGAGCCCCCATGCTTTATGAGACCGCCTAGGGCCACAGTCGACCCCTAACGAACGGGGCACGAGCTCTCACCTTGGATTCCCCGTTACCCAGTCACCGGGAACCTCGATACTCCCCACCTCGGGGTGGTTTAGTACGAGGCATCCCCCTCGCATCCGATCGAAAGGACTCGGGGATGACAAAGCAGGGCAATCGGCATGCCGGACAGCTCGAGGAGCCGGCCGTCGGTTCAGCCTGGCACCCCTCGACGAAAGAGGGTCTAAAAAACTCGGACAGTTACGACTAATCTCTTTTCTTGGTGTGAGCATGAGATTTTCAGGCCTCTGAACGATCGCTCGTCCTCCATCTCGCCCGAGCCCTCGAGGCCAGGCCTCGACGATCGCTCGTCTCCGTCTCGCTCGAGCCCTCCGAGCCAAGCCTCGGACGGAGTCTCCCACGACAAATAAAAGAAAGGTAACCGCAAACATTTAATAAGACTACTGAAACCACATTTCGAGCCTGTTGACAGGTACACACGGCGCCGCGATCTCGCTCCCTGACGATTTCGCCCTAAAAAGGCGCGCCCGATGGGCAGAAGGTTCCCAAACGGAACGGAGGATTCTTCGGAAGCCCACGAGGTGAGTTCTAACCACTCCCCCATGGCCTCGGGGGCTACTGTCGGTGGTACAAAAAAGGGTACCCCCAATCAACGCAAACACCCGAACACTCTTTCTCCGCCTCGCCCAAGCCCTCCGAGCAAGGCCTCGGGCGAGCACGATCTATCTCTGTCTCGCCCGAGCCCTCCCAGCCATGCCTCGGGCGAACGCTCTATCTCCGTCTCGCCCGAGCCCTCCCAGCCAGGCCTCGGGCGAACGCTCTATCTCCGTCTCGCCCGAGCCCTCCCAGCCAGGCCTTGGGCGAACGCTCTGTCTCCGTCTCGACCGAGCCCTCCCAGCAAGGCCTCGGGCGAGCACGATCGCTCTCCGTCTCGCCCGAGCCCTCCAGGCCTCGGGCGAGCGCGCCCCCACACCTCGAGCCTTAACGCACGGACCTCGAGCTGCACAGACAGCCGTACCAGCCCATACCACGCATTTAATGCCTTCACCTACTCCGGTCATGTCCACAAGTGCACAGCATGTACCACAGTAACTCGATGTAAAGGTCAAGTCTCGTTTTCACCACAAGCATGGGCAAAAGGGCACCAGTACGGCACTGTTCGGCCAAGCCAGGCACTGTAACCCCTCGAGGCCGGCTACGCGCCCCTCGAGCCCTGCACTGTAACCCCTCGAGGCCGGCTACGCGCTCCTCGAGCCCTGCACTATAACACCTCGAGGCCGGCTCCGCGCCCCTCGGGCCCCGTGGCACCACCTCGAAGCCGGCTCCGCGCCCTTCGAGCCCTAACTACTTTCGTGCTATTGGAGGACAGGTACCCCAAGACCCGGAGGGACCTCACCGCGTACTGTACATTCCGGGATGGGTGCTGTACGGCTCTCGCCTTGTCGCGCCACCACGTCCGCGCCCAGGATGGAAGCCACGACCCAAGGACGCCTCAACAGCGACGATCACATCGGCTCCAGTGGCCCCGACAAGACAGGGTTCCTACCCTCCTCCGTATGGGGCACCATACGCCCCGACACCTGTAATACCTTTATGTAACCCTGGCCTCCCTTTGCTCTATAAAAGGGGACGCTAGGGCCCTCATTCAGAGGGATACAACACACGAGTCCACACACAGGCACGAGTCCGGACCCCGGTCCACGCTCACTGAGCTTGTATTCTCCCCTGTACGAGCACTTAGGTGCAAGTAATACAAGAACATCCCCCCCCCGCTGGACGTAGGGCCGTCTTTGCCCGAACTAGGATAAATCCTTGTGTCCTCTTGTATCACCATCCAGGAAGAGAAGCACGCGATCATATCACTCGTTGGTGTGATACCCCCGGGTACGAAACACCGACAGATGGTTTCCAGGTTTGGGCCTCAAAACCTGGGTGCTGAGGGTTTCTGAGTTTGGCCACAAAACTCGGGCTGAGGACGGTTTCCAGGTTTGGGCCTCAAAACCTGGGCGCTGCGGGTTTCTAAGTTTGGGCCACAAAACTCAGGCGTTGGACTTGGAGGCTGGTTTCCCGGTTTGGGCCTCAAAACGGGGGATAGCTGGAAAAGGCTGGTTTCCCGGTTTGGGCCACAAAACCGGGGGTGCAGAGCGAGGGTGGCACGTGGCGGCAATCGGAAGGTTGCGTGGAGGCAACGCGAACGAGTTGTGCGGGCGTGGCCGTCGGATACACCTACCACCGAGTTGGTCCAGAATAACCCTAGGGTTTAGCTGGTTCGCTCTGTAATTAGATTAGAGAGGGGTAGAGTAGGAATTGTACTTAGACTATAATTAGGATAAGTAGTCGGGGAGACACCCTCCTCCCCTTATCTCAGTCATTTGCTCTTTCGCACTTAGGGTTTCCTGCTCTCCCATCCCCTGCTGTAGCTAGCTGAGATCCGCAGAGAGACTTGCCTCTGTGTACTGTTGATTGTGAGGAAGTGAGGCCGTATCCTCACCTTTGCAGTGCTGATCGATGACTTGATTCGCGTTTTGATTCGTGTTCTTCGCGTTCTTCGTTTCCTTGTGATTTTCCCGTCACTCGATCTCCCTCTCCGGTGCGTCTTTGCGAAATCCATTTGAACCAATTTGTTCGTATCATTGAGGAGGTCATTTCGACCAAAGGAATTCATCTAACTCCTCATGATCAAATAGATCGGGACGATTTTGTTTTCGTGGCGCTTTTTCGTTCATCCACCTTCCCTTTTGATTTCCTGGTGATTTGGTTGATTTGAGCGGATGATTTCTTGGGGATAGTCTTCTAACTATCCCGTGATCATCTTCTCCAAGTTTGGGAACTTGGGATTTTGAGTTGGATCAGATTTTAGAGGATTTGGGAGAGAGGCGATCAAAATCGCCCTCTCTGTTCATCCGCGGACAGTCTGCCACTGGACCCGCGGACTGTCCGGGGGTCGGGCTCCGACCGAGCAGTGGTCGCGTGGCCTTGACTGTTTTGCCTCGGGTGACCGGCGGACAGTCCGCAGGTCAAAGTCGCGGACAGTCCGCGAGCCGTCTAGCAAGGGTTCAGCAACCTTGCTGTTTTGGGTTTTCTGCCCGCGGACAGTCCGCCAGTGAACCGCGGACAGTCCGGCACTACCGTGGACAGTCCGGGACCGTACCGGCGGACAGTCCGGGATTTGGCTGTTTGCTCCGGTTTAGTGCGTTTGCTCTCCCGACTTGTTCGCTTGGTTTCCGGACCTCTCGTTTGGCCCTGTAGTTGACCAAGGAACCTCTCTAGGTATCTTTGCTACTTGTTAGCATAGGTATTTAGGAGTTTCTCGACGTAGCCGCCTATCTTCGTCCGGGACTTGGTTTTTGGGGTTGTGTTCGAGCCGGAACTTTTGGAGTTTGGTTTGCTTCTTCTTGGTGGTGCTCCGCTGTGATCCTAGGGATCATCCACCCTCTTACAAGGGTCGTGAGCATCACGCTTTGGGTCCGTGCTTTTCAGGGTTGAAATTGGGACACTCGGCCAAAGTTTCGGAAGAATTTGATTGGCTCCCATTCACCCCCCCTCTGGTCGCCTTGCTTGTGCATTCTCGGTCCTTCAATTGGTATCGGAGCGGGTTAAGGATCTTCCACCTTAGCCGGTTCCAGATCCACAGAAGGCGACATGGATCGCGGCATGGGCAAACCGCCGTTCTTTGATGGGACGAACTATGCGTATTGGAAGATACGCATGTCGGCCTATCTTCAGAGCATGGGCACTTCTGTTTGGGAGATTTGCAACAGGGACGATTACGTTGTCTTGGCTGCTCGTGTCACTCAGCTCCAGATCGATGAGCACGAGGCCAATAGCCGGGCACGTAACGCCTTGTTCTCCTGTTTGAGCATGGGTGAGTTTGATCGCGTTTCTCACCTCTCTACGGCTCGGGAGATTTGGGCCACCCTCATGCGCTTTCATGAGGGCACCTCTCAAGTCAAAAGCCGACTCTATGAGTCGTTCAAGAGAGAGTATGAGAACTTTTGACATCAGCCTGGCGAGAGCATAGAAAGTTTATTCGCTCGCTTTCAGGTGATTGTCAACAGGATGAGGGCTAACAAGGAGCAGTTGCCTTTCGACGATCATGAGAGAGCTTTGAAGCTTTTGCATACTCTTGATCGGTCGGTGTGGGATTCCAAGGTTCAGGCGATCATCGAATCGCCTAACTATGAGACCCTCACTTGCGACGAGCTCTTTAGTAAGCTCAAGTCTAGTGAGATTGATGCCATGTCGAGGGCTTCTTATGAGAATCCTTCTGGCCTGACTATGGCTCTGGTTTCTGGCTCTTCTAACCCCTCTGGAGGTTTTGCTCTTTCATCTCTCTTTTCTATTACAGAGGACCAGCTTGAGTCATTGGGGGATGACGAGCTAGCGATGCTCGCCAACCGGTTCTCGCGGTTCACAACAACCGCATGAACCGTCGCCGCGGAGGAGGACGCTCAGGATGCTATGAGTGCGGCGACCCCGACCACTTCATCGCCAACTGTCCCAAGAAGAACAAGCATTCGGGGAAGGGCGATCATGGGCACAAGTACGACTCCGGCAAGCGCAAGGAGAAGTACGTTCCCCGAGGCACAAGCGGAGGGGCGGCTTCGACAAGGAGTACATCAAGAAGAAGTACTTGGAGAAGGCCCAGCCTGAGCAGCGTGCGTTCTTCGCCACGCTCAGCGACGTCGACGGCTCGGATGACGACTCCGCTTGCTCAAGCGATGACGAGTCCGAGAAGAAGAAGAGGATCGAGGACAAGCTGAACGGTCTCTGCTTCTTTGCCGACGACGACGGCTTCTGCACCATGGCGCTTGGTGATGAGGTCGACGACAAGCTGGAGCACACCCCTCGGAACAACGACGACACCTCCCAGGTAAAACGGTTGGAGGACATTTGGTTGGTGGATTCCGGTTGCTCGAGACACATGACCGGAAACGCCAAGTGGTTCTTCAGCCTTAGTCCTGTCGCCGGAAAGGAGTACATAACCTTCGGCGACAATAGCAAAGGTAAGGTATTGTCTCGCGGGTCGGTGCGAGTTAATGAGCACTTTGTGTTGCGCGATGTTGCTCTTGTTTCTAACTTGCATTTTAACCTTCTTTCTGTTTCGCAACTTTTTGACGACGACTATGAGATTAGTTTTAAACCAAATCTCAGTCGTATTTTGGATCCTTAGGGCAATCTTGTGTGTTTGATTTCGCCCTTTGGAAAAGTCTTTCGTGCGAATTTCTCGGAGTCTTTTGGCACTTCTCGTTGTCTTGTGGCTGGACCTTCCTCCTCCGATCTTTGGAAGTGGCATAGGAGACTTGGACATTTGAGCTTCGACTTGCTTGCAAGGCTTAGTTCACTTGGCCTAATCCGAGGATTGCCCAAGTTGCATATGAAGAAGGATCTTGTTTGCCACTCTTGTAGACACGGGAAGTTGGTTGCTGCTCCCCACCATCCAGTGACTCAGGTCATGACCAAGCGCCCTGGAGAGCTTTTGCACATGGACCTTATTGGTCCGGCTCGGGTGAGCTCGGTTGGGGGGAAGTGGTATGTGCTTGTTGTTTGATGACTTTTCGAGATATTCGTGGGTCTTCTTTTTAGCTGAGAAGACCGAGACTTTCTCCTTTGCTCGCAATCTGATTTTGCGCCTTCAGAACGAGTTCCCTTTGAACTCGATGCGAGCAATTAGGAGTGATAATGGTTCCAAATTCAAAAATTCGGATTTTGAGAAGTTTTGTAACTCTTTGGGTTTAGAGCATCAGTTTTCTTCCCCCTACACCCCCCTCAGAATGGTGTTGTAGAGAGGAAGAATCGGACCCTTGTTGAGATGGCCAGGATGATGCTCGATGAGCATACGACTCCTAGGCGTTATTGGGCCGAAGCTATGAACACTGCGTGCTATATTTCCAATCGCATTTTTCTGTGAGCGTTCTTGAAAAAGACTTCTTATGAGTTGCGTTTTGGTAGACAGCCCAAGTGAGTTATTTTAGAGTCTTGGTTGCCATTGTTTTATATTGAAGAAAGGCAACCTGGACAAATTTGAGTCTCGTTCTTCTGACGGTGTATTTTTGGGTTATGGCACTCACACTCGCGCATATCGTGTACTTAACCTTGATACTAACCGAGTCATGGAGACATCAGATGTCACCTGCGACGAGACTCTCGTTTGTCCTTCTTCTCGTTTTGAGCGTACAGGTGATCATGAGGTTGGTGAGCCTCTTTTCGATGACGAGGACGAGGGTGCTGAAGGTATGGATGATCCAGCACCCCCTTCACCTGCGTGCCGCAAAGAGCGGCTTCTACGACGACTCACGGCCCCGACACCTCTTCCTCCTGGGGGCCTTGGGATCCGCCACCCGAGCGGTACCATTTGTACCCGGGGAGGCAACAGCTGCTGTTGAGGGGGAGGCTACTTCAGCCCAGGAGGCGCCATGACACATTCAGCGCCAGCCCCCGCCTCAGCAGATGATCGACAGCATCGACGAACGGGTTACTCGGTCCAGGTCACAGCACATCTCTCACTTCGCTCATTCTGCTTTTGTTGCTAATTTTGAGCCCCGAGATGTTGGACACGCTTTGACGGATCCGGATTGGGTCAATGCCATGCACGAGGAGTTAGAAAACTTTGAGAGAAATCGGGTTTGGGTTCTAGTTCCTCCTCCTCCTAACTGTAAACCTATTGGGACAAAATGGGTTTTCAAAAATAAACAAGGAGAGGACGGCCACATTGTGAGGAACAAAGCACGTCTTGTGGCCAAGGGTTATAGTCAGAAGGAGGGGATAGACTTGAGGAGACTTTTGCTCCTGTAGCTCATTTGGAGGCTATTAGGATACTCTTGGCTTTTGCTGCATCGAAAGGATTTAAACTCTTTCAAATGGATGTCAAGAGTGCCTTCTTAAACGGCTACATAGAAGAAGAAGTGTATGTTAAGCAACCCCCCGGTTTTGAAAATCCCAAGTTTCCAAACCATGTTTTTAAACTTCACAAAGCTTTATATGGTTTGAAATAAGCCCCAAGAGCCTGGTATGATAGATTGAAAACTTTTTTGCTTGCTAAGGGTTTTAAAATGGGATGTGTAGATAAAACGCTCTTTCTCCTCAAGCAAGGCAAAGACACTCTCTTGGTCCAGATTTACGTGGATGATATCATTTTCGGTGGTTCTTCTCACGCTTTGGTTGCCAAGTTTGTAGATATTATGAGCAGGGAGTTCGAGATGAGCATGATGGGCGAGCTGACATTCTTTCTCGGATTGCAAATTAAGCAATCCCGAGAGGGGACGTTTGTGCACCAGGGCAAGTACACCAAGGACTTGCTGAAGCGGTTCGATATGGGTGAGGCCAAGCCTCTTCCAACACCCATGTCGACGACGACTGCCCTGGATGCGGATGTGGATGGAGAAGCAGTGGACCAGAAGGAGTACCGAAGCATGATCGGTCGCTCCTCTACCTGACGGCGACACGCCCCTCTCCGATCACGCGGTCAGTGCGGTGTGTCTGTGTGCACGCTTTCAGGCGTCGCCGCGCACCTCTCACCGTCAGGCGGTGAAGCGGATTTTCTGGTACCTTCGTTTCTCACCTGAGTTCGGGATTTGGTATTCTGCTTCCTCCACCCTCTCCCTTTGCGGTTATTCGGATGCCGATTTTGCTGGTTGCCGTATTGAGCGCAAGTCCACTTTTGGGACTTGCCAATTTATTGGTTCTTCTCTTGTTTCGTGGTCTTCTCGCAAGTAGTCTAGTGTCGCTCAGTCCACTACAGAGGCTGAATATGTTGCTGCGGCTAGCTGCTGTTCCCAGTTGCTTTGGATGATGGCCACTTTGCGTGATTTTGGTCTGAGCTTTACTCGCGTGCCTTTGCTTGTGACAGCACGAGTGCCATTAGCGTTGCTAAGAACCCCGTGCTTCACTCGAAGACCAAACACATTGATGTGCACTTTCATTTCTTGCGAGACCACCAGGAGAAGGGTGATATCGACCTTCGCCATGTCGATACTCATCATCAACTGGCTGATATTTTCACCAAGCCTTTAGACGAATCAACCTTTAATCGGTTGAGGGGTGAGCTTGGTGTGTGTTTCCCCTTTTAGATGGGGGAAACATTTTTGGATCTTGTATAGTAGACTGACCTTCTTTCGTTTGTTTTTCTTTTCTCTTGCATTTTAGCATACGCATTTACATTCTGAGCTTCATGGCCATAATCACTAGAATGTAACTATGGTCTATGTAGTATGCTCCGATGCTTATGTTGATGCTTGTAACTTATGCTCTTTCTGATCAAGTACATGTTGTGAGCTGAGCTATTTTTGAAATGGTGAATTTGCTTAATAACTTAAAATATGAAAATGTTCACCATTGAGATATGCCACTAGCATGTGTAGGATGTGTTGAGTTCACTCGTGCTTTTCATATATGCTAGGTTGCTATGTCTCTAGTTCTGAGTCATTCACTTGCTTGGTCTGTTCATATCTTGCTTAAAATTTGAACCAAGTCTTAGTGAAGTGAAAAGATCGAGATGGGACTGCTTGTCAACACATCACGGTATCGAGACAGTTTCTCATTGCACTTTGAGTTAAACTTGAGCCGAGTAGTGTATGACCGAAACCGCAGCTTTAAGCTTCTGATTGCTTCGGCATAGACTTCGCTCGGTTGAAAAGTTAGGCTATGACAAGCTTTCAACCTCTCGCAATCACATGCTAATAATTGAACTTGTGAAATTTTCACCGCTGCAACTCCGATATTAATTTGAAATCACAAGTGTATGTTTCATTCCTATGCATGATGATTGAACTTTGCTAGGGGTAGTTCACCTTGTATACATGTTTAGCACTCGTTTGGATTCCAGTCTATACATGTGTAGTGCTATTTTGATGGTGACTCCTTTTTGGCTAAAACTGCTCACATGCTCATATTTCATATTTCGTATGTGTGATCAGTTTGAGCCTTTGCTATTTGAGTGCCTAGTTGAGTCATTGGAGTTCTACTGTTTAGAGCATCTTTGCACTCTTGTGAATAATGCCTGAAGCTACTAACTTGCATTTCTGACTTCATATGCATGTTGGAAAGGGGAGTTTCTTGCCTTGATGCTTTTCTTGATAAGTGCATTTTCAACTAAGGGGGAGAGTTTTTGCAAATCATATTACTCCTGGATGTTCAACTAAGGGGAGTTTTCCTAGTTGCTTGCACTTGTCGAGGGGGAGTTTGCTAGTTGTGTTGAGCCTTTGCCTCTATCTTGAGGGACTAGCAAACATTTTCAGGGTTTTTGATCGTTTGGTTCTCTTTTGGTTTTGAGTCATTCCAATTGGTTCGGAGCATGTTTGGCCGAAAGGCATTGGTTTTGAGCTTTCTGGGCTAGTTGTGTGAGCCTCTGTGCCTCTATCTTGAGGGACTAGCATTTTGCTTCGATTTTCATTCAGCTTCAATTGGTTTTGAGCTCTTTTCTCTGGAGTTTCCAATTGGTATCTGTAGCGGTGGTGAGCCTGTTCTACCTCTTCTTGAGGGCTAGCTTTGCTTTGCTTGGTTGCGTCGAGCCGCTGCCCATGTCTTTGGGGGAACAATTTCTTTTGCTCTTTCCACTTGACCTTCTTCGGCTTTGCCTAAGCTTTGGGTCATTGGTCGAGTTCTCTCTTCTTCTTCCTTCCTTCTTCTTCCTTCTATTATGATTTGTGTGAGTAGTTGACAATGCACTCATCAAGGGGGAGATTGCGGATACATGGGTGTATGCCGAGTCTCTGAGTGATGAGTGATTGTCAACGGGTTTGATCGCAGGGTCTTTGGCTTGTGTTGTGCAGGTGTCGAGCACGGAGACAGTGATCGAGGGCAAGGTGAAGGTCAAGTTGAGACGGGTCGTGCCGATGGACCGGGTGCGGTGAAGGATGGGCGTGCCGTGCGGCGGACGTGCCATGCCGATGAACCGAGCGGTGAAGGGCGGACGTGAGGCTTGGACTGAGGGACCAGAGTGCCTGAGGATCAGCTGTGGTGGCTGGCAGCCTGGGACAGCGACAAGTGAAGACTTGCGGGGCACGGTGTTGCTCGGGTCGAGGACCTGGGGACACGTGTCGGTGGACGGGGTGCACGAGCGGTGCATCCCCTCTACAGCTTCGGTTTGGTGGTAGATGATGAAGGGTGGCCCGATCTTCCGAGAGGTAGCGATAGGTTCGATTGGTGGAGAACTCGACGTTGGCGATCCGGCTTCAAATCAGACACGATTCGAACCCTGCAACCGTTACACCACTGCTCCGTTGGTTATCAACCAAGCACAACTTGATTGACCTCGCCAAGAAGGCTAATCCTGCAAGCGAATCGAAGAACACAAGCAAGAAGGTAAAGCTCGCAATCTGAAATTGCAGATATGAATATCACGAATATATTAGAGGGGTTCAAGAACTCGGTTCCAAAGGACTAATCGACACAGTGGAGGAGATCAAGAACGGGGGCCCTGGATCACTGTAAAAGGATTTGTCACCACAGTTACAATGAACGATTCAGTTTCTCGGTGGAAAACTAAACTCAAAACAAAACCCAAGACCTAACGATGGCGGCGGCGGCTAAATATAGGGTTTAGGTCGTCGCCCCTGCTGGACGCGCCCCCTAATGGGCTCTAAGACGATACACGGCCCAACGGACCAAAATACGGTGATGCAGCACCTTGGCAGATTCTGGATGCTGACTTGTTTCGATGATTCCCGTTGACTCCGGACGTATTTTGACGTGATTCCAAAGCCATTGGTTAGCTTATCAAATTATCTTTCCAAGCATATCTGGTTCGTCGAAAACGGAGTTCGTATGCATCCGGGGCATTGATTTTACTCGGGACTGCTCCTGAATTCCGAGGGTGACGTGAAAACTGAGTTGAAGTCGGATTGCAACTTGGGGAAGACCATGGTGTCGGTGAGTCCAACTTGGTGATGTCCTCATCATCCTCCCCTTCTTGAATTGGAGTCGTCCTCGACTCCATCTTGGCGATGTCCTCATCAGTAGAGCCAGAGAAAAACCATCAGATGGACGGTTTCCAGGTTTGGGCCTCAAAACCTGGGTGCTGAGGGTTTCCGAGTTTGGCCACAAAACTCGGGCTGAGGACGGTTTCCAGGTTTGGGCCTCAAAACCTGGGCGCTGCGGGTTTCTGAGTTTGGGCCACAAAACTCAGGCGTTGGACTTGGAGGCTGGTTTCCCGGTTTGGGCCTCAAAACCGGGGGATAGCTGAAAAAGGCTGGTTTCCCGGTTTGGGCCACAAAACCGGGGGTGCAGAGCGAGGGCGGCACGTGGCGGCAATCGGAAGGTTGCGTGGAGGCAACGCAGACGAGTTGTGCGGGTGTGGCCGTCGGATACACCTACCATCGAGTTGGTCCAGAATAACCCTAGGGTTTAGCTGGTTCGCTCTGTAATTAGATTAGAGAGGGGTAGAGTAGGAATTGTACTTAGACTAGAATTAGGATAAGTAGTCGGGGAGACACCCTCCTCCCCTTATCTCAGTTAGTCATCTCATTTGCTCTTTCGACTTAGGGTTTCCTGCTCTCCCATCCCCTGCTGTAGCTAGCTGAGATCCACAGAGAGACTTGCCTCTGTGTACTGTTGATTGTGAGGAAGTGAGGCCGTATCCTCACCTTTGCAGTGCTGATCGATGACTTGATTCGCGTTTTGATTCGTGTTCTTCGCGTTCTTCGTTTCCTCGCGATTTTCCCGTCACTCGATCTCCCTCTCCGGTGCGTCTTTGCGAAATCCATTTGAACCAATTTGTTCGTATCATTGAGGAGGTCATTTCGACCAAAGGAATTCATCTAACTCTTCATGATCGAATAGATCGGGACGATTTCGTTTTCGTGGCGCTTTTTCGTTCATCCACCTTCCCTTTTGATTTCTCGGTGATTTGGTTGATTTGAGCGGATGATTTCTTGGGGATAGTCTCCTAACTATCCCGTGATCATCTTGTCCAAGTTTGGGAACTTGGGATTTTGAGTTGGATCGGATTTTAGAGGATTTGGGAGAGAGGCGATCAAAATCGCCCTCTCTGTTCATCCGCGGACAGTCCGCCACTGGACCCGCGGACTGTCCGGGGGTCAGGCTCCGACCGAGCAGTGGTCGCGTGGCCTTGACTGTTTTGCCTCGGGTGACCGGCGGACAGTCCGCAGGTCAAAGTCGCGGACAGTCCGCGAGCCATCCAGCAAGGGTTCAGCAACCTTGCTGTTTTGGGTTTTCTGCCGGCGGACAGTCCGCCAGTGAACCGCGGACAGTCCGGCACTACCGCGGACAGTCCGGGACCGTACCGGCGGACAGTCCGGGATTTGGCTGTTTGCTCCGGTTTAGTGCGTTTGCTCTCCCGGCTTGTTCGCTTGGTTTCCGGACCTCTCGTTTGGCCCTGTAGTTGACCAAGGAACCTCTCTAGGTATCTTTGCTACTTGTTAGCATAGGTATTTAGGAGTTTCTCGACGTAGCCGCCTATCTTCGTCCGGGACTTGGTTTTTGGGGTTGTGTTCGAGCCGGAACTTTTGGAGTTTGGTTTGCTTCATCTTGGTGGTGCTCCGCTGTGATCCTAGGGATCATCCACCCTCTTCCAAGGGTCGTGAGCATCACGCTTTGGGTCCGTGCTTTTCAGGGTTGAAATTGGGACACTCGGCCAAAGTTTCGGAAGAAATTTGATTGGCTCCCATTCACCCCCCCTCTGGTCGCCTTGCTTGTGCATTCTCGGTCCTTCACTAGGCGCTGGTCAAACCATAGAACTTTGTTGTCATCAACTCGAAAGTGCTTGACTGGTCCAGTTGCAGCTTTTAGTTTCTCCTTGATGTGATAAATTCCCTTATCGGTTTTCTGCCTTTCTAAGGTCTGATCAACCAACATGCTGCGTAACTCAAGGTCATGTAGCATTGCAGGATGTATTAAACTGAACTCATCCTCTGGTAGTAACCTTAAAGCATTACAGTGCAATTTCTGACTCAAAGCATCGGCTATGACATTCGCTTTACCGGGATGATAGTGAATCTGCAGATTGTAATCCTTAATTAACTCAAGCCATCTTCTCTGCCTCATATTCAATTCTGGTCGAGTGAAAATATATTTGAGACTTTTATGATCTGTATACATATTACAAACGTTGCCAAGCAAATAATGTCTCCAGATCTTTAGAGCATGTACAACTGCAGCTAATTCCAAATCATGTGTAGGATAATTTACTTCATGTTTCCGCAATTGACGAGATGCATAAGCAATTACTCTGCCTTCTTGCAGAAGAACACAACCTAAACCAACTTTTGATGCATCGCAAAAGACATCAAAGGGCTTCTCGATATCCGGTTGAGCTAAAACAGGAGCAGTGGTCAACAGCCTCCGCAAGGTACGAAAAGTGGTTTCACACTCCTCTGTCCATTCAAACTTTTGGTTCTTTTGCAACAAGCTTGTCATAGGTTTTGCAATCTTGGAGAAATCAGAAATGAATCGATGATAGTATCCTGCTAAACCCAAGAAACTTCGAATTTCACCAACCGAAGTAGGAGCCTTCCAATCCATTACTTCCTGCACCTTACTGGGGTCAACTGAGATTCCTTCTTCAGACAAGATGTGACCGAGGAAATGTACTTTCTCCATCCAAAACTCGCACTTACTAAACTTAGCATAGAGCTGATGCTCCCTAAGTCTAGTCAAAACAATCCTCAAGTGCTCTGCATGGTCTTCTGGGTTTTCTGAATAGACTAAAATATCATCGATAAACACTACCACAAACTTATCCAGCTCCGGCATGAACACCGAGTTCATCAAACTCATGAAGTAAGCTAGGGCATTTGTCAATCCAAAGGACATGACCAGGTACTCATACAATCCATATCTGGTCGAGAATGCGGTCTTTGGAATATCTTGTGGCCTAATTCTAATATGATGATATCCTGACCTCAAATCGATCTTGGAAAACACTTTGGCTCTTGACAACTGGTCAAACAGAATGTCTATCCGTGGTAACGGATATTTGTTCTTGACCGTCACGGCATTGAGCGGACGATAATCCACACACATGCGGAGTGACTTATCCTTCTTCTTAACAAACAAAGCTGGGAAACCCCATTCTAACACGCTAGGCTGAATAAACCCCTTTTCTAAGAGTTCCTTGATCTGAGTTTAGAGTTCTGCTAGTTCATTGGGCGGCATACGATACGGACTTCTCAAAATTGGTGCAGTCCCTGGTAACAACTCAATTACGAATTCCACAGCTCCCTTGGGCGGTAATCCTGGTAACTCATCCGGGAAGACATCTGGAAAATCTCGGACAACTGGAATTTTGGAAAGATCTTCTATAGCAAGAGTGCAGGATAGGTCAACAAAATTGGCACCTCGAGGAAGAGATATGCGAAGTTTGTTACCCGTCCGGCCATCGGATAAGGTAAGAGTCCGATTAGCAGTGTCTAACACCACACTCCACATAGTCATCCAACTCATACCTAAGACTACATCCATGCTTAGTCCAGGTAGAACTACTAAATTAGCTCCAAACTTGTGCCCTCCAATCTCGATGGTTGCGTTACACACCATTTGTCTAGACAACACGCTACTCCCAACGGAACTCACACGAAACCCATAATCCATTTCAGACATTTCTTGGTTATGCTTTTGTGCAAATGCTTTGCTCATAAAAGAATGCGACGACCTAGTATCAAACAATACAACTGTAGGATGATGATTAACGAGACACATACCAGCGGTCACGGGCTCTCCTGCACGAGCTTCCTCGGCAGACATGTTATGCAGGTGTGCGGGGTAGTTGGCCTGCTGCCTCTTCGGGTGCGGGCAATACCTTGCGAAATGCCCTTCTTGGTTGCAATTAAGCATGGCCCATGAACTAGAGGCTTGCTTCCAGTTGAGCTGCCTTGACCCCCTCGAACTTGAGTCGCTTCTATCTTGTACAATCGTTGATTACGCTGAGCTTGCTGCTGACCTTTCTTTTGGGGTGGCCTGAAACGAGCTCCAGGCGCTGGTGGTCGATACTGAAAATGCTGAGCTGGTGGTCCTCTAAGCTGGGAAGGTCCAGATTCCAATGTCCTCTTTTGGGCCTTGCCCGCTGCATGCTTGTTGTTGTGATTCTCTTGAATCAGGCAGTCACTAATGAAGTCATTGAAAATGGTGCGAGATGAAGTTCCCACCAACTTGCCCATCTTGGTATTCAGCCCTCTCTTGAAGCTGGCTATTTTTTTGGCAGCAGTGTCCACAAAATCTGGGGCATAACGAGATAAGGAATTGAACACATGGTGGTACTCTATAACTGATCGGGTTCCCTGCGTCAAGCTCATAAACTCTACCACCTTCATCTGGGTCAATCCTAGCAGAATATAATGTCCTCGAATAGCCTGTGAGAACATTCCCCAAGTGACTGGTACACGGGCAGGATAGGTGGTGCGGTGATGTCCCCACCAAATCCCGGCCGGTCCTTGCAGCTGATGTGCAGCATACTCTGCCTTAAGTTCCTCTGTAAGCCTGAGCAACCGAAACTTCTGCTCCATGGTATGCAGCCATTCTTCTGCTTCTAGGGGTTCAGTAGCTTCCTTGAAGATGGGTGGTTTCGTATCCAGGAAATCCTTGAAAGAGCTATACTGATTTGGCTCCGGGCGTTGATTGCCATGCGCCAAATTCTCCCGCGGTAGCGCTTCGATATTGCGCTGGCTCCCCAGAAACTGAGCGAAGAGTTTTTCGGGAGTGGCTGGTGAAGGAGGTGGTGGATTGCGGTTGTCTCTAGTGTCATCATTACCACCACTACCGCCAGCTCCACTGCGAGTTATCGTCATCTGCATATATCGATAGTAGTGATCATTAAATTATGTTGCAATTATTGTAGAGAACAATAAATCATGCCAAACTGAATCTTATTCGGAAAATGAATTCGCCAAACAATCACAGAAGTATAATAAATTTCAATCCACATCGCAGCATCACATAATAAGATCGCTCATCACAAACATGCAAAAGTCAACATAAAACATCCATAGATGCCCATACATATGGGACTTTTCAGAGGTCTTGCACCACGCACACATAGGTTCACAACACAACCTTACATCATCCCATGATAGCAACAAAATCTCAAGCGCGACGGACGTGACAAAAGATCACCGAGCGCTAAACACTATCTAGCCTACTCTCGATTGGCACCATCAACATCATCGTCGCTCGAGACATCTGAAGAACCACTAGAAGAAGCACAAGGATCTAGGTTCTCCTGAGGAAAGATGGAGTTCCTCTCGTTCTCTCGATGATGGATCTCCTCCTGCAGGCGATCATTGTAGTCCTGGAGGGGATGGAGCTCTAACTCCAGGTCTCCCACCTGAAGCCTGAGAAGCCTGTTCTGCTCGGTCGCACGTATGCCCTCAAGACACACACCTCGGAGTGACTCCTCAGTCTCAGCCATGATCGTGGACAAGAAGGTCGTCATCCCCTACTGGTCACTGAGCTGTTGTGCTACGTCCTGTTCCCTCTGAAGAGCCTGATCCCTCTCAACAGTCATATGAGCTAACTCTGTGGTGAGACGATCTATCTCTGTAGTATGCTCCTCTTGACTCTGGTGGTGTGTAGCTATCTCCTCACTGAGAATATAGTCCAGGTGGTCGTAGCTACGCGACAAACACCCATAGGTAGCCATGAGTGCAGCCATAACACTCCCAGCTGGTCCCGCACATTGCTCTCGCATCAAGGAACTAGCCCCCAGCACGGTGGCACCCGGCTGACGCCACACTGATTGGTAAGGGTCCGCCGTCGGAAAGATGCTAGTGGCTTGTGCAACCACCTCCAGGTGGTCCTCCATAATGTCCCGAAGAACAGTATAGGCAACCCTGTTAGCTCCATCCCACGAGGTCCTACCCTGTAGTGCGAACACCCGACGACACCATACATGATCCTGAGCATCACGGCTGGGCACATCCACCTCAACTGTATACATGTAGCGGTCCTCTGAGAACTGAACATGATGCCAGTCATACTGCGGTTCCTGGCCCTCCTGGTATCCAACCAAGTGCAGCAACCTCCACAAAATGGTAGGCATGCCGAACTCATCCAGAAAGTCCTCTGACCCCTCAGCGGTCCATGGCCCCAACATGTAATTGGGCCTCTTGCCTCCCATTGACTTACGAGCTGTGCGCTTGGTACGGGCCATCTGTAAGAAGTTTATCCACATAGATTTTAATTAGTTGAGAACAACTTTTATTAAAGAAACGGGATGGATAACATAAGGAAGGAAGTAAGATTAATGCAACATGGTATGATCATGATGCATGCACGTAACATACATCCTCACTGTCTATCAATCTAGCGGCTAGACGGTGGCATACAACGTTCACTCATAGCGTTAACTAGACGTACTATACGTTCGCAAGTTAGCGTACCTGCAGAAAATCATTTCAGCCCTACCCATAGTATGAATATTATGCATTGCTGGAATCAAATCTAATACTAACTTAGGTGCATACCTAGTATACACGTAAGTAGTATATGCACCCATCAAATTTAATGCTCCCACAATTAAATACCTTCACATATACTTGCGTGTAACAGGTATATATTCCAGTACCATACTAGCACTCCCCTAGATTGGCGGTTGTCCAATCATGCTCTCACAACTCACTTATTACCTTGGAGTAGAGGCAAATTGATCCATACATTACTATTCCGAAGAATAGCACCCATACAATTTCACCCTTGCCCTATGGACGACAGTAAACAACAAAAATTAAACATGATGCACGACCCCCAAGTTAGTACTTAAATAGCCACCTAAAATCCTATTGGGCATACAGACCTGATCATTGGCATACCTTAGTTTTTATTTTCATGATTTTTCAAATCCTAATACAACTATAAGTTGGCAATTACAATTCTTTTTCTAGAAAGTACTGGTTTTCAAATACACTTATGGACAATATCACTAAACCATGCTCCGATGCCAACTGTGACAGAACCGACCAATTTATACCAGATTAAGCACCGAAACCTCTGCTTTCGCAAAGATTATCATGTACTTAAGCTCGTACAAACCCGATAGTCCAGAAATCTTGAAGGATTTCAAATCATTTCAACATCAGCCAGGATCGTAATAGTTCAACGGACATGCCCATAAGTTACATCACAGTTGCACATAGTTCAAATACATCGGAGTACAAATCAATATTACAAATCATAGTTTGGAAATAGTAGCGGAAGCAACATAGTTTTAAAACATAAGTTCATTAGTTCACAATACGGTGCCATATGCCTGATGAGTCCAACAAAAGCATCAGGTGAGGATAAGAGGTGACCATGCCCATGGTCTAATCATCTCTCGTAACCGGGTACAGGCAGTTCTCGCAGTAGCCATAGAAGCACTGGCCATCTGTGAGAACATATATGATGAATGATTGACTTTGATGAGGAAGGTTTGAGGCTTTTACCCAGTTTAGTCCATATCTTGCTATGCGCTTATTGTTTATGACTAACCGGTGGCGTTGAGTTGTGTGGTGTTTCTGTGTTGGTGTGCGTGTGCGACATGTGTCTCTTGGCTGTGTTGATGTGCAGGTGTGGAGCTCGGATACAGTGGTCAATGGCGTGGTGAAGGTCAAGTAGAGACGTGCCGTGCCGATGGACCGGGAGCGGTGAAGGATGGGCGTGCCGTGCGGCGGACGTGCCATGCCGAGGTACCCAGAGCGGTGAAGGGCGGACGTGAGGCTTGGACTGACGGACTAGAGGCCAGAGGACCAGCTGTGGTAGCTGGCACGTGGCATCGGCGAGCAAGAGCACATGGGGATGTGCGGTGCATCGGCCGAGTCGGGACGACGGCGTCGCGTCACTTGGCGGGAGGTCGGACACAGGCTTGCGTGCGGCGCAAGTGCTGTCGGCCGAGTCAAGGTGGATGGCAAAGGCGTTGTGCCCGGCGTGGAGGCTGGACATGCATCGGCATCGGTGCCGGTGGTCGGGGTGTGCGAACCACATCCCGTCTACGGTGCGGGTTCGGTAGCTGAGCCTCAAAAAGCTACCATCGACGGTTTCCAGGTTTGGGCCTCAAAACCTGGGCGCGCGGGTTTCCGAGTTTGGGCCTCAAAACTCGGGATGGACGGTTTCCAAGTTTGGGCCTCAAAACCTGGGTTGGCGGGTTTCCGAGTTTGGGCCTCAAAACTCGGGGTGGACGGTTTCCCAGTTTGGGCCTCAAAACCAGGGGTTGGTCCGAAAGGACGGTCGACGCGTGGCGGCTTGGAGAGGCTGGCGCGGCGGCGAAGCTATCCACGAGTAGGCGCGGTGGTCGACATGACGGCACGTGGCGGCATCCGGGAGGTCGCGTCGAGGCGAAGCTACCGGATGTGCGGGCGTGGCCGTCGGATGAAGATCGTCAGGACTGGACGGTTTTACCCCTGGGGGGTATTTGGGTTGAGTGCTTAATGTAAGGGCGTTTTGGTCTTCGGACGTGCGCCTATATATATGAAGGGGGCTGCTAGGGCAGCCGCATCCTTGGGGACGGTGTCACTCTCATTTTGCGTTGTTTGTGAGAGGAGGCTAGGGTTAGGGAGAGTTGGCTCTTATTCTTGAGCTTTTCGCCATCCAAGCTTTGATCTGCTGGAGTGGCTTGTAGCCCGACACCGAGTGCTTAATGAATCATCCATTCCTCTGAATCCAAGGATCAAATTCGTGGTTGAATTCGCGTTTTGAATTTGTTCTTCGCGTTCTTCTTTTCTCCACGATTTTCTCCTCCCCCGATCTCCCTCTACGCTGCGTCTTTTGCGATTCCGTTTGAATCAACTTGTTCTTTGATGTGAGGAGAACATTTCGACCGGAGGAATTCATCTCTACCCTCACGAACAAGTAGATCGAGCCGAAATCGTTTTCGTTCTTCGTTCTTCCCCTTTTATGGTGTTCTTCGGATTTCTCATGATTTAGTTGGATTGAAGCGATGATATACTAGGATTAGCTTCCCAACACGTAGAAGAACACTTGGGAGAAGTTTGGTTGCAGCCCCGTTCGATTTGGTGAAGATCCAATCGATTTTGGTTTTGTCCCGTGAGGATTTTGGGCGTTCTGGGAGGTCGCGGACAGTCCGCCCTATTGGCCGCGGACAGTCCGCGCATCGCGGTTCCAGCCGGACCAGTGGCTGGTTGCCTCGGTGCCTTTCCCTCGGGTGACCGGCGGACTGTCCGCCAAGTTAGGCACGGACAGTCCGGCCATCGGGCTCCAGCTGGTTCAGTAGCTGCGCGGCTCGGTCGGTTTGGTCAGCAGTGACGGGCGGACAGTCTGCCAGTATAGATCGCGGACAGTCCGCGAGTCGGGCAGGGAGCGTCCAGCAGGTTTGCTATTTTGCGGTGTTGGCCGGCGGACAGTCCGCCAGGTCTTCGTGGACAGTCCGCCCCTGGCGCGGACAGTCCGGGATCAGCAGGCCGGACAGTCCGGGAATCGCCTGTAGGGTGAGTTTTAGTCCGTTTGCTCTCCCGGCTTTTCCGCTTTGTTTCTGGCCTTCTCGTTTGCTCCGATAGTTCACCTAGGAACCTCTCTACATATCTTTGCTACGCGTTAGCATCGGTATTTGGAGGAATCCCGACGTAGCTCTCTATCTACGTTTGGGAGTGGTCTTTTAGGCACGAACTTGACTCAGAGTTTTGGGAGTTTCGTTTTGCTCCCTTGTGCGGTGCCTCGCTGTGATCCTAGGGATCATCCACCCTCTTTCTAGGGTCGTGGGCATCGCGTTTGAGTCCGAAGCTTTTGGGGTTGATTTTGTTGGGACAGAGGCCGTAATTTTGAGAAGAAATTTTTAGGCTCCCATTCACCCCCCCTCTGGTCGCCTTGCTTTAGCATTTTCGGTCCTTCGATCTGCAACAACAAGGGAATACATCCCTGAGTACAAGAAGGTACTCAGCTAGACTTACCCATCATAAACCAGAAATAAGGTGACAACAAGGAGTATGCAAGCTGTATCTGGAGTTGGCTAGACTTACTCTTTTGCATAAAAGAATTTTCATTGTTATTAATCATCATTAGGGTATGGGCAGTCAATTTTTATGTAATCAACCTAATTAACTAGATTTGCACCTGATCTAGAGCAAGCACTTGACTACTTATTCAAGCAAGAGTGACTATTTCATCAATAGCCTTTCAGATTCAACATTATAACCATCTTTAGTTCCATACGTTCTACGAGTAGTGATCTAGAGTCAATTACTCACTGTCCAGGAGAGATGGCGATTATAATCGATTCCTATCCAGCTGGGGATAAAATGTCGCACACTCGCCCGATCACACCTACGCTCGGTAGCCGTCGGCTGCCACTCAGGAAATTCGAGAACATGATTCACAGGACGGCCATGGGCCCTTCTACACCGGGTGTTATCTCAGTGCCAGGTCGCTCAAGCTATAGCTGCCCATAGTCATGCCAGGTCGATCAGGCCCCGCCTGCCCTCGGACCATGCCTGGTTGCTCAGAATAGTTGCCCACGGTACATCTGAGGCCCTGGGTGTTAGGCGTCAACATCTCCATCACCGGCTCGAATAACCTTACTCGGCTTCACGGGAGGTACCCACACCTACTCCGTTAAGTGATTGACATGTTCAATTTGACTGAAGGGACACTTCCCGAACGGGTCCTATGCGACACAGACGGAGACTACTAGCACACAGAACCCATGTCCTGCTGCTCCTACATCCCGCCCGGTCTCAGATTAATTATCACACGGTTATCTTCATGATAGCACATGCCAGTCAAGAGCAGTATCCACCTATATGCGGAAGACAGGATATCACCCGACTTTTACCGGTTTAAGCAGGGCTAAGCATATAATCGAGCCTAGACCTAGCAGGGATAACAAGATGTTATTCGCAGTGGACAAGGTATAGTTGCAATTCATCAATGGTAGCAATCAATTCCTATAGACCTAATGCACAATCAATATCAGGTTAATTTGTAAACCGTTGCAAACCGTAGGAGTTAAATGCTCCGGGGCTTGCCTTTCTCGAAGTCAGACGGACGGTGGTCGCGGCACTCGGGTAGTTCCTCGGCGTTGGCTCCTCCGGTCTCCTCGGGCACTGTCTCCTCCTGGCTCAGCTCTTCCTGCTGCGGTGGCTTCTGAGTCTCTTCTGTCGATCCTGTATGATGCATAATATGCATAAGTAGGATGAATGCACATAGAATGCATATGGGATGCGACAGGAGATAAGCACATGTCGTCTACTGCATTCTCTTCAACAAGATAGTCAATATCATCTAGTTGACTCCTAACAACCTTGCTTCTAGATAATTCATTTTTAACCTTCCTAAATCAATTAAGATGGCACCTTAATCACCATACTATCACCCACTTAATTGCTTGCCACATAATCTTACTTAAGCATGCTTATAACAACAACCTGTTACAAAGAGTCTTAGAAAAATCTACAAAAAATACTCTAGGCCAACAACATGTAAACCAATCCACTGTTAAATTTTCAAGTTGTTTGAACTTAAACACTGCCCTCTATGAAAAAGACAAATAATAAGATGAAAAGGTACTTTGAACTATACATCCTAGCACAGAGTGTCGAGCATCCAATTTCACATTTTTCCTCTGAACTTCTTAGCACAAGAGCAATCTACAAAAATTATCAGGTTCATATTCCTCATATTTTAATTAATAAAAATTAAACAAGAAAACAACATTTAACCACTTTAATTGCTACTGCCCATAATTTCCACAGAGCATCTTCATTTTACATTTTTCCTAGAAAGTACTTATCTACAAATGCCTAACAAAATTAGAATCACATTTTTCTGAGCTACAAAGAATTAGTTATGCATTTTCTAAGTTAACAACAAATTCCTAAATTAATTTAAACCACACATAAAAGTATCACAAAACATGCATTTCACATTTTTCACAGGTAGCTTTATTCATTCTTAACACAACAAAATTTGTTCCGCAACATTTGGACTTAAAATGAGCCTTGCATGAATTTTTAAAGCCTTTAAACTATTCCTGCAAAACTGATTTAAAAGAAAACCGACCTAAACCGCTATGGACACCCCACATCAAGCACCGGCAGACACAGGACAAAACGCTAAACACACCCGGCTACCCCGAGCGCTAGCGTACCCAGATTTTTCCCTTCTCCCTTCCACTCACTGCCAGCGGGCCCCGCGAGTCAGGCAACCCCACGTCACCCGGTCAATGGGCCCACGCGTCGGAGGCAGAGCACACCCGCCAGAGTTGACCGGCGCTAGCTCGCCGTCGGTGAGGTTTCCGGCGCAACCATCTACCCAGCTAGCTTTGTTTTCGCGAGGCGAACATGGTCGGCTAGGTTTCTCGGCCAAGGGTTCACCAGAGCAAGCTCGACGGCGGTCATGGCGGAGCGGCGGCGCGGCAACTCGACGGCGTGGCTTCGCCTGGCTATTCCGAGGCTCAGCGACGCGAGCACAAGCTCAAGCAAACCCTAACCTACCTACCAAGGCAACTATCGAGCCTTGCCGACCTCGGCATTGCCCGGCGCCTCGCACGGCGGCGGTCCGCGGCGGACATAGTCGTGGCACGGCTCGGTTCCGGTCGAAACACGGCGAGAGAAAGGTCTCCATCTAACCCTAAGCAACTACGGAGGTAGGGGAGGTGAGAACGGGGTTCTGTTGGAGGTGGTTTGGCCCGAGACGGCCGGACCATGTGAAGGTCATGGCGGCGGCCATGGCGAGAACCCGAGACTGGCACTCGGCGTTCCGTCGGCTAGAGAGGAGAAGAGGGGAAACCAACCCGAGCTGTTGAGAGAGTGTTGACACCTCGGGTGGCATGTAGAAGAAACCACAAGCGCACAGCTGTCAGTTGTAGCTTTTCACCTCAGAGTATTCCGGGGTATCGAATCCACGAGGAACGCGAAGTGATTTTGAGAAAACTAGGGGGATAAGGATATCTAGGATAGATGAAGGGAACGGGCGCTATCTACTGGGGTAGATCCTAGTTCTATTAGACATCTAGTGATTTAAGTTCTTTACTAGTGTACTGTGGGCGTACTAGCCTTTACCACTGACTTAGGTTGAACGCTAGCACAACGAGCCCTACTGTTAAACTAGACCAACTACGTGGTGGAATTCAAGGCGCACAGGGCTGTCTCCACCTGCTTGCTACCACAGCTATCCGGGGGCCTAGCCGTATTCACTGGCAATATATAGCCTAAGTACCACACTTAATCTATATATTACTACAACTAGCCCTATACTAGAACTAGAGCACTTGAAACTAATATCATGCAATGAAACAAACACACAAGTACTGAAAATAAATACTTGAAGATAAAATAAATACTAAGTTACCAAAGTTGAAGCGCAGAGCAGAGAGAAGCAGAGGTCTCCGACAACTCCGGAACTCTCCAGGCTTCTACTCTTCTCCTCTCTAGCTCCTCTTCTAGTGAGGCACTCACACTCTCTCTAATCTCTCTAGCATAGCAAGTGTGCTAATCTAACCAAATGGTGATGAATGATGTGAGGCTCTCCGAATGAGAGCTCTAGGGGCCTATTTATAGTGCTAGGAAGCTAGGGGGTACTTATAGAGTGAAGGGGAGGTCTGTTAGGGTTTAGGGGGTGGCGCCCGCCACTAAACCCTGGCTCCCGCCACCTCTCTGCCATCCATCGCAACCGCCATTCATCCAACGGTCTTCACTTGCTCTCCTAAGTCGGTTTAAGGGTCAGTTAGGTTTTAGACACGTGTCCAAAGCCCACTATCCAGGTGATACTCTTCTTGGCCCTTGGATCAAACTGTCTTAGTGTGCAATGGCCAGGATTTGAGCTTGAGGTGACTCCCACGGATCGATGACGTGGCTTGGGCCACTTTTGGCAAGATGGAGCTGGCGGCCGCCAGTAATAGGTGGCGGCCGCCACCCTACTCAGGCCCAAATGAGCCAGAGTGGCTTGGCCTTGCTCCTGGTACACTTGTTTGGCCCAAATTCCATCATTTCCTGCATTAAGATAACAAACTATGCACATGTGGAAATAGGTTAGTTATAAACCAAATCTTCTACTTTTTATGTTGTTTTACCTTGGTTTTGGGTGAAATGTTGATGGTGAAATGATGCTTTAAGCACCATCAACAAGCTCCCCCACACTAACCTCTTGCTCGTCCCGAGCAAGCATGGACTTTAAGAATTGCAACAATTTTATTGAACTAAGCATTCACACAAGATGTTCAACTACCTATACTCATGTTAGTAACCTTTCCAAGTGGCTAATAAAACATACCTATGGCAGTTGAAAGATAGAATAGCTTGCAAATAAGAGAAACACACTTTCCTCTTTTACATACCTTGGGGTTTCAGGATATTTTCAAAAAGAAAATCATGGTTCATTGAATCTCTCTTTAAATCTCAAGGCACTCATGGTGTATATCCTCACTTTATGGCAAAAGAAAATGCCAGAGTCTATCCTATGGTTTATGTGGAGTTCATAGGGAAAGGAAGGAATGTAAGGCACTTCTATCTCTCTTTTATTGCTAAGTCAAGTTTAGGATCATGGGAGAGTATAGTCATGCACTAGCCAAGGTATAAGGTGGACTAACTCAACTCCTTTGTTCTTTTTTTTGAAACTCTTCTCTTACCAAGGATCATGGTGTTAACACTGGATTTTGGTCAATATTGAGAAGATGACAGGTGGACCCAACGAGCAGTGAGAAGAGCATTTGGTAGACGGCCAAACGATCGATTACTCCATTCAGGAAATAGATATGGCAAGAGAAGCCGATCACGAGGATAATCGACCACGACCATGACAGATTAAACGAGTATTCAAGAAGCCAGAGGGGTCTGATCTCATTGGCCAGGAGTTGGATTTGGTGGCATTGTGATGTGGCAAGCATGCAAAGAAGGCAATATATATAAAGCATGCACATCTCGACGTCCACTTCTATATTTAGCATGAATGGCTTCACGAAGAAAGAATATATATAAAGCATGCACATCTCGATGTCCAGTTCTATATTTAGCATAAATGGCTTCACGATGAAGGAAAGGCTAGAAGACGGCGTGCATGTCCAGTGTGCGGAGATGGGCGTATGAAGCATTCGGCAAGTATCCATGCGGTCGGCTAGTTTCCAAGGATTCGGCAACTCCTCATGCGATCGGCTATTCTGAGAAAAGGGAGTTTCCATTGAAACGACGGAAGCGAGAGCCGATCGGGCAACAAAATTGCGACAATTAAGGCAATGAAGATTCCGAAAGGAGTTGAAGGCCAAGAATATTGTATTTTCCTTTAATATTTCATAGTCGTGTCCTCTTAGGACTTGTATTGCGTCCAGGGTATAAATATAAACCCTTGGCTATTGTAAAAAGGGTTCACAACCACATCAATACAAACCGGCCCCGTGCCACCTATTCGAGTCCTTAGTCGTGTCGTCGAGTTTCTTCGAGAGGAATCATCGATCCGTCGACCTCCGTAAGTACTGGCAACCTTGTTATCATGTCTAGTATCATGTAGTGGATTTAGATATGATGCAAGTAGTCTCATACGTTAATCTTAGTATCGTGCGGCGGATTTAAGCTTATGACGGGAAGTTTTTACCTATGACTTGTATCGTGCGGCGGATTGAGTCATGAGTAAGAATAGTTATCGGCTCTGTTAGATTCGACAGATCTAATAGATTCATTAAGTTATCATGTGTCGTATGTTTTATTTATTTAATTCGTACAACACTTTTTGCCCAATCTAGATTGATCTTCGTTCGGCCTTGTTGCACGAGTTTGCTTGCGCTCTGTTAATTATAAGATCATGATGGCCGAACCGACTTTCAATCTAGATTGTTACATGTTGCGGGTTCACGCATGCCGATCATGTTTAGGCTTTGATAGAGCTGGGTGCTGTGCGGCAGCTGCAGGTTTTGGATTGGTTTAATCATGCTTTGCTTGTATGTTTCTTCTTCATGGACCCCGGTTCGGCTAGTTTGCCGATTCTGGTTAAGCTTACATAAGTAATGAGTATGTACAGATCTGTTCAGATGTATGTGTGCTTTTAGCTTCTTATAATTAGATCGTATCATGCGGTGGATTAATCTAATTATAAGGAGTGGTGTAGATTTATAGCAAGTGGTATCATGCGGTGGATTAGCTTTGCTTGAGTTTATGCCTGACGGGTTTATGAAGGCTGGACGTGCGGCAGACTAGCTCGATTGGCCTATGCACATGTTATCTGAATAGATTTGTATTTACAAGTTACCTCTTTTATTCTTTTGTCACGTATGTATTCGGCATTCGACATGTTTACATGCTTTCTCTTTATACTTGCCGAATGTCATCTTAAACTTGTTTCAACAAACAGCTTCTATAGCTATGTGCCATCATGATTGGCTTCCAAAGCCGTACATATGGAACTGTCTGGTTTTTACCCAGCATGTTCCAAGGTATTCTCACATTTTATCCCTTGTTGGTTTTCAGGTCAAACTGACTGGCACGTCTCTGGGTTCGATACACTCCGGGCTCTCGATTGAAGCTAGCCTCGTTCGGCTTGCTGTGTGCCTTTGACACGAGGCGCCACGTTTTGCGTCAACACACTTTTTGGTACGCCTGGTGGGACAACAATTCCTGTTTGATTGTCAAAGCCGATTCAATGTGTACGCACGGGATAGCTGCTGATCAACTGAGTATACATGGCATCTACGAAGACGCAGATAGCATGCATGGGTGGATTTGCTCCGTGCAGGGACATAGAAACCAATTAAAGAAGCTAATGAGCTTCTCCTAAAGATAGAATTGGCCGATATGGTTCCTTCTAAAAATAGAATGGCTTCAAATACATCATGGCATGAATGTATCGGTCTCCAAATATATCATGGCACGGTATGCACATGAAGAGATAAATAAAAGGAAGATTTCCATGGAGATGTTCAAAGAGATGTGGTCCAAATTTAGATTTACTTGCATGCTGCTATAAATAGCGATTGATTATCAAGGGGTCATAAGTCAGCCGAGGGAAGTTGGCCGATAGCTAATTATCTGCATGTCATCTTTGGAATCGGCTATTCAGGAAAGGAATCGGTGGATACAACAACACAAGAAAAATATACTAATTGACCGATATGCATACAAGAATTGGCTGGAGTTATCATTGTCACCGAAGAATCAGCTGTCAAGGTCAGGCCAACACACCAAAAGCCAATCAGCCAAGCAGACACGAGGACGATTAACCAAGAAGCATCACACATATATGGGATGATACAATCGGCTAATTTTTGGAGGCATTGGCTGAAAGGGTAGGCTGATAGCAATAGTTCTGATCGCCGCACCCGAAGATTGCATACATTCAATATCGATGCCCAATTTATGTTTACGTCAGTTAAATATCTGGAGGGCATATTTAAAGACTAATGTTAGTATGGGAAGCGGCACTACAGAAGCATACAGGAATTCTAGATGCAGCAGCCGATAAGCACACTGATGAAAATATCATTATACACATATTCCAAGAAGAACACTTATCGGCTTGGAGCAGAAGAGTGTACACGCAGATATGAAGAACTGATGAGAAAAAAAACATAAGGTGAACATGCTCAAATTCCTGCACTCGAGGGGCCTGAACCTCATCATGCACGCATCCACGCACCGCCGAGCTCGTATTCGTCCTCTACGGCACACTCAGCTTCATCAAAAATAACGTCCTTCGAAGCTACCGTGAGTTACCTGATAGCATGCTCACCTAAAGCATTCCAGTTCCTCAACAAGGAGAAAGTCAAAGGCATACTAAGCAAAAGCCGATAAGACAGAACCTTCGGCTCCTATTAATATAACTTTGCCTTTCCCTGAGTAACGCAAAGCTCAATCTGGTGATAGGGTTACGAAAGGCTACATCAGAGGCACAAAGGACGTTAGCAACCGGACGGCTGATAGAAGACCATCGGCTAAAACGTTTTCAGCACACTTCATATTGAAAGAGATACTTTTGCTGATGGCCTTGAAAAAGGTGGTGCCAACAAGACACATGCAATGGTGACAAGTTCACTTATAGTCAGAATAGCTACAAGATCTGAAGCAGCCAGTCATTTGCAGAAGAAGGATTGACGTTTATGATTGGCTTCAAATATTTTCAACCCGTATTCGGCGAAGACGTCTCAGATGAGAGAAAGGAGGACACCGGTGAATCATCGATTACGCCATTGTGACTACGTGTCGGGGGGGCTGTGTCACACCCGGTTTTAAAAACAAAACCAGGTATACACCATATGTGAGCCCAGAAAGTCAAATCTCACATATAGCCACAAATAAAGGGTAATATCGAAAGACAATGCACATATATAACGTATATAAAACGAAAGGACATAACCTTAAAGAGCAGACAACGGAAAGACACTCCGATCTTCAGATGGAGGCACCAACTTCACAGGGACAACTGACTGGTTGATCACAAGCCTAACTTCTCCAACTCTTGCAGTCTGGTACCCATCCGGGATTTTTCCAAAGTATTGAAAAGTAAAGCAAGCATAAGTACATCTCGTACTTAACAAATATAACATGAGGTTCGTGAGGCTCAAAAAGGCTGACACTAGTTTAACAGCATTAGCTTTTAGTTGGCATAATTTTAGCATTAAGTAGCATCAAAGTATAACCAACCCAATTTAAACATATGATCAAGTAAACATGTATCCATTGAACAAATATAATATCATCATCATCATTATTATTAAAGAAACATCTATACCATAAGAATTCTAGGCCGCTCGTAACCGTGAGCACGGCTGATATATCAGTTTTACACTCTGCAGAGGTTGTACACTTTACCCGATGAGTCGTGATACCCATATGCCAGGCCTTTTTACACTTCCAAGGTGTGCGGCAGGGTTCACTGCATAGCCTTTCAAAGGTTCGTCTAACAAGTTAGGGCCGCTAGGTCTTAAGGCAAGGGGAAGAAGGGTCTCTCAACCTTGCGGCAACGCAGGCAAGGAGAAAGAAGCCGCCCTAAATCCAGCTCGGCAAGACCCAACACGCCTATACTGGTGTCCTCTAACAAGCAAGAAAAGGTCCCCATACTGAGCCAAGGTCAGAGCCATATAACTCCCATGGTTGCACTGTTGTCCCGGGTGATCCTTTATAGTAGTTCCTAAACCATGTTGCTATAAAAGCCAAATTTTACATGTCACATATAACATTAAAACAAATTTACATGATCATAGTTTAAGTTGAGCACTAGCATCAAGCTATCCAATGCATACCCATGGTTATCAAGGCATAAGATCAAACATCTACGATAAGTCTATATAGGCATCAAGGTAGACTCATGCAATATGAAAGTTATGGTGAATTAAGGTTATTAGGACATCAAGGAGGATCCCATGCTATACTTGCCTTAAACATAAGATCCTTCTTCGGTTGACTCGTAGACTTCCAAAGGTTGACTCTTGATCCCGATCTCTTGATCATGAACTCTTCCTCTTGATCACCAACGTAAACTCACAGACTGGACATACGATCATAGGACACCACACAAGCATCCAAAGGCAGTCATGCAAAGCAAACATAGCCTATGATTAGAACAGTACATCAATCATAAGAAAACAAGACAAAGAGTTTTGAAAACATATCTATGTGTCACTACGGTCACACAGACGCGATGATCACGCTAATCGGAGCTATAACGGAAAAGATATGATTTAAACATGATTAAAAACACTAATTATTAGATTAGATTTAACTCAAATTTTAATTACAGAAAACAGTATTGAAAGTTATATATTTAGAAAGAACTTTTTGAAACGAACCTAACGCAAGTTGAACGGATCAAATCGGAGTTAAAACAAAGAAGTTATAGGGGTTTAAAATCAATGGCAAAACTGTAAATAAAACAAACTTGAATTTGCAGATTTAAATAAATAAAAACAAAAATCGGCTGGACTGCGCCTCGATTGGGAGAAAACGCAGGGGCTTGGTTGTAAGTCTGTACAGACTCAGCGAACAGGTCAAGGTGGAGCGCGGGTTGATGCTTAGAAACTTGAGGGGCTCTTTAGAAAATGTGGCAGGCGAAGGGGTATCGGTCAACGTATACCGTTGGATCTGAGATGGATGCGTGAGATTAGGCTTGGGAGGTCAGGGCGGCGCTTTCGGCCGGAGTTGGGGGAGGGGTCGGCGACCACGGTGGTGCCATGGCCGGAATCGGCCGGCGTGGCTCGGTTTCGAGCTAGAGAGCGGTAGAGAGCTCGGGGACGGGTTCAATCGAACCAGGAGCTCGTGACGAACTCACCTGGTGCAACGAAGACAGAGAGGATGGCGAGGAGCTGGTGGATTTCTTGATGGAGCGGCGGCGACTTCTCTGCAGTCGGTGGCGAACACGGGTTAGGCAAACAGAGGGAAAGAGAGCGAGAAGAAAGGTTGGGAAGCTTCACAAGATCGATCCGAGGCTCGTGATGGGTCTTACAAAGGCAGTGAAGCGGCGAGAGGCGAGGACAACGGCGGCGGGTCGAGCTTCATCTCGGCGAGATCCAAAGCTCGATGGCAGTGCGATTTAGGGCACGGGAGTTCGCGTTTGTTGAACAAAGGGAGGCGGAAAGAGCTCGGGGGGCTTTATAGGGAGCTTGGAGCCCGGCACGACAGGGAGGATACGTGGCCGAGGCGAACTCGGGGCTCGGACGGAGTCCGGAGCGAACATGACGCGGGGAAGACGACGCTGACAACGTGGGTCCACCAGTCAGCGAGAGGAGGGGGAGGATGCAGCGGGGCGATGAGTGGCTGACGCGCGGGGACGCGGCGTCAGCGAGAGCAGGGAGAGGCGAGCGCGCTTGCTATGCCGAGTTGGGCCGGTCTGGCTTCAATGGGCCAAGGCGAGGAAGGAGAGGGAGTGGAGAGGAGATAGGGGGCCGGACTGGGCTGGCCGGTTTGGGCCGCTCGGCTGAAGGACAGAAAGGGCGGGGAGGAAGCAGGCCTCCGGGCCAAAAATGGTTTGAGGGAGGAGGAGGGTAAAGAAAAGCTTTTCTTTTTATTTGAACCATTTTCAAAGGCACTTTTCAAAACCCAGTTTCAAATCCAGTTTGAAATCCTTTTTAATTTTGATTTGAATCTTTGAGGGAAATAGAAAGTTTTGAAACTTTAAATTTTCCAAACTTTTTGAAAACAAAAGGTCTTTATTTTCAAAACCCTTTTCTAAGAAATTCATTTTCAAATTGTTTCCAAACCATTTTGAACTCAAATAGAATTTTAGCCAAAACCACACATCATAAAAACTCAAATGCTCCAACATGAATGCACAAACATGTTTCTAAACCCTAGGATAAATTTTAATTTAGAGAAAAATTTTATTTCCCTATATTTTATGAGCACATAAATTCATAAATAAAACATTCTAACTCTAATTCAAGAAATGGAAATTTCAGGGTGTGACAAATCTACCCCCCTTAAAAGAATCTCGTCCTCGAGATTCGGAAGAAGAAGAACAAAGAGATAGGGATACACTGGCATTGAACCTTCATCTTCACTTTCTCGAGTAACTTCATCGTACTTATCATGATCGGTGTAGCAGTGAGGCCTTCTGAGTCTTTGTGGAATTGATTTGTAGATGGTCAAAACCAACTTGCCCTGGGTATGTTGAAGATCGACTCTCATCTTGAAACAAAGATCAAACTTTATGCATACTTGAGCTTCTTGGAAACAATCCAACATGTTACCAAACTCACGCAAGAAGACAACTGCTCTTGATAGTGACTTTCCAACCATAGAGATAACCAACACCACGTATAAAAACACTAGGATGTGAGAAACCTTCTTCTTGTAACTCCTTTATCTTGGCTACCCCCCTTAAAAAGGGTTGAACTAGGGGTACCAAGGGTAGCTTACATATTATTCCCAGCATGTTGACAACCATAACCAACTTCTGATATCCAGAGAAACTCATATGTAAAGGTAACAACAAGAATTCTGAAATTTCTCGCGAGTAGCAAAACAGCAGTGCAGTAAAACAGCCATAACTCGAGCTCTGTTTATCCAATGAAGTTGCAGTTTACCTTTCTAGAAAGCTTATGAAATCCTCTACAACTGTCATGTAGAACACTTTTCCAGATTCTGTAGCTAAGGTCGTCGAAAACAGCAGACAACAGAAACTATTCGAGATTCCAGACAGCACAGATGCGTCAACTTGTGAATTTCATAACTCCAAAACTATAACAGCTATCAGGGTGGTTCTTGCGCTCAGAGAAAGATCATGAAGTCTACTTGTCTCCAGAATTGTTCCATAATTTTTGAACATCCATAGACAGAGATATAAGCTGATAAAGACAGACTACTCCGAAAGGATAGGATAGAGGGAACAGAAGAAACAGAAACCCAACCTTCTATGCATGAACTTTAAGCCTATAAACTAAACTTAAATGAGATTGTGAGGAACCCACAAAATCATTTGCACTCATTACAAAGATGCAAAACAAACATTATCATAAGGACAAACAACAAACATTACGAATTCACAGGCCACACATGGGTCAAAGACTTGATTTAACTTCGTTAATAACGTTTCATTACATAAGGGCTTAGGAACTAGAACACGATACATCTGCAAGAACATCGGAGAGCTTTTCTTGTACACTCTTCATTTGTCAACTGCTATCAGGGACTTCCTTTGCATCAGGCACTAACATCACTTGTTGGTGGCTACTCTGTAGTGACTGGACTCTGGTTACTTCCATGAGTCAACTGTTGATCTTTTTTTTTGGGGGGGCAAGATCTGACATATTGTCCTTCCTGTTGGCAATGATAATATCTTCCTTTAGCTGGATCTGCTATGGTAGGAGTGTTGTTTGATGTGCTGCCATCTTGCTGACTCAGAGGATTGACTTTTACCAGTTTATTCTGCTTCTTAACTCGCTTCCGTGGTTGGAATTCTTTGTAGGTGATTGTCCATCCATCTATGCAAACCTCATGTGGAAAGTTCTTAATTGGAGGAGCTTCTAAATGCTGCTGATCTAGGCTGGTCTGAATAAGAGTTGAAACTGTATGTGGTACTGGAGTAGAACTCAATTGTTGGTGACGTATCAACGGTGGCTCGAATGAATTTGCTTTCCTTTTCTTATCTTCCTTGACTTCACCACTTGGGTTCACTTTGACCTCATCCTTGGTTGACTTCTCTTGAAGACAAGAATTCCCATAATGCTTGCAACAAAAACATCGATCCTGAACCTCTTGCATCTTACTACTGCTATCTCCCAACAGACTTGCTTCACATTCATTGGGTGATAATGGCATACCTCGATATTCAATCCTTTCGCCTGATGGTGTTCTTAAAAACACTGAACGTCGGGAATAATTGACCTCACTTTTACGACTCCTTAACCATCCATGTCCAAGGATAACATCGATTCCGGAGAGTTCCAAAACATTCAGCTTCACTATGTATTCACTCTCCTTTATCTGGACTCTAACATCTCGGCATTCATGGTTTGTCTCAATTTCTCCAGTTGGTGTACGAACTACTATGAGCTTCTTTGTTGGCCATTCCCTTATTTTCAGGCGAGCTACAAACTTGGCAGAGATGAACGAGTGCGAGGCACTAGGGTCAAAAAGAACCATGGCAGTTACTGAATTGACTGGGATCATACCATACACAACTTTCTTTGCTCCATGAATAGTGGTCATATCCACATGCTTCAATTTTCCGTGAATGTAATCTTGCTCCACTTTATCACCTTGTAACAGTTCTTTATGGCTTCCTTCCATGTTGGTTGGTCCTTGTGTTGAGTCTTGTTGTTGAGTCGTTCTTCCTAGGTCTTGACTTTGCATAACGATCAACTTCTCTTTGTCAACTGCGGTTAGAGACGACATAGCTTGGTCAACGATCCATCTACTTAGATAGAGGGAAGTTTTCAAAAGCAATTCAAGGCAAGGAGTGAAGGTGAGAGCAACATTTAGAATTTAAGCAACAAGGAGGAGATAAATGACAAGGGTAGAAGATACAATAGGGAGAAAATATCAAGGTTGATAGAACAAGAGTTCTATAGCAATTTTCAAAAGCTTAAAACGACCAGTTTCTAACTAGGCTTGCGTCCTACAGTCAGCATTGCTCTGATACCACTTTGTCACACCCGGTTTTAAAAACAAAACCAGGTATACACCATATGTGAGCCCAGGAAGTCAAATCTCACATATAGCCACAAATAAAGGGTAATATCGAAAGACAATGCACATATATAACGTATATAAAACGAAAGGACATAACCTTAAAGAGCAGACAGCGGAAAGACACTCCGATCTTCAGATGGAGACACCAACTTCACAGGGACAACTGACTGGTTGATCACAAGCCTAACTTCTCCAACTCTTGCCGTCTGGTACCCATCCGGGATTTTTCCAAAGTATTGAAAAGTAAAGCAAGCATAAGTACATCTCGTACTTAACAAATATAACACGGGGTTCATGAGGCTCAAAAAGGCTGACACTAGTTTAACAGCATTAGCTTTTAGTTGGCATAATTTTAGCATTAAGTAGCATCAAAGTATAACCAACCCAATTTAAACATATGATCAAGTAAACATGTATCCATTGAACAAATATAATATCATCATCATTATTATTATTAAAGAAAGATCTATACCATAAGAATTCCAGGCCGCTCGTAACCGTGAGCACGACTGATATATCAGTTTTACACTCTGCAGAGGTTGTACACTTTACCCGATGAGTCGTGATACCCATATGCCAGGCCTTTTCACACTTCCAAGGTGTGCGGCAGGGTTCACTGCGTAGCCTTTCAAAGGTTCGTCTAACAAGTTAGGGCCGCTAGGTCTTAAGGCAAGGGGAAGAAGGGTCTCTCAACCTTGCGGCAACGCAGGCAAGGAGAAAGAAGCCGCCCTAAATCCAGCTCGGCAAGACCCAACGCGCCTATACTGGTGTCCTCTAACAAGCTAGAAAAGGTCCTCATACTGAGCCAAGGTCAGAGCCATATAACTCCCATGGTTGCACTGTTGTCCCGGGTGATCCCTTATAGTAGTTCCTAAACCATGTTGCTATAAAAGCCAAATTTTACATGTCACATATAACATTAAAACAAATTTACATGATCATAGTTTAAGTTGAGCACTAGCATCAAGCTATCCAATGCATACCCATGGTTATCAAGGCATAAGATCAAACATCTACGATAAGTCTATATAGGCATCAAGGTAGACTCATGCAATATGAAAGTTATGATGAATTAAGGTTATTAGGACATCAAGGAGGATCCCATGCTATACTTGCCTTAAACTTAAGATCCTTCTTCTGTTGACTCGTAGACTTCCAAAGGTTGACTCTTGATCACGATCTCTTGATCACGAACTCTTCCTCTTGATCACCAACGTAAACTCACAGACTGGACATACGATCGTAGGACACCACACAAGCATCCAAAGGCAGTCATGCAAAGCAAACATAGCCTATGATTAGAACAGTACATCAATCATAAGAAAACAAGACAAAGAGTTTTGAAAACATATCTACGTGTCACTACGGTCACACAGACGCGATGATCACGCTAATCGGAGCTATAACGGAAAAGATATGATTTAAACATGATTAAAGACACTAATTATTAGATTAGATTTAACTCAAATTTTAATTACAGAAAACAGTATTGAAAGTTATATATTTAGAAAGAACTTTTCGAAACAAACCTAACGCAAGTTTAACGGATCAAATCGGAGTTAAAACAAAGAAGTTATAGGGGTTTAAAATCAATGGCAAAACTGTAAATAAAACAAACTTGAATTTGCAGATTTAAATAAATAAAAACGAAAACGAAAATCGGCTGGACTGCGCCTCGATTGGGAGAAAACGCAGGGGCTTGGTTGTAAGTCTGTACAGACTCAGCGAACAGGTCAAGGTGGAGCGCGGGTTGATGCTTAGAAACTTGAGGGGCTCTTTAGAAAATGTGGCAGGCGAAGGGGTATCGGTCAACGTATACCGTTGGATCTGAGATGGATGCGTGAGATTAGGCTTGGGAGGTCAGGGCGGCGCTTTCGGCCGGAGTTGGGGGAGGGGTCGGCGACCACGGTGGTGCCATGGCCGGAATCGGCCGGCGCGGCTCGGTTTCGAGCTAGAGAGCGGTAGAGAGCTCGGGGACGGGTTCAATCGAACCAGGAGCTCGTGACGAACTCACCTGGCGCAACGAAGACAGAGAGGATGGCGAGGAGCTGGTGGATTTCTTGATGGAGCGGCGGCGACTTCTCTGCAGTCGGTGGCGAACGCGGGTTAGGCAAACAGAGGGAAAGAGAGCGAGAAGAAAGGTTGGGAAGCTTCACAAGATCGATCTGAGGCTCGTGATGGGTCTTACAAAGGCAGTGAAGCGGCGAGAGGCGAGGACAACGGCGGCGGGTCGAGCTTCATCTCGGCGAGATCCAAAGCTCGATGGCAGTGCGATTTAGGGCACGAGAGTTCGCGTTTGTTGAACAAAGGGAGGCGGAAAGAGCTCGGGGGGCTTTATAGGGAGCTTGGAGCCCGACACGACAGGGAGGATACGTGGCCGAGGCGAACTCGGGGCTCAGACGGAGTCCGGAGCGAACACGACGCGGGGAAGACGACGCTGACAACGTGGGTCCACCAGTCAGCGAGAGGAGGGGGAGGATGCAGCGGGGCGATGAGTGGCTGACGCGCGGGGATGCGGCGTCAGCGAGAGCAGGGCGAGGCGAGCGCGCTTGCTATGCCGAGTTGGGCCGGTCTGGCTTCAATGGGCCAAGGCGAGGGAGGAGAGGGAGTGGAGAGGAGATAGGGGGCCGGACTGGGCTGGCCGGTTTGGGCCGCTCGGCTGAAGGACAGAAAGGGCGGGGAGGAAGCAGGCCTCCGAGCCGAAAATGGTTTGAGGGAGGAGGAGGGTAAAGAAAAGCTTTTCTTTTTATTTGAACCATTTTCAAAGGCACTTTTTAAAACCCAGTTTCAAATCCAGTTTGAAATCCTTTTTAATTTTGATTTGAATCTTTGAGAGAAACAGAAAGTTTTGAAACTTTAAATTTTCAAAACTTTTTGAAAACAAAAGGTCTTTATTTTCAACACCCTTTTCTAAGAAATTCATTTTCAAATTGTTTCCAAACCATTTTGAACTCAAATAGAATTTTAGCCAAAACCACACATCTTAAAAACTCAAATGCTCCAACATGAATGCACAAACATGTTTCTAAACCCTAGGATAAATTTTAATTTAGAGAAAAATTTTATTTCCCTATATTTTATGAGCATAAATTCATAAATAAAACATTCTAACTCGAATTCAAGAAATGCAAATTTCAGGGTGTGACAGGCTGAGATCAACACGCACACATCGTACAGCATCGAGCGATCCATCGTGAAGAAGGACAAAACGAATGGCTGCTTCATCTTCGACGATGGTTTGTGTAATTTTACCCTCGCTTCTCTAATAGTTTCAGAGCTTAAAATTAAAATCATTAAAAAGCGAAACCTCTCATGTTGCATCTCCGCACTAAAAAAAACCTAAAAAAATTCCACTCTATGAATATGTGATATAAATATTTTGGGTTATCCATTGTTGAAATGATAAATAGATGCTCTGTTTTATGTTTCACCTGTGTCTGGTTTATAGCTTTGATTTCTTTAAGATTTGGGTCTAGTGGTTATTATATTTATCTTGAAGTCTTTGAAATTTGTGGGTTGCATAGAATTTAAACTTTGTCTGAATGTAGTTGTGGGATATGAATAGAAGTAGAATTTGCTATGCCATTATTTTGAGAGATACTTGAAATTCGGAGATTTGATGAAATAATAAAATTTACTTAATGTCATATTGAGCACTGTCAAATCATTGTGACTATTGAGATTATAGTCATATTCTCAAGATCAAGATTCACGTACACGTTATAAACTAATAAGTGTTTTGCATGTGCATTCTCTCTTTGATTAAAAATATGAGGCTATTCTATAAATCTCAGAAATAAAAACGACGGACATGTGTCCGCCAGAACTGAGAAAGAAAAAAGGGCAAGTGACCACCCAAATAAAAATATGAAAAGGAAAAGGTCAAGTGACCGCCAAATAAAATAAAAGATGGCCGAAGGCCCAGTAGCCTCATAATTTTAAAAGGTAGGGAGAATGACATATGCAAAAGAAAAAGTAATAAAAATATTCACTTGCACTTCTTGATCTAGGTTTATGACTTGTATCTCCTTATGGTCGAATCTTTGACTTTGCAATATTATGTGATACGATTTTATATAAAATGATAAAAAACTCCGGATGAAAAGTGATCAAGGGGTAAAAGATAAGCATTTTCTGTAGCTATTCTGTTTTGCAATCGCTTGAGAACTCAGTGAGATCTAAAGCCCCATAATTAAAGAGATGGATGGATGAGTAATGTACCATTTTATTCAAGTTTAAAAGAAATCTTGGTTATAAAATATGATACTTTTGAGATGTAGTCGGCATTGCAGCATCTTCTGATCAATAAAATGGAAGAACTATAATATTTATACACATATGCATTTGTAACTAACTTGTTTCCACATGTATTGGAGAATTATTGTTTTACAGGCAAAATTGTGGAAACATGGTGAGAAAATGTTATTGCTGTCAGTGGATTTCTTGGCTTTTGGAAGAAGGCCAACAGAGATCAAATTGTTCGAAGCATGACAATTCATACTCTGAACTAGGGGGCCTGTGTTAACACTGGATTTTGGTCAATATTGAGAAGATGACAGGTGGACCCAACGAGCAGTGAGAAGAACATTCGGTAGACGGCCAAACGATCGATTACTCCATTCAGGAAATAGATATGGCAAGAGAAGCCGATCACGAGGATAATCGACCATGACCATGACAGATTAAACGAGTATTCAAGAAGCCAGAGGGGTCTGATCTCATTGGCCAGGAGTTGGATTTGGTGGCGTTGTGATGTGGCAAGCATGTAAAGAAGGCAATATATATAAAGCATGCACATCTCGACGTCCACTTCTATATTTAGCATGAATGGCTTCACGATGAAAGAATATATATAAAGCATGCACATCTCGACGTCCAGTTCTATATTTAGCATAAATGGCTTCACGATGAAGGAAAGGCTAGAAGACGGCGTGCATGTCCAGTGTGCGTAGATGGGCGTATGAAGAATTCGGCAAGTATCCATGCGGTCGGCTAGTTTCCAAGGATTCGACAACTCCTCATGCGGTCGGCTATTCTGAGAAAAGGGAGTTTCCATTGAAACGACGGAAGCGAGAGCCGATCGGGCAACAAAATTGTGACAATTAAGGCAATGAAGATTCCGAAAGGAGTTGAAGGCCAAGAATATTGTATTTTCCTTTAATATTTCATAGTCGTGTCCTCTTAGGACTTGTATTGCGTCCAGGGTATAAATATAAACCCTTGGCTATTGTAAAAAGGGTTCACAACCACATCAATACAAACCGGCCCCGTGCCACCTATTCGAGTCCTTAGTCGTGTCGTCAAGTTTCTTCGAGAGGAATCATCGATCCGTCGACCTCCGTAAGTACCGGCAACCTTGTTATCATGTCTAGTATCATGCGGTGGATTTAGATATGATGCATGTAGTCTCGTACGTTAAGCTTAGTATCGTGCGGCGGATTTAAGCTTATGACGGGAAGTTTTTACCTATGACTTGTATCGTGCGGCGGATTGAGTCATGAGTAAGAATAGTTATCGGCTCTGTTAGATTTGGCAGATCTAATAGATTCATTAAGTTATCATGTGTCGTATGTTTTATTTATTTAATTCGTACAACACTTTTTGCCCAATCTAGATTGATCTTCATTCGGCCTTGTTGCACGAGTTTGCTTGCGCTCTATTAATTATAAGATCATGATGGCCGAACCAACTTTCAATCTAGATTGTTACATGTTGCGGGTTCACGCATGCTGATCATGTTTAGGCTTTGATAGAGCTGGGTGCTGTGCGGCAGCTGCAGGTTTTGGATTGGTTTAATCATGCTTTGCTTGTATGTTTCTTCTTCATAGACCCCAGTTCGGCTAGTTTGCCGATTCTGGTTAAGCTTACATGAGTAATGAGTATGTACAGATCTGTTCAGATGTATGTGTGCTTTTAGCTTCTTATAATTAGATCGTATCATGCGGTGGATTAATCTAATTATAAGGAGTGGTGTAGATTTATAGCAAGTGGTATCATGTGGTGGATTAGCTTTGCTTGAGTTTATGCCTGACGGGTTTATGAAGGCTGGACGTGCGGCAGACTAGCTGGATTGGCCTATGCACATGTTATCTGAATAGATTTGTATTTATAAGTTACCTCTTTTATTCTTTTGTCGCGTATGTATTCGATATTCGACATGTTTACATGCTTTCTCTTTATACTTGCCGAATGACATCTTAAACCTGTTTCGACAAACAGCTTCTATAGCTGTGTGCCATCGTGATTGGCTTCCAAAGCCGTACATATGGAACTGTCTGGTTTTTACCCAGCATGTTTCAAGGTATTCTCATATTTTATCCCTTGTTGGTTTTCAGGTCAAACCGACTGGCACGTCTCCGGGTTCGATACACTCCGGGCTCCCGATTGAAGCTAGCCTCGTTCGGCTTGCTGTGTGCCTTTGACGCGAGGCGCCACGTTTTGCGTCAATACATGGCTATATGCATCTCTCTTTTTTTTGAATACTTGGACACTTGTCCTTTTGAGAGCATTTGCTCTTTTTTTGAATACTTGGACACTTGTCCTTTTTAGAGCATTTGCTCTTTTTTTAGATACTATATAGCCATGTCCTTTGAAGGAATGAGAAAATTTATTCAACTCTTTTAGAACAAAATTTTGGAGGAGAACTACATGAGTATACTTCATTGTGAGAGTTGTCTCAAAAAGGCATGGTTTGCCTTGGCTTTTAGAGCATGACTAAACTCTTCTACCTAGATCAACTATTCTTGACAAGGCTCAAAGATTGATTTAGAAGGCTTTATGGGCTGTTCTCCTATACTCTAATATTTTGGCTTTGGTAGGTGGATAGGAAAGAAAGATCATGAACCATGGTAATTTTGGTTTTCAAAATAAAAACTCCCAAGGTTGTAGCAGAGTACTAATGCAATTTCAATTACTACTTCTATATCTTATCAAGCAACAACCTAGGTTGATTTCCCTATCAAAATGAGTAGGCTACTACACATGAATAAAAGGTAGAATAACATGTCGTGTAAACACTCAATTCAAAAGAAATTGTTTCAGCATTTTTATTTCCTAGCTGCATTTTTAGTTCAAACCGAGACATCCAGTGATCCAAATTGTACAAAATTTAAAACACGGGTTTAGGGGTTCACCGGGGGTGTTTCGGTGCAGAGTGGACTGGCGGCCGCCAGTAATAAGTGGCGGCCGCCATGGGCTTTGGCCCAGACGGCTTGCAAATGGCGTGGTAGCTACCTTGCTAAGAACAGGTTACTGCTTTGAATATTTTAGCACGTTTTACAGTGGTGTTTAAAGAGGGGAATTCCCCCACACTAGAAGTTTTGGTACTCTTTATTTTTAAAATGAACAAACTTGATGAAGGGAAAAATAAGGGTGTCTTTTATTCATTATAAAAACTTCCTAAACAAATATTGAAATTGCAATTTAAACAAACTAAAATTTAAATCAAGCAAACTGAAAATTAAACTTAATCTAACTAAGAACCTAACTAGACACACTAAACCTAATCTAATCTACTGAAGGAGTCTCGTAGAGATCCTCGAAGACAATTATATCAATTTCATTTAGCTCATTTTTATCAAAGTCATAGAACATTTTTAATCTTTGTCCATTGACTTTGAAGATTTGCCCATCGTCACTTTCCAATGTGACGGCTCCATGGGACGAGGTTGCAACAACCTTGAAAGGTCCTTCCCATTTGCTTCGGAGTTTACCATGTCCGAAAAGTCGAACACGGGAGTTAAAGAGTAAAACTTTATCTCCTACTTCGAACTCTTTCTTTTTGATCCGTTTATCGTGCCATCTCTTAGTCCTTTCTTTATAGAGCTTGGCACTATGATAGGCTTTCTATCGCCATTCTTCTAGTTCGGAAATTTGCATCTTCCTATTTTGGCCAGCTTGGTCAAGGTCCATGTTCCATTTCTTAATGGCCCAATGAGCTTTGAACTCAAGCTCAACAGGAAGATGACAAGTTTTCCCATAAACTAGTTGGTATGGGGACATCCCAATTGGGGTCTTATAGGCGGTCCGATAGGCCCACAGAGCTTCGGGTAACTTATGTTTCCATCCCTTTCCCATTTCTTCTACCATCTTTTGCAAGATATTCTTTATTTGTTTATTGGACGTTTCAGCCTGTCCACTTGTCTAGGGGTGGTATGCAGTGGCTACATTATGTTGGACTCCTTGACTAGCTAAGAAATGTCGGAAGCTCTTATCTATGAAATGAGGGCCTCCATCACTAATGACTAGTCTGGGAACTCCAAAACGAGGAAATATGTTTTCTTTAAACATTTTCTTCGAATGTTTAGTGTCTGCCGCTCGACAGGGTATGGCTTCTACCCATTTCGAGACATAATCCACCACCACAAGAATGTACTCGGCGTCATATGATTTAGGAAAGGGGCCCATGAAATCTATACCCCGAACATCGAACAACTCAACTTGGAGATTGTTCACGAGAGGCATAGCATCTCGGGCACTAATGTTACCATGCTTTTGGCAATGAGGACAACGTCTCACATAATTCTTTGTGTCCTCGTACATGGATGGCCAATAAAAACCACTTTGCCATATTTTAGCATGTGTCCGAAAAGCTCCATAGTGTCCTCCATATTCGGCGGAGTGACATCTATCTATGATTTTTGTTGCTTCTTCTATGGGGACACATTTTCTCAAGAGTCCATCTGCACAGACTTTATAGAGATATGGTTCATCCCATAGGTGCGTTCTGCTTTGACATAGCAGTTTCTTTTTATTCTCCCCCGGCGGGACATAGCCGGCGACTATGAAATTCATGATGTTTGCATACCAAGGGCTGATATAAGTGACTTTTAACAGGGTATCATCGCGAAGAAAGTCATTTATTGGGAGATTGTCCGAATTATTGGCTTGTAGTCTAGACAAGTGATCAGCTACTGAATTCTCTACTCCTTTCTTGTCTCTTATTTCCAGGTCAAATTCTTGAAGGAGAAGGATCCAGCGGATCAACCTTGGCTTAGCATCTTTCTTAGTGAAGAGATATTTTAGAGCAGAGTGATCAGTATAAACAATCACCTTAGCTCCCACTAAGTAAGATCTAAACTTGTCTATGGCAAAGACTACGACCAAAAGTTCCTTTTCTGTGGTTGCATAGTTTAGCTGGGGGCCAGTCAGGGTCTTACTAGCATAAGAAATAGCATAATGCTTCTTATCTTTAGTTTGACTAAGGACGGCTCCCACAGCATAATCACTAGCATCACACATGATTTCGAACGGAAAATTCCAATCTGGGGGTTGGATGATTGGTGCAGAGGTTAGAGCCTTTTTCAAAATATTGAAAGCTTGTAGACAATCCTCATCAAATTTGAACGGGACGTGTTTTGCTAACAGGCTCGTTAAGGGTCTAGCGACTTGTGAGAAATCCTTAATAAACCTTCTATAAAAGCCGGCCTGGCCCAAGAAGCTTCAGATTCCTTTCACATTAGTGGGTGGTGGCAATTGTTCAATTACATCGATTTTGGCTTTATCCACTTCTATCCCACGTTCTGAAATTCGATGGACTAGGACAATTCCTTCCCGCACCATGAAGTGACACTTTTCCCAGTTAAGAACTAGGTCCTTCTCTTCACAGCGTTGGAGGACTTTGTCTAAATTGGCTAGGGAATCGTCAAAGGTTTTCCCATAGACCAAAAAGTCGTCCATGATTGCCTCCATGATTTGTTCAATCATGTCGGAAAAGATGGACATCATACACCGTTGGAAAGATGTCGGCGCATTGCAAAGTCCAAAGGACATGCGTCTATGAAGGACCGAGAAGCAACTAGAAAGCGACCAGAGGGGGGGGGGTGAATGGGAGCTTCAGGATTTCCTTTCGAAAACTAGTAGCCACTGTCCCGTGAATCACCCCAAAAGGCAAACCCTAGAGCTTGCTAATGTCCACGACCCTAGATGTAGGGTGGATGCTTCCAAGAAGCACAACGGGACACTACACAACTCTAGAAAGCCAACACAAAAGACGAAAACCAAATCCGACAACGAGCGAACAACCGGCGAACGAAAACGCGCAAGGCAGTCTCGACCGGACTCTGGGCAGCGTCCGGTCAGGGAGCACCGGACGCGTCCGGTCGTCAGAAAACCAGTTTCGGACCTTACTGTTCGTGACCGGACTCTGGTGTACGGTGCGTCCGGTCAGGATAGTAGCGTCCGGTCACAAGAACAAAAACAAGTGAACAGTACGCGCTGTGCGTCCGGTCAGTGAGCTCCACAAGCGTCCGGTCAAGCAGCAAGTAATCATAGTCAACGTTCAACGACCGGACTCACCTAGCCAGCGTCCGGTCGTCCCGACCCCTGCGTCCGGTCACCCCGTGACAGCACAGTTCATCCACCGATTTGAATCAAACTCTCCCAAAACGAAACCTCTAGGGTTCAAACTTGGAGAGATGAGTCACAAGGAGTATAGTGAGCTATCTCTAAGAGATCATGGCTCGAACCTATCTCCGAATCGATGAATCAAAGAATTTCGGGGAAGGGAGAAAACTTGACCCGAACCAAAAAATCGATCGATCTCCTAGACCGTGAGGTTAGAGATTAATTCCTTCGGAGGAAAGAAGTGCCTCACGATCTAGAACAACTTGGTTCAAGCGGATTTGCAAAAGATGAACCGAGCAAAGAGATCAAGCGACGAGAAGAACGTGGAGAAAAAGGATTCCGCGAAGAACACGAACAAAACGTGAATCACACCCACGAATCTGCAACCGTGTGGCTACCACACGCTACAACAGTGAGGATACGGCCCCACTTCCTCAAAATCAACAGTACACAGAGGCAAGTCTCTCTGCGGATCTCAACTAGCTACAGCAGGGGATGGGAGAGCAGGAAACCCTAAGTGCGAAAGAGCAAATGACTGAGATCTATGGGAGGAGGGTGTCTCCCGACTACTTATCCTACTACTAGCCTAAGTCTATTTCCTACTCTACCCCTGTCTATTCTAATTACAGAGCGAACCAGCTAAACCCTAGGGTTATTCCGGACCAACTCGATGGTAGGTGTATCCGACGGCCACGCCCGCACAACTCGTCCGCGTTGCCTCCACGCAACCTTCTGATTGCCGCCACGTGCCGCCCTCGCTCTGCACCCCCGGTTTTGTGGCCCAAACCGGGAAACCAGCCTTTTTCAGCTATCCCCCGGTTTTGAGGCCCAAACCGGGAAACCAGCCTCCAAGTCCAACGCCTGAGTTTTGTGGCCCAAACTCAGAAACCCGCAGCGCCCAGGTTTTGAGGCCCAAACCTGGAAACCGTCCTCAGCCCGAGTTTTGTGGCCAAACTCGGAAACCCTCAGCACCCAGGTTTTGAGGCCCAAACCTGGAAACCGTCCATCTGATGGTTTTTCTCTGGCTCTACCACCAAACCGAAGCTGTAGAGGGGATGCACCGCCCGTGCACCCCATCCACCGACACGTGTCCCCTGGTCCTCGACCCGAGCAACACCGTGCCCAGCAAGTCTTCACTTGTCGCTGTCCCAGGCTGTCAGCCACCACAGCTGATCCTCAGGCACTCTGGTCCCTCAGTCCAAGCCTCACGTCCGCCCTTCACCGCTCGGTTCATCGGCATGGCACGTCCGCCGCACGGCACGCCCATCCTTCACCGCACCCGGTCCGTCGGCACGACCCGTCTCAACTTGACCTTCACCTTGCCCTCGATCACTGTCTCCGTGCTCGACACCTGCACAACACAAGCCAAAGACCCTGCGATCAAACCTGTTGACAATCACTCATCACTCAGAGACTCGGCATGCACCCATGTATCCGCAATCTCCCCCTTGATGAGTGCATTGTCAACTACTCACACAAATCATAATGAAAAGAAGAAGAAGGAAGGAAGAAGAAGAAAGAACTCGACCAAGTGACCCAAAAGCATAGCAACGCCGAAGAAGGTCAAGTGGAAGAAGCAAAACAACTTGGTCCCCAAAGACATGGGCAACGGCTCGATGCAACCAAGCAAAGCAAAGCTAGCCCTCAAGAAGAGGTAGAACAGGCTCAACACCGCTAGCAGATACCAATTGGAAACTCCAGAGAAAAGAGCTCAAAACCAATTGAAGCCGAATGAAAATCGAAGCAAAATGCTAGTCCCTCAAGATAGAGGCACAGAGGCTCAACACAACTAGCACAGAAAGCTCAAAACCAATGCCTTTCGGCCAAACATGCTCTGAACCAATTGGAATGACTCCAAACCAAAAGAGAACCAATCGATCGAAAAACCCTGAAATTGTTTGCTAGTCCCTCAAGATAGAGGCAAAGGCTCAACACAACTAGCAAACTCCCCCTCGACACGTGCAAGCAACTAGGAAAACTCCCCTTAGTTGAACATCTAGGAGTATATGTTTTGCAAAAACTCTCCCCCTTAGTTGAAAATGCACTTATCAAGAAAGGCATCAAGGCAAGAAACTCCCCCTTCCAACATGCATATGAAGTCAGAAATGCAAGTTAGTAGCTTCAGGCATATATTCACAAGAGTGCAAAGATGCTCTAAACAGTAGAACTCCAATGACTCAACTAGGCACTCAAATAGCAAAGGCTCAAACTGATCACACATACGAAATATGAACATATGAGCATGTGAGCAGTTTTTAGCCAAAAAGGAAGTCACCATCAAAATAGCACTACACATGTATAGACAGGAATCCAAACGAGTGCTAAACATGTATACAAGGTGAACTACCCCTAGCAAAGTTCAATCATCATGCATAGGAATGAAACAGACACTTGTGATTTCAAATTAATATTGGAGTTGCAGCGGTGAAAATTTCACAAGTTCAATTATTAGCATGTGATTGCGAGAGGTTGAAAGCTTGTCATTGCCTAACTTTTCAACCGAGCGAAGCCTATGCCAAAGCAATCAGAAGCTTAAAGCTGCGGTTTCGGTCATACACTACACGGCTCAAGTTTAACTCAAAGTGCAATGAGAAACTGTCTCGATACCGTGATGTGTTGACAAGCAGTCCCATCTCGATCTTTTCAATTTACTAAGACTTGGTTCAAATTTTAAGCAAGATATGAACAAACCAAGCAAGTGAATGACTCAGAACTAGAGACATAGCAACCTAGCATATATGAAAAGCACGAGTGAACTCAACACATCCTACACATGCTAGTTGCATATCTCAATGGTGAACATTTTCAGATTTTAAGTTATTAAGCAAATTCACCATTTCAAAAATAGCTCAGCTCACAACATGTACTCGTGATCAGAAAGAGCATAAGCTACAAGCATCAACATAAGCATCGGAGCATACTACATAGAGCATAGTTACATTCTAGTGATTATAGACATGAAGCTCAGAATGTAAATGCGTATGCTAAAATGCAAGAGAAAAGAAAAACAAACGAAAGAAGGTCAGTCTACTATACAAGATCCAAAAATGTTTCCCCCATCTAAAAGGGGAAACACACACCAAGCTCACCCCTCAACCGATTAAAGGTTGATTCGTCTAAAGGCTTGGTGAAAATATCAGACAGTTGATGATGAGTATCGACATGGCGAAGGTCGATATCACCCTTCTCCTGGTGGTCTCGCAAGAAATGAAAGCGCACATCAATGTGTTTGGTCTTTGAGTGAAGCACAGGGTTCTTAGCAACGCTAATGGCACTCGTGCTGTCACAAAGCAAAGGCACGCCAGTAAAGCTCAGACCAAAATCACGCAAGGTGGCCATCATCCAAAGCAACTGGGAACAACAGCTAGCCGCAGCAACATATTCAGCCTCTGTAGTGGACTGAGCGACACTAGACTGCTTGCGAGAAGACCACGAAACAAGAGAAGAACCAATAAATTGGCAAGTCCCAGAAGTGGACTTGCGCTCAATACGACAACCAGCAAAATCGGCATCCGAATAACCGCAAAGGGAGAGGGTGGAGGAAGCAGAATACCAAATCCCGAACTCAGGTGAGAAACGAAGGTACCTGAATATGCGCTTCACTGCTTGACGATGAGATGTGCGCGGCGACGCCTGAAAGCGCGCACACAGACACACCGCGAACTGGATGTCCGGGCGTGTCGTCGTCAGGTAGAGTAGCGACCCGATCATGCTTCGGTACTCCTTCTGGTCCACTGCTTCTCCATCTACATCCGCATCCAGGGCAGTCGTCGTCGACATGGGTGTTGGAAGAGGCTTGGCCTCACCCATATCGAACCGCTTCAGCAAGTCCTTGGTGTACTTGCCCTGGTGCACAAACGTCCCCTCTCGGGATTGCTTAATTTGCAACCCGAGAAAGAATGTCAGCTCGCCCATCATGCTCATCTCGAACTCCCTGCTCATAATATCTGCAAACTTGGCAACCAAAGCGTGAGAAGAACCACCAAAAATGATATCATCCACATAAATCTGGACCAAGAGAGTGTCTTTGCCTTGCTTGAGGAGAAAGAGCGTTTTATCTACACATCCCATTTTAAAACCCTTAGCAAGCAAAAAAGTTTTCAATCTATCATACCAGGCTCTAGGGGCTTGTTTCAAACCATATAAAGCTTTGTGAAGTTTAAAAACATGGTTTGGAAACTTGGGATTTTCAAAACCGGGGGGTTGCTCAACATACACTTCTTCTTCTATGTAGCCGTTTAAGAAGGCACTCTTGACATCCATTTGAAAAAGTTTAAATCCTTTGGATGCAGCAAAAGCCAAGAGTATCCTAATAGCCTCCAAACGAGCTACAGGAGCAAAAGTCTCCTCAAAGTCTATCCCCTCCTTCTGACTATAACCCTTGGCCACAAGACGCGCTTTGTTCCTCACAATGTGGCCGTTCTCTCCTTGTTTATTTTTGAAAACCCATTTTGTCCCAATAGGATTACAGTTAGGAGGAGGAGGAACTAGAACCCAAACCTGATTTCTCTCAAAATTTTCTAACTCCTCATGCATGGCATTGACCCAATCCGGATTCGTCAAAGCGTGTCCAACATCTCGGGGCTCAAAATTAGCAACAAAAGCAGAATGAGCGAAGTGAGAGATGTGCTGTGACCTGGACCGAGTAACCCGTTCGTCGATGCTGCCGATCATCTGCTGAGGTGGGTGCTGGCGCTGAATGTGTCGTGGCGCCTCCCGGGCTGAAGTAGCCTCCCCCTCAACAGCAGCTGGTGCCTCCCTGGGTACAAATGGTACCGCTCGGGGTGGTGGATCCCACGGCCCCCAGGAAGAAGAGGTGTCGGGGCCGTGAGTCATCGTAGGAGCCGCTCTTTGCGGCACTGCAGGTGGAGGAGGTGTTGGGTCATCTATCCCTTCAGCACCTTCTTCATCATCATCAAAAAGAGGCTCGCCAACCTCATGGTCACCTGCACGCTCAAAGCGAGAAGAAGGACAAACCATGGTCTCGTCGAAGGTGACATCGGATGTCTCCATGACTCGGTTAGTGTCAAGGTTAAGTACACGATAAGCTCGAGTGTGAGTGCCATAACCCAAAAACACACCGTCAGAAGAACGAGACTCAAACTTGTCCAAGTTGCCCTTTTTGAGTATAAAACAATGGCAACCAAAAACTCGAAAATAACTCACCTTGGGCAGTTTTCCAAAACACAACTCATAAGAAGTCTTTTTCAAGAAAGCTCGGAGAAAAATGCGATTGGAAATGTAACATGCAGTGCTCATAGCTTCGGCCCAATATCGCCTAGGAGTCATATGCTCATCGAGCATCGTCCTGGCCATCTCTACAATGGTCCGATTCTTCCTCTCTACAACACCATTTTGTGGCGGTGTGTAGGGGGAAGAAAACTGATGCTCTAAACCCAAAGAGTCACAAAACTTCTCAAAATCTGAATTTTTGAATTCGGAACCATTATCACTCCGAATTGCTCGCATCGAGTTCAAAGGGAACTCGTTCTGAAGACGCAAAATCAGATTGCGAGCAAAGGAGAAAGTCTTAGTCTTCTCAGTTAAAAAGAAGACCCACGAATATCTCGAAAAGTCATCAACAACAACAAGCACATACCACTTCCCCCCAACCGAGCTCACCTGAGCCGGACCAACAAGGTCCATGTGCAAAAGCTCTACAGGGCGCTTGGTCATGACCTGAGTCACTGGATGGTGGGGAGCAGCAACCATCTTCCTGTGTCTACAAGAGTGGCAAACAAGATCCTTCTCCATATGAAACTTGGGCAATCCTCGGATTAGGCCAAGTGAACTAAGCCTTGCAAGCAAGTCGAAGCTCAAATGTCCAAGTCTCCTATGCCACTTCCAAAGATCAGAGGAGGAAGGTCCAGCCACAAGACAACGAGAAGTGCCAAAAGACTCTGAGAAATTCAAACGAAAGACTTTTCCAAAGGGCGAAATCAAACACACAAGATTGCCCTGAGGATCCAAAATACGACTGAGATTCGGTTTAAAACGAATCTCATAGTCGTCGTCGAAGAGTTGCGAAACAGAAAGAAGGTTAAAATGCAAGTTAGAAACAAGAGCAACATCGCGCAACACAAAGTGCTCATTAACTCGCACGGACCCGCGAGACAATACCTTACCTTTGCTATTGTCGCCGAAGGTTATGTACTCCTTTCCGGCAACAGGGCTAAGGCTGGAGAACCACTTAGCGTTTCCGGTCATGTGCCTCGAGCAACCGGAATCCACCAACCAAATGTCCTCCAACCGTTTTACCTGGGAGGTGTCGTCGTCGTCGTCGTTCCGAGGGGTGTGCTCCAGCTTGCCGTCGACCTCATCACCAAGCGCCATGGTGCAGAAGCCGTCGTCGTCGGCGAAGAAGCAGAGACCGTTCAGCTTGTCCTCGATCCTCTTCTTCTTCTCGGACTCGTCATCGCTTGAGCAAGCGGAGTCGTCATCCGAGCCATCGACATCGCTGAGCGTGGCAAAGAACGCACGCTGCTCAGCCTGGGCCTTCTCCAAGTACTTCTTCTTGATGTACTCCTTGTCGAAGCCACCCCTCCGCTTGTGCCTCGGGGGAACGTACTTCTCCTTGCGCTTGCCGAAGTCGTACTTGTGCCCATGATCGCCCTTCCCCGAATGCTTGTTCTTCTTGGGACAGTTGGCGATGAAGTGGTCGGGATCACCGCACTCATAGCATCCTGAGCGTCCTCCTCCGCGGCGACGGTTCATGCGGTTGTTGTGAAACCGCGAGAACCGGTTGGCGAGCATCGCTAGCTCGTCATCCCCCAATGACTCAAGCTGGTCCTCTGTGACAGAAAAGAGAGATGAAAGAGCAAAACCTCCAGAGGGGTTAGAAGAGCGAGAAACCAGAGCCATAGTCGGGCCAGAAGGATTCTCATAAGAAGCCCTCGACATGGCGTCAATCTCACTAGACTTGAGCTTACTAAAGAGCTCGTCGCAAGTGAGGGTCTCATAGTTAGACGATTCGATGATCGCCTGGACCTTTGAGTCCCACACTGACCGATCAAGAGTGTGCAAAAGCTTCAAAGCCCTCTCATGATCGTCAAAAGGCAACAGCTCCTTGTTTGCTCTCATCTTGTTGACAATAACCTGAAAGCGAGCGAATAAACTCTCTATGCTCTCGCCAGGCATATGTCGAAAGTTCTCATACTCCCGCTTGTGCGACTCATAAAGGCGGGATTTGACCTGAGTGGTTCCCTCATGGAAGCGCATGAGGGTCGCCCAAATCTCGCGAGCCTTGGGGAGGTGAGAAACGCGATCAAACTCGGACATGCTCAAACAGGAGAACAAGGCGTTACGTGCCCGGCTATTGGCCTCGTGCTCATCGATCTGGAGCTGAGTGACACGAGCAGCCAAGACAACGTAATCATCCCTGTTGCAAATCTCCCAAACAGAAGAGCCCATGCTCTGGAGATAGGCCGACATGCGTATCTTCCAATACGCATAGTTCGTCCCATCAAAGAACGGTGGTTTGCCCACGCTGCGATCCATGTCGCCTTCCGTGGATCTGGAACCGGCTTAGGTGGAAGATCCTTAACCTGCTCTAATACCAAATGAAGGACCGAGAAGCAACCAGAAAGCGACCAGATGGGGGGTGAATGGGAGCTTCAGGATTTCCTTTCGAAAACTAGTAGCCACTGTCCCGTGAATCACCCCAAAAGGCAAACCCTAGAGCTTGCTAATGTCCACGACCCTAGATGTAGGGTGGATGCTTCCAAGAAGCACAGCGGGACACTACACAACTCTAGAAAGCCAACACAAAAGACGAAAACCAAATCCGACAACGAGCGAACAACCGGCGAACGAAAACGCGCAAGGCGGTCTCGACCGGACTCTGGGCAGCGTCCGGTCAGGGAGCACCGGACGCGTCCGGTCGTCAGAAAACCAGTTTCAGACCTTACTGTTCGTGACCGGACTCTGGTGTACGGTGCGTCCGGTCAGGATAGTAGCGTCCGGTCACAAGAACAAAAACAAGTGAACAGTACGCGCTGTGCGTCCGGTCAGTGAGCTCCACAAGCGTCCGGTCAAGCAGCAAGTAATCATAGTCAACGTTCAACGACCGGACTCACCTAGCCAGCGTCCGGTCGTCCCGACCCCTGCGTCCGGTCACCCCGTGACAGCACAGTTCATCCACCGATTTGAATCAAACTCTCCCAAAACGAAACCTCTAGGGTTCAAACTTGGAGAGATGAGTCACAAGGAGTATAGTGAGCTATCTCTAAGAGATCATGGCTCGAACCTATCTCCGAATCGATGAATCAAAGAATTTCGGGGGAATGGAGAAAACTTGACCCGAACCAAAAAATCGATCGATCTCCTAGACCGTGAGGTTAGAGATTAATTCCTTCGGAGGAAAGAAGTGCCTCACGATCTAGAACAACTTGGTTCAAGCGGATTTGCAAAAGATGAACCGAGCAAAGAGATCAAGCGACGAGAAGAACGTGGAGAAAAAGGATTCCGCGAAGAACACGAACAAAACGGGAATCACACCCACGAATCTGCAACCGTGTGGCTACCACACGCTACAACAGTGAGGATACGGCCTCACTTCCTCAAAATCAACAGTACACAGAGGCAAGTCTCTCTGCGGATCTCAACTAGCTACAGCAGGGGATGGGAGAGCAGGAAACCCTAAGTGCGAAAGAGCAAATGACTGAGATCTATGGGAGGAGGGTGTCTCCCGACTACTTATCCTACTACTAGCCTAAGTCTATTTCCTACTCTACCCCTCTCTATTCTAATTACAGAGCGAACCAGCTAAACCCTAGGGTTATTCCGGACCAACTCGATGGTAGGTGTATCCGACGGCCACGCCCGCACAACTCGTCCGTGTTGCCTCCACGCAACCTTCGGATTGCCGCCACGTGCCGCCCTCGCTCTGCACCCCCGGTTTTGTGGCCCAAACCGGGAAACCAGCCTTTTTCAGCTATCCCCCGGTTTTGAGGCCCAAACCGGGAAACCAGCCTCCAAGTCCAACGCCTGAGTTTTGTGGCCCAAACTCAGAAACCCGCAGCGCCCAAGTTTTGAGGCCCAAACCTGGAAACCGTCCTCAGCCCGAGTTTTGTGGCCAAACTCGGAAACCCTCAGCACCCAGGTTTTGAGGCCCAAACCTGGAAACCGTCCATCTGATGGTTTTTCTCTGGCTCTACCACCAAACCGAAGCTGTAGAGGGGATGCACCGCCCGTGCACCCCGTCCACCGACACGTGTCCCCAGGTCCTCAACCCGAGCAACATCGTGCCCAGCAAGTCTTCACTTGTCGCTGTCCCAGGCTGCCAGCCACCACAGCTGATCCTCAGGCACTCTGGTCCCTCAGTCCAAGCCTCACGTCTGCCCTTCACCGCTCGGTTCATCGGCACGGCACGTCCGCCGCACGGCACGCCCATCCTTCACCGCACCCGGTCCGTCGGCACGACCCATCTCAACTTGACCTTCACCTTGCCCTCGATCACTGTCTCCGTGCTCGACACCTGCACAACACAAGCCAAAGACCCTGCGATCAAACCTGTTGACAATCACTCATCACTCAGAGACTCGGCATACACCCATGTATCCACAGTCTATAGGCATAAGTTCCATACGGGCATGTGAAAGTGGTCTTACTTTGGTCATCTGGATGGATTGGAATTTGGTGATAACCGGAATATCCATCCAGGAAGCAAAAGAAGGAATGGTTTGCCAATCTCTCTAGCATCTCATCTACAAAAGGAAGTGGGAAATGATCTTTCTTTGTGGCTTTATTCAACTTCCTATAGTCTATACACATCCTCCATCCAGTGACAGTACGTTGAGGGATTAACTCATTTTTCTCATTCTTAACGACTGTCATGCCTCCTTTCTTTGGAACTACTTGCACGGGACTCACCCATTCACTATAAGGAACTGGATAAATAATTCCCGCGTGCAAGAGTTTTAGAACCTCCTTTTTCACGACTTCACGCATAGCGTTATTAAGTCGTCTTTGGGGCTCTCTTGAAGGGGGAATCTCAGGATCGAGAAGGATACGATGGGTGCAGAGATTTGGACTAATTCCCTTCAAATCTTGAAGTGAATAGCCAAAGACAGTCGGTGTTTTTCTAAGACAAGGGTCAACCTACGGACTTCCTCTTCAGATAGCTTACTGCTAATGATTACAGGAGTCTCGGGGTCTTTGTTTAGAAAAATGTATCTCAGGCCTTCAGGCAGAAGTTTTAGCTCTATGGAAGGTTGAGATGGCTTTTCCGATTCGTCTAAGCGAAACGGTTCATCTGTCTCGGCTTCTTCTTCGACAAAGAACTCAGAATCTTCTTCAAAATCAGGCTGAGCCAACTCATAAAGGGTACAGGTTCTAGCTTGATCGAGAAGATATGGTTCTGGTGGTTGTTCGGCAATAGAATTTAATGCACGAACGAAAGGTACTGAGTACTCTTCTCCACCGATTTGAGCATTAAAGTGCTCTTGACATGGTCCTTGCAAGGCAAGTATGGACCAAGGTTGTCCTAAGAAGATGTCAAAAAGGACTACATCGAAAATGTAGAAATCTAAGACCATGTCTGCTCCATCTACTTGGATGGGGACCATCTTTTGGATTCCTTCACTTTCCAAGATGTCACCATTTGGGTCTCTTAAACACCGTTTAGTTGGTTGTCGTTGAAGGTCGGGGAATGTTCTGGATACGTAACTACTAGCAAGAACATTAATTCCCATGACAGGGTCGTAAAAGGCAAAGGCCCTTTCTCCCCTAATTCGACAATCTATTATGCTAGGTACTTTATCTATGCGAGGGATGTTTTCTGATACTTCGGCTTCCATTGTCCATTCATGACTCATGACATCTGAAAGTTCCAAAAGACGCTCCCGGCTATAGATTCCATCAGAGGACTCAGGAAGTGGTTTGTCGGATGGGAGAGCTTGAACGGAGTAGTTCATAGCATTTCCGTTATCCTCAAACACATCATCCTTTATCTCGCCCAAAAATTTCGGAAGAATTTCTTCCCCAGATGTGGATGGAATAGGCTCCACTAAGTCCAACGAGCTAGACTCGGGCTCTTCTTGTTGTTCTACGGTCGAAACTTGAGTTTCTACGACTTCTTCCTCAGGGATTTCATCGGAAACTCCGGTATAAGGAGTATTCTCGAGAATTCTATAAAGAACCTCCTTTCCACCTCGTGGAGAAAGATGAAGAAACGCTCCACCTAACGAATGATCAAGATGAAGAGCGCTCTCTTTCTCTAGACCGACATAAAAATGCTGAAGGAACACTAGATCGGGTATGGCTAAATCGGGTCCTGAATTGATTAAACCAATAAAGCGGTCCCAAGCCTCCCCTAATGTCTCCTTATCATTTTGTCTAAAGGTCAACACTTCTACTCGTAGTCGTACCACTCGGTGGACAGGGAAATACGTCAAGATAAACTTGGTCCGTAAAGTTCCCCAGTCTCCTTTGGCACTTCCCACGGTTCGAGCATGCCATGTTTTAGCTGCTCCCGTCAAAGTGAACGGAAACAGCTTCCACTTGATAGTGTCAGGTGAAATGCCCGAAATGTTCAAGCATGCACAAACTTGCTCAAACTCACGTAGATGTGTGTAGGGATTTTCTGATCCCGTAAACATGCTCTCCTGAACTTTGTTAATAAAGTCAGGGCGCAATTCGTAACTATCGGCATATATAGGTTGTGATGATGAATGTGGCTCTAATCATGAACTCTTAGGAGTTGCGAATTGTAAGGTAGATTGGTTCTCCATGCGGAGAGGGTAAAGATGATCCTAACTCTAGTCTCAAAAATCAGCTACCATTCCCCGGCAATGGCGCCAGAAAAGCTTGTTGACACCTCGGGTGGCACGCAGAAGAAACCGCAAGCGCACGACTGTCAGTTGTAGTTTTTCACCTCAGTGTATTCTGGGGTATCGAATCCATGAGGAACGCGAAGTGATTTTGAGAAAACTAGTGGGATAAGGATATCTAGGATAGATGAAGGGAACGGGCGCTATCTACTGGGGTAGATCCTAGTTCTATTAGACTTCTAGTGATTTAAGTTCTTTACTAGTGTATTGTGGGCATACTAGCCTTTACCACTGACTTAGGTTGAACGCTAGCACAACGAGCCCTACTATTAAACTAGACCAACTACGTGGTGGAATTCAAGGCGCACAGGGCTGTCACCACCTGCTTGCTACCACAGCTATCCGGGGGCCTAGCCGTATTCACTGGCAATATATAGCCTAAGTACCACACTTAATCTATATATTACTACTACTAGCCCTGTACTAGAACTAGAGCACTTGAAACTAATATCAAGCAATGAAACAAACACACAAGTACTGAAAATAAATACTTGAGGATAAAATAAATACTAAGTTACCAAAGTTGAAGCGCAGAGCAGAGAGAAGCAGAGGTCTCCGACAACTCCGGAACTCTCCAGGCTTCTACTCTTCTCCTCTCCAGCTCCTCTTCTAGTGAGGCACTCACACTCTCTCTAATGTCTCTAGCATAGCAATTGTGCTAATCTAACCAAATGGTGACGAATGATGTGAGGCTCTCCGAATGAGAGCTCTAGGGGCCTATTTATAGTGCTAGGAAGCTAGGGGGGTACTTATAGAGTGAAGGGGAGGTCGGTTAGGGTTTAGGGGGTGGCGCCCGCCACTAAACCCGGGCGCCCGCCACCTCTCTGCCGTCCATCGCAACCGCCATTCATCCAACGGTCTTCACTTGCTCTCCTAAGTCGGTTTGAGGGTCGGTTAGGGTTTAGACACGTGTCCAAAGCCCACTATCCAGGTGATACTCTTCTTGGCCCTTGGATCAAACCGTCTTAGTGTGCAATGGCCAGGATTTGAGCTTGAGGTGACTCCCACGGATCGATGATGTGGCTTGGGCCACTTTTGGCAAGATGGAGCTGGCGGCCGCCAGTAATAGGTGGTGGCCGCCACCCTACTCAGGCCCAAATAGGCCAGAGTGGCTTGGCCTTGCTCCTGGTACACTTGGTTGGCCCAAATTCCATCATTTCCTGCATTAAGATAAGAAACTATGCACATGTGGAGGTTAGTTATAAACCAAATCTTTTACTTTTTATATTGTTTTACCTTGGTTTTGGGTGAAATGTTGATGGTGAAATGATGCTTTAAGCACCATCAACAGAGAGGAGGTTAGGGCGGAGAGGTTGGCGGAAGGAATCGAGCGGTGGTGCATTGAGCGGTGAGTAATCGCTCGCCGGAGTTCGGCGGCAGCGGCAGCGCTACGAACTGGAGGAGATAAGCAGAGGAAGGAGGCGAGCGCGTGAGAGAGCAAGTGAGCGAGCTTCTGGTTGCACGTGCGGGCGAAGGAGGCGGCAAAAGAGATGCAGCGCTTAGGTGCATTGCACCTGGCCACTTCCCATCGGGGCCATCCCGACCGGGCGCGACGGCGGCCATGTGGCGACGGCGCAGAGAGGGGACAGGGAGAGGTGTCGGGGCTAGCGGAAACCACGGGCGGCGGCGAGCGTCGGTTTAGGCGGTCTCGCGCGGCTGCGACGGTTTTCGCCGGTGTACGGAGCGCGGGCGAGCGGCGGGCGCGCGGTGGAGAAGAAGGAGAGGCTGACGGGTTGGTCCCACTAGGGTTTAAACTAAAAAAGTTTTGTTCATTTCTTTGCTGCTCCATAACTCCCAAACTAAGCCGAATTAGAAAAGTTCCTAAAAGCAAAGTTGCTTAGAATTTTGCAAGGAACAATTCATCTTTAAGGCTCAAGTCCAAATTCTGCTTAGGAAAAGAATTTTCTAATGCAAGAAATAACATTGAAAAGACCTTTTCTAAAAAGTACTTTTAAGCAAAGTTGCTCCTTTCATCAAGATCTACAACTTTGGTTCAAAGCACTTGGTCAGAAACAGAAAGCAAAACATAGCTATACTAGGAGCTAACAAGGACTTAAACAACACACACACAAATGCACATGAAAGGATGACATGCCATGCTTATGCTATGTCAAGTTATGCATTTAGGGTTGCTTAACACCTTGGGTGTTACAAATGTAGCCTTCACCAGGAGTATTCCAGGTATTGTATTTTCCACGGGGAACGTGAAGTGAACTAACTAGAGTCAAGATCATCTTATGATGAGATAGAAGAGTCTATGAAAGCTCGGTAGAGAGGATCTCTATAACATCCTATATCTTGTATATCAAAAAGGTATATGCGGCGTTCTCCACCCTTGCTCACTGGGGGCGGCAGTTGCAGCTGAAGCCCGTGCAAGCAGCGCAACTCCCTTACTCAGCCCTTGTTGACATAAAAATTCGGTTCAGTCACGCCAACGCACTCGAAGTGCACGGTCCTCAGAGGGCGTACAGAGCAAGGTCCTGTCCTCCTGAACCTTCAGCAGATGGCGGTGCCGAATCTTAGTGAGATCGACTTTGGGCATACCAGTCAATTTGACCTGCTATCAACAAGGAGAAGAAACATTTGTCAAATTGTGGAACCTGTCGGCTTAGTTCCAGACAGTCCCAAATTGTACGGCTCTGATATAGCCACTTGTTGTTAGGATATTGAGTACAAAGTCAACTCCCAAGAAATTGCATAAAGTGTTAAAAAAATATATAAGGGAAAACAGCTGTGATATATGTAAAGAAGTATTTGGAGCAGGCAAATAGCCAATAAGCTTAAGTATATTAGCAGAATAAAAATCTATGTGTACATCTAAGTGACATGAAACCAACGTATCGACTAATTGCACGAGCAGTTCTATTTGTTAACAGTGGGGTGTCTCCATACAACCATAATAACAAATAGATCGATAAAATAGCTTAAACATCAACAGTGGGGTGTCTCCATACAGCCATAATGATGATTAAGCTAGATCACGTCTTATGCAAAGAGTAGATCCGTTAATTCCAAGCCGTTAATTCCATACATTATGAAGAAAGTATAACTGGATCGGCTATTTTAGCTGATACAGGGTCCATGAGGCACGAACAAGATCTACCCATAAAAACCATGATTTAATCTAAAATCAACCAGACCTAATCTATCATATGTATCAGTGGGGTTCGAGAATACAACCATAATAAACATGCTAAACCAGATTTGTCTGTTCTTAGATCAAACCGCGATTTTATCGAATATCTCGAACGCACAGCATGTAACAACCAAGATTGACAAAATAGTCGATGAGAAGCTTAGATTGGCTATTCTCTCTGATGTCAGCATATAAGATCTTTAGGTAGCCGATCTAAACAAGTTTTAAGCTTTAACTGCTTTGTCAATCTTGATTGGGCAAGATGTTGTTTAAAACATAAAGAAACAAATTAAAACATAAAACAACATCGATAACTTAATGAATCTATTAGCTTGCCAAACCAATAGAGTCGATAACTAGCCAAGATCGACTAAAGTAAGAGATTGATCAGAGTCAAGATAGCCTTACAAGAGACGAACTTAGACTGATAACTAGCCATGTCATAGCTTAACAAGAGTTTGGTCGATGCCAAATACAGCCTTATTGCACAATGACACAAGCCATTGGTGAAACTTACAAGCAAACCGGAGGTCGGTCGAAGCCGATGCAGCCCTGCCTGATTGAAGGTCTCGCCGAAATCTACATTACTCCTACTCCTAGAGTTTTTGGCCAGTGGCTGATGTGTTGATTGATTGGGTTCCCCTTCAAAATTTGGGTTTTTAACTATTTATAACCTAGTTGACTCTTGTTCTAACATGACTAGGTTACATAATAGGCAAAAATAAAAATGACCCGGACTTGAACTCCTCGGCCGAGTTCGACACGTCTTTGAAGCCCATCATGCTGGTCCACATGAATTCTTCTGGTCACGCTTGAACCAATATAAGCTTCTTAATTTTTTCTGGTCGATTCCTTCCTTAGTAAACCAGTTGTTTGTGCTTACAAAATAATAATCTTTTCGGTCCACAATCTGGTGTAAACAACCCTACTTTTTAAGAACTTGCCTAAGAACACGTGGTGGACTCCAGAGACCAGATTTGAGGCTATCACCACCCGCTGGCTACCACTATCTATCCGTGCGACAAGCAGCATATACTAGCAAGATATAGCCTAAACACCACGTTTACGCTAACCTTACTACTCTAACCCGGTCCCACAAGGCTAAAGAACTCTACTAATAGAACAACATACCCATGAAACACAAGTATATAACTTAATGCTAAACCAGATACTAAATATTAAAGAAGATCTCGGATGCTTACTTACAGAGAAGACCGCATCCGCTGAGGTACACCGCAGAGGAGACTCCCGATAGGCCCGGGGCTTCCTCCAGATGACTCCCTCACTCTCTCCTTACTCGCATAGCGCTACGCCAGAGCTTCGCTAATGCTTCTCAAGTGTAGCTAACTCTACTATGTCATGCATGAGAGAGGGGGGGGTAAGGGGGTATTTATAGGTGGAGGTGGAGTAGGGGCTACTCCACCGCCACGTCATCGATCCGTGTGATCCCCTCTCTCCACCGTTGGATTGTAACTAACTTCAAATGAATGGCCACCGCACTTTGGAGGTTGCTTCACCGTGAAGGAGGGTAGCTTCCCCGTGAAGGAACCTTGGGAGGTTCATCCACAGGTCGGGCGACCCATAGGATGGTCGAGCGACCCCCTATGACAGGTGGGACCTCCCAGGGTGTGTGCAAATGTTGCCCCCACTTGTCATTTGGTGTTTGTCACATTGAAATGTGTCTTGATCACTTTGGATGCTTCGTTGTGGGCCCATTTATCCATGTGACTTCCATTTCCACCATTGAAAGAAAACACAAGTGTGATCCAAGGGTGGAAATGTGCTCTATGAGGCTTCTCACGGATCATGCCACATGGGCAAACCCTGGTGGGGTCATAGGGGGGTCGGGCGACCCCCTTATGTGGGTTGCACCAGATATCTTCAGCACATTTCTTCACTTTGTAGCTTAGCATGGTTGATGCCACTTGGTATGTCCCTGGTGGGGCCACAAGGGGGTCGGGCGACCCCCTTATGTGGGTCCCACTGGCTCACTTTGCCACAATTCTTTATAACCTGCATGAAAATACTTCAAGGTACAAGTGGAGCTAGTTATTGATAAAATGTGTTCATGTCATGTCTTTATTCCTTGAAACCGACCTTGTTGACGGGGTTTTGAACATGTTATTTTGGGTAATATTCCACCGTCAACACATGGTTGGCTGTGGAGCGGGCATTGATGGTGCCTGCGAGCTTGACCAGGACTTCATGTCTTGTTCTGCTCCTATTTGACCTGTGAGAAGATGTACTTTTTTCGGGCTTCCTCTTGTGCCACAAGAGGAAGGGTGAATTCCCAACATTTATATAAAGCGAGTTCTGGGTTAGGTAAAAGATACTCGTTAATAAATCGAGGGAAAAAGTATACAATTGTTCCATCTTCTTTCATTTTTAAGTTATGTCCTTGTATCAAGTATGCTTCATTGATGATGGTGCGTGGGATGGGGATATATGAAACATCATGTCCTTCCAACGCACCAACACTCTCGGCAATACGAGTTACAAGTGATGTGCAGGATATAGAAGTGGAAACCCGAAACATCTCTAGCATGTGTAAAAAAACATTTCACGAACAGGAGCAATTTTAATTTTGTGGACAATCGCAAAGAGTAATCTCAATTCATCATTTCTAATAAAATGAATGTCTTGGCTAGGAAACAGAGTCATAACTATCCAACAGTGTATAAGCCTCAAAGTAGGATGGTGAATTTGCATGTTGCGAGGCTGGAACTTGCCAACTACCGTTTGGCCAGAAATTTTGCCCCAAAACTTGTGGCGGTTAAAACTCTTAAGTGAGTGGCCAAGATCAATAGAGCATTTCTTATTAAAATGGACATGAGTTGCAAAATCCTTCCATGGTACTAAGTACTCAGTGTTAAACATGCGGAAGGTAAAGCCATTCTCTACTTCTACCGTTGTGCATATGAATTGGATGGTTAGAAAACGGGAGCCTTCCTCATAGAGGGGGTCAACCTTTTCCCAACCAACCGCTTTGAAAATAGCGTGGAATTTGGAATCCATACCTATCTTCTCAAGGAGGTCGGGGTCGAATTGCGGAGTGTGTACGAAGGCACGGTCCCGGAGGATCGCGTACGCTTGGAATTCCCATTCTCCCTCGAGGAAGATGTTGGTGTCGTCCACGCTTGCTGCACCGGCTTGGCTTGCAGTTGGTGGAGAGTCTCCTCGTACCGAGCTCTCTTCTTGATCAACGGAGTAAGGTGCGCTTCGGCTTTCGCGAGTGCTTTTCCTCGCCACTCTCTTCATTGCACCGGAGAGAGCCCTTCCAAAACCCTTCATGATCTTTGTGGAGTGGAGCTAGAGAGGGGTTTTAGGCAAGGTCATGCTGCTAGCACCTTGCTCAAACTTTGTGGAAATGGTGTGGAGGTGAAGTATGAACCTAGGAGATGGAGTGTGAGTGAGGAATATGAAGAAGTGAGGATGAGATGAGGTCAACCAGTTCCTCTGGCATTTATAGAGCTGGTGACCGACCAAGGGGGAGAGAGGGCAACGGCTAGGAGCCGTTGGCCAAATTTGAGAGTCGTTGAGCACTGGCATGGTGCGGCCGGACCAGGGGTGCGAGCGCACCCCTGTGGGCCTCACTCAACTTCCCCTTTGGCTGGTAGCTTCCAACGCTAGTTGGTCAACTAGTCGTTGGTCTCCCACTCCAGAAAAATATTTTCTCCCAGTTTTGTAAATTTCCACAAAGTTTTATGCTTTTTGAATTTTGTAAATATTTTGGAAAAAATAAGAAATAGTAGTATAAAAATTCTTTTATTCAGAAAATATTTTTCAAATATTTTTCCATGCATTTTAAAAAATTGATTTAAAAACAAGTGATTTTAACTTTTGAAATTTTTCTATGTTTGGTTGAAATCAAATATGACTTTTGAGAACATTAAAATGAATTTTGAAAATGAATAACTACCATTTTACCTCTGGCCGAGGACATACCATTTATAGCTGGTAGTAAGGCTATACCTCCTCTACTTTCCCGAAGTAGAAGCTTTCGACCATGGAGATTGAGGTGGTTGCTTCTTCTTCCGCCATACCGGCCATGGCTTGGCCGAGGGTGGCGGAGTAGGCGTGATGGGCTTTGGGTTCTTCACTTTCTGCTACTTCCACGCAGGTTCACGGCAGAAGTATCCATTCAACCGGCTTCAGATGGTCTTTTCAGGAAGCTGAAAGTGAATCCGTCCTCCAGAGACGAATATCACGACGTTAGCCGTGTTCAAGAATGGTCATCTGAGGAGAAGCGGGACATCGTCATCTTTTTCTGTGTCCAGGATGACGAGGTCGACGGGGATGTAGCTGTCCTTGATGCAGATCTGAATGTCCTTAGCTACCCCGTCTGGCCTGCATATAGTGTTGTTGGCCATCTGGAGTGTGATGTTGGTGGCCAACAACGGACCACCAAGAATTTTCTCATATACTGCCTTGGAGAGGATGTTGACGCTCGCTCCGAGGTCGCAGTATGCATTATGGATCTTGTGTGCCCCTATGGCACACTCGATGGTGGGTCAGCCCGGATCTTCCTTCTTCGCCATGAAAGGTGGATCAAGATAGTAATGGTAGATGAGCCAACTCAGGGGCTTACTGTACCTTGCAGTGATAAGCTTCATGGACTCGAGGGGGTCTCAGGTTGCCCTGGGATCTTCCCCGAGTCATTAACTGGGATTGCCGCCGCAATCTGAGCTAGTTGTGTCTCGATCATTTTGTTGAAGCTCAGTTGATTCTTCACTGCCGAGGCTAGGCCCTCGATCTTGGAGTTCATCCCTTCCAAGGTTTTGTCATTATGGGCAAGCCTCTTGGAGATGCTTTCGTTGATCTTTGCTTGCCCTAGCACAAGATCCTTGAAGGTAGGTGTGTTGGAGTTGTAGCCCTGGTTGTATGCAACGTCTTCGCGGGTCTCGGGGCAATCATTCTCTGAGTGCCCGATTTCTCCACACACTTCGCACGTCATGTGTGCATCCATGGCTTGGACGGTACCTCTTTCTTCTCTTGTCGTCGTCTTCTCATCCAGCCTCTTGAGTAGAAGATCTATTTTTGCGGTAAGCATATCCGCCTCCTTTACGGTATGCATACCTTTTAGTGACTTAGCTTGGGGTCTTCCATCCCCCCAAGCTTGGTTCACCATCACCTTGTCAATCAAGGCCTTAGCCCCATTGACGGTCAGTGACACGAATGTCCCTCCAGCTGCAGCATCCAGGTGCCCTCTTGACATGGGCGTGAGCCCCTCATAGAAGGTTTGGAGCACCAGCCATTCCTCCATCCCGTGATGGGGACATGCTGCAATGTATTCTTGTAGCCATTCCCATGCCTCGGGCATGGAATCCGTTGAGTTCCGCTGAAAGCTAGTAATTCGTCCCCTTAGGGCAGTTGTTTTGTTCAAGGGGAAGAACTTTGCAAGGAATGCCACCGAACATTTATCCCATGTGGCGACATCAGTCAGGTTCTTGCAGAACCACTGTTTCGCCTTTCCCATGAGGGATAAGGGGAACAGTCGGAGCCTGATAACATCTGTCGTGATGTCCTTGATGGTGATGGTGTCACATAGCTCCAGGAAGTTCTGAAGGTGTCCATTTGCGTCCTCGCTCGACAAACCATAGAATGGGTTTGCCTGCACCATGGTGATGAGGCCAGTTCTCAGCTCAAAAGCTTTGTCACCGGTGTTGACAGCGGGCCCAATAGGCACATTGGCAACAACGGGGACAGAGAAGTCGCGTAGGGTCTTGGCCATGGTGAGAGTTAAGATTGATGCAGAAACTGGTGGCTCTTCCATCGGAGGCTAAGCTACGGAGGAGGAAGAAGATTTCTTCTTTCTCCTACCGATAGCTTCTGGGTTATCGGTGAAGTTTTCTGGCAGAGAGAAACCACTCATACACTATTCTGTTGTCATCCACAACAGAAGAAAATAGTAAAAGGTTATCCTGCATGATCAATTAGCAATTATACAGATATTAGTTCATGATCATGTTTTATCTGAATCTTTTGTATCTATGCTTTCCCTGGCAACGACGCCAGAAATGCTTGTTGGCATTTCTTAGTGCAACTACCGGAGGATAGGTTTAGGATCCATCCTCGGCGATCACGCCATAAATACTTACTGGCATCTCTGTCGATGAAATATGGTTGATAGCCCACCTAGGGGTATGCCCAAGGTGGTAGATTAGTGGAGAAGGCGCGTGGAACGACGATCTAGACGTGACACAGAGACGAAACTAGATGAACACCAGGGTTTATCCAGGTTCGGGCCACTAGGTTTAGCGTAATACCCTACGTTCTGTGTCGAGTTGTCTACTCTGTATATTGATGAACGTGTTTTTGAGGGGGGTCCCTACTCGCCTTATATAGCCATGGGGAGCAGGGTTACATATCCTAGAAGATCGGATCTCACAATAGAATAAGGCAACCTAGTCGATTACAATATCATATCGTGAAGGACACGATATCTTCCCTAACCGACTACGCTTCCTTGCTTTCCAATCTGAGAAGGTTTCCGTGCCGCCATCCGTCCAGCTAAGCCGCCTGTCCGACTAGCTGGGCCTTGACGCCACAAACCTTCATAGCGAGTTGGGTCGGCGTTCATGAAGCAACCCAAGTCTAGCCGTGAGGGTACCTGGGTTTATACCCCCACAGCTAGTCCCCGAGCACATTAAATCTTGGAGCAGTGAAAAAGATCTTGGCAACATCCCTGGCCAGCTTCGTCCGAACTTCAAGCCTAGTCTCCGACTAGGTTATAATCTGTCATTTTCCATATCATGAACCCACAAGATATGATGTGCTCTTAAAAAGGAAAAAACGACTTCCGAGAGTCTGGTGAAGTGTGCCCACTTTTTGCTTACACGGCACAAACACTATTTCATTCTTTAAGTCGACCACGTTTAAAATGCACCAGCATACTCACCGACCAGATGAAGTGTGCCCACTTAGTCCCCGAGCTTGGCAATAGATGACTTGGTCATGTGGTGCCAAGGTCAAGAAAGAAAGAAAAAGATACATACATGCGCGAACAAGCGCCATGTATACACGGTAGTCCCCGAGCTTGACAATAGATGACTCAGTCATGTGATGCCAAGGTCTAAAAATAGAACTATAGACTCGTGATAAAGTAACAGCACAACATGCCATCGTGTGCAAACAAAGGTGTCAGCTTTAAATTGTTTCTTTCGACTTTAAAGCGTACCTCCATCGTCCTTTCAGCAACTTTCACTGTATGCCTTTGCGGAAAGTGACTTTGATTCTATTGAATCTGTGACTTAGCATGATCTCCTTTTCATGGTGGGCATAGTCTATGAACCAGGGCAACTCAACTATAAATATACCATCTTAGGACCCTTGTTTGCCAGGCAGCCATGATACCAATGCTTCAGGCTTCCTGCGAACCGAAGATGAGTGTTGCTGAACTGGTCAATCCACCCGGGTCAAATTTGTATGTATGGAACGCAGTTCCTGGTAGGATTCTTGTGAAGGGATAGTTTGTTAGGACTTTTCCCAGTTGGTCTTGAATAGATAGGAATAGCGGAATTCTTGGGAGGATTCTAGTGAAGTCGGCAATAACTCAAAGCCGTATTGTCATGTACTGGGTCCTCCTAGGTTCTTCGCTATTCGAGCAGTTACCCAGGCAACCTTCCTAGTGTCTAGGGAAGCTTGAAGCTGCTAGGGTGATAGTCTTGCAGGTGGCGAACCGCAGGAGCGCTGCTGGTAATGCTTTCAAACATCCTTTACTATACATAAATATCTTTAGGTTAAAAACAACGTACCAGTCCCCAGTATGACTGGTGGATTTGGCCTTGAAGCCAACGTAGCTCTACTATGTGTGTGCATGTAACTAGTCATCTGACTAGTCCCTAGCTTTGCTGAGAAGGCTAGCAAAGAAGCCGACCAGTTCCTAGTATGACTGGTGGAGCTGGTCGTGAAGCCAACACAGCTCTGCCACATGTGTGCCTGTAACTGGTCATCTGACTAGTCCCCAGCTTTGCTGAGAAGGCTGACGAAGAAGCCGACCAGTCCCTAGTATGACTGGTGGAGCTGGTTGTGAAGCCAACGCAGCTCTGCCACGTGTGTGCCTGTAATTGGTCATCTGACCAGTCCCCAGCTTTGCTGAGAAGGCTGGCGAAGAAGTCGACCAGTCCCCAGTATGACTGGTGGAGCTGGTCATGAAGCCAACGCAGCTCTGCCACTTGTGTGCCTGTAACTGGTCATCTGACCAGTCCCCAGCTTTACTGAGAAGGCTGGCGAAGAAGCCGACTAGTCCCCAGTATGACTGGTGGAGCCGGTCATGAAGCCAACACAGCTTTGCCACGTGTGTGCCTGTAACTGGTCATCTGACCAGTCCCCAGCTTTGCTGAGAAGGCTGGCGAAGAAGCCGACTATTCCCCAGTATGACTGGTGGAGCTTGTCGTGAAGCCAACACAGCTCTGCCACGTGTGTGCCTGTAACTAGTCATCTGACCAGTCCCCAGCTTTGCTGAGAAGGCTGGCAAAGAAGCTGACCAGTCCCCAGTATGACTGGTGGAGCTGGTCATGATGCCAACGTAGCTCTGCCACGTGTGTGCCTGTAACTGGTCATCTGACCAGTCCCCAGCTTTGCTGAGAAGGTTGGCATTTATTTCTAATTTACTTGAGAGAAGAAAAAGGTTCCTTGTTTATTCTCCAAAGGTTGAATACATGGGACGTTAAAATGGGCCATAGAGCTTGCTAACATACAAAAAGTTGTTCCGGGGTGACTGAAAACCCAAAAAATCGCGCAGTAGGGCTATAAAGACAGACATCGTCATAGCTCCTACTTACCCCAACCGTCGCCATTCCCCATTTCCTTGCCTACCACCGAATCTTGCACTATAGCCCTAGATCTTGAAGAGCGCACTCCGTGGCGCGTTGCTCGTTTTCCGACAAATCGGATGGCGCGGAAGGCGAAGAAGCCTGCGGCGGCGGCTGCCATTAGATTGGATCAGGAGTGGGCTCCGTCAAGGAGGATGGAAGAGAGCATCGACTGCCTCGTCTCTGGCGGCCTTCTGCTAGACAAAGTGACTGGCGGGTGGAGAGCTCCCACTGGTGAGACCTATCCTCAACCCAATGCCGACGAAGTAGTTGTCTTTGAAGACTATTTCATTAGGGGATTTGGTCTGCCTTATCATGTGTTCCTCCGGAAGTTGCTTGATTTCTGGGGGATTGGACTTTGCAATCTTGGTCCAAATTCTATCCTTTCTATGTCTGTCTTCATTCACTTGTGTGAGGCGTATCTTGGAATACAACCACATTTCAATCTATTTCGCTATTTTTTCCAATTAAAGAAGAATAGTCGCGGGTCTCGCATCACGGGGAGCGCATATATTCTGCTGTGCGAGGGGATGGCGTCTGAATATATCAACGTCCCTCTTCAGAGTAATGTAAGCGGCTGGCAAGAGAAATGGTTCTATATGACGCAGTGCCAGACACCTACTTTGAGCTGTGATGTAGGCAAAGTGATTGAGTCGAGCTGGACCTGGTCGGGGAAGCCCTCTGCAAGTGAGATGGAGCAGGTCTAGGAACTACTTCATTTAATGAAGGGGATGACTGCTGAAGGGATCCAAATTACAGCTAACTTTATGTATCGTCGGGTACTGCCGTGCAAAGGGAGAGTGCGGCCTGGTTATGAATATCCTGGATGTCCTGACCCGACTCGTGAGAGCGCCGAAGATTTGCAAACCAAAGAGCTGGAGAGGCGTGTGCACGTGGTGCTCCAATTCTCAAAATGGAAACCACCGAAGAAGGTTACACAACCGTTCAGCTTGGCACGGCCTGTTAAAGATGTGAGTTGTCATTGAGTCTGTTTTGCGCCTTTTGGATGGCTTCAATGTTCGAGATACTAATTTGGACTGTTTCTTTTTTTTGTAGGATCGCAGCAGTGTGTACGTCTCGGACGTGCCATCAGCCTACTGATCGGAAGGGGTCGACCCGAGGCCTGGAACTGGCCAATCTCCTCACTCCCAGGCTGGGGAAGCGGCAGCCGAGAAGACAAGGAAGGGCAAGGGGGCCATGGACGCGGCTGACCCACAAGCTATGAAAGCTGCGGGTAAGCGTGTAGCTGCTGGTCGTGGAGCCTCCACGAGGTCTTCGTTAAGGATGATGCGAGTTGGCGGCTCATTGAAGATCTCGAGCGATGCAGGTCCGAGAACATCTGAGTCGATCCGTGACTGGGATGACGAAGATGAGTCGCCTACCTTCAAGCGCGCTCGTGTTGAAAAGCCGTCGGGGCCAGTTTTGCCAGTGCAGAAGGCGAAAGGCCTTAAGCTTAGGGGTGGCCTACGCTTCAGCCATTTGTGAGTATTTGACTGCTTTCTTCGTGGTTTTGTATCCATGACAACATTTTGATTTTAATTTAACTCTCATCAAGGATCCCGTGCTTGAAGTTGACTCTATCACTAGTGATAGAGTCCCGGAGCCGACCAGGGCTCCGATTGTAGAGTCTGACCAGGCTCGTGAAGAAGCGACCGAGGACGGAGCGCCGAGGACGAGAGGTGACACTCAAGCTGAAACCGATGGGCGCCCAAAAGACCTCGACCAGAGTTGGTATTGATGAGCAAGGCGCTGGTTCTGGCGGGGGTGGGTCCCTCGACCAACGCTTGCCCGAGGGGCCCAGCCCCAATTCTCATGGATCGGCCGACTCCAATCAGGTGCCCCCGGACGCCCCGCTTCCTCCTTCGGAGGCTAGTTTACTCGACGCTATTGGGCGCACTGCGGAGCCAGTCGAGGCTGAGGAGGTACATGCGACCCCGGAGGAAGAGGTTGTGGAGATCCCTCGACCACCAAGATCTCTGGAGCGAATAGTCAGAGTAGCACGCCAACGGGCTGGCGAGTGGGTTTTCCATGAGGAGAACGCTGACAACCGCCCGATGAGGAACTTTGACCGGATGTTGAATCAACTCCACAAATATGCGCAGGTAGCCTTCCCGAGAATGTGATGTCGTGTGGTTGTGGTGTCCAGAAACTGAGTTTGGATATTGTGTTAACTCGTAGGGGTTGTCGGACTTGTCAGAGGAGCGTCGCAGGTGCTATGAGTCCATTGGCCCCTTGGTGGATGCAAAGACGAAACTTGAAGAAGCATGCGAGCGCTACCGAGTGGACCTTGACAATTCCCGCCGAGTTGAAGTCGAACTGCGTGAAGCGGCGCAGGGGCAGACTTTGGAAATTAACCGGCTGCTTCATGAAAATGAAGGTTTGGTTTTCTAGTTCTGACTGTTGACGAGTGGAGCTCCCAATTTGACTTGTTCCCTACTTGTAATCTTGTGGAAATAGAGCTTGCTTCCCATGTCGCTGTTGAGAGGCTGAAAGCACAGAACAGCGAGACGGTGGCGGCGAGGGAGAAAACGTGAGCCGACGACCTTGAAAAAGAGCTTGAAGGTTACCTGTTGGACTTGTCGATTCCATGCATATTGTTCTCTGATTGACTGTAATAAGTTGTTGTTGTCGTTGATTTAGGGAGGCGTCGTTTGTGGCAAAAACAAATTGCAATGGTTTGTCAAGATGTGAAAACTTGGGAGGCACGGTGTTGTTTCGGGACCTAGACCCCGAAACAGCAGGTTGTCGCACGAGCCAAGACACTGAGCGAAAGCGCAAATAGACGAAAGAGAGTGAGAAATCAGGTGAAGTGAACAGCTTTCCTCTCTCCTCTGCCTTGGGAGGCTGGGAGCTTTTTATATTAATCCAGATCAGTTAGAAAGTACAAGAATACCCTTCCAACCACTCTGCTACAATTACAATGATGCCCTACTCAACTACTTCATGGTTGTACGCCGCCTCTTCCGGCACGAGGGGCATCATCGTAACTTTGCCCTCTGACAGGCCCAGCGTCCTCCGGCTCCTTTTCCTCACCGGTGGGCCCGCTCCCTTCGACCCAGGCTTCCGTCGTCCTGCGAAAACCTATGAAAAACCAAAGTCAGGAATGACGAAAACTCCCGCCAGAAACGCCGGGCTCCTTTGTTTTAAAGCCAAGTTTTTTTTAATGCCTCGTTTCACACGCCTGAATGTCTTGTCGCTCTCCTGACACCGTGTGGCGTCTGTCAGGCTATTGCGATGCTTCGTATAGTGTGCCCAAACATCTTTTTGTCTTCCTCGAAAACTGTGTACCGTATTGGCATGCCGTTGCGACGCTTCAATTCCCGTGCCCGGGTGCCTTTTCGTCTTTCTCAAAAACCGTGTGCTGTCCACTCGTATAAAAGCGTGAGGGCTTTGGGCAAGGAGGCTACCTGGCTAGTTGACGCATTCCCGCCCTGTTACCGCTCGCTCGTGAAGCCTCACGTCATTCGCTTTTGGCGAAAGCAGTTGGCGTCTGCTCCGATCACTCGCTAAGCAACGATTGTTGTGCGTAACTCTCTTTTGCCTTTCCCTCATGCTTTCGAATTGGTTATTTAAGTTTTTGTGCTATCGCCGTTACTTTCCTTTTCTTTCCCTTTCGCATATATCATTTTTTGTTCATTCGTATTCCGCGCCATGTTAGATGGCGTCCTCTAGTTCGACGTCGACTTCGAGCTCTAGCGAAAGCGGTGGCGCCTCTGGGTCCTCCTGCCGCGAAAGTAGCGTTGACGTATCGATTGGATCCGGGGAAGCTCCGCGGGTCCCAAGTCACAGTGGGAGCTTGTCTGTCAATGGAGATTCTGGCTTGATTTTGGTGCCTACCGATTGTTCTTTTTATCTTGGCGCTTCACGAATGACAGCGTCCGGTTTGCAAGCGATGGTCAACAAAGGGCCTCTGAGGGCGGACCATCTGGCGAATTGCCGCGTCCCTGGAGACGAAGAGGTGCCCATTCCGTGGCCGAACGAAGCTATTGTCTTTCGCGATTATTTTGCTGCTGGGTTAGATTTTCCAATTGAAGAATTTGTCTCGGACGTCGTTTCGGGGTTCGAGATACAGCTCCATCAGCTGACGCCGAACGCTTTCGTCAAACTTGGCATTTTCGCTCAGGCAATGAAGATGCTTGACTGCAAGCCACGAGCGGACGCTTTCGTGCGGTTTTACGATATTCACCGTCGACCAACAAAAGTGAACGACCCTTTATTAGGAGGCGAGCTGCCCAGCGAGATTGGATGTATTAATTTCGTTCCACGGAAAACCCGAGGTAGCGTTTCCATTTTGCTTACCTATCAGAATAAGTGGCCAGATTGGAACCATTTCTGGTTCTACTACCGAGTTTGCTCGGACGAAACCGTCGCTTCCGAGTTGGGCAAGGGGGAGAAGAAGGCCTCTCCGCTTGCATCGGTTTTGGAAAGATACCCCGGGAGACATCTTCCGCCCATGGCGCGGAATGACAAAGAAGCCATTCGCTGCGGAGATGCTTTCGCACTCACCGCTCGGTTTCAAATTAGCCGAGACTTAGTCGAAGAGTGGATGGCTATCGGGATGAACCCGCTCTGCAGCGCAACCTCTTTCGAAGGCTTTTTCGACAAGGACGGGTATCAAACCCCTCTTCTTCTGCTTGAGAGACCCGCGAGTTTTGCTGATGATGAAAGCTTTGTGAAGCACATTGAAAGCGAAACGAGGAAAATTTGTGGGCCATATTTACGAAAGGAGAGTGAGTTCCAACTCGGCAACCTCGGCCGAAGTCGTCGATTGAACCGAGCTTTCGACGCGATGGGCATCAAGTATGCCGAAAGGCCTCTGGTTGACGAAGGCAAAGAAGAGACTGAGAACCCGAGGGCGAAAGGCAAGGCCGTGTCTCGGCGTGGGGGACGCAGCGGTGTGATGCCTCGGCAAAAAGCTGCTGAAGTTGGAGATATTCGCCTTGGTCGTCTAATTGCCAAACCAATGCTTAAGAGCCGAGGGGGAGCACTGGAGTCAATCCCCGATGTTGACCCTTTCGATCACCCGAGGGTGGTTAGTTTCTGCTTCTGTACCTATTTAGTTTCGCCTTATGCCCCCCTTTTTTGTCGATTGTAGCTTTCGCATCCAGTTACAGTTTTCGAAACTTACGATTGGGTGCCTTATTTTTGGCGTGTTTTTGCAGAGCGCATCTTACGCTACGGGAATGGCTCCGAAGAAACCAAACGTGCATCTCTCACACACGGCTTTTGATGACGATGCTTCAGTCGCTGACATGCCAACTTTCGCGAAGATTGGTTCGCGCAAACCCCCTGGTCCGCCCGATGCCACGGAGCGCCCGACAAAGAAACCGAAAACTCCATGCCCTGAAGCCTCTACTCGGGCGCCCGGCGAAAAGACGGCTGCTGGCAAAAGAGGAACTGCGTCCTTGAAAATGCCCACTCCTGCTGCTGTCGACAAAGGTAAGCTACGCCTTTCGCCGCGTTGCATTCGACTGACACAGGAAATGGTGGAGGGGCAGCTTTTGGGTTACGGGCGGCTGGTTCTCGATGGGGTGCCTTCGAACTACAAGAACCCACGCTTTTACACTGGCTTGAGCTCGTCGAATGAAACTGACGAAGCGAAAGAGGAGTCTTATCACGTTGCTCGTTCTTTAGGTGCCGCCTCAGATGCCCAACTCGCATGCCGACTTGATTATCGTCGGGCTGGAATCCTTCCTGGCGGCAGTGACGAGGCCACTAAGTTTGTGGAATTCTCACAAAAAGCTTTCGTCGCGCCAGAGATCGAGAGAGATCTCCTGAAAGTTAGCAGCCTGAAGCTCGACGATGCCCTGTCTTTTCACCTGGCAAGCGTAAGTGTTTGATTTCGCTGTGGGCTTCGTGGCTCTTTCGGTATATATATTTATATTTTTTTTACCGTTGTTTCGCTGCTATTCGCCGGCTGCCGTTGTCGCTCGCAGCCAGAGCAACCAAACAGATCTCTACACTCGCAAGATCAAGTGCGAGAAGCAAGAACTTGATACTCAAGTGAAGAAGTTTGACACACAGGTGAAGAAACTCGCCACCGATCTTGAGATGCAGACCAAGAAAGCCGACGATGAGCGCGCCTCCAGGAAAGCAAGCTAGAAAGAGGTTGAAAATCTCAAGAAGGAGCTTTCGCAGCTTTGGGCCGCCCAGGCCGAAAGGGAAAAGGTGCTTCTGACTTCCGCTGGGGAGGTTGTATCTCGCTTCCGCGAATGCCTTCGCAGCATTGGCGTCGAGGCGGAAGGTCCCTCGGAGCATAACTTTGATAGCCTCATTGGCTGGATTCGCTCCGAGATGGAGTCGCTGGAGGGACACATGGCCCTCGCCCGAGACTACGCCGCCGTCACTGGCATCAAGGCAATCAGTCATAGCCTTGTGGACGCCGGCTGCTCCCATATTGCGGACCTTTCGGTCAAGGAGGTGGACTACTACTGGCAGACCCCTGAGGCGGCGAAGATCTTGGGCAAGAAATTCTTTGACGAATTCTGGCTAGCGGGTGGGAACGACATGTCGCTCATGCAATCCGCCATGGGCCGCGGGAAGGTACAGAGAAGCATTTGTGTGCTTTTTACGAGAACTTTGACCGACGCGAACTCGAGGCGAGGCAGAGCGCGAGGCTTCGCGTGCGCCCTCAAGCTTCGAGGGCTCCCCATTTATTAAGTTGGAGCCCGAAGACGCCGTGCTTTCGCCGGATGCACGGCGATATAGCATTTTGCTTCGCTTGCTGGAGTAGTCAGCGAGCTTGAATACACTGTATGAATTTGCTTAAAGATTGAATGTAAAGAAACGGGTTACTGTGACTTTGTCTTTTGTTGTTGTCATTGTTATATATACATATACGTATATTTTTGAAAATGTGAACCTTGTTCTTACGTTCATCTAGTTTTCGCGCGAAGGTTCTTTCGGTTGCGGTAGCATTCGCGCGAAGGTTATTATGACTGCGAGCCCCTGGGTCAAAAACGAAGACGTGCCCGACCGCGCACACTTGGGAGAGTGAGCGATAGCATTCGCGCGAGGGTGCTTTCCCTGCGAGCCCCTCGGCCGATAGTAAAGACGTGCCCGCCCCCACACACTTAGATGAGGGGCGTTAGCTTTCGCGCGAGGGTGCTTTCGTTGCGAGCCCCTCGGCTGATAATAAAGATGCGCCCGCCCACACACACGTAGACGAGGGGCGGTAGCATTCGCGCGAGGGTGCTTTCATTGCGAGCCCCTCGGCCGATAGTAAAGAAATGCCCGCCCCCACACACTTAGACGAGGGGTGGTAGCATTCGTGCGAGGGTGCTTTCGTTGCGAGCCCCTCTGTCGATAGTAAAGGAACGCCCGCCCCCACACACTTAGACGAGGGGCGGTAGCATTCGCGCGAGGGTGCTTTCGTTGCGAGCCCCTCGGCCAATAGTAAAGACGCGCCCGCCCCCACACACTTAGACGAGGGGCGGTAGCATTCGCGCGAGGGTGCTTTCGTTGCGAGCCCCTCGGCCAATAGTAAAGACGCGCCCGCCCCCACACACTTAGACGAGGGGTGGTAGCATTCGCGCGAGGGTCCTTTCGTTGCGAGCCCCTCGGCCGGTAGTAAAGACGCGCCCGCCGCCACACCCTTAGATGAGGGGCGTTTGCATTCGCGCGAGGGTCCTTTCGTTGCGAGCCCCTCGGCCGATAGTAAAGACGCGCCCGCCCCCACACACTTAGACGAGGGGCGGTAGCATTCGCGCCAGGGTCCTTTCGTTGCGAGCCCCTCGGCCGATAGTAAAGACGCGCCCACCCCCGCACACTTAGACGAGGGGCGGTAGCATTCGCGCGAGGGTCCTTAAGTTGCGAGCCCCTCGACCGATAGTAAAGACGCGCCTGCCCCCACACACTTAGACGAGGGGCATTAGCTTTCGTGCGAGGGTGCTTTCGTTGCGAGCCCCTCGGCCGATAGTAAAGACGCGCCCGCCCCCACACACTTAGACGAGGGGCGGTAGCATTCGCGTGAGAGTCCTTTCGTTGCGAGCCCCTCGGCCGATAGTAAAGACGCGCCCGCCCCCACACACTTAGACGAGGGGCGTTAGCTTTCGCGCGAGGGTGCTTTCGTTGTGAGCCCCTCGGCCGATAGTAAAGATGCGCCCGCCCCCACACACTTAGACAAGGGGCGGTAGCATTCGCGCGAGGGTCCTTTCGTTGCGAGCCCCTCGGCCGATCGTAAAGACGTGCCTGCCCCCACACACTTAGATGAGGGGCGTTACCTTTCGCGCGAGGGTGCTTTCGTTGCGAGCCCCTCGGCCGATAGTAAAGACGCGCCCACCCCCACACACTTAGATGAGGGGCGGTAGCATTTGCGCGAGGGTCCTTTCGTTGCGAGCCCCTCGACCGATGGGTTGCAAAAACCTTTGTTGTCGGTTTGCTGCACTTTAAAACTGGTTAATGAAAGTAACTTTACAATTTGAATCGGAAAGGTTGCCACTGGTCGTGCCCGCGATATTGCTCTCGTTGTTATCTAGCAGCGTGCTTGCTTTTGCTCACCTTCTGGCTGCGGTTTGAGATGGGCATTGTGGCGGAACCGTCCTGATTATAAGAGCTCAAGTATTATCTTAGCCAAATCCGTCTGACTTCGACCGATACTTGAACCCATACAACCCCGGTAGTCCGGAAATCTCGAAGGATTTCTAACACCATACATCATACAGGATCGCATCGTTCAAGGATTACATTCGTAAAGATACATCATAACAAAAACGAAACCGAATTTAAAATAACAGAGTGCGAATTTAAAACGGAGTTATTACAATACCGAGTTTAAAAGTGCGGAAGCTGAAATAGTTTAAAGCACGACCACCACACATGTGGTCCAAATAAAACATTGTTTTGATAAATCCACTCGACACAACTCACTCCTCCCTTTTTAAGATAATGTGCCACTAGTAGTCTCGGTCCAGCAAAAGAAAAGGGGAAAGCTTCTGGACGACCCTGCCCTGGGCCTAGTCCTCATCACCTTCCACTGGGTAGAGGTAGTGCTTACAATAGTCGAAGTAGACCTGGCCATCTGCAACAAATGGGATAAACCCTGAGTACTGGAATGTACTCAGCTAGACTTACCCGTCCAACTGAAAATAAAGACACCAAGGACATGCAAGGCCTTTTTGGGGTGGAGCTGGGATCTTGAATTCGCGAAAAGCTCAATTTAAGATAAGCGAAGTATTAGTGAAGTTAATGAGCTGTCATCTTTTATACCTATTCCTTCTTCTAGGTTTGCACCTGAACTATTGCACACACTTGAGTCTAGCAGATAAATAATATAACCATATCCAGTTGACTTGTCCATATTTTAGTTGAACCTTTAGATATCACATGGAGTTGTATCGTGGTGAAGCTCGCCATAGTTTCCCACTAACCGGGGGAGACGGCGACTCGAATCGAATTCCAAACCAGCTGGTGAAAGACCTTTAATACCAGCCCACACTTTCCCCGTCGGGTCCATGCATTGGGCAACCGCTCGATGCTTGTTCGTGGTGGTAATCGCCGCGGTTCAAGCACGGACCGCCCAATTAGAACCTGGCGATGGCCTCACGCGGCAGATCGCAATTTCCATACTAGAGGACACGACACGGGTTGAGACCGGCCCGAACAGCTTCTAACCGGCTTTGGGGTCGATGATTACGGCACCGACATATCCCTAAGTAAAAGGGCGCGTTCAAAAATGAACGAGGGCCAACATCGATACAAACCTACACGATCCAACGGACGGACTGCCCCCAAGTTTCCAAACTTGGTGCCCTTGCCTTCCAGTTGACCGTATTTCATTACTACTCAGGTTCTTTTCCACGATAGCAAATATAGCCAACCGTGATCCTGATAAATACCCATCAGGGTATTACGGAGACATCCTTAACTACTACTTTTATTAAGCAGGCTAAGCAATTCTACATTGCAAATAAATAACAGGATAATAACGTAGATATTAATCAATCATCAAGGAATAGTAATGCAGCAAATAGGATTCATTCAACTCCTAGACCTAATGCATCATAATAAAAAGACTCAAGTAATTTAATTGTAAATACTGGGAGACTTAGAATGCTCCGGGGCTTGCCTTGGGTGAAGACCGAGGCCTCGTGGGAGGGGCACTCGGGCAAGTTAGTGTCGCTGGCGGGGTCGACTTCCTCGACTTGCTGGAGCTCCGGGATCTGCTGCTCGGCGTTTGCCTCTGGCTCCTGATCGGGTTCCTGGAGTGTCGATCCTATTGCATGCGATGAATAATAAATATTTAAATGCGGGGTGCGAGATGTGTGGTATGAGTAAGAGCATTTCTTGCAAACCAACAAAACCAACTTATTGAACCATTGAGGTAAATACTCATTTAATTCATAAAACAAAATCCTTTTATTCACCTATTTCTCATTTAGTAAATCAAAAGATGCTTAGGTTTGAACTGCAAGTGCACTTTTCTGGACTCAGAAAAATCCACGAAAATTCCAGAAGGACAAACAACAGTTGCTGGACTCCACTGAACAAATTTCAGCCAAAAATAAAATACAGAACTACAGATATAAAAATAACAAGCAAACTGCCCAAAAAGATACTTTGAACTACAACCCTACTGTAAAAGGGTGCACCACTCTATTTCATATTTTTCCCAGATTCTATTTCATATTTTATGCTTATTAAGAAAGTCCCATGAACAGAAACATTATATTATTTCTTACATGAATTTTCAAAGGAAAACACAGAAAAGCACCTTTGTAAAGCAACTTCAGATTTCTCCACACAACAGGTCATGCTTTAATTTTTCTTAGCTTGAACCTTATAAACAGAGACTGTACAAATTTTCCCACATTTTATCTCGACATATAAAACACCTTAACCTTTATTCAAAGAAATCAGCCAAAAAGGACTTTTAACCATAACAGAAAGTTTTTCTACATAAACAGTGCATTATATATTTTTCACATGTATAAAACAGGATAATAAACTTACACAAAATTTTACAGGAATTATCTCAACCAGAAAACATATATAACCATTTATCTTAGCAAAAGCATATAAACTGAAATAAAAGAAAACAGCAAAATTAACTCCTACCAAAAATACTTTTATATTTTTCCAGGGTAGATCTACTCATAAACAAACTAGCAAAACTGAAAGCACTCCATTTGGACTAACAAAACAGGATCTACAAAATAAACAAGCATTTATGGGAAAATAGAAAAATATTTTGGAAAACGTTTTCTGGAAAACACTCGGCGTACGGAATAGGTGTGCTCGCTCGAGGCCCGGCTTGAACGAGACAGCGCCCGAGGGTTCGCTCGAGGCCTGGCGCGAAGGCTCGGGCGAGGCGGACAACAAACGCCCGTCCGAGGCCTGGCTCGAGGGCTCGGGCGAGACGGAAAAACAAACGCCCGTCCGAGGCCTGGCTCGAGGGCTCGGGCGAGACGGACAACAAACGCCCGTCCGAGGCCTGGCTCGAGGGCTCGGGCGAGACGGAAAAACACACGCCCGTCCGAGGCCTGGCTCGAGGGCTCGGGCGAGACGGAAAAACACACGCCCGTCCGAGGCCTGGCTCGAGGGCTCGGGCGAGACGGACAACACACGCCCGTCCGAGGCCTGGCTCGAGGGCTCGGGCGAGACGGAAAAACACACGCCCGTCCGAGGCCTGGCTCGAGGGCTCGGGCGAGACGGAAACAGGGGAGAGGTTTGACCGTCGATTCCTCGCCGACGGTGAGGTCGCCGGCGGGTAAGCTAGGCTTGCGAACTCGTCTCGACGAGGCGCATCGAGTGGTGCAGGTGGTTTGGCTAGCGCACGGCCGGAGCATGCCGGCGGCGAGTGGCGGCGCACGGTGATGGCGGCAACGCGCGGCTACGCCGTTTCCGGCGGCGGCCGGAGAAATTGGAGGAGGCAAAAGCTCGAGAGAACCCTAAGGAGCAAAGCTACGGGGTTGGTTTGGCTCGGGTGGCTCCAGAGGAGCTTGGCCACGAGCGAGGTCCGCGGCGGACGGCCATGGCATTCGGCCGGGGAAGAAGATGTGGGAGAGAGCGGTAGCGTTGAAGCTAGGTGGTGTTCTCACCTTGCCTTGGCTTGGTGAAGCTCAAGGATGAAGAAGAAGAGTCGGTGGAGCTCGGGTTGGGGAAGAACGGCGTTGCGGCTCGGCGGTGGCGACTGACGGACCGAAAGAGGCGCTTCGTCCTCCGGTGGCGATGGGGCTCGGTTGGGGACGACAACGTGCGCACGGCGTGTGCACGGTGTAGGCGGAGCGGTGTACGGAGGGAATCGAAGGGAGGTGCTCCGACGAGGTCAGAACGGAGAGGGAAGTTTGCGGTGGAGGTCGCGGCGAGAGCGAGCCGAGCGCTTGCTCTGGCTTGGTGGCGAGGGGAGGAGAGTGCGAGCGAGATTGGGAGAGTGTGTGCGGGTGAGCGAGGGAGTGAAGGGGTGCTCGGGGTTTTGATCGGCTTGACCGGCCAGTGGTCGTGGCGGGACCACGGCGGCGCGGTCGGCGAGGCAGCGCGGTGATGCCGTGCACGGCGAGCGGGTGCGGCAGGCGAGGCGAGCGGAGAGTGGCCGGGGGAGATAGCTTGCGTGCTCGGGTGAGAGAGGATCGAGCGAGGAGTGGCCGGCGAAGATCCTCGGCAGAATGCAGCAGCCACGTGGCGGTTGCGGCCGGCGTACGGCGCGGCAGGTCAGCGGCAGCAGCGCGCGGCGCGCGCGGCACGCGGGCGAACGCTGGCGAGCGGCGCGGGGTGCGCGGGCGAGCGCGGGAGCGGGCCGGCGCACGCGAGCGGGCGAGCTGGGCCGGCGCGCGCGAGTTGGGCCGAAAGGTGGGGCGTGGAAGAAATCGTTTTCCTTTTTCTTTTTCCAAATTCTTTTCAAACTTTGACCACTCAAAAACAGTTTCAAAAACTCCAAACTAGGTTTTGACCCAAATATAAAAGTTTCTCGAAATAATTTTCTCTACAACTTTCATATAGGACACTTTTTCTGAAAACCATTTTTAAATCCTCCACATAAACAAAGCCAATTTTAAAGTATAAACCATTTTTGTTTGACTTATTTTTATTTACAAACTAATCTGAACTAGGTCAAAACTCCAACATGAAAAGCACTCTACTCAATATTCTCTATTTTATAAAACTCTTTGCCAAAACAGAAATCCACTCAAACAACCAAGTCCAATAGAAATCCACATCAAATAAATAAACAAAGACAAAACACTCTCATGCTCATGAAATGATGCAATGCATTGCTTATGCTCTTTAGTAGCTAATTGCAGCGCCTTAATGCAGTGCTTGACACTAGGGTGTCACAGGCATGCTGCTTGATGGTGCTTTCGCCTAAAGTTACTGGATTGGTGGCGCTATCTGAATGCGTTATCGATGACACAATCATTAAAGCGAAACCTTGGTTCCTGATGCTTCCTATTCGCATTATGCATCTTGGGTGGGCTTTTCGGGGTTTACATTTGAAATTTTTTTGAGGCTTTGGATGGTTGGAGAGGCTTGTGTTGACGCTCACTAAGTGTCATATTTTTAGCATCAACAAGGTCATATAACACAACACAAGAGCCTAAAATCAACCAAAAACCTTTTATAAACTAACGATTTCCACTTGTCCTTGAGTTTTATTTGAATGTAGGAAATTGTAGGGGTTTTGAGCAAAATGACCAAATGGACCCATCAGGGAGCAAGCCCACGTGCTTGGGCTCGATCTGGGCCAAGGAGGGGTGGCGCCCGCCACCCCTAGCTGGCGGCCGCCAGGGGGGAGAAGCCCAAACTCCCCCCTGCCACGTCACTGATCCAGGGGAAGCACTCCACGCTCATTTGCAGCCGTTGCTCACCTAAGTCGGTTCATCCAAGGGCTAAAAGCAATGTCACATGGATCAAGGCCTAATTGCCCATGTGATGGTTATTGGACAACCCTAACCGAACCCTAACCGACTTGGAGGACCTCCTGGATGCCGTTGATGAAGAGGCAGTGGATCCAAGGGCCAGGAGGGTGCCGCCCGCCACCTAGGGCTGGCACCCGCCAGCCCACTCACCCCCCTGACCTAACCCTAGGTCCCTAGGCTATAAATAGGACCCCCCCTAGCTCATTTGTACTCAGACCTCACCTCATTAGTCCCACTCTCTTGTAAGCGAAGCTCTGGCGAAGGAACACTCTAGTTGAGAGACTTAGAGTGAGAGCGAGAGTGAAGAAGAGAAGAGCTGGAGTTGTGTAATAGAGGATCTTCCAAGTCTCTGGTAATTCCAAGTCTTCCTTCATTTTATCTTAGTGTTCTTCTACTTTCGCATCTACTTTAAGTTCTTTACTTATTGTTCTTGTTGAGTGCTTTCGATCATAGATAACTTAGTGTTTATTTATATCTAGTTGGGTTCTTTGCTGAGTAATCAGTGCTCTAGTTTTGGACGCAAGATTAGAGTAGTATATATTAGTGTAAGCGCGGTGCTTAGACTAGTTATACCTTAGTTTGTGGCTAGCCCCCCGGATAGCTGTGGTAGCAAACAGGTGGTGACAGCCCTGGGAGCCTTGAATTCCACCACGTAGTTGGGTTAGTTCTTAAATCATAAACCTCGTTGTGCACGTCTGAGGTAAATAGTCCAGAGGGTGTGTACGGTTCGAAGAACTAGATAGAACCTTTATTGCTAAGTTAGTTGTGATCGTAAGTGTGTAGGAAAACATTAATCTGTTCATCGGCCAGACCCCGCCGATTTAGGTTAGTATTAGTTTGTCTTTCTTTTCTTTTTAGTAGTAGTAGAAACCAAACCCCCCATTCACACTTTTCGATCAACCCTGCTAGAATCACTAGTTGTTCATAGCGGTCCTAGTGTTAGTTCTGCCATAGTAGCTTCCCTGTGGAAATAAATACGATACTCGGTTACTCCCGGTGATGTGCTACAATAGACTTATTCTGTGCGCTTGCGGAACTACCAATAGTCATACGAATAGTTAGTTATACTTCTTACATTAAGAAGTATCAACAAACCTTTCTGGCGCCGTTGCCAGGGATAGATTCCATAGTCTACTCCTTGTGACGACGTTAGCAAGAGTCAACAAGCATTCTGGCGCCGTTGCCGGGGAAGAAATTGGCTAGAATTAATTCTTTGTGATTTCTATTGAATTAACCCCCGTAGTTCTAGCGGGTATATATATTGTTCGTTGTTGTGATCGTTCAAGTAGTCATGGCCGGATTCAATCTTCCGAGCGACTATCAAGAAGATCCTGAGGCCATTCTTAGGAGAGCGAGAGCTAATCTCATCTCCTCCGAGGAAGAACCTGGAGCTTCGTGAGAGGAGCTCATCGAGACAAGAATCCCAGTCAAAAGTGACTGAGAACCAAGCTGCTCCAACGATCAATCAACATCGACATCAAACCAAAACACTCTATGAGTATTCCATGCCTACTCTTGCTCACATTCCAGTGTTACCTTCTACTAGTAATGTAGATTTTGAGCTCAAACCTCACTTAATACGAATGGCTCAAGCTATTGCATTTAATGGCAAACCTTCCGAGGATGCCAATGCTCATCTCCCGAATTTTCTGCAGATATGTAGTACAATTTCTGTGCAGGGAGTTTCGCAGGATGCCATCAGACTTCGTCTTTTTCCATTTTCATTAGTGGAAAAAGCGAAGCAGTGGTTCCTCTTCAACTCTGGCCACCTGCTGACGTGGGTGAGATGCGCGAATCAATTCCTCAACAGTTCTGCCCGATAAGTCGAACTATTCTTGTCCGTAGCAAGATTTCCAACTTTGGACAGGGAGACGAAGAAACAATCACTGAAGCTTGGGAGAGACTACAAGAGTATGTTGAATACTGTCCTCACCATGGTATGCAAGACTGGTACTTGATGCAGAGCTTCTACCATGGACTCCAGCAAGAATCTCGACAACACATTGATGCTGCCGCCGGAGGTGCATACCTCTCTCTCACTGTAGAGAAGGCAACCAAACTGATCGAGACAATGGTGGCGAATCAAGGATGGACAGAAAAAACGTGCTAGAGGTATGTCTGAACTTAAGCAAGCTGATTCTGTTACCCTACAAACTTTGGTAAAATTGCTAGAGCAAAGGATAAATGAGAAGAGAGATGTGCTGCAAAGGAGTACTACGCCAAGCAAAGAGCCGCTTCATCAAGTGAAGGTCAAGCAGAATTAAGAAAGAGGATGCCAAATCCCTTCTTAATAATGGTGGCTACGGAGAACCTCCAATTCCAATGATCCAACAATGAAATAATAAAGGTATGCCTCAAACCTCCGTATTTAATTCTCCTATTGGAAAATTAGTTTCTAATCAAGGTAGAATTAATGATAGCATAAATACTAAATTAATTGAACATGATAAAATGTTAGAAGGAATTTATGCTAAACTAAGAGATTTTTCTGAAGCATTTAAGGAACAAATTAACTTTAATAAGAGATTAGAGCAAAAAGTAGATAACATTAAATCTCAAATTAATACTATGAGGAGGTAAAAGTTGTAACCACGAGAGGTGGTAAATCCACTCGTGATCCACCTCATCCTAATTTAGTTCCTAGTAGTAATGCTGCTACAAAGAAAAATATTGTTAATGTTGAAGAAGACGAAGAAGAGGAGACCCCAGCTGAACTTTCATCCAAGTTACGAACTGCTCCTCATGAATTCATGATACACATGTATTACGTTTCCAGATCGAAACAGAAATCCGACGGAAGACGACCAATTCAAGAAATTCGTCGAGGTAATTCAAAAATTATATATACATGTGCCATTTATTGACGCTATGCAGGTTCCAACTTATGCAAAATATTTGAGAGACATGCTCAATAAGAAGAAACCAATTCCAACTAGGGATGTGGTTAAATTGACCAAAGATTGCAGTGCGGTCATTTTAAAACAACTCCCAGAAAAGAAGAAGGACCCAGGAAATCCAACGATCGCGTGCTCAATTGGAGAGCAGCACTTCGAGCATGCACTCTGTGATATGGGAGCAAGCGTCAGCGTCATGCCCAAGGTAATATATGATAAATTAAATCATCATACCTTGTCCCCTACTTCTATGTGTTTGCAGCTAGCCAATCAATCGCTCCGATATCCCGCGGGAATAGCAGAGAATGTTCCGGTGAAAATCCGGAATCTCTTTGTCCCGGTGGATTTCGTGATCCTGGATATTAATCCTGACCACCGGACGCCATTGATCTTGGGATGGCCATTTCTGAGCACTGCAAAAGCCACCATGGATGTAGGAGCTGGAGAAATTCAGCTCCACATCAGTGGAAAGGAGGAGAATTTCGAGTTCACACCGCGACCGGAAAAACACCCGTCATCAAGGTTCGTCGGTGCCGACATTCCACCACAACCACCATGAAAGCGACACCAATCAGGAATCCAAAGCGGCTAACCAATGTGAGTTAGGCTAAGGTAAGTCTTTATCCTCTCATTTAATTTTTCGTTTTTACTTAAGCAAATTAATTTTCTGCAAAGTAGATGTTTACTATAGTGATTAGGTGGCACCTAGGGGGCTTATGGCAGCCATAGGGTGGCGGCCCGCCACCCCATGCTGGCGCCCGCCACCCTAGTGTGCATTAGTGTCGGTGTTTCGAACCCGGGGGTGTGACACCAACGAGTAATGTGATCACGTGCTCTCTTCCTGGATGGTGATGCAAGATGACACAAGGATTTATCCTGGTTCGGGCAAAGAAGGCCCCTACGTCCAGCGGGGGGGAGGTTCTTGTATTACTTGCACCTAAGTGCTTGTACAGGGGCGAATACAAGCTCAATGAGCGTGGACCGGAGTCCGGACTCGTGTGTGTGTGGTGGACTTGTGTCTTAACGTGTCCCTTCCTGACCCCCGGAATGAGGGCCTTGGTGTCTCCTTTTATAGAGAAGGGGAGGCCAGGGTTACAACAGGGTATTACAGGTGTCGGGGTGTATTGTGTCCCTTACGAAGAAGGTAGAACCACCCTGTCTTGTCGAAGTCATTGTAGCCGACGTGGGCGTTGCTGTTTAAGCGTCCTTGAAGCGTGGCCTCCATCCTGGGTGCGGACGTGGAGGCGCGGCGAGGTGGAAGCCGTGCAGCGCCCATCCGGAACGTACAGGACGCGGCGGGGTCCCTCCGGGTCTTGGGGTACCTGTCCTCCAATAGCATGAAAGTAGTTAGGGCTCGAGGGGCGCAGAGCCGGCCTCGAGGCGGCGCTTACGGGGGGCTCGAGTCCCCGCAGGTATGGGCAAGTCCCATGAATCGATTGAGCGGCAGGCATCTGGGCCTCGAGGCGTGGCTTGGACATGCCACAGTGTAGGGCGTGGGTTAACAGTGCTTCACCGGTGCCTTTTCGCCCATACTTGTGGTGAAAACGAGACTTGACTCTGCCCCGGCCCACTGTGGCACACGTTGTGTTACAGAGGACGTGACTGGAGTAGGTGGATGAATAAGTGCGCGGTATGGGGCTGGCATCCGATGTCTGCACCGCTCGAGGGAGGCAAAACGCGTCTCGAGGGATAGGCCGCTGTGCCAGAGAGGCTCGAGGTCCCCGCGTGGGGTCTCGATGGTGTGGTTTCGGCTGTGGGGGGCTCGAAGGGTAGTGGAGCGCTTGCCGAGGCCTGGGGGGCTCGGCGAGCGGAAAGCGAGCGTGCGCCCGAGGCCTGGCTTGGAGGGCTCGGGCGAGACGGAAAACGACCGTGCGCCCGAGGCCTGGCATGGAGGGCTCGGGCGAGACAGAAAACGAAGCGCGCCCGAGGCCTGGCTTGGAGGGCTCGGCTCGGTGGGCCAGCGTCATAGGCCTCGGGGGGTCGGCTTTTTAGGGGGTTAGACTAGTTAGGTTGTTATCAACCGGTGTTCTAGGTTTCCCCTATTTGTTTGCGTTGATTGGGGGTACCCCTTCTGCGGACCCCCGACATTGCCCCCGAGCCCTTGCTCGAGTGCTTGCACTCGAGCAGGGGCTCCCGACTGGGATCTCGTGGTTAGCTAACTGGCCTCGAGGGTTTTCGTCGATTCGATTCCGTGGGTGTCGTGCGAGCGACACCCGCGGGTGTAGCCCCGAGGCCACGAGGGAGTGGTCAGAACTTCCTCGTGGGCTTTTGCGAGTTTTAGTTGCGATTTTAGGTTCGGGGTGTCAGCCCCCGAGTTTTTAGACCCTCTTTCGTCGAGGGGTGCCAGGCTGAACCGCCGGCCGGCTCTTCGAGCTGTCCGGCGCACCGGTTGCCCTGGCTTGTCATCCCGCGAGTCCTTTCAATTGATACGAGGCGGGATGCCCGTACTACCCCCTATGGGCGAGTATCAAGGTTCCCGGTGAGCTGGTAATGGGGAATCCAAGTGAGAGCTCGTGCCCTGTCGATAGGGGTCGACTGTGGCCCGGAGACGGTCTCATAAGCATGGGTGCTCAGTCTGCAGGAGTGCCGGGTCCATTCGATAGGACCATGGCTCGATGCCTCCCTCCGAGGGGATCTCACTGCATGTCGAGCTCCGCCTTGGATACACGTGAGGGGCCTCGAGGGCTTGGCCCTCGAGTGATGCCGCGAATGGCACCCCTTGGTGTCCCTGACTCGGGTGCTCGAAGCCGGCTGTCGAACCCTCTTCTTTCGTCGAGGGCCAGCCTTCGCTGCTTCGAGACTTAGGGCCGGGGCCCGTTTTTGGGTGCTCGAAGCCGGCTGTCGAACCCTTTTTCGAGGGCCAGCCTTCGCTGCTTCGAGACTTAGGGCCGGGGCCCGTTTTTTACTTCCGGGAGAAGCTTTCGTCGCTTGGAATCCTTCTGCCCGTTGGGCGCGCCTTTTTAGGCGGAAACCACGAGGGAGTGGAGATCGTGGCGCCTGGGCGGCGGGCGCGAAGTTGGAGCGGCGGCCGCAGAGGCCCGGCAGTTGAGCGAACGGTGAGCCGCCGCGTGTTCCCTGCATCCGGCTCGAGACGTGGTTAGGTGGGCGCATTAAATGCTATGCGGTTATCTTTTTTACGTCGTGGGAGACCCCGCCCGTCGGGGTTTCCCCTTATAAATATCGAGAGAGGGGAAAAGGAACCCTTTACTTTGCCTTTGCCTTCACCGCCGCCGTAGCCTTCACGTGCCCTCTCCTTCGAGCTAGTTGATTGGGGATTTTCTGGCTGCTGCCGTCCGCTGCTCGGGTCCGCGCCGCGCCACCGCCATGGCCGCCCAGACACAAGTGCTGCCGGCCGAAGACTGGAGCTCGTCGAAGGTGACGTAGAGCGAGATGGACTCGTTGGTGGCCCAGGGGCTTCTGCGCCCCAACCCGGAGGAGGGACCCGCGTGGTGGGTATCCCGTTGGCGGAGCACCGGGAGCCGCACCCGCCGGAGGGGTACGTGGGAGCTTCACGCGCTACCACCGTATGGGGCTCGGCGTCCCACCGAGCCGCTTCATGCGGGGGCTGGCCCACCACTTCGAGGTGGAGCTGTAGCACTTCTTCTCCCCCAACTCCATCTCGCACGCCGCCATATTCGCCGCGGTGTGCGAGGGTACCTGAAGATGGAGCCGCACTGGGAGATGTTTCGTCCACCTTTTTCGGGCGAGCTCTTCATCAAGGCCCTAAAGCCCAGCGGGAGGCGGCTCGTGGCATGGGCTCCCTCGCCATTACTGCGAGGCTGGGAACCTCGTCGTCTCAACGTCCCCTGCGAGTACCTGCGATACAAGCTTTCCACCAACCAGGCCGGGTGGGACGACCATTGGTTCTATCTGCGGAATGAGGTGGTCTCTTTCCGCAGTACACCGGCAGGGTCCTCGCTCAACGCCCGGAGAAATGGACCTGGGGCGTCGCGGCGGACAGGCAACGCCACCTGGCCCCGCTGATGAAGAGATGATACGCTGGTGGATGAGAAGAAGTTGACCGTGCAAGCGGTCTTTTGGGCGTTCCACCAGCGAAGAGTTCTCCCGCTGGCGGACCGCCCCCTTCTTATGCATGAGATGGGGCCGGAGGCCAGGCTCGAGGCGCTCAATCGACCGAGGATGGCCGAGGAAGGCTGTCCCGGACGAGGGCGTCTCCCGGGTGTCAATCACGATCCAGGGACCGTTCATCCCTGAGTACAACCCACCTGGTCGCCATGGCACCCGACGAGGGGTGTCTCGACCTGGTGAGCCTCCCTCAAGCTGAGCCGTTCCGAGCCCCCTCCCCCTTCTCCTCCTTCGAACTTTTGCATTCTTCTTGTGGTTTGCCTCGTCATGCTTCTCTTTTTTTTTCAGGGGGCTTCACTTGTCGCGCGTCGAGGCCCCCGGTGAGGGAGGACGCCGCGGATACTCGGTGAGGTGCCTCTCTGCTCAGAAAGACAAGGAGAGCAAGGACGCCAGAAGAAGAAAGAGAAAAACACAAAAACCTGCGTCGCTTGACTCGGGAGCAGAGACTGGCAAAGGCTCGTCGCAACCGTCAGCCTGGAGACAGATCCCCCGAGCTGAGCTCCTCGAGCTCGGAGGAGGAGAGCGGTGATGAGGAGGAGAGCGACGACGAGGGGATGGATGCGCGCCTGAGACGCGCGGGGGTCGTCGACGATATGGCTGACCGCTCCTCTGTGCAGGAGGGTATGCTGGTTCCCCCCGGCGAAGGGACGCGCAGGACGCAGCCGCGGAAGACGGCGCCGATCCCTGCCTCGTCGGGGGCCCGAGGACCGTCGAGCTCTGCGCCGGACGTGCCCCCGGTCGTGAGGAAGCCCCGAACCCGGAGCGCTTCTGTCACAGCACCAAAAGAGGCTGCCCCCGCATCAGCCCGGCGGGAGGTCTCGAGGAGGGCCGAGCCTCGAGGGGCGGTGACCACATCGGGAGGGGCTCCGGGTCTGACCGCCGCGAAGCGAGCATCGATGTCGGGGTCGAGCCCTCGAGGGTGGGGTGGGCGCCAGGAGGAGAGTGTCGAGCCCGCGCCATCACGAGCGTCGGGGAGGGAGCCCCCCCGGGCGTCTCGTGCCCAGGGGCGTGTGCGTCCCCGGAGTCCATCGCCGTACCGCCGCCGGGACACAGAAGCGGGTGCGGGAGGGCGCGTGCGCCGGAGCCCGCGCCGGGGCGGGCACCACGATGACAAGCACGAGGGAGGTGCGGTCGCCCTCCCGCGAGTGGGGCGGAAGGAAGGGTTCTCCTCGGTCGAGCCACGGGAGGCGTCGGGAGCCCTCCCCCCATCCCAGCCCTGTGGAGATGGCCCGGCGCAGGCTCGAGCCGCGGGGTGGGCTCGAAACCCCTGAGTGGGTCCGGCGATTCCGGGAAGAAGCCCAGTCGCCGCTTTTGGGTGAGTAATTTTCTTGGACCTCGTCGGAAGCGAGGCTTGACCCTCTTTTACTTTTGATACACATGCCATCTCTGGTTTCTCAGGGGAAGCGCTCCTCCTACCCCGGAGGTGGACTCGCTTCGTCTAAGCGGGCCAAGACCTCGAGCCCCCGTCGAAGCACAAGCCCTCGAGGTATGGCACCTTCCTCCGCTAGAGAAGCCGCTTGGCTGGAGAAGGCTCGAGCTGCCATGGCTCGAGGTGACCAGATGATCGTCGCAAATTTTGGTGAGGCCATCGCCGTCGACCGCAGGGGTCGAGGCACTCTTCCTGGCTCTGATTTCACCGTCATCTCATATTGCAGGGGCCACAGCTCACGGCGTCGAGCCCGCCACCACCGCACCCTACTGAAGCGCTGCTTCCTCCCCTCCTCCTCCTCCCTGATGGCGCCAGTTGGGAGCGCCACCCTTCCCCCCACCACGACGGCTGTTCCGGGGGAAGCGCCTGGGGCGAGCACGGCCCCGCTGACGCCTGGGGCCAGGGAGCTGCACCCCTCGAGGCTTTCGACCAACACGAGCCAGGCTGCGGAGGAGGAAAAGGGGGGAGAGGCGTTGGCGGAGGAGGAGCCGACGGTGGAGGGCCTCCTAAACGAGCTGGAGCAGGGGCCGCTCCTCGCCGCGGGCTCGATGGTGGTGGAGGCGCCCGAGGCTCCGGCTAGCGCCGACAAGGTGCCCGATGGCCTGGCCAGGGAAGAGCCGGGGCTCGTGCCGTCGGGCGGTGGGCCGCAGTCGGGGCAGCTCGGGGCGGAGGAGGATCTGCCCGACATCGAGCTTGACCGACCAGTATGGCCGTTCCCGGCGCGCCGAGCCCGTCTCTTGCCATGGTCTCGTCGAGCAACCAGTCCAGCGGGGGGCCTCGCGCGAGGGTGCGGTCCATCTTCCGGGAGGTGGCCGAACTCATGGCGGAGGCGGAGCGGTCCTGCTCGAGGAGGCGGGCCGGTCTGCGCAGGTGTCCGCCGCCTCGCGAGGGCCGAGGCGGAGCTTCAAGATCTCCGCGCTGAGTTGGGCCGGAATGTCCAAATGGCGAGCCGGCTTAACGAGGCAGAGGCGGAAGTCCGGGCGGCTCGAGGCGAGGCCGCTCGAGTCAAGGAAGAGGCCGCCGCCGCTCTCGAGGCGTCAAAGAAGGAGGCCGCGGACGCCTGAAGCGAGGCCGACTCCGCCCGGGCTGAAGCTGAGGCGGCGAAGCAAGAGGCCGCTGACGCCCGTGGCGAGGCCGCCACCGCCCTGAACCGCAGCGGAGGCGGCGAGAAAAGAGGCCGAGGCCGCTCAATGCGATGCCGCCGCCGCTCGGTCCGCAGCGGAGGTGGCAAAGAAGGAGGCCGAAGACGCCTGAGAGTGGTGTCGCCACCGCTCGAGCTGCCGAGGGGGCGGCGCGGCAGGAGGTGATCCGAAAGGATCTGGCTCTCGTGGAGGCGGGCAGCCTGATCGAGGAGCTTAGGTCCGAGAAGCTCCTCATGCTGGCCGAGAAGCGCAAGGCTCGAGCAGCGCGCTGAGGGCCTTACCAGCGACCTCGCCGCCCTGGGGCAACATTGCGATGGTGAGGCTTACATCTTGTCCTTGTTTGGGTCTCGACGTTTTTCTGTTACGCCGCAATCTCATTCTTCCTCGTTCGTTGCGCAGTGGTCGAGGAGACGGTCGAGGAGCTCCGCGGGACGAACCAGGCTCTCTTGGACCAACTCCAAGACGAGACGATGGTGGCGGAGCGGGCTCGCACTTCCCTCGACCGGCTCGGCTCCACGTGGGGTGCTCCTCCAGTGGCTGCGGCAGAAGGTGCGGTGGCCCGAGGCGACGCCTTGGTCGACGCCTTGTGCTTCCTCGACGCAGCAGCGCGGGACCGCGTCCGGCAAGCCCTCCATCTTGGCGTCAAGCAGACGCTCGCGGTTGTCCGCTCCGGCTTCCGCTTTCCGGTCCATGTTGTCGCCAATGGCTTCATCGAGATCGAGGGGAAGGACGAGGAGTGGAACAACCGTCGTGTCGACAAAATCTTGGAGAAGATGGAGAGGCCGGGGACGTCGCTCGCGAAGATCTTTGAGGAGGACGTGCTGCCTCCTGACGCCAGCAGCGGTGTCGAGGACCCTCCTCCCTCCAGCTCGGGTGTCGAGGCTGAGCCTGCCCTGGAAGACCTCGGGGAGGAGTATCGGACCGACGAGGACTGAGGCCTGCGTGCCAAATTTGGGTGTCAAGGCCCTTGTAAGAATTTTATGGCATGAATGAGGGTACGTCGAGAGTCGAATGTATATATGATTTGTTTATTAAAAGAGTTGTTTTCTTTTCAAATGCGTTTGACCACTTCTCTTTGTTGCAAGCTCGAGCTTCTGCTAGCTTAGTCTGTTTTCCTTCGATACGTCGCGAGCCCCTCGAGGTGGGCGGGGGGGCGTGGGTAGGGTACCGTAGTCCGGGGGCGTAGGAGGCCGTCTACGTCGACGCCTCCCGACCTTTGGAGGCTCGAGGTATTTTAGGATTTTGACGTCGCTAGTTCACTCGAGGCACGAGTCGAGACAAGGGTCAAATTTTTGAAAAGGAAACGCGCCTTTTCCGGAGTATGGGGGGGTTCCCCCCGGCAGCCCCCGAGGGAAGCTCGACCCTGAGCAAGGCAGGGTCGAGGCTACCTTAAGTTGCTAAGTAAAAATGAATGACAGAGCGCGAGTTTGTTCATTCATGTATGACATGTTTGTATAAGGCAACAAAATGAACAAGGCCTCGAGGCCTTTAAAGGTAGAAGCGACGTAGCTGAGATATGTTCCACGCGTTCGCCAGGATCCTGCCTTGGTCGTCGTAGAGCTTGTATGTTCCTGGCTTGAGCACTTCAGCCACGGTGTATGGGCCTTCCCACGGAGGGGTGAGCTTATGGCGCCCTCGACTATCTTGCAGCCGTCGAAGCACGAGGTCCCCCACCGCTAGGTCCCTTTTGCGCACGTGCTTGTCGTGGTAGCGTCGAAGTGTTTGCTGGTAGCGTGCGGAGTTGATGAGCGCCACGTCTCGAGCATCCTCGAGCTGGTCCTTGGCGTTGGCGAGCCTTTCATCACTGGTTTGCTCGTTGTAGGCTCGAAGTCGAGGTGAGCCGTACTCGAGGTCCGTAGGCAAGACGGCCTCGGCGTCGTAGGTTAGGAAAAACGGAGTGAACCCGGTGGCTCGACTCGGCGTAGTCCTGAGGCCCCACAGCACCGAGGGGAGCTCTGTAGCCCACCCCTTTCCGAAATTCTTGAGGGTCTTGAACAGCCTCGGCTTCAGCCCATGGAGTATCATGCCGTTGGCGCGCTCGACCTGCCCGTTGCATTGAGGGTATGCGACCGAGGCCCAGGTTACGCGAATGTTGTTGTCATCGCAGAAGTTGGTGAACTTTTTGCCCGTGAATTGGGTGCCATTGTCGGTGATGATGACATTAGGCACTCCAAACCGGTACATGATGTTGGCGATGAACTCGACAGCCTTCTCGAAGGTGGGGTCTCCTATCGGCTTAGCCTCGATCCACTTGGTGAACTTGTCGATGGCCACGAGCACGTGTGTGTACCCTCCACTTGTCCTTTTGAGGGGACCCACAAGGTCGAGCCCCCAAACGGCAAATGGCCAAGTGATTGGGATCATCTGCAGGGCGTGTGCGGGCTGGTGCGTTTGCTTGGCGTAGAATTGACACCCATGGCACGCTTGGACCAAGCGCTTGGCGTCCCCAGTGGCGGTCGGCCAATAGAAGCCTTGACGGAAGGCGTTCCCAACCAGGGTCCTCGGCGCTGCGTGGTGGCCGCAAGCCCCCGAGTGCATGTCGTCGAGGAGTTTGCGTCCTTCCTCGAGGGGGATGCAGCGCTGAAGGATCCCGGTCGGGCTTCGTCGGTATAGTTCCCATTCGTCGCCGTAGGTGACGTAGGTCTTGGCCCTTCGAGCGATGCATCGAGCCTCCATCTTGTCTTCCAGTAGCACGCCTTGCGTTAAGTAGTTGAGGTAGGGCGTTCGCCAGTCGAGGTGTCGTGGTGAAGATGAGGCGCTTGCGTCGACCTGCATCGCCTCAGCGGATGTCCGGGTGTCATTCCCGAGGGGTGGTGTTGAAAGTCGAGCCCCCGTGTCTAGCTCGAGGGGCGGCGTCGAAGGGCCAGCCCCCGGGTCAATTTCGACGGATGGCTCGAAGACGTCCCTCGAGAAGACGTCTGGTGGTACCGTGCCGTGCGTGGACGCCAACTTTGCCAGCTCGTCTGCGGCCTCGTTGTACTTTCGAGCTATGTGGTTGAGCTCGAGGCCGTAAAACTTATCTTCCAGCTTGCGCACCTCCCCGCAGTATGCCTCCATCTTGGGATCGATGCAGCTTGAAGCCTTCATAACCTGGTTGATGACGAGCTGCGAGTCTCCTCGGGCGTCGAGGCGTCGGGCCCCGAGCTCGAGGGCGATGCGCAGCCCATTGACAAGGGCCTCGTACTCGGCGACGTTGTTGGAGGCGGGGAAGTGCAAGCGTAGCAGGTAGCGCATGTGAACTCCGAGGGGTGAGATGAAGAGCAGGCCTGCGCCTGCCCCCGTCTTCGTGAGGGATCCGTCGAAGTACATGGTCCAGAGCTCGGCTTGAATCTGCGCCGGCGGGAGCTGAGTGTCGGTCCATTCAGCAACGAAGTCCGCCAACGCTTGCGACTTGATGGCCTTTCGCGGGGCGTAGGTGATGGCTTCCCCCATTAGTTCGGTGGACCACTTGGCGATGCGCCCCGTGGCCTCCCGATTGTTGATGATCTCACCGAGGGGGAAGGACGACACCACCGTTACGGGATGAGCGAGGAAGTAGTGCTGGAGCTTGCGCCTTGTGACGATGATGCCGTAGAGCAGCTTCTGGATGTGCGGATACCGGACCTTGGCCTCGGAGAGTACCTCACTAGTGAAGTACACCGGTCGCTGGACCGGCAATGCATGACCCTCCTCGTGCCTCTCGACGGCTACCGACCGCGCTGACCACCTGAGTGGTTGCGGCCACATAGAGGAGGAGAGGCTCGGGGGAATCGCCACCCTGGGCTGGTCGCGGCGGCACGAGGATTGGTGCGGAAGTCAGCAACCCCTTCAACTTGGTTAAGGCCTCCTCGGCTTCGACAGTCCACGCAAAGTGTTCCGTCTTCTTCAGCAGGCGGTAGAGGGGTAGCGCTTTTTCCCCTAGCCTTGAGATGAATCTGCTGAGAGCGGCTAGGCAGCCAGTCACTTTCTGCACACCCTTGAGGTCTCGAATCGGGCCCATCCTCGTGACTGCTGAGATTTTTTCAGGGTTTGCCTCGATCCCCCATTGTGAGACAATGTAGCCAAGTAGCATGCCTCGAGGCACACCAAAGACACACTTCTCGGGGTTGAGCTTCACATTCTTGGCCCGGAGGCACTCGAATGTGGTCTCGAGGTCGCTGATGAGGTTCCCGACTTTCTTGGTTTTAACCACGATGTCATCGACGTAGGCCTCGATGGTCCTACCTATGTGCTCGCCAAAGATGTGCTGCATACATCGTTGATATGTTGCTCCGGCGTTGTTGGGGTCTCGAGGTGGCCGGATGTCGATGATCCGTTCGCGAACTGGCCTAGCTCGAGAGGCGTCCGGCTGGTGGACGGATGTCTCGCGCTCGTTGCGGGGCGTTTCCGCCGGCTTTCCCGAGGCTGCTCCGCGCCGGCGTGACGCCGAGCTCTCGGCCTGCTGCACAGCGGCTGTCTCGAGGAGGTTCTTCATTTCCCCAAGCATGCGCCTGGCGTCAGGGTTGGAGACGGCGGGTAGATCACGGAGCATCATTGCTGCCGCGACCACGTTCTGCCCGGCTCGCGGGAAGCATACCTCGGGGCGTGCTGGTGCCCCGTCCTCGAGGATCCACCGGTGGACTTCTCGAGCCCGACCTCGAGCTCCGGCTCCCCGGGGTTGGGGTGGTTCCTGCATCAGAGTTTGCCGGAGCTGCAGCAGGTGTCGCCGTTCTTCCTCGGCTTTGGTGATTGCCTCCTGCACCTGCGCGAGTTGCGCCGCCCGGCCGTCGTCGTGCTGAGGCGGTGCAACCGGTGCTGGAGGTTCGTTCCTTCCCTGAACGCGTGATCCGCCTGCCGCGGCCACGTCGCTGGGTCCCTCTAGGTCGAGCGCCGGCCTGTCGTCGTCGCCCTCGTCCTCGGTATCGCATACGACTCCCTCGAGTTGGAAGCACTCCCTGGTGGGATCCCAGAAGTCGGGGTCGTGGTAGTCGTATTCGTCGGAGTTGGAGCCGTTGACGGCATGCCGCCTTGGCCGATGCTAGGACCGCAGCTCGCGGTACCATTCTCCGACGGTGGCTCGCCGGGGTGGCTCGATGGCTCGCGAGAAGTCGCGGTCGACACACGCGGGGTGGACGATCTCCAGGTTGGCCATGGCCTGTAGCAGCATGCCTGGACGCTGCTCCCGGTCCGCCACCGTCCGGTCCTGATGGCGCTCATCGAGGTGGTGGGCGTATACAGCCGCGGAGTTGTTGAGGCCGAACGGGAACCGCTGGCGTCGAGCGCGGCGCAACCCGTGCGGGAGGAGGCTGGGTAGCGTCGACGGCGCACGGCTCGGAGGCCTCTGGCCTGGTTCCTGGTCCGTACGCATGATGAACGCGAAGTCGCTAGGCGGGCGCGGGCGCGCCCTGGAAGTCTCCGGGCGTGCGCCGTGCTGGCTCCTCCTTGGGGACTCCGTGGCTGCCACGGGGAAGTGGGTGCACGCCGCCGGCACGGCCTGTGCCTGGCGACGACGGTAACGACGGCGCCGCTCACGGGGTGGCGACGCGTGGTGGTGTGGGCGACGTGCCTCGCTCCTCGCACGGGGTGGCGTGACACGCCCTCCACCCGGGCCCTCCATGGAGAGCAAGGTCGGCTCGTTGCCGTTGCCGGTGGCCAGGAACTCGAGGCTCCCGAACCAGATGACGGCACCGGCAGAGAACGAAGGAGTCGAAGCAGCCATCTAGGAAATAGCGAGAAACCGACTCGACACGCGAAGTCCCCTACCTGGCGCGCCAACTGTCGGTGTTTCGAACCCGGGGGTGTGACACCAACGAGTAATGTGATCGCGTGCTCTCTTCCTGGATGGTGATGCAAGATGACACAAGGATTTATCCTGGTTCGGGCAAAGAAGGCCCTACGTCCAGCGGGGGGAGGTTCTTGTATTACTTGCACCTAAGTGCTTGTACAGGGGCGAATACAAGCTCAATGAGCGTGGACCGGAGTCCGGACTCGTGTGTGTGTGGACTTGTGTCTTAACGTGTCCCTTCCTGACCCCCGGAATGAGGGCCTTGGTGTCCCCTTTTATAGAGAAGGGAAGGCCAGGGTTACACAAGGGTATTACAGGTGTCGGGGTGTATTGTGTCCCTTACGAAGAAGGGTAGGAACCCTGTCTTGTCGAAGTCATTGTAGCCGACGTGGGCGTTGCTGTTTAAGCGTCCTTGAAGCGTGGCCTCCATCCTGGGCGCGGACGTGGAGGCGCGGCGAGGTGGAAGCCGTGCAACGCCCATCCGGAACGTACAGGACGCGGCGGGGTCCCTCCGGGTCTTGGGGTACCTGTCCTCCAATAGCATGAAAGTAGTTAGGGCTCGAGGGGCGCAGAGCCGGCCTCGAGGCGGCGCCTACGGGGGGCTCGAGTCCCCGCAGGTATGGGCAAGTCCCGTGAAAATCGATTGAGCGGCAGGCATCTGGGCCTCGAGGCGTGGCTTGGACGTGCCACAGTGTAGGGCGTGGGTTAACAGTGCTTCACCGGTGCCTTTTCGCCCATACTTGTGGTGAAAACGAGACTTGACTCTGCCCCGGACCACTGTGGCACACGTTGTGTTACAGAGGACGTGACTGGAGTAGGTGGATGAATTAAGTGCGCGGTATGGGGCTGGCATCCGATGTCTGCACCGCTCGAGGGAGGCAAAACGCGTCTCGACGGATAGACCGCTGTGCCAGAGAGGCTCGAGGTCCCCGTGTGGGGTCTCGAGGTGTGGTGTTCGACTGTGGGGGGCTCGAAGGGTAGTGGAGCGCTTGCCCGAGGCCTGGGGGGCTCGGGCGAGCGGAAAGCGAGCGTGCGCTCGAGGCCTGGCTTGGAGGGCTCGGGCGAGACGGAAAACGACCGTGCGCCCGAGGCCTGGCATGGAGGGCTCGGGCGAGACAGAAAACGAACGCGCGCCCGAGGCCTGGCTTGGAGGGCTCGGCTCGGTGGGCCAGCGTCGTAGGCCTCGGGGGGTCGGCTTTTTAGGGGGTTATACTAGTTAGGTCTGTTATCAACCGGTGTTCTAGGTTTCCCCTATTTGTTTGCGTTGATTGGGGGTACCCCTTCTGCGGACCCCCGACAATTAGGGAGCACTAGCCAATCTCTAGACTATTACACCTACCTCCTAGACCCAAATAACACCAAGGGAGACCCATGGCTTTGCTCATTTCAAGGCAATCACTCACTCCCATGTCTCCCCCTCTTCACTCTAACTTTTGGACACATCTCCACCCAAAAATTCTGGTGCACATGTGATGGAGAGTGACAAGGAGAGCACTAGGTGAAAGGAGGGGTGAGTTGGAGTGAAATTTCAGCCAAGAGGGTGGCGCCCGCCACATTTTCCTGGCGCCCGCCACCTCCATTTCCACATTTTGGCACAAAACTGCTCCCGAGTAAGTTTCCCACCATCCTTGGTATAAAGTATGACCAGGATGAAGAAGTGGTCTTTAAAATTCTCAGCCCACTTGCCCCATTCAGGAGGTTGCACTCCTTTCACTTTGCACCGAACAACCACTTTATTCCCCACTTGGAATTTCAGTGGACATCACAAGGGAAACCTCATGTGTCGGTTGCAGAAATTTTGAGCAAGGTGGGGTGGTGCCCGCCACTTATTGGTGGCGCCCGCCAGCAGGGTGAGGCTCACAGCCTCCCCCCCTTCCATCCTCAGCCTATAAATACTACCCACACCCCATGCAAGTTCTCACAACTCACTCGAAACACACAAACATCAGCCATCCTAAGCACTAGCAAAGAAGTCATGGGCCCTCTCAAGAACTTCTTCACCGGAAAGAAGAAGAGCAAGGGTGAGGGAAGTTCATCGAGAGCAAACACCCACATTCGCTTCGCTGGGAGTGATGAGCAGAGCGCCGGGTGGGGTACTCCATACACCGACGCAATGTCAATGGATCGATACTCTCCGTTCTCACACCAGGCTGGACCGGCCATCCGCATCCTAAACTCTGTCAATGATATCATCTAGCAGAGTGATCGGGAACGGCAGGCCCGGAACATCCTCAGTGAGAGGGAGTTCATTCACACCCGCCGCATCGACGCCGACTTGCTAAGTCGCACTGGTATGGACAATGAGTTTCTTTATATTTCTCGAACTTTGGGATGGGAAGACGCATGGTTGGTTAATGAGGAGGGAATCCTTCCCCTCACAATGGAATTTCTAGCTACCATGCAATTGTCTGCTACACACATAACATTCCGGCTTTTTAATGAAGAGCACACTCTCTCGTGTGGGCAGTTTAGCAAGCACTTAAATTTTGATGATTCATGCTTGCTAAACCTGGAATCTGCTTGTACGGGTTTTAATAGAAATGATTTTTGGAAAAGCATTGCTGGGAACAGAGACCCAGGCTTGCCCCGTACAAGTAATATCCACAACCCCACGCTCAGGTTCTTTCACAAGTATATCAGTATGACACTTTTTCCAAGACCTGACTTGAGACCAATCAAAAAGCCTGAAATGCTGCTGCTGTATGCTCCAGTTAACCACATAAAAGTGTCACCCGCCAAGGCCATGGCGGACTACTAGTCTAAATTTAATCAACGCACTAGAAATATTGAAATGACATCTTGGATAACTAGACTAGCTTTTAACATGGGTCTGCTGAACAGCGCTATATATTCCTACATTCCTAGTGACCGAGACATTTGGACCGTGGAGCACTTCTCGCAAGGGCACATCTTGCGTGAGAACCAGGAAACCGGTGAGATTCACATGATCTACCAAGATTATGTGAATAAAATCGCTCTCCTTGACTTGTCACTTTGGTTGGTGCATGCACCAACATTATTATTGTAACACCCTAGGTGTTAAGCATTCCTTAAACTGCATAATTTGTCATGGCATAAGCATAGCATCTCATCTTTTCATGTGCATATGTTTGTTGAAGTGCTTAAGTCCTTGCATAGTCTCTAGTGTAACCTTGTTTTGCTTTCTGTTTCTGGCTTAGTGCCTTAAAACAAAGTTGTATATCTTGATGAAAGAAACAACTTTGCTCAAAAGCACTTTCTCAGAAAAAGTTTTTAAAATGTGATTTCTTGCATTAGAAAAATGGATTAGAAGTAAATTTCTTTTTCTAAGCAGAATTTGGACTTGAGCCTTAAAGATGATTTGTTCCTTACAAAATTCTAAGCAACTTTGCTTTTAGGACCTTTTCCTAATTCGGCTTGGTTTGGAAGTTATAGAGCATCAAAGTTTTAAAACCAAACTTCATTAGTTTAAACCCCAGTGGGACCCCCCTGTCAGTCCCTCTCTTCTCCCCCGCGCTCGCGCCGCTCTCTCCGCGCCGGCAGAAACCCCCTCGCCGCCGCGAGACCGCCTCGCCGGCCGGCCAAACCACCGACTTCGCCGCCCGTGGTTTGCGCAGCAAGCGCCACGTCGCTCCATGCACCCCGTCCTCGCCCGCCGCGTGTCGCGCGATGCCTGACGCCGCCGCGCCGATCGGGAGCTCCTCCCCGACGGCAACCGGCCAGGTGCAATGCACCTGCGCCCTCCCGCTCTCTTGCATCCTCTCCACTCCGCGCTCGTGCTCCGCACGCTCACTCACTCGCTCTCTCCCTCGCTCCACTCCACTCCATCTTCACAGAGCAGAGCTCCGCCGTCGCCCGCCGAACCTCGGCGAGCAATTACTCGCTCCACCGCTCACCACCGTTCGATTCCTCTCGCCCGTCTCTCCGCCCTGATCTCCTCTTTCTCCGGCAAGGGTTGGTTTCCCCTCTCTCCCTCTCTGGCCGCCGGAACAGCGGATGTCATCCTCAAGCTTCCGCCATGACCTTCACGTGAACCGGCCATCTCCGGCCAAGCTATCCCAAGCTGAGCCATGTTCTAGTCTTCTCTACCGCCGTAGTTGCCTAGGTTTCGATGGAGACCTCTCTGCCGCCATGTTCATCCGGAACCGAGCCGTGTCACCGCCATGTCCGCCATGGACCGCCGCCGTGCATCGATCCGGGCAATGCCGGGGATGCCGAAGCCTGAGAGTTGCTCCAATAGGTCGCTTATGACTTGCTTGGGCTAGTGTTAGTCTCGCCGAGTCGCAAGCCCGCCGGGAAGAGTTCCGCCGCCGAGTCGCAGAGCCGCCGCTCCGCCATGGCCGCCGTCGAGCTTGCTCCGGTATCCCTCTGGCTTAGCGAGTCGGTTAGTCGTGTTCGCCTCGCAAACCCGCACCCAGTGATGGTCTCGGTGTCACCGGAAGCGTCGCCGTCGACGAGCTAGGGCCGGTCAACGACCACGGCGCAAAACTCCGCCGTTGACCGCCGAGCCTAGTCTCGCCTAGTCGCTTGGTCGTCTGACCAGTGAGCCTCGCCGACCGAGTCAAAGAGAGAATGTGAGAGAGAAAAAGGGGAAATCTGGGTGCCGTAGGCCTCGGAAAGCCGGGTGCGCCGAGCCTTCGCCTCGAGCCTCGGCTGGGTCAGTTAGCCTCGGCTGAGTCAATTAGCCTCGGCCAAGTCGGTTAGTTGTGCAGAGCGTTGTGTCGAGCCTCGGCCGAGTCGGTTGAGTGTGTCGGAGCCTCGGCTGAGTTAAGCCGGGTGTGTCGAGCGTCTGTCTTGTGCCTCGGCCGAATCAAGTAGGGAGTCCGTACGTTTAGGATTGAGTTTTCCTTTTTAATGTGTTTTGCAGAATTATGTAAAGGCTTCAAAAAGTCCTACAAGGCTCATTTTAAGTCCAAATCCTGTGAAACAAATTTTGTTGTGTTCAGCATGATTAGATCTATCTGTGAAAAATGTTAAATGCATTTTGGTGATATTTTTATGTGTAGATTTACTTAAGTTAGAAAAGTGTTGTTAACTTGGAAAATGCATAACTAATTATGTATAAGTCAGAAAAATGTGATTCCAGTTTTGTTAGGTTTGTATGGATATATAGTTTCAGGGAAAAATATAATATAAGGTTGTTCTGTGAATTATTTTAGCAGTAGTAATTAAAATGGTTAAATGATGCTTTCTTGTTTATTTTGCAGTAATTAAAATATGAAGAGTATGGACTTGGAAAATTTTGCTGACTGCTCTTGTGCTAAGAAGTTCAGAAAAAAATTATGAAATCTGTTGTTTGACACTTTTGGCTAGGGTGTGTAGTTCAAAGCACCTTTCCACGGTAGAATTTGTCTTTTTCATAGGGGATAGAGTTTAAGTCCAAATGGGTTGAAAATTTGACAGAGAACTAGTTTGAGTGTTGTTAACTTCCAGTAATTTTTGTAGATTTTTCTGAAGCAGTCTAGAATGGGTGCTGTTTTAAGCATGTTTAAATAGATTAATTTCAGTAAGTATTTAGAAGGTAATAAACTCGTTAAATAAACTTTGATGTGGTGGCAACCTAGCTTAACAAGTTGATTATGATAGGTTAAATAGTTGGGATAATGTTGACTACCTTGTTGAAGAGAATGCAGTAGATGACATGTGCTTATCCCCTGATTGTTGTTGATCATGTGCATCACATATGCATTCTATGTGCATTCATCCTATTCATGCACATTATGCATCATACAGGATCAGCGGAGGAGATCCAGACCCAGTCGACACCGGAGGAGCCCAGTCCGGAGGAGAACCGGACAGAGGAAGCCGGAGGGACCGACGCCGACGAGCTACCAGAGTGCCGCGACCACCGTCCGTCGGACTTTGAGAGAGGCAAGCCCCGGAGCGAATCGATTATAATCGCCATCGCTCCTGGACAGTGAGCAGTTGACTTTAGATCATCTCCCGTAGAACTTATGGAACTAAAATGGTTATGGAATCTGAAAGGCTATTGATGAAATAGTTACTCTTGATTGATTAATTAGCAAGTGCTTGTTTAGTACAGGTGCAAATCTAGTAAGGTAGAGTTAATGACTAAAAGCAATTGCCAACATCTGAAACTGAGTTTTATTACTAAAGCTTTCATGCAAAGGAGTATGTACAGCCAACCCCACTTATATAGCCTACATGATCCTTGGTGTCTCATTATTTCTGATTTTGTCGGGTAAGTCTAGCTGAGTACCTTCTCGTACTCAGGGTTTATTTCCCTTGTTGTTGCAGATGGCCAGTGCTTTTATGGCTACTGCGAGAACTGCTTGTACCCGATAACGGGTAATGACTAGACCAAGGGCATGGTCAACACTTATCTCATCCATTGCTTTTGTGGACCCGGTCAACTGATGGCACCGTATTTATGAACAATCCAAACTTATGTTTTAAAGACTATGTTGCTTCCGCTACTACTATCAAAACTATGGTTTGTAATATTATTTCGTACTCTGATGTAATTTGAACTTTATGCAACTATGATGTAACCCGTGAGCATATTCGTGGAACAAGTACGATCTTGGCTGGATGTCGTTGAATGATTTGAAATCCTTCGAGATTTCCGGACTACCGGGTTTGTACGAGCTTAAGTACTCGATGATTTCTGCGAGAGCAGAGGTTTTCAGTGCTTAATCTGGTGCAAATTGGTCGGTTCTGTTACAGCTGGCATCGGAGCAAGTTCTGCGTTACTGTTCATGGGTGTATTTTAAAAACAATATTTTATAAAGGATAAAACTATATTTGCCAACTTATAGTTATATTAGGATTTGGAAAATCTTAAGGATTAAAGCTAAGATGTGCCAGTGACCAAGTCCTTATGCCCAATAGGAATTTAGGTGGCTATTTAAGTACTAACTTGGGGGTTGTGCATCATATTTAAATTCTGTTATTTTTGTCGTCCATACGGCAAGGGTGAAATTGTATGGGTGCTATTCCTCGGAATAGTAATGTATGGATCAATTGCCTCTACGCCAAGGTAATAAGTGAGTTGTGAGAGCATGATTGGACAACCGCCAATCTAGGGGAGCGCTTGAATGATGCTGACATGTATACCTGTTACACACAAGTATATGTGAAAGTATTAATTGTGGGAGTAATACTTTTCTGATGGGTGCATATACTGCTTACGTGTATACCGGGTGTGCACCTAAGCTAGTATTAGATTTAAATTTTCAGCAATGCATGATATTCATATTGTGGGCAGGGCTGGAATGAACTTTCTGCAGGTACGCTAACTTGCGAACGTGTAGTACGCTAGTTAATGCTATGAGTGAACGTTGTATGTCACCGTCTAGCCGTTAGATTGTTAGGCAGTGAGGACGTATGTTACGCTCATGCATCATGATCATATAATTTTGCATTAATCTTACTTCCTTCCTTATGTTATCCATCCCGATCTTAAATAAAAGTTGTTCTCAACTAATTAAAAACGATGTGGATACACTTCTTTCAGATGGCCCGCACTAAGCGTACCGCCCGCAAGTCGACTGGAGGCAGGAGGCCCAATTACATGCTTGGTCCTTGGACCGAGGAGGGATCCGAGGATTTTCTGGAGGAGTTCGGCATGCCTACTCTTTTGTGGAGGGTGCTGCACTTAGTCGGATACCAGGAGGGCCAAGAGCCGCAATATGAGTGGCATCGAGTTCAGTTTTCAGAGGATCGCTACATGTACACAGTTGAGGTGGACGTGCCCAGCCGTGATCCGCAGGATCATGTGTGGTGCCTCAGGGTGTTTGCTCTTCAGGGCAGGACTCCTTGGGATGGAGCCAACCAGGTTGCTTACACTGTTCTTCGGGACATCATGGAGGATCATCCAGAGGTAGTTGCCCAGGCCACAGCCGGTGTCTTCCCTACAGCAGATCCGTACCAGTCAGTGTGGCGTCAGCCGGGTGCCACTGTGTTGGGGACTAGTTCTTCAGAGCGTGAGCACTGCGCAGGGCCAGCTGGGAGTGCGATGGCTGCACTCATGGCTACCTACGGGTGTCTGTCACGTAGCTACGACCACCTGGACCACATCCTTAGTGAGCAGATAGCTGCACATCACCAGGGTCAGGAGGCGCATGCTACAGAGGTCGACCTTCTTACCACTCAGCTAGCTCACATGACCGTTGAGAGAGACCAGGCTCGTCAGAGGGAGCAAGAGACGGCACAGCAGCTCAGTGACCAGCAGGGTATGATGACCTTCTTATCCACCATCATGGCCGAGACTGAGGAGTCGCTACGTAGTATTTGTCTCGAGGGTATGCGCGCGACTGAGCAGAACAGGCTTCTCAGGCTACAGGTTGGAGAATTGGAGCTGCAACTTCATCATCTCCAGGACTACAATGATCGCCTACATGAGGAGATTCATCGCCGTGAGAATGAGAGGAACCCTATCCTTCCTTAGGAGGACCCGGATTCTCATGCTTCGTCCAGTGGTTCTTTGAACATCTCGAGTGATGATGATGACAACGACGATGATGACGATGGTGCCATTAGGGAGTAGACTAGTTAGTGTTAGCGCGTAGTGATCTTGTCTCATGTCCTAGCGCTTGATCTTTTGGGGTTATCATGTGGATGTAAGGTTGTGTGATGGACCTATGGATGTATGTGGACCTATGGATGTTATGTTGACTTTTGTATGTTATGTGATGAGCATCTTTTATCATGTGATGATGCGATGTGGATCGAAATTTATTATGCCTCTGCAATTGTTTGGCGAATTCATTTTTCCGAATAATTTTTGTTGGCATGATTTATTGTTCTCCGCAATAATGGCAGTGTCATTTAATGATTATTGCTATCACTACATGCAGATGACGATGACTCGCAGTGGAGCAGGTGGTAGTGGGGGTAATAATGATAGCAGGGAGAACCGCAATCCACCGCCTCCTCCACCACCGACGGCTGAGCAGCTTTTTGCTCAATTTCTTGGAAGTCAACGCAACATCAAAGCTTTGCTGCGAGAGAATTTGGCGAATAACCATCAACGCCCTGAGCCGAATCAGTATAGCTCGTTCAAGGATTTTCTGGACACAAGGCCGCCAATTTTCAAGGAAGCCACAGAACCTCTAGAAGCAGAAGAGTGGTTGCATACAATGGAGCAGAAGTTTCGACTGCTCAGGCTTACAGAGGAGTTGAAGGCAGAATATGCTGCACATCAGCTACAAGGACCAGCCGGAATTTGGTGGGGACATCACCGTACCACCTACCCTGCCAATGTTTCCATCACTTGGAGAGTGTTCACTAACGCTGTTCGTGGGCACTATATTCCGCCAGGCTTGACTCAGATGAAGGTGGCTGAATTCATGAGCTTAACACAAGGAACTCGATCAGTGACCGAATATCATCACTTGTTCAACTCGCTGTCTCGATATGTTCCAGACTTCGTCGACACAGATGCTAAGAAGATTGCTAGTTTCAAGAGAGGCTTGAACACTAAAATGGCAAAGTCAGTGGGTACATCTTCCCGTACCACCTTCAATGACTTCATAAGTGACTGCCTGATTCAAGAGGGTCATAACAACATGCATGCTGCAAGTAAGGCCCGGAAGAGGACCTTTGATTCAAGACCGTCCCAACCTAGAGGACCACCAGCTCAGCGTAACCAGTATCGACCACCAGCGCCGGGGGCACGTTTCAGGCCACCGCAAAAGAAGAATCAGCCGCAAGTTCAGCGTAATCAGAGGCCATACAAAGTAGCTGCTAATCAAGCTCATGGAGGTCAGGGCAGCTCGACCGGAGGAAAACCTTCAGTTCGTGGGCCGTGTTACAATTGCAACCAAAATGGGCACTTTGCAAGGTATTGCCCACATCCCAAGAAGCAGCAGGCTAATTATCCAGCGCGTCTGCATAACATGACTGCTGAAGAAGCTCGTGCAGGAGAACATGTGACTGCTGGTATGTGTCTCGTGAACCATCATCCTGCAGTTGTTTTGTTTGATACTGGATCATCGCATTCTTTCATGAGCAAGGCATTTGCACAAAAGCATAATCAAGAAATCTCTGAAATGGATTATGGGTTTCGCGTGAGCTCCGTGGGGAGTAGCGTGTTATCTAGACAGATGGTGTGTAATATGACCATCGATATTGGAGGGCATAAATTTGGAGCCAACTTAGTGGTTTTGCCAGGACTAAGTATGGATGTAGTCTTAGGAATGAGTTGGATGACCATGTGGAATGCGGTGTTAGACACTGCAAACAGAACTCTTACCTTATCTGATTATCGGACAGGTAACAAGCTTCGCGTATCTCTTCCTCGAGGTGCCGATCTTGTTGACTTATCTTGTACTCTTGCTATAGAAGATCTCTCCAAAATTCCAGTTGTTAGGCCGGACGTTTTTCCAGATGAGTTACCAGGGTTACCACCAAAGAGAGCAGTGGAGTTTGTGATAGAGTTGTTACCAGGAACTGCACCAATCTCTAGAAGACCGTATCGAATGCCGCCCAATGAGCTGGCAGAACTCAAGACCCAGATCAAGGAACTCTTGGACAAGGGATTCATTCAACCTAGTGTATCAGAATGGGGTTGCCCAGCTCTGTTTGTCAAGAAGAAGGATAAGTCTTTACGCATGTGTGTGGATTATCGTCCACTCAATGCTGTGACTGTTAAGAATAAGTATCCGCTACCCAGAATAGATATCCTTTTTGATCAGCTATCGAGAGCCAAGGTGTTCTCCAAGATCGATTTGAGGTCAGGTTATCATCAGATTCGAATCCGACCGCAGGATATTCCAAAGACCGCTTTCTCAACCAGATACGGGTTATATGAGTATCTTGTCATGTCCTTTGGATTAACAAATGCTCCAACATACTTCATGAGTTTGATGAACTCTGTGTTCATGCCAGAATTGGACAAGTTTGTGGTAGTGTTCATTGACGATATTCTGGTTTACTCGAAAAATGCAGAAGATCATGCAGAACATTTGAGGGTTGTCTTATCTAGACTCAGGGAACACAAGCTCTATGCTAAATTCAGCAAGTGCGAGTTTTGGATGAGGAAAGTACAATTTCTTGGTCATATACTGTCAGAAGAAGGAATTTCAGTTGACCCTAGCAAAGTACAGGAAGTAATGGACTGGAAAGCTCCTACTTCAGTTGGTGAGATTCGTAGTTTCTTGGGCTTAGCAGGATATTACCGCCGTTTTATTCCAGAATTCTCCAAGATTGCAAAGCCAATGACCAGTTTGTTGCAAAAGAATCAGAAATTTGAATGGACCGAGAAGTGCGAAACTGCTTTCCGTACCTTGCGGAAGCTGTTGACCACTGCTCCTGTTTTAGCTCAACCGGATGTTGAGAAACCCTTTGATGTCTTTTGTGATGCGTCAAAGATAGGCCTAGGTTGTGTTCTCATGCAAGACAGCAGAGTGATTGCGTATGCTTCGCGGCAATTGCGAAAGCATGAAGTGAATTACCCAACTCACGATCTGGAATTAGCTGCCGTTGTACATACGTTGAAGATTTGGAGACACTATCTACTTGGGAATGTCTGCAATATGTACACCGACCACAAGAGTCTTAAATATATTTTCACGCAAGCAGAATTGAATATGAGGCAAAGAAGATGGCTGGAATTGATTAAGGATTATAATCTTCAAATTCACTATCATCCAGGCAAGGCAAATGTCGTGGCCGATGCTCTGAGCCAGAAATCACACTGTAATGCTATGAAGCTTCTACTAGAGGATGAGTTCAGCTTAACACATGCTGCAGTGCTACATGATTTAGAGTTGCGCAATGTGTTAGTTGACCAAATTATAGAAGGCCAGAAAACCGATAAAGGGATCTATCATATTAAGGAAAGGCTCAAGGATGAAAAAGAGGCCGATAAGCATTTTCGGGTGGATAAAAATGGAGTTCTATGGTTTAATCAGCGAGTAGTGGTGCCTAAGGATAGAGAACTCAGGAATCGGATCATGGATGAAGCACATTTGTCCAAATTATCTATTCATCCTGGAAGTACAAAAATGTACCAAGATTTGCGTCCGAGATTTTGGTGGACCAAAATGAAGAAAGAAATTGTTGCTTATGTTGCAAGGTGTGATACGTGTTGTCGAGTAAAAGCTATTCATTTGAAACCAGCCGGAATGCTTCAGCCATTAGCTATACCTGAATGGAAGTGGGAAGAAGTAAGCATGGATTTTATCGTTGGTTTACCCACTACTCAGAAGGGTAATGATTCAATTTGGGTAATTGTGGATCGTCTCACAAAGACCGCACATTTCATTCCCGTCAAGACCAACTATAAGGCCCCAGATTATGCAGAGATCTACATAAGTCAGATTGTGCGACTGCACGGTGTACCAAAGGTTATAGTCTCTGATCGCGGACCACAGTTTACTGCACCGTTTTGGGAAAAGTTGCAGAAGGAGTTAGGCACGGATTTAGTCCGAAGCTCAGCCTATCATCCACAAACATCAGGGCAGACAGAGAGAGTGAATCAAGTTCTAGAGGATATGTTAAGAGCCTGTGTTTTATCAGCAAAAGGTTCTTGGGAAAAATGGTTACCATTAGCAGAGTTTGCCTACAACAATAGTTATCAAGAAAGTATACAGATGGCTCCTTTTGAAGCTCTGTATGGTAGAAGATGCAGAACACCGATAAACTGGGTAGAACCAAGGGAACGTCGGTACTATGGTATTGACTTTGTTAAAGAAGAAGAAGAACAAGTTAGAACGATTCAGCAACATATCGCGTCTGCACAATCTCGTCAGAAAAGCTATGCTGATAAGCGAAGGAAACCACTTGAATTTAATGTTGGTGACTATGTCTATTTGAAGGTTTCACCAATGAAGGGTGTAAAACGTTTTGGTGTTAAGAGGAAGTTAGCACCAAGATTTGTGGGACCCTATCGGATAGTGCAAAGGAGGGGGGAAGTGGCTTATCGATTGCAATTACCAGAACATTTAAAGGCTATATTCCCTATATTCCATGTGTCACAATTAAAGAAATGTCTTCGAGTACCAGAAGAAGAGGTACAACCAGCCCGTATCAAGTTGCAATCCGGCCTCACCTACTCAGTGAAGCCTTATCGAGTGCTCGATGAGAAAGAGAGAGTAACTCGCGGAAGAGTTGTGAAGCAATATAAGGTATCTTGGAGTGAGCAAGATGATCGGGATGCTACTTGGGAGACGGATGACTATCTAAAGGAGGTGTACCCACACTTTTATAAGCAATGGTTCGTAATCCAAATCTCGGGATGAGATTTCTTTTAAGGATGGGAGGGCTGTAACACCCTAGGTGTTAAGCATTCCTTAAACTGCATAATTTGTCATGGCATAAGCATAGCATCTCATCTTTTCATGTGCATATGTTTGTTGACGTGCTTAAGTCCTTGCATAGTCTCTAGTGTAACCTTGTTTTGCTTTCTATTTCTGGCTTAGTGCCTTAAAACAAAGTTGTATATCTTGATGAAAGAAACAACTTTGCTCAAAAGCACTTTCTCAGAAAAAGTTTTTAAAATGTGATTTCTTGCAATAGAAAAATGGATTAGAAGTAAATTTCTTTTTCTAAGCAGAATTTGGACTTGAGCCTTAAAGATGATTTGTTCCTTACAAAATTCTAAGCAACTTTGCTTTTAGGACCTTTTCCTAATTCGGCTTGGTTTGGAAGTTATAGAGCATCAAAGTTTTAAAACCAAACTTCATTAGTTTAAACCCTAGTGGGACCCCCCTGTCAGTCCCTCTCTTCTACCCCGCGCGCGCGCCGCTCTCTCCGCGCCGGCAGAAACCGCCTCGCCGCCGCGAGACCGCCTCGCAGGCCGGCCAAACCACCGACTTCGCCGCCCGTGGTTTGCGCAGCAAGCGCCACATCGCTCCATGCACCCCGTCCTCGCCCGCCGCGTGTCGCGCGATGCCTGACGCCGCCGCGCCAGTCGGGAGCTCCTCCCCGACGGCAACCGGCCAGGTGCAATGCACCTGCGCCCTCCCGCTCTCTTGCATCCTCTCCACTCCGCGCTCGTGCTCCGCACGCTCACTCACTCGCTCTCTCCCTCGCTCCACTCCACTCCATCTTCACAGAGCAGAGCTCCGCCGCAGCCCGCCGAACCTCGGCGAGCAATTACTCGCTCCACCGCTCACCACCGTTCGATTCCTCTCGCCCGTCTCTCCGCTCTGATCTCCTCTTTCTCCGGCAAGGGTTGGTTTCCCCTCTCTCCCTCTCTGGCCGCCGGAACAGCGGATGCCATCCTCAAGCTTCCGCCATGACCTTCACATGAACCGGACATCTCCGGCCAAGCTATCTCAAGCCGAGCCATGTTCTAGTCTTCTCTACTGCCGTAGTTGCCTAGGTTTCGATGGAGACCTCTCTGCCGCCATGTTCAGCCGGAACCGAGCCGTGTCACCGCCATGTCCGCCATGGACCGCCGCCGTGCATCGATCCGGGCAATGCCGGGGATGCCGAAGCCTGAGAGTTGCTCCAATAGGTCGCTTATGACTTGCTTGGGCTAGTGTTAGTCTCGCCGAGTCGCAAGCCCGCCGGGAAGAGTTCCGCCGCCGAGTCGCAGAGCCGCCGCTCCGCCATGGCCGCCGTCGAGCTTGCTCCGGTATCCCTCTGGCTTAGCGAGTCGGTTAGTCATGTTCGCCTCGCAAACCCGCACCCAGTGATGGTCTCGGTGTCACCGGAAGCGTCGCCGTCGACGAGCTAGGGCCGGTCAACGACCACGGCGCAAAACTCCGCCGTTGACCGCCGAGCCTAGTCTCGCCTAGTCGCTTGGTCGTCTGACCAGTGAGCCTCGCCGACCGAGTCAAAGAGAGAATGTGAGAGAGAAAAAGGGGAAATCTGGGTGCCGTAGGCCTCGGAAAGCCGGGTGCGCCGAGCCTTCGGCTCGAGCCTCGGCTGAGTCAGTTAGCCTCGGCTGAGTCAGTTAGCCTCGGCCGAGTCGGTTAGGTGTGCAGAGCGTTGTGTCGAGCCTCGGCCGAGTCGGTTGAGTGTGTCGGAGCCTCGGCTGAGTTAAGCGGGGTGTGCCGAGCGTCTGTCTTGTGCCTCGGCCGAATCAAGTAGGGAGTCCGTACGTTTAGGATTGAGTTTTCCTTTTTAATGTGTTTTGCAGAATTATGTAAAGGCTTCAAAAAGTCCTACAAGGCTCATTTTAAGTCCAAATCTTGTGAAACAAATTTTGTTGTGTTCAGCATGATTAGATCTATCTGTGAAAAATGCTAAATGCATTTTGGTGATATTTTTATGTGTAGATTTACTTAAGTTAGAAAAGTGTTGTTAACTTGGAAAATGCATAACTAATTATGTATAAGTCAGAAAAATGTGATTCCAGTTTTGTTAGGTTTGTATGGATATATAGTTTCAGGGAAAAATATAATATAAGGTTGTTCTGTGAATTATTTTAGCAGTAGTAATTAAAATGGTTAAATGCTGCTTTCTTGTTTATTTTGTAGTAATTAAAATATGAAGAGTATGGACTTGGAAAATTTTTGCTGACTGCTCTTGTGCTAAGAAGTTCAGAAGAAAATTATGAAATCTGTTGTTTGACACTTTTGGCTAGGGTGTGTAGTTCAAAGCACCTTTCCACGGTAGAATTTGTCTTTTTCATAGGGGATAGAGTTTAAGTCCAAATAGGTTGAAAATTTGACAGAGAACTAGTTTGAGTGTTGTTAACTTCCAGTAATTTTTGTAGATTTTTCTGAAGCCGTCTAGAATGGGTGCTGTTTTAAGCATGTTTAAATAGATTAATTTCAGTAAGTATTTAGAAGGTAATAAACTCGTTAAATAAACTTTGATGTGGTGGCAACCTAGCTTAACAAGTTGATTATGATAGGTTAAATAGTTGGGACAATGTTGACTACCTTGTTGAAGAGAATGCAGTAGATGACATGTGCTTATCCCCTGATTGCTGTTGATCATGTGCATCACATATGCATTCTATGTGCATTCATCCTATTCATGCACATTATGCATCATACAGGATCAGCGGAGGAGATCCAGACCCAGTCGACACCGGAGGAGCCCAGTCCGGAGGAGAACCGGACAGAGGAAGCCGGAGGGACCGACGCCGACGAGCTACCAGAGTGCCGCGACCGCCGCCCGTCGGACTTTGAGAGAGGCAAGCCCCGGAGCATTCTAACTCCTACGGTTTGCAAATGTTTTCTAATTAACCTGATGATGGATGTTGCATTAGGTTATAGGAATTGATTGCTACCATTGATGCATTATTACTTATCCTTGTCCACCTGCAATATATCTTGATATCCCTGTTTAGGTCTAGGCTCGTTATATGCTTAGCCCTGCTTAGACCGGTAAAAGTCGGGTGATTTCCTGTCTCCCGCAATAGGTGGATACTGATCATGTTTAGCCTGTGCTATCATGAGATAACCATGTGATAATTAATCTGAGACGGAGGCGGGATGTAAGAGCAGCAGGACATGGGTTCTGTGTGCTAGTAGTCTCCCGTCTGTGTCGCCTAGGACCCGTTCGGGAATGTAACTTCAGTCAAATTGAACACGTCGATCACTTAACGGAGTAGGTCTGAGTACCTCCCGCGAAGCCGAGTAAGGTTATTCGAGCCGGTGATGGAGATGTTGACGCCTAACACCCAGGGCCTCAGCTGTACCGTGGGCAACTATTCTGATCGACCTGGCATGGTCCGAGGGCAGGCAGGGCCTGATCGACCTGGCATGACCGTGGGCAGTTATAGATTGAGCGACCTGGCACTGAGATAACCCCCGGTGTAGAAGGGCCCATGGCCGTCCCGCGCATTGTGTTCTCGAATCTCCTGACTGGTAGCTTACGACTGCCGTAGCCGGAATGTGCCGGGCGAGTGTGAGACATTTTATCCCCAGCTGGGTAGGAATCGATTATAATCGCCATCGCTCCTGGACAGTGAGCAGTTGACTTTAGATCATCTCCCGTAGAACTTATGGAACTAAAATGGTTATGGAATCTGAAAGGCTATTGATGAAATAGTCACTCTTGATTGATTAATTAGCAAGTGCTTGTTTAGTATAGGTGCAAATCTAGTAAGGTAGAGTTAATGACTAAAAGCAATTGCCAACATCTGAAACTGAGTTTTATTACTAAAGCTTTCATGCAAAGGAGTATGTACAGCCAACCCCACTTATATAGCCTACATGATCCTTGGTGTCTCATTATTTCTGATTTTGTCGGGTAAGTCTAGCTGAGTACCTTCTCGTACTCAGGGTTTATTTTCCTTGTTGTTGCAGATGGCCAGTGCTTTTATGGCTACTGCGAGAACTGCTTGTACCCGGTAACGGGTGATGACTAGACCAAGGGCATGGTCAACACTTATCTCATCCATTGCTTTTGTGGACCCGGTCAACTGATGGCACCGTATTTATGAACAATCCAAACTTATGTTTTAAAGACTATGTTGCTTCCGCTACTACTATCAAAACTATGGTTTGTAATATTATTTCGTACTCCGATGTAATTTGAACTTTATGCAACTATGATGTAACCCGTGAGCATATTCGTGGAACAAGTACGATCTTGGCTGGATGTCGTTGAATGATTTGAAATCCTTCGAGATTTCCGGACTACCGGGTTTGTACGAGCTTAAGTACTCGATGATTTCTGCGAGAGCAGAGGTTTTCAGTGCTTAATCTGGTGCAAATTGGTCCGTTCTGTTACAATTATTGGCCCTGGAAACCGAGGCAGAGCAAAACCGCAGGTTGGCCCAAGAGAACATCATGCAGATTCCCAGGAGGAGGACGCGAGCACAGACCCGTGCAGCAGAAGAGGCCGCAAGAGCCGCAGCAGCGGCACAGGAGTTTAACCCTTTTCATGCAGGGCAGTATGAAGGAGCAGCACACTATGGTCATTTGACACCCCCTGGCTCGCACCAAGCAGGAGGATCAAATTGGCAGCAACCGCAACATCCGCGGTGGGAATACGGCCAGGAAGCGTCCTTTCACTCATCCCAGTTGGGGAGTTCAACCCATTCCTTGGGAGGATCCACCTGGTACAGTGGCCGTGGTGATGAATTCTTCCATAGGGGAGTCTCGCCACAGGCCGCTCGTCATTCGTCCTTTCATCAGGACGAGTGGATGCGCGATATGGGATATCTTCAACACCAAATGAGTGGACTTACCATGGATACTGCTGAAATCCGTTAGGACTTGAACAACTTGAACCAAGATTTCCAGGAATTCCGCCAGGAAACTGGTGGAGAACTGGGTAATATTTCTTCTCTCCTGCAGCAGAACCAGCAGAACTAGGAGGACATGTACCATCGTCAAGGATGGATGTGACCCAACCACGCCAAAAGCCAGCTTGGGGGAGGACCCCCGTCATCGAGGTAAGTATCACTACCATTTTTTATTTCTGTCTGTTTTATTTTTTTTATTTCAGTAATTTAAATTTGAGTTTTATCTTAGTTAATTTCCAGTTTAATAATAATAATAATAAATTATATAATTATTAGTAATGAATAAATAGCAATAAGTGAAACGCTCTCATCGTAAGTCTTTCTAATAAAAATGTATGCCATGCATTAGAGTTACCATGGGAAAATGTATGCTAGAACTAAACTTGAGACATGAGCATTAGACTAAGTAAAGGGGAAGTAAGTTTCTACTTTGACTTGAGCAAGTCAAGTTTGTGGAGTGATTATTTTGAAAAAATTTAAAAACTGCTCTAAGTACTTTTGTGGCAAAGAAAGTCCTACCAAAGCCAAATAACTTTTTACTCTAGAGTAGGAACTTCCACCTGCTGCATGTTAGTGTTGAGCCTAGTTAGACTTTTGTTGATAGTCATGGTAGAGAAACTTGTCATATCTTTAAGACCAAGGAATTCACTTGCACCCACCTATATAGTGCTATTCTTACACTGAGAATACGCACACAACATGCCTTTATTTCCATTCATTTTTAGGAATACTTCATGGCAAAATATCATGCTCCATAAAGTCTCAGGGACATGGCTATAATCATTCAAAAAAAAGAGCAAGTGCTCTAGAAAGAAAAGAATATTCAAAAGAGCAAGTGCTCTAGAAAGAAAGTTCAAAAGAGCAAGTGCTCTAGAAAGAAGAGAATATCCAAAAGAGCAAATGCTCTCATTCATAGCCATGATCCCGCAAAAGAGATAAAAAGGAGAAGTGCCATCAAAGTAGTAGCCACAATAAATACCACACACTTGCACATTCCTGGTCTGAACCTATGACTTGTTGCTCCTTTGCTCCAATTGTCTAACCTGGCAAAATTATGCTAGCATTGCATGCTCACTTTTATCCTACCCATTAAACCCCACATAAAGCCTTAGTGAGAGGATAATTCTTCCATTTCCACATACAAATATGAGTGATTGAGTGAGCCACAGAAGTTACTAAGCATGCTTTCTTTTGAACAAAACTTGCAAAAACTCCACATGTCTTGATTAGCAAAATAGGCAAGGGAAAGACAAACCTTCTTTCTTGCTGGTCTTTTGTTCTAATCTTGAGTGCAGGCAAGGCTACCAATTCCATGATGATGAAAATAATATGGGCATACACAACAAAAACACCGAGTTTCCAAGTTTATTTGAAGTCCATGCTTGCTCGAGGACGAGCAAGAGGTAAGCTTGGGGGAGCTTGTTGATGCTCACTAAGTGTCATATTTTTAGCATCAACAAGGTCATATAACACAACACAAGATCCTGAAATCAACCAAAAACCTTTTATAAACTAACGATTTCCACTTGTCCTTGAGTTTTATTTGAATGTAGGAAATTGCAGGGTTTTTGAGCAAAATGACCAAATGAACCCACCAGGGAGCAAGCCCACGTGCCTGGGCTCACTCTGGGCCTAGGAGGGGTGGCGCCCACCACCCCTAGCTGGCGGCCGCCAGGGGGGAGAAGCCCAAACTCCCCCCTGCCACGTCACTGATCCAGGGGAAGCACTCCACGCTCATTTGCAGCCGTTGCTCACCTAAGTCAGTTCATCCAAGGGCTAAGAAGCAATGTCGCATGGATCAAGGCCTAATTGCCCATGTGACAGTTATTGGACAACCCTAACCGAACCCTAACCGACTTGGAGGACCTCCTGGATGTCGTTGATGAAGAGGCAGTGGATCCAAGGGCCAGGGGGGTGGCGCCCGCCACCTAGGGCTGGCGCCCGCCAGCCCACTCACCCCCTTGACCTAACCCTAGGTCCCTAGGATATAAATAGGACCCCCCTAGCTCATTTGTACTCAGACCTCACCTCATTAGTCCCACTCTCTTGTAAGCGAAGCTCTTGTGAAGGAACACTCTAGTTGAGAGACTTAGAGTGAGAGCGAGAGTGAAGAAGAGAAGAGCTGGAGTTGTAATAGAGGATCTTCCAAGTCTCTGGTATAATTCCAAGTCTTCCTTCATTTATCTTAGTGTTCTTCTACTTTCAGCATCTACTTTAAGTTCTTTACTTATTGTTCTTCTTGAGTGCTTTCGATCATAGATAACTTAGTGTTTAGTTTATATCTAGTTTGGGTTCTTCGCTGAGTAATCAGTGCTCTAGTTTTGGACACAAGATTAGAGTAGTATATATTAGTGTAAGCGCGGTGCTTAGACTAGTTATACCTTAGTTTGTGGCTAGCCCTCCGGATAGTTGTGGTAGCAAACAGGTGGTGACAGCCCTGAGAGCCTTGAATTCCACCACGTAGTTGGGTTAGTTCTTAAATCATAAACCTCGTTGTGCACGTCTGAGGTAAATAGTCCAGAGGGTGTGTACGGTTCGAAGAACTAGATATAGCCTTTATTGCTAAGTTAGTTGTGATTGTAAGTGTATAGGAAAACATTAATCTGTTCATCGGCCAGACCCCGCCGATTTAGGTTAGTATTAGTTAGTCTTTCTTTTCTTTTTAGTAGTAGTAGAAACCAAACCCCCCATTCACACTTTTCGATCAACCCTGCTAGAATCACTAGTTGTTCATAGCGGTCCTAGTGTTAGTTCTGCCATAGTAGCTTCCTTGTGGAAATAAATACGATACTCGGTTACTCCTGGGTGATGTGCTACAATAGACTTATTCTGTGCGCTTGCGGAACCTACCAATAGTCATACGAATAGTTAGTTATACTTCTTACATTAAGAAGTATCAACAAACCTTTATGGCGCCATTGCCAGGGATAGATTCCATAGTCTACTCCTTGTGACGACGTTAACAAGAGTCAACAGCTTGCTCTTTGGTGTTTATTTATATCACCTCGCCCCTACTGTGGGAGGATTGCATTTGCTCCCTTGGCTGTACTTGTGAGCGTTTGGTAGGTGAAAAGTTAAAATGACATTAATGCTCTTGCAGCTACTGATGCCTGCCAGCTGTCCTTCTTGTCGCCCCACGAGGGCCGCTCAGCTTGGCCTTTGCTACCGTTCTCCCCTTTTGCTGGGGGGCTCGGTTTTGTATTGCCCGTAGGCTTTCGTTCTGCCTTCTCGTTTTGTCGGAGGGTCAGTTTTTGTATAGCCCGCAGGCTTTCGTTCCGCCGTCTCGTTTTGCCGGGGGGTCGGTTTTTGCATTGCCCACAGGCTTTCGTCCCGCCCTCTCGTTTTATCGGAGGGTCGGTTTTTGCATAGCCCGCAGGCTTTCATTCCGCCCTCTCGTTTTGTCGGAGGGTCGGTTTTTGCATTGCTCACAGGCTTTCGTCCTGCCCTCTCGTTTTATCGGAGGGTCGGTTTTTGCATAGCCCGCAGGCTTAGCCTTTATTGCTAAGTTAGTTGTGATTGTAAGTGTGTAGGAAAACATTAATCTGTTCATCGGCCAGACCCCGCCGATTTAGGTTAGTATTAGTTAGTCTTTCTTTTCTTTTTAGTAGTAGTAGAAACCAAACCCCCCATTCACACTTTTCGATCAACCCTGCTAGAATCACTAGTTGTTCATAGCGGTCCTAGTGTTAGTTCTGCCATAGTAGCTTCCTTGTGGAAATAAATACGATACTCGGTTACTCCTGGGTGATGTGCTACAATAGACTTATTCTGTGCGCTTGCGGAACCTACCAATAGTCATACGAATAGTTAGTTATACTTCTTACATTAAGAAGTATCAACAAACCTTTCTGGCGCCGTTGCCAGGGATAGATTCCATAGTCTACTCCTTGTGACGACGTTAACAAGAGTCAACAGCTTGCTCTTTGGTGTTTATTTATATCACCTCGCCCCTACTGTGGGAGGATTGCATTTGCTCCCTTGGCTGTACTTGTGAGCGTTTGGTAGGTGAAAAGTTAAAATGACATTAATGCTCTTGCAGCTACTGATGCCTGCCAGCTGTCCTTCTTGTCGCCCCACGAGGGCCGCTCAGCTTGGCCTCTGCTACCGTTCTCCCCTTTTGCTGGGGGGCTCGGTTTTGTATTGCCCGTAGGCTTTCGTTCTGCCTTCTCGTTTTGTCGGAGGGTCAGTTTTTGTATAGCCCGCAGGCTTTCGTTCCGCCGTCTCGTTTTGCCGGGGGGTCGGTTTTTGCATTGCCCACAGGCTTTCGTCCCGCCCTCTCGTTTTATCGGAGGGTCGGTTTTTGCATAGCCCGCAGGCTTTCATTCCGCCCTCTCGTTTTGTCGGAGGGTCGGTTTTGGCATTGCTCACAGGCTTTCGTCCTGCCCTCTCGTTTTATCGGAGGGTCGGTTTTTGCATAGCCCGCAGGCTTTCATTCCGCCCTCTCGTTTTGTCGGAGGGTCGGTTTTTGTATTGCCCGCAGGCTTTCGTTCCGCTCTCTCGTTTTGTCGGAGGGTCGGTTTTTGTATAGCCCGCAGGCTTTCGTCCCGCCCTCTCGTTTTATCGGAGGGTCGGTTTTTGCGTAGCCCGCAGGCTTTCATTCCGCCCTCTCGTTTTGACGGGGGTCGGTTTTTGCATTGCCCGCAGGCTTTCGTCCCGCCCTCTCGTTTTATCGGAGGATCGGTTTTTGCATAGCCCGCAGGCTTTCGAGATTGTCGGTGGATGAGGAGGATCTCTTTCGCCCACCCAACCGACATTCTCGTTCATCACATCAGACTGACGAATGTCTCAACCTTATTTTCGGTTGATTTCGTCCTTTGGCGTGCCGCGTAGTATTTTTGGGGAATTACGAGTACTTTCGTAATGTAGCGGTTACATTCGGCTACCTCGTTAAAAAAACCTCGCACCTCGATGAGGGGCTTCCCCGGCGAGGAAAAAGAGTGCAGTCGATTTTGATTACAAAAGGTGAAAGCAAAAAACAAGGAAAAACTTACATCGAAGTTTGAGAAGACAAACTATGGGTAAAATCGGCGCAAGTTGCTTGCATTCCATGTGTGGGCTGATTCTTCGCCCTTGTCGTTCAGCAGCCGGAATACACCCGGTGCCGCCATGCTTGCCACAATGAAAGGGCCCTGCCATTGTGACTGCAGCTTACCTTGCTTGTCCGGCTACCGAATGGTGACCATGTCTCCAGGCTTGATGTCCTTTCGGACTATGGTCTTGTCCCTATGGTGCTTCGTTTCGGCGTGGTATTTTTCGAGATTGTCTGCAGCTTGCAGCCTTACCTCTTCGATGGTGTCAAGTTTGATGTGCCTTTGCTCCTGAGTTACTGGAGCCATTTCGGTCCGGAATGAACCCAGTTTTACCTCTTTCGGGGTGACTGCTTCCTCGCCGTAAAGCAATCAGAACGAAGTGAAGTCGGTAGCTCTGGATCGTGAGATATTGTGTCCCCATACAGTTGTTGTTAGGGTGTTGGCCCACTTGCCTTTCGGCGAGTCGTACAAGGTTTTTGATATTGCCGAAAAGATTAGGCCATTCGCTCTCTCAACGGCCCCGTTTGTTTGCGGGTAGTTTACTAAGGCGAAATTAAGCTTGATGCTGAGTTCATCGCAGAAACTCCTGAATTCGGCACAGTCGAACTGCTTCCCGTTGTCGCAGGTGATGAAAGAGGGAACGCCAAAACGACAGACTATCCTCTGCCAGACGAATTTGGTTAAAGAGGTGGAAGTTATGCTTGCGAGGGCCTTTGCTTCCACCCACTTGGTGAAATACTCGAGAGTGACCGCTGCAAAGCGCAGGTTGCCCGGAGCTGCTGGTAGCAGACCTACTATGTCAATGCCCCATCTCTGCAAGGGCCAGGTTGGCACTATCGGTGTGGTTTTGTTTGCTGGGGCTTTCTGGTTTCTAGCGAACATCTGGCAGCCTTTGCAACATTTGACCAGCTCTCTGGCGTCTGATGCGGCGGAAGGCCAGTAGAATCCCTGCCTCATTGCTCTGTGCGCTATCTCGTGAGGCCCTCTGTGCGCTCCGCACATTCCGGCGTGCATTTCTTCGAGTACCTGAATGCCCTCACGCCTGCTTATGCATTTCAGAAGGGGGGCTGCTATCCCATTCTTGAATAGTTGTTCTCCGATGATTGAGTAACCTTTCGCTCTGCTGGCCATCCTTTCGGTGTCCTTTCTAGACTCCGGATCGTATGTTCCTACTAAGTAAGCGAATATCTGTGACCTCCAGTCATCACTGGCGATAACGTGCACCGAACTTGGGTGATCTTCCTCTTCTTTCACAGCTTTGGCCGAAAGGACTTGGTAGAACACGTCTGGTGGTAATGGCAGATTTTGTGCTGCGGCTTTGGCCAGTTCGTCTGCCTCTGTGTTTTCGGCTCTTGGAATGTGGCGTAAAGTGAAACATGCAAAATACTTCTCCATTCTTCTGATTGCTGCCAGATACTTGGCTAGCTCTGGTTCTCTTGCTGTGAAATCCTTTTCGGCGTGGCCGACGATGACTTGGGAATCTAACTTGACTATGCATCTTCTCGCTCCGATTGCTCGGAGCTTTCGTAAACCCAGCAGCACGGCTTCATATTCGGCGGTGTTGTTGGTTGTGAGGAATTGCAGCCTTGTGGCAAATCTGACCTTCAGTCCTCTTGGCGGGGTTAAGATCGCCGAGATTCCGGCTCTGGCCATTCCCCAAGCGCCATCACAATTTACTGTCCATACGGGCCCCTCGAATTCAAGAGTTGTGTCGAAAGCCGCGGGAGTCTAGTCTGCTATAAAATCCGCCAACGCCTGCGACTTGATTGCGGACCGGTGTTGGAAATCGATCACGTATTCGTTTAGCTCCGCCGCGCACTTGCCAGTTCGGCTGATAGCTTCGTTGTTGCGGAATAGAGCTTCCAATGGTTGAGCCAATAGGACTATGATGTGGTGAGATTGAAAGTAATTCTTTAGCTTCCTAGAAGCCATTACCACCGTATATGCTATCTTCTCCAGCTCTGAATAGTTCAGTTTTGCTCCCGACAGGGCCTCGGAGACGAAGTAGATCGGGAACTGCGCCATCTTGTTTTCGTGTTCCTTCTCTTCCACCAATACTGCGCTTACGGTGGTGTGAGATGATGCGAGATACAACAAGAGCGTTGCTTCCAACGACGGTTTAGATAACGTGGTTAGCTTTGTCAGGTACTCCTTTAGCTGCTGGAAAGCCTGCCGCTGCTCTTCCCCCCAACCGAAAGGGTCGGAGCTGCGCAAAGTTCTGAAGAAAGGCAACCCTTTTTCGGTGGACCTGGCAATAAACCTGTTCAAAGAAGCCAGCCTTCCTGTCAACTTCTGCACTTGCTTTCGGCTTGAGGGTGGTTGCATGTTGATGATTGCCGCTATTTTGTCGGGATTGGCTTCAATTCTCCTTGCCGACACTAGGCAACCAAGGAGCTTGCCTTTCTTGATGCCGAAAATACACTTGTCAGGGTTGAGCTTCAAGCCGCTTTTGCGGAGGTTGCCAAAAGTCTCGAGTAAGTCTGCTTGATGATCTTCCTGTCTGTCACTTTTGACCACTATATCATCAACATAGGCCAACAAGTTCTTCTTCTGCTTCTGGCTTTCAAAAACCTTGTCGGTCATCCGCGAGAAAGTTGGGCCTGCGTTCTGCAGCCCTTCCGGCATCCGCCGATAGCAATATGTGCCTGTTGGGGTGATGAAACTGGTTTTCTCCTCATCATCAGGATGGAGCCATATCTGGTGATAACCTGAAAAACAATCTAGCAAACTCATTATTTCACAACCGGCTGCAATGTCGACAAGCTTGTCGATACGAGGCAAAGGATACGGATCCTTCGAGCAACATTTGTTCATGTCGGTGAAATCGACGCACATTCGCCACTTTCCATTCTTCTTTTTCACCAAGACAACATTCGTCAGCCATTCGGGATACTGGACTGGTCGGATTACTCCCGCATCGAGTAATCTCTGCACTTCAGCTTTCGTCGCATCTACCCTTTCGTTTGACATCTTTCTCAGTTTTTTCTTTCTGGGCTTAGCGCCGCTTGCGACGTTCAAACTATGCTGGGCGAGATCTCTGCTAACGCCTTGCAAGTTGTTTGCTGACCAAGCGAAAATGTCATCGTTGTTCGCGAGGAAGGATGCCAGAGTGTTCCTTTCTTCTTCCGGCATGCTTGTCCCGATGTGCACAGTTCTTTCGGGCCTTGAAGACGCAAGTGGGATTCTCACTGTTTCTTTGGCTGCCCCGGCCTTATATTCGGTCGAGCTGACGGCGGCGTGCACTTCGACGGTTGCTTGTGTTTCGTCATTTTTAGCCACCTCGTTTATGAGACTGTAGCCTGGGGTCAGCCTGCCATCGATTCTCCTGGATGCTTGCTGATCCCCGTGCACAGTAATGATGCCAAAAGGTGATGGCATTTTCATACACAAGTAGCTTTGCTTGATTATTACATTGAACTTGTTTGTGAAACCTCTGCCGAAAATGGCTGTGTATGGGTAGTCCATGTTCACTATATCGAACGTCACCATCTCGGTGCATACTTTCTCTTCCTCGGCGAAAGATACCGGGATTTGTTTCTTGCCGATAGCGTCAATCTTTCTTCCCCCAAATCTGTACAAGGAATTGTCGGCGGGGTCCAAACTGCGCCTGTCCATTCCCATCGCCTCGAAAGCTTTGATGAACAAGATGTCTGTTGAGCTTCCGGTGTCGATCAAAATGTAATGCAAAGTGAAACCAACCACATTGTCCGTGGCGACTAAAGCGTCGCAATGCGGATAGTCGCGAACTTTGAAATCTGACTCATCGAAACATATCGGCGCTAGTGACCGAGCTGGCCTATTCAGCGGAAGCCTTGGTGATACCGTCTGGACTCTTCGATGATAGTCCTTTCTCGCCCTTTTACTTTTGTGCTCCAGGTTGGATCCGCCCGTGATGGCGAAAATATGGCCTCTTGACGGGAGGATGTTGTTGATTGCGCTAGTTTTGTTTTCTATCTCCTGTCCCTGCTAGTAACTAGGTTGTGCTTGCTGCCCCTGGGGTTGGGATTGAGCCAGAAGCGCTGGTGGCGGTGTTGGCTGGCGCTGATAGTGCATGGGTGACGAAACTGCCACCGTTTGTGGCACAAAGACCGGGAACGGGTAACCCTGATATGCCGAATTGTACCAATGCAAATTCTAGGGAGGCATGTACTGCGAGGGATGCATAAGCGTGCTTGCGTAGTTGCCGCATGCTACCGCTCCTGCTGCCGGATCTTGCGAATTATGAAAAACGTGCTTGGAGCTTTCGCCAGAAGCTGAAGCTTGATCCTTATCTTTTAGCTCTTTCGCCATCTTGCTGTATTTATAGTCTCAGGTGGTGTGACCGAAATTGCCATTGCAGATGACACAGTATGGAGGCTTGGCTCCTCTTCCGCGGCCTCTACCGTCTCGGCCGCCGCGTCCTGTCCTTCCACCACGCCCTCCGCGGAATGGTTGATCTAATCCCCTTTGGGGCTGAAAGTTGGCCAAATCCGGCCTCTCCATGCCCGCTGCTGACTGCGCTGGTTCTTCCTGCAGAGTGTTGATTGTCCGGAAAGGTCAAACCATCCTTTGATTCGGCACTTGCGGTGGTCGACTTGCTTTCGTCGCTTGTCTCTACATCGAGCGGGCGGCTTTGCGCTGCCGAAAGTCATCATCTGACCTTGCATATGCGTTCATCACATCGAATAATTCCTTGACATTTTTCGGCGGTTCTCTGGACAAGTGAGCAACACACTGTCCGGTTCCCAAGCCCTCGGTGGCTGCTGCAATCACCACGGCTTCCGGCACATTCGGAGCTTGAGCTTTCAGCTGGATGAAGCGTTTGAGGTACTCGGATAAAGGTTCGTCATCTTGCTGGGTGCAATTCATGAGGTCTCGTGTAATCTTGACATCCGGCCAGAATCCTTGGAAAGTGGCGAGCAATTCGGCCTTCAACTGAGCCCACGAATAGATGGATAGTGGCTTGAGTGTGGTGTACCAATCGTGCGCCACGTCTTCAACTGCCAGAATGAGAGATTTCGCGAGGGCTTGATTGTCACCGCATGCCGAAAAGACGGCTGTCTCATAGCTTGCCAAGAATTTGCGTGGATTCGCCTTTCTGTCAAAAGTCGGAATGCGTGGCTTGTAGTTGAGCGGCCACGGATGGGCTTGCAATTCTCTTGAAAGCGGGGAGGTTTCGTCGATTGCGTTGTTGAAAGCTAGTGGCTGCTCTCGCCTTGGCACGAACACATTTTCTTGAATTATTGGGATCGGGCCTCCTCCAGCCTTTCGCAGTTCCTGAATTTCCTTTTCGAGTTGCCTCCTCTGCGCCTCCGCCTGACGAAGCGCGTCGCGAGTTTCTTCTTCCCTTGCTTTTGCCACAAGCTGCTGCTGCAACTGATCTCTTTGCTGAACCAACCTTTCGATCTCTTCTTGCTGCTCCGCCAGGATTCTGATTGCTTGGGCATGCCTGGTAACTTCAGCATCGTTGTCTTCTTCGTCGTCGGGCTCGTCTTGGACGTTCCCTTCCGGCGTGCCATCTCTGCTGAAAGGCTGTGAGTCACGGCTTGAGGTTGCAATCGGCGGTAGCAGGATTCCCGTTGGGAGCGTGCTGCCGAAAGCATGGGTGTTTTGGGTTGTATTCGGTGGTATTTGAGTGGTTAAAGCGGATGCCGCGATTGTGCCATGGCCATCCTTGTTCACGGCAACCGTCTCGGGATTGTCGACAGTCTTCGGCGCCTTCCTCGGTGGCATGGTAAGCTCGGGCGAAAACCACGGTGGGCGCCAATGTTGTTTCGGGACCTAGACCCCAAAACGGCAGGTTGTCGCACGAGCCAAGACACTGAGCGAAAGCGCAAATAGACAAAAGAGAGTGGGAAATTGGGTGAAGTGAACAGCGTTCATCTCTCCTCTCCCTTGGGAGGCTGAGAGCTTTTTATATTAATCCAGATCAGTTAGAAAGTACAAGAATACCCTTCCAACCACTCTGCTACAATTACAATGATGCCCTACTCAACTACTTCATGGTTGTACGCCGCCTCTTCCGGCACGAGGGGCATCATCGTAACTTTGCCCCCTGACGGGCCCAACGTCCTCCGGCTCCTTTTCCTGACCGGTGGGCCTGCTCCCTTCGACCTAGGCTTCCGGCGTCCTACGAAAACCTATGAAAAACCAAAGTCATGAATCACGAAAACTCCCGCCGGAAACACCGGGCTCCTTTCGCGCGAATGCTCCCTTTCGCACGAAAACTCCGTCCTGCCCCGGTCCTGCGGGCTGAAAACGAATGCGTGCTTCCACGCGAATTACAACCATTCGCACGAAAGCTCCGCCTTCCCTTGATCCGCGAGCCAAAACGCGTGCTTCCGCGTGAATGCTCCCTTTCGCACGAAAGCTCCGCCTTCCTTTCATCCGCGAGCCGAAACGCGTGCTTTCGCGCGAATACTCCCTTTCGCACGAAAGCTCTGCCTTCCCTTGATCCGTGAGCCAAAACACGTGCTTCCGCGCGAATGCTCCCTTTCGCATGAAAGCTCCGCCTTCCCTTGATCCGCGAGCCGCCGCGCGAATGCTCCCTTTCGCATGAAAGCTCCGCCTTCCCTCGGTATTGCGGGTTGTAGGCGCCTACGCTCTGGGTACCATCCCAACACATGGTGTCATGCCATGGTCCGAGGGATTGCCCCAGTTTTAAACGTGGTGTATGCAAGTGGCCAGTTTCGAAGAGGTTCCACCCCAACCAGCCGGTGTGCTAGAACAATGTGCTGGATCATGGGCGGCTATGAAGAAATTTGTGGCTGGGGCTGGTGAACAGGTTGCTTCATATGTCCTTGTCGTGGCCCGAGCACATTGTCCGGGGATTGATGTGAGGAGGCTGGGGAGCAGCTTCCCCAAAAACACTTCAGAGGCTCGGGTGTCCGAGCTCTGCGAACAGTCCCGGGAGACGGCTACCGTTCTTCTGAAGGACCTGGACCTCCATAGGACCATAAACGCTCTAAGTTAGTATTTGTTGACAATGAAACGTTTTTAATTAATGGAAAGTTATAGCGGATTTCCATTTATTTTTGTTCTATTAGCTTGCGCGGATTGGTAAGAGAGAAAGAAAAAATCAAAGGAAATTTGAATGATGGTGGCAACTTTTATTTATAATATGAAATGAGGAGTACAGGGATAGGTACATATCTTTTAGCTCTTAAGTAACTATGAATAGAAACGCCGAAGCTGGTCGATGTGCCAAGAATTTGGGACATCAGTCCCATTTAGGTCGGTCAACTTGTATGAGGTTTGTCTTGTGACTTGCTTGAAGAGATAAGGACCCTCCCAGTGAGATGAGAGTTTGTGTAGTCCGGCAGTATTATGGATTCTTCTCAGGACCAGGTTTCCTACGACAACAAATCTCTCTTTCATGTTTCAGTTGAAATATCTTCGTAGCCCCTCGATGTACTTCATGGTTAGGACGCACGAGTCCAACCTTCGCTCCTCAATGCAGTTGACCTCGAGCTCTCTGGCCTGGTCAGACTTATCTTGGTCGTAGTGCTCTACTCTAGGCGACTTGAATGTGATGTCAGCTGGTAAGACTGCTTCAGCGCCCAACACCATGTAGAACGGCAAGACGCCTGTGTTTCTACTGGGTTGCGTCCGGAGGCCCCATACCACCGCTGGTAATTCTTTCAACCATCGACTAGCCTTTTGATCTTGGTCGTTTGCCCTATACAGCCTTTTCTTTAGTGCTTCGAGTATCATCCCGTTTGCTCGCTCCATTTGTCCATTGGCTCTTGGATGGGCTACAGATACATATTTTATGACTATGTTTCTTTCTTCGCAGAAATCCCAAAAATCTGCGCCGGTAAAAGTGGAACCAAGATCGGTAATGATACAATTAGGCAACCCAAAACGATGGATAATATCATCGAGCAGCTCTGCTGCCTTCCGAGCTGTAGATTTGACCAACGGTTTATACTCGATCCACTTGGAGAACTTATCAATTATGACATAAACATACTTGAATCCACCTGGAGCTTTCTTGAATGGTCCAATCATGTCTAAACCCCAGCATGAGAAGGGCCAAGACGCTGGTATGGCCTGGAGGTCATGCGCCGTAACGTGGACTTGTTTGGCAAAGAATTGGCATCCTTCGCAATATTTGACCAGCTTTTTTGCGTCTGCAATGGCGGATGGCCAATAAAAACCTGCTCGGAATGCTTTCTCGACCAGCGTCCGGGAAGCGGCATGGTTACATTTGTCGGCATGGATGTCTTTCAAGATGCGTATGCCTTCTTCTTGGGAAACACATTTTAGGAGTAATTCCTCTTTTGCATTTTTGCGCATAAGCTTCCCATCTACCAGGACGTACTGCTTAATTCGCCGAATAAGGCATTCGGCCTCGATCTTGTCCTGAGGGACGTCTGTGTGGGTAAGGTATTTTAGGAACTGCTCCCTCCAATCGTTGCATGTTTCTCGTATTGATGCGACCGTCTGGTTGGGTGGGGGCTGCTCGGTGGCCCCGCATGGTCCTTCCTCAATGGACGGTTTGACCAGATCCTGGAAAAACACACCGTGCGAAATATGAGCCTTGGATGACCCTAACTTGAAGAGAGGGCGTCAGCGGCTTGATTATCTGCTCGTACTACGTGCTGAAATTGTAGACAGTAAAACTTTCCCTCGAGCTTTCTTATCTGGGCAACATACGCGTCCATCTTTTCTCTGGTGGCATCCCAATCCTTGTTGACTTGATTTATAACCAAAGCAGAGTCGCCGAAGACTTCCAGTCTTTTAACTCCCAACTCGACTGCAATTCGGAGGCCGTGCAGGCAGGTTTCGTATTATACGGCGTTGTTGGATGCTTTAAAATGAATTCGAAGGACATAGCTCAGCTTGTCTCTGGAAGGTGAGATGAAATGTACCCCGGCTCCTGCGCCTTCGAGATTTAGTGATCCGTCAAAATACATCATCCAGTGCTCGGTACTGGTTGGAGGGATTGGGGTCATCATATCAGTCCATTCGACAATGAAGTCGGCTAGTGCCTAGGATTTAATGGAAGTACGACTGCGGTATTCGAGGGAAAAGGGGCTCAACTCTAGAGCCCATTTTATTATACGTCCGTTGGCATCCTTGTTTCGTAAAATGTCGCCCAGTGGGTACTCGGTAACCACCGCAATTGGGAAATAATCAAAATAATGTCGCAACTTGCGAGACGTAATTAATATTGTGTATAACAACTTTTGCACCTGAGGGTACCTTGATTTTGAATCGTTGAGTACTTCACTGACGTAATAGATTGGACGTTGCACCTTGTATACTTGTCCTTCTTCTTCTCGTTCCACGACCACGACTGTGTTGACCACCCGATCCGTTGCCGCTATGTAAATGAGCAGGGTTTCGCCGTCCCTTGGTGCAGCTAGCAAGGGTGGCGTTGTGAGGAGCTGCTTGAGCTCTTGAAAGGCGGTTTCGGCCTCTTCCGACCACTCGAACTTCTCAGAAGCTTTGGCTAATCTGAACAATGGGAGGCCTTTTTCTCCGAGGCGCAAAATATAGCGACTTAAGGCGGCCATGCATCCTGTCAGTTTCTGGATGTCTTTTACGCATCTTGGAGGCTTCATTTTTAAAACAGCTTGTATTTTTTCCGGGTTAGGCCTCAGGCCATCTTTGCTTACTTTGTTACCTAGTAGGATGCTGGACGGGACCCCGAAAGTACATTTTTAGGGTTGAGCTTCCACCGGAATCTATCTAAGGCCTCGAAAGTTGCACGTAGGTCGTCTACTAATGTAGGAGCCAGCTTGGTTTTTACGACGATGTCATCGACGTAGGCGGCTACGAGATCTGCTCGTATTTCCTCATCTAAGCACTTTTGTATCGCCCTTTGATATGTGGGCCCTGCGTTCTTGAGCCCGAAGGACATCGTCGTGTAACAATATGTCCTGAAAGGGGTAATGAAGGAGGTTTTGGCCTGGTCTTCTTCTCTTAGAGAGATCTGATGGTAGCCGGAATAGCAGTCTAGAAAAGACAAAAGTTTGCGCCCGGCTGTAGAGTCGACGAGCTCGTCGATTCGGGGTAAGGCAAAGGAGTCTTTAGGGCAGTGTTTGTTAAGATCGGTATAATCAACGCACATTCTCCATTCTTTATTCTTCTTTTGAACTAAAACCGGGTTGGCTAGCCACTCTGGATGATACACTTCTTTTATAAAACTGACAGCTAAAAGCCGGGTGATTTCTACCCTAATGGCCTCCTTCTTGTCATGAGCAAACCGTCATAGCTTCTGTTTGATTGGCTTGGCGGTCTTCGAAACATCCAAGGAGTGCTCAACCAGCTCCGGAGGTACACCGGGCATTTCTACGGGTTTCCACGCGAAAATGCTTATGTTCTCCCTCAGGAAGCTGACGAGCGCCCTTTCCTATTTGGGATCGAGGTTGACACCAATGCGCGCCGTCTTGCTTGAGTCTCCCTCGACCAGCTCCACCTCCTTGAAGTCCTTGCTTCTGGTCGCCGCTCGCTTGGTTTCCTTGACAGGGATGGTCTGCTCCTCTGGAGCAACTTTTACCGCGTCTACGCGTGTTTCTTCCATGCGGATCGAGAGGTCGTGTGCTTGAGCGGTTGCAAAGCTTTCCTTCTCGCATTCGTAAGCTGTAGAGGCGCCCCCCTTATGCTCAAAATGCCGTTCTTTAGAAGGGCATTTCAACAGAAGGTAGGTGTAATGTGGAAACCGCCATGAACTTTGTCAGGGCCGGGCGGCCTAATAGTGCGTGTAGACCATCAAAATCTGCCACAACGAAGTTGACGTAGCAAATGCGGTGGCGCTTCTTTATGCCGAACGGAACTGGTAGAGTGATCTGGCCCAATGGTTGGGAGGCCTGGGACGGAAGGATTCCCCAAAAAGGAGCATCGTATGGCTCTAAGTCATCAACCCTGATGCCGAGCTCCGGGAGCGCATGCTTGAATAGTATGTCAAGAGCGCTGCGGCCATCGACTAACACCTTCTCGAATCGTATTCCGTCGATAGTTGGGTCAACGACAAGCGGGAAGAAAACGGAAACGACCTGGCTCAGGGACCTTGGCCCACTAATCAGCTCTGCTGAACGAGATCTCTTGATGCGACCAGACCAGATAATTTGGGTCCGCCACCCTTTCGTCAATCGATCGAGAGAGTGAGTAAACTGCACGCTCAATCAGTTTGCGGACCCTTTTATCTGCTAGGACCACCTTTCCTCCGAATATGGTTCGGACGGATTTCTCGGCTTCTCTGAAGCCTCCGTGCTTCGTGTTCCTGCCTAGATCCTCATCGTCCTCGTCATCTCCCCGAGGGCCTTTCCCCTCGCGATGCCTCGGTGGTCCATCTTCGGTCTCGGGGCGCTGTTTCTTTGAGCCATTACGGAATATGGCTTTAAACCCCCTCCATTCCTCCATACTGTGCCCTACGCTAGGGTGCGCTGGACAATCTTGTTTCAGGATCTTGGAGTAGGCCGAGTCATAGTTGCGCTTGCCCCCGGCCTTAGCGTTGTTAACCTCATTACCTGGGGCTCGGCCTCGGTTTGGCTGCCTTCTTCTCTCATCTCGGCCGTCATACCTTCGGTTAAAGCGGCAATCATCTTAGAACCCATCTTGGCAGTCGTCATGACCCTCATCCCGCCGGTCGCCGCGGTGGTCATTTCGGTGACGGTCGTCTTGCCGAGGCCTCTAGTTTCGGCGGTCATCTGTGAGCTGTGTGTTATAGTCTTCCACCCGGGCCCAACTTTGAGCTATGTTGAGTAATTCCTCGACCGTCCTTGGTTCTTTGCGTAACAGCTTATTTCTCCGTCCTTCGTGGTGATGTAAACCTCTGATGAAAGCTGAGATGGACTCATCGTCAGTGACGTTGGCTACCCGGATTCGAGCGTCGGAGAAGCGACATATGTATTCTCGTAAAAGTTCACCAGGGCGGTCTCTGACGCGCTCTAGGTCATATTTGCTGGCAGGTGGCCTTGAAGTTAGATACGAATGCCTTTTCAGGTCTGACCAGCTATCGATAGAATCAGGTGGGAGGCTGAGAAGCCACTGGCTTGCTGCTTGATTGAGGACCACGGGCAAATAGTTGGCCATGACGTCTCCTCCTCCACCAGCTGCTCGTACAGCCGTCTCGTACAACATGATCCATTGATGAGGATCTGCCTTTCTGTCATACGACCTCAAGTTGTGGATCTTGAAACCACTTGGCCAAATGACCGACCGGAGTCTTTTTGTAAACTGTCTTGGGCCAGTGAGGGTTTGATCTAGAAGACCGTGCTCGCGATCCCATCTATTACGCCTCTCCATCTCCTGACGGAGCCTTGTATCCTTGGAGTCCTTGATGTAATTGCGTAGATCGGATCTTTCGGTGATGTGGTCGCGCATGTCCCGAGGCCCGGCGCTTGGGTTATTTCCATCACGCTGGTTGGCTCCACCGCCTTGGCCGCCTCTGCGATTATTGTGGTTATTTTGGCGATCCTGATTGCTGCTAGACTCCGGACGGGGATCTGGATCCCTATGACTCCTTCTAGAGCCGGTAGGAGCAGCATGCGATGGTCCTGCTGCGTGGTCTTGGACTTGCACCAAGGATGCCTTTAGGTACGCACCAAGCTGCTCGAGCTGAGGAGTCACCGTGAGGTTCTCGACCAGGTTCATTGCCATGGCAAGGTTGGCTTGGGGGGTTTTATGGACCTAATGGTTGTCACACATGTCGAATGCATCGGATAAATTGCGCTGTATGCACTGTCCACCTGGCTCGGCAGCTGTCCTGAATGCGGCCTGCGTCGGTGACTACTGCTGACGCCTATGCGACTACTGAGCTTTGCAAGCCTCGGTGCTAAGCTGAGCTTTCGCCATCCGTCGCATCTACTACCGGCTCGTCATGACTTACTGCGAACGCTGAGCCCCCAAAAGCGGGAGGGGCCCGAAACCCGGCGGGTAATCCGGTGACCGATCTGGTGAATTGGATCTAGTCGATCCTGCGCGATGCCTGATGGTAGGCAGTAGTGTAGCGGGAGTGTAAAATTGCCATGCAGGCGCTTGGACCAGAATGTTGAAGGCTGGAAGATTGTTGGTCGGGAGCACGCCGGAGTTTTGCATGACCCTGAAAGAGTTTTGTGACCCGTCCTTTGTAAGTAGAGGCCGAGTTTGCCAATCCATGAGGAAACACGGGAGTTGAGAAGCTCTGCTTCGTCCTGCTCGATTTGGATTTCTAGGGAGGGCAAAACAGGGCTGAACGTCCTGTTGGGGTGGAAGTGATGATCAGACCGGTTTGTAGTTGCGCGCTATTCCTGGCGCGAACCGGTAGCCGAGGTTGCTTGCATCCTTCTTTATCATCCAAATGCTGAAGCGAACGATCTTTGATCGAATCTACTAAAGCAAGGGTTTCGGTGATGCCTGCCGTGACCCGATCGATGGACTCGATCAAGTCAGAATTGTCAATGCGCCGCCCCTGGTAACGGGGAAGCGCCGTCTTGCTCGAGGGCTCCGACCTCAGAGCGAATTCGGACGTCGATGCTCCCAGAAGTTGTGATGTTTGGGGCGCCTCCATGCCTCCGACGACTAGGTCACCTCCGGTGACCCATGAAAAAGACCCAACGGTGAAAGCTAAGCCCGCCGGAAGATCCATGGAAGCCGGGAAAGAAATCATCCGGGTCGTCATGATGTCTGCACGCACACTCCCCACGGTGGGCGCCAGCTGTCGATGAAATATGGTCGATAGCCCACCAGGGGTATGCCCAAGGTGGTAGATTAGCGGGGAAGGCGTGTGGAACGACGATCCAGACGTGACACAAAGACAAAACTAGATGAACATCAGGGTTTATCCGGGTTCGGACTGCTAGGTTTAGCGTAGTACCCTACGTCATGTGTCGAGTTGTCTACTCTGTATATTGATGAACGTGTTTTTGTTGACGTAAAAATTCGGTTCAGTCACGTCAACACACTCGAGCGCACGGTCCTCAGAGGGCGTATGGAGCAAGGTCCTGACCTCCTGAACCTTCAGCAGATGGCGGTGTCGAATCTTAGTGAGATCGACTTTGGGCGTGCCAGTCAATTTGACCTGCAATTGACAAGGAGAAGAAATAGTTGTCAAATTATGGAACCTGCCGGTTTGATTCCAGACAGTTCCAAATTGTACGGCTCTAATATAGTCACTTGTCATTAGGATATTCACTACAAAGTCAACTCCCAAGAAATTGCATAAAGGCATTGAAAAAGTATATAAGGCAAACCGGTTGTGATATATGTAAAGAAATATTCGGAGCAGATAAATAGCCGATAAGCTTAGGTATATTAGTAGAATAAAGATCTATGTGTACGTCTAAGCGACATGAAACCAACCTATCGACTAATTGCACGAGCAGTTCTATTGGTTAACAGTGGGGTGTCTCCATACAGCCATAATAACAAATAGATCGATAAAATAGCTTAAACATCAACAGTGGGGTGTCTCCATACAGCCATAATGATGACTAAGCTAGATCACGTCTTATGCAAAGAGTAGATCCATTAATTCCAAGCCAATTAAAAGAACACATTATGAAGAAAGCATAACTGGATCGGCTATTTTAGCCGATGCAGGGTCCATAAAGTACGAACAAGATCTACCCGTTAAGACCATGATTTAATCTAAATCAAACAGGCCTAATCTATCATATATATCAGTGTGGTTCGAGAATACAGCCGTAATAAACATGCTAAATCAAATTTGTCCGTTCTTAGATCAAACCATGATTTTATCGAATATCTCGAACGCACAGCATGTAACAACCAAGGTTGACAAAATAGTCGATGAGAGGCTTAGATCAGCTATTCTCTCCGATGTAAGCATATAAGATCTTTAAGTAGCCGATCTAAACAACTTGTAAGCTTTAACTGCTTTGTCAATCTTGATTGGGCAAGATGTTGTTTAAAACATAAAGAAACAAATTAAAACATAAAGCAACATCGATAACTTAATGAATCTATTAGCTTGCCAAACCAATAGAGCCGATAACTAGTCAAGATCGACTAAAGTAAGAGATTGATCAGAGTCAAGACAGCCTTACAAGAGATGAACTTAGACCGATAACTAGCCATGTCATAGCTTAACAAGAGTTTGGTCGATGCCAAATACAGCCTTATTGCACAATGACACGAGCCATTGGTGAAACTTACAAGCAAACCGGAGGTCGGTCGAAGCCGATGCAGTCCTGCCTGATTGAAGGTCTCGCCGTGATCTACGTTACTCCTACTCCTAGGGTTTTGGCCGTGGCCGATGTGTTGATTGATTGGATGATCTTACAAAATTCGGGTTTCTAACTATTTATAACCCGGTTGACTCCTGTTCTAACACGACTAGGTTACATAATAGGTAAAATAAAAACGACCCGGCCTTGAACTCCTCGGCCAAGTTCGACACGTCTTCGAAGCCCATCATGCTGGTCCACACGAATTCTTCTGGTCACGCTTGAAACAATATAAGCTTCTTAATTTTTTCTGGCTGATTCCTTCCTTAGTAAACCAGCCGTTTGTGCTTACAAAATAATATTCTTTTCGGTCCAAAATTTGGTGCAAACAGTTTTTGAGGGGGGGTCCCTGCTCGCCTTATATAGCCGCGGGAAGGAGGGTTACAGATCCTAGAAGATCGGATCTCACCATAGAATAAAGAAACCTAGTCGATTACAATATCATATCGTGAAGGACACAATATCTTCCCTAACTGACTACGCTTCCTTTCTTTCCAATCTGAGAAGGTTTCTGTGCTGCCATCCGTCCAGCTAAGCCGCATGTCCGACTAGCTGGGCCTTGACGCCACAAACCTTCACAGCGAGTTAGGTCGACGTTCATGAAGCAGCCCAAGTCTAGCCGTGAGGGTACCTGGGTTTATACCCCCATAATCACTTAGCATCATCACTATGGTAGGTCATCATCCCCGGGTGCGGCGCCAGGAATGTCTGTTGACATTACTTAACGACATACACCAAGATATGTTGGTTCCTAGTGATCCTACCAAAGGATGCCAGTGTCAGCCTCAGACGTAGCCACTCTAGCTACACATCCGGTATCGGCGCCGAAGTGTGATGTCACTTCATATACCAAGACGTGTGACTTTAGTGACGGCCTGAGAGGCTGACCTGGTAAACCAATTCATTTACAAACAGGGCCAACAAGCGCACGGGGTTACCGTTATAGCATTTCACCGGGAGTATTCCAAGTATCGTTATTTATATTTAACCACTGGGAAGGTAGATGAGAAGAATTCAAGATATAGTCATGACAAGAACATAATACATGCATAGTTGACCAATTAATCATAGTAGGAGGATAAACGGTAGTTTGGATAGTGGGATCAACACACACACATTCTTAAGATACATGGAGCTTCTACACGGATGGAAGAAAGAATAAAAGAATAAAGAATATCTTACAAAACATGGATCTGAACAAAGTTATGTTAATGAATCAAGTATACATGTCTTAATCATGTTAACGTTAATGCTAGGTATTGGATGGATTAGGAGACCCGAGAACACTGGTCTGCCAGCAGGATACACCGGGCAACTCGAAAGCCGAACATGGGGGATTACAAGGGACGGACAGGGTTGTCACCACCTGCCGCCTACACCTCAACCGTGGACTAAGCCAGGCATTCACCCTTCTCCATATACCCAAGAACCACTCTCGCGCACATGAAGAACACTTACACCTCCCCGACAAAGATATAAGCGCACCCGAAGGCACGACAAAACACCACCCAACACATATCACTAAGCTAGCAAGATCTAAACATGTTGAATGAAGAACAGTGTTTGTGTTTATGATGAACATAGATCTAAAACTATAAACTAGCTCTAGAACAATGAACGATGAACAAGAACATAGCTCTAATTCAAGAACATAACAATGTTGATCATAAGAGAACAATAACAAGTATGAAAAGAGGAACTTAGTATTCATACCAAGTTGATCCTTACAACTTCTCCTCCTCTCTTGCAAGTAGCACTTGCTCCAACTACTAGAGGAACTAAACTAAGGTAGAGAGCTCCAATTATAAAGTGGAATGACTAAACAATGTGTTGATGTGTGATGACCTATTTGAGAGGGAGCACTACCCCTTATTTATACTATAATAACAAGATCGGTTTGGGTGATGTAAACAATGATTCTCTAATACAAGTGGAGATAGGTCAAGATGATAACATATGTATGTAAGTGTGCTTTGTTTTATCCTTGGTTAGCTCATAAAAGTTGTTGGTAAGCACCGCCAACAAGTTGTATCACCAAAAAAAAAAATCAGTACATGGGACTATGGGAGTACTTGCTATTCATCAAACTGTTGTACTGGAAAGAAAATATTCATACTTTCAGTGAAAATATGGTTTTTAGCATATGGTAAAAATGGAAATCAGTACATGGGAGATCTTTGGTGTGATGACAAGATGGTACTGCTTGATCCTCAGCAGCATTTCGTTCTCCATAGCACAAACTTGATCCAAAATATAGGCAACCTGTAATTACAAGGCAAAATATCCTGCTTGTAAAAACTGAGTAAGAGTTTTACCTTGCAAAATTGTATTTCAGACATTGAATAGTGTCTTTCAATTGTCAAAAAGAGTAAAACATAGAACTAAAACAATGTACAGCGCTTGCATCACCGATCAGACTTAATGAATCATAATTTCTAGTTCGCTAACACTTTGTTACATGACTATCTACAATATTAAATTAAGGAACAAATGAAATATTGGCTCACCCCCATCCCCTTGTAGTCAAGGTTTTAAATCTTCTGCTATAGCTCGCTATAGCCAGCTATAATTATTTAAAACGGATCAAGTTATTTATGTTTATGTGCAACTTAAAGGCTATAGCCTTGTTTAGCCTCCGTTATAGTTATCTTGGTGGTCATTCGCTAAATTTCTTATCCAGAGATTTAAAACTGTTCCAGGGGGGAGTATACATGTTGTCCTTATCATGAAAGAGGTTTGACGACAGGTACCTGTTTAGGAGTAGAGGACGTGGGACACGTGCGAGCTACAACAGAGAACGACGAGCGTCCCTGGGCTCCGCGGCCACGCACCCTGTCGCACGCCATTGCCGGGAAACCGCACTCCATGAGCCACGCCGCGAGCTCGTCCTCTACACGCCAGGCGGCCGCGGTGCCCGCAGCTGCACTGCCGCAGACTCGGCGAGAAGGTTGATGGACGCCGTCTCCACTTGTGCATTCGCCGCACCCCCACATGATATCGCTCGTGTCGCGTCCCAGCGTCCATGAAGACATGAACCCGCCTACGACGACGACGATGCGGGTGCAACGATGGAGCGCTGGAGGAAACGACGACGCGATCGGTGAGGCCAGTGTCAATGGCAGGTTTCACCTCTCAGCTTCCAACACGTGAAACTATAGTATGAAACAGTATTTCTCTCAATGCAAAATTCCGTGGCTCAGTTTCATATATTTTTTTTTGGCTTACATGGATTTCACCCATCTCTGCAGCAGCGGAGCCCGTGCCAGCGATGACTGGCGGAGCCACGCCGGCGGCCTCCTCGCCGCGGCGGAGCCCGCGGTCTGCGGCAAGGCGGATCCCGCACCAGCGGCCTGGTGGAGCCCACGCCGGCGGCCTCCTCGCCGCGGCGGAGCCCGCGTCCGGCGGCGAGGCGAAGCCGCGCGCTCTGCGGCAAGGCGGCTCGCGCCGGCGTCGTGGTTCCTTGCCAATGAAACGCCCGAGCTCTCAATGCGGGTTTCAATCTTGTTTCATCGCCTTGGAAACATCGCCCGTATCGTTTCATGGCCATGAAACGAATACCTTCTCTCTCTTCCTCGTTTCATACAATTTGCTGATATAACACTCTATTAAATGTGCATAAAACTCCATTGAGACCGGGCTAAGGGGCACAGGGAGAGAGTCGCGATGGTGTGGGGGCGTGATTGGAGGACAGGATCTCGTAATTTGAAGGGACGTGATTGCAGGACAGGATTACGTGCATGCAAGGGGAAGGAGGAAGGCGTCGGGCAGCCTGCAAGCGAGCGCATGGGAAGCGTCTTGCGGGTCCGTGTGAGCGAGCGAGCGAGCGATCCAAATGTTCTAGTTGTAGAGATAGGAATCTTAATATAAAGAGATTGCTCTGATTCTGAGTAATCTATCTTAATAATCAAATCAAATATAGATAGAAGAACGTAAGAGTTATGTTCTTTATTTTGCTCCATTTTTTTATTTAATTCTCTTTCAAGACAGGCAAAAAAACACACATCCGTGCGTTCCTTATTTTATCACATTTACTATATTTCAGAGGTCTGGACAGTTTTGTCTTTGTCTTCCATAAAAAAAAATTATTATTTATTTTTTGTGATTTTGTGCTAATAGATTTGGACTATTGCAAGAAGATCTGAAGGTTGTAGTCGTCGTCTGAAAAGATGCTATATTTCAGGCGTCTGAAATATAGCAAATCCCTTATTTTATATTCTATATAAGTCTGTTTACGAGAGAAGCAAACTCGAACTTCAATCTCTATGTCAAGCTTATAGAGTTCGAATATTTTACAGCTTCATCGAGCTTATAGAGTCCCTAAATGTATTGTACCAAAAAGTATGCAACGGTTGCTGAGGTGTTACAATCTACTTCCCTAAATGTTTTCTATGGAAGGGCTTTAACGGAAAATAAATTATCACAATGGCGTGATCTAGTTGCACGTCTTTTACATATCAATTTAGGTGAGGAATCAGACAAATTTGTTTGGCAGCTCCATAAAAATGAATCATTTTCGGTTCAATCAATGTACAATCACCTTGTCAATAATGAGGTTAAGGTTACGCAAGAGATTTGGCGAATGAAAATTCCTTTGAAAGTTAAGATTTTCTTGTGGTTCCTAAAAAGGGTTATTATACTCACAAAGGATAATTTGGCCAAAAGAAATTAGAATGATAGTAAGAGCATCTCCAATAGTTTGGAAAAATGACTTGCTATTCTTATTTTATTGCGAAAAGAAGAAAAAATGTTCTCCAACAGATTGGTATATGACTTGTTAAATTTTTCCAAGTTCGAATCGGAGGCCATCTACTTGCTATATTTACCAAGTCAGCTTCACTTGCTATCCGGCGTTTCTACGTTATTTTTACCAAGTTAGAATATTTTTCTATGTTATTTTTACCAAACTTGGAGATACATGAAAAATTTACTTGCCAAAAATTTTAGCAAGTTGCTAAATGACAACTTTTCTCAAGTCATTTTTTCCAAACAATTGAAGATGCTCTAAGGTTTGGACCTTTTGCAATAGCCTAGAAACCATAAAACATTTATTCTTTGATTATATTATGACAATGACTCTATGTTGTATGGTACATTGAGTTTTTGGTTTGAGACCGCCAAGGAACATAGCTCATATGTTTAGAGGTTGGTCTAAAGTAGGTCAACAAAAACACAATCTCTTATATTGACAGGTGCAGCGGCCCTTTGTTGGGTTATTAGCGGCCCTTTGTTGTGTTATTTGGCTCACAAGAAATGATATGGTATTTAATAATTGTCAACCAAAAACTTTTTTGCAGGTACTTTTCAGGGCAACATACTGGCTCCGGTTTTGGGCTCCACTACAGACAGAGTGCTTATCCAAAATGTGTGCAAAAATTTAGAGTCAAAAGCTATATTTTTTTTCTGCAAATAGTTGAAATTTTAGTTATCGCCTTGGGAACTAGTTTGTATGTACATGAATTGTGTTTGAAATGAGTTGTAATAAGTTTGGTCTGATGCTTCTCTTCTGTGAGAAGCTGAAAGCGGAACATTGGTTCCTTTATATAAAAAAATCGAGCTTATAGAGTCCGAATATTTTACAGAAAGCTGATGGCAAACTGGCGATCTTTCTAAGGCCATGTTTTGTTCCCAAAATTTTTAGAAAAAAGTTTTTGATATGGCAGTATATTTATTAAAAAGAGAGGAAGAAAATCAATACTTCAAACCTTATTTAGACTCTAAATCTATAATATCGTCAAGATAATAAATAGATTTATACTTTATAAATGGAAAAACTACGACTCCAAACCTTACTTAGACTCTAAATCTATTTATTATTATCTTATTTATAGTATTTTACCGCATTGATCATAAAGTCTGTATTACAAGTGTCCTTCCCGCTATGCTGAAGATCCATAAAAGGCGGTGGGCACGAGCACGAGTCTCACCACCATGACCAATGCGGTTTCGTGCTGCACATGCCACCATTCTCCTTTAGCCCAGACGACATCATCGCGTATGAATAGGACGTCAATGGCCAGATCGAGGTTGTCCCGGGAGTATCTAGTGTTGGATTTATTATGGGCTTGACCTATTTAAATATTTAATAAATCAATAACTCTATGGTGTGTAACGATGTGTAATATTAATTATATCGGATTGGAAGTTAAACGGTCATTGACTTAACTTATATAGTGTGAATTATTCCACTTAATTTGAGAAGTTGTGAAACGGACCAAGGCGTGCCACACGCGTGCGCGCACCGCCGCTGGCCGGGTCGGGACGTGGGCGAGTTACAATTCACCATGATGGATGGAGTTACAACTCACCATGATGGAGGGAGTTACAACTCTTTATTACCGCTCCTCATCTCCTGCGCCAACCTCTCCTCTCCCCTTCCCTGTGCGCCATAAGGTCAGGGGCACCGAGCACGAATACAGCTCATCATGATAGAGGGAGTTACAACTCTTCATTTACCCGCCTCCTCATCTCCTGCGCCAATCTCTCCTCTCCCCTTCCCTGTGCGCCATAAGGTCAGGGGCGCCAAGCAGGGAGCGACTGCTTGCTCTCTTCTTCCATCTCCAACCCGAGAAAACTCACCTCTCCTCTCCTCTCTTCTTCCATCTCCAACCCGAGAAAACTCACCTCTCCTCTCCCCTTCCCTGTGCGCCATAAGGTCAAGGGCGTCGGGCAGGGATACAACTCACCATGATGGATGGAGTTACAATTCTTCATTTACCCGCCTCCTCATCTCCTGCGCCAATCTCTCCTCTCCCCTTCCCTGTGCGCCATAAGGTCAGGGGCGCCAAGCAGGGAGAGACTGCTTCCTCTCTTCTTCCATCTCTAACCCGAGAAAACTCCAGTTCACAGTTCTGTTGCGTTCCGGCGTCTCCATCGAGCGAGAGAGCAGGTCTCTCCTCTCCCCTTCCCTGTGCGCCATAAGGTCAGGGGCGCCGAGCAGGGAGCGACTGCTTCCTCTCTTCTTCCATCTCCAATCCGAGAAAACTCTAGTTCACAGTTCTGTTGCGTTCCGGCGTCTCCATCTCGTGACTCCGCGCGCACGGAGGAGAGAGAGAGCAGGTGCCTCCGGAGCCGGTGTCGTTCGAGACCTTGCACGGGGGATCGACAATTAGGGTTTTGGGGAGCGTCTACACGACTGCCCGATTCCTCCATTGCGGTTGACGTCTTCTTCTTTCCTGGAGGTGTTGTGGTGGTCTTCTTCCCGGAACCTCTACTTTCTCTTCGGCGAGATCGTCTTCTTCCTCTACGGTATGGCGAAGAACGTTTTGGGATCATCGGTGGCGAGAGTTGGAGGGTATGTTCGGTTCATCCCCTCTCTGTTTTTCGTTCTGCTGTTAGGTCTTGTTGTAGTAGTTCTTTCGTATTGTTTAGGTAGTAGTGTTGAACATGTTGCAGTAGTTCTGTTATATTGTTTCAAAGTTATCCAGTGTTGTTGTCTGCTATATCCCTGGGTTGTTGTCTATTATATATTTTTCTGGATGTTGCAATAGCTCTATTTCGTTGTTTTAGTAGTTGCTGCATATGTGTTTCAGTAAGTCTGTTACGTTGTTTCACATGTTGTTCTGCTGTAAATAATATATTATGTTTTATTATTTATATGTTTCACATGCTTATTGCACATATGTGTCATACTGGTATGGTCATATGTGAGATCATGAAATCACTAGTTTATATCATATATATATATATATGTTGTCATCATAAGGTTAATTTACGGAATTAAAATGACATGAAAATTGTCTTTATTTCTTACAATCCAAAAACCTAATTATAGGCATTTTTTGTCAGTAGTTTTGTTGCTGTTTAAAGTCTGATTGCTTTGATGGTAAAAACTTCTTGGTATGATGTGCTAAAATGGAATTATGGCTAACTGCTATGTCATGTTATCATGCCGCTGAGGGCAAGCCTGCTAACTTGTCTCCTGAGGATGAGGCTAAGTTTAAGGCTGATGATAATCTCTTTCGAGGAGCAGTGATTAGCACACTTGATCTAAAATTCCAGAAAAGCTACATCATACTTTCCACAGGTAAAGAGCTGGGATGCACTTGTGGGAAAATTTGGAGTTACCGATGCTGGTAGCAAGCTGTATCTTATGGAGCAACTGTATGACTACAAGATGGTTGCAAACCGATCTGTAGTGGAACAGGCTCATGAGATTCAGGCACTAGCAAAGAAACTTGAGTTTTTTCCTTGTCGTCTTCCTGACAAGTTTGTGGCTGGCGGTATTGTCGCTAAGCTACCACTGGCATGGAAGGACTTTGCTACCTCCCTCAAACATAAGAGACAAGAGTTCAATGTTGAAGAGCTCATTGGCACTCTTGATCTTGAGGAGAGGGTGAGAGCAAAGGACAATGGAAAAGACGTTGAGACCTCTACTGCCAATGTGGTGCAGAAGAGGAACTCTAAGTTCCGCAAGTATAAGAAGAAGAAAAACCAGAACAAGCAACAGAATATTCCTAAGACCAATCAGACAACACAATTTAAGAAAAAGAACAACAATAACAAGAAAGGAGGATGCTTTGTCTATGGTAGTGAGGATCATTGGGCAAGTGAGTGTCCTGGTCGCAAATACCAGCAGGACAATAAATCGGCACATGTTGTGACTACTGACAATGGAGAAGGAACATCTGGGTATGGTCATTCTTTACTATTCGTTCTTTCCGTTTCTAATTCACTTGAGTGGTGGATGGACAGTGGTGCAAATATACATGTGTGTGCTGATGTATCTCCGTTTTGCTCCTACCAGGTCGGGAGGTCTTGCGCCTTTTTGATGGGAAATGGGTCGCGTACTTATGTTCTTGGTGTTGGTACAGTCATTCTGAAGTTTACTTCGGGAAAGATGGTGTCATTAAAGAGCGTGCAGCATGTGCCCACCATCAAGAAGAATCTTATTAGCGCGTCTATGTTGTGTCGAGATGGGTACAAAATTGTTCTTGATTCGAATAAATGTGTTTGTCTCTAAACATGGTTTGTTTGTTGGTAAAGGATATGATTGTGGAGGTGTTCCGCTTATCGTTGCATGATGTGTGTAATAAACTGATCAATTCTGTTAATATTTTTTATGAGTCAGATTTATGGCATTCACGTTTTTGTCATGCATGGTTTTGTGTCCTTGTTTAATGCGGTTTTAAAGCAAATCTGAATTTGATTCTTCCTAAATTTAACTTGGTCTAAAAGTCTAAGTGTCATGCGTGTGTTGAATCAAAACAACCCCACAACCCACACAAGGCTGCTGAGATGAGGAACTTGGCACCTCTAGAACTTGTGCATTCCGATCTATGCGAGATGAACAAAATTTTGATTAAAGACGGTAAAAAAAAAAACTTTCTCGCCTTTATAGATGACTCCACTAGGTTTTTGCTATGTGTATCTCTTAAAAACAAAAGATGAAGCGTTTAATTATTTTAAGGCCTATAAAGCTAAAGTGAGAACCAACTTGAGAGGAAATAAAATGTTTAAGGTCCGATCGAGGTGGAGAGTATTTCTCTAATGTGTTCGATGAGTTCTGTGTGGAACATGAGATTGTTCATGAGAGAACATTGTCATACTCACCACAATCCAATGAGATTGCTGAAAGGAAAACTCGCACTCTAACAGAGCTGGTGAATGCAATGTTCAGTACAACGGGATTATCCAAGGAATGGTGGGGTGAGGCAATTTTGACAGCGTGTCATGTCCTGAATAGAGTTCCAACAAAGAACAAAGAGATCACACCATTCAAGGAATGGAAAAAGAGAAGATTAAATCTCTCATATTTACGCACTTGGGGTTGTTTGGCCAAGGTGAATGTGCCAATCAATAAAAAGCGTAAACTTGGGCCTAAAACTGTTGACTGTATTTTCTTAGGTTATGCTTTTCACAACGTTGGGTATATGTTTTTAATTATTAAATCTGATGTTCCTGATGTGTATGTTGATACAATCATGGAATCAAGAGACGCAATATTTTTTGAGAATGAATTTCCAATGAAGAATACACCTAGTGAAACAAGTGAAACAAATCATGAGATTATAATCCCCATGAGCTAGAACAAATAGATCATGCTGAGGATACTCATATGCACATCCCTGAGGAGGATGACACTATAGTCACTCGAAAAAGTAAGAGACAAAGGGTTGCAAAATCCTTTGGTAATGACTATATCGTGTAGCTTGTGGAAGACACACCAACCACCATTAGAAAGGCATATTCCTCTCCTGATACTGACTCGTGGAAGGAAGCAGTAAGGAGTGATATGGAATCTATTATGTCTAGTGGAACTTGGGATGTCGTTGACCGTCCTTATGGTTGTCAACCTATAGGTTGCAAATGGATATTCAAGAAAAAGCTTAGGCCTGATGATACCGTTGAGAGGTACAAGGCAATAAGGCTTGTGGCCAAAGGATACACCCAAAAAGGAGGGTGAAGATTTCTTTGACACCTATTCACCAGTTGCTCGTTTGACTACAATTCACACATTGATTGTCGTGGCAGACTCATATGGTCTTATCATTCATCAGATGGATGTTAAGACAGCTTTCTTGAATGGATAGCTGGATGAGGAGATCTATATGGATCAGCCAGAAGGGTTCATTATGGATGGTGAAGAGAACAAGGTGTGCAGGTTGTTAAAGTCCTTGTATGTCCTTAAACAAGCACCTAAGCAATGTCATGAAAAATTTGATAATAGTCTACTTGCTGCTGGCTTTGTTGTGAAGCTGACACATGTGTGTATTATCGGTATGGTGGGGGTGAGGCTGTTATGTTGTGCCTTTATGTTGATGACATACTGATCTTTGGATCAAATCTCAATGTGATTGAGGAAGTTAAGAAACTTTGTCAAGCAAGTTTGACATGAAAGATTGGGGAGAAGCTGATGTCATCTTGAACATCAAGCTGATTAGACAAGGTGATGGTGGGGTAACTTTGTTACAATCCCATTATGTGGAAAAGGTGTTAAGTCGCTTTGGTTATAGTGACTGTAACCCTGCTCCTACACCTTATGACCCTAGCATGCTATTGAGAAAAATCGAAGAATAGCAAGGGATCAATTGACATACTCCCAGATCATTGGCTCGCTCATGTACCTTGCGTTTGCAACAAGGCCTGAAATCTCATATGTTGTGAGCAAGCTGAGCAGGTGTGTGTCCAAACCTAGAGATGATTATTGACACTGGTTATCTATCAAAATTAAAGGATAAATAAATATGAAAAGGGCATGAATTCAATCACCAATAAAGGTTTAGGGTTTTAATTGACAATATTCCACGAGTTTTGGTGAATTGTGATTCTGCAGGGACTAAACAGGAAAACCAGCACTGATTACTTCTCCTAGAAGGAAACCGACGGCAGATTACAGAACCAGCACGTCAGGAATACTCCAGAACGACCTAGAGGACACCAGGGGACACCACGAGGTGGGACACCCTGAGAGGCTGCCAGGTGGGACCGATCGCTCCCATCCTAGGACCGGTCGGTCACCCCCTGGGCCCGATGGCCTCCGTCTTCTGGAAGCTTCCTCCACCGCCTTTGAGGATCCATCTCAGCCCTATGTGAAGTCGGTTTGATCTAACGGCCGCGGTTATCCCTCAGGGCTATATAAACAGGCCCCAGGCCCTAGGGAAGATCAAGTCTCTCTTCAGAAAAGTCTACGCCTCATTCAGAAACCCTAGAAGAAGACTTCAAGAGCTAGCTTTCAAGTAGAAGACTAATTACCCCTCTAGTTTAGGTTTAGAACCTAGTCTTATACTAGAACTAGAAGAGAGAGAGAGAGAGAGAGAGAGAGAGAGAGAGGAAGAGAGAGAGAAGGAGCTCCGGCCAGTCGGATCAACTTCTTCATCTTGTACCTACGGATTCAAGTTCATCTTCAACTTGCTTCAGCGATTGTTTCGGTAATCAACGTCTATATTTAAGTTTGAGCCATTGTTCTTGTTATTCTTAAGGTTTATGACTCTCTTTTGAGTACTTTAATTCTAGTCATTCTAGAGTTAGAGTAGTTGGATAGTGTAAGCGTGGTGCTTAGACTTGATAGCTCATAAATGCCTCCTATAACGCCGGTAGTGGTGGTTGTTCACAAGGGTGACTCTTATAGCCTCGTTGATTCTTCTATAGTCCACTTACCCGTGTGTAGGCTTGGTAGGATTATACATTTGCATAAAAGACTCATACTCTGTTTGTGACCTTTTATGGCAACTTCCCCACTAAGAATAATATAAACATATCACTCTTAAATGGGAATTAGACAACCTTAGTGATCCCCTCTGTACTTCTAGATTTTCCGTCCTTGATAGCTACTCAGGGGTTAGACTTTAAGACTTAACACTATTCGTTCCTTTGGGTTCGATATTAAAACTGGGTTACTCCGGTGAAGTGTTATATCGGTAGATTTTATCTGTGCGCTTGCGGATAAAGTAGAGTGTGTGTTAATTTATACCAACAATGATCAATGGCGTGCTCTTGAGAGTGTGTTGCGGTACCTGAAAGGTACTATGACTTATGGTATTCATTATACCGGACACCCAAAAGTGTTGGAAGACTATTGTGATGCCAACTGGATTTCTGATGCTGATGAGCTTAGAGCCACAAGCGGATATGTGTTCCTTCTTGGAGGTGGTGCTGTTTCCTGGAAGTCTTGCAAGTAGACTCTCATTACAAAGTCTACCATAGAAGCAGAACTCACAGCGTTAGACACTGCTGGGGCTGAGACCGAGTGGCTTCGTGAACTCCTGTTGGATTTACCGGTGGTTGAAAAAATGATACCGGCTATTTCCATGAACTGTGACAATCAGACTGTGATTGCAAAGGTCAACAGTTCCAGGAGTAACATGAAGTCTACAAGGCATGTTAAGAGAAGATTGAAATCTGTCAGAAAGCTGAAAACCTCCAGAGTTATAACGGTGGATTATGTCCACACATCGAATAATCTGGCAGATCAATTTACTAAGGGATTATCATGAAATGTGATAGAAAATGCATCAAGAGAGATGGGTATGAGACCCATGTGAAAATCTACTATAGGGTAACCTGCTCTATGTGATCGGAGATCCCGTAAAGTAGAGTGGTGAGACAAGCTATGAGTAGGTTGAGAGGAAAGTTCCCTATGAACCTATCTCTGATGCATAACTTTCTTTCTGTAAGGCAAGACAGGTTGGTATTTACCTTAATGTATTCTGAGAGTCTTATAAAGATGAGATGTTGTCCTACAGAACATCTTATGAGGAGTACACCTATGTGAGTCAGACTGTTGGTCACAGTCTATGGGATTTGGGCGGTCCCCAAATACTCATGAAAGGCACTGAAGTGTGACATATGCTTCAAGCAGCGGGGATGCCTTTTGCAGCCTAGTACCAGCAAAGGACTTGAGTGAATCTCACCTCACGCAAAACTGTCAATTCAAGGCATAGTCCATTGTTCAGTTGTGACTGAGTGAAACTCTTGTTCTAGGTGGATGTTCAACTTAACAGTCTCCATTGAAACATTGGTATATCAAATAATTGTGATTCTGTACCCTAGAGTTTGGTGGGGATTGTTGGATTTATTATGGGCTTGGCTCTTTTAAATATCTAATAAATCAATAACTCTATGGTGTGTAACGGTGTGCAATATTAATTGTACCGGATTAGAAGTTAAACAGTCGTTGACTCAACTTATATGGTGGGAATTATTCTACTTAATTTGAGAAGTTGTGAAACGGACCAAGACGTGCTACACGCGCGCGCGCCGCCGCCGGCCGGGCCGGGCGTGGGCATGGCGTGGCGAGGCGAGGCAGGCGGCGAGCGAGCGGGTGTGACATGTTTAATTTTTGGCACCCACTCACCATGATGGAGGGAGTTACAACTCACCATGGTGGATGGAGTTACAACTCACCATAATGGAGGGAGTTACAACTCTTCATTATCCCGCCTCCTCATGTCCTGCGCCAACCTCTCCTCTCCCCTTCCCTGTGCGCCATAAGGCCAGGGGCGCCGAGCAGGGAGCGACTGCTTCCTCTCTTCTTCCATATCCAACCCGAGAAAACTCCAGTTCATAGTTTTGTTGCGTTCCGACGTCTCCATCTCGTGACTCCGCGCGCACGGAGGAGAGAGAGAGCAGGTGCCTCCGGAGCCGGTGCCGTTCGAGACCTTGCACGGGGGATCGACAATTAGGTTTTTGGGGAGCGTCTACGCGACTGCCCGATTCCTCCATTGCCGCCGACGTCTTCTTCTTCCTGGAGGTGTTGCGGTGGTCTTCTTCCCGGAACCTCTACTTCCTCTTCGGCGAGATCGTCTTCTTCCTCTACGGTATGGCGGAGAACGTTTTTGGATCATCGGTGGCCAGAGTTGGAGGGTATGTTCGGTTCATCCCCTCTCTGTTTTTTGTTGTGTGTTAGGTCTTGTTGTAGTAGTTCTTTCGTATTGTTTAGGTAGTAGTGTTGAACATGTTGCAGTAGTTCTGTTATATTGTTTCAAAATTATCAAGTGTTGTTGTCTGCTATATATCCTGGGTTGTTGTCTGTTATATATTTTCTGAATGTTGCAATAGCTCTATTTCGTTGTTTTAGTAGTTGCTGCATATGTGTTTCAGTAAGTCTGTTATGTTGTTTCACATGTTGTTTGTTGTAAATAATATATTATGTTTTATTATTTATATGCTTCACATGCTTATTGCACATATGTGTCATACTGGTATTGTTATATGTGAAATCATAAAATCACTAGTTTATTATCATATATATGTCATCATCATAAGATTTATTTATAGAATTAAAATGATATGGAAATTGCCTTTATTTCTAACATCCAGGGCGCTCTACCTTTTTTCGCTTTGATGACCAACGACGCCGATGGCGGGGTGTCATGTCTTGGGCGACTACTCGTGTCTAGGCCGTGGCTGCGGCAGGGTCGTCGAGGTGCCCCTCCATGTTGAGGCTATCCGCACTCATCATCCTCTATTTGCATCCTCTATACATCCTAGTCATCAAGATTCTCTCCTCTATACATGTTTCTTCCGCACCCACCATCCTCTATATCTCATACTCTATACCAACTACCAATAGCGGCCCCACTTGTCATCATTTATAAATTTTATCTAAATGTATCCATGTGAGATCTTGTTTTGAAGTATTTATTAAAACGAATTTAATTTGGTTTTACGATTTGTAAGTTATAACATTTTTTGTTACATGAAAAAGTAGGGCCCACCCTCAAATCTCTCACATGCTCTCTCCCTCTCTCTGGTCTGCCGCATGCAATACGCTACCGTACATCTGGTACAACGCCAAATCTAGCGGACGAAGAGCGCCCGCTGTGGTTTACAGTTGCGTATAGAGTACCCACTGTAGCTGTTTTATCCTCTATATGATACTGCAGTGCAGTTTAGAGTATCTCGGTGCAGCCAGTCTGACATGGCATACGACGAGGATGCACTTTGCACAAAAGCTCATTGGGCATACCGCAAATCGGTAGGAGCTCAGGCAAAGGAGGAGAACAGTTAAAAAGTACAACATGAGGAATGATCGGCAGACAAGCAATGACCCTGTTCGCTTAGCTATAAGTCGGCTTTAATCCGTATAAATCAGATGTGGAATAGTATTTTTTTCCAGCGTGTTGTAGACCACTCCCTGTTGTTCGAGGTGTCCCGTTTGTAGTGGCGGAGCCACAATTTTATAGCTCAGTATTCCATGTAAAAAATGTCGGTGTTTCGAAACCGGGGGTATGACACCAACGAGTAATGTGATCGCGTGCTCTCTTCCTGGATGGTGATGCAAGATGACACAAGGATTTATCCTGGTTCGGGCAAAGAAGGCCCTACGTCCAGCGGGGGAGGATGTTCTTGTATTACTTGCACCTAAGTGCTTGTACAGGGGCGAATACAAGCTCGGTGAGCGTGGACTGGAGTCCCGACTTGAGCATGTGCGTGTATTGCGTTTTTAACGTGTTCGTCCACGCGGAATGAGGGCCCTGGTGTCCCCTTTTATAGAGCAAGGGGAGGCCAGGGTTACATATGGGTATTACAAATGTCGGGCGTACGGTGCCCAATACGAAGTAGAGTAAGAACCCTGTCTGTCGAAGACATTGTGGCCGACGTGGGCGTTGCTGTTGAAGCGTCCTTGGGGCGTAGCCTCCATCCTGGGCGGGCGCGGACGTGGAGGCGTGGCGAGGTGGAAGCCGTACAGCACCCATCCCGGAACGTACAGGACGCGGCGAGGTCCCTCCGGGTCTTGGGGTACCTGTCCTCCAATAGCGTGAGAGCAGTTAGGGCTCGAGGGGCGCAGAGCCGGCCTCGAGGTAGCGCCTACGGGGGGCCCGAGCCCCTGCAGGTATGGGCAAGTCCCGTGAAAATTGATCGAGCGGCAGGCATCCGGGCCTCGAGACGTGGTTTGGACGTGCCACAGTGTAGGGCGTGGGTAGGGCGTGGTAACAGTGCTTCACTAGTGCCTTTTCGCCCATACTTGCGGTGAAAACGAGACTTGACTCTGCCCTAGTTCACTGTGGCACACGTCGGTTTGCAGAGGATGTGACTGGAGTAGGTGGAGGTACTAAATGCGCGGTATGGAGCCGGCATCCGATGTCTGCGCCGCTCGAGGGAAGGATGTAGCGTCTCAAGGGATAGGCTGCTGTGCCAGAGGGGCTCGAGGTCCCCGCGTGGGGTCTCGAGGTGTGGTGTTCGGCTGCGGGGGGCTCGAAGGGTAGTGGAGCGCTCGCCCGAGGCCTGACGCGGAGGGCTCGGGCGAGACGGAAAACGAGCGTTCGCCCAAGGCCTGGCTTGGAGGGCTCGGGCGAGGCGGAGAACAGAGAGCTCGCCCGAGGCCTGGCTTTGGAGGGCTAGGGGAGAAGAGAGAGGAGAACGATAAGCGCTCGCAAGAGGCCTGGCTTGGAGGGGCCTAGGGAGAGGCGGGGGAGAACGAGCGTTCGCCCGAGACCATGGATGGAGGATCGGGCGAGACGGAGAGCGACGGCGCTCGCCCGAGGCTGGATTGGAGGGCTCGGGCGAGGCGGAGAACGAGGCGTTCGCCCGAGGCCTGGCTTGAGGGCTCGGCGAGAGAGACGGAAAAACGTGGAGGGGCCCGCTCAGTGGGCCAGCGGTGTAGGCTTCGAGGGGTTGGTTTTTGTAACACCTCGGGTGTTTAAAAATGTAATTAACCTGACATGTCATCATCATAGTCATTAATCATTCTTGCCTTGCATTTATGTTGCTTAGTACTTGTGTAGCATCTCTTTTCAAAAACCCTAAAGCCCAAATCTTCCTATAAGGGCAAAATGGTAATTTCACCTCTGTGTCTAGCCTTGTTAATTCTTGTTCAGTTTTGTGTCTTGAAGCTTTGTTGTGTTGTTCAAAACCCAAAATCAAAAACAGATTTCAAATCCCTTTTGAAAAGCCCTAATTTCCAAACCCTAGTTTTTACCCCTCTTTTAATACTTTAAAAACTATTCAAAATTTGGATTTGGTTCAAAAAGCAAAGTTGTAAATCTTGTCAAGAGGGACAACTTTGGTATTTACAGATTTTCGAGTTCCAATATAAAATCAAAAGTAATTTTGAATTTATTCAAATCCCAAAAGTGTTCCCTTTTCTGTTTCGAATATAATTCAAAAACTGTTTGGAATTTGAAAATGTTCTTATTGACAAAGTTGTAGATCTCCTTTTTCTGCACAACTTTGGTATTCTGAGTTTTTCCCGTGCAGTTCAAGTTTTGGGAGTAATTTGCAAAATCAGAAAGTCAACACCTAGACCTAGCCCTGTTCATCTCCTACCTAGGGTCAGAGCAGAGCAGGGGGGGCCCGGCCATGGCCGCTCGCCGGAGCTGCGTGCGCCACGCGCCTGGCAGCCGCACGCCCGCCCCGACTTGTCCCCGTGACCGCGCCATCATTCTGCCCCCGCACGCGCAAGCGCTGACCTCCGCCCCGTCCCCCACTGTTCCCCGACGTCGCCGCCGCGTGGCCGTCGCCGGGCAAGCACGACGCCCGGGTCCCAAACTGAATTCCGTCCTTCTTCATCATGAGATCGCAAGCACGCGCCGCGGGCAACCTCATCCGCACCTCCGCGCGCTCCCTAACGGCCCCTGGCCGCGGCTATAAAAGGCCCGCCGGTGGCCGGAGCTCCGCACTCACCCCGCCACCGTGGCCAGCTCACTCCAGAGTCTCCCCCGCTCAACCAACTAGCCCAGCAGCTCCGCCTTGAGCCCGTGCAGCTTCCCCACCCCTCAATTCCATCGCTACCGCCTCCCACCGCCGAGTGCGAGCCCTTCTTCCTCAGCGCCGGTGAGAAGCCGTCTGACTCGGGTCGACGAAATCGCCGCCGTCGCTCCACCTCTCCTCCCTCTGACCTCTGATATTCTTCCTTGTCTTCTTGCGCCCCTAACCGGCTACTGGTGACCGTGCCTGGTGTACAGAGTCGCCGGATCGCCGGAGTGCCGCCGCGGTCGTCTCCTTCCTCGACCCGCACCCTCGACCGTATCGAGCCCCAAGCCTCGGGCGAATCGCACTACCCTCGAGCACGTTCCCGAGCCACACCCTCGAGCACATCCTCGAACCCCGCCCCTCGAAGCAGCCGAGACTAGCCTCAGCCTCGGGCGAATCGCACTACCCTCGAGCCGCAAGCCTCGAGTAGCCGAGGCCTCCTCGAGAAGTCTGCGCAAGAGAGAACCCCGCCGAGGCCTCGCCCGTCGAGCCCTCTTTTCCATCCGCCTCGCCGAGCCTTGCCTCTGACTCCCGGTGAGCCCGCAGTCTTTCCCACCCTCTGCTTCCCAGCCGAGCCTCGTGCAGCCGGTCCGCCGCCACGCCTCGTCGGCGAGCGCTCCGACTCGTGCTCAGTGCTCCTTTTCTTTTAGAAGATGTGAATAGTCTTGTTATTTCATCTTTTTGTATGATTTTCTGTATTGCTCTAAAAATTCTGAAATTTTACAGTTGAGTCTTTATACTATGTAGTATTTTATAAAAATATGAAACTTGACTTTTCTGCAAGAATTTGAAAATGTAAAATCCCTCTTTTAATTAATAAATGGATGGTTTTGGATTTTTAGAAAATCTTTTATAACTCCAAAAATCATGAGATAAATTTTTGTGAGCTTCCTATGCCATGTTTAGTCTCTGGTGAAATTTTGAAGTCTTTTGGAACAAGTTGATTTTTGAGCATTTATCTTTAATTGTTAAATAGTGCCTTTTGTTAATTAATGTCTGATTTTATTTGAGCACCTTAATGACCTCCAAAAATTATGAAATTGTTTTGCCATCTATCTACACCATAATGAACTTATGTGATTAATTTGGTAATTTTTGGAGCAACTGCATAAAATGACCTTTTTAAATAATTAAGAAAAACAGAAAAGGTGATTAAGGTTCATGTTGTATGCCCTGTGTTGCATTGTTCATGCTAGCATACTCATGAGCATGCATCATTGCATTCGTATAGTCACCGAAGAAGGCGTCAAGATCGAGGCAGCCGCTGACGAACCTGTCCCTGAGGCTACCCCGAGCTCCGACAACTGCCCTGCCGCCCTCGAGCCTGCCCTCTTTGCTCTTCAAGGCAAGCCCCGGTGCATTTAACCCCTTTCCTTGAATTTATAAAATGATTTCCTTAAATGCTTTTGAGTTAAATTATTGCATTAGGTTTATAGGAGTTGTGTGCTATCCTAATTGATGCACTATCCACCTTGACCACTGATACACCCGATACCTGCTTTTCAAAAGTATTTGAAAAATGCTTAGCAATGCTTATTGAATTAGACTTTGCAATAAAATGCCATTTTCAAAAGTGTGATCACTGAAAGAATCTTTATGGGAATTTGGCTTTACTTCCCGTTCGATGACTGCTTGCCTAGCTAGCATGTGGTCATTGTCGAGAAGAGGTTGTCCGCGCGTACGGTGCCGTCATGTTGTAGTCCGGGACTCAACAGTTGACCGACCGGGACAGGGTTGAAAACCGACAGGACCTGTACTCTTGGGTTAGAGTCCCGAGGTGCTTGTTGCTGACGGAAAAACTTTAGGGACCATCCGTATGGGGGCCTGCTGGTCAAGACTTGTAACTATTCACATACTTCGGAAAGCTCTGGCTCCGAGGAATCCTTTATTGGACCGACAACCGCGCACTGGGAGTGGAGAGATGGCGGAAGTAGCATGTACCCACGTGGTCGTCGTACCTGGATAGGAGTGGTGTACTGTACTTCCGGGTGGCGTAGGACCGGGCCCAATCTTGGAGGAATCGTGGTAGACGAGTTGGCATATGCAAGCTTGGGTGCTACATATGCAGTGTGGATAGGGATCCTCAGCTGAGTATTATTTATCCGGATTAACGTTGCTCCTCGGTTATGGAGACTTGGTCCACTGACTGTCAACGGAGAGTGGTTCTCAACTAGGAATGTTTTGAAATGTAAAATGAATGAACGATGAAGAATTAAGAATTGAGGAATACTGAATCTTTCCAAAATAAAATAGGTTTACAAAAATGCTTTTCTGCAAAATACTTGATCTTGCTTAACCTTACCTTGACTACCCTAAGCCTCTCATTCCTGAGTCTTCTCCCTTTTTCTTAGTCGGGTAAGTCTTGTTGAGTACCCCAGTACTCAGGGTTTGTTACCCATGCTGCAGGTATGACAGAGTCCCCGATGTGTCTTGCACCCTGCTGCGTGACCATCGTCCAGGAAGAGGCCGATGAGGCCGAAGAATAGTTGTACACTCTCGGGCTGGGTGATTATAAGTATCTTTGTTGTTCTCCACTACGTTGCCTTTGTCTATTTCTATTATCAGAACTTGGTTTGTAATAACTGCACCTTAATTTCTATTTGGAACCCTGCTTTGTAAAACTAATGTTATTTAAGTCTTCCGCTCTTTATTCCGATGTTATTTGTAAAAGTATGCAATGCTGTAACCGAATTGTGAGATGATCCTGCGGACATTGGGCACTGATGTAGCCCGGTGGCGAACAGGTCTTAATCACATGGAACATGGGTTCGGCTGTCAGAGGTTGACAGGGACACGTGGGCCATGGATTAGGGTCGTTCCGTCACAGAGTGGTATCGGAGCATCTCACTTTAACGTTGCAGTGTTCGTTTTTGCGAAAACTTCAAAAGACCTTTTGAGTCCAAACAAACTAAACTTGACTATTTTGAGTCCAATTGCTTCTCTCATCTTGTCTCTCATATGGCAACACTAGCTAGTGGAACAACATGTTTTAAGCCCTATGTACCTTATTTATTTATTGCATTGCTTTGTTCCGTAGGAACGATTCATGCATCATGTCATAATCACTTAAGTTAACTTCCTCTCTAAGTTCGTTGGGGTAGTATGCCTTTACCTGTTCTTGCTAGCCTTTCTCATCCATCTTCTCTTATCCAGACATGGCTCGCATCAAGCTGACTGCCCGCAAGTCGACTGGACCGCATGGTGTGCCACGCCACCAGCTGGCACCACGCGTGGGGAGGAGACTGGAGAATCTTCCAACAGTCGTCGCTTTCCCCGCCGCACCCGTAAGAACCTGAAGGAGGAGATCAAGGATCTGAAGGCTGAGCTGAAGAACTTGGAGCATGACTTCTACCACTCACGCCTGGAGTTTTATGAGGCACGAGCTTCCCTGGAGCAGGCCAACCGGAACACGGTTCGCGCTATCGAGCAGCGCAATGATGCTTGGATCCGCGAGGACGTCACCAGAGCCGAGCTCCACGGACTGCAGCAGTACACAGCTCAGATTGAACAGTTCAATGATATGCTTCATGAGGAAGTGCATCAGCTGTATGATCAACTCCACCCCTTGGTACCCCCGGTTATGGAAGACCCTGAGGACGGAGTAGTGGAAGAACCCGATGTGGAACAAGAGCCAGACGTGGACGAAGAAATTGAACCTGCTGAGGACGTCCACGCTGAAGACGAGGACGAGGAGGAAGCCTGAGCTCATCCTCGAAGAAGACGACGACGACGAAATGATCATCATCGATGAGGACTAGACCCGTCTTAGGAGATGGAGATCCCGTGTGTCTGTACCACCTGCTTACCTAAAACCTTAGTCTAGGTTTGGGAGCGTTAGTCTGTCTTTTGTTAAGTCAGTCTGTATCTTTCTTTTCGTACCTTTTCTCCTTATCAGTCAGTTGCTATCTGTCAGTCATCTTTATCAATCTATCAGTCTTTGTATCAGAAGAAGCTATCAGTCTGTTGATTTCAGAACCTTATCTATGAATGCTAAGTTCCAAGTTGCTTAACAGATGCCTGTGAACACTCGCACTGGAGCTGGAGGTTCTGATGATGCCAACCTTCCAAACCCTCCACCTGTTCCTGCTACGCTAGCAGATGCCATTGCAGCCTTGGCAGCCGCTGCTAACCTAATGGCTCAAAATCAGGGGCAGCAGAACAATGGTCACCGTGGTCGCCATAACATCAACAACGAGACCACATATGTGGATTTCACCGAGACCCGTCCACCGGTTTCACCAAGGCAGATGAACCCCTGGAAGCTGATGATTGGCTCCGCACTATGGAGCAAAAGTTCAGTCTTCTCCGCTGTACCGACATCCAGAAGCCCCGGTTCGCTTCCCAGCAGCTTCGTGGTCCAGCAAGCGCTTGGTATGCCAACCTGTTGGCTGCCCAGCCAGAAGGTCATCAGTTGACCTGGGAAGAGTTCCGCACCGCTTTCCGTGCACATCACATCCCTTCGGGATTAATGAAGATGAAGCTTGATCAGTTTCTGGCACTGCAGCAGAAGGACTCCACAGTGATGCAGTATGTGGGTCAGTTCAACCATCTTAGCCAGTATGCCTCAGAGTATGTCAACACAGATGAAAAGAAGAGGGATTGTTTCCTTAGAGGTCTGCATCCTAAGATCCGCAGAAGTCTGTCCAATAACCTGACCGGTTCGTATCATGATGCCGTTGATCGTGCTGTTGCATATGAAGAAAGCAACCGTCAGTATCAAGAGGAAAAGAAGAAGAAGAAAGCAGGATCCAGCAGTTTCTCTGGCGGTCACAAGCGCCAGAGGATCATATACCACCCCAGTCACCACCAAAATCGCCTACCTTACCCCAACCAGCAAGTGGTCGTCCGTACCGCGGCCACCACCCATAATGCCAACCAGCAGAGTGCCACACAGCCGAACGCCCCAGGTGTTCGTATCACCACTCCACAAACAGCCTACAACCATCCCTGCTACAACTGCGGCCAGCTTGGTCACTGGTCTCGTGAGTGCCCAAAGCCCAAGAGGTATGCCCAGAATACTCAGAAGAATCCTGGAGGATCTCAGCAGCAGCAGCAGCACCGTGCCAGCAGCAGCATGTTCAGAAAGGCAAAGTTGTCAAGAAGCACGGGCAAGTCTACTACACCACTGTCGGCGACATCCCAGAAGGAGAGCCCGTCATGATCGGTAGGTTTCCGTTGCCAATCATCCTGCAGTTGTGTTGTTTGATTCTGGTGCATCGCATTCCTTCATCAGTCGTACATTTGTCATCAAGCATGAGATATCAATGGGGATTTGAAAGAAAGTTTCTGCATATTTTCGCCTGGAGGGCGTATAAGTACTAAGGAAGTGGTTCGCAGTATACCAGTAATGTTGGGGGAACATGTATTTCCTACCACCATGATAGTGCTACGTGATCAGGAGATAGATGTCATCCTAGGCATGAATTGGATGTGTCAGTATAAAGCCATGATCGACATCCTGAATAGAGTTGTGAGAGTGGACATTCCTAACAGTACCTCCAAACTCCTTCTCCAACTTCCAATGCCTCAAAAACCAGCAGCCACTCAATAAATACCGCCTATGTTCTGGAAACCAGAGACATCCCCGTGGTCTGTGAATTCCCTGATGTTTTTCCTGAGGATTTGCCTGGTCTGCCTCCTGACCGTGATGTCGAGTTTGCCATAGAGCTAAAGCCCGGGACTGCTCCATATCCCGCAGAGCTTATCGAATGCCTCCCAGAGAGTTGGCAGAGCTAAAAATCCAATTACAAGATTTGTTGGACAAGGGTTTCATTCGCCCAAGCTCGTCTCCTTGGGGCTGTCCTGCAATCTTTGTAAAGAAGAAAGACAAGACTCTCAGAATGTGCATTGATTATCGCCCACTCAATGAGGTCACCATCAAAAATAAATATCCCTTGCCTCGTATTGATCTTCTCTTTGACCAGTTAGCTGGAGCCAAAGTATTCTCCAAGATCGATCTCAGATCTGGCTACCACCAAATAAAGATCGTCCTGAAGATATTCCTAAAACAGCTTTCACCACCAGATACGGCCTATATGAGTACTTGGTCATGTCCTTCGGTTTGACCAATGCCCCTGCTCATTTCATGTACCTCATGAACTCTGTGTTCATGCCAGAGCTTGATAAATTCGTGGTCGTGTTCATTGACGACATCCTTGTCTACTCAAAAACCCCTGAAGATCATGCCGAACATCTTCGTATCGTTCTATCCCGTCTCAGAGAACATCAGCTGTATGCCAAGTTCAGTAAATGTGAGTTCTGGTTAGATCAGATACAGTTTCTTGGTCATGTCCTATCCGCTGAAGGTGTGTCAGTTGACCCTGGTAAAGTGGCAGACATTCTGGATTGGAAGCCACCTACCACTGTTCATCAAGTCCGCAGCTTTATGGGAATGGCAGGATATTATCGTCGATTCATCCCAGATTTCTCAAGAATCGCCAAGCCTATCACTGAGTTAGTAAAGAATTCTGTGAAGTTTGTCTGGTCACCAGCCTGTGAGCAAGCCTTTCAAACTCTGAAGAAACTGTTAACTACATCACCAGTGCTAGCCCAGCCGAACATCGAAAAGCCCTTTGATGTCTACTGTGATGCATCTGGTACTGGTTTGGGCTGTGTTTTGATGCAAGAAGGTCGAGTGATCGCATATGCCTCCCGACAGCTTAAGCGACATGAAGAGAATTATCCAACTCATGATCTCGAGTTAGCAGCAGTAGTGCATGCCTTAAAGATCTGGCGTCATTATCTGTGGGGCAGTACCTGTAATGTGTACACTGATCACAAAAGCCTGAAGTATATCTTCACTCAAGAGGACTGAATATGAGACAGAGAAGATGGCTTGAGTTAATTAAGGACTATGATCTTGAAGTGCATTACCATCCGGGTAAGGCGAATGTGGTTGCCGATGCGCTCAGTCGCAAGTCATATTGCAACTGTCTGATGATGAAACCCTATGATTCTTCTTTGTGTTATGAGCTGGAAAAGTTGAATATTGAAATGATTCCACAAGGAACTCTGAATAATATCAGAATAGAAACCCCTATCAAAGAGCAGATCATCGCTGCACAGAAAGATAACCCTGGAATCAAGCACATCATCGAAAAGGTCCAATCCGGAAAGGCTGATTGTTTCAGGATTGATGATACAGGAGTAGTATGGTTTAAGAATCGGTTAGTAGTTCCTAAAGTGCCTGAGTTAAGAAAGTTAATCCTTGATGAAGCACACTTGACTAGATTCTCCATCCACCCCGGCAGCAACAAGATGTACCAGGACTTGAAGCAAAGGTTCTGGTGGACAAAGATGAAGATTGAGATCGCCCGGTATGTCGCTCAGTGTGATACTTGCCAGAAAGTCAAAGCCGTGCACATGAGGCCCGGAGGAGAATTGCAACCTTTACCTGTACCTGCTTGGAAATGGGACGATATCAGTATGGATTTTATCAATGGTCTACCAAGACACCAAGAGGTTTTGATTCCATCTGGGTGATCGTGGATCGCCTCACTAAGCAAGCTCACTTCCTGCCAGTCAAGACCAGTTACACCGTCCCCACATATGCCACTTTGTACAAGAACCACATAGTGAAACTCCATGGCATACCCAAGACCATTGTCTCTGATCGTGGTACCCAGTTTGTCGCAAAGTTCTGGAAAGCGTTCCATACCTCACTTGGAACCAAGCTCTTGCATAGTACAGCATATCATCCACAAACAGATGGACAAACTGAGCGAGTCAACCAAGTGTTAGAGGATATGTTGAGAGCTGTGTGCTCACCTTCGCAGATACTTGGGATAACTGTTTGCCCTTGGCAGAATTCTCATATAATAACAGTTACCAAGAGAGCATCAAAATGGCACCCTTTGAAGCACTGTACGGTCGCCGTTGTCGTACACCTCTCAGTTGGTCTGAACCTGGAGAAAGAGAATTCTTTGGAGTTGACCTAGTGAAAGATATGGAAGAAGAAAAAGTCAAGCAAATACAAGAGAATATGAAAATTGCGCAATCTCGACAGAAGAGCTATGCCGACAAAAGACGTCGACCTCTGAAGTTTCAAATTGGAGATTATGTGTACCTGAAAGTCTCACCCACCAAAGGAGTCACTCGTTTTGGAGTTAAAGGGAAGTTAGCACCTCGCTATATTGGTCCCTTTGAAATTCTGGAATGTTGTGGCAAGGTAGCTTATAAGCTAAGGTTGCCCGATCATCTTTCAGCAGTCATAATGTGTTTCACGTCTCCCAACTCAAGAAGTGTCTCCGAGTGCCCGAACATGTGGTAGATGAAGGTGTTGAGTTAGAACCCGATCTGTCATACTCTGAATATCCAGTTCGTGTGTTGGATTACAAGGACCGTGTACCCGGAGGACCACCACAAGATGGTACAAGATCCAATGGAACCAACACTCTGAAGAAGAAGCCACTTGGGAATCCGAAGACTTCTTAGCAAAGAACTATCCCGACTTTCTCGATACTCTGTAGATGTAAGGTTTTACCCTTGTCCTTCTTAAGACGCAAATCTCGGGGCGAGATTTCTTTTAGGGGGGAAGGGAAGTTGTAACACCTCTGGTGTTTAAAATGTAATTAACCTGACATGTCATCATCATTAGTCATTAATCATTCTTGCCTTGCATTTATGTTTGCTTAGTACTTGTGTAGCAATCTCTTTTCAAAAACCCTAAAGCCCAAATCTTCCTATAAGGGCAAAATGGTAATTTCACCTCTGTGTCTAGCCTTGTTTAATTCTTGTTCAGTTTGTGTCTTGAAGCTTTGTTGTGTTGTTCAAAACCCAAAACCAAAACAGATTTCAAATCCTTTTGAAAACCCTAATTTCCAAACCCTGGTTTTTACCCCTCTTTTAATACTTTAAAAACTATTCAAAATTTGGATTGGTTCAAAAGGCAAAGTTGTAAATCTTGTCAAGAGGACAACTTTGGTATTTACAGATTTTCGAGTTCCTATATAAAATCAAAAGTAATTTTGAATTTATTCAAATCCCAAAAGTGTTCCCTTTTCTGTTTTCGAATATAATTCAAAAACTGTTTGGAATTTGAAAATGTTCTTATTGACAAAGTTGTAGATCTCCTTTTTCTGCACAACTTTGGTATTCTGAGTTTTTCCGTGCAGTTCAAGTTTTGGGAGTAATTTGCAAAATCAGAAAGTCAACACCTAGACCTAGCCCTGTTCATCTCCTACCTAGGGTCAGAGCAGAGCAGGGGGGGCCCGGCCATGGCCGCTCGCCGGAGCTGCGTGCGCCACGCGCCTGGCAGCCGCACGCCCGCCCCCGACTTGTCGCCCGTGACCGCGCCATCATTCTGCCCCCGCACGCGCAAGCGCTGACCTCCGCCCCCGTCCCCACTGTTCCCCGACGTCGCGCCGCGCGTGGCCGTCGCCGGCAAGCACGACGCCCGGGTCCCAAACTGAATTCCGTCCTTCTTCATCATGAGATCGCAAGCACGCGCCGCGGGCAACCTCATCCGCACCTCCGCGCGCTCCCTAACGGCCCCTGGCCGCGGCTATAAAAGGCCCGCCGGTGGCCGGAGCTCCGCACTCACCCCGCCACCGTGGCCAGCTCACTCCAGAGTCTCCCCCGCTCAACAACTAGCCCAGCAGCAGCTCCGCCTTGAGCCCGTGCAGCTTCCCCCACCCCTCAATTCCATCGCTACCGCCTCCCACCGCCGAGTGCGAGCCCTTCTTCCTCAGCGCCGGTGAGAAGCCGTCTGACTCGGGTCGACGAAATTCGCCGCCGTCGCTCCACCTCTCCTCCCTCTGACCTCTGATATTCCTTCCTTGTCTTCTTGCGCCCCTAACCGGCTACTGGTGACCGTGCCTGGTGTACAGAGTCGCCGGATCGCCGGAGTGCCGCCGCGGTCGTCTCCTTCCTCGACCCGCACCCTCGACCGTATCGAGCCCCAAGCCTCGGGCGAATCGCACTACCCTCGAGCACGTTCCCGAGCCACACCCTCGAGCACATCCTCGAACCCCGCCCCTCGAAGCAGCCGAGACTAGCCTCAGCCTCGGGCGAATCGCACTACCCTCGAGCCGCAAGCCTCGAGTGAGCCGAGGCCTCCCTCGAGAGGTAGCCGCAAGAGAACCCGCCGAGGCCTCGCCCGTCGAGCCCTCTTTTCCATCCGCCTCGCCGAGCCTTGCCTCTGACTCTCGGTGAGCCCGCAGCCCCTCGTTTTCCCAGCCGAGCCTCGAGCCTCGCCGACGCCTCGTCGCCGAGCGCTCCGACTCGAGCACAGTGCTCCTTTTTTTCAAAGATGTGAATAGTCTTGTTATTTCATCTTTTTGTATGATTTTTCTGTATTGCTCTAAAAATTCTGAAATTTTACAGTTGAGTCTTTATACTATGTAGTATTTTATAAAAATATGAAACTTGACTTTTCTGCAAGAATTTGAAAATGTAAAATCCCTCTTTTAATTAATAAATGGATGGTTTTGGATTTTTAGAAAATCTTTTATAACTCCAAAAATCATGAGATAAATTTTTGTGAGCTTCCTATGCCATGTTTAGTCTCTGGTGAAATTTTGAAGTCTTTTGGAACAAGTTGATTTTTGAGCATTTATCTTTAATTGTTAAATAGTGCCTTTTGTTAATTAATGTCTGATTTTATTTGAGCACCTTAATGACCTCCAAAAATTATGAAATTTGTTTTGCCATCTATCTACACCATAATGAACTTATGTGATTAATTTGGTAATTTTTGGAGCAACTGCATAAAATGACCTTTTTAAATAATTAAGAAAAACAGAAAAGGTGATTAAGGTTCATGTTGTATGCCCTGTGTTGCATTGTTCATGCTAGCATACTCATGAGCATGCATCATTGCATTCGTATAGTCACCGAAGAAGGCGTCAAGATCGAGGCAGCCGCTGACGAACCTGTCCCTGAGGCTACCCCGAGCTCCGACAACTGCCCTGCCGCCCTCGAGCCTGCCCTCTTTGCTCTTCAAGGCAAGCCCCGGTGCATTTAACCCCTTTCCTTGATTTATAAAATGATTTCCTTAAATGCTTTTGAGTTAAATTATTGCATTAGGTTTATAGGAGTTGTGTGCTATCCTAATTGATGCACTATCCACCTTGACCACTGATACACCCGATACCTGCTTTTCAAAAGTATTTGAAAAATGCTTAGCAATGCTTATTGAATTAGACTTTGCAATAAAATGCAATTTTCAAAAGTGTGATCACTGAAAGAATCTTTATGGAATTTGGCTTTACTTCCGTTCGATGACTGCTTGCCTAGCTAGCATGTGGTCATTGTCGAGAAGAGGTTGTCCGCGCGTACGGTGCCGTCATGTTGTAGTCCGGGACTCAACAGTTGACACCGACCGGGACAGGGTTGAAAAACCGACAGGACCTGTACTCTTGGGTTAGAGTCCCGAGGTGCTTGTTGCTGACGGAAAAACTTTAGGGACCATCCGTATGGGGGCCTGCTGGTCAAGACTTGTAACTATTCACATACTTCGGAAAGCTCTGGCTCCGAGGAATCCTTTATTGGACCGACAACCGCGCACTGGGAGTGGAGAGATGGCGGGAAGTAGCATGTACCCACGTGGTCGTCGTACCTGGATAGGAGTGGTGTACTGTACTTCCGGGTGGCGTAGGACCGGGCCCAATCTTGGAGGAATCGTGGTAGACGAGTTGGCATATGCAAGCTTGGGTGCTACATATGCAGTGTGGATAGGGATCCTCAGCTGAGTATTATTTATCCGGATTAACGTTGCTCCTCGGTTATGGAGACTTGGTCCACTGACTGTCAACGGAGAGTGGTTCTCAACTAGGAATGTTTTGAAATGTAAAATGAATCATGAACGATGAAGAATTGAGGAATACTGAATCTTTCCAAAATAAAATAAGGTTTACAAAAATGCTTTTCTGCAAAATACTTGATCTTGCTTAAGCCTTACCTTGACTACCCTAAGCCTCTCATTCCTGAGTCTTCTCCTTTTTCTTAGTCGGGTAAGTCTTGTTGAGTACCCCAGTACTCAGGGTTTGTTACCCATGCTGCAGGTATGACAGAGTCCCCGATGTGTCTTGCACCCTGCTGCGTGACCATCGTCCAGGAAGAGGCCGATGAGGCCGAAGAATAGTTGTACACCCTCGGGCTGGGTGATTATAAGTATCTTTGCTGTTCTCCACTATGTTGCCTATGTCTATTTCTATTATCAGAACTTGGTTTGTAATAACTGCACCTTAATTTCTATTTGGAACCCTGCTTTGTAAAACTATGTTATTTAAGTCTTCCGCTCTTTATTCCGATGTTATTTGTAAAAGTATGCAATGTGTAACCGAATTGTGAGATGATCCTGCGGACATTGGGCACTGATGTAGCCCGGTGGCGAACAGGTCTTAATCACATGGAACATGGGTTCGGCTGTCAGAGGTTGACAGGGACACGTGGGCCATGGGATTAGGGTCGTTCCGTCAGCTTTTTTGGGGGGGTTAGACTTAGTTAGGTCTATTATTAGTTGGTGTTCTAGGTTTAACCTATTTGTTCGCGTTGATTGGGGTACCCCTTTTGCGGACCCCCGAGTAGCCCCCGAGCCCTTGTTCGAGTGCTTGCACTCGAGCAGGGTCTCCCGACTGGGAGCTCGAAGGTTAGCTGACTAGTCTCGAGGGTTTGGTCGTTTTGATTCCGTGGGTGTCGTGCGAGCGACACCTGCGGGTGTAGCCCCGTGGCCACGGGGGAGTGGTTAGAACTCCCTCGTGGGCTTTTTGCGAGTGTGAGTGTTGATTGCGATTTTTAGGTTCGGGGGTGTCGAGCCCCCGAGTTTTTTGGACCCTCTTTCGTCGAGGGATGCCAGGCTGAACCGACCGGCCGGCTCTTCGAGCTGTCCGGCACGCCGGTTGCCCTGGCTTGTCATCCCGCGAGTCCTTTCGATCGGTTGCGAGGGGGGATGCCTCGTACTACCACGAGCGGGCGAGTATCGAGGTTCCCGGTGAGCTGATAACGGGGAATGTAAGTGAGACCCGTGCCCGTTCGATAGGGGTCGACTGTAGCCCGGAGGCGATCTCATAAAGCGTGGGTGCTCATTCTGCAGGAGTGTCGGGCCCATTCGATAGGACCCGGTGGCTCGATGCCTCCCTCCGAGGGGATCTCACTGCACGTCGAGCTCCCTGCCTTGGATACACGTGAGGGGCCTCGAGGGCTTGGCCCTCGAGCGATGCTGCGAGTGGCGCCCCTTGGTGTCCCTGACTCGGGCGCTCGAAGCCGGCTATCGAACCCTCTTCGAGGGCCAGCCTCGCTGCTTCGAGACTTAGGGTCGGGGCCCGTTTTTACCTTCGTGAAGAAGCCTCCGTCGTCTGAGAATCCTTCTGCCCGTTGGGCGCGCCTTTTTAGGCGGAAACCGTCAGGGGGGGCGGCGGACGCGAAGCCAAAGCGACGGTCGCGGCGGGCCCGGTAGTAGAGCGAATGGAGAGTTGCCGCGTGTACCCTGCATCCGGCTCGAGACGTGGTTAGGTGGGCGCATTAAATGCCATGCGGTTACCTTTTTGAGTCGTGGGAGACCCCGCCCGTTGGGCTTCTCCCTTATAAACATCGAAAGAGGGGGAAAGGAATCCTTTACTTTGCCTTTGCCTTCACCGCCGCCGTAGCCTTCACACGCCCTCTCCATCGAGCTAGCCGATTGGGAATCTTCCAGCCGTCCGTCCACCACTCAGGTCCGCGCCGTGACCGCCATGGCCGCCCAAGTGTTGCCGGCCGAGGACTGGAGTCGGACGAAGGTGACGCAGTAGGAGCTGGAAACGTTGGTGGAGCGGGGGCTTCTCCGTCCCAACCCGCAGGGGGGTCCTGCGTGGTGGATTCTCCCGTCGGCGGACCACCGGGAGTCGCACCCGCCGGAGGGGTATGTGGTGAGCTTCACGCGTTACCACCGTATGGGGCTCGGCGTCCCGCCGAGCCGCTTCATGCGGGGGCTGGCCCACCACTTCGAGGTGGAGCTGCAACACTTCTCCCCCAACTCCATCTCGCACGCCGCCATCTATGCCGCCGTGTGTGAGGGGTACTTGAAGATTGAGCCGCACTGGGAGATGTTCGTCCACCTCTTCCGGGGCGAGCTCTTCCACAAGGCGCGAAGCCGAGCGGGAGGAGGCTCGCGCGCGTGGGCTCCCTCACTATCACCGCGAGGACCGGGCCCTCGTCGGCCAACGTCCCCCGCGACTACCTCCGCTACAAGCTTTCCACTAACCAGGCGGGGTGGGACGACCACTGGTTCTACCTGCGAAACGAGGCGGGCTCCTTCCGCAGTACACCCGCCAGGGTCATCACCCAGCGCCCGGAGAAGTGGAACTGGGGCGTCGCGGCGGACAGGCAGCGCCACCTGTTGCCGCTGATGAGCACGATGCGGACGCTGGTGGAGGACAAGAAACTGACCGTCCAGGCGGTCATTTGGGCGTTCCACCAGCGGAGGGTCCTTCCTCTGGCGGACCGCTCCCTTCTTATGTTCGAGATGGGGCCAAACGCCTCGCCCGAGGCGCTAAGCCAATCGAGGATGGCCGAGGAGAGGCTGCCCTCGGAACGAGGCTACCTCCCGGTGACGCTCACCGTTCAGGGGACGTTCCGCCCAGAGGAGGCCGACTTGATCACCATGGCACCCGACGAGGGGTGCCTCGACCTGGTGAGCCACCCTCGAGTTAGGCTGTCTCGAGCCCCCTCCTCCTCTTCCTTTCTTCGAACCTCGTTCGTTCTCCTCGTAGTTTTTCTCATTCGAGCTTCTTCTTCCTCGCAGGGGGCGTTTACTTGTCGCGCGTCGAGGCCTCCGGTGAGGGAGGACGCCGTGGAAACACAGGTGAGGCGCCTCTCTGCTCAAAAAGACAAAGAGAGAAAGGATGCCAGAAAGAAGAAAGAGAAAAACAAAAACTTGCGTCGATCGGCTCGGGAGCAGAGGCTGGCGAAGGCTCGTCGCAACCGGCGGCCTGGGGATGAGTCCCCCGAGCTCAGCTCCTCGAGCTCGGAGGAGGAGGACGATGATGATGACGAGAGTGACGACGAGGGGATGGACGCGCGTCTGAGGCGCGCGGGGGTCGTCGACGTCCCGGCTGACCACTCCTCTGTGCAGGAGGATATCCTGGAGGTTCCCCCGGCGAGGGGATCGCGCGGGACGCAGCCGCGGAAGGCGGCATCAGGCCCCGCCTTGTCGGGGGCTCAGGGCACGTCGAGCTCCGCGCCGGTCGCGCCGGCTGTCGCGAAGAAGCCACGGACCAGGAGCGCTATCGCCGCGGCGCAGATGGAGACCACGGCCGCGTCGACCCAAGCGGGGGGTCTCGAGAGGGTCCGGCCCTCGAGAAGCGGCCGACAGGTCGAGAAGGACTCCGGGCTTGACCGCCGTGAGCCGTCAAGGGCGCCGTCGAGCCCGCGGAGGAGCGGGCAGCACGAGAGGGCGTCGAGCCCCCGCCATCTTGACCGTCGGGGAGGGAGCCCCCCGGCGTCTCGTGACCAGGGGCGTGAGCGTCCCCGGAGTCCATCGCCGCACCGCCGCCGGGACACGGAAGCGGATGCGGGAGGGCGCGGCCGCCAGCGCGAGCGCCGAAGCAGGTCCCGGAGCCCGCGCCGGGGCAGGCGCCACGACGACAGTACGAGGGGGGCACGGTCGCCCTCCCATGATGTGGGGCGGAAGGAGGGCTCTCCCTCGAGGTCGAGCCACGGGAGGCATCGGGAGCCCTCCCCCCGTCCCAGCCCAGCGGAGACGGCCCAGGCGCAGGGCTCGAGCCGTGGGGTGGGCTCGAAGCCCCCAAGTTGGTCCGGCGAATCCGGGAAGAAGCCCAGCCGCCGCTTTGGGTGAGTAATTTTCTTGGGTCTCGTCTGTAGTGGGGTTTTACTCTTTACTTTTGATGACGCATGCCATCTCTGGTATCTCAGGGGGAAGCGCTCCTACCAGGAGGTGGACCTCGCTTCGTCCAAGCGGGCCAAACCTCGAGCCCCGTCGAGGCGCAAGTACCTCGAGGTATGGCACCTTCCTCCGCTAGAGAAGCCGCTTGGCTGGAGAAGGCTCGAGCTGCCATGGCTCGAGGAGGAAGATGATCGTCGCAAATTTTGGTGAGGCCGTCGCCTTCGACCGCAGGGTCGAGGCACTCTTCCTGGTTCTGATATCACCGTCATCTTGTCTTGCAGGGGCCACAGCTCACGGCATCGAGCCCGCCACTACCACACCCACTGAAGCGCTGCCTCCTCCCCCTCCTCCTCCGCGATGGCGTCAGTCGGGAGCGCCACCCTTCCCCCCGCTACAACGGCTGTTCCGGTGGAAGCGCCTGGGGCGAGCACGGCCCCGCCGGTGTCTGGGGCCGAGGAGACCGCGCCCCTCGAGGCCCCGACCGACACGAGCCGGGCTGCGGAGGAGGGAGAGGGGGGAGAGGCATTGGCGGAGGAGGAGCCGACGGTGGAGGACCTCCTGAACGAGCTGGAGCAGGGGCCGCTCCTCGCCGCGGGCTCGATGATGGTGGAGGCGCCCGAGCGCCGGCTAGCGCTGACAAGGCGCCGGAGGGCCCGGCCAGGGAAGAGCCGGGGCTCGTGCCGTCGGCGGCGGGCGCAGTCAGGGCAGCTCGGGGCGGAGGAGGATCTGCCGACATCGAGCTTGACCGACCAGTATGGCCGTTTCCCGACGCGCCGAGCCCGTCCCTCGCCATGGTCTCCGTCGAGCAACCGGTCCAGCGGGGGCCCCGCGCGAGGTGCGGTCCATCTTCCGGGAGGTGGCCGAGCTCATGGCGGAGGCGGAGCGGTCTTGCTCCGAGGAGGCGGGCCGGTCCGCACAGGTGTCGGCCGCCCTCGCGAGGGCTGAGGCGGAGCTTCAAGATCTCCGCGCTGAGCTGAGCCGGAACGCCCAAATGGCGAGCCGGCTCAACGAGGCGGAGGCGGAGGTCCGGGCGGCTCGAGGTGAGGCCGCTCGATCCAAGGAGGAGGCCGCCGCCGCTCTCGAGGCGTCGAGGAAAGAGGCCGCGGACGCCCGAAGCGAGGCCACCTCCGCCCGGGCTGAAGCTGAGGCGGCGAAGCAGGAGGCCGCTGACGCCCGTGGCGAGGCCACCGCCGCCCGAACCCGCAGAGGCGGCGGAGAAAAGAGGCCGAAGACGCCGAGAGCGGTGTCGCCACCCGCCCGAGCTGCCGAGGGGCGGCGCGGCAGGAGGTGATCCGAAAGGATCTGGCCCTCGTGGAGGCGGCAGGCTGATCGAGGAGCTTAGGTCCGAGAAGCTCCTCATGCTGGCCGAGAAGCGCAGGCTCGAGCAGCGCGCTGAGGGCCTTACCAGCGACCTCGCCGCACTGGGGCAACATTGCGATGGTGAGGCTCACACCTTGTCCTTGTTTGGGTCTCAAAGTTTTTGGTTACGCCGCAGTCTCACTCTTCCTCTTTGTTGCGAAGGAGTCGAGGAGACGGTCGAGGAGCTCCGCGGGACGAACCAGGCTCTCTTGGACCAACTCCAAGACGAGACGATGGTGGCGGAGCGGGCTCGTGCTACCCTCGACCGTCTTGGCTCCATGTGGGGTGCTCCCCCTGTGGCTTCGGCAGAAGGTGTGGGTGGCCCAAGGCGACGCCTTGGTCGACGCCTTGTGGTTCCTCCTCGACGTAGTTCGCGGGACCGTGTCCGGCAAGCTCTCCACCATGGCGTCAAGCAGACGCTCGCGGTTGTCCGCTCCGGCTTCCGCTTCCCGGTCCATTGTCGCCAACGGCTTCATCGAGATCGAGGGGAAGGACGAGGAGTGGAACAACCGCCGTGTCGACAAAATTTTGGAGAAGATGGAGAGCCGGGGACGTCGCTCGCGAAGATCTTCGAGGAGGACGTGCTGCCTCCTGACGCCAGCAGCGGTGTCGAGGGCCCTCCTCCCTCTAGCTCGGTGTCGAGGCTGAGCCCGCCATGGAAGACCTCGGGGAGGAGTACCACCCGACGAAGATTAGGCCTGCGTGCCAAATTTGGGCGTCGAGGCCCTGTAAGAATTTTGTGACATGAATGAGGTCCGTCAAGACCCGTATGTATATATGACTTGTTTATTTAAAGGAGTTGTTTTCTTTTCAAACTTATTTGACCACTTCTCTTTGTTTGCAAGCTCGAGTTTCTGCTAGCTTAGTCTGTGTTCCTTCGATACGTCGTGAGCCCCTCGAGGGGAGGTGTAGGTAGGGTACCGTAGCCCGGGGGCGTAGGTGGCCGTCTACGTCGACGCCTCCCGACCCTTGGAGGCTCGAGGTATTTTGGGATTTAGACGTCGTTAGTTCACTCGAGGCACGAGTCGAGACGAGGGTCGAATTTTTGAAAGAAAACACACGCGTTTTTTCGGAGTCTGGGGGCGGTTACCCCTTACCCCCTTGTCAGCCCCCGAGGGAGGCTCGACCCTGACCAAAGCAGGGTCGAGGCTACCTTAAGATGCTAAGCAAAATGAAAGACAATGCACGAGTTTGTTCATTCATTTTGGGCGTGTTTGTACAAAGCAACAAAATGAATGAGGCCTCGAAGCCTTAAGGGTAGAAGCGACGTAGCTGAGATATGTTCCACGCGTTCGCCAGGATCCTGCCTCGATCGTCGTAGAGCTTGTACGTTCCTGGCTTGAGCACTTCAGCTACGGTGTATGGGCCTCCCATGGAGGGGTAAGCTTGTGGCGCCCTCGATTATCTTGCAGCCGTCGAAGCACGAGGTCCCCCACCGCCAGGTCCCTCTTGCGCACGTGCTTGTCGTGGTAGCGTCGAAGCGTTTGCTGGTAGCGCGCGGAGTTGATGAGCGCCACGTCTCGGGCCTCCTCGAGCTGGTCCTTGGCGTGGGCGAGCTTTCCGTCGTCGGTTTGCTTGTTGTAGGCTCGAAGTCGAGGGGAGCCGTATTCGAGGTCCGTAGGCAAGACAGCCTCGGCGCCGTAGGTTAGGAAAAACGGAGTGAACCCGGTGGCTCGACTTGGCGTTGTCCTGAGGCCCCACAGCACCGAGGGGAGCTCGGCAGCCCACCCCTTTCCGAGTTTTTGAGGGTCCTGAACAGCCTGGCTTCAGTCCGTGAAGTATCATGCCGTTGGCGATCGCCCTCCCTCATTTATCATGCCACGCGACCTGTTGCATTGAGGGTATGCGATCGCGAGGCCCAGGTCACGCGAATGTTGCTGTCATCGCAAAGTTGGTGACTTTTTGCCCGTGAATTGGGTGCCATTGTCGGTGATGATGACGTTAGGCACCCCGAACCGGTATATGATGTTGGCGATGAACTCGACAGCCTTCTCGGAGGTGGGGTCGCCTATCGGCTTAGCCTCGATCCACTTGGTGAACTTGTCGATGGCCACGAGCACGTGTGAGTGCCCTCCACTTGTCTTTTTGAGGGGACCTACAAGGTCGAGCCCCCAAACGGCGAATGGCCAAGTAATTGGGATCATCTGCAGGGCATGTGCGGGTTGGTGCGTCTGCTTGGCGTAGAATTGACACCCATGGCATGCCCGGACCAAGCGCTTGGCGTCTCCAACGGCGGTCGGCCAATAGAAGCCTTGACGGAAGGCGTTCCCAACCAGGGTCCTTGGCGCTGCGTGGTGGCCGCAAGCCCCCGAGTGCATGTCGTCGAGGAGCTTGCGCCCTTCCTCGAGTGGGATGCAGCGCTGAAGGATCCCGGTCGGACTTCGTCGGTACAGTTTCCCGTTCGTCGCCGTAGATGACGTAGGTCTTGGCCCTTCGAGCAATGCGTCGGGCCTCCGTCTTGTCTTCTGGTAGTTCGCCTTGCGTCAGGTAGTCGAGGTAGGGCGTCCGCCAGTCGAGGGGTCGTGATGAAGAAGAGGCGGGTGCGCGACCTGCATCGCCTCAGCGGATGTCGAAGGTCATTCCCGAGGGGTGGCATTGAAAGTCGAGCCCCCGTGTCTAGCTCGAGGGGTGGCGTCGAGGGGCCAGCCCCCGGGTCGATTTTGACGGATGGCTCGAAAACGTCCTCGAGAAGACGTCTGGTGGAACCGTGCCGCGCGTGGACGCCAACTTTGCCAGCTCGTCTGCGGCCTCGTTGTACTTTCGAGCTATGTGGTTAAGCTCGAGGCCGTAGAACTTATCTTCTAGCTTGCGCACCTCCCCGCAGTACGCTTCCATCCTGGATCGATGCAGCTCGAGGCCTTCATGACCTGGTTGACGACGAGCTGCGAGTCCCCTCGAACGTCGAGGCGTCGGACCCCGAGCTCGAGGGCGATGCGCAGCCCATTGACGAGGGCCTCGTACTCGGCGACGTTGTTGGAGGCGGGGAAGTGCAAGCGTAGCAGGTAGCGCATGTGGACTCCGAGGGGTGAGATGAAGAGCAGGCCTGCGCCTGCCCCCGTCTTCATGAGGGATCCGTCGAAGTACATGGTCCAGAGCTCAGCTTGAATCTGTGCCGGCGGGAGCTGAGTGTCGGTCCATTCAGCAACGAAGTCTGCCAACGCTTGCGACTTGATGGCTTTTCGCGGGGCGTAGGTGATGGTCCTCCCCCATTAGCTCGGCGGACCACTTGGCGATGCGCCCCGTGGCCTCCCGATTGTTGATGATCTCACCGAGGGGGAAGGATGACACCACCGTTACGGGATGAGCGAGGAAGTAGTGCTGGAGCTTGCGCCTCGTGATGATGATGCCGTAGAGCAGCTTCTGGATGTGCGGGTACCGGACCTTGGCCTCGGAGAGCACCTCACTGGTGAAGTACACTGGTCGTTGGACCGGCAACGCATGACCCTCCTCGTGCCTCTCGACGGCTATGACCGCGCTGACCACCTGAGTGGTTGCGGCCACATAGAGGAGGAGAGGCTCGGGGAATCGCCATCCTGGGCTGGTTGTGGTGGCACGAGAATTGGCGCGGAAGTCAGCAACCCCTTCAACTTGGTTAAGGCTTCCTCGGCTTCGACAGTCCACGCAAAGCGTTCCGTCTTCTTCAGCAGGCGGTAGAGGGGTAGTGCCTTTTCCCCTAGCCTCGAGATGAATCTGCTGAGAGCGGCCAGGCAGCCCGTCACTTTCTGTACACCCTTGAGGTCTCGAATTGGGCCCATCCTCGTGACTGCTGAGATTTTTTTGGGTTAGCCTCGATCCCCCGTTGTGAGACAACGTAGCCAGTAGCATGCCCGAGGCACACCAAAGACACATTTCTCGGGGTTGAGCTTCACATTCTTGGCCCGGAGGCACTCGAACGTGGTCTCGAGATCACTGATGAGACTCCCGACTTTCTTGGTTTTAACCACGATGTCATCGACGTAGGCCTCGACGGTTTGCCTATGTATTTGCCCAAAGATATGCTGCATACAGCGTTGGTACGTTGCCCGGCGTTTTGAAGGCCGAAGGGCATTGTAACGTAGCAATACATACCAAAGGCGTGATAAAAGAGGTTGCGAGTTCGTCGGATTTTTTCATCTTAATTTGGTGGTAGCCGGAATACGCATCGAGAAACGAAAGTACTTCACACCCCGCGGTGGAATCGACAATCTGATCAATTCTAGGCAAAGGGAATGGAACTTTTGGACATGCTTTATTCAGACCAGTGTAATCTACACACATCCGCATTTTTCCATTCTTTTTCCTAACTAGCACAGGGTTAGCTAGCCACTCTGGGTGAAATACCTCCTTGATGAATCCGGCCGCCAAAAGCTTGTGCACCTCCTCGCCGATGATCCTGCGCTTTTCCTCGTCGAAGCGGCGCAGGCGTTGCTTCACCGGTCTGGACCCGGCATGGATCTCCAAGGCGTGCTCGTGACTTCCCTCGTATGCCCGGCATGTCCGAGGGGCTCCACGCAAACATGTCGATGTTTGCGCGGAGAAAGTCGACGAGCACTGCTTCCTATTGGCTCGAGGCTGGTACTGATGGTCAGCGTCTTGCCATTGGCCGAGGTCGGGTCGACGGGTATCTGCTTGGTGTGCTCAGCCGCTCGAAGGTGACGGCGTGGCGCTTTGCTTCTGGGGCCTCCTCGGTGGCCAAGGCTGCCAAGGCCTCGAGCGAGTCGAGGTGGACGTTGGCCTCCCCACGCTCGACGCACTCCACGTCGCAGTGGTACGCGTGCTCGTAGGAGGTGTCGACGGTGATGACCCCTTTTGGCCCCGCATCTTGAGCTTCAAGTACGTGTAGTTGGGGACCGCCATGAACTTGGCGTAGCCTGGCCGGCCGATGATGGCGTGGTAGGTCCCTTGGAAGCCAACCACCTCGAAGGTGAGCGTTTCCTGACGGAAGTTTGCCGGCGTGCCGAAGCAAACCGGCAGGTCGATGCGCCCGAGGGGTGGGCCTTCTTCCCTGGTACGACTCCGTGGAACCCCCCGACGCTGGGTCGGAGCTGACCCTCTGAAATCCCCAGGAGGTCGAGGGTCTCGAGGTATATGATGTTGAGGCTCGAGCCCCATCCATCAACACCTTGGAGAACCGCACGTCGACTATGACGGGGTCGACGACGAGGGGGTACGCTCCCGGGTTTATGACACGGTCCGGATGGTCGTCACGGTCGAACGTGATCGGCGCATCAGACCAGTCAAGGTACCGGGGGCGTCGTGGCCGAGTGCAAAGATCTCGCGGCGCTCCTTCTTTCTTTCTCGAGCTGAGAGCCCGACGGTCGGCCCCCCGTAGATCATGTAGCAGTCGCGCACGGGGGGAAGTTGCCGTCCGCGTCCCCTCCGCCGCGCCGATTGTTATCCTTGCCCATGGCGCGTCTTCTTTCTTATCGCCGAGCTTGGAGTAGTAGCCTTTCACAGTCGCAGTCCTTTAAACTTGTGATTTACGGGGCCCCTGTGGTAAGTGCAGGGATCCTCGAGCATCTGGTCGAAAACAGCCCCGTCAGGGGGGCCTCGGGCTTCTTAGGCTCGAGGGCGCCTGCGAGCACCTCTTCGTCGTCGTCGTCATTGGCGTCGCGCTTCGCCTTCTGACCCTTGCGTTTGTTCTTCTTCCTTTTGTTGTCGTTATTGTTGTCGTTCTTGGCGTCGTTGCCCTTGTTCGAGCCCTCCGGCGCGATCACCACCCCCGCCTTACCTTTGTCCGTGGAACGGCCAAAGAAGCCCCCCCTGCTTCGTCGCCCGAGGCAAAGCTGGTGACGCGATCCATCAGGTTCCTCGACCGTCCTGGGATGGTAGCGTCCTAGCTCATGAACTAGCTCTTGGCATGTCGTGCCCGCGAGGAACGCTGAGATGACGTCCTCGTCAGGCACGTGGGGGAGCTCGAGGCGCTGCTTCGAGAACCGCCGAGCAAAGTCGCGGAGGGGCTCGTCCGCCGCCTGCCTGCAACGCCGTAGGTCCCAGGGGTTGCCTGGGCGCACGCAGTCCCCTTGAGTTCCCGTCGAAGACCCTGACTAGGTCGGCCCAGTCATCGATCCGATCCGGCGGGAGCACCTCGAGCCACCGGCGGGCGGTGTCCGAGAGGTAAAGTGGGAGTTGGCGTATGATCACACGGTCGTCGTTCTTTGCTCCGCCCAGTTGGCAGCCTAGGCGGAAGTCCGAGAGCCAGAGCTTGGGCTCGACCTCCCCGTCATACTTCACGATGTTGGTCGGCGGTCGGAAGCGGTCGGGGAGGGTTGAGCTGCGGATGGCCCGGCTGAAGACTCTGGGCCCGGGGGCTCGAGGACTTGCCGGTCCTCGTCGCTGTCGTAGCGCCCCCCTCGATGGGCGCTATAGCCACGCTCCTGGGCCCCCTTGTCCTTGCGCCGGCGGTTGATGTCGTTGCGGGCGTCGTTGGGGTCTCGAGGTGGCCGGTTGTTGACGATCCGTTCGCGGACTGGCCTAGCTCGAGAGGCGTCCGGCTGGTGGACGGATGCCTCGCGCTCGTGCGGGGCGTGTCCGCCGGCTTCCCCGAGGCTGCTGCTCCGCGCCGGCGTGACGCCGAGCTCTCGCCTGCTGCTGCACAGCGGCTGTCTCGAGGAGGTTCTTCATTTCCCCGAGCATGCGCCTGGCGTCGGGGTTGGAGACGGTGGGCAGGTCACGAGCAGCATCACGCCGCCGCCACATCGTTCTGCCCGGCTCGCGGGAAGCATACCTCGGGGCGTGCTGGTGCCTGTCCTCGAGGATCCGCCGGTGGACCTCTCGAGCCCGACCTCGAGCTCCGGCTCCTCGGGGCTGGGGTGGTTCCTGCATCAGGGTTTGCCGGAGCTACAGCAGGTGTCGCCGTTCTTCCTCGGCTTTGGTGATTGCCTCCTGCACCTGCGCGAGTTGTGCGCCCCGACTGTCGTCGTGCTGAGGCGGTACAGCCGGTGCTGGAGGTTCGTCCCTCCCTGAACACGTGACCCGCCTGCCGCGGCCACGTCGCTGGGGCCCTCTAGATTGAGCGCTGGCCTGCCATCGTCGCCCTCGTCCTCGGTATCGCATGCGACCCCCTCGAGATGAAAGCACTCCCTGGTGGGATCCCAAAGGTCGGGGTCATGGTAGTCGTATTCGTCGGAGTCGGGGCTGTCGACGGCGTGTCGTCTTGGTAGATGCTGGGACCGCAGCTCGCGGTACCATTCTCCGACGATGGATCGCCGGGGAGGCTCGAGGGCTCGCGTGAAGCCGCGGTCGACGTACGCGGGGTGGACGATCTCCAGGTTGGCCATGGCCTGCAGTAGCACGCCCGGGCGCTCCTCCTGGCCTGCTGGCAGTCGGTCCCGACGGCGCCCGTCGAGCTGGCGGGCGTAGGCTGCTGCGGAGCTGTCGAGGCCGAACGGGAACCGCCGGCGTCGAGCGCGGTACACCCCGTGCGGGAGGAGGCTGGGTGGCGTCGACGGTGCACGGCTCGGAGGCCTCTGGCCTGGCTCCTGGTCCGTGCGCGTGATGAACGCGAAGTCGCTGGGCGGGCGCGGGCGCGCCCTGGAAATCTCCGGCCGTGCGCCGGGCAGGCTCCTCCTTGGGAACTCCGCGCCGGCCACGGAGTGGGTGTACGCCGCCGGCGGGCCTGTGCCTGGCGACGATGGTGACGACGGCGCCGCTCATGGGGTGGCGACGCGTGGTGGTGTGGGCGACGTGCCACGCTCCTCGTATGGGGTGGCGTGACACGCCCTCCACTCGGGCCCTCCATGGAGAGCAAGGTCGGCTCGTTGCCGTTGTCGGTGGCCAGGAACTCAAGGCTCCCGAACCAGATGACGACACCGACAGAGAACGAAGGAGTCGGAGCAGCCATCCAGGAAACAGCGAGAAACCGACTCGACACGCGAAGGCCCCTAGCTGGCGCGCTAACTGTCGATGTTTCGAAACCGGGTATATGACACCAACGAGTAATGTGATCGCGTGCTCTCTTCCTAGATGGTGATGCAAGATGACACAAGGATTTATCCTGGTTTGGGCAAAGAAGGCCCTACGTCCAGTGGGGGAGGATGTTCTTGTATTACTTGCACCTAAGTTCTTGTACAGGGGCGAATACAAGCTCGGTGAGCGTGGACTGGAGTCCCGACTTGAGCATGTGCGTGTATGTGCGTTTTAACGTGTTCGTCCACGCGGAATGAGGGCCCTGGTGTCCCCTTTTATAGAGCAAGGGGAGGCCAGGGTTACATATGGGTATTACAAATGTCGGGGCGTACGGTGCCCAATACGAAGTAGAGTAGGAACCCTGTCTTGTCGAAGACATTGTGGCCGACGTGGGCGTTGTTGTTGAAGCGTCCTTGGGGCGTAGCCTCCATCCTGGGCGCGGACGTGGAGGCGTGGCGAGGTGGAAGCCGTACAGCACCCATCCCGGAACATACAGGACGCGGCGAGGTCCCTCCGGGTCTTGGGGTACCTGTCCTCCAATAGCGTGAGAGCAGTTAGGGCTCGAGGGGCGCAGAGCCGGCCTCGAGGTAGCGCCTACGGGGGGCCCGAGCCCCTGCAGGTATGGGCAAGTCCCGTGAAAATTGATCGAGCGGCAGGCATCCGGGCCTCGAGATGTGGTTTGGACGTGCCACAGTGTAGGGCGTGGGTTAACAGTGCTTCACTAGTGCCTTTTCGCCCATACTTGCGGTGAAAACGAGACTTGACTCTGCCCTAGTTCACTGTGGCACACGTCGGTTTGCAGAGGATGTGACTGGAGTAGGTGGAGGCACTAAATGCGCGGTATGGAGCCGGCATCCGATGTCTGCGCCGCTCGAGGGAAGGATGTAGCGTCTCGAGGGATAGGCTGCTGTGCCAGAGGAGCTCGAGGTCCCCGCGTGGGGTCTCGAGGTGTGGTGTTCGGCTGCGGGGGGCTCGAAGGGTAGTGGAGCGCTCGCCCGAGGCCTGACGCAGAGGGCTCGGGCGAGACGGAAAACGAGCGTTCGCCCGAGGCCTGGCTTGGAGGGCGGCGGGCGAGGAGGAGACGAGAGCTCGCCCGAGGCCTGGCTTGGAGGAGGGCGGGCGAGACGGAGAACGAGCGCTCGCCCGAGGCCTGGCTTGGGGGGCTCGGGCGAGGCGGAGAACGAGCGTTCGCCCGAGACCTGGCTTGGAGGGCTCGGGCGAGACGGAGAGCGAGCGCTCGCCCGAGGCCTGGCTTGGAGGGCTCGGGCGAGGCGGAGAACGAGCGTTCGCCCGAGGCCTGGCTTGGAGGGCTCGGGCGAGATGGAAAACCGTGGAGGGCCCGGCTCGGTGGGCCAGCGTTGTAGGCTTCGTGGGGTTGGTTTTTTAGGGGGTTAGACTTAGTTAGATCTATTATTAGTTGGTGTTCTAGGTTTAACCTATTTGTTCGCGTTGATTGGGGTACCCCTTTTGCGGACCCCGACAAAAAATCAGTATAAATATATAATATATTAGATTGTAGAGATTCACGGTAGATTTCATATATTAATTTTTAATTTTTTATAAATTAGAAGAAAATAAATCTATGTCTAAAAGTCTGCTAGAGTCTGGACTAGAGAATGGATGGTAGGAGAGAAAGCATCTAGTCTAACGCAGTGAAGCTAGGAGGGGGTCAAGCCATTGAGGGAGAGAGATAAGCCGTTGAGGGAGAGGGATGTTGGTGTTGACTACAGTGACCGCCCATGGCTTCAATAGGGTCTACTCTGCCACTAGACACTGGTTGCTGACTGTAAACACGAGGAGGCCAGTTGAGTTGACAATGAAGTAGGGTGGGGCCGAGGAGCGAGGGAGGGGTGCTCTGCTAATCGTGACTATTAGCCGCCACCACCGTTTCTCACTTTGAAGTCGATGTATCACAACTCGTCCCTAACGTGTCATGCCACGGACTAAGGGTGTCACACATGGAAAAAAAATAGCGCGCTATTTTCGCGTTATAGCGCTGCTATAGCGGTCAAAAAACTTGACGCGAAGCTATTCCTCTTTTTTACGCTATTGCCGCTATTGCCGCTATAGCGCGCTATTTTGCCGCTAAATTGAAATAGCGCCATAGCGCTGCTAAATGGCCGCTATCGACATTTCCCTGGCTGAGAAAAAATTGTGGCTGGTCTTTTGAAAACTATATGGATATTAAATACTTAAGTGTGTCGTTTGCTCTTATCTTATTTTTATGACTTATCATCGAAATATCTTAATATATTATCAACTCATGGATGTTATGATTTATCATGGATGTTATGACTTTATTATTTTGTGAGTTATTAAGTTATTATTATTATTATTATTATGAATATGAACTTATGATTATCATGAAAATATGGTTAGTCATTGTTTATTGTATAGTTGTTTGGTTGTTGTCTGAATGCTTTTAAATAGCGCGCTATAGCGTGCTAAGCTATTGTGACGGAACCGCCCAATAATGTGGCTCACTTGCACACGTCATCGTCATAGGGAGCCCAATGACTGTGCAAATGAAACACGTTACTGGAAAGATCCGTCGGGTGTCCCCGAGAGGACCCCGAATTACTCACGAGCCACATGACCATCATCATGAAGGTTGGAATAATTACAACATTACAACAGTTGATACAAAATACCATCGGAGGAGTGCGGAAGCAAGATAGATAAACTTTACAAATTATGAAGATGTTACTTTTTACATAAAAATAACTGGTATTGCGGAAGTAGAGTAGTATGACAGAACCACACTTAGGCGGAGTACCTAAGTTGGAGAAGAGGAACAACCAGATCACGTCAAGCCCACTGACATGATCATGATCAACACCACCTAATAGAAACCTGCAACAGGGGATTAACAAACCCTGAGTACTGGGGTACTCAACAAGACTTACCCGACTAAAGAAAAGGGAGAAGACTCAGGAATGTAAGGCTTAGGGTAGTCAAGGTAAGGCTTAAGTATTTTGCAGAAAAGCATTTTGTAAACCTTGTTTTATTTTGAAAGATTCAAGTATTTCTCAATTCTTCATTGTCCATGATTCATTTTACATTTCAAAACATACCTAGTTGAGAACCACTCTCCGTTGACAGTCAGTGACCAAGTCTCCATAACCGAGGAGCAACGTTAATCCGGATAAATAATACTCAGCTGAGGATCCCTATCCACACTGCATATGTAGCACCCAAGCTTGCATATGCCAACTCGTCTACCACGATTCCTCCAAGATTGGGCCCGGTCCTACGCCACCCGGAAGTACAGTACACCACTCCTATCCAGGTACGACGACCACGTGGGTACATGCTACTTCCGCCATCTCTCCACTCCCAGTGCGCGGTGTCGGTCCCATAAAGGATTCCTCGGAGCCAGAGCTTTTCGTAGTATGTGAATAGTTGCAAGTCTTGGCCAGCAGGCCCCCATACGGATGGTCCCTACATTTTTCCGCCAGCGACAAGCACCTCGGGACTCTAACCCAAGAGTACAGGTCCTGTCGGTTTTTCAACCCTGTCCCGGTCGGTGTCAACTGTTGAGTCCCGGGCTACAACATGACGGCACCGTACGCGCGGACAACCTCTTCTCGACAATGACCACATGCTAGCTAGGCAAGCAGTCATCGAACGGGAAGTAAAGCCAAATTCCCATAAAGATTCTTCGTGATCACATTTAAAAATGATATTTTATTGCAAATCTATAGTAGCATCACTAAGCATTTTGCAAATAGTTTTAAAGCAGGGCTGGTGGATCTTCTGGTGGAGGTAAATAATGCAGGTAATAGGTCATCACACAACTCCTATAACCTAATGCAGTAGTTTAACTCAAAAGCATTTAAGGAAAACATTTTATAAATCCAAGGAAGGGTTAAATGCACCGGGGCTTGCCTTGAAGAGCAAAGACAGCTGGCTCAGGGTTGGAGGTGCAGAGGTCGAAGCCGGGGTTACTTCGGGGCAGGTTCGTCGGCGGCGGCCTCAACTTTGACTCCTCCTTCAGTGACTATACGAATGCAATGATGCATGCACATGAGTATGCTAGCTTGAACAATGCAACATAGGGCAACAATATGAAGCCTAATCACTTTTTCTATTTTCTTAATTATTTAAAAAGGTCATTTAAAGTAGTTGCTCCAAAAATTACCAAATTAATCTCATAGGTTCATCATGGTGTAAATAGATGACAAAACAAATTTCATGACCTTTGGAGCTATACATGTTTTACTAAAAACCGAAAACTATCCATTTATTAATTAAAAGGAGGATTTTTCATATTTTAAACTTTGCAGAGAAAGTAGAGTTTCTTATTTTTCTAAAATACTACACAGAGCAAGGAACACACAAAACATATCTCAAGATTTTAGAACAACAGATTAAACCTCACAAAAGAAGAAAACAAAACACTATTTATATTTTTAAAAGAAAAGGAAAACTGTGCTTCTCTCGAGGCTCGGCGCGCTTGCCTGTAAGGCGGACAGCGAACCGGTCGCTCGAGGTCTCGGCTAGGAAGGCAGAGGGTGGGGATAGCTTCGCGGGCTCACCAGGAGTGGAGGAAACGAGGCTCGGCGAGGCGGGTGCAAGGGTCGGAGGCGGGAGCTCGATGGTGGCGAGGCCTCGGTGGAGGCTCGGCTAACCTCTCGAGGGTAGCCTCGGCGTGCTCGAGGCTCAGTCCGAGGGTGGCTGCGATTCGCCCGAGGCTGAGGGGGGGCTCGGCTGCTTCGAGGGGGCGCGGTTCGCAGGCGTGCTCGAGGGTGAGCTCGAGGGGACGCTCGAGGGGGAGGCTCGAGGTGGCTTGGCATGTTCGAGAGATAGATGCGGCGAGGGATGTGGCTCGAGGGGACGCTCGAGGGTGTGCGGTTCGAGGGTTGGCTCGAAGGTTCGCTCGAGGGTGAGGCTCGAGCGATTCGCCGGGGTTGGAGGGGAGTCGCTGCGCCGGCGAAGGAAAGGACGGAGGGGTGAAATTGGTGGCTTGGGAAGGTGGAGAAGCTCAAGGCGAAGGAAGTGGCGGCCTTGGCGGGCGCTGGGGCTGCCTGATGGCTTGGTTGGCGAGGAGGAGGAAGTGTTGGTGGTGGCAATGGGGAGCTTGGTGGCTTTTATAGGCGCGGGGTGATGCCGGGGTCCGGGCGAAGGACGGTGGGGTCCGGGCGAAGAGGACGGTGGGGGTCCGGGCAAGAGGACGGGGGGGTCCGAGCAAAAGGACGGTGGGGGTCCGGGCAAAGAGAGTAGGGGGCCGGGTGAGGGTGAGGATGAGGTAGGGGTCCTCCAGCTGTGCACAGTGAAAACCTATTCTTCTTTTGAAATCTTGAAAATTACTCCTAAACTTTGAACTGCACAAGAAAACTCAAAACACCAAAGTTGTTTAGAATTTGAGATCTACAACTTTGCTAAAAGGACCAACTTCAAATTTGAACAACTTTTGAATTAGAAAAAGGGGTAAAACTAGAGTTTGGAAATTTGGGGTTTTTCAAAAGGAATTTAAATTTTATTTTGATTTTTGAATTTTGGTCTCATAACACAGCATCAAAACACTTAACTGAACAAGATCTACACAAAAATTAAGCAAACTTAAATGCATGGCAGAATGATTAAAGACTAATGATGATGACATGTCAGGTTACTTACTTATTAAACACCAGAGGTGTTACAGCTATCTGGCGCTATGACATATAGTTGTCGCTATAGCGCGGGAATAGCGGCGCTATAGCGTCGTTATAGCGTTGCATAGCGGCCACGACAGGCTGCCGCTATTTTCTATAGTCCGCCATTTAAAACCTTGGTGTCACATTACCGAATCGCCATGATAGAGTGGAGACGAGATGTAGTTTCTAGTGATTTCGCAGACCATGGACCAATAGACCTATTGTGCTCATGGACTAATTTACAATATACTATATACTTACACATATATATATTTGTTCTTGTTGCCCAAAACATGCGTATGCCTTGGAATGTAGGAGCATACCCCATGTTTGAATGTTTGAAGATACATGTTTACGAGGTCAACATTACAAATGACAAAACTGCGGAACACAAGAGCTGAAACTTAAAAGGTTTGTGTGTTTGTCGAGAGATTAGGGAACAAATCTTTGTTGTTCGGTTTGACTAAATTTCAAATAAACTCGGTTTGACTAAATTAAAATAAACACTGTTATTTATCCAAACACCTTCTTAATGCAAGACTAGTCAAATGCCCGTGCGTTGCTACGGGAACACACAATTAATACCATGATAAAATATATATAAACATGTGTTATATTGTTACCTAAAATATAGATGTAGCAATCCTTACATTGCAAGTATAATCTTACATATATAGTAAATTAAAGAAAGATAGATAGTTATATATAAAGAACTCTAAATTAAATTTAAACTAAATTAAATTTAAATACGAAACTAAAACAGTATATTTAATCGTCTAGATGTAAGACTTTATTTCATTACTGCATGCGTATGATACGCGAAAGATAAGCTCGTAGTTCTTTAGAAATTAAAAAACGTTTTGAATTTCCTTGGTAAGTCAATAGACTGATCACGAAGTCATTTCGTAGTCTTTGTCCATCCTATGCATAGTGGAAATACAGAGCAAAAAGTACAATCAATAGAAAATATAATAAATTACAAAGTGTGTGGGTATATGTATATAACAAGGACAGTGTTTGCACTCACCATGTTGAAACATGTGGGTCGTCCATTATTCCAGGCCGCCATTAGTTTTAGAGAACATGAAAACCAGATAAACTTTTGTAACATAAATGAATTGTTAGTTATTCATTATGTTTATATTTAAAATGATAGTGTTATTATATCATTATATGGGAGGTAGTTCAAAGGTACTTACGTATCTATATCGACTGGAATATCCTCTGGAATTATACTTTTCCAATAAAAAAGACATATCGCTTTCCATCTAGAGCCTTGAGCATTCATACCAATCAAATAGTCATGTTCCATTTGCATAATCGTTTTTACATACCTCTTAAATGGTATATCGCCTTTCATCGATTCGGAGTTGTGTGTGGTATCAAGTAGTCATACTTAAATCCTCATGGTCGAGCACATAAAGCATATATGTGTTTGACGGGGTAATAATCCATGGAAGAAAGATCTGCAAAATAATTAAGATTACTGCAATATAGTAGCACTAAAGTCTATGAATTAATAAATAATCATATAAGAAAAACTTACAAAATCTACGCGAGAGGGATCATATCGCATACGAGGCCATCGTACACATGTTTGTATGACCAGTGGTCTTCTTTCATCATTTTCATAGTCTTCAAAGTTGTAGTGGTTAACAATCCTAAAGTAAAATAAAAGATAAGGAAGACATAAATAACACACATAATTTATTATAAATATAATAGTAGAAGCTCTCACATGGAACCATAAGTCCATATAATGGTTTGTCACAGTCTTATGTTTTGTAATATCAAGCTTGTCCGCTTTGCTGTTTGCATGTACAGTAGATAGCAGCCAGTTTGAGCCTAAAGTTTGTCATATGAACCTGCACAATATTATCATTGTTAATGCGTGTGTAATAACAAATATACTAACTGTGGAAATAATCCGTTGGATCAGTGATAATTGTACTTGAGTCACGTCATCTGATAGGACATCTCCTGACCAGTACTCCATAAAATTTAGCATGAAAAGGCCACACGAACATCTTCATAAAAAGACAGATCATAACATGAGATTGAATCAGTACAGGAGAATAAAAGGGAACACGTTAGGTATGTACACATCTTCCTGCGTGTTCCAGCAACTACGATTTCTCACGGTCCCAGGAAGCAACCTTGAGGTTTTCCACTTGATTTCTTTATCATCAAGATTGATATCACGTGATACAAAGTCAACGTATCGCTGTAGCCCATTCAGCTATTTATATAATATATATATATATATAATATGTCCACATTCACAAGTTTGTATCATGATTAATATTTTTTTAGTTTAATAGATAAACAAATTGACATCATACGCACCATAAGATCTAGTTTTTCATGACCAAACCATCATTGATTGAATCGGTACCTGTACTTGGCCTTTTGTAGCATTAACTACAGCAAGATACCGTGTATGTTTGTGATATTCAATGGAATAAATACCTGTATATATATGCACAATTACAAGAATGCAACATTAGAATTTATTATAGATAGGTGCTTACATGAAACATAATATAGAGATCACATTTACCATGTCATGTTTCAGTTACTCAAGCACTCTTCTTGGCCAACAACGTCTTTCTTCGTACTCTTATTAAGATGCTGGCATCCAAATATATCTGTGTCATCTCTAATCAATATTTCAGAGATAAAAGTGCTCTCTATGTAGACAGTACCATCAGACCTCTTCTTAAGATGATCTTGTTCATTTAATAAGCATATGTATGCATTAATGACCTACATATCGAAGTCACAATGGTAATAAGGACTTGTGAACATTTATGTGCTACAAGAGAATTACTCAGTGACTCCTCAGTATCGCTTTTAGATGACGTTTGGACAAGGTTTGAGTCAAACATTGGGAATATAAATCATGAATAATTTTAAATTATTGAGTTTAGAGATGTTAAAAACCATATAAATAAATTGTCTTGAAAGTAATTTCATAAAAATATACATATACCACTTACAACAAAAATTTTAAAGAAACAAGTGGTCAAAGTTGTACTTTGGAGACCGTGTCGCTGTCCTAAACGTCATCTAAAAGCGATACGGAGGGAGTACCTAATCATTTACATATGCTTAGGGTCGGAAAAGACACTCGATGTATTTCTCGTAACCAATGCATCATATATTTGGACTACCTCCTCGTTCCCAGGGTGAGCAGGAATGCTCTTAATAGCCTCAATAAATTGTAAGTCATCTTGGGTGCAGATATAATCTGAAAAGTAAATTAGTTAGCGGCTAATATACAATTTGTACGAATCAAAAGTATTTGCAACAATAGTCTAGAGTTTTTCTAAGTAATATATCAATTAAAGACAAATGTAAATGATTTCAATACCTTCTGGGGCAACCGGCGAGGACTAGATTTTTTTGGGTTATTATGTATAAGATTGTGATTTCAGAAAGCCCGTTATTTCTAGTTGGTATACCGTAGCAGCTGGTGCGGCTTCTGTATCATTGGGCCTATCAATGCTACATCCCTGGTCACCTGATAGAACTCCATGGGTAACATCTGTATGCATGCTTTGTTCCAACCATTCGGAATCATTCAAAGCTTCACTTGATTTTGTTGTTTGTACATTATCTTCTAAGGGGCTCCATGTTGATCCGAAGCCTTTCATCTGATGTATCCATCGGACCTTAAACACGAACAAATTTAAAAAAAAATTGAAATAGTTAAGGTAGATCAATAAACATGAACATATTAAAAAATGACATAGTTAAGGTAGATCAAACATATTAAAACGCGTGATGACATGCGAGACGAGGAGGAGCCGGACGAGGCGATGCTAGGTACTACGACGATATTGTTTCATCATAAAAGCATTTCATACTGTTTTGATTGTAAGCGCACACAACATCAATCACCTCTGTATAGAGTATATTATATGGTTTCCCATAGGGTAGAGTGATCTATAGGATAATTTAGACAATATGTCCTGTGATTTATAGAATAATTTAGACAAATGTCCTGTGAACGTGAAACTGTGTGACCTGGGATGGGATGGGATGATACTACTCACATGGTACAGGCCGGAGCTGGGCTACAAAGCACTGCAATCTGAATTTCAATTCCATTGACTCAGCCTCCGTCTAATTTGAACCAGACACCTAGTTAGGGTCTATTGTTGATTGGATGGCAGGCAGAAACGCAACACCGCAACGGTATGCGGGCGCATACCGTATCTTTCGCCGTCCAGTAGTGCGTTTAGATTTGTGCCAGTCAACGCGGTGCCCAGCCCTGCCCTTTCCCAGCTCTGCCTTCCCCCACCTTTCCCACCTCTCCGCTTTCTTCTCTTTACGTTTTTGCATTCCGAGGTATGTCTTCTCATTCCTGCTCGCTTTCCAAAACATGTTTCTCTCTCCACTGTCTAATCTATACAGTAGGCGTCTAGCTAGCTTAGCTGTCTCATTCTTATCCTCTACGGCTCTCCTTATATATTTTTACTCATATTTATCTCAAACTCAGGTCCAGTTTTTCAAACAATCTTTTGCCTATCCTTTCCTATATCTGTATTTTTAAAATTTCGTACTACTGTACTAGTACAGTTTGGAATAATGCGTCACATGTCTCAGCAGTCACATTCGTATATACAGTACGCAATAGTTTTTTTTTCACTTATACTCCCTCCATCCCAAATTATAGACATTCCAAGAATCTTGGAGAGTCAAAGTTTTTCAACTTTGACCAAATTTATATAATAAGATAATAATATTTATGATATCAACTAAGTGCAATTAGATTCTCCATTAGTTATATTTCCATAATATGTATATTTGATGGTATAAATCTTTATATTTTTCTCTATAATTTTGGTCAAAGTTGAAAAACTTTGACTCTCCAAGATTCTTGGAACGTCCTGTAATTTGGAATGTAATTTGGAATGGAGGGAGTAGTTTTTTAGTACGTCCCAGAACTTTTTATTTCATCACATATGGAGTATTTTTTTCTCTCCCTCACTTGTCAGATGACACAGCACAAAGCAGACCCATTTTTTCACTTATTTTTTTTATATTCTTAGCATATTTTATTTTCTCACATTTATGTTTCCCTTATGTTTGTTTATATATTCTTAGCATATTTTTTTATTTTTTTCCGGTACCGTTGTTTGTGATTTCATCGCAATGTACTATCTTCCTTCACTAATATACACGCGTATCTGATTGTCATTTCTTCTTCAAGTTTCGGTCCTTTTCGCTTGCTTAACATTTATTTTTTTAAAAAAATATTATCAAAATAAATTCAACAATCTATCTAATAATATTAATTGTATATCATAATAATTATTATTTTTATATATCTATACGTCTTATAATTAATAGTAAATCCACTAGCAATTCCTTTAACATGCATGCTCCCACCTCAGCAATACACTATCTTATGCAATAAAAATTCACTAGCACAAATGATGTCTACGTCACCAGAATACATACTCCCTCCATATAAAAAAACTGACGCCCTAGAATCTAATTCTGATTTCACAAAATCTAACGTCCTCCTATGCGCGGACGAAATTACCCCTGGCCTCGCGCATTAATCGGCGGCTGCCGCCTGCATGCGACACAGCATCCGCAGCCCGTTCAGTTCCGTTCATTAATCAAACACATCCGCAGCCCGTTCAGTTCTGTTCATTAATCAAACGCAAAATAAAAGCAGGGACAGGGGATCGAAACCTGGCTGGCGCTAAAAATGGCAACGGGTACCCGATAACCAATGGGTATTTGATCCATTAGGGGACGGGGATGAGACGTTATTTGTACCCGCGAGGATTTAAATAGGCAAGAACTCATCCCCAACGGGGATGGCGGGGACGGGGACGTTCCCTATATACACGTCTCCGTTACCCGTTGGGGAACCCGCTATTGCTATTATAGTGTGTATATATATATATAATATAAAATAGAATTAGTGCACATATGATGGCCCTAGCCCAATTAGAATCATATAAAAATGATGCTAACTATAATCTATGATCATAATGTATGATGTATCTATACATTTATCTTATCCATTGTATTATTGTAGCATGTAATATATGATTATACATGGGTGTATACTCGGGTACGGGTCCCCGACGGGGATGGAGACGGGGAAAATTCTGTACCCGCGAGCGAAAATGGGGATGGGGACGGGATGGATTTTAATTCACGGGGATGGGGTTTTAAGGAGTTAGACTACGACGAGACTTTCTCGCCGGTAGCGATGCTTAAATCTATCCGGATCATTCTAGCAATTGCTGCCTATTATGACTATGAGATATGGCAGATGGATGTTAAAACAGCCTTTCTAAATGGAAATTTGGAAGAGGACATGTATATGATACAGCCCGAAGGTTTTGTTGATCCTAGCAATGCTGGAAAAATATGCAAGCTTAAGAAATCTATTTATGGGTTAAAGCAAGCATCTCGGAGTTGGAATATTCGTTTTGATGAGGTGGTCAAAGGGTTTAGCTTCCGTCAAAGTGAAGAAGAACCTTATTTAGATGTATTCTATTTTTTTTGCCTATCATATCGAATATTGAGACACATACCTGAAGTATCTAATTATAAATATATGACGTAAGTGTGGCTCAACACAAAAACTCCCGCCGTCCAACAAAACATTAAATTCTAGCAGTCGTAAATTTAAACAATTATAGATAAAAATATATTCATATTTACGATATCAATATCATTAGAATTAATTATCAAATATATTTTTATAATAAATTTATTCAGATTAGTAATATTAATACTATTTATTAGAAAACAGAGGATTGAAAATATAGGAATAGATGTTTAGATGAACATAGGAAAAAATATAGGAAACAACAGTAGGGGTAGACTTAATCATAGTTTTAAGCATGCCGTTAGCAATAAAGAAATTGAATGAAACAAATCACAACTTATTTTTAAAGTAAAGAAATAAGTTCATACTAATCTACTGGCTTCTTCAAGTCGTTTACATGTGGGCCGAAACTGCACCATCTCTACTCTACATGATCTTTTGCCTTGTTCCTACGCACGCATGATAGAAAAATGAGGTTGAAATGGATGTTTCATTTCTCTTGTTTCACCCGTGAAACCACTGTGAAAGGAAAAGTTCCTCCAATTTTCCTGCACGGCTGCACCTCAAACTTGGCAACCAAAGGGCAATACAGCATCAGTTCTTATAGGAATAGGAATCCTACAAACTTCCCACAATCCAAAGGAGGAAGAGTTTGCTAACACAAAAAAATATGAAAAACGTAGATATAATGGAGAGAGGCAACTATTCTAGATAGTGGTAGAATATAAGGTTAAATCTTGAACATGGATTAGACAAAAAAAAGGTTGATTGAAGAATAAGCAGTCAATACGACTAAACATAATTAACAATTGTATCAGCAGTATGATACAAAAAGACACATAAAATTGGGAAAAAAAGAGATGAGTACAATTTAAAAAATAGATCAAGCAATTGTACTTGTATCATAGATTGCAACATTATGGTGTTGGCAACTCATAGTTGTTGCCACTCAAGACAGTTACATTGTCGGAGTGCACGGTGAACGATCTATCTTCCGTATTTAGGAAAAAGAATATATGGAAAGCATCCATATTTAGGAGAAAAACATGACTAACCATGTACTTTACATATATGGAAAGGGTTGATACTTTGATTTTGATGGATACTGAAAGAAGATGCTGTTTTACTACAACGATGGACTCTAAGTAGGAGAAATAGAAATGTCCAAGTTGAAAACATCATATCCAGCTCCATAGGAAATCGCTACCATGAAAGATAAGGATGAAATGGTGTCAAAAAAGGAATAATGCATATTAATTTTGTGCAGGGTACAGAAAACAATACTTATATGCTGGGATAAATATGAAAGTATGAAAGTTGAGGACCAAATAGAACAACAAGAAGGAAGCACGAACTACAGAATGCTTGGGTAGTTGGAAAAGCTACCATTAGAGCCGAAGCAGTGGAAAAGTTATCGATTCGAGTTTTGGCAAGCCAGTATAAAATGTGTCTGTCATGAACCCGATAGCTCACCATGGGTCTGTGGGTGGGGAGAAAGTGGAGACCAGAGCAGACTACATTGAAAGCCTAGAATCCAAAACCACATACCACTAGCTGACCACGAATCACCGATAAACAGGTCATAAATGGTGCAACAGAGGAGAGATGCAGAGGACAATGACGCTACCAAGGCCAGAGGATTGATGGGATTTGGCGGCTACATGGAGTGGTGGGACGATGCCGCACATCGCACGACGACGCGAGAGCAGAGAGGACAGGGGCGAATTTCAAATGCTAATTTAATTTGAATAAAATTACGCAAGTAGGATGTCTTGTAATTAGCAAGCCAGTATAATAATCAATTCACCTCACTTAGAACGGCTTAAATAAAAACCTTAGTAGCCATTAATAATTACAATATATATTCAGAGATTACAGAGGCACCTAGGTCTGACCAACAAATGTTGGATTAAATATTATGTTAAATGACTACACATATTCTTTCAATAAACTAATAAAGAAAACATAAGTTAAAAGTGACAATTGCATATACCCAAAAAAATAAAACTACTACGTCTACAATTGAACAATAACAAATAGAGTGGCAGTTACTTGGAAAAAAATAATTGAAGCTTCTAAAAAAATATAACTGTATGTCAAAGTACATGAATTGTACCTGTGAAATTAATAGAATAATTGTTTGACGGTGGTATTAATAACCCAATTAAATAAAAAATTTCATAAATAACACTGTCTATTTTTTTTTTGCAAAACTAACCCTTTTGCCGCGCCGTCCCCATGGCGCGGCAAAAGCGTTAGCCGCGCCATGCATGGCGGCGCGGCAAAATCGCCACCGTGGCACCGCCGGCCACGCAGGCCTTGGTGGGCCCCTCTCGTCACTTTGCGCGCCAGGCGGGCTGGCGCGGCTAGTGCGTTTGCCGCGCCAGGCGGGCTGGCGCGGTCAACGGATTTGCCGCGCCAGGCGGGGTGGCGCGGCAAAGCCGATCTAGATCTGGCCGCCGCGCCCGCCTTCCTCCTCCTCCTCTGTCTCCTCGCCCGCACCGCCGCCGCTCCGCCGCGCTGCTGCCGCCGCTCCGCCGCTCGCCGCCGGCCCAGTCCCCGCCCCGCCCGCGCCGCCCCGGACCGGCGCCACCCTCTCCACCACCCTCCACGACCCTCTCCACCACCCTCTACAACCGGAAGGTAAACTTTTTTTTTTTGTTTTCATTTGTAGTTTAGGTTTATTAGTTTAGGTTAGTTTAGTTAGTTAGTGTCGGTGGTATGAAAAAAGGGTACCCCCAATCAACGCAAACACCCGAACACTCCGTCTCCGTCTCGCCCGAGCCCTCCCGGCGAGGCCTCGGGCGAACGCCCTATCTCCGTCTCGCCCGAGCCCTCCCAGCGAGGCCTCGGGCGAACGCCCTATCTCCGTCTCGCCCGAGCCCTCCCAGCGAGGCCTCGGGCGAACGCTCCATCTCCGTCTCGCCCGAGCCCTCCCAGCGAGGCCTCGGGCGAACGCTCCGTCTCCGTCTCGCCCGAGCCCTCCCGCGAGGCCTCGGGCGAACGCTCGTCTCGTCTCGCCCGAGCCCTCCCAGCGAGGCCTCGGGCGAACGCTCTATTTCCGACTCGCCCGAGCCCTCTCAGCGAGGCCTCGGGCAAGCACGACCACTCCCCGTCTCGCTCGAGCCCTCCAAACCTCGGGCAAGCGCGCCTCCACGCCTCGAGCCTTAACGCACGGACCCCGAGCTGTACAGTCAGCTGTACCAGCCCATACCACGCATTTAATGCCTTCACCTATTCCGGTCACATCCACTAGTGGACGGCATGTACCACAGTAACCCGGTGTAAAGGTCAAGTCACGTTTTCACCACAAGCATGGGCAAAAGGGCACCAGTGCCGCACTGTTCGGCCACGCCGGGCACTGTAACCCCTCGAGGCCGGCTACGCGCCCTCGAGCCCTGCACTGTAACCCCTCGAGGCCGGCTACGCGCCCTCTCGAGCCCTGCACTGTAACCCTCGAGGCCGGCTACGCGCCCCTCGAGCCCTGCACTGTAACCCCTCGAGGCCGGCTACGCGCCCCTCGAGCCCTGCACTGTAACCCCTCGAAGCCGGCTCCGCGCCCTTCGAGCCCTAACTACTTTCGTGCTATTGAAGGACAGGTACCCCAAGACCCGGAGGGACCTCACCGCGTACTGTACATTCCGGGATGGGTGCTGTACGGCTCCCGCTTGTCGCGTCCCCCACGTCCGCGCCCGGGATGGAAGCCACGACTCAAGGACGCCTCAACAGCGACGATCACATCGGCTCCAGTGGCCCCGACAAGACAGAGTCCCTACCCTTCTCCGTATGGGACACCATGCGCCCGACACCTGTGATACTTTTTGTAACCCTGGCCACCCCTTGCTCTATAAAAGGGGACGCTAGGGCCCTCATTCGGGACGACGGATACGCAACAGACGAGTCCACGCACATACACGAGTCCGGACTCCGGTCCACGCTCATTGAGCTTGTATTCGCCCCTGTACAAGCACTTAGGTGCAAGCAATACAAGAACATCCCCCCCCCCGCTAGACGTAGGGCCTTCTTTGCCCGAACCAGGATAAATCCTTGTGTCCCCTTGCATCACCATCCAGGAAGAGAAGCACGCGATCATATTACTCGTTGGTGTGATACCCCCGGGTACGAAACACCGACAGTTGGCGCGCCAGGTAGGGGCCTTCGCGTGCTCGAGCCGATTTCTCGTCGACTCCTGGATGGCTTCATCCTCTCTTCCGTTCTCGGCTGGTGCCGTCGTCTGGTTCGGGAGCCTCGAGTTCCTGGCCACAGGCAACAGCAACGAGCTGACTCTGCTCTCCACGGAGGGCCTGGGCGGAGTGAGTGCGTTCACGCCACCCGCGCGGGGGGCGTGGGCGTGACGCGTCGCCCACACCACCACACGCCGCCACGTCTCGAGCGGCGCCATCGTCACCGTCGTCGTCGGGCGCAGGCGGTGCCCGGGCAAACACCTACGCCCCGTAGCCGGTGCAGGGGCCCCAAGGGGAAACCCACCCGGCGCACGGCCGGAAACCTCCAGGGCGCATTCACACCCGTCTAGCGACTTCGCATTCGTCGTACGTACGGACCAGGAGCCAGGCCAGAGGCCTCCGAACCGTGCGCCGTTGACGCAACTCAGCCTCCTCCCGCGCGGGTCGCGCTGCGCTCGACGTCAGCGGTTCCCGGTCGGCCTTGACAGCTCTGCGGCTGTTTTCGCCCACACCGCCTCGATGAGCGCCAACAGGGCCAGACGGAGGTGGACCGGGAGCGGCGTCCGGGCACGCTGCTGCAAGCTATGGCCAGCCTGGAAATCGTCACCCCGCGTGCATCGACCGCGACTTCTTGCGACCCCTCGAGCCACCTCGGCGAGCTACCGTCGGAGAATGGTACGCGAGCTGCTGGTCCCAGCATCGGCCAAGGCGGCGTGCCCTCAACAGCTCCGACTCCGACGAATACGACTACCACGACCCCGACCTCTGGGACCCCACCAGGGAGTGTTTCCAACTCGAGGGAGTCGTATGCGATACCGAGGACGAAGGCGACGACAAACAGGCCGGCCCTCGACCTAGAGGGACCTAGCGACGTGGCCGCGGCAGGCGGATCACGCATCCTGGGAAGGGACGAACCTCGAGCATCGGCTGTGCCGCCCAAGCACGACGATGGGGGCGGCGCGCAACTCGCACAAGTGCAAGAGGCAATCACCAAAGCCGAGGAGGAGGAACGGCGACACCTGCTGCAGCTCCGGCAGCAAACCTGATGCAGGGGAACAAAACCAGCCAGTGAGGAGCCGGAGCTCGAGGCCGCGCTCGAGAGGTCCACCGGCGGATCCTCGAGGACGGGGCCCAGCAGCACGCCCTGAGGTATGTTTCCCACGAGCTGGGCAGAACGTGGTGGCAGCGGCCATGATGCTCCGTGATCTGCCCGCCGTCTCCAACCCCGACGCCAGACGCATGCTCGGAGAAATGAAAAACCTCTCGAGACAGCCCGGTTGCAGCAGGCTGAGAGCTCGGCGTCGCGCCGACGCGGGGCAGCCTCCGGGGAAACCGGCGGACACGCCCCACGACGCTCGCGAGGCATCGTCCACCAGCCGGACGCCTCTCGAGCTAGGCCAGTCCGCGAACGGATCGTCGACAACCGGCCGCCTCGGACCCCAACGACGCCCGCAACGACATCAACCGACGGCGCAAAGACAAGGGGGCCCAAGAGCGTGGCTATAGCGCCCATCGAGGGGGGCGCTACGACAGCGACGAGGACCGGCAGGTCCTCGAGCCCCCGGGCCCCCGAGTCTTCAGCCGGGCCATCCGCAGCTCGACCCTCCCCGACCGCTTCCGACCGCCGACCAACATCGTAAAATACGACGGGGAGGTCGAGCCCAAGCTCTGGCTCTCGGACTTCCGCCTTGGCTGCCAACTGGGCGGAGCGAAGACGACGACCGCGTGATCATCCGTCAACTCCCACTTTACCTCTCGGACACCGCCCGCGGTGGCTCGAGGGGCTCCCGCCGGATCGAATCCACGACTGGGCCGACCTAGTCAGGGTCTTCGACGGGAATTTTAAAGGGACCTGCGTGCGCCCAGGCAACCCCTGGGACCTACGGCGTTGCAGGCAGGCGGCGGACGAGCCCCTCCGCGACTTCGCTCGACGGTTCTCGAAGCAGAGCGTCTCGAGCTCCCCACGTGCGGACGAGGACGTCATCTCAGCGTTCTTGCAGGCAGGCACAGCATGCCAAAGAGCTCGTTCATGAGCTAGGACGCTACCGTCCCGGGACGGTCGAGGAGACCTGATGGGACCGCGTCACCAGCTTTGCTTTGGGCGACGAAGCAGTGGGGGCCTTCTTTGCCGTACCACGGACAAAGGCAAAGCGGGTGTGATCGCTCCGGAGGGCTCCAACAAAGGCAACGACGCCAAGAACGACAACAATGACGGCAGCAAAAGGAAGAAAAACAAACGCAAGGGCCAAGAAGGCGAAGCGTGGCACCGATGACGACGACGACAAAGAGGTGCTCGCGGGCGCCCCCTCGAGCCCAAGAAGCCTCGAGGCCCCCCGATGGGGCTGTTTTCGACCAAATGCTCGAGGATCCCTGTACCTATCACGGGGCCTCGTAAACCACAAGTTGAAAGACTGCCGACTGTTAAAGGGCTACTACTCCAAGCTCGGCGACAAGAAAGAGGGAAAGGACGACGGCTAAGGGAAAAGGATACTGATCGACGCGGCGGGCAGAGAAAACGCAAGATGGCGACTTCCCCCCCGTGCGCGACTGCCATACATGATCTACGGGGGGTCCGACCGTCGGGCTCTCAGCTCGAGAAAGAAAGAAGGAGCGCCGGGAATATCTTTTCCCTCAACCACGACGCCCCCCGGTATCTTGACTGGTCCGATGCGCCAATCACGTTCGACCGTGACGACCATCCGGACCAGGTCATAAACCCGGGGGCTTACCCCCGTCGTGACCCCATCGTCGCCGTCATAGTCGACGTTCGGTTCTCCAAGGTGTTGATGGATGGGGGCTCGAGCCTCAACATCATATACCTCGAGACCCTCGACCTCCTGGGGATTTCAGAAGGACAGCTCCGACCCAGTGTCGGGGGGTTCCACGGAGTAGTACCAGGAAAGAAAGCCCACCCCCTCGGGCGCATCGACTTGCCGGTCTGCTTCGGCACGCCGGCAAACTTCCGACAGGAAACGCTCACCTTCGAGGTGGTCGGCTTCCAAGGGACCTACCACGCCATCATCGGCCGGCCAGGCTACGCCAAGTTCATGGCGATTCCTAACTACACGTACTTGAAGCTCAAGATGCCGGGGCGAAAGGAGTCATCACCGTTGACACCTCCTACGAGCACGCATACCACTGCGACGTGGAGTGCGTCGAGCGGGGGGAGGCCAACGTCCACCTCGACTCGCTCGAGGCCTTGGCAGCTCTGGCCACCGAGGGGGCCCCAGAAGCAAAGCGTCACGCCGGCACCTTCGAGCCGGCCGAGCACACCAAGCCAATACCCGTCGACCCGACCTCGGCCAATGGCAAGACGCTGACCATCAGTACCAGCCTCGAGCCCAAATAGGAAGCAGTGCTCGTCGACTTTCTCCGCGCGAACATCGACATGTTTGCGTGGAACCCCTCGGACATGCCGGGCATACCGAGGGAAGTCGCCGAGCACGCCTTGGAGATCCAGGCCGGATCCAGACCGGTGAAGCAACGCCTGCGTCGCTTCGACGAGGAAAAGCGCAGGATCATCGGCGAGGAGGTGCACAAGCTTTTGGCGGCCGGATTCATCAAGGAGGTATTTTACCCAGAGTGGCTAGCTAACCCTGTACTAGTTAGGAAAAAGAATGGAAAAATGCGGATGTGTGTAGATTACACTGGTCTTAATAAAGCATGTCCAAAAGTTCCATTCCTTTACCTAGAATTGACCAGATCGTCGATTCCACTGCTGGTGTGAAGTGCTTTCGTTCCTTGATGCGTATTCCGGCTACCACCAAATCAGGATGAGAAAATCCGATGAGCTCGCGACCTCTTTTATCACGCCATTGGTTGTATGTACTGCTATGTTACGATGCCCTTCGGCCTTCGAAACGCCGGGGCAACGTACCAACGATGTATGCAACACATCTTTGGCGAGCACATAGGCAAACCGTCGAGGCCTACGTCGATGACATCGTGGTTAAAACTAAAAAAGTAGGGAACCTCATCAGCAACCTCGAGACCACGTTCGAGTGCCTCCGGGCCAAGAATGTGAAGCTCAACCCCGAGAAGTGTGTCTTTGGTGTGCCTCGAGGCATGCTACTTGGCTACATCGTCTCGCAACGGGGGATCGAGGCAAACCCTGAAAAAATCTCAGCAGTCACGAGGATGGGTCCGATTCGTGACCTCAAGGGTGTGCAGAAAGTAACAGGCTGCCTAGCCGCTCTCAGCAGGTTCATCTCGAGGCTAGGAGAAAAAGCACTACCCCTCTACCGTCTACTCAAAAAGACGGAACACTTTGCGTGGACCGCCGAAGCCGAGGAAGCCTTGACCAAGTTGAAGGGATTGCTGACTTCTGCGCCAATTCTCGTGCCTCCGCAACCAGCCAGGACGGTGATCCCCCGAACCTCTCCTCCTCTATGTGGCCGCAACCACTCAGGTGGTCAGCGCGGTCATAGTCGTCGAGAGGTACGAGGAGGGTCATGCATTGCCAGTCCAACGGCCAGTGTACTTCACCAGTGAGGTGCTCTCCGAGGCCAAGGTCCGGTACCCGCACATCCAGAAGCTGCTCTACGGCATCATCGTCACGAGGCGCAAGCTCCAGCACTACTTCCTCGCTCATCCCGTAACAGTGGTGTCCTCCTTCCCCCTCGGTGAAATCATCAACAATCGGGAGGCCACGGGGCGCGTCGCCAAGTGGTCCGCCGAGCTAATGGGGGAAACCATCACCTACGCCCCCCGAAAGGCCATCAAATCGCAAGCGTTGGCAGACTTCGTCGCTGAATGGACCGACAATCAACTTCCGCCGGCGCAGATTCAAGCCGAGCTCTGGACCATGTACTTCGACGGATCCCTCATGAAGACGGGGGCAGGTGCGGGCCTGCTCTTCATCTCGCCCCTCGGAGTACACATGCGCTACCTGCTACGCTTGCACTTCCCCGCCTCCAACAACGTCGCCGAGTACGAGGCCCTCGTCAATGGGCTGCGCATCGCCCTCGAGCTCGGGGTCCGACGCCTCGACGCCCGAGGAGACTCGCAGCTCGTCATCAACCAGGTTATGAAGGCTTCAAGCTGCATCGATCCAAAGATGGAGGCGTATTGCGGGGAGGTACGCAAGCTGGAAGACAATTCTACGGCCTCGAGCTCAACCACATAGCTCGAAAGTTCAACGAGGCCGCAGACGAGCTGGCAAAGTTGGCGTCCACGCGCGGCACGGTACCGCCAGATGTCTTCTCGAGGGACGTCTTCGAGCCATCCGTCGAGATTGAACAAGGGCTGGCCCCTCGACGCCACCCCCGAGCAAGGCGCGGGGGCTCGACCCTCGATACCACCCCTCGAGACGGACCCCTCGATGTCCGCGGAGGCGATGCAAACCGACGCACACGACTCTTCTTCATCACGACCCCTCGACTGGCGGACGCCTTACCTCGACTACCTGACGCGAGGCGAGCTACCAGAAGACAAGACGGAGGCCCGACGCGTCGCTCGAAGAGCCAAGACCTACGTCATCTACGGCGACGAACGGGAGCTGTACCGACGAAGCCCGACGGGATCCTTCAACGCTGCATCCCACTCGAGGAAGGGCGCAAGCTCCTCGACGATATGCACTCGGGGGCTTGCGGCCACCACGCAGCGCCGAGGGCCCTGGTTGGGAACGCCTTCCGCCAAGGCTTCTATTGGCCGACCGCCATTGGGGACGCCAAGCGTTTGGTCCAAGCGTGCCATGGATGTCAATTTTACGCCAAGCAAACGCACCAGCCCGCACACGCCCTGCAGATGATCCCAATCACTTGGCCATTTGCCGTATGGGGGCTCGACCTCGTGGGTCCCCTCAAAAGGACAAGTGGAGGATACACACACATGCTCGTGGCCGTCGACAAGTTCACCAAGTGGATCGAGGCTAAACCGATAGGAGAACCCACCTCCGAGAGGGCTGTCGAGTTCATCGCCAACATTATGTACCGGTTTGGGTGCCTAATGTCATCATCACCGACAACGGCACCCAATTCACGGGCAAAAAGTTCACTAACTTCTGCGATGACAACAACATTCGCGTACCTGGGCCTCGGTCGCATACCCCCAATGCAACGGGCAGGTCGAGCGCGCCAACGGCATGATACTCCATGGGCTAAAGCCGAGGCTGTTCAAAACCCTCAAGGATTTCGGAAAAGGGTGGGCTACAGAGCTCCCCTCGGTGCTGTGGGGCCTCAGGACTACGCCGAGTCGAGCCACCGGGTTCACTCCGTTTTTCCTAACCTACGGCGCCGAGGCCGTCTTACCCACGGACCTCGAGTACGGCTCACCTCGACTTCGAGCCTACAACGAGCAAACCAGCGACGAAAGGCTCGCCAACGCCAAGGACCAGCTCGAGGAGGCCCGAGACGTGGCGCTCATCAACTCTGCACGCTACCAGCAAACACTTCGATGCTACCACGACAAGCACGTGCGCAAAAGGGACCTGGCGGTGGGGGACCTCGTGCTTCGACGGCTGCAAGATAATCGAGGGCGCCATAAGCTCACCCCTCCGTGGGAAGGCCCGTACACCGTGGCCGAAGTCCTCAAGCCAGGCACGTACAAGCTCTACGACGACCAAGGCAGGATCCTGGCGAACGCGTGGAACATATCTCAGCTACGTCGCTTCTACCCTTAAAGGCCTCGAGGCCTCGTTCATTTTATCACTTTGTACAAACATGTCAACATGAATGAACAAACTCGTGCTTTATCGTTCGTGTTGCTTCACATCTTAAGGTAGCCTCGACCCTGCCTAGCTCAGGGTCGAGCCTCCCTCGGGGGCTGACAAGGGGGTAAAAGCCCCCCAGACCCCGGAAAAAATGTGTGTTTTCTTTTCAAAAATTTGACCCTCGTCTCGACACGCGCCTCGAGTAAACTAGCGACGTCTAAATCTTAAAAGTACCTCGAGCCTCCAGGGTCGGGGGCGTCGACGTAGACGGCCGCCTACGCCCCCGGGCTACGGTGCCCTACCTACGCCTCCCCTCGAGGGCTCGCGACGTATCAAAGGAACACAGACTAAGTTAGCAGAAACTCGAGCTTGCGACAAAGAGAAGCGGTCAAACGCATTTGAAAAGAAAAAAACTCTTTCCATAAACAAATCACGTATACATTCGGATCTCGACTTATCCTCATTTATCTCACAAAATTCTTACAAGGGCCTCGACGCCCAAATTTGGCACGCAGGCCTCAATCCTCGTCGGTGCGGTACTCCTCCCCAAGGTCCGCAGGGGCAGCCTCGACCTCGACGCCCGAGCTCGAGGGAGGAGGGCTCCCGACGCCGCTGCTGGCGTCAGGAGGCATCACGTCCTCCTCGAAGATCTTCGCAAGCGACGCCCCCGGCCTCTCCATCTTCTCCAAAATTTGTCAACTCGGCGGTTGTTCCATTCCTCATCCTTCCCCTCGATCTCGATGAAGCCATTCGCGACAACATGGACCGGGAAGCGGAAACCGGAACGAACAACCGCGAGTGTCTGCTTGACACCGTGATGGAGAGCTTGCCGGACGCGGTCCCGAGCGGCTGCGTCGAAGAAGCATAAGGCGTCGACCAAGGCGTCGCCCGAGCCATCGCGCCCTCTGCCGCGGCTACAGCAGGAGCACCCCACATGGGGACGAGCCGGTCGAGGAGGAGCGAGCCCGCTCCGCCACCATCGTCTCGTCTTGGAGTTGGTCCAAGAGAGCCTGGTTCGTCTCACGGAGCTCCTCGACCGTCTTCTCGACCCCTGCGCAATAAACAAGGAAGAGTGAGACGACGGCATAACAAAAAACTTCGAAACCCAAACAAAAACAAGATGTAAGCCTCACCGTCGCAGTGTTGCCCCAGTGCGGCGAGGTCGTGGTCAGGCCCTCGGCACGCTGCTCCAGCCTGCGCTTCTCGGCCAGCGTAAGGAGCTTCTCGGACCTAAGGCCCTCGATCAGCCGGCCCGCCTCCACCAGGGCCAGATCCTTGCGGATCACCTCCTGCCGCGCCGCCCCTCGGCAGCTCGGGCGGTGGCGGCGCCACTCACGGCGTCTTCGGCCTCTTTTCTGGCCGCCTCCGCTGCGGTCCGGGCAGCGGCGGCCTCGCCACGGGCGTCAGCAGCCTCCTGCTTCGCCGCCTCGGCTTCAGCCCGGGCAGAGGTGGCCTCGCTTCGAGCGTCCGCGGCCTCCTTCCTCGACGCTTCGAGAGCTGGCGGCGGCCTCCCCCTGGATCGGGCGACCTCACCTCGAGCCGCCTGGACCTCCGCCTCCGCCTCGTTAAGCCGGCTCGCCATCTGGGCGTTCCGGCTCAGCTCCGCGCGGAGATCTCGAAGCTCCGCCTCGGCCCGCTCGAGGGCGGCTGACACCTGTGCGGATCGGCCCGCCTCCTCGGAGCAGGACCGCTCCGCCTCCGCCATAAGTGCGGCCACCTCCCGGAAGATGGACCGCACCTCGCGCGGTGCCCCCGCTGGGCCGGCTGCTCGACGGGAACCACGGCAAGGGGCGGGCTCAGTGGGACGGGAAACGGCCATATCGGTCGGTCGAGCTCGATGTCGGGCAGACCCTCCTCCGCCTCGAGCTGCCCCGACAGCGACCCGCCGCTCGACGGCACGGGCCCGGCTCCCTCCGTCCCTCCGCCGGCGCCTCCTGTTGCGGATCGGTCGATGGAAGGCTCGACCCTGGGCCCTCTTCCCTGGCCGGGCCCTCCGGCGCCTCGTCGGCGCTAGCCGTCACGACGGGCGCCTCCACCGTCATCGAGCCCGCGGCGAGGAGCGGCCCCTGCTCCAGCTCGTTCAGGAGGTCCTCCACCGTCGGCTCCTTCTCCGCCGATGCCTCTCCCCCCCTTCCCTCCTCCGCAGCCCGGCCCGTGCTGGTTGGAGCCACAAGGGGCGCAGTCTCCTTAGCTCCAGACGCCGGCGGGGCCGAGCTCGCCCCAGGCGCTTCCCCCGGAGCAACCGTCATGATGAGGGGAAGGGTGGCGCTCCCAGTTGGCACCATCGCGGGAGGAGGAGGGGGAGGAGGCAGCGCTTCGGCAGACACGGCGGTGGCGGGCTCGATGCCATGAGCAGAGGCCCCTGCAGTATGAGATAACAGCAAACGTCAGAATCAGGAAGGATGCCTCGACCCTGTGGTCGATGGCGACGGCCTCACCAAAATTCGCGACGACCATCCGGCCCCCTCGAGCCATGGCAGCTCGGGCCTTCTCCAGCCAAGCGGCTTCTCTAGCGAGGAAGGAGCCATACCTCGAGGTGCCTGTGCCTCGATGGGGCCCGAGGTCTTGGCCCGCTTGGACGAAGCGAGATCCACCTCCTGGTAGGAGCGCTTCCCCCTGAAAAGATGGAGATGACACGCGTCATTAAAAGCAAAGAGGTGAAGCCTCACTACCGACGAGACCCAAGGAAACTACTCACCCGAAGCGGCGGCTGGGCTTCTTCCCGGAGTCACCGGACCCACTCGGGGGCTTCGAGCCCACCCCGCGGCTCGAGCCCTGCGCCTGGGCCGTCTCCTCAGGGCTGGGATGGGGGGAGGGCTCCCGACGCCTCCCATGGCTCGACCTCGAGGGAGAGCCCTCCTTCCGCACCACATCGCGGGAGGGCGATCGTACCACCCTCGTGCTGACGTCGTGGCGCTCGCCCCGGCGCGGGCTCCGGGACCTGCTCCGGCGCCCGCGCTGGTGATCGCGCCCTCCCGCGTCCGCTTCCGCGTCCCGGCGGCGGTGCGGCGATGGACTCCGGACGCTCGCGCCCCTGGTCACGAGGCGCTCGGGGGCTCCCTCCCCGACGCTCATGATGGCGCGGGCTCGACGCCTCTCCTTGGCGCCCACTCCTCCGCGGGCTCGACGGCGCCCTTGACAGCTCGCGGGGGTCGGGCCCGGAACCTTCTCGACCTGTCGGCCGCCTCTCGAGGCCCGACCCCTCTCGAGACCCCCCGTCTGGGCTGACGCGGGGGCGGCCTCCGTTGGCGCAGTGGCGGAGGCGCGGGTCCGGGGCTTCCTTGCGACTGGGGCACGTCCGCGCGGAGCTCGACGGACCTCGGGCCCCCGACGAGGCAGGGGTCGGCGCCGCCTTCCGCGGCTGCGCCCCGCGCACCCTTTTGACGGCGGGACCTCCAATGTACCCTCCTGCACAGAGGAGCGGTCAGCCCTGTCATCAACGAGCCCCGCGCGCATCAAGCGCGCATCCATCCCCTCGTCGTCGTCCTCCTCCTCGTCACTACTCTCCTCCTCCGAGCTCGAGGAGCTCAGCTCGGGGGACCCGTCCCCAGGCTGACGGTTACGACGAGCCTTCGCCAGTCTCTGCTCCCGAGCTAAGCGACGCAAGTTTCTATCTTCTTCTGTTTCTTCTTTTTGCATCCTTGCTCTCCTTGTCCTTTGAGCAGAGAGGCGCCTCACCTGAGCATCCGCGGCGTCCTCCCTCACCGGGGGCCTCGACGCGCGACAAGTAAATGCCCCCTGAAGAAAGGAGAAGTGTGATGAGACAAACTGCAAGACGGATGCAAAGGGATCGAGGAGGAAAAAGGAGAGGAGGCTCGAGATAGCTCGACTCGAGGGAAGCTTACCAGGTCGAGACACCCCTCGTCGGGTGCCATCGCAATCAGGTGGGAGTATTCAGGGACGAACGACCCCTGGACTGTGATTGACACCCGGGAGACGCCCTCGTTCCGGGACAGCCTCCTTCGGCCATCCTCGAGCGTTGAGCGCCTCGAGCTCAGCCTGCGGGCCCATCTCGTGCATAAGCAGGGGGCGGTCCGCCAGCGGAAGAACTCTTCGCTGGTGGAACGCCCAAATGACCGCTTGCACGGTCAGCTTCTTCTCGTCCACCAGCATTCATCAGCTCCATCAGCGGGACCAGGTGGCGTTGCCTGTCCGCCGCAACACCCCAGGTCCACTTCTCCGGGCGTTGAGTGAGGACCCGGCCGGTGTACTGCGGAAGGAGGCCACCTTCGTTCCGAAGGTAGAACCAATGGTCGTCCCACCCGGCCTGGTTGGAGGAAAGCTTGTACCGTAGGTACTCGCGGGGGACATTGGCCGACGAGGTCCCCGCCCTCGCAGTAATGGCAAGGGAGCCCATACGCACGAGCCGCCTCCCGCTGGGCTTCAGGGACTTGATGAAGAGCTCGCCCCGGAAGAGATGGACGAACATCTCCCAGTGCGGCTCCATCTTCAGGTACCCCTCGCACACCGCGGCGAATATGGCGGCGTGCGAGATGGAGTTGGGGGAGAAGTGTTGAAGCTCCACCTCGAAATGGTGGGTCAGCCCTCGCAGGAAGCGGCTCGGAGGGACGCCGAGCCCATGCGGTGGTAGCGCGTGAAGCTCACCACGTACCCCTCCGGCGGGTGCGGCTCCCGGTGCTCCGCCGACGGGATAACCCACCATGCGGGCCCCTCCTCCGGATTGGGGCGCAGGAGCCCCTGGGCCACCAGCGAGTCCATCTCGCTCTGCGTCACCTTCGACGGGCTCCAGTCCTCGGCCGGGGATATCTGTGTCTGGCGGCCATGACGGTGGCGCGGCGCGGATCCGAGCAGCGGACGGGCGGCGGCTAGCTCGAAGGAGAGGGCGCGTAAGGCAGCAGCGGCGGCGAAGGCAAAGGCAAAGTAAAGGTTCTTTTCCCCTCTTTCGATATTTATAGGGAGAAATCCAAAGGGACGGGATCTCCCACGACGTAAAAAGGTAACAGAATGCATTCAATGCGCCTACCTAACCGCGTCTCGAGCCGGGTGCAGGTTACACGCGTTACCTCTCCATTCGCTCCACTACCCGGGCCCGCCACGACCGTCGCTCCGGCTTCGCGTCCGCTGTCTCTCCTCGACGGTTTCCGCCTAAAAAGGCGCGCCCAACGGGCAGAAGAATTCCAGACGACGGAGGCTTCTTCACAAAGGTAAAAACGGGCCCCGGCCCTAAGTCTCGAAGTAGCGAAGGCTGGCCCTCGAAAAGGGTTCGACAGCCGGCTTCGAGCATCCGAGTCAGGGACACCAAGGGGCGCCACTCGCGGCATTACTCGAGGGCCGAGCCCTCGAGGCCCTCACGTGTATCCAAGGCAGGGAGCTCGACGTGCAGTGAGATCCCCTCCGAGGGAGGCATCGAGCCACCGGGCCCTATCGAATGGACCCGGCACTCCTGCAGACTGAGCACCCATGCTTTATGAGACCGCCTCCGGGCCACAGTCGACCCCTAACGAACGGGGCACGAGCTCTCACTTGGATTCCCCGTTACCAGCTCACCGGGAACCTCGATACTCGCCCACTCGGGGTAGTACGAGGCATCCCCCCTCGCATCCGATCGAAAGGACTCGCGGGATGACAAGCCAGGGCAATCGGCATGCCGGACAGCTCGAGGAGCCGGCCAGTCGGTTCAGCCTGGCACCCCTCGACGAAAGAGGGTCTATAAACTCGGACAGTTGCGACTAATCTCTTTTCTTGTGTGAGCGTGAGATTTTCAGGCCGCGGGTGAAAGCTCGACCCCATCTCGCCTGAGCCCTCGAGACCAGGCCCGACAAACGCTCGTTCTCGCCTCGTCCGGGCCCTCCGAGCCAAGCCTCGTACGAAGTCTCCCGCGGCAAAGGAAGGTTACCACGAATATTTATATTACTACCAAACCACATTTCGAGCATGATTGACAGGCACACACGGCGCCGCAATCTCTGCGCCCCTGACGACTCCCGCCTAAAAAGGCGCGCCCACTGGGCAGAAGGTTCCCTAGCGACGAGGATTCTTCGAGAAGCCCATGAGGAGTTCTAACCACTCCCCCATGGCCTCGGGGCTACACCCGCGGGTGTCGCTCGCACGACACCCACGGAGTCCAATCGACAAGACCCTCGAGACCAGTCAGCTACCCATCGAGATCCCGACCTGGAGCCCCTGCTCGAGTGCAAGCACTCAAACAAGGGCTCGGGGGCTACTGTCGGTGGTATGAAAAAGGGGTACCCCAATCAACGCAAACACCGAACACTCCGTCTCCGTCTCGCCGAGCCTCCCAGCGAGGCCTCGGGCGAACGCCCTATCTCCGTCTCGCCCGAGCCCTCCAGCGAGGCCTCGGGCGAACGCCCTATCTCCGTCTCGCCGAGCCCTCCCAGCGAGGCCTCGGGCGAACGCTCCGTCTCCGTCTCGCCCGAGCCCTCCAGCGAGGCTCGGGCGAACGCTCCGTCTCCGTCTCGCCCGAGCCCTCCCGGCGAGGCCTCGGGCGAACGGCTCCGTCCCGTCTCGCTCGAGCCCTCCAGCGAGGCCTCGGGCGAAGACGCTCGATTTCCGGCTGACCCCCCCCGCGCCCGAGCCCTCTTCAGCGAAGCCTCGGGCAAGCACGACCACTCCCCGTCTCATCGAGCCCTCAAAACCTCGGGCAATGCGCGCCTCCAGCCTCGAGCCTTAACGCACGGACCCCGAGCTGTACAGTCAGCTGTACCAGCCCATACCACGATTTAATGCCTTCACCTATTCCGGTCAATCCACTAGTGGACGACATGTACCACAGTAAACCCGGTGTAAAGGTCAGAGTCACGTTTTCACCACAAGCATGGGCAAAAGGGCACCAGTGCCGCACTGTTCGGCCACGCCGGCACTGTAACCCCTCGAGGCCAGCTACGCGCCCCTCGAGCCCTGCACTGTAACCCCTCGAGGCCGGCTACGCGCCCCCTCGAGCCCTGCACTGTAACCCCTCGAGGCCGGCTACGCGCCCCTCGAGCCCTGCACTGTAACCCCTCGAGGCCGGCTACGCGCCCTCGAGCCCTGCACTGTAACCCCTCGAGGCCGCTACGCGCCCCTCGAGCCCTGCACTGTAACCCTCGAAGCCGGCCCGCGCCCTTCGAGCCCTAACTACTTTCGTGCTATTGAAGGACAGGTACCCAAGACCCGGAGGGACCTCACCGCGTACTGTACATTCCGGGATGGGTGCTGTACGGCTCCCGCCTTGTCGCGTCCCCACGTCCGCGCCCGGGATGGAAGCCACGACTCAAGGACGCCTCAACAGCGACGATCACATCGGCTCCAGTGGCCCCGACAAGACAGAGTCCCTACCCTTCTCCGTATGGGACACCATGCGCCCCGACACCTGTGATACTTTTTGTAACCCTGGCCACCCCTTGCTCTATAAAAGGGGACGCTAGGGCCCTCATTCGGGACGACGGATACGCAACACACGAGTCCACGCACATACACGAGTCCGGACTCCGGTCCACGCTCATTGAGCTTGTATTCGCCCCTGTACAAGCACTTAGGTGCAAGCAATACAAGAACATCCCCCCCCGCTGGACGTAGGGCCTTCTTTGCCCGAACCAGGATAAATCCTGTGTCCCCTTGCATCACCATCCAGGAAGAGAAGCACGCGATCATATTACTCGTTGATGTGATACCCCCGGGTACGAAACACCGACAGTTAGTTAGTTAGTTAGTTTGTTAAACTATTGACTAGGTTAGTTTTGGTTAGTTTAGTTTTAGTTTGGTGGTTTAGTTAGTTAGTTAGTTAGGTTTAGTTTTAGTTTAGGTTTTTTAGTTAGTTACTAAGTGTAGTAGTTAGTTATTTCGTTGGGTTAGGTTGGGTTAGCTTAGGTTAGGTTAGTTAGTTGTTTAGTTGTTAGTTTAGTTAGGATATTTGTTAGTTACTTAGTTAGTTGGGTAGGGTTAGGTTAGTGTTAATATGTTAGTTTAGGTTAGTGAAGCCAACTTAGTAAGTAGTTACGCCATTCTTTACTTTTGAGAAGACATCACTTGACCTTAGTTTGTTCCACTATTGACTTTGTAGATGGACACTGTATTCAGATTGTTTTATGGAGGCACAGTTAGTAAACGAGATGGGTTGTTTTGATGATAACATGGAACAAGAACTCGAAGTATTTTGATGAGCGTCCTTCTTTTGCGGAGCTTATGTTGCGTCTGAAGGAGAAATTCGATGGTGATTTTCTCGTTGAAAGGAGATTTGACAGTGGCAAGATTAGGGCGACTATGCGTTGATGCCCTTGCGCAACCAGGCTGACTGGGCAAAATACCAGACGATCGTTATGGCATCCAATTCGACCATGGCTGAGATCGTGGTAGAGGATGGTAGGAGGAAGCAGGCAGAGGCGTCCAATGATGGCAACGAAGGTGAAGCACAGGAGGTAGGGGATGATGACGATGCAGCTCCGATGACTATGGACGTTGATGGTCACCCCACGCAGGAGACGGTGTATCCATCTGAAAATGTCCACGCTGACGTCGGTCAATAAACAATGATTTTGATGTGGCCGACCTAGAGCGGCAGGAGCAGGAGGACCAGGAGGCAACAATTGTTTGATGAAAACTATGATTCTGATGATGATTCAGATTATGACGAAGAAGAGGACAGTTATATTTGTGCTATGCCTGACCCGGTTCGTGGTATTCCACAACCGGTTCGTGCTAGCCACAACCGGTTCCTCAGAATATGCATCCTCTAGGGAGACTAGTCACTGATATACCAGAGGATCATATACATTTTGATGCGTGGCGGCGTTTGAGCGAAGCGAGGTATTATGTTGCGCCCGATCCTTTGACTGAGACAGAGCTGCAGCAATTGAGGTCGGTTAACATGCAGTTTAGAGGCGTTCCAAGTTATAGGGATGTCAGTATGTGGACCAGACAGTTTGTGATACTGGATTGAATCTGTGCAAGCAAACACTGCATAACCATACAGATTGGATTCTTCAGAAGGGTATGATTTTCAACACTATGACTGAGCTGAAGCTTTTCCTTGAGAACTATGCTGTGCATCATCATCGACCGTACACGGTCAGCCATTCAGATATTAGTTTGAGGTACCACGTCAATATTTGAGTCTTGGTTGTCCGTGGAGGCTGAATGCTCGCAAGAGAACTGATGACAAGTGGAGGATCAGTAAAGTAGTACAACCGCATACCTGTTTTACAAATAAGGGACAAGAAAACATCCTCAATTAACGGCAAGATACCTTGCACGGCGATTTTGGCATTTGTTGATGATGACGCCGACGTATCTGTTTTCACATTGCTTATCTCCATATTTGGATTCACAGGCTATAAGGTGACTTATGGAAAGGCGTGGCGTGCGAAGCAGATCGCCCTTGCAATTCGTTGGGGTGGTTGGGATGAAGCTTACAACAGGATTCCTCGGATTTTGTGTGCAATGGCATACTATAACCCTGGCCTTAAATGGTTTCCACACACCAATGGGCAGTATATAGAACGCAACACCGACAAGGTTACACATGTGCTTCAGCGTGTATTTTGGTCTTTTGCACAAACAGAGCATGCGTATCAGTACTGTCGTCCAGTCATACTTGTGGACGGTACTTTCTTGACCGGAGCGTACAAGGGTGTGTTGATGATGGCGGCGGCTGTTGATCCCGAGGACCAGATAGTTCCAATTTGCTTTCGCCTTGGCTGAGGGGGAGAACGTTGAGTCTTGGTCTTGGTTCATGGCCCTGCTACGGATACAAGTGTTAGGGCCTTCTCGGACAATATGTTTGATTTCGGACCGTCATGTTGGGTTGCTTCGTGCCGCAGAGGAGGAGATAGAGGGTGTCCTCCTCTAGTGCACAGATGGTGCATGCGTCACTTTGCCGCCAATTTCTGGCGTCGGCAGAGAAAAAAGGAGGTTTGTGCCAAGGTGAAAGAGCTATGTTGTGTTAAACTGAGCACAAATTCAAAGAAACAATGGAAGAGTTGGACAAAATGTTAAACAGTGCTGCCAGGGCCTGGATCGAGAGACAGATGGAACACAAGGAGAAGTGGGCGCTTGCTTACGATGAGGGCGGTTTCCGGTTCGGCATAATGACCACCAACTCATCGGAGTCTTTCAACAAGGTATTCACCGGTGTTAGAGCCTTGCCCGTTTCTGGAATCGTTGAGTACTCATTTCACAAGACCAACGAGTATTTTGTGAAAAGGTGGTCCATTGCTCAAGACAACCTACAAACGGATGGTGAATTTGGAAAGGCGGGAAAGGAGCACATTCAGGAAAATGAGATCTGGGCAACGCAGCTAACTTGTGAGGCTTATGGACCAACCAGACAAATCTATAATGTTCGAGCAAAGGGTGGAACTACCATGGGCGGGGAACGCTACGGTGGTCGCAACTATCGGATCGATCTTGAAAGAGTGGAATGCAGTTGTAACGTGCCGCAGATAATGCATGCCCCTTGCTCTCACATGATTGCGTCCTGTAGACGCGCGGATATAACTACAAGGCCGTACCATATATGTCCGAGTACTATCGCCGGAGCAACACCGTCGCAATATGGCAGAGCAGCTTCGAGCCTTACCTTGATCCCACTCAATGGCCTCCATACTTGGGTAGAGACTTCATGCCTGATCCTGAGCTGCTGAAGTTAGGTAAGGGTAGGAGGAGGAAGAAGAGACTAAAGGGTGACATGGACAATATGGATAGGTATGGCGGGGGGGGGGACTTTGACCAGACACCGAGCACGAACCTATGCTCTGTTTGCCACATGCCAGGGCATAATGCAGCCTTCCATCGTAGACAAACACAACAGGTGTACATATATCTTTCATTTGTTTTTATGCTTTATTATTTTTATCTTCACACTTATATTAATTATTTGAATGCTTTTGCTATTATTGTACATATGTCTTTCATTTGTTTAATGCTTATTATTTTTGACGCTGTACTAACCTGTTACCATGTTTTGTTTAAACAGGATGGCGAACCCTCCGGCGTACCCTCTCCTTGAGCCGTTCTACGACGGCGAGCACCGGGCGCATAGGCTCACCGACTACACCCCTCCGAGAGGTTGTCCTTGCTGAGGCCGCGCACCCACCTATGGCACCGGTGGGACGAGCGCTACGCACCCTTCCTACGGCGCGCGGGCTTCTTGGTGCTAGCCCGCGTGCCAACGACGTGGTGTTGCAGCTCGACCCCGCGCTCCTCACCGCGCTGGCGGACAGGTGGCGTCCCGAGACGCACACCTTCCACCTAGCCTGTGGGGAGATGACCGTGACGTTACAGGACGTGGCCAAGATTTTTGGTCTACGCTGGGCGGCCCTCCCCGTGACGGGGATTCTTGACACCGACCACGTGATGGACACCGTCCACCAGTTCTGTGGTCGTACGCCCCCCGACGACGCAGACGCTAAGAGGAACAAGTAAGCTATTTTTTTTTCTAATTAGTTGCATACGATGTGCTACTATCATTTCCTAACTTTTACTTTTTGTAAACAAAGGAAGACTACTAGGGGTGCCTTCGTCGTGATCACCCAGCACTTTTCGTATTGCCCCCTCAACGCTGACCCACATGTAGTCGAGAGGTATGCCAGAGTGTGGCTGTGGCACTTTATTGGGGCCTCCTGTTTCCCGAACTCATCGGGGAACACCATCAGCTGGATGTTCGTCCCCCATCCTCGCACAGCCGTGGGGAGAACATCGCCGGCTACGCTGGGGGAGCGTGTTCTAGCATGGCTGTACAGACAGCTGTGCGAGGGGTGCCGGCGGAGGCAGGCCTCCTCTAGCTTGGGAGGGTGTCTGCCCCTCTCCAGGTTTGGGCCTGGCAGCGGCTGCCTGTGGGTCGTCCCAGCGTACGAGAGGAGGCGGTAAGTACATACCTCTTGCGTGCGTGTGCTTTTACAAATTTACAGTCATTTAAACTGATTCAAATTGGAATGCAGGTGTGGAGGCACCCGGACACCCCGACCCCACTGCTCCGTTTGTCTGGTCCGCGGCAAGGCAGTTAGAGGCACCCCCAGCGCCGCTACCACCTGTAACGGACTCTGGACGTCCTGACACAGCACCAGGTAATTCCGGAATGAGTTCAATTTTTTATATTGAAAAAGGAACATGACTAACTATGTCTGTTCATTACAAACAGGTTCAGTTGGGACCCCTGGGAACCTGTACGACAACGTGTTCGACCCCGCCACGGAGCTGGACCGTGTCGATTTGCGTTGCACCGTCCCTCTTATCTGCTTTCTACCGTGGTCGAGATGCACTTGCCCATCAGGGTGATGCGTCAGTTCGGCTACGACAGGAGTTTTCCTCCACCTCTGATTAGCACGGATCAGAGGTGGCACAAGTAAGTATCCTCCACAGTGTTGTTCATTACTCTAGTAAATTCTATCTTATGCTCTAACAGATGGGTTTTCCTTTGCAATGCAGGGTGAAGCGCCAAAGCAGACGGAGAATCCCGTTGATTGGCGCGCGGAGCACGCTGATCATGTCCTGAGTTGGACAAACAGGTACCAGCAGGACGTTGACGACGGCGAGCCGTACGACCAGGGCGTCTTCGACCAGTACCTACAGTGGCTGCACCGGAGCACCCGGTTGCACATTTAAGCACGTACTACGACCCACCGCTGAGGGACGAGTCGGACGACGATGAGGACCCATACGATGCACACTAGGGCATCGACTCAGCCTGACAGAGCCCCTCTACACAGCTACGTGGTAATATATCATGTCCTTCAACTATTGTTTTGTGTTTTCTGTACTTGGTGCACTTACCCCTGGTCTTGTGTCGGCAGGCGTCGCAGCTGTCTCGGTACTCCGACGAGGCAGCGCAGCTTATACACCCACACAGCTCTAGCTGGGGACCACGACCCGGTACAGGCTTTTCTGCAGGTATCATAACACATTCGAACTGCACGTGTAAATTTTAAGAAGTCATAAACTGTACTAATATTTATTATTATTATTTTCTTATTTGCAGAAAATCAGGAAGGGCTGCAGGAAGCTTGCTCAGAAGCTTGGGTGCATGGACACAGCGTGGGCCCCACCGCACCTTCCTCAGCCTTCGAGCCCTTTGGTGTCAGACACTGTCCCAGCAGCAGCAGCGTCGTCCGACGCTCGGACGGGAGGCACTTCTGCGGATCCACGCGGAAAGGGCCCCACTGCAGAGGAGCACCCGAGGAGGAGGGGGAGGAGGAGGAGGACGAGGAGCAGTACGTCGAGCGCACGACACCACCCTACACGGCTAGTGCAGGCTACATGGCCCTCGGCCATAGCTCGCACTACGCTGGAGGGTCCTCCTCCAGAGGTGGCCTGGACGACACGGCGTGGCAGGTACCTGGTGCTTACGACTACCCTAGTGGCTACTACACCGGCCCTGGCTGGCAGCCTTGGCCAGAGCAGGGCGCAGCACAGGAGCTGGGGTACTCACAGCTAGGTGGAGCTCCACTACCTACTCAGGAGGACGTGCAGGTACATAAGTTGACCGCTATACATTTAAGTTCGTCAGATATATTTAAGTTGTTTGCTAACATTTATTTTGAATGTTGCAGGGACCTAGTCAGACGCAGAGGTCACCACGCCGGCAGCCACGCGCACGAGACCGCACGGACGTCACGTTCACGCCGAACATGGATCTGTCGCAGCCGAGGCGTCGGAGGCGGCCTCGTCAGCCGTACACACCTAGCTAGGCTTAGTGTTAGACTATATGGATAGGTGATGTATATGTTAGATAACTTGTTTGAGAACCCTATTATGTACTTCGTGGAGCCTGAGCCACTAAGCCTGGTTTTTATGACCGCTATTATGTTTCCGTTTATTCAAATTGTGTCAATGTTTGGTTCCTTGTTATTCCGTTTGCGGAAAAAGACAGGAAAACAGAAAACACATTCGATCAAACAGAGACAACACATTAGGACAAATCGATCAGGAACTGGACCAGTCGGCGGGAAACCTTGGGGCTTTGCCTGCTGCAAAACTTCATGCCAGCTTTTGCCGCGCCAACCCTGGGGGCGCGGCTGACGCTTTTGCCGCGCCAGGCGGGGTGGCGCGGCAAATGCATTAGCCGCGCCATCCCGCCTGGCGCGGCAAAAGCGTCAGCCGCGCCCCCAGGGTTGGCGCGGCAAAAGCTGGCATCTTGTTGCACAGCCTTTTCAGTGTCGTGTCCTGTCCTCATAAGTGCTCTGCAGTTTTGATTCCCATAGACTTTTCAGTGTATAGGCTTTTCAGTGTATAGGCTTTTCAGTATATAGGCTTTTCAGTGATTAGATTTTTCAGCGAATAGCCTTTTCAGTTGCATTAACTACACACTCACAATGCAGCTGAGATAATTCACAAGTTCAAAACCAGGGCTCCGCCTATATAAACCCATCAGCGCCTTGCATATTCAACAACTTCAGCAGAGCTTGCGAGGTTCGTAGTAGAGATGTCTGGAGGTTCGTCCAAAGGCGGGAGAGGAAAGGGTGGGAGGAAGGGACCTCCCATTGTGTGGGAGGGATCTCTTGGTCCTGATTTCTTCTTAGAGGCACTATATGACTTTCCCGTTGAGAGCAAAAAGGATTTCAGCCGGGACCGTCCTCTTAGGGGATATGATAACCGTTTAGAGGACTGGCCAAAATGCCGCCATGGTGAGGACTGTTTGGTGCAAATGCTCCACGACGACCTGGAGGCAGGCCGACGTTTCTTCAAATGCCCGCGAGCATGGGTAACTTTTTATTTAATTGTTGTTGCTATGCCTCTCATGTTTGCTAATACTTAGTCATTTTGTGAATGACAGTCTTCTATTTCCGAAGAAAACTGCGGCTTCACCAGATGGGTGGATCCTCCTCCAATATGGCCGCATCAGGAATACATCTATTATCTGCAGCGTCGTATCGACGATCTTGAAAGAGAAGTTAAAAGCATGCTCAAGGACTATGATGATGACGACAGCGATGCAGGCGGTTCAGATGAAGCAATATGCCTTGATCCATATTGCAACTGCCCGCATCACAAGAACAAGGGGCCTCCACCGCCGCCCCCACCACCGCCACCACCACCACCACCCGCAATGGGAGGCTATTACGGAGAAGGGTCTACTCAGTTTGCTATGTGGGACGGCTTCTAGACTACTTAGATCACTATGTGCGTGTTGTGTTGTGCCAATCAATTACCTAAGGCATGTTAGGATTAGTCTAGGACCTTTTAACCAAGTTACGGTAAAGGTCCTCACATGCCATGTACTAGTTTGTTGTTTGTGTAATGGTTTGCTCTATTCTATTTCTCGTACTTTATCCCACAAAAAATCAATGACACATGAACTACCGCAAACAATACAACAACATATAATAAAGCCGAACAAAGTGCAGTTCAAGACTACATAATCGAGGATCCGAAATAAACGGTACACGGAGTACAACCAAGAGTAGTATACACACTAACAAGTCCACCAAATGACAACAATGTTCATTACTCAATAATGACTACTGAACCTACCACACTACTGAGTGCAACGAGGCCATTTTCCCTTCCTCACAGCATCCGGATCCTGCTCCATGGCAGCCTTGGCACGGCGCACACGCTCAAGCCTCTTCTCCCTCTCCCCCTACGCTTAGCTGCATCCCTCATTCTTGCCTCTTCCTCATGCTGCTTTTGTGCTGCCTCTTCTTTGCGTCTATTCTCCAAACGCTCCTTGTCCTCCGCAGCCCACTTTTTCATCCTCTCTACGTGCTCCTTGTCCTCCGGCTTCATCTCAGTGTCGATCCACTGCTCGAAGTCACATAGTGGTGGAGGCTCCTGCAAAATACGACTAAATCAATTAGGTAATAAAATATAAATGATTTTTCATTCATGTATAGAACAAGCCATCAGCTTCTCACCATCAGTCCAATACGGATCTGTTTAGGTGTAGGGTCAAAGGCATAATTCTCACACATCCAATACCTCTGACCGTATGTGTGCTCCTCATCAGATATTGCGACCTTACAATCATCGCCGCAGTAGCATATGGGCACCGGAACACCGCTAGGCAATGGCAAACGGGCATAGGCATTGCCCGTGAGAGGCTGCCTACAATCATCAACGCAATAACAAATGAACATAACACAAAATTACTTCATTAAAACAGACAAATAAATCAACAATGTACCGATCTTACCTTGCCTTACTAGCTTTGCCACGCCGCGGCATCCTAACAATAAAAAATATGTCAACGCTACACATACATTCATGATTAATTATAAATCTACATAATGACGTAACAAATATTACACAAAAATTGTACACAAAATGAACAAAATATTAAGCAAAACAGATATAAAAAGTCTAATACATGAACAAATCCATCATTAATTAACAACTAACGTCACGACAGTATCAAAATAAATATTGTCTACAAACCCTAACTTACAAAAATATGGTTCAATCCTACATTGCAAATATGGATAAAGAACAATAATATGGATCAAAATACCTCTTGTAGACAAGTTTGATTGAGGGAGGGAGATGAAGAGGAGGAATGAAATGAAATGAAATGGAATGGATTGGATTGAATTGGTTTGGGAGAAGAGAGGAATGAGGAGGAGCCTGCTGCTCGGCGCGGCGGCCAGATCTAGATCGGCTTTGCCGCGCCACCCCGCCTGGCGCGGCAAATCCGTTGACCGCGCCAGCCCTCCTGGCGCGGCAAACGCACTAGCCGCGCCAGCCCGCCTGGCGCGGCAAAGCGACGAGAGGGGCCACCAGGGCCTGCGTGGCCGGGCGGTGCCACGGTGGCGATTTTGCCGCGCCGCCATGCATGGCGCGGCTAACGCTTTTGCCGCGCCATTGGGGACGGCGCGGCAAAAGGGTTAGTTTTGCAAAAAAAATAGACAGTGTTATTTATGAAATTTTTATTTAATTGGGTTATTAATAAAAAAAATTCAACTCGACATCCCTGAAGACAAAATGCACGGTTGAAGATATATATAGTTTCTTCACCATCATTGTAATAGAGGTCAGTCTTCAGATCTGCAGAATCATATATACAGGTTGAGATATGATAAATATCAAAAAGATAGAATACACGTTAAGATCTGAAAAATGACTTTCGCAAAAAGATGACAAAGATACAGAGTACAGGTAGAAAAAACGTGAGTGAGTCAGAAGAAATGCATGGCGCTGCCACTTACTCCAAAAAGAGAAAAAAACAAATCATAAATAGGAGAGGAAGAGGTTGAAAGAAATCTCAAATGCATATAGATCTGCAACTAAAATTTGATATAGAACTAGATCTAACAGTGACTCTCTGATTTTTTTTAAAAAAAAACATAGGACGGCTGATAAAGCGTACACATTGTGATTAAGAGTTGAAAAAAACACAAATTCATCTCGAGCTAGAGCAATCAGTGAAAGAAATAGGGATAGAGAGAAGAATGTCAGATCTGAGGGAGAGAGATGGACACTACTGCACGATGGGCCTTTAGCCCCGGTCCAAAATGACCTTTAGCCCGGGGCATGGAGCCCGGGCTAACGAATCGGGACTAAAGGCCCGACCTTTAGCCCCGGTTCCACGCCCCGGGGCTAAAGGGGACCTTTAGCCCCGGTTGGTAATACCAACCGGTGGCCTCTTTAGTCCCGGTTGGTATTACCAACCGGGGCTAAAGACCCTTGGGGGTTGTCCTCTTTTTTCTTTTTTCTTTTTCTTTACTTTTTTCTTTTCAATTGGTTATTGTTTTCGGTTTTACAATTACATTAGATTTTCTAATATGTTTTCTTTGCTGCTATAATATATTATACATTAGAGTTTCAAATACATATTCTTCGCTGCTAATGTATGTATGCGCATATATATACACATAAAATTTACAAATACACACATAAAATTTAAAACTATATATATATTGATCGAGCTACCAGCTAGCTATACATATTATATGTATAATATATTTATGCACGTAAAATTTACAGCATTATACATGCATGCATCCTTGGTATTTACAACACCAATATTGACCGTCACTTAAATATCATACAAATGGTCATCTTGGTTTGGTTTCACTGGTTCTTCCGGGTTATAGTAGAACTCGGTGCCGGCTTTGAGGACATGGTCATTAAGAAATCGTGCGATTGTCTCTTGAATTCCTTTGAGTCGCACCATTTCCAACACCTGGTTCTTCAACCATAAGTCCTTCAATTTGCAAAAAAAAGAAAAATGCATTAATATACATAAGATTTATTTAATAGCAATAAAAAAAATACATGAGATTATTATTATGTATACATGTTACATACTTTTTGTCTCTCTACAGGAGTTCTTTTCGCATACACCGAGAGAAACTCGCAAACGTAGTACCCACACAAATTGTTCCTTGGTGGTTGCCGTAGAACCCACTGCACGACGTAAAAAGATTACTATCTCGTCATCCCGCGCGTGTGATGAAGCATGCTATAGTGGTAAAGACGCGGGGAGCTAATAATACAACTTACTTGCAATTGGATAGGAGGAGGAAGTGTCACTTTCAAATCTGGACGGTGTTTCGGAACGAACCAGGCCCAAACGCTGCACAATAAATGGATCATAATTAACTATTGTAGATTTAAAGTGTAGAAATCAATATTTAGAGATCGAAAGTTACCCCTTGATAATGTCTATGATATCTTGGTAATCTCCCAGTTTTTTCTCAATGAGTCATAGATTAGCAATTGAGTTTTGGAGAGATCGATGACAATCAATATCCAGTGAAAGCTGCATTAATTTGCTTATATAGTCAACATATTAACGAGAATTGAGTAAGTAAAATTAAATATGCACATGATAACAACACCCCCTAAAGTTGTAGGAGAAGAGTATATATCTTTTGTTCTTTTGGTTGATCAAGAACCTCCGGAGATTCCTCTCTTTTCATTTCTCCATATATCATAGCCGGAATCTTTGTTTGGGAGCGAGAATACGATATATGGATCAATGAAACCAACTTCCTTGTCATTTCTACGTACGAGGTCTCTCATCATGTTCCTGACACACTAGCTAGTGTTAGTATAATTAAATTTACATATACATATGCTAGAGTGAGATTATTAAAACGAAGGATCACTTACAAACAAAAGCAGCTGACTAGAGATTTGTCTAGAGCATCGAGGTGGCATAGCTAGTGTAACTCAGTGAATTGGACAAGTATGATATCATCGCCACGAAAGTAATAATGGTCTCTAATTCTAACGCAAATCCAATCATTCGCTTTTTGCTACACGCTATCATGTACCACTGGTTTACCAAGTACATTTGAGTGCCAGTTCTGTGAGGAGAGTTTGTGATATGAGTATTGATATAATAATCAGTTCTGTTTCTGAGCACTTTGATGCTGATTACAGTATTTGAGCAGATGGCTGATTCACCGTTAGACAAGTTTTCTGCGAAAAAATGCATCAAGATGCTCAGGATCCACATCAAGTTGTTCTAGCGCTTCATGTTAGAACCATATTCATTCGCAATATATAGCGGGGGCACTGATTGTTTTGATTGTTCCCTGAGTTGTGGGACACCCTTGTTTGCTCTCTTCTGTTTCTGCTTCGCCTCCTCAAGTGACTTGGTGATAGTGCAGTCATAGTCTGATAGTGGCGATTTCTTACGAGAATCACGCACCTTTTTCTGATGAGCATCCACCTTTTCCTGAGCATATCAGGACGTACAAAAGGTACGGCTTCTCTGGGTTTTTCTTCGCTTTAATTTTAGCCGCGGTGTCCGCCCAGAATGGTCCAAATGTGCTTTCGCTGCAGCATTAGTTTCTCATCAGTCATCTCATATGGAAGTTTTGTCATCTTAGGAATAGGTTGTCTTCTTTCTGAAGAGGCTTTCTTCTTCACTGGCGGTGGGGCCGATGCCTTCATTTGTGTGGCTGGCCTCTTCTTTGGTGTAGTCGGTGACGGGGATGAAGCCCGTGGCGGTGGAGGAGATTGGGCCAGTGGCGGAGATGGAGCCCGTGGTGGGGAGATTGGGCCAGTGGCGGAGATGGAGCCCGTGGTGGAGGAGATTGGGCCAGTGGTGGAGATGGAGCCCGTCGTGGGGGAGATTGGGCCAGTGGCGGAGATGGAGCCCGTCGTGGAGGAGATTGGGCCAGTGGCGGAGATGGAGCCCGTCGTGGAGGGGATGGAGCCGGTGGGGATGCAGCTGTGTGTTTCATTGCATCACCTGCAGCACTATGACTTAGGTTGGGACAGGTCCTGCTATGAAAACAACATGGTATGGGTAAACAATTATATTTAAGCCAATACATAACTAGTGAAAGAAAAATGTTTCATTCACTTTCATCCGCACCTAGGGTTAGTTTGTTGAGAAGGAGGTGATGCCCCAGGAATAATGATATAGCGCTTACGCCAACATATGAATGCCTTCTCCGCTTCTCCTAAAGTCTTCTCACCATCACCTCCTTCAATGTCAAGAGTCACATTGCTATGCCCTTTCACTACTCTATCCACCGAGACACTAGCATAACCAGGTGGTACTAATGCTCCATGGCATCTTGGTGTCTTCGTAGGGTCAATAGGAGATACAACACCAATAGCCCATTATTGTGTCATTCCCCTGTGGAATGTGCAGCTCACATGTCGTGAGAGGATCAGTGATGTCATCCACGGGGAAGCGTAGCCCTACGTCACCTTGAATCGTTGGCACCTTCGTGGAAGCGCAACTGCTTTTCAACTGACCAGGGGGGCTGATGTTGACTCCCGGCTCTGATGCAGATTGCCTTTGGAAGGAACTTACTGCTAACTGCACTTGCCTTTTGATTTCCTCACTCATTTTGCCTTCAAGTGCTTTTTCTCGCTCTACCGCTTCACGGACCGCGACCTGTGACTGCATAACCATTTCCTCCATCCTTCGCATCCGCTCTTCCTCGTCCTCCTTCTTTCTTGCGCGGCTTCTATAGGTCTCTTTGTCTTTTGGGAAGGCATGCTCCCACGACAACTCTCCATAGCCTCTTGTTCTCCCACCGTGTTCAGGATTCTCCAGGGCATATGTCAGCTCATCCTTTTCTCTGTTCGGCTGCCACGCGCCACTATCAGTCATGTCTCGAGCATAAGCCAATCTTTCGGCTGCTCTTTGGAGTTTTGTGCCATACACTACCTTTCCTGTCTGTAGGTCCAGGCTTCCTCCATGACCAAAAAACTAATACTTGGCGCGCTCAGGCCAGTTGATTGATTCTGGTTCGATGCCCTTGGCTAGAATCTCCCGTTCCATTCTTTCCCACTTAGGAATGGCACTCTTGTAGCCACCTGATCCCAAGTGATGGTGGTATTGTTTTTGTCGGGCATTTTTTTTGGTTCCTTCGGACCCGTGCCTCACCCTCTTCTAATTTCTTAAATTCTACAAATTCATCCCAAAAAGGCCTCAACTTGACGTAGGCCTTAGTGTTGAAGTCCGGAGTTAGGTCCTTCTTGATAAATCTGTTGTATAAGTTCTTCTTCTAGCCCTGGAATAGTGTTGCCATTTTCTTCATAGCCCACTCCTGAACTTTTGCCTTCAAATTTGTATCATCTGTTTCAAGCATGAAATGTGCAAGGACATCTGCCCAAACCAGATCCTTATCAAGATCAGAGACGAAACTTATATGAGGAGCACTTGTCTTTTTCTTCCATTCACGAGCATTGATCGGCATCTTATCCCTTACAAGGTACCCACAGTGGCCAACAAATTTTGTGCATGTTCTCCAAGTACTTGGCCTGTTTCTCATTGAATTCCGAGATAATGTACCGGCCATCCAACGGCTTCTTCGGACCTCGTACGGTCCTACTCTTCCCGTAGTCGTTGTCGATCCGGAGGGCTACGTATGCAGGAACAGTAGATTATAAATACATTTATAAATTATTTAGAATAAAATATGCACATAGAGATTGTACTTATACCTCGCCAGTATTTTCTTGCATGATTTCTTCATAATCAGCAAAGTATTGACTGCCGTCATCTACTTCTTGATTATTGTTGTCATCACCTGCTAAATCTTGATTAGCGCCGTTGTTGATTAAGTCATACATTTCCTCCTCCATGTTGTCAACTGGGTCGGCCATTTCTGCGAATAACACGATAACATGGAGAATAACATATCTAAGTGACATACCGACATACACGACCATATCTAATTGACTATTCCTCCACAAAGGACACACCGTTGACGAGAGGACGACGACGGACGACGGCGAGGATGATATCGCAGTGAGGAGGTGAGGACGACGACGGACGACGACGAGGATGACGTTGCGGTGAAGATGACAGCGGACGGCGGCGAGGTCAACGCGACCAATCTTTTTTTATCTACATGTGTAAACATATATTTTGTTAGATTAAAAAACTTATGTATTTATTATTTTTTCTATAAATATATATGTATTTATATTCATTTTCTATAATCATTTTTCTATATACAAGTGCACACACTTCTTTTTTTCCTCTGCAAACAGTAAACACACGCACACACCCTATCCACACACGCACACGACCAGCGCTCATAGACACAGGAAGGACACGACGAGGACACAGCGGGGCCACGGCGAGGCCACACGGCGAAGACACTTCGGCAAGGCACGGTGAGGCACGGCGAAGACGACGGCGACCGAGAGGAAGACGACGAGGCTACACGGCGAGGCACCCGGCGAGGACACGACGGCGGGGCGAGGCACGGTGAAGACGACGGCGACCGCGAGAGAGGATGACGGCGAGGCACGGCGAGGCACGCGCGCGGCGCAAGCCGCAAGAGGCAAGGTGAGGGAGGTGAGGGAGGGGAGAGCGGCGCGGGAGAGGACGACGTACGGCGACACGGCGAGGGAGGAGAGGGCGAGGGAGGGAGAGGACGACGGCGAGGCACGGCGAGGGCGGAGAGCGCCGCGGGAGGAGGACGACGGTGAGGCGGACGTCGGCGACGGAGATCGAGGAGGACGGCGGTGCGGCACTAGATCGAGATCGGAGACGGCGAGGGAGGCGGTGGCGCTAGAGTCTGACGTCGATCTGAGGAAGGAGGAAAGACACTGTGCCCTATATACGCGGGGATGCTATGGTCCCGGGCGGTGACACCACCCGAGACTAAAAGCCCTTTAGTCCCGGGGCGTAAGCCCGCCCGGGACTAAAGGTCCAAACCTTTAGTCCCGGGTTGGCTTATGGCCCGGGACTAAAGGTACCTTTAGTCCTGGGTGGTGTCACCGCCCGGGACTAAAGCCGTTTCTCCCGCCAGTTTTTTGGGTTTGCTGTATTTTGAGTTTTGTATTAAGTTTTCATTATATAAATATGTTGTAATATTGTTAATTGCATAGTAAAATAAATATTAGGCATAAAATTTCTTAAAAATAACAGTTGTATTTCCTTTTACCTTATTGTATAGTACAAAAATTTGTAACATAAATTCTTTTCTTTTCTTATAATAACAAATATAAATGTAAATAACAATTCATATTTTGTTAATGCAAAAATGTAATGTTAAATTTAAATATCTGAAACAACTGGTTCTCGATAGGAAAATAAATTTTGCATTATCTGAACGTTAAATTTTGGGTTGTTCATCTTTTATTGTTCAAATTCAGCAGACGGGTATAGTAATCATTATTAACCATGACTATCAATAATCATTATTAACCATGACTATCCATAATCATTATATAATGTATAAATCAAGTCATTTCGACACCGACATCAACGAATCGAACCTATCCATAATCATTTATTAATTACACAAAAATTATAATACATAATATTAGTTAAAGCATAACTATATATCAAGCGGGTACACTGGTGATCTTCTTCTTGATGTATGTCCCTTGGTTATGATCATGTCGTAACCATGGAGTCTCCTCGGCATTTAGCAGAATGCTTGGATCTTTAGTCACACTGAAGGGCGGTATTCGGTCATCCCTTTCATAATCTTCTGACATGTCTTGAAGGACCGTGAAGCAACCAGAAAGCGACCAGAGGGGGGTGAATGAGAGCTTCAAAATTTCCTTTCGGAAACTAGTACCCACTATCCCAAGAATCACCCCAAAAGTAAACCTTAGAGCTCGCAAGTGTCTACGACCCTAGATGTAGGGTGGATGCTTCCAAGAAGCACAGCGAGACACTACACGACTCTAGAATCCCAACGCAAAAGTCCAAAACCAAATCCGAGATCGCACGAACGAACGGCGGACAAAGCAGTGCAGAATCACCTGCATCGGACGCTGGCCTGCGTCCGATGCCCAAGCGTCGGACGCGTCCGATGCAAACAGTGCCCCTCGGAAACCTTAATGCATACGCATCGAACGTTGTGAACAGTGACCTCTCAGCGTTCGATGGTCACACTCCTGCGCGTCCGATGCACAACGGAGCATCCGGTGGTAGCGTCCAATGCTCCTTTGAAAATGTCAGAAACTGACACGTGGCAACGGTGCGTCCGATGCCAAAGGGGTCAGCGTCCGATGCTACGAACACGAACGTCCGATGCCCCCAACGCAGAGCTGTTCTTCCACGAAATCCACTCGATCTGCTCCGAATCAAAAGCACTAAGGCTTAGACTTAGTGTGAGGAGTTCCAAGGATGTTAGTGAGCTATCCCATGGGAATCATGGCTCGAACCTAACTCCAAATTGAGGAATTTGAAGAATTCGGGGCAAGGGAGCAAAAACCGATCCAAAACTAAAAACGCTCGATCTCCTAGACCGTGAGGTTAGAGGTGAATTCCTTCGGTGGAAAGAAGTGACACACGACCTAGGAAAACTTGGTTCAAACGGATTTGCAAAAGATGAATCGAGCAAAGAGATCGAGCGACGGGAAAAACGTGGAGAAAAAGGATTCCGCGAAGAACACGAACAAAACGCAAATCACAACCACGAATTGCAACCGTGTGGCTACCACACGCTACAACGGTGAGGATACGGCCTCACTTCCTCAAAATCTTCAGTACACAGAGGTATGGTTCTCTGCGGATCTCAGCTAGCTACAGCAGGGGATGGGGAGAGCAGGAAACCCTAGAAGCAAAGAGAAAAATGATTGAGATCGTTGGGGAGGAGGGTGTCTCCCTCTACTTAACCTATTTCTAATTCCTACTCTACCCCTCTCTAATGACAGAGCGAACCAGCTAAACCCTAAGGCTATTCTGGACCAACTCGGTGGTAGGTGGATCCGACGACCACGCCTGCACAACTGGTAGCGTTGCCTCGACTGGGCGCAGACCAAAATCACGCAAAGTGGCCATCATCCAGAGTAACTGGGAACAGCAGCTAGCCGCAGCAACATACTCAGCCTCCGTGGTAGACTGGGCGACACTAGACTGCTTGCGAGAAGACCACGATACAAGAGAAGAACCAATAAACTGACAAGTCCCAGAAGTGGACTTGCGATCAATACGGCAACCAGCAAAATCGGCATCAGAATAACCGCAAAGCGAGAGGGTGGAGGAAGCAGAATACCAAATCCCAAATTCTGGAGTGAAGGATAAGTACCTCATTATGCGCTTGACCGCCTGACGGTGAGAAGTGCGCGGGGACGCCTGAAAACGTGTACACAGACACACCGCGAACTGGAGGTCCGGGCGTGTCGCCGTCAGGTAGAGCAGCGACCCGATCATACTCCGGTACTCCTTCTGGTCCACAGCTTCTCCATCCACATCTGCATCCAGGGCCGTCGTGGTCGGCATGGGTGTTGGAAGAGGCTTGGCCTCACCCATGTCGAACTTCTTTAGGATGTCCTTGGTGTACTTGCCCTGGTGCACGAATGTCCCCTCACGGGTTTGCTTAATTTGCAACCTGAGGAAAAACGTCAACTCGCCCATCATGCTCATCTCAAACTCCCTGCTCATTATATCTGCAAACTTGGCAACCAAAGCGTGAGAAGAACCACCGAAAATGATATCATCCACGTAAATCTGGACTAAGAGTGAATCAGTGCCTTGCTTGAGGAGAAAGAGCGTTATACACACATCCCATTTTAAAACCCTTAGCTAGCAAAAAGGTTTCAACCTATCATACCAGGCTCTAGGGGCTTGTTTCAAACCATACAAAGCTTTGTGGAGTTTAAAGACATGGTTTGGGAACTTGGGATTTTCAAAAACGGGGGGTTGTCTAACATACACCTCCTCCTCTATGTAGCCGTTTAAGAAGGCACTCTTGACATTCATTTGAAAAAGTTGGAAACCTTGGAAGCAGCAAAAGCCAAGAGTATCCTAATTGCCTCCAAACGAGCTACAGGAGCAAACGTCTCCTCATAGTCTATCCCCTCCTTCTGACTATATCCCTGGGCTACGAGTCTGGCCTTGTTTCTCACAACATGGCCATCTTCTCCCTGTTTGTTTTTGAAAACCCATTTTGTCCCAATTGGGTGACACTCAGAAGGTGGAGACACTAGAACCCAAACCGATTCTCTCAAAGTTCTCAAGCTCCTCATGCATGGCATTGACCCAATCTGGATCCGTCAAAGTGTGTCCAACATCCCGGGGTTCAAAATCAGCAACAAATGTAGAATGAGCAAAGTGAGAGATTTGCCTTGACCGGGTGACGCGTTCGTCGATGCTGCCGATCATCTGCTGAGGGGGGTGCTGGCACTGAATGTGTCGTGGCGGCCCCTTGCCGAAGTGGCCTCCCCCTCAACAAGCAGCTGGTGCCTCCTCGGGTACAAAGGGTACCGCTCGAGGGTGGCGCTTCCCCCGGCCCCCAGGAAGAAGATGTGTCGGGGCGTGTGAGTTCCATGGTAGAAGCGCTTCTTTGTGAGCACAGCGGTGGCGGAGGTGCTCGGGCATCTAATCTCTTCAGCACCTTCTTCTTCATATCGAAAAGAGGATCCTTGTCCAACCTCGTGACTCACCTGCACGCTCAAAGCGAGAAGAAGGACAAACCATGGTCTCGTCGAAGGTGACATCGGATGTCTCCATGACTCAGTTAGTGTCAAGGTTAAGTACACGATAAGCTCGAGTGTGAGTGCCATAACCCAAAAACACACCGTCAGAAGAACGAGACTCAAACTTGTCCAAGTTGCCTTTCTTAAGTATAAAACAGTGGCAACCAAAAACTCAAAAATAACTCACCTTGGGCAGTTTTCCAAAACGCAACTCATAAGAAGTCTTTTTCAAGAAAGCTCGGAGAAAAATGCGACTTGAAATGTAGCATGCAGTACTCATAGCTTCGGCCCAATATCGCCTAGGAGTCCTATGCTCATCGAGCATCGTCCTGGCCATCTCTACAAGGGTCCGATTCTTCCTCTCTACAACACCATTTTGGGGCGGTGTGTAGGGGGAAGAAAACTGATGCTCTAAACCCAAGGAGTTACAAAACTTCTCAAAATCCGAATTCTTGAATTCGAAACCATTATCACTCCTAATAGCTCGCATCGAGTTCAAAGGGAACTCGTTCTGAAGACGCAAAATCAGATTGCGAGCGGAGGAGAAAGTCTCGGTCTTCTCAGCTAAAAAGAAGACCCATGAATATCTCGAAAAGTCATCAACAACAACAAGCACATACCACTTCCCACCAACTGAGCTCACCCGAGCCGGACCAACAAGGTCCATGTGCAAAAGCTCTCTAGGGCGCTTGGTCATGACCTGAGTCACTGGATGGTGGGGAGCAGCAACCATCTTCCCATGTCTACAAGAGTGGCAAACAAGATCCTTCTCCATATGCAACTTGGGCAATCCTCGGATTAGGCCAAGTGAACTAAGCCTTGCAAGCAAGTTGAAGCTCAAATGTCCAAGTGTCCTATGCCACTTCCAAAGATCAGAGGAGGAAGGTCCAGCCACAAGACAACGAGAAGTGCCAAAAGACTCAGAGAAATTCGCACGAAAGACTTTTCCAAAGGGCGAAATCAAACACACAAGATTGCCCTGAGGATCCAAAATGCGACTGAGATTCGGTTTAAAACGAATCTCATAGTCGTCGTCGAAAAGTTGCAAAACAGAAAGAAGGTTAAAATGCAAGTTAGAAACAAGAGCAACATCCCGCAACACAAAGTGCTCATTAACTCGCACTGACCCATGAGACAAAACCTTACCTTTGCTATTGTCGCCGAAGGTGATAAACTCCTTTCCGGCGAGAGGACTAAGACTAGAGAACCACTTGGCCTTTCCGGTCATGTGCCTCGAGCAACTGGAATCCACCAACCAAACGTTCTCCAATCGTTTTACCTACATCAATAAAAAGACATAGGGTGAGCATACGGTCCAACACTGGGGTTAGTGAAGTAAGGGGAAAACCAGTGTTGGGCCGACTGCTCAAAAGAACGGTTAGCAGAAAAACCATTCCTAGCACGTCTACGAGAGGAGCGATCACCACGCTGAGGAAAACGTGGTCCGCTGGGGAAAGAGCGCTCACTGCGATACTCAAAATGCGGTGGGGGAAAACGCTCAACTACAAAGCCACCGCCACGGGGTCCATAGCCTACAAAAGCAGGCTCCCACCGGGCACGACCTCCCTGACGCCTAGGACCTTGAGGTGCTGCACCTCTAGGCCTAGCAGCTCTCCTCGGAGCTCTCCTTTGAACATTTGGCGCATGTACATAATGGAAAGGATGGTACATGTCCAGGTTGTCCATCTCCCTAGCACGGCGCGCCTCTCTCTTGCGCCGAAAGCAGAACTCGCTCAAGTGTCCATCTCGCCCACAGTGCTCACAATGGTACCTCACCGCTCTCAAAGGGGGTTGTTGGTACTCACGGTGGTGGGTGTGGATCACTTTGCCCTTCTGTGGCATAAGCTCCTCCTGGATAGGTGGCATGGTGTCCAACTTGTTTTTCAGGTGGTTGGGCTTGGGATGCCACACTTGGTTCTTGGGTGGAGCTCTCGGAGGTTCCTCAAACACTCCATCCTTGGTGTTAGGCTTGAGAGGCTCTTTGGGTGGAAGCTTGGTAAGTTTGGGAGTAGTGGTGGAGTTGGGCTTCTCACTCGGGTTCAAACCACTCGACTCTCCAATCTTCCCAAAAGCAGAAAGATCAACACCCGGAGCAAAACCTACACCAGGACCTCCAGCAGCTCACTTAAATTGGGAGATCATCATCCCGAGCTGCGGCTCACCACAAGACACCCATGACAAGATGGTCCGAAGGTATGTGTTTTCCTCCTCGGTTTGCATCTTGTCATGCTTCACATTGGCTATCTCCATCTCCAAACCCTCACAAAGAACACACCTAGCCACACATGTGCTACCTGAGTTGGCCTCTTCAAGAGACACAATCTTGGCATTCTTCTCTGCCAACTCAGATTGCAAGACAGGACAAGTCTTGCACGCACCCAACAGCATGGGTCTAGCCCGGAGCTCATCCACCTCTCCAACCAACGCAGCATACTTACCTCTCAAGGTGAGAAGGTCAGTCATGTGTGTGGTGCACATCTCGCACTCGGCATCCTCAGACACGACCACGGTGGACTTGGCAAACTCAAGCTCCCTCACCGTGTCCTCCCACTTCTGCCTAAACTCCTTGCGCTCTCTAGCGGCACGCCTAAGCAACTTATCCTGACTAACGAGCACGGCAGTAAGCTTCTCGACCTCAGCAGAAAGTTCATCGGGGGTCAGAGATACCTGGGAGGTGTCGTCGTCGTCGTCCCGAGGAGTGTCGCCGCCGACCTCCTTGCCGAGGGCCATGGTGCAGAAGCCCTCGACGTCGGCAAAGAAGCAGAGGCCGTTGAGCTTGTCCTCGATCCTCTTCTTCTTCTCGGACTCCTCGTCGCTTGAGGAAGCGAAGTCGTCGTCCGAGTCATCGACGTCGCTGAGCGTGGCGAAGAAAGCACGCTGCTCAGCCTGGGCCTTCTCCAAGTACTTGGTCTTGATGTACTCCTTGTTGAAGCCGCCCTTCCGCTTGTGCTTCGCGGGGATGTACTTCTCCTTGCGCTTGCCGGAGTCGTACTTGTGCCCATGATCGCCCTTCCCAGAATGCTTGTTCTTCTTGGGACAGTTGGCGATGAAGTGGTCGGGGTCGCCACACTCGAAACAGCCCGAGCGTCCTCCTCCGCGGCGACGGTTCATGCGGTTGTTGTGGAACCGCGAGAACCGGTTGGCAAGCAAAGCCAACTCGTCGTCTCCCAAAGACTCCAACTGCTCCTCTGTGACAGAAAGAAGGGAATGCAGAGCAAAGCCACCAGAGGGGTTAGCAGAAGAGCCAGAAAGCAAAGCCATCGACGGGCCAGAAGGATTTTTATAAGAAGCTTTTGTCATGGCATCGATCTCACTGGACTTGAGCTTACTGAAGAGCTCGTCGCACGTGAGGGTCTCATAGTTAGGTGATTCGATGATCGCCTGAACCTTGGAATCCCACACCGACCGATCAAGAGTATGGAGTAGCTTCAAAGCTCTCTCATGATCGTCAAAAGGCAACAGCTCCTTGTTAGCCCTCATCCTGTTGACAATCACCTGAAAGCGAGCGAATGAACTTTCTATGCTCTTGCCAGGCATATGTCGAAAGTTCTCATACTCTCGCTTGAACGACTCATAGAGACGGGTTTTGACTTGAGAGGTTCCCTCATGGAAACGCATGAGGGTAGCCCAAATCTCCCGAGCCGTAGCGAGGTGAGAAACACGATCAAACTCACTCATGCTCAAACATGAGAAAAGAGCATTACGTGCTCAGCTATTGGCATCGTGCTCATCGATCTGATGCTGAGTCACATGAGCAGCCAAGACAACGTAATCGGCAGAGTTGCAAATATCCCAAATGGAAGCACCCAAACTCTGCAGATAGGCCGACATGCGTATCTTCAAATACGCATAGTTCGTCCCATCGAAAAACGGCGGTTTGCCCACGCCGCGATCCATGTCGCCTTCTGTGGATCTGGAACCGGCTAAGGTGGAAGATCCTTAACCCGCTCCAATACCAATTGAAGGACCGTGAAGCAACCAGAAAGCGACCAGAGGGGGGGTGAATGGGAGCTTCAAAATTTCCTTTCGGAAACTAGTAGCCACTGTCGCGAGAATCACCCCAAAAGTAAACCTTAGAGCTCGCAAGTGTCTACGACCCTAGATGTAGGGTGGATGCATCCAAGAAGCACAACGAGACACTACACGACTCTAGAATCCCAACGCAAAAGTCCAAAACCAAATCCGAGATCGCACGAACGAACGACGGACAAAGCAGTGCAGAATCACCTGCATCGGACGCTGGCCTGCGTTCGATGCCCAAGCATCGGATGCGTCCGATGCAAACAGTGCCCCTCAGAAACCTTACTGCATACGCATCGGACGCTGTGAACAGTGAACTCTCAGCGTCCGATGGTCACACTCCGGCGCGTCCGATGCACAACGGAGCGTCCGGTGGTAGCGTCCGATGCTCCTTTGAAAATGTCAGAAACTGACACGTGGCAACGGTGCGTCCGATGCCAAAGGGGTCAGCGTCCGATGCTACGAACACGAACGTCCGATGCCCCTAACACAGAGCTGTTCTTCCACGAAATCCACTCGATCTCCTCCGAATCAAAAGCACTAAGGCTTAGACTTGGTGTGAGGAGTTCCAAGGATGTTAGTGAGCTATCCCATGGGAATCATGGCTCGAACCTAACTTCAAATCGAGGAATTTGAAGAATTCGGGGTAAGGGAGCAAAAACCGATCCAAAACTAAAAACGCTCGATCTCCTAGACCGTGAGGTTAGAGGTGAATTCCTTCGGTGGAAAGAAGTGCCACACGACCTAGGAAAACTTGGTTCAAACGGATTTGCAAAAGATGAACCGAGCAAAGAGATCGAGCGACGGGAAAAACGTGGAGAAAAAGGATTCCGCGAAGAACACGAACAAAACGCGAATCACAACCACGAATTGCAACCGTGTGGCTACCACATGCTACAACAGTGAGGATACGACCTCACTTCCTCAAAATCTTCAGTACACAGAGGTATGGTTCTCTGCGGATCTCAGCTAGCTACAGCAGGGGATTGGGAGAGCAGGAAACCCTAGAAGCAAAGAGCAAATGACTGAGATAGATGGGGAGGTGGGTGTCTCCCCCTACTTATCCTAATTCTAATTATTCCTTATTTTCCACTCTACCCCTAACTACTTACAGAGCGAACCAACTAAACCCTAAGGTCATTCTGGACCAACTCGATGGTAGGTGGATCCGACGGCCACGCCCGCACAACTCGTAGCGTTGCCTCGACGCAACCTCCCGATTGCCGACACGTGCCGCCACTGCTCCGCCGTCCTTTTCCTGGACGTCCCACCCCCGATTTTGAGGCCCAAACCGGGAAACCAGCCTTTACAGCCAACCCCCGGTTTTGAGGCCCAAACCGGGAAACCAGCCCACCAGCATCTGAGTTTTGAGGCCCAAACTCAGCAAACCCGCAGCGCCCAGGTTTTGAGGCCCAAACCTGAAAACCGTCCTCAGCCCGAGTTTTGTAGCCAAACTCGGAAACCATCCACGCCCAGGTTTTGAGGCCCAAACCTGGAAACCGTCCACCCGTTGGTTTTTCTCTGGCTCTACCACCAAACCGAAGCTGTAGAGGGGATGCACCGCCCGTGCACCCCATCCACCGACACGTGTCCCCAGGTCCTCGACCCAAGCAACACCGTGCCCGCAAGTCTCCGCTCGTCGCTGTCCCAGGCTGCCAGCCACCACAGCTGATCCTCGGGCCACCGGTCCCTCAGTCCAAGCCTCACGTCCGCCCTTCGCCACTCTCGGTCCTTCGGCACGGCACATCTCTACTTGACCTTCACCTTGCCTCTGATCACTGTCTCCGTGCTCGACACCTGCACAACACAAGCCAAAGAACATGCGCATTATCCCAGTTGACAATCACTCATCACTTAGAGACTCGGCATACACCCATGTATCCGCATGTCTGACTTGTCCTCAATTCCCACGATGTTTCTTCTTCCTGAAAGAACTATGTGGCGTTTTGGCTCTTTGGTTGATTTATCGTCATTTTTCCCTCTCTTGGGTTTTGTAGACATGTCTTTCATGTAGAACACCTGATTCACATCAGCAGCAAGGACGAATGGTTCATCTTTGTATCCAATATTGTTGAGATCCACTGTTGTCATTCCATACTCCTTGTCAATTGTTACTCCAGCTCCGGTCGTCTTGACCCATTGGCATCGAAACAAAGGGACTTTAAAATCAGGTGCGTAGTCTAGTTCCCAAATCTCCTCTATGCGGCCATAATATGTTTGCTTCTTCCCAGTTGGGTCTGTGGCATCTACGCAAACACCACTGTTTTGGTTCGTGTTCTTTTTATCTTGGGCAATGGTGTAAAATGTGTTTCCATTTATCTCATACCCTTTGTACGTGAGGATGTGCCACGATGGTTGCCTAGCCAACAAATATAGTTGCTCATCAATATTGTTATCATTCAGACATTCTTTTCGCAACCAAGTGCTAAAAGTATTCATGTGCTCACGTGTAATCCAAACTTCATTCTTCCCAGGAAATTGGGATCGTAGGAACTCCTTGTGTACCTGTGACGGAACGGCCCTAATCTCATGGCCCACGTGTCCCTGTCAACCTCTGACAGCCGAACCCATGTTCCATGTGATTAAGATCTGTTCGCCACCGGGCTACATCAGTGCCCAATGTCCGCAGGATCATCTCACAATTCGGTTACAGCATTGCATACTTTTACAAATAACATCGGAATAAAGAGCGGAAGACTTAAATAACAATAGTTTTACAAAGCAGGGTTCCAAATAGAAATTAAGGTGCAGTTATTACAAACCAAGTTCTGATAATAGAGATAGACATAGGCAACATAGTGGAGAACAACAAAGATACTTATAATCACCCAGCCCGAGGGTGTACAACTATTCTTCGGCCTCATCGGCCTCTTCCTGGACGATGGTCACGCAGCAGGGTGCAAGACACATCGGGGACTCTAACATACCTGCAGCATGGGTAACAAACCCTGAGTACTGGGGTACTCAACAAGACTTACCCGACTAAAGAAAAGGAGAAGACTCAGGAATGAGAGGCTTAGGGTAGTCAAGGTAAGGCTTAAGCAAGATCAAGTATTTTGCAGAAAAGCATTTTTGTAAACCTTATTTTATTTTGGAAAGATTCAGCATTCCTCAATTCTTCATCGTTCATGATTCATTTTACATTTCAAAACATTCCTAGTTGAGAACCACTCTCCGTTGACAGTCAGTGGACCAAGTCTCCATAACCGAGGAGCAACGTTAATCCGGATAAATAATACTCAGCTGAGGATCCCTATCCACACTGCATATGTCGCACCCAAGCTTGCATATGCCAACTCGTCTACCACGATTCCTCCAAGATTGGACCCGGTCCTACGCCACCCGGAAGTACAGTACACCACTCCTATCCAGGTACGACGACCACGTGGGTACATGCTACTTCCGCCATCTCTCCACTCCCAGTGCGCGGTTGTCGGTCCAATAAAGGATTCCTCGGAGCCAGAGCTTTCCGAAGTATGTGAATAGTTACAAGTCTTGACCAGCAGGCCCCCATACGGATGGTCCCTAAAGTTTTTCCGTCAGCAACAAGCACCTCGGGACTCTAACCCAAGAGTACAGGTCCTGTCGGTTTTTCAACCCTGTCCCGGTCGGTGTCAACTGTTGAGTCCCGGACTACAACATGACGACACCGTACGCTCGGACAACCTCTCCTCGCTGTTGACTAGGTATGGATCAGATACTTAGCCAACAGGCAGGGAGTAAAGCCAAATGCCCATAAATGTTCTTTAAGTGATCACACTTTTGAAAATGGTATTTTATTGCAAAGTCTAATTCAATAAGCATTGCTAAGCATTTTTCAAATACTTTTGAAAAGCAGGTATCGGGTGTATCAGTGGTCAAGGTGGATAGTGCATCAATTAGGATAGCACACAACTCCTATAAACCTAATGCAATAATTTAACTCAAAAGCATTTAAGGAAAACATTTTATAAATCCAAGGAAAGGGGTTAAATGCACTGGGGCTTGCCTTGAAGAGCAAAAAGAACGGACTCGGGGTTGGTGGTGTAGGTGTCGGAGCTCGGGGTCGCCTCGGGAGTAGGTTCGTCAACAGCGGCCTCGACTCTGGTACCTTCTTCGTCGGTCACTATACGGATGCAATGATGTATGCTCATGAGAATGCTGACATGAACAATAAGGTGCAAGACAATTCTACTGATTCAAGAATATAAGAATTTTCTATAAAGGACATAGAGTTATTATTTCTTTCTTTTAGCAATATTAGTTAAAACCATTAACCAAACTATGCATCATCATAACATGGCATCACAAACATCATAGACCAGAGGGTGGGATCTATGAACAGCAAACAATTCCAAAAGTCACATCACAGGTCAATCAATATAAACCCTAATCATTTTTTTTATTTTCTTTAATTTATTTAAAAAGGTCATTTTTGCAGTTGCTCCAAAAATTACCAAATTAATCTCATAAGATCATTATGGCATAAATAGATGGCAAAACAAATTTCATAATTTTTGGAGTTCATTAAGGTGCTCAAATAATTCCAGACATTCAATTAAGAAAAGGCACTATTCAACTATTTAAATAAATGCTCAAAAATCAACTTGCTCCAAATGACTTCAAAATTTTACCAGAGGCTCAGAATGGCATAACTAGCTCACAAAAATTATCTCAAGATTTTTGGAGCTATAAATAACTCTCCAAAAATCCAAAACCATTCATTTCTTAATTAAAAGGGAGATTTTTTCATTTTCAAATTTTTGCACAAAAACCAAGTTTCATATTTTTCTAAAATACTTCAGGACATAAAGAGTTTACCATCAAAATTTCAGAATTTTTGGATCAACACAGAAAATCACACAAAAAGATGAAAACTGAACACTATTCACATTTTAAAAGAAAAAGGAAAAAAAAGAACAGTGCTCGCCCTGCTCGTCGCCGGCGGCCGGACAGCGGCGGCGCTGGCTACGCCGGGCAAGGCGAGGCTCGGCAGGCGAAACCAATGGCATGGGAGGCTTCAGGGAGCTCACCGGCGTCGATTAAGGAGCTCGGTGAGGTGAGGGAAGGGACGGAGGAGGATGGTCGACGGTGACCGGCGGACGGCTCACGGCGGCGATCGGCGCTCCGGCGATCCTGCGCATAACACGAGACCGCAAGGGCCTGGTTAGAGTCGCAAAGGAGTAAGGAAGATGAAACAGGGGTCGGGGAGGGATGATCATGGCAGGAGAGGGAGTATTTCCCGAACCCGAGCTCGCCGGGCTTTCGCCGGAGATGGGAACGGCGAGCTACGCCGGGCGATAGGAGGCGGTAGAGACCAAATTGAGGGGTGGGGAAGCTTCACGAGCTCAAGACGGAGCTGTTGGGCTAGGTGGTTGGGCGGCGGGAGCTTCGGAGTGGGCTGGCGACGGCGGCGGAGACGAGTGAGGAGCTCGGACTCCGGCGGTCCCTTTTATAGGCACGGTCGGGGACAGTAGAGAGCACGGGATGGTGTGGATGAGCTCGGCCGAGGCGTGCGCACTCGATTGCAGGCTGGCGGGAAGGACGGCGTGCAGTCGGGGCCTGGGCGTGAGGTCGCCGGCGATGGCCACGCGGCGGCGATGCTCTGGGCGCTGTAGAGGACGGGAGCGGAGGTCAGCGCTCGCGTGCGGGAGGAGAATGATGGCGGGGTCAGCGGCGGCAGGTTGGAGGCGCGCGTGCAGCTGCCAGGCGTGCGGCGTGCGCAGCGCCGGCGAGCGCCATGGCCGGGCCCCCCCCCTACGGCGAGGAAGATGAACAGGGCTATGTCCCTAGGGTTTGACTTTTGGCTGATCTCTGTATTTTGCAAATTACTCCCAAAATTTGAACTGCACAGGAAAAACTGAAAATACCAAAGTTGTGCAAAAAAATGAGATCTACAACTTTGTCAATAAGAACATTTTCAAAATCCAAACAGTTTTTGAACTATATTTGAAATCAGAAAAGGGGACACTTTTGAAATTTGAATAAATTCAAAATTACTTTGGATTTTAAACTGAACCTTGAAAATCTGCAAATATAAAGTTGTTTCTTTTGTCAAAACCTACAACTTTGCTAATACACACTTATTCTGAAACTCATTAGTTTTTGAAATAATTTTGAAAACTCAAAAAGGGACAAAAACTGGAGTTTGAATGAATTTGAAATTACTTCAAATTTTGTATGGAAACTTGAAAATTTGTAAATACCAAAGTTGCTCATCTTGATCAGATCTACAACTTTGCTTTTTGAACTAACCCCAAATTTTGAATAGTTTTTGAATTAATAACAGAGGGGTAAAACTATAAATTGGAAATTAGGGTTTTTACAAAAGGAAAACCAAATCTCTTTTGAATTTTGAACTTTGATTAACTCAACAAAACATCAGAGCACAAATCTGAATAAGAAATACATAGAACTAGACACAGAAGTGAAATTACCATTTTGCCCTTATAGGGAGATTTGGGCACTTAGGGTTTTTGAAAATGGATCAATGCATAGCAATTAAGCAACACAAATGCATGGCAAGCAAAGATTAATGATTAAGGATGATGACATGTCAGGTTAATTACATTTTTAACACCAGAGGTGTTACAGTACCTCGATATATGGATCCACCACGGATGCGTTTAAAAGAACTGTGTAGTGCGCTTTATTGAAATAATCGTTCCTCATACCGATATATGTTTTCTTCCCTAGTGTCCCCTTTCCACACAGCCTCCCCTCGTGCCGCGATTCAGGAACACCAATCGGGTGAAGGTCAGGAATAAAGTAAATACAGAACTCAATGACCTCCTCTGTCCCATAGCCCTTGGCGATGCTTCCTTCTGGCCGAGCACGTTGGTGAACATATTTTTTCAGTACTCCCATGAACCTCTCGAAGGGGAACATGTTGTGTAGGAACACAGGACCGAGAATATGAATCTCCTTGACCAGGTGAACTAGGAGGTGTGTCATGATATTAAAGAAGGATGGAGGGAACACCAACTCAAAGCTCATAAGACATTGAACCACATCATTCTGTAGAGTAGCTAGTTCTAGTGGATTAATTGCCTTCTGAGAAATTGCATTGAGGAATGCACATAGCTTCACAGTGGCCAGACGTACATGTGGAGGTAGAATTCCTCTTAAAGCAACCGGAAGCAATTGCGTCATAAGCACGTGGCAGTCATGCGACTTTAAGTTTAGAAATTTCTTCTCTTGCATATTTATTATTCCCTTTATATTGGAGGAGAATCCAGATGGGACCTTGATGGTGTTTAGGCATTCAAACATGATTTCCTTCTCTTCATTGCTAAGAGTATAGCTAGCAGGTCTTAAGTAATTGCGTCCATCATCTGTCTTTTCTGGATGTAGGTTGTCTCGTTCTTTCATGCGCTGCAAGTCTTGTCGTGCTTCAAGTGTATCCTTAGACTTCCCATACACACCCATGAATCCTAGAAGGTTGACACAAAGATTCTTTGTCAGGTGCATCATGTCGATCGCGTGGCGGACCTCTAGTACATGCTAATAGGGTAGCTCCCAAAATATTGACATCTTCTTCCACATGGGTGAGTGTCCCGTAGCGTGTTTCGGAACAGGTTCACTGCCCGTCCCCTTTCCAAAGACTACTTTCACATCCTTGATCATCTCAAGTACATCTTCCCCAGTTCTGTTGCGAGGCTTGCTCCGGTGGTCCGTCTCACCTTTAAAATGCTTGCCTTTCTTTCTAACCTGGTGATTAACAGCAAGAAATCGACGATGTCCAAGGTACACTACCTTTCTACATCTTTTCAAATATATACTATCCATGTCATCAAAACAATGTGTGCATGCATTATATCCCTTGTTTGTCTGTCCTGAAAGATTACTTAGAGCAGGCCAATCATTGATTGTTACGAACAACAATGCTCGCAGGTCAAAGTGTTCCTGTTTGTAATCATCCCACACACGTACACCTGATTTACTCCATAAAAGTAGGAGTTCCTCAAGTAATGGCCTCAGGTAGACATCGATGTCGTTGCCAGGCTGCCTCGGGCCTTGGATGAGCACTGACATCATAATGAACTTCCGCTTCATGCATAACCATGGAGGAAGGTTGTAGATACGTAGAGTAACAGGCCACGTGCTATGACTACTGCTATGTTCCCCAAAAGGATTCATCTCATTCGTACTTAAACCAAACCTTAAGTTTCTAGCGTCTTTTGCAAATTCCGGGAATTCTCTATCTATTGCTCTCCACTAGGATCCATCAGCAGGGTGTCTCAACATGTTGTCTACCTTACGGTTGTTGACGCTCACTAATGCTCATAATTAACCGTCAACTATTGCATGAAATGACACTAAATGAATTACAAAGCATAGTTGTAGGGTTTGAAACTAACAAGTTCCACGAGTTTTGGTGCTCTCACTTGTTTTATAGGACATCAATATTTCACCATATAAAAGTATCTCAAGTGATGAATTGGAGTGCACCATTGCGAAGGGCTCGTCGTGACGATCGAAACGGACATATCATTTGCTATATTCAGAGTCCCGGATGAAAAGATATTAATTTCGCAACGAAATCTGCAAAAGAAGGATCTAGAAGACACCAGAAGACACCACGAGGCGGCCCGCCACGTGGGCCCACTGGGCTAGACCGACCGGTCCCACTTGGAGACCGACTGGTCGGCCACGGAGCCCGTTTCGCCTCCGCCTTCTAGAACATTCTTCCACCACCTCCTAGGATGCATCTCCACCATCCCCGAAGTTGGTTTGATCCAACGGTGGGCGATAAACGTGACGCGGATCGATGACATGGCGATTCCTTGCCCCCTACTCCACCTCGGGCTATATAAGCAACCCCAGACCCCCCCTCTCCAGGCATCTCCATCTTCATTATTCATCTCCACATCAGAAACTAGGGTTTCAATTAGAAGTAGAGATCCCTCTAGTTGATCGTCTAGTTCTAGTTCATCTTCTAGTTCTAGATCTAGTTCTAGTTCATCATCTAGTTGTAATCTAGAGAGAGAGAAGGAGAGAGTTGAGGAGGAGCCGGATCTGTCGGATCTTCCTCGACATTGTATTGGTGTAGCATCTGGTTTGTCTTCAAGTAATCTCCAGGTTCTTCATTTACTATTTCTAAGTATTATATTTAATTTTAGTTCTTACTTTATTTTATTTACTGGATCTCCACTCGTATTGAGTGCTCTAGTTATCATATGTAATTGGAGTAGTAAGCGTTAGTGTAGACGTGGTGTCTAGACTAGGGTTTACCTAAGTTTGCGCTCAATCCTCCGGATAGTTGTGGTAGCTACAGGGGTGACAACTTTGTAGATTGTTATAATCCACCACGTTAGGATTGGTGTTTTCGTAGAGCTTTTTGGCAGCCTTCTCCCGATTACCCTTTTCCCAGTCTTTTTTGAGAATTGGAAAGGTATTGTTGCTCCGAAGTAAGTAAAGTATAGTGAGCCTTTGATTAAATAGACCCGCTTAGAAAACCCTATATCTCTCTATCCACATTACCATTGTTTTCTTGGACGTTCTTAATTCTTCTAGTACACTTCACGTTCCCCGTGGAAATCGATACCCTGGAATACTCTCGGGTGAAAGCTACATCGGTATCCGTGCGCTTGCGGATTATTCTATGTGCGTTTAAAATACCCAACAAGCTTTCTGGCGCCGTTGCCGGGGACAGAGTTTATCTCTACTCTTGGTGGCGACGTTAGTAAGTGTCAACAAGCTTTCTGGCGCCGTTGCCGAGGAACGGTAGCTGTTCTAGAATCGAACCAGGATCGTCCGTGTTTAATTTCTTTTACCACCCTTTTCTTATCACCACCTTTACCTCACCACCACACTTCTTACCACATGGATTTCACTCCTATCTTAAAATTCTTTGCTCCAAAGGGCGACTTGTTGGAGCCTTCACCATCATCACACCCCATTCTTACAGATGGCTATGAGCTTCGCCCTGCTCTTATAGCCATGGTTCGGGAGAAATCTTTCTCTGGGTCAGAAAACGAAGATCCATACACCCACCTTAGGGAATTTGAGCGATTGTGTTCTTGTCGGACTATTACTGGCATGACACAAGAGACCATTAAATGGAAACTATTCTCGTTCTCCCTTTTGGGAAGGGCGAGAAAATGGTATAATCATTCCGTGGAGGGCGTAAATGGAAATTGGGATGAACTTTGGGACAACTTTTGTCTTGCTTTCTTCCCTCTTTTTCGAATCATTGATCTTAGAATCGAAGTTCTTACATTTAAACAAAAAGAGAAGGAGACGCTAGGAGCAGCTTGGGCTAGGTTCAAACACCTTACCAATTCTGGCCCAAACCTTTCCTTGCCAGACCATGTCCTACACTTTCACTTCTATCGTGGTCTTAACAAGGAAATTGCTCTACATCTCGATTTAGCTTTTGGAGGATCATTCTCACATAAACTTGTTAGTGAAAGAAGAGACATCCTAGAGAAAATCCTTGAAAATACTCCTTGCACTAGCACTTTTGACGAATTCCCAGAAGAAGAAGTCGAGCTCGATCCCGACCAACACGAGGAGGAACACACAACCAAATTTGAAATTCCTTCAAATCTTTTTAATAATTTGGTTGTCACAGAACCTTCTCAAGAGAAAACACCCTACATTTTAGAAAATGATGAACCCCACCCTTCGGTGTTCTTCTCTAAAATCGAGGAAGATGATATCAAAGAGAATGGAAGCTACTTCATAAACACCTCTTTAAATCCATGCTCATATGAAACATCTCTTGATTCAATTGGTCTGTCTAACATTGCCACACTCGAGATTTTCAACCCCCTCACACTTTCTGTTTACAAAAACTTCAAAAGGGTGGTTGTCGATGCATATGTTTATCACAAATTTTGTAGATCTCATTGTGCTCTTAAGTTGGTGTTGGAGGGGAAACCACTTCACCAAATCTTATTCTGAAGGTTTCCCAAAGACAAGCTCAGTGTCCTAAAACAAGCACATTTTAGATCAGTGTTCACTCTCCTGCTACATTGCCTTTGTGTAATGAGCATAAGGATATAATTGTTAAAATATTCCTTCGGGTATTCTTGTCACTAACCTTTGCAGGTCTGTAGCAAAAAGTTCGAAGGAATGACAAACACAAGGTATGTCCAACTAATCATCATGCAACATTGAATTACATTCATCCAATCTTGATTTTTGCAAATCTAAGCTTGGGGGATACACTTTGTAAGAACATCTCTTAACATGTTGCTATATTGGTCGTCCCTACCTTTAAGACATGCTCATGTGCTATACACTAATCATGCTCTTTCATCACCATTTGAGTAAATCTCTTTAATGCTTTAATGCTACCTTCATTTGCTATAGTATATGCTTTGGTTTTGAAGTATTCTCATACACCTTTTAAATTAGGCATGGTGCTTAGTTTAAACTATTTTCATGAATTAAAGTAAGACATGGTGTCTGGTTTGATTCTTGAGCTAAAAGGTGTCCTGGTTTTACTTCTAAAGGCTTTTAAATTAAGTATGGTGCTTAGGTTAAAATGCCTTCCTAGATCAAATTAGTCATGGTGTCTAGGTTGATTTTTGAGCCAATAGTATACTATAGTGGATGCTGGATATTTTTTTGGACTAACCCCTGCAGGAAAACTTTCAATACCAATTTGGGAAAGTCCTGAGATGAACTCACTTTGGAGAAGAAGAGACACATGAACTTCAACAACTTGTGCAAGGGAGACATAGAAATGAGATCCGTAGAACAAGACAAAAGATGAGTGCCACAAAACAATACCTACAATCAAAGCACTCACTCCATGCAAATAGATGAACAAGTCTAAGATGGGCCACTAGAAGACAGAGACCATCGTGTGGGCTCTCATCTCTGAACCCTCAGATCAAACAGTACAAACACAAGCAGTGGGAACTAGCCTATCTTCCAATTAATGCAACACAAGAGCTAGTTTGGAGGATGAAGTGGAACGACTTCAACAACACCAAAGTCTACAAATTCAACACATGAACATGTTGTTAAAGAAATTTGGACATCCACCTTCCTCACAAGCCAGCTTGGGGAAGACACAATTCCGTTGTCTAGATCTGCTTAAAGGGGAGGACGGAGAAATCCAGCTTCAACACTTTGATCAGTACATGCCACTGGACGCTATCCCAATCAAGAAGAAGAATATGATCCACCACTCATTCTTGGAAGATCGTTCTTGAAAACCTTCAAGGTTGTCATCTATGTCGGAACTAGAGAAATCCACTTTTGGATCTTTGACCAAAAGGTTCACTACCTCTTCAACAATTACACCATTTATGAACAGCCAAAGAAAACCAAGAGAGGACGTTGACTCAACCGACAAAGGAAGAACCAACTGCCAGGAATTGAGGGGATATCATAAAGGATGAAGCCACTGCACCACAAGAAGTAGAAGATGGAGAGACAGTACCTAAGCCTACAAATCAAGAAAAAAGTTGACAAAGTCTCCATCATCTGGATCTGTTGAGGACAAGACTCAGCTGGCCCACTGTGAGTTAAGCAAGAGAAGACAAGTTATTCATGAACAACAACCAGCCAGACAAGAGAAGCTTCCACAAGGTGGTTTGACACATCACTCTTCAATGATAAAGGTAACATCTCAAGGTATGTGACCATCACTTTAAAAGCTTCTCCTTAATTCTGGTATGTGCATAAATAAGAACCAAACATGTTTCAGTTGCACCTTATTTGATCCAACCTAATCAACTCAACATGTTCAGTTCTTTACTCTTTGTTCCTAGCTTTACTCTCCTGAATCTCAGTATCTTAACCAATGAGCTAAAATGTTATGCATCTAACCTTTGGAAGATGATATATCACAATCATGAAAATATCGACACTTTATGCATAGATTATCCTTCCTTGGGTTAAGTAATCTGATCTGTTAAATATTTTAAGATGCTACTTTCATGCTCATCTTTTGATCTTATCACTCATGTTAAGATTAAATAAAGCACATAAACAACAAGTTTGTCTTGCTTGATGTGCCTAAGGTTAGAGAGGAATAAAATAAAACTTTTGGTTCTGTTGGTGTTTTTCCACCAACAGAACCCATGCACTTGATCTCTACCTTGTCTTTATGAGCAGGACACACTCTTAAGCAAACATGGCGAAGTTTGCCACTCCCTAATTCTACAGAGTGAAGGTTCTAGATCTATAAGAACATGCACACTGAGCAAGATGCTGCCAGCTTCCATAATTAACGCTTCACTTCAAACTGCTGGACGAACGAAGAACATGAGTGACACCATATCAAGAGGCATAAACAAGAAGGAATGATGAAAGACGTTGTAGTCAGAATTAGAGGTCATGAAGTCCCCACAAACTTCTTGATCCTCGAAATGAGAAGATTCCACCTCATCCAAGGAAGACCATTCCTCTACGCTACAAGTACAATCATCTACAAGAGGAAATCCAATTTTCACTTTCCTGGAGAAAAGGCACGATGCAACTTCATCAACTACATACCCAATGAAGCACCCAAGAAGAACAGAAGTGAAAGACGCCGCTCTCAAAGCCAAAGAAGACAAACTATCAAGAATAGAGAGGCCAATCACGAAGAAGAAGTTATCGACACTATCCTAGAAAAAAAAAGAGAGAGAAACCTCAAGACAGTGAACCACAAGAAGTGAAAACTCAGACCAAGAAGGTATGGAAGAAAATGTCTGCACCTGAGAGGTACTATCAATAATAACTTTCCAAACGTCTGACATACCTCGAGAGGTCTGAACCAAGGGAATGTCCGGTTCGTCGGACCTAAATATCCGAACCTTCGCCAAAAGGTAAAAACAGGTAGTTATCCTCATATTTACTTTTCTGCATATTTCTCATATTTAATTCTTAGTCATTCATTACATCATCATATTTAATTGCTTTCGGCGCAAGAGAGAGGCGCGTCGAGCAAAGGAGATGAACAACACGGACATATACCATCCTTTCCATGATGTACATGTGCCGAATGTTCAGAGGAGATCCCCGAGGAGAGCTGCTAGGCCTAGAGGTGCAGTGCCTCAAGGTCCTAGGCCGCGAGGAGGTAGTGCCCGACGGGAGCCTGCCTTTGTGGGCTATGGACCCCGTGGCGGTGGCTTTGTAGTTGAGCGTTTTCCCCCACCGCGTTTTGAGTATCGAGATGGACGCTCCTCCCTTAGCGGACCATGTTTTCCTCGGCGTGGAGATCGCTCCTCCCATAGACGTGCTAGGAATGGTTTTTCTGCTAACCGTTCTTTTGAGCAGCCGACCCAACACTGGTTTTCCCCTTACTTCACTAACCCCAGTGTTGGACCGTATGCTCACCCTATGTCTTTTTATTGATGTAGGTAAAACGATTGGAGAACGTTTGGTTGGTGGATTCTGGGTGTTCGAGGCACATGACTGGAAATGCCAAGTGGTTCTCCAGTCTTAGTCCAGTCGCCGGAAAGGAGTTTATCACCTTCGGCGACAATAGCAAAGGTAAGGTGTTGTCTCATGGGTCGGTGCGAGTTAATGAGCACTTTGTGTTGCGCGATGTTGCTCTTGTTTCTAACTTGCATTTTAACCTTCTTTCTGTTTCGCAACTCTTTGATGATGACTATGAGATTCGTTTTAAACCGAATCTCAGTCGTATTTTGGATCCTCAGGGTAATCTTGTGTGTTTGATTTTGCCCTTTGGAAAAGTCTTTTGTGCGAATTTCTCGGAGTCTTTTGGCACTTCTCGTTGTCTTGTGGCTGGACCTTCCTCCTCTAATCTTTGGAAATGGCATAGGAGACTTGGATATTTGAGCTTTGACTTGCTTGCAAGGCTTAGTTCACTTGGCCTAATCCGAGGATTGCCCAAGTTACATATGGAGAAGGATCTTGTTTGCCACTCTTGTAGACATGGGAAGATGGTTGCCGCTCCCCACCATCCAGTGACTCAGGTCTTGACCAAGCGCCCTGGAGAGCTTTTGCATATGGACCTTGTTGGTCCAGCTCGGGTGAGCTCGGTTGGGGGGAAGTGGTATGTGTTTGTTGTCGTTGATGACTTTTTGAGATATTCGTGGGTCTTCTTTTTAGCTGAGAAGACCGAGACTTTCTCCTTTGCTCGCAATCTGATTTTGCGTCTTCAGAACGAGTTCCCTTTGAACTCGATGCGAGCTATTAGGAGTGATAATGGTTCTGAATTCAAAAATTCGGATTTTGAGAAGTTTTGTAACTCTTTGGGTTTAGAGCATCAGTTTTCTTCCCCCTACACACCGCCACAGAATGGTGTTGTAGAGAGGAGGAATCGGACCCTTGTAGAGATGGGCAGGACGATGCTCGATGAGCATAGGACTCCTAGGCGATATTGGGCCGAAGCTATGAGCACTGCATGCTACATTTCCAATCGCATTTTTCTCCGAGCTTTCTTGAAAAAGACTTCTTATGAGTTGCGTTTTGGAAAACTGCCCAAGGTGAGTTATTTTCGAGTTTTTGGTTGCCATTCTTTTATACTCAAAAAGGGCAACTTGGACAAGTTTGAGTCTCGTTCTTCTGATGGTGTGTTTTTGGGTTATGGGACTCATACTCGTGCATATCGTGTACTTAACCTTGACACTAACCGAGTAATGGAGACATCAGATGTCACCTTCGACGAGACCATGGTTTGTCCTTCTTCTCGTTTTGAGCGTGCAGGTGATCATGAGGTTGGTGAGCCTCTGTTTGATGACGAGGACGAGAGTGCTGAAGGTATGGATGATCCAGCACCCCCTCCACCTGCTATGCCGCAAGGAGCGGCTTCTTCTACGACTCACGGCCCCGACACCTCTTCTTCCTGGGGGCCGTGGGATCCGCCACCTCGAGCGGTACCCTTTGTACCCGAGGAGGCACCAGCTGCTATTGAGGGGGAGGCTACATCAGCTCGGAAGGCGCCACGACACATCCAGCGCCAACACCCGCCTCAACAGATGATCGGCAGCATCGGCGAATGTGTCACTCGGTCAAGGTCACAACAAATCTCTCACTTTGCTCATTCTGCATTTGTTGCTAATTTTGAACCCTGAGATGTTGGACACGCTTTATCTGATCCGGATTGGGTCAATGCCATGCATGAGGAGTTAGAAAATTTTGAAAGAAATCGGGTTTGGGTTTTGGTTCCTCTTCCTCCTGATTGTCATCCTATTGGGACAAAATGGGTTTTCAAAAACAAACAAGGAGAGGATGGCCATGTTGTGAGAAACAAGTCCAGACTAGTTGCCCAGGGGTATAGTCAGAAGGAGGGGATAGACTATGAGGAGACTTTTGCTCCTGTAGCTCGTTTGGAGGCAATTAGGATACTCTTGGCTTTTGCTACATCCAAAGGTTTCAAACTTTTTCAAATGGATGTCAAGAGTGCCTTCTTAAACGGCTACATAGAAGAGGAGGTGTATGTGAGACAACCCCCCGGTTTCAAAAATCCCAAGTTTCCAAACCATGTTTTTAAACTTCACAAAGCTTTATATGGTTTGAAACAAGCCCCTAAAGCCTGGTATGATAGGTTGAAAACCTTTTTGCTTTATAAGGGTTTTAAAATGGGATGTGTGGATAAAACGCTTTTTCTCCTCAAGCAAGGCACTAATTCACTCTTGGTCCAGATTTACGTGGATGATATCATTTTCGGTGGTTCTTCTCACGCTTTGGTTGCCAAGTTTGCAGACACTATGAGCAGGGAGTTTGAGATGAGCATGATGGGCGAGTTGACGTTTTTCATCGGGTTGCAAATCAAGCAATCCCGAGAAGGGACGTTCGTGCACCAGGGCAAGTACACCAAGGACATCCTGAAGAAGTTCGACATGGGTGAGGCCAAGCCTCTTCCAACACCCATGCCGACCACGGCGGCCCTGGATGCGGATGTGGATGGAGAAGCAGTGGACCAGAAGGAGTACCGGAGTATGATCGGCTCGCAGCTGTACCTGACGGCGACACGTCCGGACATTCAGTTCGCGGTGTGTCTGTGCGCACGATTTCAGTCGTCGCCACGCACTTCTCACCGTCAGGCGGTCAAGCGCATTATGAGGTACTTATGCTTCACCCCTGAGTTCGGGATTTGGTATTCTGCTTCTTCCACCTGAAGGACCGAGAGTGCAATAGCAAGGCGACCAGAGGGGGGGTGAATGGGAGCTCAAAAATTTCTCTCAAAACTTTGGCCTATTGTCCCCAAAATCAACCCCCGAAAGCTTCGATCGAAACCATGATGCCCATGACCCTTGGAAGAGGGTGGAAGATCACTAGGATCACAGCGAGGCACCAAAAAACGATAGCAAACCAATCGGCAAAGACACCGGAACAAGTTCGACCCTCAAAAACCAAGTCTTGAACGTAGATAGACGGCTACGTTGAGAAATCCCTAAATACCAATGCTAACAAGTAGCAAAGATACCTAGAGAAGTTCCTTGGTCAACTACAAGGTCAAACGAGAAGTCCGAAAACCAAGCGAGGAAGTCGGGAGACCAAATGCACTGAAAAGCACTAGTCTGCGAGTTGGCGGACTATCCGCGGGTACGGTCCCGGACAGTCCGCAGTAGCGCCGGACTGTCCGCGAGCAAGGGGCGCGGACTGTCCGCCGGCCAAAGGATCAAAACAGCAAGGCTGCTGAAGTTCCCTGTTCAAGTCCCGGACTGTCCGCGAAAACCAACGGCGGACTGTCCGCCGGTCACGAAACAGTAAAACAACCGAGGAACACAGCCACTGGTCTGGCCAGCCCCCGACGCGCGGACTGTCCGCCGGTCAGAAACCGCGGACTGTCCGCGATCACCCAGTGAAGGCGATTTCAATCGCCCTTCACAAACAACCTCTCAAATCCGAATCAAAACTCAATCCCACGTTCCCAAACTTGGAGAGAATGATCATGAGGTAGTTAGAAGACTATCCCCAAGAAATCATCCGCTCAAATCGATTGAATCACCGGGAAATCGAAAAGGGAGGAGAATGAACGAAAAAGCGCCACGAAAACGAAATCAACCCGATCTACTTGTTCGTGAGGAGCTAGATGAATTCCTTCAGTGGAAATGATCTCCTCACTATAAAGAACAAGTTGATTCAAACGGATTTAGCAAAGACGCAATAAAGAGGGAGATCGAGTGACGAGAAAATCGCGGAGAAACGAAGAACGCGAAGAACACGAACAAAACGCGAATCAACACATCGATCTGCAACTGTGTGGCTACCACACGCTACAACAGTGAGGTTACGGCTTCACTTCCTCAAAATCTTCAGTACACAGAGGTATGGTTCTCTGCGGATCTCAGCTAGCTACAGCAGGGGATTGGGAGAGCAGGAAACCCTAGAAGCAAAGAGAAAAATGATTGAGATCGTTCCGGAGGAGGGTGTCTCCCTCTACTTAACCTATTTCTAATTCCTACTCTACCCCTCTCTAATGACAGAGCGAACCAGCTAAACCCTAAGGCTATTCTGGACCAACTCGGTGGTAGGTGGATCCGACGGCCACGCCTGCACAACTGGTAGCGTTGCCTCGACGCAACCTCACCAATTGCCGCCACGTGCCGCCCTCGCTCTGCCGTCCTTTTCCCGGACGTCGCACCCCCGGTTTTGTGGCCCAAAACGGGAAACCAGCCTTCACAGCCAACCCCGGTTTTGAGGCCCAAACCGGGAAACCAACCCACGTAGCCTGAGTTTTGTGGCCCAAACTCAGGAAACCCGCAGCACCCAGGTTTTGAGGCCCAAACCTGGAAACCGTCCTTAGCCCGAGTTTTGTGGCCAAACTCGGAAACCATCCGCGCCCAGGTTTTGAGGCCCAAACCTGGAAACCGTCCACCCGATGGTTTTTCTCTGGCTCTAGCATCAAACCAAAACTGTAGAAGGGATGCACCGCCCGTGCACCCCGTCCACCGACACGTGTCCCTAGGTCCTCGACCCAAGCAACACCGTGCCCGCAAGTCTTCGCTCGTCGCTGTCCCAGGCTGCCAGCCACCACAGCTGATCTTCAGGCCACCGGTCCCTCAGTCCAAGCCTCACGTCCGCCCTTCACCGCTCCCGGTCCGTCGGCACGACATGTCTCTACTTGACCTTCACCTTGCCCTCGATCACTGTCTCGGTGCTCGACACCTGCACAACACGAGCCAAAGAACATGCGCATTATCCCAGTTGACAATCACTCATCACTCAGAGACTCCGCATACATCCATGTATCCGCACCACCCTCTCCCTTTGCGTCTATTCCGATGCCGATTTTGCTGGTTGTCGTATTGATCGCAAGTCCACTTCTGGGACTTGCCAGTTTATTGGATATTCTCTTGTTTTGTGGTCTTCTCGCAAGCAGTCTAGTGTCGCCCAGTCTACCACGGAGGCTGAGTATGTTGCTGCGGCTAGCTGCTGTTCCTAGTTACTCTGGATGATGGCCACTTTGCGTGATTTTGGTCTGAGCTTTTCTCGTGTTCCTTTGCTTTGTGACAGCACGAGTGCTATTAGCGTTGCTAAGAACCCCGTGCTTCACTCGAACACCAAACACATTGATGTGCGCTTTCATTTTTTGCGAGACCACTATGAGAAGGGTGATATCGACCTTCGCCATGTCGATACTCATCATCAGTTGGCTGATATTTTCACCAAGCCTTTGGACCAATCAACTTTTGCTAGGTTGAGAGGTGAGCTTGGTGTGTGCTTCCCCTTTTAGATGGGGAAACATTTTGGCTTTTGTATCATAAACTGACTTTTATTTTGTTCTCATTTTCTTCAATTGGTCTCTTTTCGAGTTCTGCATTTCTTCATGCATTTCAGCATACGCTTTTACATTCTGAGCTTCATGTATATAATCCTTAGAATGTGATTATGCTCTATGTGGTGTGCTCCGATGCTTTATGTTAATGCTTGTAGGCTTATGCTTTTTTGATCACTAATACATATTGTGAGCTGAGCTATTTTTGGAATGGTGAACTTGCTTAAACAATCATAAAATCTGAAAAATGTTCACCATTGAGATATGCAACTAGCATGTTTAGGATGTGTTGAGTTCATTGGTGCTTTTCATATATGCTAGGTTGCTATGTCTCTAGTTCTGAGTCATTCACTTGCTTGGTATGTTCATATTCTGAAATAAAATTTGAACCAAGTTAAGTGAATTGAAAAGATCGAGATGGGATTGCTTGTCAACACATCACAGTTTCGAGATTGTTTCTCATTGCACTTTGAGTTAAACTTGAGCTATGTAGTGTATGACCAAAACTATTGCTTTAAGCCTCTGATTGTTTCTGCATAGGCTTCGCACAGTTGAAAAGTTAGGCAAGACAAGCTTTCAACCTCTCACAATCACATGCTGAATTTAAACTTGTGTAATTTCACCGCTGCAACTCCGATTTAAAACTGAAATCACAAGTGTATGCTTCATTCTATAGCATGATGGTTGAACTTTGCTAGGGGTAGTTCACCCTGTATACATGATTAGAACTTGTTTGACTTCATGTCTATACATGCTTAGTGCTATTTTGATGGTGATACCTTTTTGGCTGAAAACTGCTCATTTTGCTCAATGTTCAGATTTCGTACTTAGTGATCAGCTTGAGCCTTTGCTAGCATTATGTGCATATTGTTGAGTCATCGGATCTGCATTTTATCGAGCATCTTCATATTCTATCGACTATATTCCTGAAGCTGCTAACCTGCATTTTGACTCATATGCATTGTGAAGGGGGGAGAAGTTCTCTTGTTGGCACTTTTTGATGGTGCATTTTCTAAGGGGGAGATTTCTTACTTGATTAGTGCATTTTCAACTAAGGGGGAGAGTTATTGCAAATCATTTCCTGGTTGTATGCACTATTCGAGGGGGAGTTTGCTGCCTCCTGTTAGCCGTAAGGTTTTGGTATCGAGCTTTCTTTGCTAGCGGTGTTGAGCCTGTTCTACCTCTTCTTGAGGGCTAGCTTTGCTTTGCTTGGTTGCGTCGAGCCGTTGCCCATGTCTTTGGGAACCAAGTTGTTTCGCTTCTTCCACTTGACCTTCTTCGGCTTTGCTATGCTTTTGGGTCATTTAGTCGAGTTTTACTCCTCTCCTTCTTCCTTCTTTCATCCTTCCATTATGATTTGTGTGTAGTTGACAATGCACTCATCAAGGGGGAGATTGCGGATACATGGGTGTATGCCGAGTCTCTGAGTGATGAGTGATTGTCAACTGGGACAATGCGCATGTTCTTTGGCTTGTGTTGTGCAGGTGTCGAGCACGGATACAGTGATCAGAGGCAAGGTGAAGGTCAAATAGAGACGTGCCGTGCCGATGGACCAAGAGTGGCGAAGGGCGGACGTGAGGCTTGGACTGAGGGACCGGTGGCCCGAGGATCAGCTGTGGTGGCTGGCAGCCTGGGACAGCGACAAGCGGAGACTTGCGGGCACGGTGTTGCTTGGGTCGAGGACCTGGGGAAATGTGTCGGTGGATGGGGTGCACAGGCGGTGCATCCCTTCTACAGCTTCGGTTTGGTGGTAGAGCTAGAGAAAAACCATCGGGTGGACGGTTTCCAGGTTTGGGCCTCAAAACATGGGCGCTGATGGTTTCCGAGTTTGGCCACAAAACTCGGGCTGAGGACGGTTTCCAGGTTTGGGCCTCAAAACCTGGGTGCCGCGGGTTTCTGAGTTTGGGCCACAAAACATTGGCTTCGGTGGGCTGGTTTCCCGGTTTGGGCCTCAAAACCGGGGGTTGGCTGTGAAGGCTGGTTTCCTGGTTTGGGCCTCAAAATCGGGGGTGCGACGTCCAGGAAAAGGACAAGCGGTGCGAGGGCGGCACGTGGCGGCAATCGGTGAGGTTGCGTCGAGGCAACGGTACCAGTTGTGCGAGCGTGGCCATCGGATCCACCTACCACCGAGTTGGTCCAGAATAACCTTAGGGTTGAGCTGGTTCGCTCTGTAATTAGAGAGGGGTAGAGTAGGAATTAGAAATAGGTTAAGTAGAGGGAGACACCCTCCTCCCCAACTATCTCAGTCATTTGCTATTTTGCCTTCTAGGTTTTCCTGCTCTCCCCATCCTCTGCTGTAGCGAACCTGAGATCCACAGAGAAGAGAACAATACCTCTGTGCCCGTGAGATTTTGAGGAAGTGAGACCGTAATCTCACTGTTGTAGCGTGTGGTAGCCACACGGTTGCAAATTCATGGTTGTGATTCGTGTTTTGTTCTTGCTCTTCACGGATTGCTTTTCTCCACGATTTTCACGTCGACCAATCTCTTTGTTCGTTGCGTCTTTCACGATTCTGTTCGAACAGAGATGTTCTAGATCGTGAGGCACTTCTTTCCACCAAAGGAATTCACCTCTAACCTCACGACCTATTAGATCGATCGATTTTTGTTTTGGGTCAAGCTTTTCTCCCTTCCCCCGAATTTCTTCGATTCATCGATTTGGAGATAGGTTCGAGCCATGATCTCTTAGAGATAGCTCACTATCCTCCTTGTGACTCATCTCTCCAAGTTTGAACCCTAGAGGTTTTGTTTTGGGAGAGTTTGAGTCGAATCGGTGAACGAACAGAGGGCTGACGGGGTGACCGGACGCTGGGCTCGAATTGACCGGACGCTGATTCCGTGCGTTCGGTCGTTGAATGCTCAGTGTGCTGATCTCATGACTTGACCGGACGCTTGACGGACTCAGTGACCGGACGCCTCGAGTTCACTGTTCATCCGTCTTTCCATCTGTTGACCGGACTCACAGGCTGTGACCGGACGCTCTGCTTCACAGAGTCCGGTCCAACACAGTAAGGTCCCAAATTGGTTTTTGTAACACCCCTGGTGTTACTAATGTAATTAACTTGACATGTCATCATCTTAAGCATTAATCATTTCCTGTGATGCATTTGAATTGCCTAATTGCTATGCTTTGATTCCCTTTTCAAAAACCCTAAAAGCCCAATTCTCTCTATAAGGGCAAAATGGTAATTTCACCTCTGTGCCTAGTTCTATGTCATTCTTGTTCAAATTTAGTGCCCTGATGTTTGTTGCATTGATCAAAGTTCAAAAATCAGATTTGATTTGATTTTCCTTTTGCAAAACCCTAAAATCCCAAATCCTGGATTTATTCCCTTTTTGATAACTTTTTCAAAATTCAAAATTTTGAGTTGGTTCAAAAAGCAAAGTTGTGAATCTGATGAAGGGGAACAACTTTGGTATTTACAAATTTCAAAGTTTCTATATAAAATTTGAAGTAATTTCAAATTCATTCAAACTCCAGTTTTTGTCCCTTTTTGAGTTTTCAAAATTAATTCAAAAACTATTGAGTTTCAGAAAAAGTGTATATTAGCAAAGTTGTAGGTTTTGTCAAATGGAACAACTTTTATATATAAAGATTTTCAAGTTTCAGTTTGAAATCCAAAGTAATTTTGATTTGAATCAAATTTGAAAAGTGTCCCCTTTTCTGTTTTTGAATATAGTTCAAAAACTATTTGGAATTTGAAAATGTTCATATTTACAAAGTTGTAGATCTCATTTTTCTGAGCAACTTTGGTATTTTGAGTTTTTGTCGCACAGTTCAAATTTTGGGGGAAATTTGCAAAATACAAAAACTAGCCAAAAGTCAAACCCTAGCCCCTACACTGTTCTTCTTCCCCGTAGAGCCAGGGGGAGGGGGGGGCCCGGCCATGGCGCCGGCGCTGCGCCTGCAGCGCATACGGCTGCTCCCCACGCACCTCTGTCCTGCCCCAGCCGCTCCTTGGTCCCCTCCGCACCCGCACGCGAGCGCTGACTCCATCTCTCGGCCCCTACTGCTCCTGCTCGCCGCCGCCGCGTGGCCATTGGCGGCGCTGCCTGCGCCCGAGCCCCGGCTGCACGCCAGCGCCTCCGCCAGAGTGCAATCGAGTGCGCGTGCGCTCGCCGAGCTTATCCAGCCATCACCACGGTCTCTACCGGCCGCTATCCGCCTCTATAAAAGCCCCGCCGGTGCTCGAGCTCTCCCACTCAGCTCCGCCGCCGTCGCCACCTCACACCAGAGCTCCCAGCCCTCAACCATCTAGCTCAGAAGCTCCGCTGTGTTTTTGCGCAGCTTCTCCCCTCACCAATTTGGTCTCTACCACCTCTGATCGCCCGGCGTAACCCTTTCTTCCCCAACTCCGGCAAGGGACCGCCGTGCTCGGGTCCGTGCAATACGTCGACTCCGGCCGTGATCGTCCCCCATTGACCCCAGCATCGTCTTCCTCGCTTCCTTACGCTTCTGATGGACCCTTTGCGGTTGCTTGTGTCGCGCAGGATCGCCCGGCCGTCGATCACCGTCGTGTGCCGTCCGCCGCTTCCCGCCGACCGGCCGCTCCGTCCATCCCGTCCCTCACCGAGCTGCCCAATCGACTCCGGTGAGCTCCCTTATGCTCCCTAGGTGTTTGGTTTCGCCCCGGACCCTCTGGTTTGGCCGGCGTACCGAGCGCCGCTCGCTTTTGGTCACCGGCGGCGAGCTCCCGCCGCCGTGCCCGTTTTTCTTTTTATTTTTAAGATGTGAATAGTGTTCTGTTTTCTCTTTTTTGTATGATTTTCTGTGTTGATCCAAAAATTCTGAAATTTTTGTGGTAGACTCTTTATGCTTTGTAGTATTTTATAAAAATATGAAACTTGAGTTTTGTGCAAAAACTTGAAAATGTAAAATTCCCCTTTTAATTGAAAAATGAAGGTTTTGGTATTTTTGGAGAGTGATCTATAACTCCAAAAATCTTGAGATAAATTTTTGTGACCTTGTTATAACATGCTGAACCTCTGGTAAAATTTTGAAGTCATTTGGAGCAAGTTGTTTTTTGAGCATTTATTTTGATTAAGGAATAGTGCCTTTTGTTAATTAAATGTCTAGATTTAATTGAGCATCTTAATGACCTCCAAAAATTATGAAATTTGTTTTGCCATCTGTTTATGCCTTAATGAACTTATGTGATTAATTTGGTAATTTTTGGAGCAACTTCATAAAATGACCTTTTAAATAAATTAAGAAAAATAGAAAAGATGGATTAGGGTTGGTAATGAGTGTTTGATGATGTGATCTTTGGATTGATTGATGTTCATAGACCCCTACCCTTTGGTCTATGATGTTTGTGATGCTATGTTTGGATGATGCTTAGGATAATTATAATAAGGTCTAGTTTAATCAATATTGCTTAAGGAAGAAATGGTTACCTTTTTTGCTCAACCTAGATTTCGATTATGCCTTGCCTAAGAGTAATCTAGAATCAGTGGAATTGTCTTGCACCATAAGTCCACATCATCATTCTCATGAGCATTCATCATTGCATCCGTATAGTTGACGAAGAAGGTGCCAGAGTCGAGGCCGCTGTTGACGAACCAACTCCCGAGGCGACCCCGAGCTCCGACACCTATACCTACCCCGAGTCTGCTCTTTTTGCCATCCAAGGCAAGCCCCAGTGCATTTAACCCTACCTTGTTTTTATAAATGTTTTCTTTAAATGTTTTACTATTGCATTAGGTAATAGGAGTTGTGTGATGACCTACTTCTTGCATTACCCACCTCCACCAAAAGATACACCTGTCCTGTTCTCAAAATGTTTGCAAAATGCTTAGCAATGCTATTCAATAGATTTGCAATAAAAATGTCAATTTCAAAAAGTGTGATCACTTTAAGAATGTTTATGGGAATTTGGCTTTACTCCCGTCTACTGGCTAGTTACCTGATCCGTACCTAGTTAATAGCGAGGAGAGGTTGTCCGAGCGTACGGTGCCGTCATGTTGTAGTCCGGGACTCAACAGTTGACACCGACCGGGACAGGGTTGAAAAACTGACAGGACTATTATGCTTGGGTGAGATATAACCAAGGTATAGTTCTGGCTGGAAAATTAGGGACCATCCGTATGGGGGCCTGCTGGTCAAGACTTGTAACTATTCACATACTTCGGAAAGCTCTGGCTCCGAGAAATCCTTGATTGGACCGACAACCGCGCACTGGGAGTGGAGAGATGGCGGAAGTAGCATGTACCCACGTGGTCGTCGTACCTGGAAAGGAGTGGTGTACTGTACTTCCGGGTGGCGTAGGACCGGGCCCAATCTTGGAGGAATCGTGGTAGACGAGTTGGCATATGCAAGCTTGGGTGCTACATATGCAGTGTGGATAGGGATCCTCAGCTGAGTATTATTTATCCGGATTAACGTTGCTCCTCGGTTATGGAGACTTGGTCCACTGACTGTCAACGGAGAGTGGTTCTCAACTAGGAATGTTTTAAAATGTAAAATGAATCATGAATGATGAAGAATTGAGGAATACTGAATCTTTCAAAATAAAATGAGGTTTACAAAAATGCTTTTCTGCAAAATACTTGATCTTGCTTAAGCCTTACATTGACTACCCTAAGCCTCTCATTCCTGAGTCTTCTCCCTTTTTCTTTAGTCGGGTAAGTCTTGTTGAGTACCCCAGTACTCAGGGTTTGTTACCCATGCTGCAGGTATGACAGAGTCCCCGATGTGTCTTGCACCCTGCTGCGTGACCATCGTCCAGGAAGAGGCCGATGAGGCCGAAGAATAGTTGTACACCCTCGGGCTGGGTGATTATAAGTATCTTTGCTGTCCCCCACTATGTTGCCTACGTCTATTTCTATTATCAGGACTTGGTTTGTAATAACTGCACCCTAATTTCTATTTGGAACCTGTTTTGTAAAACTAATGTTATTTAAGTCTTCCGCTCATTATTCCGATGTTATTTGTAAAAGTATGCAATGCTGTAACCGAATTGTGAGATGATCCTGCGGACATTGGGCACTGATGTAGCCCGGTGGCGAACAGGTCTTAATCACATGGAACATGGGTTCGGCTGTCAGAGGTTGACAGGGACACGTGGGCCATGGGATTAGGGTCGTTCCGTCACAGAGTGGTATCGGAGCATCTCACTTTAACGTTGCAGTGTTTCTTTTGCGAAAACTTCAAAAGTTCTTTTGAGTCCAAACAAAATTTAAACTTGACTATTTTGGTCCAAATTGCTTATCTCAACTTGTCTTTAATTGGCAACACTAGTAGCAGGACAATGGTATATATATATTAAGCCCTATATATATGTTAAGTATTGCATTGCCTTGTTCCGTAGGAACGATTCATGCATCATGTCATATTCACTTAAGTATATAAATGAGTTCGTTGGGATAGTGTACCTATACCTTTTTCTTGCTAGCCTTTCTCATCTATAACCTCTTGTCCAGATATGGCTCGCATCAAGCTGACCGCCCGCAAGTCGACTGGACTGAACGGTGTGCCGCGTCACCAGCTGGCGCCACGCACCGGAGAAGAGACTGGAGAATCCTCCAATGGTCGTCGTTTTCCCCGTCGTACCCGCAAACAGCTGAAGGAGGAAATCAAGAACCTGAAGGCTGAGATGGAGAACATGGAGCATGACTTCTACCTTTCCCGCCTGGAGTTCTACGAGACACGAGCCGCTCTTGAGGAAGCTAACCAGAATGTGGTTCGCGCTATCCAGCAGCGTGATGCAACATGGATCCGAGAGGATGTCACCAGAGCCCAGCTCCATGGACTGCAGCAGTACACCGCCCAGATCGAGCAGTTCAATGATATGCTTCATGAGGAAGTACACCAGCTGCACAACCAGCTTCACCCCGTGATTCCACCAGTTGCTGAGGACCCCGAAGACGGAGTCGTGGAGGAACCTGAAGTGGAACACGAGCCCGATCAGAATGAGGAAGTGGAACCTGCTGAAGATGTCCACATTGAAGATGAAGATGAGGAGGAAGAGCCTGAGCTTATCATCGAGGATGATGATGATGACGAAGAGTTGATCTTCATCGATGACGACTAGACTCCTTGTGTCTGTACCATCTGCTTACCTAAAACCTTAGACTAGGTTTGGGGGCGTTAGTCTGTCTGTTGCCAAGTCTGGCATGTATCTTTCTTTTCGTACCTTTTTCCCTTATCAGTCTGTTGTCATCTTTATCAAGCCAGCTATCTTTGTAGCAGTGAAGCTATCAATCGGTCGTTTCAGAACCTTTGTCCATATATGCTGAGTTCCGAGTTGCTTATACAGATGCCAGTGAACACCCGTACCGGAGCCGGAGGTGCTGGAGATGACCGTCTCCCAAACCCTCCACCTGTACCAGCTACCCTAGCAGAGGCCATTGCAGCCCTGGCCGCCGCTGCCAATTTGATGGCTCAGAACTAAGGACAGCAGAATGTTGGTCACCGTGGTCGTCACAACCAAGAGACCACCTATGTGGATTTCACTGAAACCCGTCCACCGGTTTTCACCAGAGCCGATGAACCCCTCGAAGCTGATGATTGGCTCCGCACCATGGAGCAGAAGTTTGGTCTCATCCGATGCACTGAAATCCAGAAGCCCCGGTTTGCTTCACAACAGCTCCGTGGCCCAGCAAGTGCTTGGTATGCCAACCTCTTGGCTACCCAGCCTGAAGGTCACCAGTTGACCTGGGAAGAGTTCCGTACCGCCTTCCGTGCACACCACATCCCATCCGGTCTGATGAAGATGAAGCTTGATCAGTTCTTGGCTCTGCAGCAGAAGGACTCCACAGTGATGCAGTATGTGGGTCAGTTCAACCATCTGAGTCAGTATGCCGCAGAATATGTCAACACGGATGAAAAGAAGAGAGATTGTTTCCTTAGGGGATTGCACCCTAAGATCCGCAGAAGCATGTCCAACAACCTGACTGGTTCCTATCATGAGGCTGTTGACCGGGCAGTTGCCTTTGAAGAGAGTAACCGTCAGTACCAAGAGGAGAAGAAGAAAAAGAAAGCAGGATCTAGCAGCCACTCTGGCAATCACAAGCGCCAGAGGGTCATATATCATCCTAGTCACCACCACAACCGTCCACCTTACCCTCACCAGCAAGTGGTTGTCCGTACCGCGGCTACCACCCACAACGCCAACCAACAAAGTGCCACTCAGCCGAACGCCCCAGGTGTTCGTATCACCACCCCACAAACCGCCTATAACCATCCCTGCTACAACTGTGGTCAACTTGGCCACTGGTCTCGTGAGTGCCCAAAGCCCAAGAAGCCTGCTCAGAACTTTCAGAAGGGTCCTGGAGGACCACAGCAGCAGCAACACCGTGCTCCACAGCAGCAAGTGCAGAAGGGCAAGTTCGTCAAGAAGCACAGGCAAGTCTACTACACCACTGTCAGCGATATTCCAGAAGGGGAGCCCGTCATGATCGGTAGGTTTCCCGTTGCCAATCATCCTGCAGTTGTGTTGTTTGATTCTGGTGCATCGCATTCTTTCATCAGTCGTACCTTCGTCTCTAAGCATGACATATCAATTGGGGAGTTGAAAGAAAGTTTTTGCATTTTATCGCCTGGAGGGCGTATAAACACCAAAGAGGTGGTTCGCAGTATACCAATGATGTTGGGAAATCATGCGTTCCCTACCACCATGATAGTGTTGAAAGATCAGGAGATAGATGTCATTTTAGGCATGAATTGGATGTGCCAGTATAAGGCCATGCTTGACATTTTGAGTAGAGTTGTGAGAGTGGATGTTCCTAACAGTACCTCGAAACTCCTTCTCCAACTTCCTATGCCTTCAAAACCAGCCACTACACAGCTAAATGCTACCTATGATCAAGGGATCCGAGACATCCCTGTAGTCTGTGAGTTCCCTGATGTCTTTCCTGAAGACTTACCTGGTCTACCTCCTGACCGTGATGTTGAGTTTGCCATAGAGCTAAAGCCCGGGACTGCTCCTATATCCCGCAGAGCTTATCGAATGCCTCCCAAAGAGTTGGCAGAGTTAAAAATCCAGTTACAAGAATTGTTGGACAAGGGCTATATCCGCCCAAGCTCGTCTCCTTGGGGCTGTCCTGCAATCTTTGTAAAGAAGAAAGACAAGAGTCTCAGACTTTGCGTTGATTATCGCCCACTCAACGAAGTCACCATCAAAAACAAATACCCCTTGCCTCGTATCGATCTTCTGTTTGACCAGTTAGCTGGGGCCAAGGTATTCTCCAAGATTGACCTCAGATCTGATTACCACCAAATAAAAATCCGTCCTGAAGATATTCCTAAAACAGCTTTCACCACCAGATACGGCCTATATGAGTATTTGGTCATGTCCTTCGGTTTGACAAATGCACCCGCTCATTTCATGTACCTCATGAACTCTGTTTTCATGCCAGAGCTTGATAAATTCGTGGTCGTGTTCATTGACGACATCCTTGTCTACTCAAAAACCCCTGAACAGCATGCCAAACATCTTCGTATCATTCTATCCCGTCTCAGAGACCATCAGCTCTATGCTAAGTTCAGTAAGTGTGAATTCTGGTTGGATCAGATACAGTTTCTTGGTCATGTCCTATCCACAGAAGGTGTGTCAGTCGACCCCGGAAAAGTGTCAGATATCCTGGATTGGAAGCCACCTACCTCTGTTCACAAGGTCCGCAGTTTTATGGGAATGGCTGGATATTATCGTCGATTCATCCCAGATTTCTCCAGAATCGCCAAGCCTATCACCGAGTTGCTGAAGAATTCTGTGAAGTTCTTTTGGTCACCAGCTTGTGAACAAGCTTTTCAGACTCTGAAGAAGTTGTTAACCACGTCACCAGTGCTAGCTCAGCCGAACGTCGAGAAGCCCTTTGATGTCTATTGTGATGCATCTGGTACTGGTTTGGGTTGCGTGTTGATGCAAGAAGGAAGAGTGATCGCTTATGCCTCGCGGCAGCTTAAGCGACATGAGGAAAATTATCCAACTCATGATCTTGAGTTAGCAGCAGTGGTTCATGCCTTGAAGATATGGCGTCATTATCTGTTGGGCAGTACCTGCAATGTGTACACAGATCACAAGAGCCTGAAGTATATCTTCACCCAAGAAGAGCTGAACATGAGGCAGCGAAGATGGCTTGAGTTAATCAAGGACTATGATATCGAAGTGCATTACCATCCGGGTAAGGCGAATGTGGTCGCCGATGCACTCAGTCGCAAGTCATACTGTAACTGCCTGGTTATGAAATCCTATGAATCTTTCCTATGCTATGAACTAGAGAAGCTGGGTATTGAAATGGTTCCACAAGGAAGTCTAGGCAATGTCAGAGTAGAAACCTCTATCAGAGAACAGATCATAGCTGCACAGAAAGATAACCCCGGAATCAAGCACATCAGCGAAAAGGTTCGAGCTGGAAAAGCCGACTGTTTCAGGATTGATGATGAAGGAGTGGTATGGTTCAAGAACCGTCTGGTAGTTCCCAAGGTACCTGAGCTGAGACAGATAATCCTTGATGAAGCACACTCAACCAGATTTGCCATCCATCCTGGCAGCAACAAGATGTACCAAGACTTGAAGCAGAAATTCTGATGGACAAAGATGAAGATCGAAATCGCTCGACATGTCGCTCGTTGTGATACATGTCAGAAAGTCAAGGCTGTGCATATGAAGCCCGGAGGAGAGCTGCAACCTTTGTCAGTACCTGGTTGGAAATGGGAGGATATCAGCATGGATTTTATCAATGGATTACCCAAGACTCAAAAGGGATTCAATTCCATTTGGGTGATAGTGGACCGTCTCACGAAGCAAGCTCACTTCCTACCGGTCAAAACAAGTTATACCGCCCCAACTTATGCCACCTTGTACCAGAACAACATAGTGAAGCTCCATGGCATACCCAAGACCATCATCTCAGATCGTGGTACTCAGTTTGTCGCTAAGTTCTGGAAAGCGTTCCATGCCTCACTTGGAACCAAGCTATTGTGTAGCACGGCTTATCATCCGCAGACTGATGGACAGACTGAGAGAGTCAACCAAGTGTTAGAAGATATGTTGAGAGCCTGTGTGCTTACCTTCGCAGATACTTGGGATCAGTGTTTGCCCTTGGCAGAATTCTCTTATAATAACAGTTATCAAGAGAGCATCAAAATGGCACCCTTTGAAGCACTGTACGGTCGTCGTTGTCGTACACCTCTCAATTGGTCTGAGCCCGGAGAAAGAGAATTCTTTGGAGTTGACCTAGTAAAGGATATGGAAGAAAAAGTCAAACAGATCCAAGAGAATATGAAGATTGCGCAGTCTCGACAGAAGAATTATGCCGATAAGAGACGTCGACCTCTGTAGTTCGAGATCGAGGATTATGTGTACCTGAAGGTCTCACCCACCAAAGGAGTCACTCGTTTTGAAGTCAAAGGAAAGTTAGCACCCCGCTACATTGGTCCCTTTGAGATTCTGGATCATTGTGGCAAGGTCGCTTACAAGCTAAGTTTGCCCGATCATCTTTCAGCAGTTCATAATGTGTTTCATGTCTCCCAACTCAAGAAGTGCCTTCGAGTACCTGAACATGTGGTTGAAGTTGAAGGCGTTGAGCTAGAACCAGATCTGTCATACACTGAGTATCCAGTTCGCGTGTTGGATCACAAGGATCGTGTTACCCGAAGAACCACCACAAGATGGTATAAGATCCAGTGGAACCAGCACTCTGAAGAAGAAGCCACTTGGGAATCGGAAGATTTCTTGGCGAAGAACTATCCGGACTTTCTCGAATCTCTATAGGTGTGAGTTTCCTCCTTTGTTCTTTAAACGACGCAAGAATCTCGGGGCGAGATTTCTTTTAGGAGGGAGGGTTGTAACACCCCTGGTGTTACTAATGTAATTAACTTGACATGTCATCATCTTAAGCATTAATCATTTCCTGTGATGCATTTGAATTGCCTAATTGCTATGCTTTGATTCCCTTTTCAAAAACCCTAAAAGCCCAATTCTCTCTATAAGGGCAAAATGGTAATTTCACCTCTGTGCCTAGTTCTATGTCATTCTTGTTCAAATTTAGTGCCCTGATGTTTGTTGCATTGATCAAAGTTCAAAAATCAGATTTGATTTTCCTTTTGCAAAACCCTAAAATCCCAAATCCTGGATTTATTCCCTTTTTGATAAATTTTTCAAAATTCAAAATTTTGAGTTGGTTCAAAAAGCAAAGTTGTGAATCTGATCAAGGGGAACAACTTTGGTATTTACAAATTTCAAAGTTTCTATATAAAATTTGAAGTAATTTCAAATTCATTCAAACTCCAGTTTTTGTCCCTTTTTGAGTTTTCAAAATTAATTCAAAAACTATTGAGTTTCAGAAAAGTGTATATTAGCAAAGTTGTAGGTTTTGTCAAATGGAACAACTTTTATATATAAAGATTTTCAAGTTTCAGTTTGAAATCCAAAGTAATTTTGATTTGAATCAAATTTGAAAAGTGTCCCCTTTTCTGTTTTTGAATACAGTTCAAAAACTGTTTGGAATTTGAAAATGTTCACATTGACAAAGTTGTAGATCTCATTTTTCTGAGCAACTTTGGTATTTTGAGTTTTTGTCGCACAGTTCAAATTTTGGGGGAAATTTGCAAAATACAAAAACTGGCCAAAAGTCAAACCCTAGCCCCTACACTGTTCTTCTTCCCCGTAGAGCCAGGGGGAGGGGGGCCCGGCCATGGCGCCGGCGCTGCGCCTGCAGCGCATACGGCTGCTCTCCACGCGCCTCTGTCCTGCCCCAGCCGCTCCTTGGTCCCCTCCGCACCCGCACGCGAGCGCTGACTCCATCTCTCGGCCCCTACTGCTCCTGCTCGCCGCCGCCGCGTGGCCATTGCCGGCGCTGCCTGCGCCCGAGCCCCGGCTGCACGCCAGCGCCTCCGCCAGAGTGCAATCGAGTGCGCGTGCGCTCGCCGAGCTTATCCAGCCATCACCACGGTCTCTATCGGCCGCTATCCGCCTCTATAAAAGCCCCGCCGGTGCTCGAGCTCTCCCACTCAGCTCCGCCGCCGTCGCCACCTCACACCAGAGCTCCCAGCCCTCAACCATCTAGCTCAGAAGCTCCGCTGTGTTTTTGCGCAGCTTCTCCCCTCACCAATTTGGTCTCTACCACCTCTGATCGCCCGGCGTAACCCTTTCTTCCCCAACTCCGGCAAGGGACCGCCGTGCTCGGGTCCGTGCAATACGTCGACTCCGGCCGTGATCGTCCCCCATTGACCCCAGCATCGTCTTCCTCGCTTCCTTGCGCTTCTGATGGACCCTTTGCGGTTGCTTGTGTCGCGCAGGATCGCCCGGCCGTCGATCACCGTCGTGTGCCGTCCGCCGCTTCCCGCCGACCGGCCGCTCCGTCCATCCCGTCCCTCACCGAGCTGCCCAATCGACTCCGGTGAGCTCCCTTATGCTCCCTAGGTGTTTGGTTTCGCCCCGGACCCTCTGGTTTGGCCGGCGTACCGAGCGCCGCTCGCTTTTGGTCACCGGCGGCGAGCTCCCGCCGCCGTGCCCGTTTTTCTTTTTATTTTTAAGATGTGAATAGTGTTCTGTTTTCTCTTTTTTGTATGATTTTCTGTGTTGATCCAAAAATTCTGAAATTTTTGTGGTAGACTCTTTATGCTTTGTAGTATTTTATAAAAATATGAAACTTGAGTTTTGTGCAAAAATTTGAAAATGTAAAATTCCCCTTTTAATTGAAAAATGAAGGTTTTGGTATTTTTGGAGAGTGATCTATAACTCCAAAAATCTTGAGATAAATTTTTGTGACCTTTTTATAACATGCTGAACCTCTGGTAAAATTTTGAAGTCATTTGGAGCAAGTTGATTTTTGAGCATTTATTTTGATTAAGGAATAGTGCCTTTTGTTAATTAAATGTCTAGATTTAATTGAGCACCTTAATGACCTCCAAAAATTATGAAATTTGTTTTGCCATCTGTTTATGCCTTAATGAACTTATGTGATTAATTTGGTAATTTTTGGAGCAACTTCATAAAATGACCTTTTAAATAAATTAAGAAAAATAGAAAAGATGGATTAGGGTTGGTAATGAGTGTTTGATGATGTGATCTTTGGATTGATTGATGTTCATAGACCCCTACCCTTTGGTCTATGATGTTTGTGATGCTATGTTTGGATGATGCTTAGGATAATTATAATAAGGTCTAGTTTAATCAATATTGCTTAAGGAAGAAATGGTTACCTTTTATGCTCAACCTAGATTTCGATTATGCCTTGTCTAAGAGTAATCTAGAATCAGTGGAATTGTCTTGCACCATAAGTCCACATCATCATTCTCATGAGCATTCATCATTGCATCCGTATAGTTGACGAAGAAGGTGCCAGAGTCGAGGCCGCTGTTGACGAACCAACTCCCGAGGCGACCCCGAGCTCCGACACCTATACCTACCCCGAGTCTGCTCTTTTTGCCATCCAAGGCAAGCCCCGGTGCATTTAACCCTACCTTGTTTTTATAAATGTTTTCTTTAAATGTTTTACTATTGCATTAGGTAATAGGAGTTGTGTGATGACCTACTTCTTGCATTACCCACCTCCACCAAAAGATACACCTGTCCTGTTCTCAAAATGTTTGCAAAATGCTTAGCAATGCTATTCAATAGATTTGCAATAAAAATGCCAATTTCAAAAAGTGTGATCACTTTAAGAATGTTTATGGGAATTTGGCTTTACTCCCGTCTACTGGCTAGTTACCTGATCCGTACCTAGTCAATAGCGAGGAGAGGTTGTCCGAGCGTACGGTGCCGTCATGTTGTAGTCCGGGACTCAACAGTTGACACCGACCGGGACAGGGTTGAAAAACTGATAGGACTATTACGCTTGGGTGAGATATAACCAAGGTATAGTTCTGGCTGGAAAATTAGGGACCATCCGTATGGGGGCCTGCTGGTCAAGACTTGTAACTATTAACATACTTCGGAAAGCTCTGGCTCCGAGAAATCCTTGATTGGACCGACAACCGCGCACTGGGAGTGGAGAGATGGCGGAAGTAGCATGTACCCACGTGGTCGTCGTACCTGGAAAGGAGTGGTGTACTGTACTTCCGGGTGGCGTAGGACCGGGCCCAATCTTGGAGGAATCGTGGTAGACGAGTTGGCATATGCAAGCTTGGGTGCTACATATGCAGTGTGGATAGGGATCCTCAGCTGAGTATTATTTATCCGGATTAACGTTGCTCCTCGGTTATGGAGACTTGGTCCACTGACTGTCAACGGAGAGTGGTTCTCAACTAGGAATGTTTTAAAATGTAAAATGAATCATGAATGATGAAGAATTGAGGAATACTGAATCTTTCAAAATAAAATGAGGTTTACAAAAATGCTTTTCTGCAAAATACTTGATCTTGCTTAAGCCTTACCTTGACTACCCTAAGCCTCTCATTCCTGAGTCTTCTCCCTTTTTCTTTAGTCGGGTAAGTCTTGTTGAGTACCCCAGTACTCAGGGTTTGTTACCCATGCTGCAGGTATGACAGAGTCCCCGATGTGTCTTGCACCCTGCTGCGTGACCATCGTCCAGGAAGAGGCCGATGAGGCCGAAGAATAGTTGTACACCCTCGGGTTGGGTGATTATAAGTATCTTTGTTGTCCCCCACTATGTTACCTACGTCTATTTCTATTATCAGGACTTGGTTTGTAATAACTGCACCCTAATTTCTATTTGGAACCTGTTTTGTAAAACTAATGTTATTTAAGTCTTCCGCTCATTATTCCGATGTTATTTGTAAAAGTATGCAATGTTGTAACCGAATTGTGAGATGATCCTGCGGACATTGGGCACTGATGTAGCCCGGTGGCGAACAGGTCTTAATCACATGGAACATGGGTTCGGCTGTCAGAGGTTGATAGGGACACGTGGGCCATGGGATTAGGGTCGTTCCGTCATAGTTTTTGTGTGACCGGACGCGTCCGGTCCCTACTGACCGGACGCTGGCAAGAGTCCGGTCGTGACTGTTCTGTGAGTTTTCATCCGCAGTTTGTTCGTTCGTTGTCGGATTTGGTTTCCGTCTTTTGCATTGGGTTTCTAGGGTTGTGTAGTGTCCCGCTGTGCTTCTCGGAGGCATCCACCCTAAATCTAGGGTCGTGGACATTTGCAAGCTCTAGGTTTGCTCTTGGGGTTGATTCTCGGGACAGTGGCAACAAGTTTCCGAAAGGAAAATTTGAGGCTCCCATTCACCCCCCCCCCCCTCTGGTCGCTTTCTAGTAGCACTTTCGGTCCTTCAAATATTGCATTTGTTACACTACATCATAAACCATGAAGCCCCATGTGAATAATTCTATGGTGTGTAAAAACCCACAGGAATGTTTGAAGGACCGAGAAAGCACTAGCAAGGCGACCAGAGGGGGGGTGAATGGGAGCTCAAAAATTTCTCTCGAAACTTTGGCCAAATGAACCAAAATTAACCCCTGAAAGCTACGACCGAAACCGTGATGCCCACGACCCTTGGAAGAGGGTGGATGATCCCTAGGATCACAGCGAGGCACCACACAAAGATAGCAAACCAAACGCCGAAAGCACCGAGACAAGTTCAACCCTCAAAAACCAAGTCTCGAAGGTAGATAGATGGCTACGTCGAGAAATCCCCAAATACCGATGCTAACAAATAGCAAAGATACCTAGAGAGGTTCCTTGGTCAACTACAAGGCCAAACGAGAAGTCCGAAAACCAAGCGGAAAAGCCGGGAGACCAAATGCACTGAAAAGCACTAATCTGCGAGTTGGTGGACTGTCCGCGGGTACGGTCCTGGACTGTCCGCAGTAGTGCCGGACTGTCCGCGAGCAAGGGGCGGACTGTCCGCCGGTCAAATGACCAAAACAGCAAGGTTGCTGAAGTTCCCTGCTCAAGTCCCGGACTGTCCGCGAAAACCAACGGCGGACTGTCCGCCGGTCACGGTACAGTAAACCAGCCGAGGAACACAGCCACTGGTCTGGCCAGCCCCCGACGCGCGGACTGTCCGCCGGTCAGAACCGCGGACTGTCCGCGACCACCCAGTGAAGGCGATTTCAATCGCCCTTCACAAACAACCTCTCAAATCCGAAACAAAACTCAATCCCACGTTCCCAAACTTGGAGAGAATGATCATGAGGTAGTTGGAAGACTATCCCCAAGAAATCATCTGCTCAAATCGATTGAATCACCGGGAAATCGAAAGGGGAGGAGTATGAACGAAAAAGCGCCATGAAAACGAAATCAACCCGATCTACTTGTTCGTGAGGAGTTAGATGAATTCCTTTGGTCGAAATGACCTCCTCTCAAAACTGAACAAGTTGATTCAAACGGATTTCGCAAAGACGCAGTAGAGAGGGAGATCGAGTGACGGGAAAATCACGGAGAAACGAAGAACGCGAAGAACATGAACAAAACACGAATCAACACATCGATCTGCAGCCGTGTGGCTACCACACGCTACAACAGTGAGGTTACGGCCTCACTTCCTCAAAATCTCTAGTACACAGAGGTATGGTTCTCTGCGGATCTCAGCTAGCTACAGCAGGGGCTTGGGAGAGCAGGAAACCCTAAGTGCAAAGAGCAAATGACTGAGATAGATGGGGAGATGGGTGTCTCCCCCTAATTATCCTAATTCTAACTATTCCTAATTCCCACTCTACCCCTAACTACTTACAAAGCGAACCAGCTAAACCCTAAGGTTATTCTGGACCAACTCGATGGTAGGTGGATCCGACGGCCACGCCCGCACAACTCGTAGCGTTGCCTCGACGCAACCTCCCGATTGCCGCCATGTGCCGCCCTCGCTCTGCGTCCTTTTCCTGGACGTCGAACCCCCAGTTTTGTGGCCCAAACCGGGAAACCAGCCTTCACAGCCAACCCCCGGTTTTGAGGCCCAAACCGGGAAACCAGCCCACCAAGCCTGAGTTTTGTGGCCCAAACTCAGCAAACCCGCAGCACCCATGTTTTGAGGCCCAAACCTGGAAACCGTCCTCAGCCCGAGTTTTGTAGCCAAACTCGGAAACCATCCACGCCCAGGTTTTGAGGCCCAAACCTGGAAACCGTCCACCCGATGGTTTTTCTCTGGCTCTACCACCAAACCGAAACTGTAGAGGGGATGCACCGCCTGTGCACCCCGTCCACCGACACGTGTCCCCAGGTCCTCGACCCGAGCAACACCGTGCCCGCAAGTCTCTGCTCGTCACTGTCCCAGGCTGCCAGCCACTACAGCTGATTCTCGGGCCACCGGTCCCTCAGTCCAAGCCTCACGTCCGCCCTTCGCCACTCTCGGTCCATCGGCACGGCACGTCTCTACTTGACCTTCACCTTGCCTCTGATCACTATCTCCGTGCTCGACACCTGCACAACACAAGCCAAAGAACATGCACATTATCCTAGTTGACAATCACTCATCACTCAGAGACTCGGCGTACACCCATGTATCCACAATCTCCCCCTTGATGAGTGCATTGTCAACTACCAACACAAATCATAATAGAAGAAGGAAGGAAGGAAGGAGAGGAGTAAAACTCGACCAAGTGACCCAAAAGCATAGCAAAGCCGAAGAAGGTCAAGTGGAAGAAGCAAAGACAACTTGGTTCCCAAAGACATGGGCAACGGCTCGACGCAACCAAGCAAAGCAAAGCTAGCCCTCAAGAAGAGGTAGAACAGGCTCAACACCGCTAGCAAATACCAATTGAAAAACTCCAGAAAGAGAGCTCGACACCAAATGAGAAATCGAAGCAAATGGTAGTCCCTCAAGACAGAGGCACAGAGGCTCAACACAACTAGCAAGAAAACTCGACATCGACTGAAAAACTCGATACCAACTGAACCCAACTGAAACAAAGATGCGACTGCTAGTCCCTCAAGATAGAGGCAAAGGCTCAACACAACTAGCAAAGCGCTCCGAACCAATTGGAAATTTCAGAAAATTTATCACGAGCAAACGCCCCCTGAGAAAACGCCCCCTTGCATGGTGCACACAACCGATTCCTCTCCCCTTAGTTGAGCATGGGAGGCATGATTTGTCCAAATTCTCCCCCTTAGTTGAAAATGCACCATCAATCAAAAGGAACCGAAAGCAATTTTCTCCCCCTCAGAAAATGCACCATCAAAAGTGCCAACAAGAGAGGTTCTCCCCCTTCCAAAATGCATATGTGTCAAGATGCAAGTTAGCAGCTTCAGGAATATAGTCAAGAGAATGCAAAGATGCTCTACACAGTTTAAGTCCAATGACGCAACTGAAGCACACATGCTAGCAAAGGCTCAAACTGATCACCAAATATGAAATATGAACATATGAGCAAAGTGAGCAATTTTTAGCCAAAAAGGAGTCACCATCAAAATAGCACTAGACAAGTATAGACAGGAAGTCAAACAAGTGCTAAGCATGTATACAAGGTGAACTACCCCTAGCAAAGTTCAATCCTCATGCTATAGAATGAAACATGGACTTGTGTTTTCAGTTTTAAATCAGAGTTGCAGCAGTGAAATGACACAAGTTTAAATTGAGCATGTGATTGCGAGAGGTTGAAAGCTTGTCTTGCCTAACTTTTCAACTGTGCGAAACCTATGCAGAAGCAATCAGAAGCTTAAAGCAACAGTTTCGGTCATACACTACACAGCTCAAGTTTAACTCAAAGTGCAATGAGAAACAGTCTCGAAACTGTGATGTGTTGACAAGCAAACCCATCTCGATCTTTCTGATTCACTTAGCTTGATTCAAATTAAAGATAGTATATGAACAGACCAAGCAAGTGATCGACTCAGAACTAGAGACATAGCGACCTAACATATATGAAAAGCACAAGTGTGATTTCAACATATTCTACACACGCTAGTTGCACATCTCGATGGTGAACATTTGCAGATTTTAAGTTCATTAACAAGTTCACCATTTCAAAATAGCTCAGCTCATAGTATGGATAAGTGATCAGAGGAAGCATAAGCTACAGGCATCAACATAAAGCATCAGAGCATCTACTACACAGAGCATAATTACATTCTAATGATTATATCCATGAAGCTCAGAATGTAAAAGCGAATGCAAAAAGATGCAAGAAGAAACCAAAAGAAGAAACAAAGAGAAACAAAAAGTCAGTTTAATAATCAAAATGTTTCCCCCATCTAAAAGGGGAAACACACACCAAGCTCACCTCTCAACCTAGCAAAAGTTGATTGGTCCAAAGGCTTGGTGAAAATATCAGCCAACTGATGATGAGTATCGACATGGCGAAGGTCGATATCACCCTTCTCATAGTGGTCTCGCAGAAAATGAAAGCGCACATCAATGTGTTTGGTCTTCGAGTGAAGCACGGTGTTCTTAGCAACGCTAATAGCACTCGTGCTGTCACAAAAGCAAAGGAACTCGAGAAAAGCTCAGACCAAAATCACGCAAAGTGGCCATCATCCAGAGTAACTGGGAACAGCAGCTAGCCGCAGCAACATACTCAGCCTCCGTGGTAGAGTGGGCGACACTAGACTGCTTGCGACAAGACCACGATACAAGAGAAGAACCAATAAACTGACAAGTCCCAGAAGTGGACTTGCGATCAATACGGCAACCAGCAAAATCGGCATCGGAATAACCGCAAAACGAGAGGGTGGAGGAAGCAGAATACCAAATCCCAAATTCTGGAGTGAAGGATAAGTACCTCATTATGCGCTTGACCGCCTGACGGTGAGAAGTGCGCGGGGACGCCTGAAAGCGCGCACACAGACACACCGCGAACTGGATGTCCGGGCGTGTCGCCGTCAGGTAGAGCAGCAACTCGATCATACTCCGGTACTCCTTCTGGTCCACTGCTTCTCCATCCACATCCGCATCCAGGGCCACCGTGGTCGGCATGGGTGTTGGGAGAGGCTTGGCCTCTCCCATGTCGAACTTCTTCAGGATGTCTTTGGTGTACTTGCCCTGGTGCACGAACGTCCCTTCCCGGGATTGCTTGATTTGCAACCCGAGGAAAAACGTCAACTCCCCCATCATGCTCATCACAAACTCCCTGCTCATGATATCTGCAAACTTGGCAACCAAAACGTGAGAAGAACCACCGAAAATGATATCATCCACGTAAATCTGGACCAAGAGTGAATCAGTGCCTTGCTTGAGGAGAAAGAGCTTTTTATCTACACATCCCATTTTAAAACCCTTAGCAAGCTTAAAGGTTTTCAACCTATCATACCAGGCTCTAGGGGCTTGTTTCAAACCATACAAAGCTTGGTGGAGTTTAAAGACATGGTTTGGAAACTTGGAATTTTCAAAACCGGGGAGTTGTCTAACATACACCTCCTCTTCTATGTAGCCGTTTAAGAAGGCACTCTTGACATCCATTTGAAAAAGTTTGAAACCTTTGGAAGCAGCAAAAGCCAAGAGTATCCTAATTGCCTCCAAACGAGCTACAGGAGCAAACGTCTCCTCATAGTCTATCCCCTCCTTCTGACTATATCCCTGGGCTATGAGTCTAGCCTTGTTTCTCACAACATGGCCATCTTCTCCCTATTTGTTTTTGAAAACCCATTTTGTCCCAATTGGGTGACACTCAGAAGGTGGAGACACTAGAACCCAAACCCGATTTCTCTCAAAGTTCTCAAGCTCCTCATGCATGGCATTGACCCAATCTGGATCTGTCAAAGCGTGTCCAACATCCCGGGGTTCAAAATCAGCAACAAATGCAGAATGAGCAAAGTGAGAGATTTGCCTTGACCGGGTGACGCGTTCGTCGATGTTGCCGATCATCTGCTGAGGCGGGTGCTGGCACTGAATGTGTCGTGGCGCCTCCCTTGCCGAAGTGGCCTCCCCTTCAACAGCAGCTGGTGCCTCCTCGGGTACAAAGGGTACCGCTCGAGGTGGCGCTTCCCACGTCCCCAGGAAGAGGATGTGTCGGGGCCGTGAGTCGTCGTAGAAGCCGCTCCTTGCGGCATAGCAGGTGGAGGGGGTGCTGGATCATCCATACCTTCAGCACCCTCGTCCTCGTCATCAAAGAGAGGCTCACCAACCTCATGATCACCTGCACGCCCAAAACGAGAAGAAGGACAAACCATGGTCTCGTCGAAGGTGACATCTGATGTCTCCATGACTCGGTTAGTATCAAGGTTAAGTACACGATAAGCTCGAGTGTGAGTGCCATAACCCAAAAACACATCATCAGAAGAACGAGACTCAAACTTGTCCAAGTTGCCCTTTTTGAGTATAAAACAATGGCAACCAAAAACTCGAAAATAACTCACCTTGGGCAGTTTTCCAAAATGCAACTCATAAGAAGTCTTTTTCAAGAAAGCTCGGAGAAAAATGCGATTGGAAATGTAGCATGCAGTGCTCATAGCTTCGGCCCAATATCGCCTAGGAGTCCTATGCTCATCGAGCATCGTCCTGGCCATCTCTACAAGGGTCCAATTCTTCCTCTCTACAACACCATTCTGAGGCGGTGTGTAGGGGGAAGAAAACTGATGCTCTAAACCCAAAGAGTTACAAAACTTCTCAAAATCTGAATTCTTGAATTTGGAACAATTATCACTCCTAATAGCTCGCATCGAGTTCAAAGGGAACTCGTTCTGAAGTCGCAAAATCAGATTGCGAGCGAGGGAGAAAGTCTCAGTCTTCTCAGCTAAAAAGAAGACCCACGAATATCTCGAAAAGTCATCAACAACAACAAGCACATACCACTTCCCCCCAACCGAGCTCACCCGAGCCGGACCAACAAGGTCCATGTGCAAAAGCTCTCCAGGGCGCTTGGTCATGACCTGAGTCACTGGATGGTGGGGAGCGGCAACCATCTTCCCATGTCTACAAGAGTGACAAACAAGATCCTTCTCCATATGCAACTTGGGCAATCCTCGGATTAGGCCAAGTGAACTAAGCCTTGCAAGCAAGTCGAAGCTCAAATGTCCAAGTCTCCTATGCCACTTCCAAAGATCAGAGGAGGAAGGTCCAGCCACCAGACAACGAGAAGTGTCAAAAGACTCCAAGAAATTCGCACGAAAGACTTTTCCAAAGGGCGAAATCAAACACACAAGATTGCCCTGAGGATCCAAAATGCGACTGAGATTCGGTTTAAAACGAATCTCATAGTCATCATCGAAAAGTTGCGAAACAGAAAGAAGGTTAAAATGCAAGTTAGAAACAAGAGCAACATCGCGCAACACAAAGTGCTCATTAACTCGCACCGACCCACGAGACAAAACCTTACCTTTGCTATTGTCGCCGAAGGTGATAAACTCCTTTCCGGCGACAGGACTAAGACTGGAGAACCACTTGGCGTTTCCGGTCATGTGCCTCGAGCAACCGGAATCCACCAACCAAACGTTCTCCAATCGTTTTACCTACATCAATAAAAAGACATAGGGTGAGCATACGGTCCAACACTGGGGTTAGTGAAGTAAGGGGTAAACCAGTGTTGGGCCGACTGCTCAAAAGAACGGTTAGCAGAAAAACCATTCCTAGCACGTCTACGAGAAGAGCGATCACCACGCTGAGGAAAGCGTGGTCCACTGGGGAAAGAGCGCTCACCGCGGTACTCAAAACGCGGTGGGGGAAAACGCTCAACTACAAAGCCACCGCCACGGGGTCCATAGCCTACAAAAGCAGGCTCCCGCCGGGCACGTGCTCTCATCTGCTGCCTAGGCCTAGGAGCTTGAGGTTCTGGTCCTCTGGGCCTAGCAGCTCTCCTCGGAGCTCTCCTCTGAACATTCGGCGCATGTACATCATGGAAAGGATGGTACATGTCCGGGTTGTTCATCTCCCTTGCACGGCGTGCCTCTCTCTTGCGCCGAAAGCAAAACTCACTCAAGTGACCATCTCGCCCACAGTGCTCACAATGGAACCTCACCGCTCTCATAGGGGGTTGTTGGTACTCACGGTGGTGGGTGTGGATCACTTTGCCCTTCTGTGGCAAAAGCTCCTCCTGGATGGGTGGCATGGTGTCCAACTTGTTCTTCAGGTGGTTGGGCTTGGGATGCCACACTTGGTTCTTGGGTGGAGCTCTCAGAGGTTCCTCAAACACTCCATCCTTGGTGTTAGGCTTGAGAGGCTCTTTGGGTGGAAGCTTGGTAAGTTTGGGAGTAGTGGTGGAGTTGGGCTTCTCACTCGGGTTCAAACCAGTCGACTCTCCAATCTTCCCAAAAGCAGAAAGATCAACACCCGGAGCAAAACCTACACCAGGACCTCCAATAGCTCGCTTGAATTGGGAGATCATCATCCCGAGCTGCGGCTCACCACAAGACACCCATGACAAGATGGTCCGAAGGTATGTGTTTTCCTCCTCGGTTTGCATCTTGTCATGCTTCACATTGGCTATCTCCATCTCCAGGCCCTCACACAACGCGCACCTAGCCACACATGTGCTACCTGAGTTGGCCTCTTCAAGAGACACAATCTTGGCATTCTTCTTTGCCAACTCAAATTGCAAGACAGGACAAGTCTTGCACGCACCCAACAGCATGGGTCTAGCCCGGAGCTCATCCACCTCTCCAACCAACGCAGCATACTTTCCTCTCAAAGTAAGAAGATCAGTCATGTGCGTGGTGCACATCTCGCACTCGGCATCCTTAGACACGACCACGGTGGACTTGGCAAACTCAAGCTCCCTCACCGTGTCCTCCCACTTCTGCCTAAACTCCTTGCGCTCTCTAGCGGCACGCCTAAGCAACTTATCCTGACTAAGGAGCGCGGCAGTAAGCTTCTCGACCTCAGCAGAAAGTTCATCGGGGGGTCAGAGATACCTGGGAGGTGTCGTCGTCGTCGCCGTCCCAAGGAGTGTCGCCGCCGACCTCCTTGCCGAGGGCCATGGTGCAGAAGCCCTCATCGTCGGTGAAGAAGTAGAGGTCGTTGAGCTTGTCCTCGATCCTCTTCTTCTTCTCGGACTCGTCGTCGCTTGAGGAAGCGGAGTCGTCATCTGAGTCATCGACGTCGCTGAGCGTGGCGAAGAACGCACGTTGCTCAGTCTGGGCCTTCTCCAAGTACTTGGTCTTGATGTACTCCTTGTTGAAACCGCCCTTCCGCTTGTGCTTTGCGGGGACGTACTTCTCCTTGTGCTTGCCGGAGTCGTACTTGCGCCCATGATCGCCCTTCCCAGAATGCTTGTTCTTCTTGGGACAATTGGCGATGAAGTGGTCGGGGTCGCCACACTCGAAATAGCCCGAGCGTCCTCCTCCGCGGCGATGGTTCATGCGGTTGTTGTGGAACCGCGAGAACCGGTTGGCAAGCAAAGCCAACTCGTCGTCTCCCAAAGACTCCAACTGCTCCTCTGTGACAGAAAGAAGAGAGTGCAAAGCAAAGCCTCCAGAGGGGTTAGCAGAAGAGCCAGAAAGCAAAGTCATCGACGGGCCAGAAGGATTTTCATAAGAAGCCCTCGCCATGGCATCGATCTCACTGGACTTGAGCTTACTGAAGAGCTCGTCGCACATGAGGGTCTCATAGTTAGGTGATTCGATGATCGCCTGAACCTTGGAATCCCACACCGACCGATCAAGAGTATGGAGTAGCTTCAAAGCTCTCTCATGATCATCGAAAGGCAACAGCTCCTTGTTAGCCCTCATCCTGTTGACAATCACCTGAAAGCGAGCGAATAAACTTTCTATGCTCTCGCCAGGCATATGTCGAAAGTTCTCATACTCTCGCTTGAACGACTCATAGAGACGGGTTTTGACTTGAGAGGTTCCCTCATGAAAGCGCATGAGGGTAGCCCAAATATCCCGAGCCGTAGCGAGGTGAGAAACGCGATCAAACTCACTCATGCTCAAACATGAGAAAAGAGCATTACGGGCTCGGCTATTGGCATCGTGCTCATCGATCTGATGCTGAGTCACACGAGCAGCCAAAACCACGTAATCGGCAGAGTTGCAAATATCCCAAATGGAAGCACCCAAACTCTGCAGATAGGCCGACATGTGTATCTTCCAATACGCATAGTACGTCCCATCGAAAAAAGGCGGTTTGTCCATGCCGCGATCCATGTCGCCTTCTGTGGATCTGGAACCGGCTAAGGTGGAAGATCCTTAACCCGCTCTGATACCAATTGAAGGACCGAGAAAGCACTAGCAAGGCGACCAGAGGGGGGTGAATGGGAGCTCAAAAATTTCTCTCGAAACTTTGGCCAAATGTCCCAAAATCAACCCCCGAAAGCTACGACCGAAACCGTGATGCCCACAACCCTTGGAAGAGGGTGGATGATCCCTAGGATCACAGCGAGGCACCACACAGAGATAGCAAACCAAACGCTGAAAGCACCGAGACAAGTTCAACCCTCAAAAACCAAGTCTCGAACGTAGATAGACGGCTACGTCGAGAAATCCCCAAATACCGATGCTAACAAATAGCAAAGATACCTAGAGACGTTTCTTGGTCAACTACAAGGCCAAACGAGAAGTCCGAAAACCAAGCGGAAAAGCCGGGAGACCAAATGCACTGAAAAGCACTAGTCTGCGAGTTGGCGGACTGTCCGCGGGTACGGTCCCGGACTGTCCGCGGTAGTGCCGGACTGTCCGCGAGCAAGGGCTGGACTGTCCGCCGGTCAAATGACCAAAACAGCAAGGCTGCTGAAGTTCCCTGCTCAAGTCCCGGACTGTCCGCGAAAACCAACGGCGGACTGTCCGCCGGTCACGGTACAGTAAACCAGCCGAGGAACACAGCCACTGGTCCGGCCAGCCCCCGACGCGCGGACTGTCCGCCGGTCAGAACCGCGGACTGTCCGCGACCACCCAGTGAAGGCGATTTCAATCGCCCTTCACAAACAACCTCTCAAATCCGAATCAAAACTCAATCCCACGTTCCCAAACTTGGAGAGAATGATCACGAGGTAGTTAGAAGACTATCCCCAAGAAATCATTCGCTCAAATCGATTGAATCACCGGGAAATCGAAAGGGGAGGAGTATGAACGAAAAAGCACCACGAAAACGAAATCAACCCGATCTACTTGTTCGTGAGGAGTTAGATGAATTCCTTTGGTCCAAATGACCTCCTCTCAAAAATGAACAAGTTGATTCAAACGGCTTTCGCAAAGACGCAGTAGAGAGGGAGATCGAGTGACGGGAAAATCGCGGAGAAACGAAGAACGCGAAGAACACGAACAAAACGCGAATCAACACATCGATCTACAGCCGTGTGGCTACCACATGCTACAACAGTGAGGTTACGGCCTCACTTCCTCAAAATCTCCAGTACACAAAGGTATGGTTCTCTGCGGACCTCAGCTAGCTACAGCAGGGGATTGGGAGAGCAGGAAACCCTAAGTGCAAAGAGCAAATGACTGAGGTAGATGGAGAGATGGGTGTCTCCCCCTACTTATCCTAATTCTAACTATTCTTAATTCCCACTCTACCCCTAACTACTTACAGAGCGAACCAGCTAAACCCTAAGGTTATTCTGGACCAACTCGATGGTAGGTGGATCCGACGGCCACGCCCGCACAACTCGTAGCGTTGCCTCGACGCAACCTCCCGATTGCCGCCACGTGCCGCCCTCGCTCCGCGTCCTTTTCCTGGACGTCGCACCCCCGGTTTTGTGGCCCAAACCGGGAAACCAGCCTTCACAGCCAACCCCCGGTTTTGAGGCCCAAACCGGGAAACTAGCCCACCAAGCCTGAGTTTTGTGGCCCAAACTCAGCAAACCCGCAGCACCCAGGTTTTGAGGCCCAAACCTGGAAGCCGTCCTCAGCCCGAGTTTTGTGGCCAAACTCGGAAACCATCAACGCCCAGGTTTTGAGGCCCAAACCTGGAAATCGTCCACCCGATGGTTTTTCTCTGGCTCTACCACCAAACCGAAACTGTAGAGGGGATGCACCGCCCGTGCACCCCGTCCACCAACACGTGTCCCCAGGTCCTCGACCCGATTAACACCGTGCCCTCAAGTCTCTGCTCGTCACTGTCCCAGGCTGCCAGCCACCACAGCTGATCCTCGGGCCACCGGTCCCTCAGTCCAAGCCTCACGTCCGCCCTTCGCCACTCTCGGTCCATCGGCACGACACGTCTCTACTTGACCTTCACCTTGCCTCTGATCACTGTCTCCGTGCTCGACACCTGCACAACACAAGCCAAAGAACATGCGCATTATCCCAGTTGACAATCACTCATCACTTAGAGACTCGGCATACACCCATGTATCCGCAGGAATGTTCACCGTGGTGGCATAAAAAATAATAATATAATGCATACATTCATCCTGTTGCATTTTTCTCTTGCATCATAAAGATATTAAAATACAAAAATATTGAGAAAGAGATCTTACTGAAACTCTGGGCAACTAAGGCTTAAGTGGCCAACCACTAACGCTTAATCTGTTCCACAAGTTCTGTTGTCAATTTGAGTTTTACAGGATCTGAAAGACCAAGAAAGACGAGCAAGTGAATGTTCCATCTACTGTCGGAGCACTATCCAACAACCATCAATATCCATCAAAGCTTCGATAGAGGAAGTACATTTCCACTGCGAGTTCGCTACATGGCAAGAATGAATGACTACGTCAACATTCAGCTTGGGGGAAAGCATCCCCATGTATCCAGGTAAGTATTCTTATCCTCTTAAGTTTTCTTTCTATACATAAATCTAAATATATATATATATATATATATATATAAATGTGGGCACATGAAGGCTCACCATTAATTAAAAAGAAAAAAAATATGGGCACATGAAGGCTCAATGTTATTAAAGGAACCGGCTTGGGGGAGACGCACCCCCGTTATCTTCGTAATCCAGGTATATCTTATTCACTATAGATAGTTATTTATAATAAGTGTGTTAGGTTAAATAAATACTATGTTAAGTTTGCTTAGATTGTTTTAAGAAGTTAATAATAAAAGAAGAACTCTCTCTCTCTGATCTTTTACATGGAAATGATGAATAGTTGCTCTATCTAATTTCTTTCAAGTACCTAGCCTTCAAAGCATGAGTTCTCCTAATTAATAATGATGCTTAAAAAACAAAATTAAATATATGGGTAGCAAATGCTTGATCCAGAGTCTAAGTAATTGACAGATATGATATGTGATGATCTGAGCTACTGTTATGTTGTTCTAAAACAACACTAGAGTTCCGGAGAGTTTCCAATATTAATATGACTAATAATGGCATTGAGTTAAATTAAGCTTTGTTGACCCTATGAGAAGTTATCATGCTATTGAATTGAGATCACTTACACATTTCATCCATCCTCCATATAAATGCTCATGATTATCTATTGTTATCCTCTCAAAAGTTTGTTGGAAGCATGTGGCTATTGAAAGAAAAGAGAAAATATATATATATATATATATCCGAGGAAATAAAAAGGGACAAGTGTCCGAAACCTCAAAAAGATAGATCCCGAGGAAATAAAAAGGGACAAGTGTACGGAACCTCAAAAAAAAGAAAAAAAAAGAAAAAAAGAGAATATTAGAAAAAAATGGGCACGTGCCCGTCAGTAGAATTAGCCTGATAGCCATGTGTTTCTGATAAACAAAAGAGAGTGATATATTTCAAAAGAGCATCCGACTCCATTTTCCGTACACATGCACTTCTCGATTCAATGGTGTGGTTGACTTTCTCTTTGGATCCATTGTTTAATTTGACAACATATGTTTTTAATCTTTTCTGAAAATTCATAAAACACCGGGATAATGGTGAAGTGACATAGCAAGAGACATAATGCTTGATTTGATCATTCTATCTTTCAATTACTCAGGATTCAAGGTAAAGTACTAAGCCCCATAATGAATAATATGATACTTTTTTTCTATTTCATATGAGAACTTTTGTTTGAATACATGTGTACTTGTTGGAAGTGAAGATATTGCAGCAACTCCTAATCCATTGTTGAGATGGGCTTTGCTCGGGATCAGCAAAGATTAAGCTTGGGGGAACTTGTTGATGCTCATTAATGCTCATAATTAACCGTCAACTATTGCATGAAATGACACTAAATGAATTACAAAGCATAGTTGTAGGGTTTGAAACTAACAAGTTCCACGAGTTTTGGTGCTCTCACTTGTTTTATAGGACATCAATATTTCACCATATAAAAGTATCTCAAGTGATGAATTGGAGTGCACCATTGCGAAGGGCTCGTCGAGACGATCGAAACAGACATATCATTTGCTATATTCGGAGTCCCGGATGAAAAGATATTAATTTCGCAACGAAATTTGCAAAAGAAGGATCTAGAAGACACCAGAAGACATCACAAGGCGGCCCGCCACATGGGCCCACTGGGCCAGACCGACTGGTCCCACTTGGAGACCGACCGGTCGGCCACGGAGCCCGTTTCGCCTCCGCCTTCTAGAACATTCTTCCACCGCCTCCTAGGATGCATCTCCACCGTCCCCGGAGTCGGTTTGATCCAACGGTGGGCGATAAACGTGACGCGGATCGATGACATGACGATTCCTTGCCTCCTACTCCACCTCGGGCTATATAAGCAACCCCAGACCCCCCTCTCCAGACATCTCCATCTTCATTATTCATCTCCACATCAGAAACTAGGGTTTCAATTAGAAGTAGAGATCCCTCTAGTTGATCGTCTAGTTCTAGTTCATCTTCTAGTTCTAGTTCATCATCTAGTTGTAATCTAGAGAGAGAGAAGGAGAGAGCTGAGGAGGAACCGGATCTGTCGGATCTTCCTCGACATTGTATTGGTGCAGCATCTGGTTTGTCTTCAAGTAATCTCCAGGTTCTTCATTTACTATTTCTAAGTATTATATTTAATTTCAGTTCTTACTTTATTTTATTTACTGGATCTCCGCTCGTATTGAGTGCTCTAGTTATCATATGTAATTAGAGTTGTAAGTGTTAGTGTAGACGTGGTGTCTAGACTAGGGTTTACCTGAGTTTGCGCCCAATCCTCCGGATAGTTGTGGTAGCTACAGGGGTGACAGCTTTGTAGATTGTTATAATCCACCACGTTAGGATTAGTGTTTTCGTAGAGCTTTTTAGCAGCCTTCTCCCGATTACCCTTTTCCCAGTCTTTTTCGAGAATCGGAAAGGTACTGTTGCTCCGAAGTAAGTAAAGTATAGTGAGCCTTTGATTAAATAGACCCGCTTAGAAAACTCTATATCTCTCTATCCACATTACCATTCTTTTCTTGGACGTTCTTAATTCTTCTAGTACACTTCACGTTCCCCGTGGAAATCGATACCCTGGAATACTCTCGGGTGAAAGCTACATCGGTATCTGTGCGCTTGCGGATTATTCTGTGTGCGTTTAAAATACCCAACAACGGTCTTCTTTGTGCCAGCGCACCAACTTTGCATGGTTCTTGTTTCTGAACAGACGTTTCAGGCGTGGTATTATAGGAGCGTACCACATAACCTTGGCAGGGAATTTCTTCCGGGGACGTTCTTCACCCTCAACATCGCCAGGGTCATCTCGCCTGATCTTATATCGTGACGCTTTACATACAGGGCATTCATCCAAATTCTCGTATTCCTTGCCACGATACAGGATGCAGTCATTAGGACATGCATGTATCTTCTGGATTTCTAAACCCAAAGGACAGACGACTTGTTTTGCTTCGTACGTAGTGGCGGGCAATTCGTTAGGCTTCGGAAGCATCTTTTGTTTTATAATCTTCAATTATTGTCCAAATGCCTTGTCAGATACACCATTCTGTGCCTTCCATTGTAGCAACTCAAGTGTTGTACCCAACTTTTTTTGTCCATCTGCAGCAGACGGATATAGTAATTTCCTGTGATCCTCTAGCATACAGTCAAACTTAGCCTTCTCCTTTTCACTTTCGCAATCTCTTTGTGCATCACGAATGACATCACCAAGAGCATCATCTTCAGCGAGTGTGTCTTCTGCACTAGCCTCTTCTTCACCTTCCCCCATTGTAGTATCACCAAAGTCACTGTATTGAGCAATAATGTCATCGTCAGGGTCCAATTGTTCTTCTTCACCTTCTTCCATCATAACCCCAGTTTCTCCATGCTTCGTCCAAAAACTATAGTTTTGCATGAAACCCGACTTGAACAAGTGTGAGTGAAGACTCCTTGAGCTAGAATATTCCTTCGAATTATTACAAAGGGCACATGGACAACACATAAAACCATTCCGCTTGTTTGCCTCGGCCACTCTTAAAAAATAATGCACGTCGTCAATGAACTCTTTTGAGCGACGATCCGCATTGTACATCCAGTGACATGTCATCGTCTGCATTATATGACATATCACATAATTATATCTCTCATTCTTATAAACAAATGAAATTATATGGTATATATCACATAATTAAATTATAAGGTATATATACTAATTACTTTAATGAAATAATTTAAACCAGTCATATTTTGTAAACTAAAGTATTATATATTTCTAAAAGATTAAAATAAAATAATTAAACCAGTCACATTTTGTAAACTAAAGTATTATATATTTCTATTTTTTGTAAAAAATGATTTAAATGATCTCTATTTCTCTAAAAGATTAAAATAAACTAATTAAACGGTCATATTTTGTTTTTAGAGTACTAATTTGAACTATCAAGTCAATGAACTCAAAATAGCTTCAAAAACCATATATACAAGTGGCGGCTACAAAAATGAAAAACTGAAGTTAGTAACCTTTCAAGGAGTAAATGGCGGCGTAGATGTGATGAAATAAATCAATCGCCGGAGATGTGTTAACAAACAAAAATCACCGGAGAAGAGAGAGCCAACAAGCAAGCAAGTGACTGAATGAAGAAAAAATGAAGACAGGAGCTCGGGCATGGCTGGAGGTGGAAGAACAGTTAAAATATAGGGAGGGACATTTAGCCCCGGTCCTTATTCCTAGCCGGGGCTAAATGCGGCTGGATACAACAACCGGGACAAAACCTTTTAGTCCCGGTTGGTAACACCAACCGGGGCTAAAGATGCCAACATTTAGCCCCGGCTGGATACAGCAACCGGGGCAAAAACTTTAGCCCCGGTTGGTGTCACCAACCGTGGCTAAAGGTCAATCTTTACACCAACCGGGGCTAAAGGTCCCTCTGACAAATAAGCCGTTGGGCAGGGGAACTTTAGCCCCGGTTGGTGTTACCAACCGGGGCTAAAGACCTTTCTAGTCCCGGACGCAAATTTTTCCGTGACTAATGCTGATTTTGCAAATCGTTCAAAGGTCTGTTCTCTAGTAGTGGGAGATTGAGGCGAAACTCAAATACATATAGACTCGCAACTGAAATATGATATAGGGATAAATCTAACGTGACTCTCTGAATTAAAAAAAAACTTAGGGCGGATGAGGAACTGTACACATTGTGATTAAGAGTTGAAAAAAACACAAATTCATCTCGAGCTACAACAATCAGTGAGAGAAATAGGGACAGAAAGAAAATGTCAGATCTGAGGGAGAGAGAGAGGGAGAGGTAGGGAGGGAAAGATGCGAACAACACCGTGGACTGTACAAGAGAGATGGAGATGGAAGCGACGTATCTGGAGCTACGTCCATGCAGATCTTCGAAGGATGAGCATTAGAGAGAAGAAACGCCAAAGTAAGAGAGAGAGAGAGCTTGGGAGAGAAAGAAAGAGAGTCTGTTTTTGAGTGGGAGAGAAAGTGAAAGAGCGACATGTACTGTACGTAATAGTAGTACCAATGAATGGAATCGACGGAAAGGGATTCAAGTTAGGAATGGAATCAGAGAAGAGAAGAAAGAAAACATCGGAATAGAACAATACTACTCTACTATTGGAATAAAACTTGGGAAAGAAGTGGGCTTTTGACTGACGCGAATCTCGATGAAATACCAGCCACGGGATAGTGCATGCAGCCGCATGCCGTCGCGAGAAAACCGGGTGATGGCAGGGGATTGGGGCCAACAGCAAAGTGCTGTGCTATGTATATGCACCTCCTGGAGGCGGCACCTTGTACGGCCGGTCCGGCTGCGGTGAGTCCGGGTTGACGCAGTCAGTATTTTTTTCTTCTACGAGCTCTTTTTGCAGGCTGCGGTTTTTTCATGGTAACATGGAAATTAAATATAATCTTCATGATGACAGATGGAGCTATTCAGCTCTAAGCGAGGCTTTTGGACATGATTGATGGATCATGGATCCATCAATCAACTTACAGGTGCAATATTTCATGCATGTGATGATAGATGAAACCACGAATGGAATAAACACACACGAAACTAAGTATCGCACAATTCTGTGTACTCTCTCCGTCCCTTAAAAAAAGAGTCATTCTCGCTTCCCGAAAAGTCAACAGACTTCAACTTTTGACCAAATATATATAATAAAATATTAATATTTATGGTACATAATTAGTATCATTGGATAGATTTTTGAATATACTTTTATAATAAACTTATTTGGAGATAAAAATATTGCACAAATTTTGTATAAACTCAGTCAAAGTTGAGAAAGTTTGACCAGCACGCATCCCATAGCGACACTATTTTTGGGACAGAGTAGTAGCTTCATGTTGACAATTCAGATATCAAAAAGGCGTAAAGCATATATATAGGAACAAAGATGATGATTACGATAAAGTGTGACAGGAAACATACTGTGGTTTAGGCTGATGGCTCGCTTCACCGCGACCTCGAAGCACTGACGACGTAGAAGACCTAAGTTCTTGTTCTCCGCAGTGACAATGACATGGAGAGAGATGGGGTCGTGGCGGAGCCGGACGACGCACGCGTGCTTGCGGCAGCACGGTGTCGAGAGGCGGCGGAGCCGGAGGACGGACGCGTGCTGCGTCGCGGTGGCGTCGAGAGGTGGAGCCGGAGAACGCACGGTGGCGGCGGCGTCGAGAGGCGGAGCCGAAGGACGCACACATGGTGGGTGACACGTACGGCGGCGTCGAGAACGTGGCTAGATTGGATTTTGGGAGGTCGGAGGGCGGAGCTCGAGGCTCAGCGCTATTGGCGGCCGGGAGTCGTGCGCGGGCGAGTCGCCCGGGTCGTTGAGAACGTGGCTGCGTGACTTGAGTACGTAATGGAGTATATATCAGCGCGTACGTATTTCTTTTGAAGCTGGGACGTACGTATCACTAGTAGAATGATGATTTTTCCTAGCGCCTCAATTTTTTTTTACTGGCGGTTTGAGTTACCACGCGCATATAGAAATGAACTGGTGGACCTCAAGTCTAGAACCGCCTGTAGAAATGGATTTCTACAGGCGGTTTGTTAAGACAACCGCCTGTAGAAATATTCTACGGACGGTTGTGTTAACAAACTGCCTGTAGAAATAGATGTGTTTTTTAAAATTTGATTTTTTCAAACTATCTCGGATGAGAAAACACCCAAAATAAAAGTTGTTCGTCTCAAAAAGTTATGAAACTTTGTAAATTACAACTTTTTAATTTGAAGTCATCTTGTCATCGAAAAATATGTTTGAATGGTCTCAAATTTGAAATTCAAATTTTGTAAATGACCTCGGATGAAGAAATGATCAATACAAAAGTTGTTCTTCTCAAAAAGTTATGAAACTTTGTAGTTGACAATTTTTTGATTTGAAATCATTTAGGACCTTAAACAAACAAATTATACTCAGTTTTGTATAATATGTGGGGAACCGAAGGGGTGTTTGAACACATGTGAGTTTGTGGTGCAGTGGTAGATGAGCTTTCGCGCGAGGGCGAGGTCGTGAGTTCGAATCCCACCGGCCGTGTTAGCCGCGGATTTTGCGCGAAAAATACCGCGACCTGCGACTTGCCCATTTTCACAGGCGGGTCGCTAAGTCAACCGACAGACGCTTCATAAACAACCGCCTGTGCTGTGGTCCTATTTCTACTGGCCCCAAGCGCAGGCGGTTGATAAAAACGTCTGTACAAATCGATCTACAACCGCCTGTGTAGTATCGTTTTGTACTAGTGTATGTAGTCGCGTCAAATATTTAGATGGAACTCAACGCACGAGCAATTGGGCGATATTGGACTCTTGCTCATAACGGGTGCGAGTAACAAATTGCAAATATATACATCGAGTCATTCTTAGAATAGCAAATAGTAAAGCTAATATTTGTTATATATACATATCGATAACTATAGCATGACTATTACAGCACAGTTGCCAAATAGCCCCACCGTCTTTCAACAAATCGATTGACGAATGTGGTATCCCGCTTTCTCTGATGCCTGCAGCAGTTTTTCGATATGAAATGTTGTATTAAAAATTATCGTTCAATCATTAATATTATATATATAACAGGGTTCTTCCATTTATGCGTAAATCTTGTATCTGATATACTCACCTTAAAGTTTGTTCGTTGCACGACCTAAGTTCTTGTTCTCCGCAGTGACAATGACATGGAGAGAGATGGGGTCGTGGCGGAGCCGGACGACGCACGCGTGCTTGCGGCAGCACGGTGTCGAGAGGCGGCGGAGCCGGAGGACGGACGCGTGCTGCGTCGCGGTGGCGTCGAGAGGTGGAGCCGGAGAACGCACGGTGGCGGCGGCGTCGAGAGGCGGAGCCGAAGGACGCACACATGGTGGGTGACACGTACGGCGGCGTCGAGAACGTGGCTAGATTGGATTTTGGGAGGTCGGAGGGCGGAGCTCGAGGCTCAGCGCTATTGGCGGCCGGGAGTCGTGCGCGGGCGAGTCGCCCGGGTCGTTGAGAACGTGGCTGCGTGACTTGAGTACGTAATGGAGTATATATCAGCGCGTACGTATTTCTTTTGAAGCTGGGACGTACGTATCACTAGTAGAATGATGATTTTTCCTAGCGCCTCAATTTTTTTTTACTGGCGGTTTGAGTTACCACGCGCATATAGAAATGAACTGGTGGACCTCAAGTCTAGAACCGCCTGTAGAAATGGATTTCTACAGGCGGTTTGTTAAGACAACCGCCTGTAGAAATATTCTACGGACGGTTGTGTTAACAAACTGCCTGTAGAAATAGATGTGTTTTTTAAAATTTGATTTTTTCAAACTATCTCGGATGAGAAAACACCCAAAATAAAAGTTGTTCGTCTCAAAAAGTTATGAAACTTTGTAAATTACAACTTTTTAATTTGAAGTCATCTTGTCATCGAAAAATATGTTTGAATGGTCTCAAATTTGAAATTCAAATTTTGTAAATGACCTCGGATGAAGAAATGATCAATACAAAAGTTGTTCTTCTCAAAAAGTTATGAAACTTTGTAGTTGACAATTTTTTGATTTGAAATCATTTAGGACCTTAAACAAACAAATTATACTCAGTTTTGTATAATATGTGGGGAACCGAAGGGGTGTTTGAACACATGTGAGTTTGTGGTGCAGTGGTAGATGAGCTTTCGCGCGAGGGCGAGGTCGTGAGTTCGAATCCCACCGACCGTGTTAGCCGCGGATTTTGCGCGAAAAATACCGCGACCTGCGACTTGCCCATTTTCACAGGCGGGTCGCTAAGTCAACCGACAGACGCTTCATAAACAACCGCCTGTGCTGTGGTCCTATTTCTACTGGCCCCAAGCGCAGGCGGTTGATAAAAACGTCTGTACAAATTGATCTACAACCGCCTGTGTAGTATCGTTTTGTACTAGTGTATGTAGTCGCGTCAAATATTTAGATGGAACTCAACGCACGAGCAATTGGGCGATATTGGACTCTTGCTCATAACGGGTGCGAGTAACAAATTGCAAATATATACATCGAGTCATTCTTAGAATAGCAAATAGTAAAGCTAATATTTGTTATATATACATATCGATAACTATAGCATGACTATTACAGCACAGTTGCCAAATAGCCCCACCGTCTTTCAACAAATCGATTGACGAATGTGGTATCCCGCTTTCTCTGATGCCTGCAGCAGTTTTTCGATATGAAATGTTGTATTAAAAATTATCGTTCAATCATTAATATTATATATATAACAGGGTTCTTCCATTTATGCGTAAATCTTGTATCTGATATACTCACCTTAAAGTTTGTTCGTTGCACGACCTAAGTTCTTGTTCTCCGCAGTGACAATGACATGGAGAGAGATGGGGTCGTGGCGGAGCCGGACGACGCACGCGTGCTTGCGGCAGCACGGTGTCGAGAGGCGGCGGAGCCGGAGGACGGACGCGTGCTGCGTCGCGGTGGCGTCGAGAGGTGGAGCCGGAGAACGCACGGTGGCGGCGGCGTCGAGAGGCGGAGCCGAAGGACGCACACATGGTGGGTGACACGTACGGCGGCGTCGAGAACGTGGCTAGATTGGATTTTGGGAGGTCGGAGGGCGGAGCTCGAGGCTCAGCGCTATTGGCGGCCGGGAGTCGTGCGCGGGCGAGTCGCCCGGGTCGTTGAGAACGTGGCTGCGTGACTTGAGTACGTAATGGAGTATATATCAGCGCGTACGTATTTCTTTTGAAGCTGGGACGTACGTATCACTAGTAGAATGATGATTTTTCCTAGCGCCTCAATTTTTTTTTACTGGCGGTTTGAGTTACCACGCGCATATAGAAATGAACTGGTGGACCTCAAGTCTAGAACCGCCTGTAGAAATGGATTTCTACAGGCGGTTTGTTAAGACAACCGCCTGTAGAAATATTCTACGGACGGTTGTGTTAACAAACTGCCTGTAGAAATAGATGTGTTTTTTAAAATTTGATTTTTTCAAACTATCTCGGATGAGAAAACACCCAAAATAAAAGTTGTTCGTCTCAAAAAGTTATGAAACTTTGTAAATTACAACTTTTTAATTTGAAGTCATCTTGTCATCGAAAAATATGTTTGAATGGTCTCAAATTTGAAATTCAAATTTTGTAAATGACCTCGGATGAAGAAATGATCAATACAAAAGTTGTTCTTCTCAAAAAGTTATGAAACTTTGTAGTTGACAATTTTTTGATTTGAAATCATTTAGGACCTTAAACAAACAAATTATACTCAGTTTTGTATAATATGTGGGGAACCGAAGGGGTGTTTGAACACATGTGAGTTTGTGGTGCAGTGGTAGATGAGCTTTCGCGCGAGGGCGAGGTCGTGAGTTCGAATCCCACCGGCCGTGTTAGCCGCGGATTTTGCGCGAAAAATACCGCGACCTGCGACTTGCCCATTTTCACAGGCGGGTCGCTAAGTCAACCGACAGACGCTTCATAAACAACCGCCTGTGCTGTGGTCCTATTTCTACTGGCCCCAAGCGCAGGCGGTTGATAAAAACGTCTGTACAAATCGATCTACAACCGCCTGTGTAGTATCGTTTTGTACTAGTGTATGTAGTCGCGTCAAATATTTAGATGGAACTCAACGCACGAGCAATTGGGCGATATTGGACTCTTGCTCATAACGGGTGCGAGTAACAAATTGCAAATATATACATCGAGTCATTCTTAGAATAGCAAATAGTAAAGCTAATATTTGTTATATATACATATCGATAACTATAGCATGACTATTACAGCACAGTTGCCAAATAGCCCCACCGTCTTTCAACAAATCGATTGACGAATGTGGTATCCCGCTTTCTCTGATGCCTGCAGCAGTTTTTCGATATGAAATGTTGTATTAAAAATTATCGTTCAATCATTAATATTATATATATAACAGGGTTCTTCCATTTATGCGTAAATCTTGTATCTGATATACTCACCTTAAAGTTTGTTCGTTGCACGGTGATGTGGATTGAATGCTAAGGTCGTATAATCAGATGTTTCTAAGCACCCTGGATTAATTTTTGTTTTTTGTTTGAATCAAAATGAATGGTCAGTTCATCTTGGTTATATATATTTTAAATTAAAAAAACTAATCTGATATATTTGACATTCAATGGAATAAATTACTTACTGTGTTTATTGTTCACTCTGAGCATACTTGCAAGAATGACAGTATTATCAAGGGTTGCATTCACTACTAGAGAACATGCCTTTGGACGATTTGCAAAATCAGCTTTAGTCACGGAAAAATTTAAGTCCGGGACTAGAAAGATCTTTAGCCCAGGTTGGTAACACCAACCGGGACTAAAGTTCCCGAGCCCAACCGCTCATTTGTCAGAGGGGTCTTTAGTCCCGGTTGATGTTACCAACCGGGGCTAAAGGTTAATCTTTAGCCCCGGTTGGTGTATCCAGCCAGGGCTAAATGTTGGCATCTTTAGCCCCGGTTGGTAACATCAACCGGGACTAAAAGGTTTTGCCCCGGTTTGTTTATCCAGCCGGCTGGGAATAAGGACCGAGGCTAAATGTCCCTCCCTATTTTTGAACTGTTCTTCCACCTCCAGCTAGCCGTGCCCGAGCTCCTGTCTTCATTTTTTCTTCATTCAGTCACTTGCTTGCCTGTTTGCTCTCTTCTCCGGTGATTTTTGTTTGTTAACACATCTCCGGCGATTGATTTATTTCATCACATCTACGCCACCATCGACTGCTTAAAAGGTTACTGGCTTCAGTTTTTCATTTTTGTAGCCGCCACATATATATATATATATATGTGGTTTTTGAAGCTATTTTGAGTTTATTGACTTGATAGTTCAAATTAGTACTCTAAAAACAAAATATGACCGTTTAATTAGTTTATTTTAATCTTTTAGAGAAATAGAGATCATTTAAATCATTTTTTTACAAAAATTAGAAATATATAATACTTTAGTTTATAAAATATGACTGGTTTAATTAGTTTAGTTTAATTTTTTGGAGAAATAGAGATTATTTAAATCATTTGTTTATAAAAAATAGAAATATATAATACTTTAGTTTATAAAATATGATCGGTTTAATTAGTTTATTTTATTTTTTATGGAGAAATAGAGATCATTTAAATCATTTGTTTACAAAAATTAGTAATATATAATACTTTAGTTTACAAAATGTGACAGGTTTAATTAGTTTAGTTTAATTTTTTTAGAGAAATAGAGATTATTTAAATTATTTATTTATAAAAATTAGAAATATATAATACTTTAGTTACAAAATGTGACCGGTTTAATTAGTTTAGTTTAATTTTTTTGGAGAAATAGAGATCATTTAAATCATTTGTTTATAAGAATGAGAGATATATAATACTTTAGTTTACAAAATGTGACTGGTTTAATTAGTTTAGTTTAATTTTTTTGGAGAAATAGAGATTATTTAAATCATTTGTTTACAAAAATTAGGAATATATAATACTTTAGTTTACAAAATGTGGCCGATTTAATTAGTTTAGTTTAATTTTGGAGAAATAGAGATCATTTAAATCATTTGTTTATAAGAATGAGAGATATATAATGTTATATGTCATTTTATAATTAAATTTGTTGATAAGAATGAGAGATATAATTATGTTATATGTCATTTTATAATTTCATTTGTTTATAAGAATGTGAGATATAATTATGTGATATGTCATATAATGTAGACGATGACACGTCACTGGATGTACAATGCCGATCGTCACTCAAAAGAGTTCATTGATGGCGTGCATTATTTTTTAAGAGTGGCCGAGGCAAACAAGCGGAATGGTTTTATGTGTTGCCCATGTGCCCTTTGTAATAATTCGAAGTAATATTCTAGCTCAAGGAGTCTTCACTCACGCTTGTTCAAGTCGGGTTTCATGTCAAACTATAGTTGTTGGATGAAGCATGGAGAAACTGGGGTTATAATGGAAGAAGGTGAAGAAGAACAATTAGACCCTGACGATGACATTATTGCCCAATACGGTGACTTTGGTGATACTGCAATGGGGGAAGGTGAAGAAGAGGCAAGTGCAGAAGACACACTCGCTGAAGATGATGCTCTTGGTGATGTCATTCGTGATGCACAAAGAGATTGCGAAAGTGAAAGGGAGAAGGCTAAGTTTGACTGTATGCTAGAGGATCACAGGAAATTACTATACCCGTCTGCTGCAGATGGACAAAAAAGTTGGGTACAACACTTGAGTTGCTACAATGGAAGGCACATAATGGTGTATCTGATAAGGCATTTGGACAATTATTGAAGATTATAAAATAAAAGATGCTTCTGAAGCCTAACAAATTGCCCGTCACTACGTACGAAGCAAAACAAGTCGTCTGTCCTTTGGGTTTAGAAATCCAGAAGATACCTGCATGTCCTAATGACTGCATCCTGTACCGTGGCAAGGAATACGAGAATTTGGATGAATGCCCTGTACGTAAAGCGTCACGATATAAGATCAGGCGAGATGACCCTGGCGATGTTGAGGGTGAAGAACGTCCCCGGAAGAAAATCTCTGCCAAGGTTATGTGGTACGCTCCTATAATACCACGCCTGAAACGTCTGTTCAGAAACAAGGACCATGCAAAGTTGGTGCGATGGCACAAAGAAGACCGTAAGGTAGACAACATGTTGAGACACCCTGCTGATGGGTCCCAGTGGAGAGCAATAGACAGAGAATTCCCGGAATTTGCAAAAGATGCTAGAAACTTAAGGTTTGGTTTAAGTACGGACGAGATGAATCCTTTTGGGGAACATAGCAGTAGTCATAGCACGTGGCATGTTACTCTACGTATCTACAACCTTCCTCCATGGTTATGCATGAAGCGGAAGTTCATTATGATGCCAGTGCTCATCCAAGGCCCGAGGCAGCCTGGCAACGACATCGATGTCTACCTGAGGCCATTACTTGAGGAACTCCTACTTTTATGGAGTAAATCAGGTGTACGTGTGTGGGATGATTACAAACAGGAACACTTTGACCTGCGAGCATTGTTGTTCGTAACAATCAATGATTGGCCTGCTCTAAGTAATCTTTCAGGACAGACAAACAAGGGATATAATGCATGCACACATTGTTTTGATGACATGGATAGTATATATTTGAAAAGATGTAGAAAGGTAGTGTACCTTGGACATCGTCGATTTCTTGCTGTTAATCACCAGGTTAGAAAGAAAGGCAAGCATTTTAAAGGTGAGACGGACCACCGGAGCAAGCCTCGCAACAGAACTGGGGAAGATGTACTTGAGATGATCAAGGATGTGAAAGTAGTTTTTGGAAAGGGGACGGGCAGTGAACCTGTTCCGAAACACGCTACGGGACACTCACCCATGTGGAAGAAGATGTCAATATTTTGGGAGCTACCCTATTGGCATGTACTAGAGGTCCGCCACGCGATCGACGTGATGCACCTGACAAAGAATCTTTGTGTCAACCTTCTAGGATTCATGGGTGTGTATGGGAAGTCTAAGGATACACTTGAAGCACGACAAGACTTGCAGCGCATGAAAGAACGAGACAACCTACATCCAGAAAAGACAGATGATGGACGCAATTACTTAAGACCTGCTAGCTATACTCTTAGCAATGAAGAGAAGGAAATCATGTTTGAATGCCTAAACACCATCAAGGTCCCATCTGGATTCTCCTCCAATATAAAGGGAATAATAAATATGCAAGAGAAGAAATTTCTAAACTTAAAGTCGCATGACTGCCACGTGCTTATGACGCAATTGCTTCCGGTTGCTTTAAGAGGAATTCTACCGCCACATGTACGTCTGGCCACTGTGAAGCTATGTGCATTCCTCAATGCAATTTCTCAGAAGACAATTAATCCACTAGAACTAGCTACTCTACAGAATGATGTGGTTCAATGTCTTATGAGCTTTGAGTTGGTGTTCCCTCCATCCTTCTTTAATATCATGACACACCTCCTAGTTCACCTGGTCAAGGAGATTCATATTCTCGGTCCTGTGTTCCTACACAACATGTTCCCCTTCGAGAGGTTCATGGGAGTACTGAAAAAATATGTTCACCAACGTGCTCGGCCAGAAGGAAGCATCGCCAAGGGCTATGGGACAGAGGAGGTCATTGAGTTCTGTATTTACTTTATTCCTGACCTTCACCCGATTGGTGTTCCTGAATCGCGGCACGAGGGGAGGCTGTGTGGAAAGGGGACACTAGGGAAGAAAACATATATCGGTATGAGGAACGATTATTTCAATAAAGCGCACTACACAGTTCTTTTAAACGCATCCGTGGTGGATCCATATATCGAGGTACACAAGGAGTTCCTACGATCCCAATTTCCTGGGAAGAATGAAGTTTGGATTACACGTGAGCACATGAATACTTTTAGCACTTGGTTGCGAAAAGAATGTCTGAATGATAACAATATTGATGAGCAACTATATTTGTTGGCTAGGCAACCATCGTGGCACATCCTCACGTACAAAGGGTATGAGATAAATGGAAACACATTTTACACCATTGCCCAAGATAAAAGGAGCACAAACCAAAATAGTGGTGTTCGCGTAGATGCCACAGACCCAAATGGAAAGAGGCAATCATATTATGGCCGCATAGAGGAGATTTGGGAACTAGACTATGCACCTAATTTTAAAGTCCTTTTGTTTCGATGCCAATGTGTTAAGACGACTGGAGCCGGAGTTACAGTTGACAAGGAGTATGGAATGACAACAGTAGATCTCAACAATATTGGATACAAAGGTGAACCATTCGTCCTTGCTGCTGATGTGAATCAGGTGTTCTACGTGAAAGACATGTCTACAAAACCCAAGAGAGGGAAAAATGATGATAAATCAACCAAAGAGCCAAAACGCCACATAGTTCTTTCAGGAAGAAGAAACATCGTGGGAATTGAGGACAAGTCAGACATGTCAGAAGATTATGAAAGGGATGACCGAATACCGCCCTTCAGTGTGACCAAAGATCCAAGCATCCTGCTAAATACTGAGGAGACTCCATGGTTACGACATGATCATAACCAAGGGACATACGTCAAGAAGAAGATCACCAGTGTACCCGCTTGATATATAGTTATGCTTTAACTAATATTATGTATTATAGTTTTTGTGTAATTAATAATGATTATGGATAGTCATGGTTCATTGATGTCGGTGTCAAAATGACTTGATTTATTATATTATTTTAGTTATGGATAGTCATGGTTAATAATGATTATGGATAGTCATGGTTATTAATAATGATTATGGATAGTCATGGTTCGTTAATATGAGCCCAAATTGATGCCCCACACGAGGTGTTAGATTTTTCTAATCATTATTTTAATTATCGGAGGCCAAATTGATGCCCCACATGAGATGCCCAAATTTTTCCGAGTCGGAGGCCTAGTTTATCCAATAATTATTGGGTGACGGTGCGCGGTAATTCGATTAAACCGGAAAAAGTAGGAAACCATCTCCGAAAAATCACAAACTTGTTGGTTGCCTCACTTGTGCCACGTGATAGCCCAACAAAAAGTTTGAGACCAATAAGACACAGAAACGTATATGAACTACACAAATTTATCTTTTAAAATTAAATTGTAATTTAACAGTGAATTTCTCTATCGTGCATTTGGACAATAAAAGATGAACAACCCAAAATTTAACGTTCAGATAATGCAAAAATAATTTTCCTATCGAGAACCAGTTGTTTCAGATATTTAAATTTAACAATATATTTTTGCATTAACAAAATATGAATTGTTATTTACATTTATATTTGTTATTATAAGAAAAGAAAAGAATTTATGTTACAAAATTTTCTACTATACAATAAGGTAAAAGGAAATACAACTGCTATTTTTAAGAAATTTTATGCCTAATATTTAATTTACTATACAATTAACAATATTACAACATATTTATATAATGAAAACTTAATACAAAACTCAAAATACTGCAAACCCAAAACACTAGCGGGAGAAACTCCTTTAGTCCCGGGCGGTGACACCACCCGGGACTAAAAGCCCACCCGGGACTAAAGGTCCAAACCTTTAGTCTCGGGCGGGCTTACGCCCCGGAACTAAAGGTCTTTTAGTCCCGGGTGGTGCCACGGCCCGGGACTAAAGCACCCGCACGTATATAGGGCACAATGCCCTCCTCCTTCCTCAGATTGACGTCAGACTCCCTTGTCGCCACCTCCCTCGCCGACGTCCGCCTCGCCATCGTCCTCTCCCGCGTCGCCATCCGCTCTAGCCGTGCCTCGCCGTGTGGCCTCGCCGTGGTCCTCGGCCGCACCGGCATCCTCTCCCGCGCCGCCATCCGCCCTCGTCGTGCCTCCCGGTCTGCCGCCGTGCGCCCTCGGCCACTCGCTGCGTCCTTGGCCTCCCGCCGCGCGTCCTCGGCTCGTGAAGCAGTTGAGCGAGAAAAAGCACTTGAAGACAAAATGAGCGAGGAAATAAAAAGGCAAGTGCAGTTAGCAGTAAGTTCGATGCAAAGGCAATCTGCATCAGAGCCAGGAGTCAACATCAGCCCCCAGATCAAATGAAAAGCAGTTGCGTTTCCACAGAGGTGCCAGACACAGGACTGCACTTTCCCATGGATGACATCACCGAGCCTCTCACGATATGTGAACTGCACATTCCATAGGGGAATGCCACAGTCATGGTGGCTATAGGTGTTGTATCTCCTATCGATCTTACGAAGACACCAAGATGTCATGGGGCAATAATACCTCGTGGATATGCTAGCGTCTCGGTGGATAGGGTGGTGAAAGGTTACAACAATGTTGAACTTGACATTAAAGGAGGTGATGGCGATAAGACATTAGGAGAAGCGAAGAAGACATTCATATGTTGGCGCAAGCGCTGTATCATAATTCCTGGTGCATCACCTCCTCCTCCTAAACAACCTAACCCTAGGTGTGTGTTAACACTAGATTTTGGTCAACATTGAGAAAATGACAGGTGGACCCAACGAGCAGTGAGAAGAGCATTCGGTAGACAGCCAAGCGGTCGGTTACTCTATTCAGGAAATAGATATGGCAAGAGAAGTCGATCACATGGATAATCGACTATGACCGTGGCAGATTAAACGAGTATTCAAGAAGCAGAGGGTTCTGATCTCATTGGCCAGGAGTTGGATTTGGTGGCGTTGTGATGTGGCAAGCATGCAAAGAAGGCAATATATATAAAGCATGCACATCTCGACGTCCACTTCTATATTTAGCATGAATGACTTCACGATGAAAGAAAGGCTAGAAGACGGCGTGCATGTCCAGTGTGCGGAGATGAGCGTATGAGGTATTCGGCAAGTACCCATGCGGTCGGCTAGTTTCCAAGGATTCGGCAACTGCTCATGCGGTCGACTATTTTGAGAAAAGGAGTTTCCATTGAAACGGCGGAAGCAAGAGCCGATCGGGCAACAAAATTGCGACAATTAAGGCAATGAAGATTCCGAAAGGAGTTGAAGGCCAAGAATATTGTATTTTCCTTTAATATTTCATAGTCGTATCCTCTTAGGACTTGTATTGCGTCCAGGGTATAAATATAAACCCTTGGCTATTGTAAAAAGTGTTCACAACCATATCAATACAACCGGCCCCGTGCCACCTTTCGAGTCTCTAAGTCGTGTTGTCGAGTTCTTCGAGAGGAATCATCGATCCGTCGACCTCCGTAAGTACCGACAACCTTGCTATCATGTCTAGTATCATGCGGTGGATTTAGATATGATGCAAGTAGTCTCGTATGTTAAGCTTAGTATCGTGCGGCGGATTTAAGCTTATAACGGGAAGTTTTTGCTTATGCCTTGTATCGTGCGGCGGATTAAGTCATGAGTAAAAATAGTTATCGGCTCTGTTAGATTTGGCAGATCTAATAGATTCATTAAGTTATCATGTGTTATATGTTTTATTTATTTAATTCCTATAACACTCTTTGCCCAATCTAGATTGATCTTTATTGGGCCTTGCTGCATGAGTTTATTTGTGCTTCGTTAATCATAAAATCATGATGGCCGAATTAACTTTCAATCCAGATTGTTACATGTTGTGGGTTCATGCATGTCGACCATGCTTAGGCTTTGATAGAGCTGGGTACCGTGCGGGAGGTGCATGTTTTAGATTAGTTTAATCCTGCTTTGCTTGTATGTTCCTTCTTCATGTACCCCAGTTCGGCTAGTTTGCCGACTTTGGTTAAGCTTACATGAGTAATGAGTTTTTATAGATCTGTTCAGATATATGTATGCTTTTAGCTTCTTATAATTAGATCGTATCATGCGGTGGATTAATCTAATTATAAGGAGTGGTGTGGACTTATAGCAAGTGGTATCATGCGGTGGATTAGCTTTGCTTGAGTTTATACTTGACGGGTTCATGAAGGCTAAACGTGCGGCAGATTAGTTGGATTAGCCTATGCATATGTTATTTGAATAGATTTATATTTATAAATTACCCTTTTACCCTTCTGTTATTCATGTGTTCGGCATTCAACATGTTTATGGGCTTCATCTTTATACTTGTCGAATGACATTATAAACCTGTTTCGACAAACAGCTTTTATAGTTGTGTGCCGTCATGATTGGCTTTCAAAGCCATATATACGGAACTGCCTGGTCTCACCCAGCATGTTCCAAGGTATTCTCATATTTTTATCCCTTGTTGGTTTTCAGGTCAAACCGATTGGCACGCTTCCGGATTTGGAATACTCCGGGCACCCGATTGAAGCCAGCCTCGTTCGGCTTGCTGTGTGCCTGGCGCAGGGCGTCACGTTTTGCGTCAACACACTTTTTGGCGCGCCCGGTGGGACAACAATCATTTGATCGAACATCAGATCCTCTCTAAATATTTGTCACTTTCAGATCGCGATGAGATGATGTTTAACTTTTATTTTATCAATAAAAGTTCGGCCTAAAGAAGTGACAAAGACAAAGTGCAATATAATTTGATGAAGAACTTTCCAGTAAAATCAGTTTGATGGCCGATATCATGATAAGTCAAAAGAAAAAGGAGAAGTATTGGTTGATTTTATCAGAAGCTATGAACAAAGTGTCAGTGATGCATCGGCTAAACAAAGAACAACATGCACGTTGTAAAAGGAAGATTTCCATGGAGATGTTCAAAGAGATGAAGTCCAAATTCAGATTTACTTGCATGCTGCTATAAATAGCCGATTGAGTATTAAGGGGTCATGCCGAGGGAAGTTGGTCGATAGCTAATTATCTGCATGTCATCTTTGGAATTGGTTATTCAGGAAAGGAATCGGTGGATACAACAACATAAGAAAAATATACTAATTGGCCGATATGCATACAGGAATTGGCTGGAGTTATCATCGTCACCGAAGAATTAGCTGTCAAGGTCAGGCCAACACACCAAAAGTCAATCAGCCAAGCAGACACGAGGATGATTAACCAAGAAGCATCACACATATATGGGACGATACAATTGGCTAATTTTTTGAGGCATTGGCTGAAAGGGTAGGTCGATAGCAATAGTTCTGATCGCCACACCAGAAGATTGCATACATTCAAGATCGATGCCCAATTTATGTTTACGTCGGTTAAATATCTAGAGGGCATATTTAAAGACCAATGTTAGCATAGAAAGCAGCACTACAGAAGCATATAGGAATTCTAGATGCAGCAGTCGATAAGCACACTGATGAAAATATCATTATACACATATTCCAAGAAGAATACTTATCGGCTTGGAGCGGAAGAGTGTACACGCAGATATGAAGAACTGATGAGAAGAAAAAACATAAGGTGAACATTCTCAAATTCCTACACTCGGGAGGGCCTGAACCTCATAGTGCACCCATCCACGCACCGCCGAGTTCGTATTCGTCCTCTACGGCACACTCAGCTTCATCAAAAATGGCGTTCTTCGAAGCTACCACGAGTTACCTGACAGCATGCTCACCTAAAGCATTCCAGTTCCTCAACAAGAAGAAAGTCAAAGGCATACTAAGCAAAAGCCGATAAGACAGAACCTTCGGCTCCTATTAATATAACTTTACCTTTCCCTGAGTAACGCAAAGCTCAATCTGGTGATAAAGTTACGAAAGGCTGCATCAGAGGCACAAAGGACGTTAGTAATTGGACGACCGATAGAAGACCATCGGCTAAAATGTTTTCAGCACACTTCATATTGAAGGAGATACTTTTGCTGATGGCCTTAAATAAGGTGGTGCCGACGAGACACATGCAACGGTGACAAGTTCACTTATAGTCAGAATAGCTACCAGATCTGAAGCAGCCAGTCATTTGCAGAAGAAGGATTGACGTTTATGATTGGCTTCAAATATTTTCAACCCGTATTCGGCGAAGACGTTTCGGATGAGAGAAGGGAGGACACCAGTGAATCATCGATTACGCCGCTATGACTACGTGTCGGCCTGAGATCAACACGTACACATCGTGTGGCATCAAGCAATCCATCGTGAAGAAAGACAAGACGAATAGTTGCTTCATCTTCAACGGTGGTTTGTTTAATTTTACCCTCGCTTCTCTAATAGTTTCAGAGCTTAAAATTAAAATCATTAAAAGCGAAACCTCTCATGTTGCGTCTCCGCACTAAAAAAAACCTAAAAAAATTCCACTCTATGAATATGTGATATAAATATTTTGGGTTATCCATTGTTGAAATGATAAATAGATGCTCTATTTTATGTTTCACCTGTGTCTGGTTTATAGCTTTGTTTTCTTTAAGATTTGGGTCTAGTGGTTATTATATTTATCTTGAAGTCTTTGAAATTTGTGGGTTGCGTAGAATTTAAACTTTGTCTGAAAGTAGTTGTGAGATATGAATAGAAGTAGAACTTGCTATGACATTATTCTGAGAGATACTTGAAATTCGGAGATTTAATGAAATAATAAAATTTACTTAATGTCATATTAAGCACTGTCAAATCATTGTGACTACTAGTTGAGATTATAGTCATATTCTCAAGATCAAGATTCACGTACACGTTATAAACTAATAAGTGTTTTGCATGTGCATTCTCTCTTTGATTAAAAATATGAGGCTATTCTATAAATCTCAGAAATAAAAACGACGGACACGTGTCCGTCAGAACTGAGAAAAAAAAGGTCAAGTGACAGCCCAAATAAAAATGTGAAAAAGAAAAGGTCAAGTGACCGCCAAATAAAATAAAAGATGGCCGAAGGCACAGTAGCCTCATAATTTTAAAAAGTAGGGAGAATGACATGCAAAAGAAAAAGTGATAAAAATATTCACTTGCTCTTCTTGATCTAGATTTATGGCTTGTATCTCCTTATGGTCGAGTCTTTGACTTTGCAATATTATGTGATACGTTTTTACATAAAGATAATGATAAAAACTCCGGATGAAAAGTGATCTATGGGTAAAAGATAAGCATTTTCTGTAGCTATTCTGTTTTGCAATCGCTTGAGGACTCAGTGAGATCTAAAGCCTCGTAATTAAAGAGACGGATGGATGAGTAAGGTACCATTTTATTCAAGTTTAAAAGAAATCTTGGTTATGAAATATGATACTTTTGAGATGTAGTCGGCATTGCAGCATCTTCTGATCCATAAAATGGAAGAACTATAATATTTATACACATATGCATTTGTAAATAACTTGTTTTCACATGTATTCGAGAATTATTGTTTTACAGGCAAAATTGTGGAAACATGGTGACAAAATGTTATTGCTATCAGTGGATTTCTTGGCTTTTTCAAGAAGACCAACAGAGATCAAATAGTTCGAAGCATGACAATTCATACTCCGAACTAGGGGGCCTGTGTTAACACTGGATTTTGGTCAACATTGAGAAAATGATAGGTGGACCCAACGAGCAGTGAGAAGAGCATTCGGTAGACGGCCAAGCGGTCGGTTACTCCATTCAGGAAATAGATATGGCAAGAGAAGCCGATCACGAGGATAATCGACTATGACCGTGGCAGATTAAACGAGTATTCAAGAAGCAGAGGGTTCTAATCTCATTGGCCAGGAGTTAGATTTGGTGGCGTTGTGATGTGGCAAGCATGCAAAGAAGGCAATATATATAAAGCATGCACATCTCGACGTCCACTTCTATATTTAGCATGAATGACTTCACGATGAAAGAAAGGCTAGAAGACGGCGTGCATGTCCAGTGTGCGGAGATGGGCGTATGAGGTATTCGGCAAGTACCCATGCGGTCGGCTAGTTTCCAAAGATTCGGCAACTGCTCATGCGGTCGACTATTTTGAGAAAAGGAGTTTCCATTGAAATGACGGAAGCAAGAGCCGATCGGGCAACAAAATTGCGACAATTAAGGCAATGAAGATTCCGAAAGGAGTTGAAGGCCAAGAATATTGTATTTTCCTTTAATATTTCATAGTCGTGTCCTCTTAGGACTTGTATTGCGTCCAGGGTATAAATATAAACCCTTGGCTATTGTAAAAAATGTTCACAACCATATCAATACAACCGGCCCCGTGCCACCTTTCGAGTCCCTAAGTCGTGTCGTCGAGTTCTTCGAGAGGAATCATCGATCCGTCGACCTCCGTAAGTACCGGCAACCTTGCTATCATGTCTAGTATCATGCGGTGGATTTAGATATGATGCAAGTAGTCTCGTATGTTAAGCTTAGTATCGTGCGGCGGATTTAAGCTTATGACGGGAAGTTTTTGCCTATGCCTTGTATCGTGCGGCGGATTAAGTCATGAGTAAAAATAGTTATCGGCTCTGTTAGATTTGGCAGATCTAATAGATTCATTAAGTTATCATGTGTTATATGTTTTATTTATTTAATTCCTATAACACTCTTTGCCCAATCTAGATTGATCTTTGTTCGGCCTTGCTGCATGAGTTTATTTGTGCTTCGTTAATCATAAGATCATGATGGCCGAATTAACTTTCAATCCAGATTGTTACATTTTGTGGGTTCATGCATGTCGACCATGCTTAGGCTTTGATAGAGCTGGGTACCGTGCGGCAGGTGCAGGTTTTAGATTAGTTTAATCATGCTTTGCTTGTATGTTCCTTCTTCATGGACCTCAGTTCGGCTAGTTTGCCGACTCTGGTTAAGCTTACATGAGTAATGAGTTTTTATAGATCTGTTCAGATATATGTATGCTTTTAGCTTCTTATAATTAGATCGTATCATGCGGTGGATTAATCTAATTATAAGGAGTGGTGTGGACTTATAGCAAGTGGTATCATGCAGTGGATTAGCTTTGCTTGAGTTTATACTTGACGGGTTCATGAAGGCTAAACGTGCGGTAGATTAGTTGGATTAGCCTATGCATATGTTATTTGAATAGATTTATATTTATAAATTACCCTTTTACCCTTCTGTTATTCATGTGTTCGGCATTCAACATGTTTATGAGCTCCATCTTTATACTTGCCGAATGACATTATAAACCTGTTTCGATAAACAGCTTTTATAGCTGTGTGCCGTCATGATTGGCTTTCAAAGCCGTACATATGGAACTGCCTGGTCTCACCCAGCATGTTCCAAGGTATTCTCATATTTTTATCCCTTGTTGGTTTTCAGGTCAAACCGACTGGCACACTTCCGGATTTGGAATACTCCGGGCACCCGATTGAAGCCAGCCTCGTTCGGCTTGCTGTGTGCCTGGCGCAGGGCGTCACGTTTTGCGTCAACAGTGTGTATGAAATTAGTGAATGAATGTTAATAGTATTGGTGAGCTAATAGTATAAATGGATACTCATATACCATGTTGTTTTCGCAGTAGGACATCCCCCAACCTAAGTCCAATTATTCATTCACCACATGATCACAGTGTTACGGGCGATGATGATCAAGATCTAACACGACGGGATCCATCACCGCCAATGGCCCCACCATCTCCTCCACGACGGGATCCAACACCGCCACCAGCCCCATCTCCCCCACGACGTGATCCAACACCGCCACCGGCCCCACCATCTCCTCCACAGCGGGCTCCAACACCGCCACATGCCCCATCTCCACGGCGGGTTCCAACACCGCCACCGCCAACAAAGAAGAGGCCTGTCACACAAACAAAGACGTTAGCCCCACCACCTCCGAAGAAGACAGCCTCTGTGAGAAAACCAGCGGCCATTCCCAAGATGATAAAACTTCCATATGACATGACCGATGAGGAGACTGAAGCTGTAGCGCAAAAAGACTTGAACAAGTTCTTCGACGCTGCCATTGCTAGTAGTCGAGCAAAGCGAAACCCGGAGAAGCCGTACCTTTTTGTTCGTCCTGAAAAACTAAGGCAAACTGTGGACGCTCACCAGGAAAAGGTATGTGCTGCCCGTAAGGCTTCGCCAAAATCAGACTATGATCGCACGCTCAACAAATCAATTGAGGAGGCGAAGAAGACAAAGAAGAGAGCAGAAAAGTTTGTACCACAGCTCGAGGAACAAACGCAACAATCAATGTCGGATCTAGCTATTGGGAATGAATACGGTACAAACATGGATATCATACAACGAACATATGGAGACGTTGATCCTGAGCAACTGCTCAAATTTTTGAGGAAACTGGTTTAAATATGGAAAACGTACTCGAAGAAGCAAGCATCATAAGTGCTCCAGAAGTTGATAAATGGCAGAGGGCATATGTATATGGTCAAAGTCTATACAACCCAGCGGCCCTGAGGGATCTTGGTACGCAAATGCATTTGCTAAATCAGTGGTACCTCACGGCGTGTGGCAGAAAAGCTCATGACTATATTTGCGTCAGAATTAGAGACCATGATTACTTTCGTGGTGATGACATAATATATGTTCAGTTTAATGAGTTACATCAGCTCTGCCACATGGACGCTCTCGACAAATCTCTCGTCAATTGCTTTTGCCTGTAAGTGATTGTTTCTTTTAATAATCTCACTTTAGCTTATGTATATGTATAAGTAATTATCCTCACACTAGCAAGCGTTTCTAAACATATGCAGAAACATGATGAGACAACTAAGGCGTAAAAATGACAAGGAGATTGGTTTCATCGATCCATATATCGTATTCAAGCACCTAAGCAGTACTCCCTCGGATGCATGGAAAACTCAAACAGAGAGGAATTTGCGAAGGTTCTTCATAAACCAAAGAGACAAAAGATATATACTATTCCCCTACAACTTTAGGTGAGTTTTGTTATCATATGCACATTTTATTATAGGTTGACATAAAGATATATGTGTTGACTTATAAATATAAATGTAGTTTTCACTGGATACTAATTGTGATCGATCTCCACGAAAGTCGTTTGCTAATCTATGATTCTCTGAGAAAACCACAAGAAGATTAGCAAGATATGATAGATATTATCCGAGGGTAAATGTGATCTTTAAATATTGATTCCTGCTCTTTAACTCGGCAATAGTTAATTAACGATCCAATTATATATATTGTGCAGGGTTTGGGCTTGGTTTGTTCAGAAACACTGTCCGTATTTGAAAGCGCAACATCCTGATCCTCTGCGACTAAATGTAAGTTGTACTACCTCTCCCCGTCTCTTTACCTTCATTAGCATCACTCAGCAGACGCACGCTCAGCCGAGAGTAATCTTTTTATATCTTGTACAGTGGGTTCTACGATAGTCACCGGGAAACAATTTATGTGCATACTATGTTTGCGAGTTTCTGACGGTGTATGAAAAAAGAACTCCTCTACAGAGTCAACAAGTACGTAACATGTAAATGAATTTATTTCATTTTTTTGCTTTTACATAAATATTATGTATGCTAATACTTTCGTTTTCTTTTAATCCAAATTGAAGGAGACATGTTTGAAGAACCAGGTGATGGATAAGGTCCGCCTCAAAGCAATTCAAGAGACCATCGCGGGCTTCATTAATGACCATGTCCTTAAGTCTGGCACCGAGTATTGGTTTAACAAAGACGAACCAATGAAGCCAAACCAAGACGAACACTTGTATGACCTCTAAGTCGGGAACAATATTTGTGTTGTAAATATCAAGTTAAGGATGCATGATGGATAATGTTGTATATTTTATGTACATATGTATAGCTAGCTCGATCTATAATATATATATAGTTTTATATTTCATTTGTGTGTAATTGTAAATTTTATGTGTTTATATATATTTATTAGCGGCGAAGAATACGTATTTGAAACCCTAATGGAATATATTAGCAGCGAAGAATACGTATTAGAAACTCTAATGTAATTGTAAAACCGAAAACAATAACCAATTGAAAACAAAAGAAAAAGAAAAAAGAAAAAAGAGGCGGCCTCTTTAGCCACGGTACCAACCGGGACTAAAGAAGCCAGCAACCGTGGCTCGGCTGGAGACCTCTTTAGTCCCGGTTGGTATTACCAACCGGGGCGGGCGAGGGAGCCGGGGCTAAAGGTCGGGCCTTTAGTCCCGATTTCTTAGCCCCGGCTCCATGCCCGGGGCTAAAGGCCTGTTGTCCAGTAGTGATTTTTCAACTTTATTGCATACGCAGCCAAGACTTTACACCAGATGCCGACAACAATCGGATCGTGTCTACAAATTACAGATATATCTTTGTGTTACTTTGAAGGCGTGCATATATAATCCATATATTTATATACACATATTTTAGAAAAAAAATAGTTACAACTTATAAATTTTACCTTGTATCCATGAGAACAATCTCTCTAAACAGCCCTGAGCGTGGTCTCTCAACTTGACCCCAGTGCACAACAATTCCTGCAATGTCTATATAAATATTGTATTAGTAGTATGTATATTATTAAAGGCAAAGTAAGAGAGTTTACATTTTTTTTTAAATACCTATATAGGTCTTGCTAGGGCAATGCATGACTTCTTGGATGGACAGTAAATGGTTTGAGTACATAAACTGGATGGGCATGTTGGAAAGCTCGACTGTAGTCAAACGGTCCAGTCTACACTCGTAATTACTTTGAATATTGCGAAACTGAGGATGAGGCCTAACTTGGAACCTGACACCATGTCGCGTCCTTGTTGTAGTAACCTGTTCAACCTCTCAGCATCGGAGTCACTCACGACCGCCACTAATTTGCATCCCTAGAATTATATATAATTTACATTTATGTTAGTTTGTAAATGAAACTATATATGATGACCTCTGTTGTTCTTAAATCTCACCATAGTATCCATGAGGATGAAGCGTTGAGAGTCTGGATATAACGGGAACTTTGCTTCGATTCTTAGGGTAATACTCCAAGAGTAACCGATGTCAGCAAGTTGAATGTATTCGAACCACTTAAATCTACAAGAAATAGTAGAGAATACATGTCAATGATTTTTATTTATATTAGAATATTTATGCAAGATATTTTATTTATTAGATTTATGCAAGATATATAGCAGGTTTAATTAAATAGATCTTTACCAAAAATAAGAATAGAATCTACCGTTTCTATATATTAAAACTTTGATGACATCAGTCAATACATAATATAATGTGATAAGAGAAATTTTGATAGATATTAATTCATTTACAGAATATGAGATCTGATCTTACCTGCGCGGGAGCCCAGGGCTCTCAACAAACTCAGCACGCACTCTCTTGAAACCAAGACTTGTTGGCATATTTGATCTACAAATTTTTTTATAAAAGGTCAGCATTTATGTGATGAGGATTAGGAATATGTAGCTTCGAAATTGAAAGAAACCTAGAGATCAATCTAAAAGAAGCTCGATGCCATAAGATTTTCTTCTCCATTTTTCATTACAAACGATATATCACCAACACTAGAAAAATTTGCTACAGGACACCGTTAAAATACATAATATATGCTGATGGACACCGCAATCATTAAAATGTGCTCAGTACCATTATAAATTTAATGTTCTTTGTCATAACACACCATACCACTTGGCGAGTGCCGCACGATCAGCGCCTCCATGCCGGCTGCTGCGCCTTGGCCGCTATCTCTCGCACCACCTTCGGCACGCCCGGTGCCCGCGCTGCTGCTTTGCATGAGGACAGACCGTCGCCGCTGAGGTTCGAGAGGGCCGCGTGCTCGCGCAAGTCCGGGAGGCTGCGCCTCCGCCCGCACAAGGTCGAGGAGCCATGCCACCGCGCACCGCACGATGCAGTCGTGGAGCGTCCTAGAGCACGACAGGCGGATGAAGGCGCGCGTCATGCACAACACATGTGCCGCCGTGCGGTGGGGCGCAGAGCCGCAGACTACCTTCTCAAGGCCGCCACGCGCTGACCCCTTGGTAGGCTCTATATTGGGATGAGCGACCTTGATGCCGACCACCGATGCTGGGAGCGGCCTAAGAAGAAGGACACACCGAGGACCATGTACGCGGTGTTCGCGTCGGTGACCAGCTCCAATGTTGTCGGCGAGACTGCGGTCGCGCTCGCCGTGGCCAGCATGGTGTTCAAGGCCGCCGACCGGGCGTCCGGGCCTACTCCAGGAGGCTGCTCGCCGCAGCACGAGATGTGCTCGCCGTACGGCATCAGGGAAAGTGTTGCGACCTCGTCGTCTGCGACATCGGTGCCTCCTACTACCGGTCGTACTCCGGCTACAGGGTCCCAAATCAAATCGAACCTATAGGATCAACAAGTGATCATTGATTGATCGACTAATTCGAGCGAGGTGCCCGTAGTCCGTACGTGTTTCCCATTATTTTGTAGAACGAGCTTCTACATCGACGCCTACTACCCGTGGTGGCCGGCCGCCGCCCGCAGAGGCTAGAGAGGACGCCTCAGTCCAAGCCCTCGATGGTGGTGGCTTGGACGATAACGGGTACCACATCGGTGTAAAAAACAGCCTGCTCGAGTCGCCCTAGCGGGGTACGTATATGGACAGAGAAGAACGACTATGAATCAGCAGAGGCGGTGACATCGTGTCACCACAAAAAACGATTGAACAGACAGAGGTTGAAGACAAGAGTAAAAAAGTCATTTTTCCCATGTACTCTCTCTGTAAATATAAGAACTTATATCTTGGAGGTTGGGAACACGAGTACGGAGGCCGGTCTGCGGACGTCGGAGAGCTGGTCGCGGGGAGGTTGCTGATGGTAGAAGGTGAACAAGCTGCACAGCTGCCGGCGGACGGAAGGCCAGAGCAGGGGTGTCACAGCGCTCTTCACGGCACAACCGGTGGACGCGCACGCGTGATGGGTCTTCGGCGTCGGCGAGTCAGCGGACAGGTGCGCCGCCGAGGGTAAGCGGATTGGAAGATGGGAGGGAGCTCGAGGCTAGCTGGGGGCTTTGGCAACCGGTTGGAATCGTGCGTGGACGAATCGTCAGGTTGTGGAGAGAGTGGCCTACGTATTTCTTTATTACGGCAATAATACGAAGACCCATCATCTCATCAGCTAATGCAGACAATACTCATGGGCCTAGCCCGATTCAGCCATGGAGGTCCAAGAAGCACAGGACCCAGAGCAGCGTCTATCTGGAGAGAAATGAACCACGGTGTGCTGACGCCTGAACTCTATATCTATACCTAATCTATATACTTATATAATAATAAAGAGGCAAAATTTTCGCCTCTTTTTTGGTACCATTTTTTTTATCTTCTATATATATATATACCTAATAATAAAGAGGCAAAATTTCCGCCTCTTTTTTTGGTACCATTTTTTTGGTATGGCCTGCTATAACTAACTCTGTGAATGTAAAGATAACTAGAAGTTCTAATCTATTTACAACATTATTGTTGTTCTAATCTAAATACATCATAGAGGCAAAATTTATGTACACTAATTTTTTTGGCCTAACCGATAATCATGATCCGACTCAGCCTCGGCCATTAACTCCTAAAAAAATACGGTACGTTTGCTTAACGGAAATGTTTCCTCTTTTTTTCCGTTTTTTATTTTCTTTCGGTTTCCACTTCCCCACATGCGGTCGGTACGTGACTTTTCTTTCTTTTTTTCTCCTATTTTTCCTTATACAAAAATAAAAATAATAAATAACAAATATAGTACTATAGATCTTTTAAATCTTCATGTCCTTCTATAATCTAATCTATATATATACCTAATAATACTAAAAATCCAAAATTTCTGCACACTAAATTTTTTCATACAAATCAATGACTTACATAATTTATAATCTAATCCAATCTAACTATATATTCATATGAGATAGGATTACTCAAGTAAAGTATTGATATAAAGTCTAATTATAAAATATATTATATTTTGCTTAACTATGTAGTGCAAGTCCATATAGTTGTCGTGAATAGTAATAACAAGTCAATTGGTGTACATATTTTCCTAACAAATTTAATGTTAAACTTACATGAACGTATGCTATGAAAACGAGCCTCCTGTGCAAACTATAGAAACTCTAATCAAGACCACACGAATCTAATCTGATGGTTAGAGGTGAAGGTGGGTTATTTTAGCACTTAGACCCTTTCACTGTGCTCACGCCTGTTTGTATTAAGATGAGATGAGTGGAGAGATTTAAGTGCTAAAATAACACACCATCGGATTAGATTCCTGTGGTCTTGATTAGAGTTTCTATAGTTTGCACATGAGGCTGGTTTTCATAGCATACATTCCCAACTTACATAAGTTAAATTAAATAATGGTATATTCATAATACTTGAATCCATTAGAATATTTGACTATGTTTAGAATTTTTTTTATCATGTTAGCCTTATACCAACTATAATTAACGAGTTCACATCCAAGTCTTAAAATTTCTCCTCTGTCTCTCTCCGAATATCAAAATTTAAAATCAAGAAGAGTAGTTCCCTCATCCATCCTCTCGATGAATCCTTAAATCAAGATCAAAGATCCAAATAGATTGCATATTCCACATGTTGTCTTCATCATTGATGAATAATATTTCAAATCAAAATCGAAACCGACAAAAATAACAAATGTAGTACTATAGATCTTTTAACTCTTCATGTCCTTCTATAATCTAATCTATATATATACCTAATAATACTAAAAAAACCAAAATTTCTGCACACCAAATTTTTTCATACAAATCAATGACTTACATAATTTATAATCTAATTCAATCTATCTATATATTCATATGAGATAGGATTACTCAAGTAGAGTATTGATATGAAGTCTAATTATAAAATATATTATATTTTGCTCAACTATGTAGTGCAGGTCCATATAGTTGTCGTGAATAGTAATAACAAGTCAATTGGTGTACATATTTTCCTAACAAATTTAATGTTAAACTTACATGAACGTATGCTATGAAAACGAGCCTCCTGTGCAAACTATAGAAACTCTAATCAAGACCACACGAATCTAATCTGATGGTTAGAGGTGAAGGTGGGTTATTTTAGCACTTAGACCCTTTCACTGTGCTCACGCCTGTTTGTATTAAGATGAGATGAGTGGAGAGATTTAAGTGCTAAAATAACACACCATCGGATTAGATTCCTGTGGTCTTGATTAGAGTTTCTATAGTTTGCACATGAGGCTGGTTTTCATAGCATACATTCCCAACTTACATAAGTTAAATTAAATAATGGTATATTCATAATACTTGAATCCATTAGAATATTTGACTATGTTTAGAATTTTTTTTATCATGTTAGCCTTATACCAACTATAATTAACGAGTTCACATCCAAGTCTTAAAATTTCTCCTCTGTCTCTCTCCGAATATCAAAATTTAAAATCAAGAAGAGTAGTTCCCTCATCCATCCTCTCGATGAATCCTTAAATCAAGATCAAAGATCCAAATAGATTGCATATTCCACATGTTGTCTTCATCATTGATGAATAATATTTCAAATCAAAATCGAAACCGACAAAAAACTAAACACCTGATATTACACACGTTGAGCTTCATGGTTGGTGAATCAAGATTCAAATCAGCACTTAGACCCTTTCACTGTGCTCACGCTTGTTTGTATTAAGATGAGATGAGTGGAGAGATTTAAGTGCTAAAATAACACACCATCGGATTAGATTCTTGTGGTCTTGATTAGAGTTTCTATAGTTTGCACATGAGGCTGGTTTTCATAGCATACATTCCCAACTTACATAAGTTAAATTAAATAATGGTATATTCATAATACTTGAATCCATTAGAATATTTGACTATGTTTAGAATTTTTTTATCATGTTAGCCTTATACCAACTATAATTAACGAGTTCACATCCAAGTCTTAAAATTTCTCATCTGTCTCTCTCCGAATATCAAAATTTAAAATTAAGAAGTGTAGTTCCCTCATCCATCCTCTCGATGAATCCTTAAATCAAGATCAAAGATCCAAATAGATTGCATATTGCACATGTTGTCTTCATCATTGATGAATAATATTTCAAATCAAAATCGAAACCGACAAAAAACTAAACACCTGATATTACACACGTTGAGCTTCATGGTTGGTGAATCAAGATTCAAATCAAATTCAATATTGAGAAAAATAAAATATCTAGATATTGTACTATAATACGCGTACAAAAATTAAAAAAAAATAACAAAACAAAAAAGTTAAGTCATATCGCTATCGGTGAAACATCTTGCTAGAGAATGTACATGCAGGTCGATATGAAAAAAAAGTTAAGGACCACCACGACCTTTTTCTCTTACGCCAACAACTCCTCTTCCCTGCTCTCCTCCTCTTAGACACCCCGCACCCCATCATTGCCCATAGCCCCACCACGACGCAATAGGATTTTGCCAGAGCTTCGACCATGGAGCTCCACTGAAACTTTAGCGCACTTATGGCAACCTCCTTCTTCACCCTCTCGTTGTTGCCATATCCATACTCACCGACAAGCATCCCTGTCTCATCCTGGTCTGGTCGCCTCCACCGCCACTAGGACTACTAAACTGCCCTACTGTCGCCCCCACCGAAGTTGGGGAATAAGAGGGTAGGGTAGGCGTGCGTGCGGTGGGGAAGATGAACAGTGCATGGTGGGACCCAATAGGTGCATTGGTGGGGTAGGCATCGAGCGCTGAATGTGTGGATGTATGAAGGGGGGAAACACGACTTGTATTAAGTTATTACCTATATGTATAGGTGGATTCTCGAAAGTATGTATATTATGTTTGTATTAAACTCGTACCAATAACAATACATTTATACGGTCTTCACTCATATACCGTAGCAACGCACGAGCAGTTTTTATATGGTCTTCACTCATATACCGTAGCAACGCACGGACATTTTACCTAATATATAATATAATTGAAATACATCTGGGTTCATAACATTAATTCTATAGATTTGATCCGTAGGATGTAATCGCATCAATTTATATTTATATTTATTTAAATTATTTATAAACAGGATGAACGCACGAGTAAATAGGGCGTTATTGAGCCTTGCTCATATGGGACTCACATATATTTATTTAATCATTATAATAGTAGATGCACTACATCCAGTTTAACAATATGAGTCTAACTCTCTTGGTACATCCATTTATGAAATATTTTATCTAAAAATAATAATCCAAGTAGAGCAATAATATGCTAATGTCTAATCATAAATACATCGTCATCTATCTCTTCAATGTTGCAACCATTAACATATCTAATGGACCCGTGGTTGTCTCCCATTGTTGCGCATTCTTCGTATTCGAGTCTTTTCATGACCTCATTCTGTCAAGCAGCGAGTGCATGTTTAATTTGATCGTTGTGAAGAGCGATAGTTCGTATTTCGTCACTAACAACTATTATAGAATAAATGTTAGATATCTCTAATAGGATGATTATAATTATAATTTTATTGTTAACGACAATGATTAATTATATATCTACTACCTAAGATTGGGAAAGTTACCTTGCAGAGATGCAAAAATAGGGCAATAATCCCTTGGACCCACAAAAGTTAGGGAGCTATGTGCAGTCGTTGTCAAACAACCTGTGATATGTATCAATACTTTTTAATTGTGTTGTTAACACCACTAAAATTAATAATGTTCAATTCAACTTACGTGCATATGAGTCCACAGCCACCTTAGTAGCAATGAGAAAGTAGTTGTCAGTACCGGCTGAAAAAAATGTATCGTAGTTATCATATGGATCGTCTGTGAATACGGGGAGAAACGCAATCCGGCCACTACATAAGAAAATAGTTACAATTATTATTACAATGATATATGATAAAACATATGACTGCGAAATAAAAAAAAATATTTCTTAAATAAGAATATATACTTATCATCTTGGAGTGCAAGCTCCCTAAATGAATTAGGAAACAATGTGTGGTAGTCGTTCGGTCCAACATGAGCTACGACCGCCATGATATCAACATATGAATTGTTTGGATATCCCAAGGCTTCGTCCAACGATTTGAAAGATGCAGTACATACCCAGGGGCGGAGCCAGGATTTGAATTTAGGGGGACCGTGTAATCCGGCAAACACTCGTGTGTGTCAAAATATAACATGGTAAAAGTGTACGTAACACCTAAACAAATGTTTGTGTTGCGATAAAAAAAGAAGAACTAAAAATAAAGAGAAATAAAGTAGTTTCGAGCCTTTAACTTTCAACCGATCAATATAGTTCCTTGTCTAGAAAAAGAATCACAATAATAAAAATAGTTAATTGAGTTAAAATTAATTAGCACTAGATCCTAAACATTAAATGGCAAGCACTCAGTCACTTGTTATTTAGACCTTGTTTAAATGTCTTCCATTTTGCAAAATTATTGTAGCATTTGTAAATCAAAGATTAGAAGGATTAAATATGATCTAAATATAGACTAATTACACGGGTGGACGAGAAATCGTGAGATCTATCTATCCATGCTATAATAGAACACTTAAATTATTTTAGATCCACTCACAAAAACATCCCCTACTAAGAGCCTCAACCATTGTACACCCAGTAAAACGTACATAAGATTTTGCCTCTATTAAAATCAAGGGCTACCAAAACATTTAGAACAGATCCAATGGTTGTAGAGAAAAGTTCGTGCGAGCCTTCTCACCTCTCACCCACGCACGGCCTCCACTGCCATGGCAGCGATGGGATCCCCTCCGTTTTTTTACGCCCACATCACTTGCGTCCCCTTCCGCTTCATGCTCTCTCAGATCCGGTACGGCTCAACCCTAATCTCGCCGCTGCCGCCGCCCACCGATCCCGGCACCCTCCCCGTCACCACACGAAGCGCCACTGCCATGGCCGAGCACGCAGATGTTGCAGCGGCCTTGAACGCCAGGATGAACGATGTCCTGGCCGGGGCGGGTGACCTCCTGGTCGGGCGCGCGGCTAGGGCAGGCGAGATCCTCGCTGGGCAACCTCCTCAGCCCTCGTGGAGTTGCGGAGTTGCGGTGGACCAGGGTCCTCGAGGCCTCGCCCCGTGCCTAAAACCTGATGTCAACGCTCAGTGACGTCCTTGTCGTGCTGTCGAAATTGTACCCCTCACTTGCTTCTTCCATCAGGTGAGCCAGATGTGGCGTCGTGTGGTAGAGCGGTTGCTGGTGTCTCGACGGTGGCTGACCTTCGTAAGCAACGCACCTCGTCCGCGCCGCCGTCAACCTCCACGACCTCAGCATGTGAGTTCACGCCTCCAGACCTCATCTCTCTCCGTCGATCGACTGACTGAATCCAGTTCTTTCTTGCTATCGTTGTGTCCCTGTTGTTGGAGTTCACGAAGCTGCTGGAGCTGACGAATTACGAACGAAGGCGCAATCAATATTTCATCTGTGGATTGCGTCAGCAACCTGATGTCCATATCGCTCTGGGATTGGCTGGCTCACCGAAAAGGGCGTGGTTCATGTTCATCTGGTGAGGATGGGAAAAAACAAGAATGAGAGTATTACTTGATTGGAATGATGCAAGTTTGCTAATTGCTTTTAGAACCATTACATACTCAGAAGGATGCAAGTTTGACAATATTTTTATATTAAACATATCGTGCTGCTACTACTACTACTTTCACGCCTATTGCTTTCAGAACGACCATTAAATACTTAGAAGGGCTAACAGTTTGCTAATTGCTTTTAGAACGATTACATACTCAGAAGGATGCAAGTTTGCCAATAGTTTAAGATTAAACATATTGTGCTATTACTACTTCCATAAGGTGCTATTGACATCATAACAATTGTGTTTTTGTCAAACCTCCCTGCAGGTTTCAAGGGCTAATTCTCTGCAGCACCTGAACATTGGTGGCACATCTATCACAGATGAATCCCTGTATGCACTGCAAGTAGCTGCACAAATCTGAAGGTGTGCCTCTTTTTTTCTTCGAATCTCAAGTACTTCAGAAATCTCTTTTTTATCCATTACAATCACACAAAGAATAGGTTCCTTTGCTTCTTTGCCCACCATCGTTCTTACAATTATTGGTATTTCTTTTTTTATAATTATCTCACTGTTCTTTCAAATTCTTCCAAGCTAGCCAAGTTAGTAGGCTATTATTGTTCAATTTTCATTTTAAGAGCATCAAAAGAAACCTAGAAATTAATTACTTGTGGATTAGTATAAAATAATTAGCAAGTAGCCTACCATGCTTTCAGAAATAGTAGCAAACAGAAGAACTACTCCAGTGACTAAATGGACTCATAAAACAAAGGAAATTCAATTTAGTTAGTTGCAGCCTTGCATAATCTATACTATAATGGAACAATTAGAATTATTTTAGGTCCACTAACAAAAACATCCCCCGCTGAGAGCTTCCAACTGTTGTGCACCCGGAAAAATACACGCAAAATTTTATCTTCATTAAAATCAAGGGCTAATAAGACACTTAGATCAGATCTAATGGTCGTTACAAGAAGTTTGAGCCTTGCACCATTCCACACCCACCCACGCGTGTGGAGGCGAGTTCGATTGCCCTGCCCCTCCAATTTCGTCGCTTTTTACCGTGAGAGATGAAATATAAGGAAAAAACTCTAGATCCGGCTCGACGATGAACTGGTAGCCGAACACGCGCACGAGGATGGGCTCCTGGTGTTCACGAGCCGTGGTAGTCATGGACGTAGTGTGCTCCTGGCTCGCCGTGACCTCCACGCCACCGCAATGGGAGTCCATCCCAGGCTAGAGGAGGGGCTCCAGAACAATGTGCTCCGCCGCGGGTGTGAAGCTTTCGGGCTGTGCACCGACGCCATGCCACACAACTCATCGGATGGCCACTTCTGTCGGAAGCCGCAATTTCGTTTGCCCCACTAGAGACAAGCGCAACACCGACACGACGCACAACGCATGTAGGCGTTCTTATTAATCGAGTTTGACGATAGCATCTATACCAGTACGTTGCGCAAATGGTTCGTGAATCACAATACATCTTGTTTCATCGTGATTATTGTCTGACATGGTGTGGCTGAAGCAAGAATCTATGATTTATACATTTTTTTAATCAAGGCATGATTTTTTTCCAGTAGCGTTAGAACGGCACTATACTATCAGTTAGGGTCCTCCAGCTGTCTTAATATTTAGGAACCATCTTTCTTTTGTCTATGATGATGTGTTTCTCGATTTGCTGCTGAAAATTTGAGATATCTTAATCCATCAGCCATAAATGAATGCGTTGATTTAACTGCTTCTCTGAAATATTGGATGCTAAATTTGACAAAATATTTTCTGCAGCCGAAATTACATCCACTTCATAGCTGGCACTGCAGATATGATGGATAAGTTTTCGGACAACGGTGTTGACATCAACTTGATAGATAAGTTATGTGCTTATGATTTCCATTTCTCTTTTGTATCTGACAAACCTCATCTGGAAGTGTTGGACACAATGATAGCAAGCAAGTTATTTCTCTTTTGTATTTGACAAACCTCAAGTGTTGCTGGTACGGGATGGCTTCACCTCTCTTCACAAGGCATTTATAGGAAAATAAGAGGCTGTTATTAACCAACTCCTAACAAAAGGGGTAAATCCCCATGCTAGAGATAGGGTAACGGGGTATCTGGAATGATCCCTTCATGGCAAGGTCACGACCATTGGCAACATTGTGCATGAGTCTGTGCCGGTCAGTGACGATGAGGTGATCTGGAAATATACTTGGTGGTTGTTCTAACTATTTCCTTTCCACTGAAGTACTGAACGACGGTAAGAAATATGATTTTTTAGTAACTTTTAGATTGTAATGTGGCAACCTAACTGTTGAGCCACTTTCAACTCCATCCTAACTGTTATATTGTAATGTGGCAATATTACTTGTTTTTTTTGTTTTCAGACCATTTGTTTCATTTCGATGACGGTTTTTTACAGGTGATGGTGAGGAAAAATATCTCATAGCTACATCAGAGCAACCGTTATGTGCTTGAGTCTACTCTGTTGAACATCTAATTAAGTGAGTAATTTCTATCCTTAATTTCTTTATCTTTTAGTAACACACGCTATCAAATTTAATCATAAATAAATTACATACGTATAGGTATATGGGGTACTCCACATGCTTCCGAAACGAAGTGGTTCTCATGGAAGTGACACAACTGGCATCTTTCGAGTCCATCAGCTCGAAAAAACCGAACAATCCTGCATTACAAGACCAAATGACAATGATTCCTGGTAGATGCTGAGATGCATGAGGAGATGCTAAAAAAATTTAGAAGACTTCTATGAGGAGGTATTAATTAGTGGCTCAGTGCTTTGTGATCCTTGAAGGTTGCTCCTCGCTCTGTTTAAACATTTCTTTAATGTCATCTTGCAAATTGGGCTATCATACCGGCCAAATTGTTTCCATTGTCTCTGGTGCTCTTATTGCTCCCCACATCAGACCTGAGAGTTAGTATTGTGTTCAAATTGCACTGGCTTTCAGTCCTAAAGGTTTTGTGCAACTTTGATTATTGTAGATGTCTCATTGCTCTCTGCACCTTCACCCAGAGTATGTTAAAATCTCACCTGTTACTAACTCTTAGCATTTCTGATGTATGAGAAATCTCAGAATGATGAGCAGTCCAAGCAGATATGTTGAACCCTACCTTAACTGCCACTGAGAAGACCCTCTATTGTATTCTGGGGAATTTCGAAAAGGAGGACAGCGTCGAGATGCCAAAGGCACTGCAACCTTGTATGGGTGGAATAGAGTACCTTCCTTTCAGGCAACCTTTGGATGTCAAACAAGCTGTTGACTCCAAATCAAACAAGTCCAAATCAAAGGTTTTTTCCTGCCTCTGTTTCTCCCTTCAAAAAAAATAGCATTTGAGTCCATAATTTTGTCTGATCTTTTTGGCGCCTCTCCTGACAGGTAAAGTCTCCTTAAGTTAGATAAGGGACAAGCTGAAACACAAATGCACGTGTAGGTGGAACTGTTGGATATTGTGCATCCTTATGTTAATTTTCGGGCCTATACCAGTGCTCTGTAACTATGGCATCAATTTTTGGCATCTACGATTTTTGATGTCCATGTAATCTTCCATTGCCGGCTCATTATATACTCAGTAGTAGAGCTGCACAAGAACAAAACCGAGAATTTTGGGTTGGTGCTATATATGGCACTGAAATACAACATGTTCCATTGCATTGCTTATCCACATTAGTGGTTATTACCTTAATAATTAGAAGATGTCCTGTTGGGCACCTGAAATCTTTGCCCATTAAGGTGGCGTCAAAAGATATAATAGCCGTGATTTACTTGCAATGTTTCTCTTTAAGCATATTTGTTATATACAGTGATATGCATGAGTACGGGTTCGTAACTTCATGACCTGTAGTGTTAGCATGGGTTTGTAATTTCATGGACTGAACATGTTTTTTAAGGCTTCACCTGAACTTGCTGGTGATATACATGTGTTTTCGAAAATTGCATGAAAGTTACTTGTTTTTATGAGCATCCTAGAAATGTTGCCGTAGCGTTAGCACGTGCACTATACTAGTTAAGCCTAATTAACCTATTATTAGAGACTGTTTACTGTAGCACAACATTGTCAATCATGATCTAATTAGGCTCATTAGAAAGGTCTCACAATTTTACCAGGGATTGTGGAATGAGTTTGATCATTAATTCACATTTAATACTCTAAATTAGTATTCCAATATTTATTGTAGAATGCAAAATTATTTTAGGAATCAACTAAACAAGGCCTTAGCCTCAAACAAAACGATCACTTAAACGAGTAAACTAGAAGGTTGTCGTTGTCTTTTACTAGACCTCACATACATATTATTTGTTGGGGCTGAATTAGGAGGGACCAAAAAGCCTAGAATTGCTAGTATGTACGTATATTATATGTATATACTTGAGGTATTAGTATCAAGTCAGGGTGTGCCGGGCCCCCCCGGCCCCTCCCTCCCTCCGCCACTGTACATACCGCCATAATGTATAGTGCTATAAAAAATTAGTTAGTATAAACATGTATCAAAACATATAAATTGTATTTGCATCAGAAGGAAAGCATACGTACCAAATAGTGTTTGAACTGATTAACCACAAGAAATTCGAACTGCACGGGTGAATGGAGATATTCGGTGGCACGAGTGAATGGAGATATTCGGTGGTTCAGTTTCAACCTCTATATATAAGGACCGAAGTGACGCTAAGCACCGAAGAGTTGCGGGAGCGACGGTTGAATCTTTCTCGAAGGCTATCTTTCTTCTCAAACTAATGGCTAAAAATGATTCATGCGTTTGCGTGTGCATCCTTGCATGCAGCTACTGACTAAAAAGAATAATATTTCTGTGCCGCCAATGATGCGAGACCCTCGTGCCGCCAATGATGCGAGACGACGCCATCACTGTTCACCCACATATCATGCATCCTGAAATCTCTCACCCGTACATCCATGGAATGAAAACACTAAGGCCCCGTTTGGCACGGCTTCTCCACTGGCTCCTAAAGCCGTTTGGAGCTATTTTGTGCCAAATGGGGTAAAACCAAACGGCTTCACGCAAGGAGCTTCTAAAATCATGCTCTCACAAAGAATATGTGATAGGTGAACTCAAATATAGTGGCTTCACTCGGCTTCACCTCGCCGTATGTGAAACCATGTTTTAAGGGGCTCTATATATGAAGCCGTTTTGCCAAACAGTTCATCAAAATGACTCTGGCTTCATCAATAGAGCTGTTGATGAAGCTGAAGCTAAAAATAATAGCTTCACTAGTGAAGTGGAGCCGTGCCAAACAGGCCTAATTACTCACCCGTACATGCATGGAAGGAATCTCTCGTTGCCCGGGTGCAGTGCATGCACCGGATATCTCACATAAACAGTGACTATTTCTTTCCAGGCCGTCTTCATAAACGACTATTCCTAATTCGTGATATATTCTCGCACGGTCAATTATATGTAGCACTATCAAGAGCCACAACAAGATCGAACATTAAGATCCTGGTTGTGCCGGTTGCTGAGAAGAACATACATGAACAAGGGGAAAAGAAAAGGGAAGGAGAAGAAGAAACCGACAAAGGAAATATTAAAAAAATATCGTATATAAAGAGGTTATAACTCTATGAAAGAGGTAATGCATCATACGTCGATACATATTTTTTTTAGATATCAATAGTACTTTATGAGCTTTAAAAATTACAAAAAACCTATAGGCAGGATACTTTTAACTACTGCTTCAACCATTTGCATGTCTATCATCCTCATCTTACAAGTTATATGCTACGTACTTGTCTTCTATATTTTTGTACGTCATCTATCATCTTCATCTAAAATTAAAATGGATAAAACAAATCTCAATAATAAATAAATAAGAAAAATGCAAGAAATATAACAGTTGTAAAAAACTGTAGACACTACCTTTTTAAGCAGTTAGGACCTCTTTGTAGACAATATTTTTCGTATATGTACCATTTATTTTTGTCTTCTTATTCTTATCATTCTTATCAATGAGTGAGATGGCAAGGATCTTGATGTTTGATCTAGAAGTTGCTCTAGATAGCGCAACATATAGTTGACCGTGAGAGAACACTAGTTCAGGCAGGTACACACCAGCGTTGGGGATAGTTTGTCCCTGTGCCTTGTTAATCGTCATGGCAAAACTGAGTCTAACCGGAAACTGCTTCCTCTTGAACTAGAATGGGAACATCTCGTCATCAGAGGGGCATAGCGGAATCCGGGGCAGGAAGATTCGCTTTCCGGCATGGTCCCCTACCATAATTTCTGCATCGATGGTATTTTGTTGGAATCCTCGAACCACCAGCCTAGTTCCATTGCAAAGTCCACTCGCAGGGTCAATGTTCCTTAGTAATATGATCGGGCACCCAATCTTGAGCTTTAACACATGTGGAGGGAGGCCATTAGGGATCAAAGTGTTGAGGAACTCAGATGGGTAGTAGTAGTTTAGATCATCCATCGCACTGTCAAAGCTATGATACACCATCTCATCCCCTTGGAAACGACTTATCATCTTCATGTTAATCATATCAACCCAGTCATTCCGTGGCGATAATATTGCTCGTGATGTGATGTAGTGCTTGTTCGACATATTGGCATTGAGGGCAGGAAATATGCAGTCAATTAGCGTATCAAGATCATTGTCTTTCCCGATTTGCGGTACACATATATCATCAGGAAGGCGGATTTCACCATCATCATTAGCCTCCTCACTGCCTCCCCCAATGCGCAGGAGGTATTCTGCAAACCACGGGTCATTCTTTGCCCGCATGTTGTGCACCAGTTTTAGATGACGCATCGAATTCCAAAGATATGACATCCGCAGTGAGGCACCGACTACCTGAGCCCTTGATCCTTTTCGAACAACTAGGAGAACCTGCCTAAAATCTCCATCAAACACCACAGTCTTCTCTCCGAATGGCAGATTAGGACGGTCCATGATATCATGCATACTATTGTCTAGCGCCTCGACACCTTGCGTCTTCATCATCGTCACCTCGTCCCAAATAATTAGGGATGCAGTCCGAAGGAGCTTGGCGGTGCCACTTTGTTTTGTGAAGCTACAGAAGGCTCCATCATCAAGGGTGAGGGGAATCTTAAAGCGCGAGTGGACGGTTCTGCCACCAGGCATTATTGAGGCCGCAACACCAGATGTTGTTGTTGCCACGGCAATCTTGTTCTGACCACGTATAGTACCAAGCAGGGCCCTACATAGATAGGTCTTCCCGGTGCCGCCAGGTCCATCCACAAAGAACAAACCCCCGTGAACACTATCAACAGCAGACATAATCTCATTGTATGCAGCTTGCTGCTCCTTGTTAAGGGTCTTTGCTAGTTCCATGTCATTAACATTTGCCTGAACGCTAGCCTCCTCGAAAATCTCCCTGGGAATATCGCTAGATGGATCAAATGTATCGTCGATATCTAGAAGTGGGTACATCTTTATGTCCTTTTGCATTGACTCTAATAACTTCCGAATGTCGATAAGGACCATCTGCTCCACTGCGAAGCTAGACTGGTTATTGCGTTTGTAGTCCTCTGACATTGCCTCTTTGTGGTTTTCCCAAAGTTTGAACACATCACTTGGCTCACAAAAGACCAAAATTGTTGCAAAGAGCCTTCGCAGTGCATATGGCATCATCCGTTGAGTAGCTTCAGTAAGGCTCTCATGCAATGTGTTGTCTGCTTCAATGAGGCCCCTTCTTTCTGCAGCTTCACGAAACGTCGGTAGGAGTACGCCAGAAACCGTCTTTAGGTCATTGAAGGAGGTTGCACCAACCACATGGTTTAGAAGAACCCTAAGATAGTAACGCTCCCCTTCGGCTGGATTGGCACATACAACTCTTCCGATCTGTCTTAGATGATTCTTTTGCGCCCTCCTTACCCATGTTTTCCCCTGTGAGTCCCACTTATAGTACTCAGGAAAATTTCGATACAATATACCACGAGCATGTTGAGACGTGTTATTCTTCTCGAAGTAAGCTGTAAGCATCGAGCTTTCAACACCAGGACGATTAAGGACCCGGCGAACACCCTCACGCTGGTAAAATGACACCATGTGCATGCCAGGAAGATGGAGCTGCAAGGACAGAACCGAAGGGGACCTATCACTTATATCAAAACCATAAATCCTCCACAAGGCTTCTGGAGGAGTTACCCATCTAGCATCCCTATATTGTTTGATCTCATCAACATTTCCTTCATTGTCCTCTTTGGCAGCCTCTCTCACAGCCACAGACGCACGATCATGACCCTTGTAAATATACTTAAACAAATACTTGATGGCCTTTATGCTCCCACATGCCTCAACATTGAGGTGGCAATTGAATAAACGTAGGGGGTACGGGTTGTAAGGCACGATCCATCTGTTGTCGAGGTCATGGCCACGAACCTTTTCTTTTCTACCATCGTCACGCCGTCTGTAAACTAGGTATGAATCCTTGCCCTGTAATGTGGCATCACAGAAAGGTCGCGGGTAATGGTTCTTGCATGATTGACGACCCTTTGTGCACAGGCAATTGTGATTAAGTACTCCACAAGGGCCATGCATCATATGCTTTGTAACCATTTTATACAGGTCTAGATACTTCTTCTTGTTCGGAAGCTCTACTGAGATGAGAAGGTCATACTGCTCTGGGCATGTGATTTTGTAGCGTCCCTTCATGATGAGCAAAAAATGTGCATGTGGTAGACCCCTCTTTTGGAACTCCACGACATATACATGTGCACAAACCTTTCCAATGATATTTTTTTTTTCATCAACATGTCCTTGAGCTCTTCGAGCTTTGCCCTAAAGACCCGGTCAACAAGATCTGGGCGATCCTGTGGTGTTTGTTCAGGGTACAACTCACGTGTGATCTCATCCCACTTTGGATTACATGTCATAGTGAGGAAGATATCTGGTTTTCCAAACCTCCGCACCAGTGCCATCGCATCCAAGTACCTACGCCTCATGTCCCTTGGGCCTCCGATAAAAGATGAAGGCATCACTGTCCGCTTTCCAACAGCTTCTGATGTACCCTCACCAGCATGTAGGCTATCAACCAATCCTTGGTACAGATCGGCCCTAATCTCCGTTTGATGGTTCCGTATGTAATCTAATCGAGAACTCTCAATTTTGATGTACGTGTCCACCGCAAACTATTGGAAAAGACGCTTGCCATAAAGTATGGGATTAAAAATTCCTGGTCGTATCTGGAACTTGTAGCAGTAATAGTCACGCACAGAAACACACATATTTCCTGGAGAGTCTACAAAAATATATGTATTAGAGGTGTTACAGGATAACGGTTGGGTATATATTATGAAAAGTAAGAAGATAAACAAACTTGTTTCTTCTGCTTCGGAACCACTGCGAGCCTTACGTAGGGCACGAGCCGTGTTGACATCGTCCATAGTAACACCTTTTTTTTTGGGATATCCATATGCCATCCAAGCTCACCCCTAGGGAAGAATAGAGGGTATGAAAGAGCATCATAACATCCATGGTATGATCAGATGCCATGCCTGCTCCTATCTTTCCCATGAAGAACAACACTATTCTGAAACTGACCAAGGAGTTCACTACCCTCTATCCAAACAGCAGCCACTTTTGAAGCAAGTGGCACATTGTATGTCCTTTGGTCTAATCGTTGGTCAAGGTTGAGTGTCAGATGATAGTCCTCGAGATGGTCAGCTTGCCCCATACTCCTCAAATGACTCGAGTACGGGTTGTCACGAAGAATGTCCACCAATCTTTGTATAACTTCTTTATCTCTTTGGCGCTACTCTTCACGACACCTTCGGTAGCGGTGCTCAAGGCTCGGATCATCGTCATAGAAGTAAAGCTCAAGATGTCTGGGCTCCATACCCTCTTCTCTCCCAAATGACCTAATGTTGTGATAGATCATACCATACGCACGGAAGGTATATATGCCGCTATTTCTCATGGTAGCAGTCGCACTATCAAGGCAACAATAGAGGGAAGTGAAAGAGAAGTGGCCATTGAAAAACCTAATATTGTTACGGAAGTGCCTAGCGTCTGCGTCAGAGCTCGTCCAAAGCCTCATGAGCTGGTCTGGTATGACTGGTGCATTTAGCTCGATCTTTCCACTGCGGCAACAGAACCCAGGTGTGAAGGACCGAAAATGCTAAAGCAAGGCAACCAGAGGGGGGGGGTGAATGGGAGCCTAAAAATTTCTTCCGAAATTCCGGCCTCTGTCCTAACAAAATCAACCCCAAGAGCAAAGCCGACACACGTGATGTCCATGACCCAAGAGAATGGGTGGATGTTCCCTAGGAACACAGCGGGACACCACAAAAGCTTCCTCACCCAAATCCACGCGAGTCAACTAGTGACAGGATGGACTTTGGGTAACCTCAACCTCCCCCGAGCAACGCGAGGGGGATTCAGGCTTTTTCGCAAAGCGGGAAGCCCGGTTTCTGTAGAGCACAGAGTCGGGAATCCAACGCAAAAAGCGGATCTCAAATCGGAGCTCGAACGTAAAAGATACGGACGAAAACGCGCGCTGTCTGCACTGACCGGACTCTGACCTGCGTCCGATCAACAGGGACCGGACGCGTCCGGTCAGCTGAAAGCAGTTCTGGAACTTCTCTGTTTACGATCGGACGCTGCACCAGGGAGGGTCCGGTCACATACACAGTGCGTCCAGTCAGTAGCGAGAAAATGGTGAACAGTAACACCAGCGAGTCCGGTCACTCAACCCTAGGTGAGTCCGGTCAAAATCGCCCAGAACAAAATGCCCGGCCTTCAACGATCGAACGCACGGAGTAGCGTCCGGTCGATACGAGGCGTGCATCCGGTCACGTCGCGCGAGCTGGTCAGCGCTAGTGATCAAAGACCGGACTCTATCAGGGTGCGCCCGGTCGCTATGAAGAAGCGTCCGGTCACCCCGACCAGCCCACTGTTCGTCCACCGAATCAACCCGATCTCGCTCAAATCAAAAGCTCTAGGGCTCTAACTTCGTGTGAGGGGTCACAAGGATGTTAGTGAGCTACTCCTAAGAGATCATGGCTCGAACCTAACTCCAAATCGGTGAATCAAAGAAAACGGTGAAGAACGGGCAAGAACTCGTTCCCAAAACTAAATCCGCCTGATCTGTGAGTTCGTGAGGTATTGAAGAAATTCCTTCAGTAGAAAGAAGACTCTCACGAAGCTACACAAGATGGTTCAAACGGATTTGCGAATCTTCCCTCGAAACAAGAATCCTCATAAAGATTGAAAGAAGGGAAAACGTGCAAACGCAAAGAACAAAATCGCAAGACAAATTAAAGCACGAATTTGATCCTTGGATTCAGAGGAATGGATGATTGATTAAGCACTCGGTGTCGGGCTACAAGCCACTCCTAGCAACACAAAGCTCGGATGGCGAAAAGCTCAAGAACAAGAGCCAACTCTCCTCTAACCCTAGCCTTCTCTCACAGGAACAAAATGAGAGAGACACCGTCCAAGGATCTAACTGCCCTAGCAGCCCCCTTCATCTATATATAGGCGCACGTCCTAATGACACAAACGCCCTTACATGAAGTTCTAACCCAAATACCCCCTAGGGGTAAAACTGTCCAGTCCTGGCGATTTTCATCCGACGGCCACGCCCGCACATCCGGTAGCTTCGCCTCGACGCGACCTCCCTGATGCCGCCACGTGCCGTCATCGTCGACCGCCGCGCCTTCCTCGTGGATAGCTTCGCCGCCGCGCCAGCCTCTCCACGCCGCCACGCGTCAACCGTCCTTTTGGACCTTCCCCCGGTTTTGAGGCCCAAACCGAGAAACCTGCCAGCCCAGGTTTTGAGGCCCAAACCTGGAAACCGTCCACCCCGAGTTTTGAGGCCCAAACTCGGAAACCCGCAAGCCCAGGTTTTGAGGCCCAAACCTGGAAACCGTCCATCCCGAGTTTTGAGGCCCAAACTCAGAAACCGGCCACCCAGGTTTTGAGGTCCAAACCTGGAAACCATCGATGGTAGCTTTTTGAGGCTCAGCTACCGAACCCGCACCATAGACGGGATGTGGTTCGCACACCCCGACCACTGGCACCGATGCCGATGCATGTCCAGCCTCCACGCCGGGCACAACGCCTTCGCCATCCTTCTTGACTCGGCCGACGGCACTTGCGCTGCACGCAAGCCCGTGTCCGACCTCCCGCCAAGTGCCACGACGCCATCGTCTTCCTCCCGACTCGGCCGATGCATCGCACATCCCCATGTGCTCTCGCTCGCCGATACCACATGCCAGCTACCACAGCTGGTCCTCTGGCCCTCTGGTCCGTCAGTCCAAGCCTCACGTCCGCCCTTCACCGCTCTGGGTACATCGGCATGGCACGTCCGCCGCACGGCACGCCCATCCTTCACCGCCCCCGGTCCGTCGGCACGACACGTCTCTACTTGACCTTCACCTCGCCATTGACCACTGTATCCGAGCTCAACACCTGCACATCAACACAACCAAGAGACACATGTTGCACATGCACACCAACACAGGAACACACCACAACTCAACACCACCGGTTAGTCATAAACATTAAGCGCAAAGCTAGATAATGACTCAACCGGGTAAAAGCCTCAAACCTTCCTCATCAAAGTCAATCATTCATCATACATATTCTCAAGGTGGCTCTTTTGGAAACCTCTTCGCACCGCAGTGGCGACAATTTGGGACAGGTTTTAGCATGTGTGTCTCTGTAGGTATGTTACTATACATCTTCTCGTACGAGTCAGGTACTTCAGGGTTAGATGATGTGTCTTCGTCGGGAGTATCACTTTGGACATCATCATCTGACTCCTCTAATGAAATGACATTAAAACAAAACGTAAAGGTTAGATAAAGGAGTGAATTTTAGAAAGGTATTCAGTATTTGGTACAAATACCTTGCCCCGCAAACAGATATCCCTCATCTTCTTCCTCATCATCTTCAAATATATCGCCCTCATCATCGTCTGAGATCACCGGTGAAATCATGAGATATTAAAACTTAGATAACAATAAAGGAGATCAAATAGTGTGAAGAATGTTAAAAGTAGTGCAAATTACCGGTGTCATCAAATAATGGTTGTGTGGGTGTTGATGATGCATTTTGATGACTTGGTCCAGTGCTTTGTGTCAATCACATAATGGTTATTGTTGAGATAGGATTTAAGTGGTTTCAGGTGAAGGAATGGGGGTAGAGAGGTCTCTTTATTTACCATTATTTGTCACGGATCTTTGAGGGAAGGGCGTATTTTCATCCGTATGGCCTCTAGTCATACATTCTTCATCATTGTTATGTACTCTTGTGTTTTGACCGATGCAACGCTCAAACACAATGTTACGATGGGCTAACAATACATGTCTTTGTCTAGATGGAACATTTTGTCTATGTGTCATATGAGTAGACAATATATCATTGCATCCATCATCATCATTTGTCTCCTCAGTGGTTTGTGGAAAGAAAATAGGTGTTCCACTGGCTTCTGGGATAACCCAATCGCTGGGGCTGACTGTGGTTCGATGAGGCCCAGATGAGTTTGCAGTGGGCAACTCAAAATTTGGATCATAAAGTGGATTCTCCATTGCTATGGACTCACTATTTAAAGTGTGTTTTTGCACCTCCCTAGAGCGGTTTGTAGTCACTTTCATTGCCTCTTTACGAAATGGAGATTTATTGTAAATCCTCTGTCGCTTGCGCCTCTGTTCTTGTTGCTCAGGTGTCATGCTTGCGTATGTCACCCTACACCTTGCACGATCAGCCATGACTTGCTCATTTGTTAACTCTCTCTTACATGAACCAACCATGCATTGTGACTGCATTGGTTGGTTAACTATGCTGCGAGCAACAATTACATCATCACCTACATAATCGTGTTTGAGTTAAAATAGTAGCAAAACAAGCTAAACACATCCGGATCATTAGCGATCCTCTCCCTGTATATAAAGCTACCGATAGATACACCAACAAAAAAATATAGGCGTTGATGTCATACTAACAACAATTTAATTACCTGATAACCGATTGGATATACTTATATCAGCATTATTGTTTGCATCTTGCGAATCATTCCTATGCAACCAATCATCTGTTTCATTAGGATGCATATTTTCCTTGTTTGATGCATCATGCCCATCTACCAATTGTAACATAGCACATATGAGAAACGTCAATAGCAATTCTATATTATTATTTATTACTATTATACAACCATTGGTAGTTTTGATATGTAGTTGTTGCTCCTTTTTTCTTTTATATGCTTCTCGTCGTTTTTTTTCTTTCGTCCTTTTTCTCTTGAGACATTGTGAGCCATCGAGCCTTATCTTTTTCTCTCTTGCGTTCTCCAGCATCACTTCCTGTAGTGTTACATCGATAACTTAGATTATGCTATTAACAATGTAAACAATATGTTGTATTTAGCATAGTAAGAGGATGATTCAATTTGTTTACCTCCATCAGTGTTAGTCTTGTCACCCAATGGTGCAGGAGAGCCACTATTTTCCATTGAATTAGCCCACAATTGCTTGTAGCGTACCTTTTTATAGTATTTAGTTACCAAGAGTAACTATTAGTTAGTTAAAAATTACTAAAGATAACATATATAATTTTAAATAATACGTAAAATTTGATCAGAATTTAATTGCTCATCTAATATTAAGCACAATATCATGAATCTCTAATTTAACTATCATATCTTCTTTCTAGTTGTTTGTTGTTTGGTGCTAATTTTTACTTTGTTTATGAAGAAGACAATATCTCTGTAAAACTACAAAGGCAAAAAAAGCCACAAACTTTGATCTTTAACTAACACCTCAGAGAGTTTATTCCTACACATCTCATCTAGTGCAAGCAAGAATGCACTTAGGGATGCAAATATAGCACTGCAGTATATAAGCTGAGTTTTGAAAGTTTTTCGGTCTTCAGAGTAATATATAAATATGGAAACGAATTTGTTACTCATGTTTCTAAAAAATAGCACTGATCTCAAAGTAGCTAATTAAAAAGATTAATTATTTTATTTTCTTGGCAACTGGGTGCCGCCTGTGCTAAGCCCATCCACGCCTAGACCAAGACCCACCCGTCCGCTCACTCCGTTAATCTGGTGGAGACAGCATTGCGGAACAGCTCGCTACTCCTTCCCGAATCCTCGAGAAACCAAATGGAATCACATTGTAGAGAAAAGAATCAGTAGCGTATACAGATTCATTACCAGTATTATTCACCCAATGAAACCAAATGGTGCAAGAAGATGGTTGGTTAGCAATTTGTGAAAAAGGTAAATAAAAGCAGGCAGATGGTTATCAGGTGGATTGTATATTCAAGACGAGGGCACATTATAAAGTTTTTTAAAAAATATTTCTGACCTCTTTATTCTTGTCAAGCTTGCTCTTTACCTCTTGGAAAGTATCTGAAAAGAGTATATTATGCAGTGATGACTTAACATCATACTATTTACATTGCCAACAAAACCATGACTTCAGCAAGCCAATGATATACATTTATGAGATCAAGGTGGCAATAAGTGTTGCCAATGTACTCAGATCATTTGTCATTTTGATGTTTTCTTAGTCAACTTCCACTATGCACTGCAGTTTATAGCCTAAGATAAGAATAGGATTTTAATACAGCTGGAGAATGGTAGCTTCGACAATGTCTTCAGGCAGTAAATGTTTAGTGTCTATATTACAATTGCATCCTTGATGCGACGTTACTGGACGACGATGGCATCGCGAGGCTTGAAGTAGGTGGAGAGGTCCTGGATTGTTCGCGTCCACTACAGTTGTCCGATCGACGCCACGCCGTCGAGTCCCCGCACTACCCAGCTAAGGTCAACGCCATCACCTCCAATCTCGTCCGCTGCATGGCTCTCCGTGCTGCCGCCTCCGCTGCAAGGACCCTTGGCCTTCGCATCCGATGGCGTAGCCCTGGGAACCTGCAGGCGCAACCTCCGGACTACCGGCACCAAGTGCCTCCTCATCCGCCTCCACCCCCGACCGTGACTTCATACGCCTCAAAAATGTCAGTGCTTCATCTCTTCTCACGTCTTTAGTTCTAAATTGTTTGGTGTGTGCATTTTGTTTCCACCCAAATTTTGATTTGTTCCATGTATCTATTAACAGGTCTTGGGATTGTTGGTTTTGTGGACTTCTGGTTGCAAAAAGGCAAAGAAAATAAAGCTATGCATGTAGCTGCATTTTAAATGAACTGAATTTAACAGTACCTTTATTGATATGATAGCTAACTTTCTGATTTTTCCATTATTTGGCAATCAAAAAGTTTTCCCAGTACATATCAGACAATGTCCAACAATGCTTTTCTGTTTCTTTGGCAATCAAAATGTGCTATAGACAGCTTGTGGCTTGTTTTAGATTAAACTGTGATATACTATCCTCTTTCATGATTGCATCCATCCATGTGTTTTTTTATTCTTGGTTTATTATTGGTTTAACATCTCAGGTACTATTCCATCTTGGGAACAACTATTCCACCCTGGGAACTACAGACACAGAGGTTTGAGATCAGTGCTTTAGTCCAAACCAGTTTGCTAAGACAGAGTTACCAGTTTGCTAAGACAGAGTGTTGTAACCGGTCACTACAATTTGATAAGCATATTCTACCTTTTGATGCTCTTCTTGCTGGGCTTCAGCTAATCTCACAACACAGAGCATAGGTCTGTTAGAATGTCCATCTCAATTGTTTTGCCATAATACATAACGCATAATAGTGTAAAGAGTAGTGGATCATGTAAACTAAACCTCCAAGATTTATCAGTTGTGCCATCAAAAGAGGAAAGAAATCATACCAAAGTTAGCACTTCCGATGGAATGTCACAATAATCAGCTGGCTCCTTCAACTAAGCCACACTGTATCACAAAATGAAGATCCAACAGAGTGTAAGTTGAAGAATTCACAAAAAAAACAGAGCGCAAGTTAATGAAAATTTTAGTTAAAAAGCATATTAGGATATGGTACCCCTTGAGGCAAGGCAGTGCATCTAGGGAACTCTGAACTTGCAGATTTTAAATAACATGCATTCAACATACTGAGCTTTCATCTACTAAATAAAAGGATCCCGGTGCTCATATGGAAAGAAGAGTATTTGGAATCCGGAAAGTGAGCATACAACAGGGACAAGAGCCACCAAATCTGCTCAATAATGAGCTATGGATGTACCAAGTAAGTCCAAATAATGTTTATATTACAGATGAAAATAGAGGCCAATATTAGATGCATGATTTTGAGTTTTCTGACTAAATGCAGGTTGGCTTATCTGGGGAAAGGAATAGCATCTACACAAAAGAAGGATCAAAAAGTGTTCAATGGACAAGTATCGACAATTTGGCATATAGCCCACTTACTTGGTACAAGGTATAGAGTACAGAACAATGGTTCACACTTCTTGTCTGTCCACTATTTATAGAGAAAAAAAACATAACCGACATCACTTGTTATGTGACCCAGACTACATTTTCCACACCAATGGGAAATGATGCAGCGACACTGAACCTTACTGGTATGGGTAAGGGTGAAGCATGGGTCAACGGAGAGAGCATTGGACGATACTAGGTCTCTTTCAATGCTCCTAGCGGCAATCCTTCGCAATCTCTGTAAGTAGAATTAGTTTGAACTCCCGCTCTCTCGCCATTATATCCTTCTCTTCCCTACAATCTCACAAGCAAATGTCTCACTGGCCTGACATTCCTAAGGTATCATATACCACGACAATTTCTAAACCCTCAAGACAATATCCTGGTCCTTTTTGAGGAAATGGGAGGCAACCCACAACAGATAACAGTGAACACAGTGTCGGTCACAAGAGTGTGTGGCAATGCGAATGAGCTCTCCGCTCCATCGCTTCAACACAAGGATAATAGGGAACCAGCAGTAGACCTCTGGTGTCAGGAAGGCAAACAGATCTCGACAATTGAGTTTGCAAGCTACGGAAATCCTGTAGGTGACTGCAAAAAATTTGGTTTGGGAAGCTGCCATGCAGGATCATCAGAATCTGTTGTAAAACATGTCAGAACACAGCCGAATGATCTCTAAGCTATCCACAGCTATGCCATAGTGTTCTGTCATGTTAGCTAGTTTGTGTATCTTCTTTTAGCTTTTTCAGGCTTGCTTGGGTAAAAGTGGGTGCTCTATTCCCATAACACCTATCAAATTCGGATGCGATCCATGCCCTGGAATCCAAAAATCCCTTCTAGTTGTGGCGAATTGCAGATGACACAAGACAGTCATACAAGTATACATCACAGCAAAGAAATTAGACGAGTATAGATAAGTTGCAAGCAGCAATTGTTATTAGTTTTCCATCTCCTTTCTCCCTTTGTGACTCTATTTTTTCAGTCCACCAATGCCGTAGCAAATTGACAATGAGCACTTGGTCCCTCTCCTTTCAGGTGAAACAACCAATACAACAAGAACAAAAAAATGGACGACCTCAATCAAGAACCCAAAAACAGATCCTGTAAATCGAATTGAAGCCTATATCAGCATCTATTTAAAGTGTTTACCTTAAGAAGGTTTGGGGTGACGAGGTTCAGAAGATTTGGGGCACACGATGCGAGCGAGTAGGTGATGCAGAGGAGCTTGCTCACGAGACCTTCGCCTAGCAGCCAGCGGACCTTGGATCACCGGTTGTTGGTCGGCGGAGGTAGGGACAGGCCCGCGAGCGGTGGACGCCGGCAGGGACGGAGGGCAGGGGCAGCGCCCGGCAGGAGCGGAGCTGGTAGGGGCGGATCCGGTAGGGGCGGAGCCGGTTCCGGCCTCCGGCGACGACGGGGATGCAGAGGCCGGCGGCGGCGAGAGGCTGCCTGGGCAGGCAGCCGTCGTGGGCAGGGTCGGGTCTGGCCTCCGACGGGGGAGGAGGCCGGCCGAGGTGGGCGCGGCGCGACGCGACGGGGGAGGAGGTCAGGCCCGCGAGCGGTGGACGCCGGCAGGGACGGAGGGCAGGGGCGGCGCCCGGCAGGAGCGGAGCTGGTAGGGGCGGATCCGGCAGGGGCGGAGCCAGTTCTGGCCTCCGGCGACGACAGGGATGCAGAGGCCGGTGGCGGCGAGAGGCTGCCTGGGCAGGCAACCGTCGTGGGCAGGGTCGGGTCTGGCCTCCGATGGGGGAGGAGGCCGGCCGAGGTGGGCGCGGCGCGACGCGACGGGGGAGGAGGTCGGCCGGAGGAGCGGCGCGACGGGGGAGGAGCGGCGAGGAGGTCCGCGCGGCGCGACGGGGGAGGAGGGAGCCGAGGTGCGCACGACGGGGGAGGAGGCGACGTGCGTGGACGCGATGGGGGAGGAGGGAGCCGAGGTGCGCGGCTGAGGTGCGCGCTGTGCACGCGACGGGGGAGGAGGCGATGTGCGTGGTCGGGCGGTCCGATACTATTGCGATGACGATAACATCCGAGTTTTTTTAGCTGTAGAGATAGAGAAGAGATTGTCTTCAAAACCTTGTCAATTCTAGCAAAGCTCTGTAGCAATTATAGGCACACAAGTCACATCCGCAGTTCGAAAACCACCCATGCTCCCTTCCCGCCATCTCCGCGCCGCCGCGCGGCTGCGAAGCCACAGGCGGCCGGCCGCCCCTGCCGACGCCTGTATTACCGGCAAGCCCGATGCGGAGGTAATCCGGCGCAACAAGGCCATCACGGCGCACATGCGTGCGGGCCGCGTTCCAGACGCCGAACGCCTCTTCGCCGCGATGCCCCGCCGCTCCACCTCCACCTACAACGCCATGCTCGCCGGGTACGCCGCCAACGGACGCCTCCCGCTGGCGCTCTCCTTCTTCCGCTCCATTCCGCGGCCCGATTCCTTCTCCTACAACACGCTCCTGCACGCGCTGGGGGTGTCGTCGTCACTAGCCGACGCGCGCGCCCTGTTCGACGAAATGCCTGTGAAAGATTCCGTATCCTACAACGTCATGATCTCGTCTCACGCCAACCATGGTCTGATCTCGCTCGCACGGCACTACTTTGACCTCGCCCCAGAGAAGGATGCTGTCTCGTGGAATGGCATGCTTGCTGCGTATATCCGGAATGGACGGATCCAAGAGGCAAGGGAGCTGTTTGATTCAATGACAGAGTGGGATGCCATTTCTTGGAACGCTTTGATGGCTGGGTATGTGCAGTGCAGTCAGATAGAAGAAGCACAGAAAATGTTTAATAGAATGCCACAGAGAGATGTCGTTTCCTGGAATACTATGGTGTCTGGTTATGCGAGGAGAGGAGATATGGCTGAGGCAAGAAGGTTGTTTGATGTGGCTCCAATTAGAGATGTATTCACGTGGACAGCTGTTGTCTCTGGATACGCACAAAATGGGATGCTTGAAGAGGCCAAGAGGGTGTTTGATGCCATGCCAGAGAAGAATGCTGTGTCGTGGAATGCAATGATGGCAGCATATGTCCAGCGGAGGATGATGGAGGAGGCAAAGAAGCTGTTTGATGATACGCCCTGCAGGAATGTAGCTTCGTGGAACACAATGTTGACAGGGTATGCTCAGGCTGGGATGCTGGAGGAGGCGAGGGCAATTTTCGGCATGATGCCACAGAAGGATGCAGTCTCATGGGCTGCAATGCTGGCTGCGTATTCACAAGGTGGTTTCAGTGAGGAAACACTGCAGTTGTTCAAAGAGATGGGACATTGTGGTGAGTGGGTGAATAGGTCAGCATTTGCTTGTGTGTTGAGCACATGTGCTGACATAGCTGCACTTGAGTGTGGAATGCAGCTGCATAGTAGGTTGATTAAGGCTGGTTATGGGGTGGGCTGCTTTGTTGGAAATGCACTCCTAGCTATGTACTTCAAATGCGGGAACATGGAGGAAGCTCACAGTGCATTTGAAGAGATGGAGGAGAGGGATATTGTTTCATGGAATACTATGATTGCAGGCTATGCACGGCATGGTTTTGGCAAGGAAGCACTTGAGGTTTTTGATACAATGAGGAAGACATCTACCAAGCCAGATGATATTACTTTGGTAAGCACATCCTTCCTGGAAATGGAACATTTTATATAGGTAGTTTGTAGGATATACAAGTTACAATATATGTAGGTGGTTTGCTTGATGGATCAGTATCTACTTGATGACACTTTCATGTTTATCTATAGATCCCACTTGGCAATCAATCATATGTTATATTTGTATCTGGCTACTGACTTCTTTTTTGGACAACATTCACTGGAGAAGCTAACATTGGGTTCCCTTGTGATCTTCTAATGTTTTGGTAAATTTAACTTTCAGGTTGGAGTACTTTCAGCATGTAGTCATTCTGGATTGGTTGAGAAAGGGATTTCATACTTCTATTCGATGCACCAGGATTTTGGTGTGACAGCAAAACCTGAGCACTACACTTGTATGATAGATCTTCTTGGCCGGGCTGGGCGATTTGATGAAGCAGTTAATCTTATGAAGGACATGCCTTTTGAGCCTGACTCTACCATGTGGGGCGCATTACTTGGTGCCAGTAGGATCCACCGCAACTCTGAACTAGGCAGGAATGCAGCTGAGAAAATATTTGAGTTGGAACCTGAAAATGCTGGCATGTATGTCTTGCTTTCGAATATATATGCATCATCTGGCAAATGGCGTGATGTGGACAAGATGAGACTTATGATGCATGAACGCGGTGTGAAGAAGGTTCCAGGATTCAGTTGGATTGAGGTGCAGAATAAAATCCACACTTTCTCAGTGGGTGATTCTGTGCATCCTGAAAGAGAAGACATATATGCTTTCCTGGAAGACCTTGACATCAGGATGAAAAAGGCTGGATATGTATCAGCTACAGATATGGTTTTGCATGATGTGGAGGAGGAAGAGAAGGAACACATGCTAAAGTATCATAGCGAGAAGCTTGCTGTTGCTTATGGTATTCTAAAAATTCCTCCTGGAAGGCCCATCCGGGTGATAAAGAACTTGAGAGTATGCAGAGATTGTCACACTGCATTCAAATATATCTCTGCAATTGAGGGCAGACTGATCATATTGCGGGATTCCAACCGGTTTCACCATTTTAGAGATGGTTCTTGTTCATGCGGTGATTACTGGTGATTATGACTAGATATTTCATGCAAAGGAATTCTGAATGAACTGCAGTGGACTTCGAAATCATGATTATGCAATGCAGGCTAAGGACCCACCAAAACCCTGCAGCACTCTACACCGCACCTTGCCTTGTTCGGCACCCCCCGGTGTATGATCATTTGCGTGTTTTTGGATGCAAGTGTTACCCGAACCTATCTACCACAGCTCCTCATAAGCTCGCACCTAGGTCCGTTCTCTGCGTATTTCTAGGATACTCTCCTCACCATAAGGGATACCGCTGCCTTGACCTCTCCACTAATAGAGTCATCATCTCCTGGCATGTCATCTTCGATGAAAATGCTTTTCCCTTTGCTGAGCATGATGGTCCTCGCGTTCCTTCTGAGTCCGAGTTTCTTGATGCCACTGACGTTGTGCCCGTTCCCATTGGACCGTCGCACCAGTTTTTGCCTGCAGGTACATCTCATAGCAGCTCCGGTGCAGCCGCTGCCCCTGCTGCTCACAACAGCGCCCCTGCCAGCCCCTCTATGGCTGTGCTTGGGGCGTCCCAGGTGCTTCCGGCGTCAAAGCCCAACCTCTCCGTCGCGCCAGCACTTCGGCTTCTACCCGCGTTCGCGCCAGCACCTACCCGCGCCACGCGCGGCCCTCGACGTCGCGCCAAGCGCGGCCCCTCACGTCGCGCCACACGCGGCCCCCGACGGCTGTTCACCTGCGCCCGTGCCACGCGCGGCCCCCGATGACTCTAGCTCCGCGCGAGCCGGACTGTATGTCCCGCCCGCGCTTCGAGCGCTTCGAGCCGGACTGTATGTCCCGTCCGCGCTTCGAGCCGGCTCGGCGTCTCCTGCAGCGTCGCCACCTCGTGGACCCCCGCCTGGGTTCCCAGCTCTACGTCCAGCACGTCTCTTCACTCAGCACTACACGCGCCGGCCGCCCCCTGTTCCTGCAGCTCCGCCTCCACCACCTTCGGCTCTGTCTCCACCGACTGCTCCTCCACTGCCCAAGGGTGCGGTGGCTGTTCCTCCGGTGATCAATCAGCATGCCATGAGCACTCGCTCCAAGAGTGGCTATCGGATGCCTGCTGCGTTCCACGTCGCGCCCCTATCCCCGGTACCGAAGACCTTTCGTAGTGCTCTAGCCGACCCCAATTGGCGAGCAGCTATGCAAGAGGAACACAGTGCTCTTCTGACAAACAACACTTGATCTTGTGCCTCGTCCTCCTGGTCAAATGTTGTCAGTGGCAAGTGGATCTTCAAGCATAAGTTTCAGTCTAATGGATCACTTGAGTGGTACAAAGCGCGTTGGGTACTTCGTGGTTTTACACAGAGACCGGGTGTGGATTTTGCTAAGACTTTCAGTCCTGTGGTGAAGCCTGCTACCGTGCGCACCGTGCTCTCACTGGCCCTCTCCCGACGATGGCCTATTCACCAGCTAGATGTGAAGAACGCTTTTCTGCATGGCACCCTGACTGAGACAGTGTATTGTCAACAGCCGTCTGGCTTCGAGGATTCTGCTCATCCGGATTTCGTTTGTCGTCTCAAAAATCCCTGTATGGTCTGAAGCAAGCTCCTCGCGCCTGGTACAGTCGCGCGCAGTCGCGCGCCTGGTACAGTCGGTTCGCCACATACTTACTTTCTCTGGGATTTGTTGAAGCCAAGTCGGATACCTCCCTCTTCATTTATCAGTGCGGATCAGACACTGCCTTTTTGCTGCTCTATGTGGATGATATTGTCCTCAGCCTCCTCGGTTGGTCTCCTTCGGTGGATCATCTCTGCTCTCCAGCGAGAGAGCGCCATGAAAGGCCTCGGTGAATTGCATCACTTCCTCGGTATGTAGGTCCAGCGATGTAGTGATGGCCTTCTTCTTTCACAGTGGCAGTACATGCTTGATATTCTTGATCGCGCCGGAATGACAGAGCGCAAGCCGTGTTCTACACCCGTTGACACTAATCCTAAGGTTGCTGCTACAGAAGGTGTGTCTGTGTCCGATCCCTCTGACTATCGCAGTATTGCTGGAGCTCTGCAGTACCTGACGTTCACTCGACCAGGTATCGTCTACGCTGTCCAGCAAGTATGTCTTCACATGCATGACCCTCGAGAGCCCCATCTAGCGGCTCTCAAACGGATTCTTCGGTACATTCGGGGCACTCTTCATCTCGGTCTTCTGCTGTGACCGTCCACTTCAGCTGATCTCGTCGTCTACATTGATGCTGATTGGGCTGGATGTCCAGATACACGCAAGTCCACCTCGGGCTACGCCGTGTTTCTTGGTGACAATCTAGTTTCCTGGTCCTCCAAGCGTCAGAACACGGTGTCCAGATCCAGTGCTGAAGCCGAGTATCGCGCAGTGGCTAATGGAGTTGCTGAGGCCACTTGGCTACGCCAGCTCCTACAGGAGCTGCACGCCCCTCTTCGCCGTGCAACACTGGTGTTCCACGCCCCTCTTTGCCGTGCAATACTGGTGTTCTGTGATAATGTCAGTGTCGTCTACATGACCTCCAATCCAGTTCAGCATCAGCGCATTAAACATATTGAGATCGACCTTCACTTCGTCCGGGAGCGAGTTGCAATTGGTGATCTTCGTGCCTTGCATGTTCCGACTTCTTCCCAATATGCAGACATATTCACTAAGGGACTACCTTCTTCGGTCTTCACGGAGTTCAGGTCCAGTCTGAACGTGCAGAGTGATTGACGATCCGACTGCGGGGGCGTGTTAGCAAGGCGTGTGGGCTGGCCATATGGGCCTGGGCACCCACAATTGGGCTGCCTCTAGGTTTATAGTAGTTGATTGTGTATTAGGCAAGGATCTCTTTGATTGGGTGCTTTCTATAAACCCCTCATTGATCCTTGCCCATATATATGTACACCCATCATATCCTATGAATCAATCTACTATTTTCCTTGTGCCATATTGACTTACAAGAACCTGTAAGACTGAGCTCTGTCAAAAGTTGTTTAGTTTGGTCATCTTTGTTGTACCCTTCTACAATTATCTCCAGCCATTTAGGTGTGCTGGTGGGTATTGCACTTAGTGTGAGAGGCTCAGATTGTCTGGATAAGGCATCTGCAGCCTTATTTTCCAATCTTTTCTTGTACAAAATCTTGTACTGCAGACCAAGGAGCTTGATAAAAGCTTTTTGTTGCATGCCCTCATGGAGTTTCTGTTCTCCCAGGTGGATGAGGCTTTTATGATCAGTGGCAATTGTAAATTCTCTATGTTGGAGGTAAGACTTCCATTTAGTTACTGCCAAGATAACTGTCATGCATTCTTTTTCATATGTGGATAAGGCTTGTGCTTTGGGTCCAAGTGCTTTGCTGATGTAGGCTACTGGGTGGTGGTTTTGAGAAAGAACAGCACCTATACCAGTGGAGGAAGCATCTGTCTCTATGGCGAAGGGCTTGCTGAAATCAGGCAAAATCAAAACTGGAGCAGATACCAGTGCTTGTTTCAGTGCATCAAAACTGGTTTGCAGGGAAGATGTCCAATGGAAGAGAGTGTCCTTTTTGAGTAAATCAGTTAGGCCTTGTTCGTTTCTTCAAGATTGAAAACAGGTTTGTTTTTCTTCCTGGGTTGGATCGAGTGGATCCTGGTGGTTCACTTAAACCTGGTCAGAAATGAATCCAGACCAGGAATGAAAACTCTACAACATGAGGCCTGTTCGTTTCAGCCAGGAATGGAAACACTAGCTACCTGATGTAAACATTCATTTGACAGCAAATCAAGGTCACTTGTTCGACAACAACTTAACAGTATACATTAGCAGCTTGTTTGATAGCAACTTGACGGTAAACATTTATCTACATGCATGAAAAGAATGGAGGGGACTGAAATAAGGGAGAAGTAGCAGAAAAGTAGCAAACAAAAATAGTCTTGATCAATAAGCATATTTGTTTCAATCTTTTGGTCTTGATTAAGACAAAACAGAGTTTGAAGTGGCAGAAGCAAAAGGAGTTTGAACAAGCAGAAGCATAAATCTCCCATAGAAATTACAAGTGATGTTGATAAATATGTGAAGACCATAGACCTTAGACCTCCTGTATAGTCAAGCCTGCAAAGTTCAACATTAATTCAACATCAGCATCCTCATACTAAAATCCCAAGACAAGCCATATAAAAGTAAATTAAACAGAGCATGAAATTGCTTCTATTATTCTGCTCTCCTATTCATAGTGCTTCAGATTTGTCCTGGACAAACAAAGTACATTTTTTCTCAAACATATGTCAGCACACTACCCACACTACCAACAGGGACTCCATGAGTGCATGGACCTTGTGCAACAACAACAATTAATAGTGCGCTATTCCAAAAATTCATGCATCTGCAAAGTATAGGAGGCAATAGGATAAGACAAATAACAATGATGCAAAGCTTCTTCTGATTTTTGTTCTCGTTTCATCAGTACACTGCATCTTTCTTCTTTCTTTCTTTTTTTCTCCATCTTTCTATCTCTCTAAAGGACCGAAAATGTTAAAGCAAGACAACCTAAAACTTTCTTTCGAAATTCTGGCCTTTGTCCCAACAAAATCAAACCCAAAAGCTTCAAACTCAAGCGTGATGCCCACGACCCTTAGAAAGAGAGTGGATGATCCCTAGAATCACAGCGAGGCACCACACAAGAGAGCAATCCAAAACTCCCAAAACTCTGAGTCAGGTTCTTACCCAAAAGACCCACTCCTGAACATATATGGAGGGCTACGTCGGGAAATCCCTAAATACCTATGCTAACACGTAGCAAAGATAGGTAGAGAGGTTCCTAGGTGAACTCCAGGAGCAAATGAGAAGTCCGGAAACGAAGCGGAAAAGTCGGGAGAGCAAACGCACCAAAACTGCACAAACTGCAGAATCCCGGACAGTTCGCCGTCAGGCTCCCGGACTGTCCGGTCAAGGCTGGACCGTCCGCGCCTAGGAGGCCGGACTGTCCGCCGGTCAAAGTCCCAAAAACGGACTGTTCTGCAACAGCCCTGGACAGGTCTCGGACTGTCCGCGACCAGGTCCCGGACTATCCGCTGGTCACCTGACCAAGCACAGTGCTCGCTGCGCTGTTCTGTTCTGGCCGAGTCCCGATGGCCGGACAGTCCGCCACTGACCAGAATGCCCAAAAACAGCACGGGACAAAACCAAAACCGATTGGATCTTCACCAAATCGAACGGGGCTGCAACCAAACTTCTCCCAAGTGTTCTTTTATGTGTTGGGAAGCTAATCCTAGGATATCATCGCTCCAAACCAACTAATCCATGAGAAATCGGAAGAACACTAGAAAAGGAGAAGAACGAAGAACGAACGTGATTTCGACCCGATCTATGTGCTTGTGAGGTTAGAGAGCAAATCCTTCGGTGGAAAGAAGGAGCTCATGACAAAGAATAATATGATTCAAACGGAATCGCAAATTGTCTCGCGGAGAGGGAGAACGAGGCAAATCTCCGGGAGGGGAAAAACCGAAACGCGAAGAACAAAAACACGAATTCGATCCAAAATCGAGACAACCAAGAGGAGAACGAAATTGATCCTTGGATCGCTACAAGATGATGAATTGTGTAGCACACGATGTCGGGTTACAAGTCACTCCTCGCAACAACAAAGCTCGGATGGCGAAAAGCTCAAGAACAAGAGCCACTCCTCCTCTGACCTTAGCCTCCTCTCACATGAACAAAATGAGAGTGACTCCTCCAAGGATGGCTGCCCTAACTAGCCCCTTCACATATATATAGGCGCACGTCCAAAAGACACAAACGCCCTAACATGAAGCACTGACCCAAATACCCCCTGGGGGTAAAACCGTCCAACCTCGTCAGGTTTCATCTGACGGCCACGCGCCTTCTCATCCTTCGCTTCGCCTCGACGCAAGCTCCAGGATATCGCCACGTGCCGTCCCGTCGACCACCGTGCCTTCCTCACCGATAGCTTTGCCGCAACGCAAGCCTCTCGGTGCCGCCACGCGTCGACCGTTCCGCATAGGAACCTCCGCCCGGTTTTGAGGCCCAAACCGGTAAACCCGCCAGCCCAGGTTTTGAGGCCCAAACCTGAAAACCGTCCACTCCGAGTTTTGAGGTCCAAACTCGGAAACCGTCCACCACGAGTTTTGAGGCCCAAACTCGGAAACCGTCGAGGGTAGCTTTTTGAGGCTCAACTACCGAACCCGCGCCGTAGACGGGATGTGGTTCGCACACCCCGACCACCAGCACTGATGTCGATGCATGTCCAGCCTCCACGCCGGGCACAACGCTTTCGCCTTCCTTCTTGACTCGGCCGACGGCACTTGCGCCGCGCGCAAGCCCGTGTCCGACCTCCCACCAAGTGCCACGACGCCATCGTCTTCCTCCCGACTCGGCCGATGCATCGCACATCCCCATGTGCTCCTGCTCGCCGATGCCACGTGCCAGCTACCATAGCTGGCCCTCCGGCACTCCGGTCCGTCGGTCCAAGCCTCACGTCCGCCCTTCACCACTCCGGGTCCATCGGCATGACACGTCCGCCGCACGACACGCCCATCCATCACCGCTCCCGGTCCGTCGACACGACATGTCTCTACTTGACCTTCACTTTGTCATTGACCACTGTCTCCGAGCTCCACACCTGCACATCAACACAGCCAAGAGATACATGTTGCACACGCACACCAACACGATAACACAACACAACTCAACGCCACCGGTTAGTCATAAACATTAAGTGCATAGATAAATAATGACTCAACCGGGAAAAGCCCTCAAACCTTTTTCATGAATGTCAATTATTCATCATATGTTCTCACTCTCTAATTGGTTTGCCTCTCTAGAAGAGAATGAAGCAAGCCTGGATCCTAAGAATCTCGTAACTCGTCCACTCAACTACTCGCAAACTAAAAGGAGGCTTAACAGAACTAATTGTACTATATAATATTAACCATGCTATAATAAACATTATTAACCATGTCAGGCAGTGAAAACGCGCTTCGGCATGGTCTCAAAAGAACCATGTCAGGCAGAATTTAGAACCTTCTGGAGTCAGTACCTTCTAGCGGCCGGCGTTGAACGAAGAGCGTGAGCACAAGGAAGCGGAAGAGATTGCTGTCAAAAAAAAAAAAAAGGAAGCGGAAGAGATTAATCAATCTCTAGCTTAATCTTTTCATTACTGATCGTTTAGTCCTTATAGCCAGATTCCAACAAAGCAAATGAATACAGACCATGGAATACCAACAGAAAAGTAAATCGAGATCCTAAGTTGCAGGCCGTGGTCACCAAGCTGAAGTCATGATCTGTGCTCCGCTCGTGCTTGGTCACAATACAGCGCTCAGCAAGCACCGCCCGTGCTCGGTCACTATGCAGCGTTTGACGCTCAGGTATTACTGCGTTTCCGGCGCTGATAGACTTAGCCCATAACATTCATCTTCCCCAACTCTACATGGTGCTGGAAGGGATGTACAAGTAACAAGAAAAGCTATTTGCCAAGCAAACAACGAGACATTTTGAATAGTGCCATTATAATTTTGCAAATTTAGAGATATATCATTGGTATCTCACTGACATGTGGGGTACGTATGAGTCAATGACATATGGACTAGGATGACATATCTTCAATTTTGCAAAATTATAATGACAGTCTTCAAATTTTCCTAAAGACAAATGGTGCAGGAGGGATCCAATGTACAGAAGAAATTTCAACTCGGAGCCTAGTTTCAGTCAATACGTAATACATACATGTATTGACAGGTACATTCAATAATAATCAAGCCACACATTTTTGTTTTGCAAGCATGGGCACTAATATAACTAAAAGACCCAGACACGCGATATCAACTACTAAAATAAAGCAAAGATTCACTTATAAAGCATGAATACAGAGATTTATGCAAAGTTTGATGTCACAGTGATGCTTGTATGAGTGGCGGAGTGGTGGTGGTGGTGGCTGTTGACTCTTGCTAACGTCGTCACTAGAAGTAGACTATGGAATCTATCCCCGACAACGGCGCTAGAAAGGTTTGTTGGTACTTCTTAATGTAAGAAGTATAACTAACTATTCGTATGACTATTGGTAGGTTCCGCAAGCGCACAAAATAAGTCTATTGTAGCACTTCACCCGGGAGTAACCGAGTATCGTATTTATTTCCACAGGAAAGCTACTATGGCAGAACTAACACTAGGACTGCTATGAACAACTAGTGATTCTAGCAGGGTTGATCGAGATGTATGAATGGGGGTTGATATCTACTACTACTAAAAAGAAAGAAAGACTAACTACTACTAAACTAAATCGGCGGTGTTGGAAACACACCTGCCCTACCTCCGCTGTTGTGCAGGGGTACGGAGTGAGGGTGAACAACTGTCGAACGCAAGCGAAACGAAGATGCAAACGAAGGTACAATAGAATGGGTTGATTGGTGTATTTCACTATTCCCCAAAAAATCATCCCTTTACACTGTTCATCCCTTGGTATTTATAGGGAATACCAAGGGACACCGGCCAAATTACAAAAGGTACAGAAAAGATTCCCCAGCACCGTACATGGAAATGGTAGAACCGTACAAACACGGGCGGAGTGGAAACCCTAGCTTGTCTTCCTCCTGCCTGCCGCCATCGGGTCCTGCCCATCTTCGCGGGAGTGTGAGGGCCAAACCCTCGGCTCCGCCAGTCGCGAGGTCCGCATCCACTCGCCAATCGCCGAGCTTGACGTCTCAAGCGAAGGGGTCTCGGAACGAGCGAGGGTCATTTCTTTGCGTTTCCAGCGCGCCTTCTCCTGCGAGAAACACAACGAACTCCGAGGGTCGAGTTTGCATCCGAAGGTTAGGAAAACGATCCTGAAGAGTCCAATTAGCGGAAATGAGAAGTTTTGAGAGGGCGCGCGGGTCGCGCGAAGGTTGTTTTTGGAGCCAGCCCGCGTGGCGCCGCTGCCGAGGGTCCCTCCCCCCAACAGTAGCCCCTCGTTGCCTTGGATCTAAAGAACAGTATTTAGGCCAAGCAGCGCTCTTTGATGGGAAAAGTAACGAGACCCTTGGCAGCGACGCCCGCGGTTGCTTTGGGCCGGGCCGTTGTATTGTTGTTTGTACTGTTGAGGTCCGTTTCATTTTATGCGCAGTGGATTTCGGTTGTCGTGCCGATTTTGTCGGGTGGGGTGACTTGCCACACGGCCTATAAATAGATGGGGTTGGTGGGGGGTTTGAGGTCGTGCCCTCCTTTGCTCTAGCCATCCTGCTGCTGCGCATTTCTTGCTGCGAAGGTTGTTTTTGTGTAGTTTCGAAGGTTGTGAGTTTTGTGTTCTTCGAAGGTGTTAGTTTGAGAGATGGATAGGTCTAAGCAAACGGCTCGAGTTGTTTCTCCCTCCGCTGCAAATGAGGGGGTGACCTTTGAGTTCGGACTCAGCCGGGTTTGTAGTTCAGAGTTGGCTGCTTATGTCAAGTGAGGTTGGATCGAGGATGGAAAGGCTAGGACCAGTGCTGGGGAGACAGTGCCGAAGCCGGACGCAGATGATGTTGTTTTATTTGAGGAGTTCTTTTCAGCTGGTCTGCGGTTCCCTGCTGATTCCTTTGTGACTTCGGTTCTGCAAAGGTTCAATTTGCGTTTCCATCAGCTCACACCTTCGTGCTTCACGAAGATGTCAGTTTATGTCTGGGCGTGCCGTTCTCAGGGTATTGTTCCTCATGTCGAGGGTTTTGTTCGAACCCATCGTGTGCACATGCAGCCTCGCAAGGTCTCTGATCGCGGAGGTAACACCAGTCTCGATCAGTTTGCGGTATACACTTTTTGCCATCGCGCCGGATCGGAATTGCCAGTGCAAGCCCAGAAGAACAAATGGACCAGTGGGTGGCAGGAGTTCTGGTTCTACTATAAGCTTAGTGGTAATGCTGAGCTTTGCGGCGAGCTTCCGCCACTCGGTGACGTTAGCGCCGAAGCTATGATGGGCCCCGAGGCTCATGCTGTTGTTGATTGTCTGAGGGTGGTGGCGCGCTCTCAGTGTGCTCACGACTTAGTCGAGGAGTACTGCTGTGCCAAGGTTTGGCCCTTCAGCCGGAGGCAGGTATGGTTTGCAGTCGAGGATGACCCCAAGTACGAGGGTAAGAGTTTGAAGAAACCGAAGGTTGACCTTAACAAGGTTTGGGAGAAAGTTCTCAGGAAATTTCCCAGGCGAGAAGATGGGATCAAAGCGGTCTATAAGCGTGTTCAGGAGTGAGCGGAAGAACTTGTTGGAAAGTTGTCCACATTGGAGGTCAAGGCAATCCACAGCTCGGTGGGTAGCGGGGGTCGTATTAACAGGCTTTTTGACATTTTTGGGATCCAGTACGAGAACTGGCCCGCACCTTCGAGCGATGATGCGCCGAAGAAAAGGAAACGTGCATCTGCAGAGGGCAAAGAACTTGTTACGCGACTGAAAAGAGGTCGTGGTCGTGGCCGCGGCGGTGCCGGCGGTCGTGTGAAGGCGCTTGCGACGAAGGTCGCGGTGGGTTCGGGTGCTGCTGGTACTTCTTCTTCCTCGGCCATTGTTTCGAGCGGCCGAGGTGTTGGTAGGGTTGGAGGACGGGTGCCCCGCATCGGTGGCATTAGTGCTTTGATCCAGATCTCGGATGACGAAGGTGTCTCCGATGATGATGAGAAAGAGGAGGAGAAAGAGGATGAGAAGGAGGGGGGCACTGAAGAGGACTCATCCGATGAGGTTAGTGATACTTCTAGTGGCGAAGGTAATTCTAATGACGATGTGTCCATCGGTGACGACCGCGGGAAGGGGGTTGCCTCGTCGAGTGCTGACGCTGCAGCTGCTTGAAGTATTGATGATATTTTACGGGACTTTGAGCCTGAGAGTCCGAAGCGGGGGGCAGTGCCCGAGTACGGGGGGTCTCATATCTGGGTTGATGGTGTTGAGGTGGTTGGTGGCCTTGAATCTGATAAAATTCCGGGCAAAAGGCCCTATGGCGAAGCTAGCCGGGATGCTCTACCGTATTATGCTTACAAGATTGGTGTCACCGATCCGGCCGCGGAGCTTTTCACTAGTCCGGACCTTCGAGAGTGTCATTTGCAATGCGCTCCGGAGGAAAGGCATTTTCTTGGCCGAGTATTTGGTAAAGTTTGTGTGCCGGAGGCGGAGCTTCGACTGACAAACCAGCCATTGGGTGAGCTTCAGGACGACATAGATGTTAAGCTGGCTGAGTTGATGCTTCTTAACTGTTCTGCGCGTCGAAGGGCAGATTACAACCATGACTATATGAGTACGCAGTTGGCAAAGGTTGAGAAAGAAAATAAAGATCTCCGGCGAAGCTTGGAAAATAAAGAAATTGAGCTTAAAACTGCTTTGGAGAAACTTAAGAAGTCTCGAGAGGAGGCGCAGGAGGCCGCAAATAGTAACGTAGAACTTTTGGCGGCTTGTCGTGAGAAAGACAAGGATTTGTTGACAGCGAACACTCGCATAAGTGAGCTATCGTCGGAGGTAGCTTCACAGATGGAGGCTTGGCAGAGGAGTATGGGGAAAATTAAGAGCAAGCTTGACATCTGCTTGATCGAAGCCGGGGGTTCTGCCGGTGAACCGCTGCCTACTGCCAGTGCGGAGGCCTTCGAAGGTTGGCTGTGTAATGAGCTTGATGTGTTTAGCTCATTGGTTGGAAACGCGGCCGATTTTGGTGGGTATGCCGGAGCATTGGCGATGGCTAGTACACTTCGTCAAGCAGATTGCGAACACCTTCGCAAGATCAGGAAGCCCAACCATAACTTCCCAACAGTTGACGAAGTGCGCCAGATGAAGATTGATGACGCTGAGGTTTGAAACTGTGCGATGCGATTGCTTCGCAAGTTCTGGATTGCTGGTGGTGGCCGCGCTCTTGCTTTCGAAGAAGCTGCCGAGGCTACTCGTCAGGTTTGTGGTATTGGAGAGAAATTGGTTTTGGGTTTGTTTTAATAACGAAGGAGTTATTATTAATTTTGGTGGGTTCGCACTTATTTTTCGTTGCAGGCTCGGAAGGAAGCGATGCCTTCGCCGCCTGCGACTAACGATGCTGCCGGTGGTTCCGAAGCTGCTCCTGCACCCGATTTTGCGGAGGTTCCACCCGTTGAGGTTGAAAAATGGGCTGAGGACACTCCAATCATTGGAGAAACTACTGTTGAAGAGGCGGCGACGGAAGAGGCACCTGCTGAGGGCTTGGATGCTGTCACTGGTGAAGGTTTAGCGGCTGCGACTGGCGAAACTGTGGTGGATGAGCAGGGGGAGACCAAGCAGGTGTGAGAACTTTAGGATTGCTCGGACGAGAAAGTTATTTTGTAATATGTGTAGTAGTTGGAATGACTTGATGACACTGAGATACTTTTTAACTCTATGGTAATGCAGGTTCCTGATGGAACCGTGCTAGAAGTATTTGATGTGACGCCAGTGACGCTAAATATCAAGATACCTTTATAACTGGTGAATCGTGGGCTCGGGCTAGGCTTAAACACCCTTCGCTGTCTTTTGAACGCTTTTGGTGGTCGAAGGTGTGAAGGTACGATTTGAAGAACAGTAGATCGAGTCGTTTTTGGCGCGAGGCAGATTATACTGATCGACAGGCCACACACTATTTGTTTGGTTCTTCTTCGTCCTCGCAAGCTGTTATTGATGATGACATGGATGAGAATACAGCTCTGGATTACTTGTTTGGGCGAAGCAAACTGGATCTAGGTTCGGATGGATCACTTGTGATTCCGAAAGAGGAAACTTCAGAAGTTAGTGATGTAGATTGTAGGTATATGTATAGGGCGAGAGTTTTGCCCGGGGAGCTGCCTATTGTTCCTGCAGCTCCTTTGTTGTGGGGACCCATAGTTTTGGCGGAAACAGTATTTGGGGATGATAGCGGGGGTTTTGATGATTTGATGTTAATTGAGGGAGGTGATGGTTCCTTGTAGTTTTTGTAAATTTTATTTTATTGTGTGACGTTGTGAAGTTGTTTTGTAAAGGAACGAGGAAAATTGTATATTTGTTTTTGGTAAATACGGTTCACTTTCCCCCTTTGGTGTTTGGCTAGGCTCGCTTTACGTTGAAGGGAAAAACGTTTTGAGAAAAAACAGCGACGCCCCCTTTTCTTTTTAGCGAGGCTCGATTTACGTTGAAAAGAAACGTTTTGAGAAAAAATGGCGACGTCCCCTTTTCCTTTTAGCGAGGTTCGCTTTTCGTTGAAGAGAGATGTTTTGAGAAAAAACAGCGATGCCCCCCTTCCTTTTAGCGAGGCTCGATTTACGTTGAAGAGAGATGTTTTGAGAAAAAACGGCGATGCTCCCTTTTCCTTTTAGCGAGACTCGCTTTTCGTTGAAGAGAGATGTTTTGAGAAAAAAACAGCGACGCCCCCCCCTTTCTTTTTAGCGAGGCTTGCTTTTCGTTGAAGAGAGATGTTTTTGAGAAAAAACAGCGACGCCCCCTTTTACTTTTTAGCGAGGCTCGCTTTACGTTGAAAAGAGATGTTTTGAGAAAAAATAGCAATGCCCCCCTTTTAGCGAGGCTCGATTTACGTTGAAAAGAAACGTTTTGAGAAAAAACGGCGACGCCCCCTTTTCCTTTTAGCGAGGCTCGCTTTTCGTTGAAGAGAGATGTTTTGAGAAAAAAAACAGCGACGCCCCCCTTTCTTTTTAGCGAGGCTCGCTTTTCGTTGAAGAGAGATGTTTTTGAGAAAAAACAGTGACGCCCCCTTTTACTTTTTAGCGAGGCTCGCTTTACGTTGAAAAGAAACGTTTTGAGAAAAAACGGCGACGCCCCCTTTTCCTTTTAGCGAGGCTCACTTTTCGTTGAAGAGAGATGTTTTTGAGAAAAAACAGCGACACCCCCTTTTACTTTTTAGCGAGGCTCGATTTACGTTGAAGAGAAACGTTTTGACAAAAAACAACGACGCCCCCTTTTACTTTTTAGCGAGGCTCGATTTACGTTGAAGAGAGATGTTTTGAGAAAAAAATAGCGATGCCCCCCTTTCTTTTTAGCGAGGCTCGCTTTTCGTTGAAGAGAGATGTTTTTGAGAAAAAACAGCGACGCCCCCTTTTACTTTTTAGCGAGGCTCGCTTTACGTTGAAAAGAAACGTTTTGAGGAAAAAATGGCGACGCCCCCCTTTTCCTTTTAGCGAGGCTCGCTTTTCGTTGAAGAGAGATGTTTTTGAGAAAAAAACAGCGACACCCCTTTTACTTTTTAGCGAGGCTCGATTTACGTCGCCCCCTTTTACTTTTTAGCGAGGCTCGCTTTACGTTGAAAAGAAACGTTTTGAGGAAAAAATGGCGACGCCCCCCTTTTCCTTTTAGCGAGGCTCGCTTTTCGTTGAAGAGAGATGTTTTTGAGAAAAAAACAGCGACACCCCTTTTACTTTTTAGCGAGGCTCGATTTACGTTGAAAAGAAAAGTTTTGAGAAAAAACGGCGACGCCCCCTTTTCCTTTTAGCGAGGCTCGCTTTTCATTGAAGAGAGATGTTTTGAGAAAAAAATAGCGACGCCCCCCCTTTCTTTTTAGCGAGGCTCGCTTTTCGTTGAAGAGAGATGTTTTTGAGAAAAAACAGCGACGCCCCCTTTTACTTTTTAGCGAGGCTCGCTTTACGTTGAAAAGAGATGTTTCGAGAAAAAACAGCGACGCCCCCCTTCCTTTTAGCGAGGCTCGATTTACGTTTAAAAGAAACGTTTTGAGAAAAAAAGGCGACGCCCCCTTTTCGTTTTAGCGAGGCTCACTTTTCGTTGAAGAGGGATGTTTTGAGAAAAAAACAGCGACGCCCCCCCTTTCTTTTTAGCGAGGCTCGCTTTTCGTTGAAGAGAGATGTTTTTGAGAAAAAACAGCGACACCCCCTTTTACTTTTTAGCGAGGCTCGCTTTACGTTGAAAAGAAATGTTTTGAGAAAAAACGGCGACGCCCCCTTTTCCTTTTAGCGAGGCTCGCTTTTCGTTGAAGAGAGATGTTTTTGAGAAAAAACAGCGACGCCCCCTTTTACTTTTTAGCGAGGCTCGATTTACGTTGAAGAGAAACGTTTTGAGAAAAAACAATGACGCCCCCTTTTACTTTTTAGCGAGGCTCGATTTACGTTGAAGAGAGATGTTTTGAGAAAAAAAACAGCGACGCCCCCCTTTCTTTTTAGCGAGGCTCGCTTTTCGTTGAAGAGAGATGTTTTTCAGAAAAAACAGCGACGCCCCCTTTTACTTTTTAGCGAGGCTCGCTTTACGTTGAAAAGAAACGTTTTGAGAAAAAACGGCGACGCCTCCTTTTCCTTTTAGCGAGTCTCGCTTTTCGTTGAAGAGAGATGTTTTTGAGAAAAAACAGCGACGCCCCCTTTTACTTTTTAGTGAGGCTCGATTTACGTTGAAGAGAAACGTTTTGAGAAAAAACAACGAGCCCCCTTTTACTTTTTAGCGAGGCTCGCTTTTCGTTGAAGAGAAACGTGGAGGTAGAGTTTATCTTGCGTGTTGGACTTTTTGGACTTCACGCCTCCCCTTGTCTTAGGTGGGGGTGAATTTTGCGTTCGCGAGCCCCTGGCTTGTTTTGCTAGGGTGCTCGACTTTTTGTACTTCGCGCCTCCCCTTGTCTTAGGTGGAGGTGAAGTTTGCTTTTTGCGAGCCCCTGGCGTGTTTTGCGAGGGTGCTCGTCTTTTTTGTACTCTGTGCCTCCCCTTTTTCTTAGGTGGAGGTGAAGTTTGCTTTGCGAGCCCATGGCGTGTTTTGCGAGGGTGCTCGTCTTTTTGTGCTTCGCGCCTCCCCTTGTCGTAGGTGGAGGTGAAGTTTGCTTTTTGCGAGCCCCTGGCGTGTTTTGCGAGGGTGCTCGACTTTTTGTACTTCGCGCCTCCCCTTTTTCTTAGGTGTAGGTGAAGTTTGCTTTGCGAGCCCCTGGCGTGTTTTGCGAGGGTGCTCGTCTTTTTGTACTTCGCGCCTCCCCTTTTCGTAGGTGGAGGTGAAGTTTGCTTTTTGCGAGCCCCTGGCGTGTTTTGCGAGGGTGCTCGACTTTTTTTCAAGTTTGTTTCGAAAAAGTTTGTTTTTTGAAGCAATCTTTGGGGTGTTTACATCGATTATTGCCCTCTTGAAAAAGAGGTGCTTTTTTCGATGTTTGTTAGCAAAAGTAAACAAATTGGGGTTTTGCTTTTTTCGGGGGTTCTAGTCTGTATTAATGATTTGGATACTGCCTCGTTAAAAAACCTTACGCCCCTTCGTAAGGAAAAAAAGTGCAGCTCCTTTATTTTTGTTACATGCATAGAAGTGAAAGAAAACATAAATGAAATAACAAATTACATATTGCGAGGGCTCGCTAAGGCTCCGCTACGGGTAGTATTTGCGAAGGTCGTCAACGTTCCAGGTGTGAGGCAGGATGCTTCCCTCGCTATCAGAGCGGTGAAAAGAGCCGGGACGATTGCATTCTACTATTAGGTATGGACCCATCCACTTTGGCTGAAACTTTCCCGCCATGCTGGCGTTTTGTTTCCGAATGAGAACGAGGTCACCCTTCTTTAGTTCTTTGATTCTCACCTTTTTGTCTCTCCATTTTTTTGTTTCTTCCTGATACTTGCGAAGGTTGTGCACTGCGTTGCATCTTGTTTCTTCGAGTAAGTCTTTGTCAAGCAGTTGGTTTTGTTCGTCTATTTCGAAGGTTGTTCTGAGTGACCCATGCTTTAATTCTTCTGGTAACACAACTTCTTCCCCAAACAGGAGCCTGAAGGGTGTGAATTTGGTGGCTCTGCATTCCGAGGTGTTATGGGACCAGGTGACGGAGGTTAGCTCTTCCGCCCACTTTCCCTTGGGCCTGCCTTGCAATTTCTTTGATATGGCTTCGAAAATTGTTGCGTTGGCTCTTTCGACTAAGCCGTTGGATTGAGGGTGCCGGACTGAGGCGAAGCATAAAATTGTTCCGATTTGAGCGTAGAATTCTTTGAAAACCTCGCTGTCAAACTGAGTGCCATTGTCGACAGTTAGGTATTTGGGGACTCCGAATCGGCAAATTATTTGTTGCCAGAAAAACTTCTTCACGGCCAAGGAGGTGATGGAAGCCAGTGATCTAGTTTCAATCCATTTCGTGAAGTATTCCACAGCTACGATTGCGTAGCGAAGGTTTCCTGGAGCTGTTGGTAGTGGACCAACGAGATCCATTGCCCATCTTTGCAAAGGCCATGTTGGGCATATCAGAGTTGTTGGAGCCCCTGGGGCGTTTTGCATTTTTGCTGTTAGTTGGCAACCCTCGCAATGTTTGACGATGCTTTCTGCATCTCTTAATGCTGTTGGCCAGTAGAAACCTTATCGGAAAGCTTTCCCAACTAACGCCCTCGGGCCGTTGTGTGAACCACAGATACCTTCGTGAATAAGCTTAAGAATGTCATTTCCTTCAGTCTGTGACACGCATTTGAGCCATGGCGAGGTTACCGAAGCTTTGAACAGAATGCTGTCCACAATTTTGTACCCTCTGTAACATCCCAAAATTTGCATCAGTTTTACAATAGGCAATATGATTTAATTACGCATTTTATGTGTTGCATAAAACCTAGTTAATAAATTATTTGCAAAAGCTAAAAATAAATCCTAGGCCAAAGACCATGATGAAGCATACATGCTGGTGCATATCTTATTTTTGTGATGATTGGTTTTTGCTCAAAACTTGTTTGAATTCAAAGGGATTTCAAATTTATTCTTGAAAATCAGTTCTGGAAAATGGGAAATCATTTTCCTTCTCTCCCTCTCCTTTTCTCTCTTTTGGCCCGATCTAGTCCGGCCGGCCCGCTCCATCTTCCCAGCCGGCCCTCCTTCGCTGCTTCCTTTCCCTCTCTCCTTCGCCCGCGTGGGCCGCCGCCTGGCCCAACTTGCGCGCAGCGCCGCAGCCGCGCCGACGGCCCAGCTCCGCTCACCGCCCGCCCGCGCGCGTGGCTCTCTCCCTCTCGCTGACAGCATACCCCACCGGTCAGGGACGGCGTCCCCAACCCGTCTCCGGCTCGAACTCGATGCCGAGTTCGATTCCATCGATTCTACGCGTCCTTGTTTGCCTAAACAGCCGAGCCGATCCCCCTATAAAACTCCCGAGAGCTCGCCGCCTCTCCCCACGCATCTAGCTCTTGCTCTCGTGCCCTAGTTCGCTCCCGCGACGAACTCCACCGTCCGCCAAGGTCCGTGCCATCGACCCGACAGTTCAACGAGTTCCAGCCGTCGCAAGGTTCCTATCCAGCTTCGTCTTGGTCATGCGAAGCTATTACACCTTTTTCCCCTCTGTTTTCTCCTAGTTTCGCGTTAACCCGTGCTCGTCGTCAACTGCAGAGCCCCCGCTTCCGCCCCGTCGCAAAATTCATCGTCACCAAGGCTTCACCGACGTTCACATCTTGTCTGGTGAGTTCGCCTTGATCTTCTCTTTCGATTGGACCTACTCCCGAGGTCTCTACCGTATCCTAGCCCTAACCCGAGCTAGCGCCGCCGCCTTCCGGCCATGACGCCGCCGCGCCCTCCCTTTGCTCCGGCGAAAGCGCCGCCGGCCTCTCCCTGATCTGATCTGGAGCGTCCGTCGCCGATCCGACGCCTCAGGAAGCCCCGTACCCCTTCGATGTCGTTCTTGCTAAAGAGCCCTTACAATTTTTCGAGCCTCAACCCGCCGTCCTTTTGAGCACTGTGCTCTGAGTCTGTGAAAACTTGCTTTGAAGTCCCTGCGTTTCTTCCAAATTGAAGCGCAGTCCAATCTAATCTGCTATTCGATTTAAATCAGATAAATTCAAAATTCAATTTCGATTTATTTACAGATTTGCCACCAGTTTCAAATGCTTATAACTTCTACGTTTTTAGTCCGATTTAGTCCGTTCAAGTTGCGTTAGATTCGTTTTGAAAAGATCTATCTATCTGTATGAAAATCTATACTGTTTTCGGTAGTTAAAATTTGGGTTAGGTTTAATCTACTAGCTAAGGTTTTGTAACTTGTTTAGCTCATAACTTTTGCGCTATAATTCCGTTTTTCGTGATCTTCGCGTTTATGTGATCGTGTTAGATCGTAGTTTCTGTTTTCAAACTTTTTATATTATTTTCTTGCTGTTGGTGTAATGTTCTAATTATAGCTTGTTTGCTTTGCATGTTTGTTGTCCCGATGATTGTGTGTTGATGTGGTAATCGAGTATAGACGGTGAGACATACGCTGCTGACCAGGAACCCTTCTACGACGACCAAGAGCAACCAGAGTTCACTGAATCAGGCAAGTATAGCATGGGATCCTCCTTGTTGACCTATTCACCATGAAACACCTAAATTCATATGCATGTGTCTAATTTTGATCTCCTATCTAGTTTACCCTAGACTTTTGACCCGTTACCTTGTCAACCTTGGGATGCTATGCATATGGGTAGAGTTTTGCTAGAGCTTTACTTAAACCAAACAAGATCTAATAATGGTGAATAAAATTTGATCTTTTTAGCAACATGGTATAGGATCTTCTGTCAGCAAAAGCTGGGACATACAGTGCAACCATGAGGGTTATATGGCTCTGACCTTAGCTCAGTATAAGGACCTTTTCTAGCTTGTTAGTGGACACCTGAATAGGCGCGTTGGGTCTTGCCGAGCTGGATTTAGGGCGGCTACTTTCACTTTGCCTGTGTGCCGCAAGGTTGAGAGACCCTTCTTCCCCTTGCCTTAAGACCTAGCGGCCCTAACTTGTTAGACGAACCTTTGAAAGGCTTGGCGTGTATCCTGCCCGCTCACCTCGGAAGTGTTATGGGAGTAATTAACCCGGGCATCTGGATATCACGACTCATCGGGTAAAGTGTACAACCTCTGCAGAGTGTAAAACTGATATATCAGCCGTGCTCACGGTTACGAGCGGCCCGGAAAACTCACAGACTAGTTGTTATATGTTGTTTATTTATGTTGCACATGTTGATTACCTTATTGCTATGTTTCAGTTATTATGATCATGTGGATTGGGTTTAAGCATCCATATATGTTCACCTTAATATTAAAATGGTGCCAACTAAAAGCTACTGCAGTTTAACCAGTGTCAGCCTTATTTGAGCCTCATGAACCCCATGTTACACTTGTTAAGTACGAGATATACTTATGCTTGTTTATTTTCTTTCTACTTGGATAAAAATCCCGGATGGGTAACAGATTGCTATGGTAACGACGACTTCCCTGAAGAGTTCTAGTCTTGCTGTCAACCAGTCATCTTCCCTGTGATGGAGCTACCGCGAGAGAGACTTTATTTATCCGCTGCTATGTAAAGACTTTGAATAATATTCGCTATGTAATAAACATATGTGATGGTACTTCTTAATTTGTGGCTTATGTGTGTGATTGATCTCTGGGCACACATGAGTTGATTGCATTCAATTTTGTTCTTAAAATTGGGTGTGACACCCTCGAACTCTTTGTTTTAGTCTGTTTTCTCCCTCTTTGGAGTCGGGTTCATGTAGCCCGTTGATATAGGCCATGATGGGTGCTCACCAGTCTTCGTTTTGGATTGCGTTGACTAGCTTGATACTTTTTTCGGAGGCTGTTGGTATAAATTAATGCACACTCTACTTTATCCGCAAGCGCACAGATAAAATCTACCGATGTAGCACTTCACCGGAGTAACCCAGTTTTAATATCGAACCCAAAGGAACGGATAGCGATGAGTCTGAAGTGTATAACCCCTGAGTAACTAATAAGGACAGAGAAGCTAAAAGTATAGAGGGGATCACTAAGGCTATCTAAATCCAACTTAAGAGTGATATGTTTATTATTCTTAATGGGAAAGTTGCCATAAAAGGTCACAACAGAGTATGATTCTTTTATGCAAATGTATAATCCTACCGAGCCTACACACGGGTAAGTGGACTATAGAAGAATCAACAAGGGAAATGCTTGTTGACACTTCTTAATGCAATTGCTTATAATAAACTTTAATGAACTGATTCTAGCAAAAGCCTTTAGAAATGTACAGGACACTCCTAGCATCACTTAATGTCAAGTTGTCACCCCCAACATGATACTAGAAATGTAAATTATATGTGACACTAGCTCAAAAGATATAAACAAATATTTATCCGCAAGCGCACAGATAAATATACCTGTTGTAGCAGCATTTCACCCAGGTTATCTAGGTATCGTTATTTATATTTTACCGAAGATAGTAACGAAGCTGGGAACTAGTAATTAAATATGATTTAAAGGTAGTAGAGATTATTATTCATTCATTCATTACTCATATGTCTAAACAGGGGTAAGACAAGGTAAAGATAAATAATGATGATAATCATAACAGGGGGAATTCTAGAGATAGAGCGAACTACATAGATCAAGCAGAGAGTCAGGTGATTAATTAAGAGATTCGAATCCTAAGTTACTTCATATCTACTAAGCCTAGTGATTACTCTAGTTAATATACAATCATTTATAGCCAATTAATCTATCATCCATGATCAAGGGACATTACTAAATTAGAATCAAGAACAAAGTAATGAATTCTAACTTGCAACCACGTCCTACTAAGGTCTACACTCGGAGGAAGGACTACAAATGACTCAACAGGTCTGTCACTCCCGCGATCTACCTCTCGACCCGGAGCATAGGATGTATTCGCAGGTAAACTTAGCCTAAACACCATGTTTACACTAGTTTGACCACTTAACTCTATCCGGAATAAAGCTAAGTACTTTACGAACATGATCATAAACTCTATCATAATCAGATCTATATTAAATATATAACTAGAATAAACTCCAAAACTAAATAAACTGAAATATATTAAAGTAGCATAAAGTTGAATAAAGATACAAATTACCGAGTCTTCGACAATGATCCGGAGACTCAGACGAAGCTTCTAGCCGGATATGCCGACGAAGTCGCCTGCCTCTACTTGAATCTAACTAGACCAAACTCTAATCTTGATGTAGAGCTCTAACTCTTCTCTCTAGAAACCCTAATTTCTGTCTTGTCTTCTGATCTTGATCTGCCTCATGATCTGGAGGAGGGTTAGGGGTCTGGTTATATAGCCCTGGGCGTGGAATCGTGATCGTTGGATCAAACCGACTTGAGGTACGGTCGAGATGCATCCTGGAGGTCGGTGGAAGTAGCTTGCAAAGGACGGAAGCGAGAGGCCTCCGTGGCCGACCAACCGGTGGGCCCTGTGGGACCGGTCGGTCCCACAGGTAAGCCTCCTGTGGTGCCTCTTCTCGTGGTGTCTCGTGGTGTCTCGTGGAGTCTTCTAGAGATATCCCGACGTGGCGGTGAAGAAATCTGCGTCGGGTTCCTTCTTGGGGAAGCAATGTGGTTGGTTTTCCTGTTTACTCCCTGGAAAATGTAGAATCACCAAAACTCATGGAATTTGTTAGTTTAAACCTCCTATTTCTAGGTTGGCAATCCTTTTTGACATTTATTCAAGTATTGTTGATAGTAAATAATGATAGTTAATAGACGTCAACAAACTCCCCCAAGCTAAACTTTTGCTAGTCCCTTAGCAAACATAGGGTTCTGAGAGTAAAATACAAGCCATCAACTGACAACTTTGTTAAAATATTTTGAAAGAATTTTCACATGTTCCTTTTTGCCAATCTCTTACCTTAGTTCAGAATAGTTGAAAGTTAGAAGAATCAAGTCAAGCACTATGTCTCAAATTCTTCATTCCAACTTTTACTCCAGAGTTTTGCAAGATTTTCATAAAAGCTCAGAGAACTCCTGTATGACAATTTTTCATATATATTTAGAATTAAAAACATACCTTACTAAGTCGAAGTTCTGGGCTTAGGGAGAGAAATGTCATACTCTTAGATCAAGCATTTAAAACCCCCTTTTTTTTGAATTTGTCAACTCTTACTGGTATATTGTAATTAGAGGGACCATGGGCTATCATTCTTTTTCTTTTCATATTTTTGTCACACATTTTTCTTTTCTTTTCTTTCCTGAGGTAGTCGGACACTTGTCCCTTTTTCTTTCCTCTTTATCATATTTTTGCATAGCCCATGCCTCTAACACAATACTACTTCGGAAGAGTGAATCTTTTACTTTTATAGAAACTTGATCTTTTAGAGCATGATAAGCCTCTCTACCATAGCTAAAACTTAAACAGAACAGGCAGCCTTTAAAGTATGAATTATTTATTATCAGTCTTATGTCATACAAGTTCTCATCATCTGTTTGAAGTTTTCAAAATTAAAATTCTGGAGATTTGCTGAAACTAAGAACAAGATAAATAGCAGCTTAGACTTTTTCATCTCTAATTCTCAACTATCCAAACTTTTGGTTAAGATTATAAGATTTTTCAATCAGAACTTGGAAGAAAACATGTTGTAGTTGAAGCTATATTAAGCAGTTTTTTTATTTTTATTATATATTCTACATCAAGATTATTTTATTTGAATACTAAACAAATACTAGCTAAACATAAAAGGGTACAACATACTTACCTCGGGAATAGGGGGTCCTCCCCCAAGCTAGTTTTATTCGTACAGTGGTGGTGGCTGAGGTGGATTGATTCCCATCTGCCCGAAGAGGTAGCAGAAATTCTGGTTCGTCTGGGCGCCTTGATGATGTATTTCTTCAAGAGTGTGGCGCATATCTTCTTGACCCGTCTCAAGATGAGTAAGACGAGTGTTGATGCCCTGAAAGTAGGGGTCTCGGTGGTACGGGAACTGGTGGTGTGGTTGGTATTCTAGGTTACCATGGGTAGCATGGTAAGAGTGTGGATGATGAGTGGCGTCATGAACACCTCTCCCAGAGAAAGACATTCGTCCTCCCTGGAAGTCATACATCGTATCCTCTTCACGATGAGGTGGAGTGTAGTTGCGAAAATTTCCTTGCCCCCATGAATCTTGTGGTGTATGTGGCTCATAGGCAGTAGTATCTTCCCAGGCTTGATGGTGTGATGAAGATGGTCCAGCTCGTTCGAATCCTTGATAGTGAGTATAAGCTGGTCCGACTGGTGTAGCGTCTTCTCCTTGATATCTTGGGGCAGTGTTTCTAGTGAATCTTGCGGAGGGGCTTCTTCCTACTCCCGCGCCAGGTCTCTGCAGGTTAAGCAAAAAGGTTTCCACGACATACAGACCAAGTGATCTGTTTGGCAACTCATATTCATTTGTATAACCTTTATATTGCATATAGAGTTTGTTATTTCTTTTCTTAATAAGATGTGCTTGGCTGAAAAAGTAGAAACCTATGACTGGTCGTGGAGTGGAGATGTACATAATATTTCCATTCAAGTTTAGATTTCCAGCAAGACGAGTAACCCAAGAAGTGATGGATATAGGGCCTTGTAGAGTGTGAATGTAAGGCCAATATTCTACCAGGAGTTTTACAGGTGAAATTTTAGTTTTCTTAACCATAGCATACATAATCTTTAACTCCTCAGTTCTAACAATACGCCCTTCTTGTCTAGGAAAGAGAGTAAAGCCTAGCCACTTGTGCATCACCCTTAATGTGGGGTTGTGTATATCATTGGTGCAAGGGTGATGGTCTGTTCTCTTACCAGTGATGTCCTCCCAGAAGCTATTTCTGTCAAAGTTTCTTAAGGCGACATCTAAATCTATAGTGCAGGTTTCAGGAAATCCCAGATTTAGGCTGAACTGTTTCCAAGTTAGAGTGAAAGGTTCATTGTACAGCCTAAAATAAACATACGTGTCATCCGAAGAAAGAGTGCAAAGAAATTCTAGAGTGAGTAATCTACAACCTTCTTCGGAGAGCTCCCAAGTGTTCTCCCACCCAATGTTATGGAAGACTAGATCGAACTCAGAGTCCATACCTGTGTCTCGAAGAAATTGTGAATCGAAGGTAGGAGTGTGAGTGTACTCTTTATCGCGGTAATGCCTGCTCTCGTAGGCCGTTTGGAGCTTGATGTGCCTTTCATGAAGAAGATCACGTGGCTCAGATCGGCTTGTGGTAGAGGATCGAGGCAGGGATGAAGTATCCATGTCCGAACCTCCTTGTGATGAGCCAGCTCTTGAACGACTTCTTGTTGACTGGAAAGTGAGCATGTTCTTTGCCTTCTTTAAGAAGTTGCTCATCTTTGCTGCAGGAACAAGAGAACACACAAACAAAGCTAGTGGAACAAGTGAGGGTTAGAGGAAATAGATGTCAGAGAGTTAGCGGTCCAAAAGTTAGTAGTCCAGGAGACAGTCGTTCAAGTTGATAATTTTATTTCAACTCTCCTAGTTTATTAACTAATTGGGCAGCACTTCCCCTCTCTTATCGAAAACTTGATCCCACTTTTCCTTGCTAGAGCTTTCTACTTGCTATTTGCTTTAAAGCTTCCTTCTCTTTATTTTTCTCACTCAGAAACTATCCAAAATGAAGAGCTAAGCAAACTCGAAATTGGAATTCTAAATTTCAAAGTGAGGCTAGTATTCCTGGAGAGTGGAGTGTGTGAAGAGTGTGAAGGAAGCTTGACAATTTATAGGGGAGAAGGGGGTGGCTGGTCGGTCTAGTGGTGGGACCGACCGGTCCCCTGTGGGGCCCACTTTATGTTATCTTGCTCCCTTACCTACCTTGCTCAAGTTCCCAACTTTTGGAGTATATGCCGACGGTTGTATGTGGTGGTAGGTGGGATGAGTGGTTGTGAGTGCATGTGATAATATGAAATGACATGATGTGGGTCCCAGGTGTCTGTGGGTCTGTATGTTTCCCATATTTGTACAATGTAAGTATAAAGAAAATTGCTTTTATGAAACTATAGAAAATGAGGATTCTAATGATGAAATTCTTATATATTTTTGTTGCCATAGTAAATAATACTTACGGGATTCGTAAATATTAATTACATGGGGCCAATTTTATGATGCAATAATGATGTAAATAAATTTTTATTATAATATATTTTTATATGCATGACAAAATAAATATGAAGGTGCAAAAAGTAAATGCTGATAACTACCGAGTTACCTCCGGCGATGGTTCGGGGTTTAAAATCCACCGAATTGGACTCTCCAGTCTTCTTCATCCTTCTTGATATGTCTCCACTTCAGGAGATAGTAATTTTGTTTCTTGAGCTTTATGGTCTACTAGAGTTGAGCATTGTTCGGGCCGTGGTTTGAATGAAAACTTTTCTTCCTTTCCATTTATGGTGAATTTGATTTCTCCAGCTCCGACATCAATATGGGCCTTAGCGGTGCTCAAAAATGGTCTTCCGAGAATGAGTGATACTTTTGAATCTGGGTGCATTTCTAGTACCACGAAGTCTACTGGTATGAAGAACTCTCTAATCTTGACTGAGATGTTTTCAGCAATTCCTATGGGGTATCTGAGTGATTGATCAGCTAGCTGAAGACACATTGGTGTTGACACAAGTGCTGAATGGTTGAGCTTATAGTAGACTGATGCGGGCATCACACTAACACTAGCTCCAAGATCGCACAGTGCATTGCTAAACTGTTGATTTCCAATTGAACATTCAATAGTGGGGCATCCTGGGTCCTTTTCTGGTATTTGATTAAGGATGGCCGCACTACATTCTTCTGTTAGCTCGATTACTTCAGTAGTTGGCAGTGGTCGTTTGTTGCTAAGTATATCCCTCACATACTTGGCATAGGTAGGTACCTGTAATGCATCTAGCAGAGGAATATTGATATATAGTTTCTGAATTACTTCAACAAACTTACTGAACTGTGCATCTAGCTTTGTGTTTCGATTTCTGCGTGGGAATGGTAGAATGTTGGTGTCTTGAAAATCTATCGGTCTTTCTTCATTTTGTACTTGAGTTTCTTGAACTTCGTCATCTCTTTCTTCTGCCCTTAGAGGTGTTACTGGTGCTGTCTGTCTTCTTTGTGCTCCTTCTGGGTATGGCGGATCTCGGGTGGTTCTCCCATGTCTAGTGGTGATCCCCTTAATCTGGGTTGGAAGGTTGTTGTTGACGCAATCCTTGCTTGTGTAGAGTGGTGGAGTTGTAAACTTCTTCTTGATCTTCGGGTAATTCTATTCCCAAATACTTTCCACTTCTAGTTTGAGCATCAAATGCGTCTTGAATAGCTTGACGTTCTTCCTTGTAGTTGGCTCTGTGAATGAGTCGATCCATAAGTACATCCATCTTAGTTGATAGTGCACACACTTCTTCTGGAACTTCTTCAATTTGGTGACAGCGTTGAGCAGTAGTTTGTTTCCAGCTTTGATTCTCAGCTATCTTATCCATTAGACATTCTGCTTTTCCGAAAGTGAGTGACATAAATGATCCTTCAGCAGTAGCATCAAGTTGCTCTCGTGCTCTTGGTAATAATCCATGATAAAACAGTTGCATGAGCAATTCGTTCCCTATTCCATGATGTGGGCATCTTAAGATTTGTTCCTGAAAACGCTCCCATGTTTCTGGAATAGTTTCTCCTTTTTGCTGCTGAAAGTTGTAAATCTTTCCCCTTAAGATATTGACTTTGCTAATTGGGAAAAATCTTGATAGAAAGGTCTCTGAACACTTCTCCCATGTCTTGATGTTGTCCATGTTTGAATAGAACCACTACTTCGCTTTTCCTTTCAGTGAAAAGGGAAAAAGACGAAGAAGTATAATGTCCTGGGGAACGTCCTTGATGATGATGGTGCTTCCAATCTCCAAGAAATCTTGTAGATGAGCAGTTGCATCTTCTTCTTCCTTTCCACCAAATGTAGTAGCTTGCACCATGTTGATAAGACTTGGCTTGAGTTCGAACTCAAGGTTGTTCGTCTGGAGTGTAGGTCCGGTACGAATGTTCCTGACACTTGGAGTAGAGAACTCCAGCAGAGTCTTGTTAGCCATGGCTTGACTACTGATGTAGATCTTTGATCAAGTTGATTTCTGATTTTAAAAGTGATGTATTGCAACTGAATCCTGTGTTACCCTGTATATGATTTAAACAAAGAAAGGCAAGGGTAAGCCTGCCAAGACAGAGGTATAAGTGAATGAATGAATAAATAATCTCCTTTGTTAAATTCCTAATAAGTTTTGTTTAGTTCCCAGTGGCTTCCGTTACTTAGATAGTTATTCCCCAGCAACGACGCCAGAAATGCTTGTTGACACTTTTTAATGCAATTGCTTATAATAAACTTTAATGAACCGATTCTAGCAAAAGCCTTCAGAAATGTACAGGACACTCCTAGCATCACTTAATGTCAAGTTGTCACCCCCAACATGATACTAGAAATGTAAATTATATGTGACACTAGCTCAAAATATATAAACAAATATTTATCCGCAAGCGCACAGATAAATATACCTGTTGTAGCAGCATTTCACCCAGGTTATCTAGGTATCGTTATTTATATTTTACCGAAGATAGTAACGAAGCTGGGAACTAGTAATTAAATATGATTCAAAGGTAGCAGAGATTATTATTCATTCATTCATTACTCATATGTCTAAACAGGGGTAAGACAAGGTAAAGATAAATAATGATGATAATGATAACAACGGGAATTCTAGAGATAGAGCGAACTACATAGATCAAGCAGAGAGTCAGGTGATTAATTAAGAGATTCGAATCCTAAGTTACTTCATATCTACTAAGCCTAGTGATTACTCTAGTTAATATACAATCATTTATAGGCAATTAATCTATCATCCATGATCAGGGGACATTACTAAATTAGAATCAAGAACAAAGTAATGAATTCTAACTTGCAACCACGTCCTACTAAGGTCTACACTCGGAGGGAGGACTACAAAGGACTCAACAGGACTGTCACTCCTGCGATCTACCTCTCGACCCGGAGCATAGGATGTATTCGCAGGTAAACTTAGCCTAAACACCATGTTTACACTAGTTTGACCACTTAACTCTATCCGGAATAAAGCTAAGTACTTTATGAACATGATCATAAACTCTATCATAATCAGATCTATATTAAATATATAACTAGAATAAACTCCAAAACTAAATAAACTGAAATATATTAAAGTAGCATAAAGTCGAATAAAGATACAAATTACCGAGTCTTCGACAATGATCCGGAGACTCAGACGAAGCTTCTAGCCGGATATGCCGACGAAGTCGCCTGCCTCTACTTGAATCTAACTAGACCAAACTCTAATCTTGATGTAGAGCTCTAACTCTTCTCTCTAGAAACCCTAATTTCTGTCTTGTCTTCTGATCTTGATCTGCCTCATGATCTGGAGGAGGGTCAGGGGTCTGGTTATATAGCCCTGGGCGTGAAATCGTGATCGTTGGATCAAACCGACTTGAGGTACGGTCGAGATGCATCCTGGAGGTCGGTGGAAGTAGCTTGCAAAGGACGGAAGCGAGAGGCCTCCGTGGCCGACCGACCGGTGGGCCCTGTGGGACCGGTCGGTCCCACAGGTAAGCCTCCTGTGGTGCCTCTTCTCGTGGTGTCTCGTGGTGTCTCGTGGAGTCTTCTAGAGATATCCCGACGTGGCGGTGAAGAAATCTGCGTCGGGTTCCTTCTTGGGGAAGCAATGTGGTTGGTTTTCCTGTTTACTCCCTGGAAAATGTAGAATCACCAAAACTCATGGAATTTGTTAGTTTAAACCTCCTATTTCTAGGTTGGCAATCCTTTTTGACATTTATTCAAGTATTGTTGACAGTAAATAATGATAGTTAATAGACGTCAACACGGGTAAGTGGACTATAGAAGAATCAACAAGGCTATAAGAGTCACCCTTGCGAACTACCACTACTACCGGTGTTATAGGAGGTAAATATGAGCTATCAAGTCTAAGCACTGCGCTTATACTATCCAACTACTCTAACTCTAGAGCGACTAGAATTAAAGTACTCAAAAGAGAGTCATAAACCTTAAGAACAATAAGAACAATGGCTCAAACTTAAATATAGATGTTGATTACCGAAACAATCGTTGAAGCAAGTCGATGAAGAACTTGAATCCACAGGTACAAGATGAAGAAGTTGATCTGACAGGCCGGAGCTTCTTCTTGATCTCTTCCTCTCTCTCTCTCTCTCTTCTAGTTTTAGAATAAGACTAGGTTCTAATCCTACTAGAGGGGTATCTAGTCTTCTACTTGAAAGCTAACTCTTGATTACAACTAGATGAACTAGATCTAATTCTAGATGAACTAGAAGAGATTCATCTAGAGGGACCTCTACTTCTACATTGGAACCCTAATTTCTGATGTGGAGATGAATGATGAAGAGGGAGATGCCTGGAGAGGGGGGTCTGGGGCTGCTTATATAGCCCTGAGGGATCAACCGCGACCGTTGGATCAAACCAACTTAAGGTACGGCTGAGATGCATCCTAGAGGTCGGTGGAGGAAGCTTGCAGAAGACGGAAGCCAGCGGGCCCAGGGGGGAGACCGACCGGTGGGCCCAGGGGACCGGTCGGTCCCACCTGGAGGTGGACCGCGGTGCCCTTTCTCGTGGTGTCTCTATGTGTTCTCTAGAGTCTTCTAGAAGTATCCCGACGTGGTGGTTGCATTATCTCCCGACGGTTTCCTTCTATGGGAAGCTATCGGTGCCGATTTCCTGGTTTAGTCCCTGCAGAATCATAACTCACCAAAACTCGTGGAATATTGTCAGTTGAAACCCTAAACCTTTGTTGGTGATTAAATACATGCCCTTTTCATATTTATTTATCCTTTAATTTTGATAGATAACCAGCGTCAACAAGTTCCCCCAAGCTTACCCTTTGCTAGTCCCTTAGCAAAACCAAAACTTAACAATGGATCAGGAGTTGCTACTATATCTTCACTTCCAACAAGTACACCTGCTGTAAAACAAAAATTCTCCGAAACATATCATGTCATTCTTCATGGGGATTATTACTCTTACCTTAGATCTTGAATAATTGAGAGATTGAACGATCAAATCAAGCACTATGTCTCTAGTTCTTTCACTTCACCTTTATCCCGGAGTTTTAATCAATTTTCAAAGGCATTATACATATGTTGTCAAATTAAACAATGGATCCAAAGAGAAAGTCAACCAACCATTGAATCAAGAAGTGCATGTGTATGGAGAAATGGAGTCAGATGCTCTTTTGAATATATTCACTCTCTTCTGTTTATCAGAGACATATGGCTATCAGGCTAATTCTACTGTCGGGCACGTGCCCATTTTTTCTGACATTTTCTTCTTCTTCTTCTTTTTTTTTTTCGAGGTACCGGACACTTGTCCCTTTTTATTTCCTCGGGATCTATCTTTTTGAGGTTTCGGACACTTGTCCCTTTTTATTTCCTCAGATCTCTCTTTTCTCTCTTTTTTTAATAGCCATATGCTTCCAACAAACTTCTGAGAGGGTAGCAACAGATAAATATGAGCATTTATGCGGAAGATGGATGAAATGTGTAAGTGATCTCAATTCAATGGCAAGATAACATCTCACAGGGTCACAAAGCTTAATTTAACTCAATGCAATTATTAGTCGTATTAATATTTAGAAATCTCCGGAACTCTAGTGTTGTTTAGAATAAGATAATAGCAGCTCAGATCATCACATGTCATATCTCAATTTCCTAGACCTTAGATTAAGTATTTGCCAACCATGTATTTAATTTTATTTTAAGGCATCATTATTAATGAGGAGAACTCATGCTTTAAAGGCTAGGTACTAGAGCAACTATTCATCATTTCCATGCAAAAGATTGAAGAGAGGGTTCTTCTTTAGTCATCAACTTCTTAAAACAAACTAGACACACTATTTTATTTATTTAATCTAACACACTTTAAGATATAAAAGCTAATAATAGTAGTAGTAGTAGTAATAAAGACATACCTGAATCGCGAAGATAACGGGGGTGCATCTCCCCCAAGCTGGTTCCCTTAATAGCGTTGAGCCTTCATGTGCCCATATATTTTTGTCTCTTTTTAATTAATGGTGAGCCTTCATGTGCCCACATATTTTTGTTGTTTTGAATTTATTTATACAATGAAAAACTTAAGAGGATAAAGGTACTTACGTGGATACATGGGGGTGCCTTCCCCCAAGTTGAATGTTGACGTAGTCGTTTGATCTTGCAATGTAGCAGACTGGCAGTGGATATGTCCTTCCTCTATTAGAGCTTTGATTGATGTCGATGTTTGTTGATACAATGCTCCAACAGTGGATGGAGCATTTACTTGCTTGTCAGCTTTTCTTGGCCTTTCAAATCCTGTAAAACTCAAATAGACAACAAAACTTGTGAAACAGATTAAACATTAGCGGTTGGCCATTCAAGCCTTAGTTGTCTAGAATTTCAGTAAGATCTCTTTCTCAATATTTTTATGTTTTTATATTTTTATGATGCAAGAGAAAATACAACAGGATGAATACATGCATATTTGTTTTTAGTATTATTATATTATTATTATTATTTTATGCCACCACGGTGAACATTCCTGTGGGTTTTTACACACCATAGAATTATTCTCGTGGGGCTTCATTGTTTATGATGTAGTGTAACAAATGCAATATTTTTATTTTCTTTTCTAATATAATGCAGAAATAAAAATGTTTGTGAATTAAATATGATGATGCAATAAACAACTAAGAATTAAATATGAGATATATGCAGAAAAGTAAATATGAGGATAACTACCGATTTTACCTTTTGGCAAAGGTTCAGATATTTAGGTCCGACGAACCGGACATTTCCTTGGTTCAGACCTCCCAAGGTATGTCAGACGTTTAGAAAGTTGTTATCGATTGTACCTCTTAGGTGCAGACATTTTCTTCCATACTTTCTTGGTTCGAGTCTTCACTTCCTGTGGCTCACTGTCTTGAGGTTTCTCTTCTTCTTTCTTTTCTGGGACAGTGTCGATAACTTCTTCGTCATGATTAGCCTCTCTATTCTTGATAGCTTGTCTTCTTTGGCTTTGAGAGCGGCGTCTTTCACTTCTATTCTCCTTGGGTGCTTCATTGGGTATGTAGTTGATGAAGTTGTATCGTGCCTTTTCTCCAGGAAAGTGAAAATGGATTTCCTCTTGTAGATGTTTGCACTTGTAGCGTAGAGGAATGGTCTTCCTAGGATGAGGTGTGTTGGGTTATGGGGATGCTACACTAGCCGAATGCTACCACTGTGGTAGCCAAAAAACGGTTCCGCTACGTTAGCCGAACGCTTCTACTGAGTTAGCCGAACACAAAAATTTCGACCCCATAAACCAGGAACTACTACTAGTTATAGATCACAGGATTACCACTAGATGCGCAGATGCAGCGGAAGACGTCTCGGTGTAGACGTGCGCGTCACAGCGATGCCGTGTAGATGTTCACGTCCGTCCTTCACGTCTCCACGTGCGGTTCGTCCTTGTGCTCCAGATGCAACACCTCCGAGGTATCCCACACGTACAGGGAGGAAGCATCACACCTCCAGACTGCAAGGTCTGCAAGGAGCAATAGGCACGGGCGTGGGGTGGGCGACGGCTGTCAACAATTGACGTGGGTTACAACCCTGGTCGCCCCACCCCTCTTTATATAGGCATCCCTAATGAGCCCACCGACCTGGAGGCCCATTAGCAAACCCTAATCCCGGTCTGACTCGAGTCCAACTCGAATCAGGCTTCCAGCCCCTTAAGCGTGCGACCCTATGGGTTCACGCACACATAGACACGGCCCGAGTACTCCTACTCGCCCGATAGTTGACAGCGGCCTCTAGCAAGATGTGTCAACTCCTATGTATACGCAAAGATCATATCTGACGAACCACCACGATCACATATACGCAATTTTCTTGCCACACAATATTTGGTCCAACTCATAGGTTAACACTTAACCTAAGCACGGCCATGCATTTTATGATCTAATCATTTGAGTGGTCCAGTGATATCTCTCTCTCATGGAGAGGGGCAAATCCCATCTTGATCGTCTATGTCTCACAGCATACTTCCTGACAAACCCGAAGACTATCTTTATAACTACCCTGTTACGAAGTAGAGTTTGATAGTCCCTAAGTAAGTCGATTCATATCTTGAGTACATACCACAATCTCAGGTCTAAGGACATAACGTACATGATGTGTAAAGAGATAATAAGAACATCTCATGTTGGGTCAGTCCAGCCCCATGTCATACATGTGCCCACATTATTAGTTTGACATCTCCATGTCTATGACTTGTGAAACATAGTCATCAACTAATACATGTGCTGATCTAATATTCATGTGTGTCCTCACATGAACTCCGATCAGGGACAACTATCGAATAACCATACAAGTAAAAGAGTTTCACAGACAATTCACATAATTGTCAATCAATACAAGTTGTCTTTAATGGATATTCAATGAACATATAATAAATCATGGATACAATAGAAATATCATCATCTCTATGATAACCTCTAGGGCATATTTCCAATAGTCTCCCACTTGCACTAGAGTTAATCTTTTAGATATCTAATACCCATAGACCTCACATGCGCCTCATGCTTAGGCTGTGGAAGAGCCTTTGTCAAAGGATCTGCTATATTGAAATCCGTATGTATTTTGCACATCTTAATTTCATCTCTTTTAATGAAGTCTCGAATGAGGTGAAATTTCCGCAGTACATGTTTGTTCTTCTGGTGATTCCTTGGCTCCTTAGCCTGCGCGATCGCCCCATTGCTATCACAATGTAAAGACAATGGGCTGGACGCATTTGGAAACACACCAAGATCAATGAGGAACCTCCTCATCCAAACACCTTCCTTTGCAGCTCCACTAGCTGCAATGTACTCGGCTTCTGCTGTAGAATCAGACACGGTCTCCTGCTTGGAACTTTTCCAACTGACTGCACCACCATTTATTGTGAACACAAAACCTGATTGAGATTGTGAATCATCTGTGTCAGTTTGGAAGCTAGCATCGGTGTAACCATTTACAACGAGCTCCTCCTCACCTCCATAGATTAGGAACACATCTTTAGTCCTTCTCAAGTACTTAAGGATGTTTTTAGCAAGTGTCCAGTGACTCTCACCTGGATTAGCTTGATATCTGCTCGCAACACTTAGAGCATATGAGACATCTGGGCGCGTACATATCATGGCATACATGATGGAACCAATAGATGAAGCATATGGAACCTTACTCATGCGCTCTCGCTCATCAGTTGTCGAAGGACACTATTTCTCGCTAAAGCGCATGCCATGTGACATAGGCAAGAACCCTTTCTTGGACTGTTCCATCTTGAACCGCTTCAACACCTTGTGAATGTATGTTTCTTGGCTTAATCCTATTAGCCTCTTTGACCTATCCCTATAGATCTTAATGCCCAGAATATATGTTGCTTCTCCTAAATCCTTCACAGAAAAACTATTATTCAGTGAAGTCTTTACGGTTTGCAACATCGGAATGTCATTCCCAATCAACAGTATGTCATCTACATACAAGATTAGAAACACAACAGCGCTCCCACTTTCCTTCTTGTAAACACAAGGTTCTTCTTCACTTTGACGGAAGCCAAACCCTTTGACCACCTCATCAAAACGAATATTCCAACTCCGAGATGCTTGCTTTAATCCATAAATAGATTTCTTAAGCTTGCATATTTTCTTAGCATTGCCAGGATCAACAAAACCTTCGGGCTGTATCATATACATGTCCTCTTCCAAATTTCCATTTAGAAAGGCTGTTTTAACATCCATCTGCCATATCTCATAGTCATAATAGGCAGCAATTGCTAGAATGATCCAGATAGATTTAAGCATCGCTACCGGCGAGAAAGTCTCGTCGTAGTCAACTCCTTGAACTTGCCGAAAACCTTTTGCGACAAGTCGAGCTTTATAAACTTGGACGTTTCCATCCATATCCTTTTTCCTTTTATAGATCCATTTGCACTCTATGGGTCTTACCCCATCAGGCGGGTCAACCAAGTTCCAAACTTGATTGGCTCCCATGGAATCTATCTCGGATCTCATGGCACTATGCCATTTCTCGGAATCAGGGTCCATCATTGCCTCGGCATAAGTCGCAGGTTCGTCATCGTCTAACAATAACACATCCCCACGCAACTAACGGATTCTTGCCGACCTTCGTGGTTGGGGCGGGGTGTCTGTTGCCACAGGTAGCTCAACTTGTTCTGCTACATTAGCATCACTCGTGGAGTCAGTCCTTATTGGCTCATCTTGAACTTCTTCAAGATACACCTTCTGCCCTCTCTTGTCTCTTTTGAGAAACTCTTTCTCTAAGAAAACACTGTTTCGAGTGACAAACACTTTGCCCTCTGTGCGGTTGTAGAAGTAATACCCTAAAGTTTCCTTTGGGTATCCCACGAAAAGGCACTTGTCCGACTTGGGTGTTAGTTTATCTGAAATAAGTCGTTTGACATAAACTTCACAACCCCAAATCTTTAGAAAAGACAAACTGGGACTCTTACCAGTCCATATCTCATATGGTGTCTTAACTACGGACTTAGACAGTACCCTATTTAATGTGAAAGCGGTTGTTTCTAGAGCGTATCCCCAAAACGATAAAGGAAGGTCCGACTGGCTCATCATAGACCGAACCATGTCTAACAGAGTTCGGTTACGTCGCTCGGACACGCCGTTTCTCTGAGGCGTTCTGGGTGGCGTAAGTTGTGGAACAATTCCGCAACTCTTAAGATGATTGCTAAACTCGAGGCTCAAATATTCACCTCCACGATCAGATCGCAAGGCCTTAATTTTCTTGCCACGTTGATTCTCTACCTCATTCTGAAATTCTTTGAACTTTTCAAATGTTTCAGATTTATGCTTCATCAGATAGACATAGCCATATCTGCTAAAATCATCAGTGAAGGTTATGAAGTATTGGAACACACCTCTAGCAGTCGTACTCATTGGTCTGCATACATCAGTATGTACAAGTTTGTAACACCCTAAAAATTTCTCCAAAACAAAATAGGTGAAAATGATTTAATTATGATTTTTGTGAAGCATTTAACCTAGGGGTTAAATAATTTTTGTTGAATTAAAATAATAGTGGCAACATGTTTATGCATTCATGTTGATGCATCATATTTATTTGAGTGACTGGTTTTTGCCAAAATTTGGTTTGAATTTGAATTCACTTTGAAATGGATTTGAAATGCCTTGAAATAAAATGAAAAGCTTTTTCTTTTCTCTCTTTCTCCTTTCCTCTCTTCTGGCCCAAGCGGCCTGGCGGCCCAACCCGCCGGCGCTCCCTCCCTTCCCCTTTTCTCCCGCGCTGGGCCTCCCTCCTCCCTTTCCCTTCGCCTGCACAGCCCGCTGGCCGGCCCAGCTTGGCGCCCGCGTGCAACCGCCCGCGCCCTCCCCTCTCTCTCTCTGGCAGGCCGGGCCCGCGCATCAGCTCCCTCCTTTCCCCTCCGCGCAACGCTGCCCGCAGCGCAGAGCGCAACCGCCGCGCCCGAGTCCTCCGCGCGTCGTGGGAGCGTCCGCGCACCCCCCCTCTCGGCCTTATCGCGTGCGCCCGCGCCCCGCTCCCCTCCTCCCTCTGTTGCCTCACTTGCATACGCAGCAGAGCATCAGAGCACCCGCGCCGAGCACCTCCGCGCCATTGCCGCCGCCGCCGCAGTCGAGCCGCCGATTCGGCACCGCTCCGGCCATTCACGACCTTCCCCGAGCTCCGCCGCGTCGCAGTAAAGTTGCCGCACACCCTCCTTCCTTTTCTTTCGCTTGGTTTAGCCCTAACCGCCGCCGTTGTCTGCGCAGTCCGCCGCCGACCGCCGTTCGCCGCGGACCGCCTCCCCCGAGCCGTCTCCTCCACTCCGTTCCGTCTCGGTGAGATCCCCTTGCCTCCCTCTAACTCGTCGACCTCTTGGTCCGCCCGGAGGTGCCCCCTGCGCCCGAGCCCGCGAGCTCCCGTGGCTCGGCCATGGCGTGAGCGCGCCCAGCGCGCGACGTCGAGGCTGGAGCCTGGCCACGGCGCGCCGTCGGCCCGCTCCGCGCGCACACCTCCCCCGTGTATGATCTGTGCCGTCCAGCTCTGATCCGGCGGCTCAGATCGGCTGATACCCCTTCGCCGTGCCACTTTGCTAAAGAAACCCCGAAGAAAACCTAAATCAACCCGCGCTCCTTTGGCACTGTTCCCTGTGTCGTTGCAAACTTCCAACCGGGCCCCTGCGTTTCTTCGGATTTGAGGCGCAGTCCAGCCGGTGGAGAATTTTGATTTAAAACTCAGTTTAAATTCCGTTTTAATTTCAAATTGATTTCACTCTATTTACAGAAATGACATTACACTAAAATGCTTATAAAATCCACGTTTTAGCTCCGTTTTGACCCGTTCAAGTTGCGTTAGGTTCGTAATTTAGTTATCTACCTGTTTATGCCTCTGTTAGACAGCGTAGATCAGTTTAGTTTCAGAGTTTATGTTAATCTTGTTTAGGTCTCTAGAAACACCGTTTCGGCCGTATCTTTCGCATAGTAACTCCGTTTTCGGTGAACCAAAACTATTGTTGTGATCGTAGAAACGCGTACTTCAGTTTTATCAAAGTTTTATTTCTGTTTATTACTGTTTGGTGTACTGTTCTAATGATAGCCTTGTTTGCTTTGTATATGTATGCGTCTGGAATGCGTGGTGATGTTCTGTGATCGAGTAGACGGTGAGTCGGTGTGGTACGATCAGGACCCTTCTTTCAACGACCAGCAGGAAGACCAGCCTTTCGACTACCAAGGCAAGTTAGCATGGGATCTCCTTGTTACCTATTTCACCTTACTATTAATTTACTCATTTATGCATGTGTCCAAATTGAGCAACCTTAGAGACCCACTTAGCTTTGTTATCTGTGATGTTCTTGACTCCGTGGGATCTTTGCATATGGGTAGAATGCTAGTGCTAACTGACTTATAACTGATCCAGTCCAATGATGAATTTGTTCTCATGATGATATGTTGTTAAACGGTTAATAAAACTTGCTGTTAGCAAAAGCTGGGATTGACAGTGCTACCATGAGTGCTATATGGCTCTGGTTTTAGCTCAGTACACTGGACCTTTTCTAACTTGTTAGCGGTGACCCGAAAGGGCGCATAAGGGGCTTGCCACTTTGGGTGTAGGGCTGCTCCTGTTCCTATGTGTATAGCTGCGATGGCCTTGTGCCATAGGAAAGGGGGGTTACTACATCTGCCTGCCAAGGAAACCTAGCGGCCCTAACATGTTAGACGAACCAACGAAAGGCTTCATAGTGTGCCCCGCCAATCTACCTCGGAAGTGGATCAAGAGGTTGGCCGCCTCGGGCACAAGGGTAACACGGCTTGTGGGTAAAGATGCACAACCTCTGCAGAGTGTAAAACTGTTATAACAGTCGTGCTCACGGTCACGAGCGGCCCGGGAAACTAGCAGAACTTTGATACTTGAATAACTGTTTACTTTATATTGTTGGTACCTTATGATGTTATATTTATCTTTGATGGACAAATGGATCATGGGTTAAGGGTTAAGCACAATATTCGTTTACTTTAATGCTAAAACCTGCCAACTTAAAAGCTAACTGCAGTCAGACAGTGTCAGCCTTTTGAGCCTCATGAACCCTGTGTTAGCTTGCTAAGTACGAGAAGTACTTACGCTTGTTGTTTATCTTCTTTTTGGGCAAAATCCCGGATGGGTAACAGATGAAGGTGCAGTTGGTGACTTCCCAGAGGACTTCTAGGCTAGCTGTTCCCCCAGTCAGCGTTCCCTGTGGAGTTGTTCTTTTTAGCAGTTCAGTTATCTTTGTTTCACTTGATGTAAGACATGTGATGGAACTATCGTTATGTAATAAACAATGTGATGATGCCACCTTTTTGTAATTTGTCTAACTTATGTGTGTGATTGTTTCCTGGGCACACATGAGTATTTTCGCCTCAATTTTATCCTTAAAGTTGGGGTGTGACAAATTGGTATCAGAGCAAGATCGGGTGGTGGACGAGTTCCCTGATGTCTTTCCTGATGATCTGCCAGGTATGCCACCTGATCGCGATGTTGAGTTCATTATTGAATTATTGCCTGGAACTGCACCAATAGCTAAAAGACCTTATAGAATGGGGGTAAATGAACTAGAGGAGCTTAAGAAGCAACTTAAGGAGTTGTTAGAGAAGGGGTATATACGCCCCAGTGCTTCTCCTTGGGGAGCACCTGTGATCTTCGTGGATAAGAAAGATGGTAGCCAGAGAATGTGTGTGGACTATAGGTCTTTAAATGAGGTTACCATTAAAAACAAATACCCTCTACCCCGGATCGACGATCTATTGGACCAGCTTAGAGGGGCATGTGTGTTCTCTAAAATAGATCTCAGGTCTGGGTATCACCAGTTGAAAATCCGGAACTCAGACATTCCTAAGACTGCTTTCACAACGCGGTATGGATTGTATGAGTATACAGTTATGTCTTTTGGACTGACCAACGCCCCAACCTACTTCATGTACCTGATGAATAAGGTGTTCATGGAGTATCTAGACAAGTTTGTGGTGTTCATAGATGACATTCTAGTGTTCTCTAAAACAGAAAAGGAACATGCTGAACATCTGAGGATGGTTCTGCAGAAGTTGAGAGAGCATCAACTCTATGCCAAGAGGAGCAAGTGTGAATTTTGGCTGAAAGAAGTCTCTTTCTTGGGGCATGTTGTCTCTAACGGAGGTATATCCGTTGATCCTACCATGGTGCAGGATGTGTTGGACTGGAACCCGCCAACCAATGCCAGTGAAATCCGAAGCTTTCTGGGTTTGGCTGGGTATTATAGGAGGTTCATTGAAGGATTCTCCAAGCTTGCAAAGCCTATGACTGCCTTGCTAGAAAAGAGTGCTAAGTTTGTGTGGTCTGATAAGTGCCAGGCAAACTTTGAAGAATTGAAGAGGAGATTGACCTCAGCACCAGTCCTAGTTCTGCCAGACTTGAACAAAAGCTTCTCCATCTATTGTGATGCATCTCGTCTGGGACTTGGATGTGTTCTAATGCAAGACGGAAGAGTAGTAGCCTATGCTTCTAGACAGCTGAGAAAGCACGAGGTGAACTATCCAACTCATGATTTGGAGTTAGCAGCTGTTGTCCATGCTCTAAAGATATGGAGACATTATCTAGTTGGACATAAGTGTGATGTGTACACAGATCATAAAAGTCTGAAGTACATATTTACTCAATCAGATCTGAATTTGAGGCAACGCTGTTGGCTAGAATTGATCAAGGACTATGACCTGGAGGTACATTATCACCCAGGAAAGGCCAATGTCGTGGCCGATGCCTTGAGCAGAAAAACTTATGCAAATGGACTGCAAGTGGAATACATGTCAGCAGAGTTGAGAGCTGAAATGGCATATCTTAACCTATGCTTTGCCAACAATGTTGTGGAGATGACAGTTGAACCTACCTTGGAGAAAGAAATCCGTGAGGGTCAATTGAAAGATGAGAAATTGCAAGAGATAGCAGAGAACATAGTGCTTGGGAAGGCACCAGGTTTCAGGATGGATGATAATGGGACACTATGGTTTGGAAAAAGGATATGTGTGCCTGAAGTGAAAGCTATCCGTGATGCCATCTTGCGAGATGCACATGAATCTGCCTACTCCATACATCCCGGCAGAACCAAAATGTACTTAGATTTGAAAGAGAAGTACTGGTGGTATGGTTTGAAGCGAGATGTGGCAGAATATGTAGCCCTATGTGACACCTGTCAGAAGGTCAAGGCTGAACATCAAAGACCGACAGGATTATTGCAACCTATGCAGATACCCGAGTGGAAATGGGAAGAAGTGGGAATGGACTTTATCACTGGATTACCCCGCACTCAAAGAGGCTATGACTCTATATGGGTAATAGTCGACCGGCTCACCAAGGTCGCTCACTTTCTGCCAGTTAAAACCACTTATAATGGAGCAAGGTTAGCAGAGCTGTACATGGAGAGAATTGTGTCTCTGCATGGTGTTCCGAAGAAAATAGTGTCTGACAGAGGAACACAATTCACATCTCATTTCTGGCATCAGATACACCAATCATTGGGAACCAAGCTGAATTTCAGTTCTGCATATCACCCACAAACAGATGGGCAGACTGAAAGGATAAATCAGATCTTGGAGGACATGTTGAGAGCATGTGCACTTCAGCATGGGGCTAGTTGGGATAAAAGTCTGCCATATGCCGAATTCTCCTACAATAACAGTCATCAGAAGAGTCTCAAAATGGCTCCTTTTGAAGCTTTGTATGGGAGAAAGTGTAGAACTCCTTTATTCTGGAATCAGATAGGAGAAACTCAAGTGTTTGGACCGGATGTTCTTAGAAATGCTGAAGAACAAGTAAGAATGATCCGGGATAACTTGAGGATAGCTCAGTCCCGACAAAAGAGTTATGCGGATACCCGCAGGAGGGACTTAGTTTTCAAAGTGGGAGACTATGTGTATTTGAAAGTGTCACCCATGAGAAGCGTAAAGAGATTCAACATGAAAGGTAAGTTGGCACCAAGATACATAGGTCCTTTCCGAATCTTGGCCAGACGTGGAGAAGTGGCCTATCAGCTTGAGTTACCTGAGAGGCTGTCAGGCGTTCATGATGTGTTCCATGTCTCTCAGCTAAAGAAATGTCTGAGGGTGCCTGAAGAGCAAGTTCCCCTGGAAGAGATCAAGATAGGAGAAGACCTCACTTATGAAGAGTACCCTGTCAAGATCTTAGAGACAGCAGAAAGAGTTACCAAGAGCCGAGTTATCAAGATGTGCAAGGTTCAGTGGAACCGATATACAGAAGAAGAGGCTACCTGGGAAAGAGAAGAAGATCTTCGGAAATCTTTTCCGCAGCTGTTTGAGTAAGCACCAGTCGAATCTCGAGGATGAGATTCATCTTAAGGGGGGTAGAGTTGTAACACCCTAAAAATTTCTCCAAAACAAAATAGGTGAAAATGATTTAATTACGATTTTTGTGAAGCATTTAACCTAGGGGTTAAATAATTTTTGTTGAATTAAAATAATAGTGGCAACATGTTTATGCATTCATGCTGATGCATCATATTTATTTGAGTGACTGGTTTTTGCCAAAATTTGGTTTGGATTTGAATTCACTTTGAAATGGATTTGAAATGCCTTGAAATAAAATGAAAAGCTTTTTCTTTTCTCTCTTTCTCCTTTCCTCTCTTCTGGCCCAAGCGGCCTGGCGGCCCAACCCGCCGGCGCTCCCTCCCTTCCCCTTTTCTCCCGCGCTGGGCCTCCCTCCTCCCTTTCCCTTCGCCTGCACGGCTCGCTGGCCGGCCCAGCTCAGCGCCCGCGTGCAACCGCCCGCGCCCTCCCCTCTCTCTTTCTGGCAGGCCGGGCCCGCGCGTCAGCTCCCTCCTTTCCCCTCCGCGCAACGCCGCCCGCAGCGCAGAGCGCAACCGCCGCGCCCGAGTCCTCCGCGCGTCGTGGGAGCGTCCGCGCACCCCCCCTCTCGGCCTTATCGCGTGCGCCCGCGCCCCGCTCCCCTCCTCCCTCTGTTGCCTCACTTGCATACGCAGCAGAGCACCAGAGCACCCGCGCCGAGCATCTACGCGCCATTGCCGCCGCCGCCGCAGTCGAGCCGCCGATTCGGCACCGCTCCGGCCATTCACGACCTTCCCCGAGCTCCGCCGCGTCGCAGTAAAGTTGCCGCACCCCCTCCTTCCTTTTCTTTCGCTTGGTTTAGCCCTAACCGCCGCAGTTGTCTGCGCAGTCCGCCGCCGACCGCCGTTCGCCGCGGACCGCCTCCCCCGAGCCGTCTCCTCCACTCCGTTCCGTCTCGGTGAGATCCCCTTGCCTCCCTCTAACTCGTCGACCTCTTGGTCCGCCCGGAGGTGCCCCCTGCGCCCGAGCCCGCGAGCTCCCGTGGCTCAGCCATGGCGTGAGCGCGCCCAGCGCGCGACGTCGAGGCTGGAGCCTGGCCACGGCGCGCCGTCGGCCCGCTCCGCGCGCACACCTCCCCCGCGTCTGATCTGTGCCGTCCAGCTCTGATCCGGCGGCTCAGATCGGCTGATACCCCTTCGCCGTGCCACTTTGCTAAAGAAACCCCGAAGAAAACCTAAATCAACCCGCGCTCCTTTGGCACTGTTCCCTGTGTCGTTGCAAACTTCCAACCGGGCCCCTGCGTTTCTTCGGATTTGAGGCGCAGTCCAGCCGGTGGAGAATTTTGATTTAAAACTCAGTTTAAATTCCGTTTTAATTTCAAATTGATTTCACTCTATTTACAGAAATGACATTACACTAAAATGCTTATAAAATCCACGTTTTAGCTCCGTTTTGACCCGTTCAAGTCGCGTTAGGTTTGTAATTTAGTTATCTACCTGTTTATGCCTCTGTTAGACAGCGTAGATCAGTTTAGTTTCAGAGTTTATGTTAATCTTGTTTAGGTCTCTAGAAACACCGTTTCGGCCGTATCTTTCGCATAGTAACTCCGTTTTCGGTGAACCAAAACTTGTTGTGATCGTAGAAACGCGTACTTCAGTTTTATCAAAGTTTTATTTCTGTTTATTACTGTTTGGTGTACTGTTCTAATGATAGCCTTGTTTGCTTTGTATATGTATGCGTCTGGAATGCGTGGTGATGTTCTGTGATCGAGTAGACGGTGAGTCGGTGTGGTACGATCAGGACCCTTCTTTCAACGACCAGCAGGAAGACCAGCCTTTCGACTACCAAGGCAAGTTAGCATGGGATCTCCTTGTTACCTATTTCACCTTACTATTAATTTACTCATTTATGCATGTGTCCAAATTGAGCAACCTTAGAGACCCACTTAGCTTTGTTATCTGTGATGTTCTTGACTCCGTGGGATCTTTGCATATGGGTAGAATGCTAGTGCTAACTGACTTATAACTGATCCAGTCCAATGATGAATTTGTTCTCATGATGATATGTTGTTAAACGGTTAATAAAACTTGCTGTTAGCAAAAGCTGGGATTGACAGTGCTACCATGAGTGCTATATGGCTCTGGTTTTAGCTCAGTACACTGGACCTTTTCTAACTTGTTAGCGGTGACCCGAAAGGGCGCATAAGGGGCTTGCCACTTTGGGTGTAGGGCTGCTCCTGTTCCTATGTGTATAGCTGCGATGGCCTTGTGCCATAGGAAAGGGGGGTTACTACATCTGCCTGCCAAGGAAACCTAGCGGCCCTAACATGTTAGACGAACCAACGAAAGGCTTCATAGTGTGCCCCGCCGATCTACCTCGGAAGTGGATCAAGAGGTTGGCCGCCTCGGGCACAAGGGTAACACTGCTTGTGGGTAAAGATGCACAACCTCTGCAGAGTGTAAAACTGTTATAACAGCCGTGCTCACGGTCACGAGCGGCCCGGGAAACTAGCAGAACTTTGATACTTGAATAACTGTTTACTTTATATTGTTGGTACCTTATGATGTTATATTTATCTTTGATGGACAAATGGATCATGGGTTAAGGGTTAAGCACAATATTCGTTTACTTTAATGCTAAAACCTGCCAACTTAAAAGCTAACTGCAGTCAGACAGTGTCAGCCTTTTGAGCCTCATGAACCCTGTGTTAGCTTGCTAAGTACGAGAAGTACTTACGCTTGTTGTTTATCTTCTTTTTGGGCAAAATCCCGGATGGGTAACAGATGAAGGTGCAGTTGGTGACTTCCCAGAGGACTTCTAGGCTAGCTGTTCCCCCAGTCAGCGTTCCCTGTGGAGTTGTTCTTTTTAGCAGTTCAGTTATCTTTGTTTCACTTGATGTAAGACATGTGATGGAACTATCGTTATGTAATAAACAATGTGATGATGCCACCTTTTTGTAATTTGTCTAACTTATGTGTGTGATTGTTTTCTGGGCACACATGAGTATTTTCGCCTCAATTTTATCCTTAAAGTTGGGGTGTGACAAAGTTCCAACAAGTCAGACGCCCTCTCAGGAAAACCTGTGAAAGGCGACTTGGTCATCTTGCCTAGCAAACAAGCCTCGCATGTCTCGTATGATTCAAAATCAAACGAAGTTAGAAATCCATCAGCATGGAGCTTCTTCATGCGATTCTCACTTATATGACCCAAACGACAATGCCACATATAGGTAGGGCTTAACTCATTAAGCCGAGGCCTTTTAGCAGTAATATTACAGATGGACATAGGTGCATCATCAAGATTTAAAATAAACAACCCATTCAAAATGGATGCAAAAGCCACAAACATATCATTCTTAGAGATAACACAACCATTGTCTTTACTCGCAAATGAATAGCCATCCTTCATCAAACATGAAGGTGACACAATGTTTCGACTTAAACTTGGAACAAAATAACAATTATTTAACTCCAAAATAAATCCTGATGGGAGGTGTAGTTGCATCGTCCTGACGTTCAACGCAGCAACTCTTGCATTATTGCCCACGCGAAAATCAGCCTCCCCTTTTCCTATGCTTCTACCTCTTATAATTCCCTGCATCGTATTGCAAATATGAGCAACCGAGCCGGTATCAAATACCCAAGAATTAATATAAGAGTTAGTGAGGAAAATATCTGTAACATGAACAACAAGTGTATGAGCAGCGGGAGTACCTTTACCACCGCCATCCTTCATCAAGGATGCTAAGTACAACTTGCAGTTCCTTTTCCAGTGACCTTTCCCCTTACAGTGGAAGCACTCAGAATTAGCAGTTGGTCCAGCAGCATCAGGCGCAGGAGGGTTTGGCTTGGAGATCACATCTTTAGCCTTGCCCTTGCCCTTCCTATTCTTCCAAAAGTTACCTTTCCTTTTAAAGTTAGGCTTGTTTTGGATTGCCATCACATGGCTACTGCCAGCGCCTTTCTTGATGTCTGCCTCTGCTGTCTTAAGCATGCCACATAGCTCATTCAAGCCCCTCTCCGCACAATGCATATGGTAGTTCGAGATGAAGTTCCCATAGCTAGGTGGGAGAGAAGAGAGAATGAAATCAGTAGCCAGTTCTGGACCAATTGGGAAGCCTAGCTTCTCCAACCTCTGAGTGTAACCAACCATCTTGATCACATGTGGTGCAACTGCTGCACCCTCTGCTAACTTAGTCTCAGCAAGAGACTTAGAAACATTGAACCTTTCAGTTCTAGCCTGAGTCTGGAACATCTCATCTAGCGCTATGATCATATCATAGGCTGTATGGTTATTATCAAACTACATCTGCAGATTTGGCTCCATGCTAGCAAGCATCAGGCATCCTACTTCAAGATCAGCATCACATGCTTTCTTGTAAGCGGTTTTCTCAGTAGCAGGTGCATTATCAGCAGGTTCCTCTGGTAGTGGGGTGTCTAGAATATCTTCCTTTTTCTCAGCCCTGAGAACAATTCTCAGGTTGCGGATCCAATCCGCATAGTTTGTTCCATTCAATTTATCTTTCTCAAGGATTGAACGTAAAGTAAATGGTAGATTGCTAGGTGCCATTGATCTACAACAAAAGTAAATGCAAAATACTAAGACAATGTATCCAAGACAGAGTAAATGATATTAAATCATTAATAAAATCTACTCCCACTAAGATCAATATCCCTCTATTGAATCTCAATGATTCAAGATCCAAACTAACAAGTCTACTAGTGAGCTTTAGCATCACCGCTAGTGGACGTGGTAGATCGGTAAGCAACTCTTTGCTAATCATATCACATATGACTCTTGTTGTTGGCCAACATCTCTATGTGTGCTCAACTCCTTATGCTTCAAGGTCCCTAACCGTTAGGATGACCTTGTTCAAGCAACCAACCCTTCTGCAGTAAGTATCCGATACGAACCTGCCTAGTCAAGGAAAATCAGTGATACCCTAATTTCATAGGCGCACCACCGATTGTACAAGACATATGACAGTGCAAGGTTTGGGAAAGCATATGACTTGAACATTACTGAGGGATCATTCTACACTTTCACTACCGCATGTAGACAATAAACATGAATCATACGTGAAAGTAGAACATAATAAGAGAATAGCATCAACACAGATATGACTTGGTATAGCCCAGTGTTTCTTTGGAGATCTCCATCTCCGCCAATCTGTTCACCAAGATGATCTCCATCCACATGGTACATGCACGCCAACCTCCAACTATGAATCCACCGACTAGCTACAACTAGCGTAATTAATTAAGTAATTACATAGTCGCGTGAAGCATCATCATAATTTTGGCACGCAGGCCATTACATCACATGGACAATATATATGTGGCTCCAGCCATATTGTCATAATCACGACATGCAAGTCATGAAACAATTACATACATGCATCACATACACATAAGGGCTATACCAGTCATCAATTCCTGCAAAACAGAGTTAAACGTTCCCGACGTCTAATCTTGAATCGCAGAAAACATAATTTTCCCGGCCTTTTTTTGCAAATCTAAATTTGACCAAACCGGCCAAGGCCGGTAGAAATCGGATGTAAAATTTTCTGTAGATCGATTTTCGTTTAAAGATCATCTCAATCCGAGGTCGTATGCAAAAGTTACGACTGTTTTACCGAACAACGCTCTTTTGCAGATGCCGCGGTACATCTCATGCACCCGGCTCTTGATCTAGACTCGATTCGATCAATCTGATTGATCTCCATCTTGCCATGGTTGGATTTACACGTATCACTTAACTCCGATGGCGGAATTCCGACCGGTAGGAGTAGATCGTTACATGACCAACACAACAAGATCACGAATCAAGATCAGAGAATGATCTACAACCGTGCATATCTGTATATGCACACAACCGAATCTATAACGAGGCAGTAACCTTGATCTGATACCACTGTTGGGTTATGGGGATGCTACACTAGCCGAATGCTACCACTGTGGTAGCCGAAAAATGGTTCCGCTACGTTAGCCGAACGCTTCTGCTGAGTTAGCCGAACGCAAAAATTTTGACCCCATAAACCAGGAACTACTACTAGTTATAGATCACGGGATTACCACTAGACGCGCAGATGCAGCGGAAGACGTCTCGATGTAGACGTGCGCGTCGCAGCGATGCCGTGTAGATGTTCATGTCCGTCCTTCACGTCTCCACGTGCGGTTCGTCCTTGTGCTCCAGATGCAACACCTCCGAGGTATCCCACACGTACAGGGAGGAAGCGTCACACCTCCAGACTGCTAGGTCTGTGAGGAGCAATAGGCACGGGCGTGGGGTGGGCGACGACTGTCAACAATTGACGTGGGTTACAACCCTGGTCGCCCCACCCCTCTTTATATAGGCGTCCCTAATGAGCCCACCGACCTGGAGGCCCATTAGCAAACCCTAATCCCGGTCTGACTCGAGTCCAACTCGAATCAGGCTTCCAGCCCCTTAAGCGTGCGACCCTATGGGTTCACGCACACATAGACAAGGCCCGAGTACTCCTACTCGCCCGATAGTTGACAGCGGCCTCTAGCAATATGTGTCAACTCCTATGTATACGCAAAGATCATATCTGACGAACCACCACGATCACATATACGCAATTTTCTTGCCACACAATATTTGGTCCAACTCATAGGTTAACACTTAACCTAAGCACGGCCATGCATTTTATGATCTAATCATTTGAGTGGTCCAGTGATATCTCTCTCTCATGGAGAGGGGCAAATCCCATCTTGATCGTCTATGTCTCACAGCATACTTCCTGACAAACCCGAAGACTATCTTTATAACTACCCTGTTACGAAGTAGAGTTTGATAGTCCCTAAGTAAGTCGATTCATATCTTGAGTACATACCACAATCTCAGGTCTAAGGACATAACGTACATGATGTGTAAAGAGATAATAAGAACATCTCATGTTGGGTCAGTCCAGCCCCATGTCATACATGTGCCCACATTATTAGTTTGACATCTCCATGTCTATGACTTGTGAAACATAGTCATCAACTAATACATGTGCTGATCTAATATTCATGTGTGTCCTCACATGAACTCCGATCAGGGACAACTATCGAATAACCATACAAGTAAAAGAGTTTCACAGACAATTCACATAATTGTCAATCAATACAAGTTGTCTTTAATGGATATTCAATGAACATATAATAAATCATGGATACAATAGAAATATCATCATCTCTATGATAACCTCTAGGGCATATTTCCAATAAGGTGGACATCATCGTCTTCTCCCATGTCGAGGATCAAGAAGTCTGTGGGGACTTAATGACCTCTAATTCTGACTACGACGTCTTCCATCATTCCTTCTTGTTTTATGCCTCTTGATATGGTGTCACTCATGTTCTTCGTTCGTCCAGCAGTTTGAAGTGAAGCGTTAATTATGGAAGCTGGAAGCATCTTGCTCAGTGTGCATGTTCTTGTAGATCTAGGACCTTCACTCTGTAGAATTTGGGAGTGATGAACTTCTCCATGTTTGCTCAAGAGTGTGTCCTGCTCATAAAGACAAGGTAGAGATCAAGTGCATAGGCTCTATTGGTGGAAAAACACCAACAGAACCAAAAGTTTTGTTTATTCCTCTCTAACCTTAGGCACATTGCACAAGACAAACTTGTTGTTTATGTGTTCTATTCAATCTTAACATGAGTGATAGGATCAGAGGATGAGCATAAAAGTAGCATCTTAAAATATTTAACAGATCAGATTACTTAACCAAAGGAAGGATAATCTATGCATAAAGTGTCGATCTTTTCATAATTGAGATATATCATCTTCCAAAGGTTGGATGCACAACATTTTAGCTTATTTAGTTAAGACAGTGAGATACAAGAGAGTAAAGCTAGGAACAAAGATAAAAGGACTGAACATGTTGAGTTGATTAGGTTGGATCATGTGAGGTGCAACTTAAACATGTTTAGTTCTTTATTTATGTTCATACTAGAATCAAGAAGAAGCTTTTAAAGTGATGGTTACTTGCCTTGAAATATTACTTTGTTATTGAAGAGTGATGTGTCGAACCACCTTGTGGAAGCTTCTCTTGTCTAGCTGGCTTGTGTTCTCTTGCTCGTCTCACAGTGTGCTTGAGAGGAGGAAGATCACAGTGGAATCATCTTTAGAGGTATCGATCTTCCTTCTCTATGTGTTGACTTATCAGTGAAGGCGCTTTGTTCCTCGAGTATGCTGCCTAGGATCCTCTCTCTTTCTTGTATTAATTCTATACTATGAGGATATAGGGACAGTTCTGCATTCTTCTCTTGTCAACCTTTTAATCATTGGGTTGGCAAGAGACTTGAATTTAGAGTTGCTACTCGAGTGCCTCCATGAGAGTCTTTGTCTCTTAGTGCCACGACTGAGACTTGTCCTCTCAACAGTGTCTAGATGATGGAGATCTGATCGGCTGTTATTCTTGATTTGTTGGCTCAGGTACTATCTCTCCATCTTCTAACTCTTGTGGTGCAGTGGCTTCATCCTTCATGATGCCCTCCTTAATTCGTGGCAGTTGGTTCTTCCTTCGACATCTTCTCTTGGTTCTCTTTGGCTGCTCATAAGTGATGTAGTTGTTAAAGAATCAGCAAAAGATCTAAGAGTTGACTTTTGCAGGTCTGACATAGATGATAACATTGATGGCGTTCAAGAATGATCTTTCAAGAATGAGTGGTGGATCATATTCTTCTCGACTGGGACAACATCTAGTGGTTTGTATTGATCAAAGTGGTGGGTAGGAGATCAATATGTTTGAAGTTGGGTTTCTCCTTCCTCCCTTTGATTGTGAAACACATCTAGACAACGGAATTGTCTCTCCCAGGCTGGCTTGTGATGTGGATGGACTTCCAACAACATGTTCATGTGTTTGAGTTGTAGATCTTGCTATTGTTGTAGTCGTACCATCTTGTCTCCCAAGCTAGCTCTTGATTAGAAGAGAAAATGACTTTCCACTTCTTGTCTTGATGGCTTGGGCAATGATGGTTGCAGGCATAGGTTGTTTCATAGGAGGTAAGTTGCATCCTGTTTGTCATCAGTGCCCAAGCAAGACTCAAAGCTAGGCTAGCACCATTTGTGATCGGAGAGTTGGTTTGTGTGTCTATGGTTTGGGTTTTGGATCTTCAATGTTCAGACCAAACCATGGATGAACAAAATCTCTCTCCTGCATAATGTTAGTGGATATATACCCGAAGGATTGCAAGAATTTGAAGCATGGGTTGTTTTCCATAACATATGTATTTTGCATCTATGCTAATAAGGAGATGTTTTTAGGATTACTTTAGCATAGACTAGTATGTGTTGGCTGCACTTTAACATGATTCAAGGCAAAGGATAACTTGCAGTAGAAGACAAAATAAATAAACTTTGATACTCACAGTTCTTTCATCCATGATGAATGAGCTGAGTCTTCATTGTGCAAAGTTGTTAAAGTTCATGTGTCTCTTCATCTCCAGTGTGAGTTCATCTCCGGACTTTACCAAATTGATATTGAAAGTTTCCCTGCAGTGGTTAGTCCAACAAAATATCCAACATCCACTATAGCATACTATCGGCTCAAAAATCAACCTAGACACCACGTCTAATTTGATCTAGGAAGGTATTTTAACTTAATTGCTTAAATTAAAAACCTTTGAAAGCAAGATCACCACTCCTAAACTAGGCACCATGCTTAATTTAAGAGATGTATGAAAGTACTCCAAACCTAAACATATAATATAGCGAATGAGGGTAGCATGAAAGTATTGAGCATAATGAGCATATCCTAAAGGTAGAGACAACCAACATAGCAACATGGCAAGAGATATTCTTAGAAGGTCTATTCCCCAAGCTTGGATTTTGCACGAATTAAGATTGGATGAATGTAATTCAATGTTGCATGATGATTGGTGGGACATACCTTGTGTTTGTTGTTCCTTCGTTCTTTTCTGCTCCAGACCTGGGAGGGTTAGTGACCAAAAATACCCGAAGGAATATTTTCATAATTATATTTCTATGCTCATTACAAGGACAATGCAGCAGAAATGTAGGCATAGCTAATAACCAGGTATTATGATGGGGTATAAGGATTCTACTGGTTATAGCTTGCTCATGGGTTATTGATAGATAAGAGTGGAATTCAAAAACAACATTCATAAGAATGAAAACAAAAATGATGAAAAGACTGGGACAAAAAAGGAAAAGATAAAAGTATGATTACAAGGTTAAACTTAAGACGTAAAATGATCTACCGTTCCCCGGCAACGGCGCCAGAAATGCTTGTTGGTATAAATTAATGCACACTCTACTTTATCTGCAAGCGCACAGATAAAATCTACCGATGTAGCACTTCACCGGAGTAACCCAGTTTTAATATCGAACCCAAAGGAACGGATAGAGATGAGTCTCAAGTGTATAACCCCTGAGTAACTAACAAGGACGGAGAAGCTAAAAGTATAGAGGGGATCACTAAGGCTATCTAAATCCAACTTAAGAGTGATATGTTTATTATTCTTAATGGGGAAGTTGCCATAAAAGGTCACAATAGAGTATGATTCTTTTATGCAAACATATAATCCTACCGATCCTACACACGGGTAAGTGGACTATAGAAGAATCAACAAGGCTATAAGAGTCACCCTTGCGAACTACCACTACTACCGGCGTTATATGAGGTAAAAAGGAGCTATCAAGTCTAAGCACTACGCTTATACTATCCAACTACTCTAACTCTAGAGCGACTAGAATTAAAGTACACAAAAGAGAGTCATAAACCTTAAGAACAATAAGAACAATGACTCAAACTTAAATATAGATGTTGATTACTGAAACAATCATTGAAGCAAGTCGATGAAGAACTTGAATCTACAGGTACAAGATGAAGAAGTTGATTCGACAGGCCGAAGATTCCTCTTGATCTCTTCCTCTCTCTCTCTCTTCTAGTTCTAGAATAAGAGTAGGTTCTAATCCTACTAGAGGGGTATCTACTCTTCTACTTGAAAGCTAACTCTTGATTACAACTAGATGAACTAGATCTAATTCTAGATGAACTAGAAGAGATTCATCTAGAAGGACCTCTACTTCTACATTGGAACCCTAATTTCCGATGTGGAGATGAATAATGAAGAGGGAGATGCCTGGAGAGGGGGGTCTGGGGCTGCTTATATAGCCCTGATGGATCAACCGCAACCGTTGGATCAAACCGACTTCAGGTACGACTGAGATGCATCCTAGAGGTCGGTGGAGGAAGCTTGCAGAAGACGGATGCCAGCGGGCCCAGGGGGAGACCGACTGAAAGGACCTTGATGTCGCCTAGAGGGGGGGGGTGAATAGGCCTGTTTAAAATCACAGCTCAAAACTTTGTTAGAGATGCCCGGCACTACCGCCCTAAGCCCGGAACTGCCGCACCCCGGCACTGCCGGCCTCAGCCCGGTACTGCCGCGCCAACAAACTGCCCGAGCCTGCAATTCAAAAACTAGCCACAGGAAACCAATTCTATATGAATAGAAGTGTTGCTCTTGGTTTCCTGAACCTGCAGAACCAACTCAACCAAGCCAAATATGTTGTATGAAATAGATCGGGGCCAAATCCTAGAATCAATCACAAGCTCACAAGTATGATGAATGAACACAAGTAAATACAAGAGACAAGTGATTTATCCCGTGGTTCAGCTCGCCACCAAGGCTTGCCTACCTCCACGTTGTTGAGGATGACCACTTAGGTCAAGAGCTTTGCAACTCTTCCTCGGTCTCAAGTCAAGGAACCAAATCCTTGAAGTGAGGGGTAATTCTACTAGCTCCACAAGAGGATTACAAACTTCCCGCTGCTCACCACAAGCACGGGAGCTCGCCGGGCGACGCCTAGCCGTCTAGGAGGCTTCACCTCCAAGAGTAAAAGATGCACAACGAAGATCGACGAAGCCTGACAAGTGCTCAAGGTTTGGAAGGCTCTAATATGCTCTCTAGCTCTTAATCACACAGCCCCAACACTTAATCATGCACTAAGCATGTCACTCTCACAAGAGAGGGTTGGGGAGAGCTCTCAAATGGCTTTGGATGTGTTAGAAGTGTTTTGGGCACCAGCAGCCAGCTCTGGAGGCGTGGGGTGGGTATATATACCCCCACACCCAAAACTAGCCGTTGGAGGTCAGAAACTAGCCGTTACTGGCTGTACAGGCCCGGCACTGCCGCACTTAGCCCGGCACTACCGGGGAGCGGCACTGCCGCTCGACAGAGCGGCACTGCCGCAGCTCCCTGAGACAGCACAGGTGACCTCACGAAAAACGCCATAACTTTTTACTCCGAACTCCGATTTCAGTGATCTTGGACTTTCCGGAAAGCTTGTTTCGAGGGCTATCCAACCCTACAGAGAAAAAGCCCAAGATCAACAAGTGCAGGTGCAGTGCTAAGTGTTTTCTCTCATGTTAGCACTCGGGTTCGGTTAGTTTGAGCACTTGAGACTTGTCTATGATTCGTATTGCATCCCCCTTGATAGTACGGCATAACTATACTCAAGACAAAGAAAATATAACCATTTTAACCACTTGAGTCTTCAATGTCTTCATATGCCATTTCTTCTTGATATCACTTCGAAAGGGGTTGCAATCATCTTTGTCTCCTTTCTTTGAGCAAACACACCTTGAGCATGTGACTTGAACCATTTCCACACATATGAGTTCAATCCATGGCTTCAAGTCACTTCCACTAATGATTTGATCCTCAACACAATATGAATCCTCATAGCTTGATTAGTACCTCGACTCAATGCAAGTACTCTCTTCTTCACCCTAGCCATAGTACTTCGGTCTCTTGACCTTCACCGTCGCTTAGTACCTCGAAGCCCTTTCCTTGCTATCTTCACCTTATCAAGCCACACTCAAGTCACATCATATTGAGCATCCATTGAAAACCATTTCTTCAATATTGTGATCCTTGCTTGAACATCTTGTAGATATGCATGTTGAGATCAATCAAGCTTTAGTTTGACTCACATAGAGACATATATGGATCATCATTAATATGGTCAAGCCAATTCACGATTCCTAATATCCTCTCCTTTTGGCTTGACACTCAACACTCACTTCAATCTCCATCTTCATACTTCTAGCTTGATCAAATCAATGCAAAGTGATTCTCCAAACATTTATCCATACAAGCAAACCAAAGTAGAGAATGACTTATATCCAATATGAGTTGTGTCCTTTGTCATTTCAACTTTGCTTGCCATTTACTCACTTATGCATTCTTGATTCATTCTTCAACCTTGATCAAAGCTAGTTCACTATCAAACTCTTCTTGCTCATGAAAAGCAACCCATTGTTGAGACCATTCCAAAATCATCAATCCATGTCTCACTTGTCATTTGCCAAATATGCTTGCTTTCTCATGATGCCATGATATCCCACAACATAGAAGCCATATCATCAACTCTATTTGCATTGTTGTCTTTTGCTTGAACAAGATTGTTTCCATGATCTTCCAATACAACAATACACAATTTTGGCCTTCATTTCAACACTATGTGGAATATCATCAAGTTTGCTTTTCTTGTTGAACCTTTGATACACTTAGCAAACTTGTTAGACCTTTAATTATGTTGTCACTCAATTCACCAAAACCCACTAAGGGCTAGATGCACTTACAATCTCCCCCTTTTTGGTGATTGATGACAACACAATTAAAGCTTACAAGAGATTGATAAACATTAAGATTTTGAATCCTATGATATAGTGAGCTCCCCCTAAATGTGTGCATTGAAAGGAACTTCAAATTTTGGCTTCAAATGCCAAATGCACATATTTAAGACAAAGTGTGGAAACTCTCTTATATCTTAGCATTCGTGGGGTGCAAGGTGTCAACATGATAACCGTGATGCTCATGAGACAGTTCATGTACTCAGAGATTGCTGGCCAGCAGAGAGCGGCACTGCCGCACCAGAGAGCGGTACTGCCGCACCTGCCTGAACAACACTAGAGAATACAAGCACCACTCACATGAATGTCACACACTAGCATAAATTGTCCCTATCAAGAGCATCAATTTAAACTATCCTTGCACTCACCACATAATTTTGAAAAATCTTATATGCCTCTCCTTTACCCCTTTCCATCCTCATATCAATCTCTCTTCCCTTACAATGTCCCCCAAAATTTCTCCCCCTTTGGCATTAATCTCCAAAAAGGATCTCTCCACCAAAAGAAAGAAATGATGGTAGACAAGTGAGGGCTAGAGGTAGGTAAAAGTTTAGCATATATGATTTCTCTTCTATGTTTTTCTACCAAACAAAGTATGCAACACTTTAAGTCAAGATTCTCAAGAGGTTAGCATATTTAGCTCATACCTCACATAGGTGACATAACATGAGACAAACTCACATAATCACCACAAGAGGTATCAACCAAATATCTAACTCATTCTCTAATCGTCACCATAAGAACAAACTCATGGTGCGACTCAAAATATTGCATACACATGCACACTCTAGCATGTAAGGGCCTAGATGCACAAAGGTAATACGAATGTTCATAGAGTGATATACCTTTGTTCTAAGCCTCATAATCTCCACCATGATGATGATTTTGAATTTAGTGCTTTGATGGGCCTAGCATTTCATTAAGAAAAGGATCTCATTTGTGCCCATCTCTCCTTTTCATCATCTTCAAGGAGACATTTCAAACTTGTGCTTCATCTTAGTTGAAAGTCCATTGCTAGCTCTTGTTGTCATTTTGAGATACCAATTAAAGACAAATTTCTTGATACACCAATTGAAAGGTTATCCACCAATATCAATTGAAATATGATCTTCATAGTTTGACACCAATGGAAGGAAACTTCACAAGTTGATGCCAATAGGAATGGATGCTTGTATCTCATAATATCACCTAGATGTCGACCTAGGGAATGCTCACGGAGACAAGAAATAGCATTAAATTGCACAAGCTATAGTTTTACAACTAGTGACCATTTGAATGTGGAAAGCATGTGGATCACTAATTGCAAAACCTCATAACATAAACTAAATCCCCCTTATTTGATAGTGCATACATATGTATGTGGAAAGCAAAACATATGCACTTTTGGTCAAATAAGTCTAAATAAGGGAAATGAGGCTATATTATGGAGAGTAGCTACATAAGAGTTAAAATTGCAATCCAAATGAATATGAGAGATAACATTACTATTTTGGATTGATTTGGCTATGTAGCATACCCATGAGAAACTCATTCTCACCAAGAGACTACACAAGTTCACTAGAAGAAAATGTTAGTCTCAAAAGACATAAGACATAGAATAGACTCCCCCTTAATATGTGCATCAAGTACTCGAACTACTTGTGAAATGCACTTGAATCACTTTAAGAGTCTAGAGGAGTTCATGCTATATCTTGGTCAAGGCACACCAAATTTGCAACAATTGAAATTATGCCAAAGAGAACATACCACCACTTAGGTAGAGAGATCACCACATAGATTTTCATTGATATGACCTTCATAAGTGAGACTTGATGATATGGATGGCCATATTTTTTTCACTTGATGATTCATGGTGAATTAAATCTCTTGTGATCATCCAAGATCCACATTAGGTTCCTAGTTCTTTCTCTACCTAAAGCAACTCACATAGAAAGCAAATGGTAAAGTTCATGAAATTTGCAAATTGTGAACTAGGAGTTACCACTCTTGTTGACGAGATCCTGGGTGATTAAAGGGATGGATCCATGTGACTTGATGAGCTTTAGATGAAGAATTAGCAATGAACATCCAATCTTTACTTCTTTTCTCCAACTCACATAAATATAGTTCCTCCAAAGGATTGGGGCATCCGACGACAAAACTAGGAGCATTCAGTTTATAAAGATTGAGACCTCCAAGAATAATCTTTGGAGCACCCAAAGATTCCATTGGAACTATCCATCCTCCTTTGAAGTTCTTCTTTCTCCAATGTTTGAGATTACACAATATGAGCTTGAGAGAAGGCATTTTGTCTCATGAGATAGAAAGTAAACTCCCCCTCAATTTGTGCATACAAGAGTACACAAAGCACACTTATGCACATCAACAATATGAGATCAAAGGAGAAGTCTACACTATGTTCCAACTCATTTCAAACTCCTTCAAGCTGCTTGCAATCCAACTTTTCAGATTCTGTCTTCCTTGGAGAAAAATTCATATCTCTCAGACCATTAAGCCAATATGCATGAAATTTGGTACAGAGCTGCATCTATGAGTCCTTTAACTTCTGTAAAAATTTCAGCTCATTTGGACTCCATTTAGTCAGTCAAATCAATTTTTCACCAAAATTGCTCAAGTCTGAAACTGCATTGCTGAAACTGACATAATTCAACCAAAAACTGGTGTTCTTCTCAATCAATCTCCATGAAAACTGTACAACAGCAAGTACTAGATGTATATATCATGCTCACAAAGTTTCAGGTCAATTCATCAGTGTTTGAACCTCCAAATTCATGCTTGAAAGCAGCTAACTCAAAATTTCAGATTTCTGGACAGATTTGATAATTTTTACAATTCTTCTCTTCTGGTCCAATAATGAGGTGGTTTTGGCTTAGAATACTCACAAGATGTCATTACCATTCAGTCCTCTTGTCAATGATTGAAGTCTTGTGAATTCTTCTAATATAGCATATCCAACTCAACCTCAACATCATGCTCTAGGTCCACAAAATGGACTGTTCTCAGCTGCTGTGTGTGGAGGTGTGCAGCAGTGCTGCTCATGGTGCAGCAGTGCTGCCCATGGCCCGGCAGTGCTGCCCGTGGCCCGGCAGTGCTGCCTGCTGAGCGGCACTACTGCTCGCACATTAGCAGTAGGTTGTAGATTATCTTCAACATGAGGAGCCTCCACATCTTGAGAGTGAGTCAACACACTCCGACATCTACCAACCTCATCTTGCTTTAGGTGAAGAGTAACCTTTAGGCTTGTGATGCATCCAAATGAATAAGCACAACCTCTTCTTATTGATTTCCTATGAATAAGCTCAACACAAGAGGTATTAGTAGCACAAGCACTAGTTTCTCATTTAGTAACCCTTTATGTGTGGAAGGTAAATGGGCTACCAAAATAGAGAAACCTCATAACATGGACTAAATCTCCCTTAATGCCGCATGCGCACTCTTTTGAGTCGAATGGAAGTGTGAATGTGCATGGTTGGTCATTTAAGTCCAGGGGGCAGATTTAAGCCATATTATGGTGAGTGGCTAATCATAGACGAATCAACCCAAAATTAACTGGAGAGAACACATCACATAGTTTTGGATTGTGGCATTGATATGATAGCACACTCCATTTGAGAAACACACTCTCATTTAGTGAGACTACATAAATCACTTAGAGAAATGGTTAGTCTCACAACTCTAGTCATAGAGTAAATTCCCCCTTTTATAAGTGCTCTAAGTATTTGAATTTCTCACATAGCACTCTATTCATTTAAGAACATGGAATTTTACTCTATGTCTAGGTCATGGCAACAATAGAATAATCAAATTTAACTTATGCCAAGAAATACTCACAACCATTCAAGCATGTAGATGGCCATAAGATGAGAATGAGAATTTGCCAATCTACCATATGACAAAATTTCATCAAGTAGAGAGTTCTTGAGATTTGAGTGATAAGTGCTTCTACTTGAGCTTTCTTGAAATTCTTGGTTTATGGTCCACAAAGAACACCAAGTCATGTATGTTGCTTGTTGTGATTGATCAATTCAATTCCAATCATACTTTTCTTTCATGACCAACAACCAATACACATCCTCAAGTGCTTTCTTTCCCTAAGTGACTACACAAGACACAAAGAGATAAGATTTGAAATAAATTGCACTTGAGATTTAGTTGTTACCACCCTTCTTGAAACATAATGGATGAGGTGGCTTCTTCATCTTCACTTTGCTTATCATCATGTTGTAGACTTCATCCATGGCTTGGACTTATCTCAGCCACTACTATCTGCATAGGGGCGGCACTGCCGCTCTGAGGCGCGGCACTGCCGCTCTGAGGCATGGCACCACCATATCAAAGATGTCAGCGGAATTTGGTGCAATAGTAGCTTGAGGATCTCCTATCTTTGTACCCCAAAACTTCTTGTGGTCTTATATCACCAATGGGCATTTTCTTGATTGTCTCACAAAGTGGTTCCTCATTACCTACAACATGAATAAGATCTTGCTCTACTAGAGAGCCATTAAAAGCATCATATGAAAGATGATTCATTTGAACTCAAAGTACTCTAGCCACTCCTAATAATTCATAAGCATACACATATTTGTGAACTACTAGAGACTACACAAGTCAAGTGGCTAGCTAGCAAGGGTTAGGTACTTGTTACCGAGATGAGTATGAAGTTAGAGATATATCCATCAATTCATCCTTGGGTCAATCTTGATAGAATAGTCAATATTAATAAGATTGATAGCTTGAGATGATATTTTCAATAAAAGTTACTCAAGCACCCCAAGGCTTCATATCACCTTCAAGTACCTACAACACTTACTAAGCACAATTTGGTACCCATACCAAGATGGGTCCATCAAGGTTAGTCACAAGAGACTTAGGCACCCAAATGGCCTTTGTGCTAGTATGTGGTGAACCAATCACCTTTCTAGCACAAGTGTCATTTTTGGGTCTCCTAAGCAAGTTTAAATCAATTGATGAGTTGAGCTTAGGAGGCTTACCCATGGGACAATCCATACTTAAATGTCCCTTTCCTCGGCAAATGTAGCAAATGCGATGTTTGTTCTTGTAAGACATCTTCTTATCTTGCTTCTTGTTTGCTTCCTTACCGGTGAGCCTCTTACTTGATGATGTCAAGCCTTTGTCCTTCATGTAGGGGCATGATGCAATTTCATGACCCTTCTCATTGCACTCATAACACTTCCTCTTACTTATTCTCATCTTCTTGTTTGGAAGTGTGGCTTCGTCATCAACCTTGTTGGAACACATCGAGGCATTGTGTCCCATGTTGGAGCACTTGCCATGAGCCATCTTTTTCTTCTCTTGAATGTTGCTCATGACCTTCGCTTCTTTCTTCAAGGAGCAATCCCTTACATGGTGACCCTCTTTCTTGCACTTGAAGCAAGTGATGAGAGTCTTCTTTGCTTTCTGGGGCTCTTGCTTTGATTTGGAGACCTTCTTCATGAGCTTGACCTGACGAGGGGCATAAGTGGTAGCCTTCCCTTTTCTGTGGGGAGCGGCACTACCGCCCTTCATAGCGGCACTGCCGCCCTTGGGTGGCTGTGCTGCTCGGGGCTGCTGTTGTGCCACCATCTGTGCAGGCTGATCTGTACCAACTTTGCCCTTGATCATGGACTGAGCACACTCAGAGCTATTTTCCACCTTCTTGCCACTGTTTTGAGTCTTGCCATCCATGCACTCTTTTGCTATGATCTCATTCAGCCTAGCAATCTCTTTTCTCATAGCCTCCATATTAGCAAGGTTAGTGTCATAAATATTCAAATCAAGATTAAAGCATTTTCCACAACCTTGACTAGTGGAGGGAGTAGAGACATCACTTGCCTTGGAAGGATGTGAGTTGCTTTCCCAAAGAAGGCTATATTGCTCCTCAAGTTCTTTGTGCTTGCCATTCAAGCTACAATACTTTTCCTTGAGTGTAATATGATCCTTCTTTAGGAGAGCATGGACATCCTGCTCTTTGGCCAAAGCCTTGTGCAAGATGTCCACCTCACTTCTCTCCAATGCAATAGCTTCCTTGCTAGCAATGTATAGATCCTCTTGTTTAATTAGAGTCTTTTCTCTAGATTCTAGCTCAGCTTGTGTTGCCTCTAAGTCCTCCATTAGCTTTGAAATAAATAACTTGGTCTTTCTATCCAAATTTTTAGTTATGTTATTTATTTCTTCATCACTAGAATCATCATCACTAGAAGTATCACTAAGATCACTACTAGAGATGTCACTGGGAGGTGGAGAAGGTTTGGCTTTTGATTTTACCTTCTTACCCTTTGCCATAAGACATACATGAGAAGTGGCATGAATAGTTGAGCACATTGGTGAAGTGGATTCATCACTTGGCCTCCACCGATCACAAGCTTCTTCTTCCTTCAAAATGTTAGTCTCACAAGAACTATAGGAAGTAGAAGTACCACATGTATAATCCTTGTTCTCACCAACCATTTCATTACCTTTCACATATGTTGGTAAGGGAGTGGGTGTGCCATGATCAGCTATGCCTTTTGGGAGAATCACTTGAGGCTCTTCATTTGTTGGCGAAGTTGAGCACTCCTCAAGTGGTTCCTCCAATGAGAGCAACTTCTCATCACATTTGGACTTGTCATATCTTTCTTTGAGTGTGGTCCAAATGACATGAGCATCCTCAAGAGGTTCACCATCTCCAAATATGACGGCATCAAAAACATCTTCACTCAAAGCACTAAATAAGACATTAGAGGCTTGAGCATTGTGTTGTAAGCATTTCACTTCCTCTTTAGATAGATAGGTCAAATCATCACTAGAAGGTGAAATGCTCACATCAACAATCCGCTCGATATGAGGACCCATGGTCCTAAAAACAGTAAGCACACTAGCGGACCAAGACGCATAATTTGAGCCATCGAAAAGTAAAAGTTCTAGAGATACTTCCTCACTTGTCGACATCGTCTCTCAAGGCGGTTAAGCCCGTAATTGAGAGCCCAGGCTCTGATACCAATTGAAAGGACCTTGATGTCGCCTAGAGGGGGGGTGAATAGGCCTGTTTAAAATCACAGCTCAAAACTTTGTTAGAGATGCCCGGCACTACCGCCCTAAGCCCGGAACTGCCGCACCCCGGCACTGCCGGCCTCAGCCCGGTACTGCCGCGCCAACAAACTGCCCGAGCCTGCAATTCAAAAACTAGCCACAGGAAACCAATTCTATATGAATAGAAGTGTTGCTCTTGGTTTCCTGAACCTGCAGAACCAACTCAACCAAGCCAAATATGTTGTATGAAATAGATCGGGGCCAAATCCTAGAATCAATCACAAGCTCACAAGTATGATGAATGAACACAAGTAAATACAAGAGACAAGTGATTTATCCTGTGGTTCAGCTCGCCACCAAGGCTTGCCTACCTCCACGTTGTTGAGGATGACCACTTAGGTCAAGAGCTTTGCAACTCTTCCTCGGTCTCAAGTCAAGGAACCAAATCCTTGAAGTGAGGGGTAATTCTACTAGCTCCACAAGAGGATTACAAACTTCCCGCTGCTCACCACAAGCACGGGAGCTCGCCGGGCGACGCCTAGCCGTCTAGGAGGCTTCACCTCCAAGAGTAAAAGATGCACAACGAAGATCGACGAAGCCTGACAAGTGCTCAAGGTTTGGAAGGCTCTAATATGCTCTCTAGCTCTTAATCACACAGCCCCAACACTTAATCATGCACTAAGCATGTCACTCTCACAAGAGAGGGTTGGGGAGAGCTCTCAAATGGCTTTGGATGTGTTAGAAGTGTTTTGGGCACCAGCAGCCAGCTCTGGAGGCGTGGGGTGGGTATATATACCCCCACACCCAAAACTAGCCGTTGGAGGTCAGAAACTAGCCGTTACTGGCTGTACAGGCCCGGCACTGCCGCACTTAGCCCGGCACTACCGGGGAGCGGCACTGCCGCTCGACAGAGCGGCACTGCCGCAGCTCCCTGAGACAGCACAGGTGACCTCACGAAAAACGCCATAACTTTTTACTCCGAACTCCGATTTCAGTGATCTTGGACTTTCCGGAAAGCTTGTTTCGAGGGCTATCCAACCCTACAGAGAAAAAGCCCAAGATCAACAAGTGCAGGTGCAGTGCTAAGTGTTTTCTCTCATGTTAGCACTCGGGTTCGGTTAGTTTGAGCACTTGAGACTTGTCTATGATTCGTATTGCATCCCCCTTGATAGTACGGCATAACTATACTCAAGACAAAGAAAATATAACCATTTTAACCACTTGAGTCTTCAATGTCTTCATATGCCATTTCTTCTTGATATCACTTCGAAAGGGGTTGCAATCATCTTTGTCTCCTTTCTTTGAGCAAACACACCTTGAGCATGTGACTTGAACCATTTCCACACATATGAGTTCAATCCATGGCTTCAAGTCACTTCCACTAATGATTTGATCCTCAACACAATATGAATCCTCATAGCTTGATTAGTACCTCGACTCAATGCAAGTACTCTCTTCTTCACCCTAGCCATAGTACTTCGGTCTCTTGACCTTCACCGTCGCTTAGTACCTCGAAGCCCTTTCCTTGCTATCTTCACCTTATCAAGCCACACTCAAGTCACATCATATTGAGCATCCATTGAAAACCATTTCTTCAATATTGTGATCCTTGCTTGAACATCTTGTAGATATGCATGTTGAGATCAATCAAGCTTTAGTTTGACTCACATAGAGACATATATGGATCATCATTAATATGGTCAAGCCAATTCACGATTCCTAATATCCTCTCTTTTTGGCTTGACACTCAACACTCACTTCAATCTCCATCTTCATACTTCTAGCTTGATCAAATCAATGCAAAGTGATTCTCCAAACATTTATCCATACAAGCAAACCAAAGTAGAGAATGACTTATATCCAATATGAGTTGTGTCCTTTGTCATTTCAACTTTGCTTGCCATTTACTCACTTATGCATTCTTGATTCATTGTTCAACCTTGATCAAAGCTAGTTCACTATCAAACTCTTCTTGCTCATGAAAAGCAACCCATTGTTGAGACCATTCCAAAATCATCAATCCATGTCTCACTTGTCATTTGCCAAATATGCTTGCTTTCTCATGATGCCATGATATCCCACAACATAGAAGCCATATCATCAACTCTATTTGCATTGTTGTCTTTTGCTTGAACAAGATTGTTTCCATGATCTTCCAATACAACAATACACAATTTTGGCCTTCATTTCAACACTATGTGGAATATCATCAAGTTTGCTTTTCTTGTTGAACCTTTGATACACTTAGCAAACTTGTTAGACCTTTAATTATGTTGTCACTCAATTCACCAAAACCCACTAAGGGCTAGATGCACTTACACCGACCGGTGGGCCCAGGGGACCGGTCGGTCCCACCTGGAGGTGGACCGCGGTGCCCTTTCTCGTGGTGTCTCTATGTGTTCTCTGGAGTCTTCTAGAAGTATCCCGACGTGGTGGTTGCGTTATCTCCCGACGGTTTCCTTCTATGGGAAGCTATCAGTGCGGATTTCCTGGTTTAGTCCCTGCAGAATCATAACTCACCAAAACTCATGGAATATTGTCAGTTGAAACCCTAAACCTTTGTCGGTGATTAAATACATGCCCTTTTCATATTTATTTATCCTTTAATTTTGATAGATAACCAGCGTCAACAGAGGCCTCGAATGCTGATTGAGTTGTTACCTCGTAAAACACGTCTGGCGGTAGCTGCAGCTGTTGCGCTGTTGCTTTGGCTAGGCTGTCTGCCTCATTGTTTTCCGACCTCGGTATTGCTTTTACTGTTATGCCGAGGAAGAAAGATTCTAACCTTCGAACATTCTGGAAGTATTTTTGGAGCTCAGGGTCTTTTACTTTGTAATTTTTCTCGATGTGTCTCGCGATAACTTGGGAGTCTGTGTTGATGACCGCCCTTCGGACTGATAAAGATTGGAGTCTTGAAAGTGCTAGTATCACTGCCTCGTACTCTGCGGAGTTGTTTGTGCATTTGAAGTCGAGTCTTTTTGTGTATCTTAGCTTCGACCCAGATGGTGAAATCAGGATAGCCGAGGCCCCTGCTCCGGTTGCTCCCCAGGCTCCATCGACATACACTGTCCAAAACAGCTCTGATTGGGCTCCATCACTACGAGGGTCTGGGGTCCATTCAGCTATGAAATCTGCTAGTGCCTGTGATTTGATTGCTGTTCTACCCACCAAGGTTATGGTGTAGCTGTTGAGTTCAACTGCCCACTTTGCTATTCTGCCGACTGCCTCATTGTTCTTGAAAATGTTGTCAAGTGGGTATGCCGAAGGTACGTGGATTTCGTAAGCCTCGAAGTAATGTTTTAGCTTTCTTGAAGCCATGACCACGGCGTAAGCTACCTTCTCGAGCTCTGAGTAGTTTCTTTTGGGACCTTCGAGAGTTTCTGAAACATAGTAGATTGGGGCTTGCTTGGTTCTGTTGTTTTCGTGCAATTCCTTGATTAGAACTGCGCTTGCTGCGTGAGGCGAGGCCGCGACATACAGCAGTAGCAGGTCCCGTTTGCTCGGGCTGGTTAAGACAGTCAAGTTGGTGAGATATTTTTTCAAATCCTCGAAGGCTTGCTGCTGCCGAGGTCCCCAATTGAATGGAGCTGTGCTTCTTAGTGTTTCAAAGAAGGGTAACCCTCGCTCAGCTGATCTGGAGATGAATCTGCTGAGTGCTGCTAACCGGCCTGACAAACGCTGAGCTGCTTTTTTGGTTGTCGGGGGTTCCATATTGATGATAGCATCAATTTTCTCGGGGTTGGCTTCGATTCCCCTTGCTGAGACGATGCAGCCCAGCAGTTTTCCTTCGCTTACCCCGAAAACGCATTTTTCGGGGTTTAGTTTTAATCCGGCAGACCGGAGGTTGCTGAACACTCTCGATAAGTCTGAAATGTGGTTTTCTTTTAGCTCGCTTTGGATGATCAAATCATCGACGTAGGCAGAGATGGCATGTTCGTTTTTGAAGACTTCAGATGTCATGCGAGCGAAGGTTGGTCCTGCATTTCTCAAGCCTTCTGCCATTCTTCGAAAGCAAAAGGTGCCCGAAGGTGTAATGAAGCTTGTTTTTTCTTTGTCTTCTTCATTCATCCAGATCTGATGATACCCCGAGAAACAGTCGAGGAGGGAAAGTGTTTGGCATCCAGCTGCTCTGTCAACCAGAGTGCTTATGTTTGGCAGGGGAAAATCATCCTTCGGGCAGGCTTTGTTCAAGCACCTGAAGTCTACGCACATTCTCCACTTCTTGTTCTTTTTCTGGACTAAGACCACATTCAAAAGCCATGTTGGGTATTTGACTGGACGGATGACACCTGCATCCAAGAGTCTTTTTACCTCAGCCCTCGCTGCTTCTTTTCTTTCTTTTGACATTTTGCGAAGTTTTTGCTTAACTGGGCGATAGCCTGGCTTTATGTTTAGGCTGTGCTCTATCAAAGCTCTGTTTACCCCTTTGAGGTCATCCGCAGACCAGGCGAAGGTGTCGAAGTTTTCTTTGAGGAAAAGAACGAGGTTGTTTTCTGATTGGGGGTCTAAGTTGGCTGAGATGGGCACTTTTCTTTCGGAGTTGCCCTCAAATAGTTGGACTTGTTTGGTCTCCTCTTTGGGTGATACTTTTTCTCGGTCAGTGCATACCTCACCTTGGGTGTTGGGGTTTGTTGCACGAGGTTTTGACAAGTTGTGGACATTGCATTGTCCCGATGCTACTGTTCCCTCAGCTGCCCTTGCAACGTCTTGGTCTCCATATACTGCAACCACCCCCTTCAGAGCAGGAAGCTTCATGCAGAGGTATGCAGGATGGATGACTGCATTAAATGCATTCGTGACCCATCGGCCAAATATTGCATTGTAAGGATAAAACATGTCGACCACGTCGAAGGTTATGTGCTCGGTTCTGCAGTTCATCTGGTCCCCGAAGGTCATGGGCAAAGATATTTTTCCGACAACTCTCACTTGTTGACCGCCGAAGCCATATAGTGGGTTGTCAGCGGGTTGCAGGAGGTTTCTATCAAGCTTCATGCAGTCGAAGGTTGAGGCGAACAGGATGTCTGCGGAGCTTCCTGTATCGACCAGAATTTTGGTGACTGTCCACCCTACTAGATTAGTTTCGATCACCATAGCGTCAGTGTGAGGGTAATCCCTTAACTTCATATCACTGGAGTCGAAGGTTATAGGGATATGAGACCATCGGCCAAATTTGTGTGGTCCTTCGACGACTACATGGTGTACTCGTCTGGCATGTTCCTTCCTCTGCCGCTTGTTGCCATGATCTTCATTTGAGCCTCCGGTGATGGCTAGTATCACACCGAAGGTTGATGTTGGGTTGTTGATGGTTGTCTGGTTCTGGGCTTCGGATTTGACAGGTTGAGGCGCTGGCAATGCTGGTATTGGTGGTGGTGGTGGCAGAGTGTTGTTTCTTTGTTGGTTGGTTTGGGTTTGGGTTTGAGGGGTTGTCGGGTATGTGACGGTGTATGGAGTGTTTTGGCGTTGAGGGATGGTGGCTGACTGATAAGAGGCTTGGTTGTTGTTGACGCAAAAAGTGACACCTTGCGCCAAGACACACAGCAAGCCGAACGAGGCTAGCTTCAATCGGGTGCCTGGAGTGTGCTGAATCCGGAGACGTGCCAGTCGGTTTGACCTAAAAACCAACAAGGGATAAAACGTGAGAATACCTCTGGAACGTGCTGGGTAAAACCAGACAGTTCCATATGTACGGCTTCGAAAGCCAGTCGCGACGGCACACAGCGACAGAAGCTGTCTGTCAGAACATGTTTACAAAGCTATTCGGCAAGTATGAGAACAGAGTGTGTGAAGCATATTAACTGCCGAATGCAAAAGAAAGACATGTTTGAACGAATCAAAGATATTATAAACAGGTAACTTGCAGGAATAGATCTATCCAAATAATACATGCATAGGCCAATCCAACTAATCTGCCGCACGTTTAGTCTTCATAAACCCGTTAAGCATAAACTTAAGCGAAGCTAATCCACCGCATGATACCACTTGCTATAAGTCTATACCACTTCTTATAATTAGATTAATCCACCGCATGATACAATCTAATTATAACAAGCTAAAAGCATGCATATATTTGAATAGATCTATAAAAACTCGTTACTCATGTAAGCATAACCAAAATCGGCAAACTAACCGAGTTGGGGTCCATGAGGAAGGAACATACAAGCAAACATGATCAAACTAATCTAAAACCTGCATCTGTCGCACGACACCCAGTTCTATCAAAGCATAAACATGATCGACATGTACGAACCCACAACATGTAACAACCTAGATTGAAAACTGGTCCGGCCATCATGATCTTATGATTAGCAAAGCACAAGTAAACTTGTGAAACAAGGCCGAATAGAGATCAATCTAGATTGGGCAAAAGAGTGTTACAGGAATTAAATAAATAAAACACATAACACATGATAACTTAATGAATCTACTAGATCTGCCAAATCTAATATAGCCGATAACTATTTTTACTCATGTCTTAATCCGCCGCACGATACAAGGCATAAGCAAAAACTTCCCGTCATAAGCTTAAATCCGCCGCACGATACTAAGCTTAACATACGAGACTACTTGCATCATATCTAAATCCACCGCATGATACTAGACATGATAACAAGGTTGCCGGTACTTACGGAGGTCAACGGATCGATGTTTCCTCTCGAAGAACTCGACGACACGACTTAGGGACTCGAAGATGGCACAGGGCCGGTTTGTATTGATGTGGTTGTGAACAATTTTACATTGGTCGAGGGCTTATATTTATACCCTGAACGAAATACGAGTCCTAGACGATTACGATTTTACAATGACAAAATATGGAAAGATATGGAATCTATTCCTAATCTTCTCGGTATCTTTCATCGCCATATGCCTTCCATGCAAGCCGGCTTCGTCTGCAACATCCATCTCCCAAATGGAACTATACCTCTGCAAGATAGCCGACCGCACATACATTCATCGAAATCTTGAAGACCAAATAGTCGTTTGACTACTTGCCAAATTCTTTCTTCTCTGCCAGCTGGGCCCACCTGCCATATCTTCATGCGTGCGAAAATCTGGTGTTAACACATGCCCCCTAATTTTGGGATAAATATTTATTCCAAAATTCCTTCTTAACGTCGAGCCTCCAGAAACGTTTGCCTTCACATGCTATAATTGCTATACCTGCCGACTCATCTCCCAATGCACCCTCTGGGATTCTTTAAAACCCTCTTTCACCCTGTCTTGACTTGTGTACTCTGAACTCCTCTGCTTAGACTCAAAACCCTCTTTTCTCTCATCTCACTCTGGAGGATGTCTTTCGCAGCGAGTCGCCATAGTTCCGAGCTTGGTGCTTCTAGCACCTCCAAAAAGAGGTTGCTCCTTTTCCCCTTCTCTTGATTGTTCCAAAAATGAAGTAGTAATCTTACCCCGTTGTTTCCTTCAGGAGAATCAATGATGCCCCGAGGATCTGACTCGGAGGCTTGCGGATCTTCAATTTGATCTGGATGGAAAGGATTGGGAGATCACTCGAATCTCTCAAGAGCGTGACGCTGCTCGGGAACGAGTCACCAATAAATATTTTTCTTCATTTCTTTCCTTATTCTCCTCTTTCACCTTTATTCACTCTTCCTCTTTTCAGTTCTAGCAGCCAAACTCCACGCCCTTGAAGCAGCCATCGCCAAGCTTGCCGTTACGGCCGATGTAGCGGGCACGACGCCCCTGAAGCGTGTGAATGAAGTTAATCGAATCCTTCCCATTATCTCTAGGGCCGGCATGGGGTACAGCGCGGCGCTCGCCTTCTCTGCCGTGAGGACTCATTCTGGTGCTGATTATCATAGATTTGATGTCTGCGAGCAAGAACTGGAGGATGGAGTAGAACATTCCGTAGAAGATATGAAGGAAGTCGGGACAGATCTGGCCGACGCCTTTCATCACTTTCTCCCGATTAGGCGTAGGATGGAATGGACGAACTGATCTTCTCTATTATAACCTTGTATTTTCTCTTTGTAAATAAAAATCCTCTGTTCGTCCTCTTGAATCCAACCTGTGACTGATCCTTCGAGATCAACATATATTTTGTTTCGTGCACCAGCTACCGATTTTTTCTCTTTATCTTAACGGCGATGTGCATCACATCAGCTATTGCCGATAATCACAATAATCTTCCTCATCTTGCAAGTAACCGTCGTGATTAATTACCCCAGATCCAAAGTTTTCAGTTTTCCTCTTAATTTTCTGATCCATGACGACACCAGAGCAGCATTTTTTAACAGACTTCCCTGTTTTTTCCAAGCTTTCCGCCCTTAGTGTGAATCGGTAACATAAACTAAATAATTAGCCGAAACTGAACAATCCTTTAGTCGAACCCTATCGGCTTTTCGATTCTGGAGTCATGACTTCTCCAAATTGTCAAAAAATCTGGCCTGGTCCAATATCAGCCCATAAATTGTGACAAACCCTACCTTGATGCTTGGTCTTCCAGCATGCAAATTATGATCTTATAAATATATCCCTGTGTAGGCTCCCATTCTGAGTTCCGATCGAATAGTTTGACTCGCAAAATTTCTAGTTCTCGGCTTCTAGCTCAAGCCAGAGAGAAAAACCTCTGCTTATGCTTGAATAAACGACGGACGATGGCAACCACAACAGGCATCTTATTGGAGACGAGGTAGGAGGAAGTCGAACACCATCTTACCAGCATCATAGGCAACAAATTAGCCTTTTGCCCCCTTGCAATGGCCCTTCTTGCTTATCTGCCTCTGATTCGCCGCTCGTCCATTTTCCAGGGTGAAGTCCTTTCTTAACCAAAAACGAGCTCCCTTTCCAGAAACAGCAGCTCCAATGGCCTTTCCCAACCTTCTTCTCGGGTTTCCAGATTCCCCTGAATCTGACAACTCACCTCAACTCACCCATTTGAATGCTTTCAACGGAAACAGCTCTGCAGCATCACTTCAGGTTACTAGAGTCTCGGTCCTCTTCTTCTAGTTGAACTTGTTATGCCTGACACATCCCTCCTTCCTGTTAGCTCTTTCCGCAGAGAATGACCGTCTGAAGGCAGTAGCAAATAGAGTTGTCCTCAAGGTGAATGCTCGTGGGGACTTAGCCGAAGCCCTCCTCGATGCCGCGGATTGTCGCATAGATCAGGCCATCACCCAAGGTGTGCACGCCGGGGTCTCTTCGGTCTAGCGGCAATGAGCTCTTGGACCAAGGAAAACTACTCCTCTATACCAGTTGGTTTCGCAGGCGGTGACCCAGATGAATTTGAAGACCTTGAAATTTATGATGATCAGGCTGCCGCTATTGCCGAGACTGTTGACCCATAATCTGTTCTAATCAGATTATCTCGAGAGTAGTTTGTATCAGGACAAATCTGTAAATGAAGCTCGTAATATATGAAACTCGTTCTCCCCTGAATAACGCCCATTTGCACTTCTTGATTTCTCAGAAATTTTTTCCTTTTTTCGATTGCAACATTTTCCTTAGAGAAATGCTTGCCGAATACATGACGTCACCTTAGCCGACTAGATCTTGTCTCCGATATGTCATGTCACCCGGCATTGCACTTACTACACTTGATCTTTCTCTCCTTCCAATAAACCTACCAACTCAAAAAACACTAGGTCCACCAGGGTTATAAATTTCTTGTATTAAAGGCGATATAAATAATATCGGCTATGACTTGAACTCTTGGAACATTTTTTCTGCTAAAGGCAATGCTTTACATCGGCTGTATATAAGTATTCTTCAAGTTACATAATTTCCATGCGTTCGGCTTTTAACAAGTAATGCCGAAGCTTAACCCACAAGTGACGTGTATATGATCAAAACCCCTTTATAGCCGAACACCCTTCTCCGGGTCTAACATTTTCGGCTAAAGCTAGCTGCTATTTATCCTTTAAATTTTAAAATAAGGGCCGATCCTATTGCAAGGCTATCGGCCACTACGTACAACTTGAAACAATTACCAAGTTGCGGAAGTGCCTTCATACTTTCCAATACCCTCTGTTGTACGTCACCTTATGTGAATTCTTGTTCTTTCATTAGCTTCGGCAATGGAGAAATAAGCAGAACCCTCAAAAGTTCGTTAATTTCAAAACATGCTCGAGACCCAGACTTGCATACATTGGTCCTATTTTGGCTTCATTATCAACACTTTATTCCTTGTCAGCCGACACGAAACTTGGCCTCAACCTTTCTCCATCACCATCAGTTGGATTATCTATTCAAAAATTGCTCTGAGAGCCGATTGTCTGAATCGGCTGTTGGTCCTCGTTGAAAATGTTTACAGGACCTGCTTCCCAAGCTCTTCCAGAAAAACACTCAACGCCATCATATTCCCAGTAGATAGGCTCTGTATTAGCAATACTCACTGAATCATCAACATGGACGATTTCGATGTCATCTCCGATCCACTGGATGAGGAACTGATGCATAGTTGACGGTACACAGCAGTTTGCATGTATCCAATCTCTTCCCAATAGCAAACTGTATGCCTCCTTGCCATCAATGACGAAAAAGGTAGTGATCAAGGTCTTAGTCCCGATCGTCAACTCAACATGGACTGCTCCCCGAGTATCAGAAGAATTGCCGGCAAAGTCTCTCAACACCATGTCGGTCTTCAGCAAGTCTTCACTTGTCATCCCAAGTTTTCTGAAGGTGGTATACGACATGATATTTATGGCAGCCCCTCCATCAATGAACATCTTAGTCAGTGGCTTGCCATTAACATAGCCTCTCATATACAATGGCTTCAGGTGTCGATGCTTAGCTGGTTTATCAAATACTGCACTTTGAGCCAAGACAAGATGAGCCAATAACTCTTGGAATTCATCTTCATCAAAATCTGAATACACCTCGTCTTGGACATCCTGTTCTTCGGGAGCTATAAATTCTAATGCAAGAAAGAAAGCCATGCATGCGTCAGCCGAACGATCACCCCCATCCGGCTTCTCTTTGGGGCGCCAAACTCGCTTTACTTTGGCATTTGCTTGTTCTAGCTCTCTATTTCTTAGGCGCTGCACCCTCCTTTTCTGGCTTTTCCTCAATCCCGGTGGACACCACTGTCCTCTCTGCTAGACATACTCGCGATACTCTTCTTCTTCAGTGCGAGCCCAACTTTGATCGGCAAATCCTCTTCCCTGCCGATCTTCGGAATTATTTATTTTTACACGCCGATCGTCCTCAGAGATTCGTGCCCCAAGCCTTTCATGGACAGACCGGCGGTTGACTCGAGACTGCCTATACTCGGAGTACTGATTACTGCACTCAGGGCAGTTATTCTTAACAGGCAGCTTCAAGCCTTCGTTCCAACAATACTGGATGAACGAGCATTCCCAATGAGACTGTTCCTGTTCCCTCGTATCTTCCCGTTCTTCCCGGTACATCTCTTCTTCGTACCTTCGTTGTTTTTCCAGGAACTTCCGTTCTTCATAAAGTCTTTGCTTCTGGTATCGTTCCTGCTCCCGACGCCATTTATTCAACAAGATGCGCGTCGTGACCCTAGGTCTGGAAGTTTCACTCGTCTCAGTTCGGCTATTTTGGAACCGAACCCTCTGCTGAAGCTCTCTCTTTGAAATCTGCCGATTAGGGTCAATGGCTCCAGCTTCCCTTGCTCTATCAGAGGTTAAAACTTTCATTTTACTCTTCTCCCTGGGATCAGCTGCGTTGATCATATTAACAGAGAAGGACACAGTATTTTGTCCAAAAGGGCTACCATCAATTTTCATCTTTCCATCAAACCTCATATGCCCGTCCTGGATAGCTTTCTGGATTCGTACTCTGAACACTTGGCAATCGTTTATGGAGTGGGATCTAGTATTGTGAAAACCACAATACTTCTTGTCCTTGACCCCTTCAGGATGGAGCATAGGATGACCTTCCGGCAACTTGATGCGTCCTTCCTTCAACAAGTATTCAAACAATTTATCTGACTTGGAAACATCGAAGTCATAAGTACCTTTCTGCTGCCTCAACCATCGCTGGTTGACTTGAGTTGGTTCTTTATCCCAGACTATCTCGGCTGCAGCTATTTCATCTTCATCATCGTACCCAGCTGCTTCCTCTAGGAAAGCTTGATACATCTTGGCAGCCACATCACCCTTCTAGAATTGATTATTCCTCTTGAACCCCCTGGGCTTGATTACTCATCGTCGCCAGCCTTTGTGATAACTGCCCAAGGTCATCAAACTCCATGCCGAATAGCCTCTCTTTGATACTCGGCAACATACCAGCTATGGCTATCTCCGGCAGTTGATCATCCGGCAAATTCAGAGAATAACAAAGATTCTTGGTCTCCCTGAATCAGCGCAGATATTCTTGTGGTGTCTCGCCAGGTTTCATCCTTAGGCTCATGAGATCGACCAACTTTTTATCGCTGGTACCCGTAAAGAAATACGAGTGGAATTTCTGCTCTAGCTCCACCCATGTATTGATAGAATTTGCTGGCAGAGAAGAAAACCACGAGAAGGCTAGCCCTGTTAATGACAACGAGAAATACCGAATCCTCCAAGCCTCATTTGTAGATGCTTCTCCGAGTTGCATCAAGTAGCGGCCGATGTGCTCTATAGTACTGGTGTCATCCTGGCCTGAAAACTTGGTGAAATCAGTAGGAGGTTTCACCCTCGGAGGAAGAGCTACCCGATTGTACCACTCTGGATAGGGGGACTTGTATGTGTAAGTTTGATTCTTAGGTTTCAGGACGAATTGATTTTGCATCATATTAGCCATCTTATGCATGATGAGGTCAACATTCGGATCAGGAGTTGCTTGTGCCTGCCCCCCCAGGATGTAGCCCTGCCGAACTCTTATAGCCAGGATTTGGAAGAGCATTAATTGAGCTATAATCGATGAACTCATGATATCCATCTCCAAACATGTTCTTCTGTATCCTATTTGCTGCAGGAGACACTTTAGAAGCAGATGGCGGGACATTCCCTGTTGTGCCAAATGCGAGATGGCCATAGGTCTGAGGAGGTTGCTGCGTCTCAGGAGGAACCATCACACCTGTTCTTGGGCCAACTCCACTTTCCCCTGCGATCCTTTGACGTTGAGGTACTGGGAACAACAACGGTCCCTGCATCGGACCAACAGTTTCTTCAAAGCATTTATCCATGGCTGGACTGAAAGCATTGACCATGATAGCGCGAAAAGTGTTCAGGAAAGCCGACTGATGATTGGTTACAACTTTTGATACAACCTTATGCTTTATTTCAGTCATCTTCCGAATAGCTTCTTCTTCATTGGGGATATCATGTTGTTGGTGAGGAAGAATCTTTGGGAACTCCTGCTTCTGGAAGACCCTGCCGCTCTTGTTCTTGGAGAAAGACGCCAGGCACTTGCGTTGGAATTCAGCGCAGGCCTGCTGTACCAAGCTTTTCGACTCCAGCGGCAAGTCATCCATGATCACATCCAGAACTTGATCATCACTGATATCAGGCATCTTGAAATGAAGTGGTCCCACCGGGCATGCCAAAAAGTGTGTTGACGCAAAAAGTGACACCTTGCGCCAAGACACACAGCAAGCCGAACGAGGCTAGCTTCAATCGGGTGCCCGAAGTGTGCTGAATCCGGAGACGTGCCAGTCGGTTTGACCTAAAAACCAACAAGGGATAAAACGTGAGAATACCTTTGGAACGTGCTGGGTAAAACCAGACAGTTCCATATGTACGGCTTCGAAAGCTAGTCGCGACGGCACACAGCTACAGAAGCTGTCTGTCAGAACATGTTTACAAAGCTATTCGGCAAGTATGAGAACAGAGTGTGTGAAGCATATTAACTGCCGAATGCAAAAGAAAGACATGCTTGAACGAATCAAAGATATTATAAACAGATAACTTGCAAGAATAGATCTATCCAAATAATACATGCATAGGCCAATCCAACTAATCCGCCGCACGTTTAGTCTTCATAAACCCGTCAAGCATAAACTTAAGCGAAGCCAATCCACCGCATGATACCAGTTGCTATAAGTCTATACCACTTCTTATAATTAGATTAATCCACCGCATGATACAATCTAATTATAACAAGCTAAAAGCATGCATATATTTGAATAGATCTATAAAAACTCGTTACTCATGTAAGCATAACCAAAATCGGCAAACTAGCCGAGTTGGGGTCCATGAGGAAGGAACATACAAGCAAACATGAACAAACTAACCTAAAACCTGCATCTGCCGCACGACACCCAGTTCTATCAAAGCATAAACATGATCGACATGTACGAACCCACAACATGTAACAACCTAGATTGAAAACTGGTCCGGCCATCTTGATCTTATGATTAGCAAAGCACAAGTAAACTTGTGAAACAAGGCCGAATAGAGATCAATCTAGATTGGGCAAAAGAGTGTTACAGGAATTAAATAAATAAAACACATAACACATGATAACTTAATGAATCTACTAGATCTGCCAAATCTAATAGAGCCGATAACTATTTTTACTCATGTCTTAATCCGCCGCACGATACAAGGCACACGCAAAAACTTCCCGTCATAAGCTTAAATCCGTCGCACGATACTAAGCTTAACATACGAGACTACTTGCATCATATCTAAATCCACCGCATGATACTAGACATGATAACAAGGTTGCCGGTACTTACAGAGGTCGACGGATCGATGTTTCCTCTCGAAGAACTCGACGACACGACTTAGGGACTCGAAGATGGCACGGGGCCGGTTTGTATTGATGTGGTTGTGAACAATTTTACAATGGTCGAGGGCTTATATTTATACCCTGAACGAAATACGAGTCCTAGACGATTACGATTTTACAATGACAAAATATGGAAAGATATGGAATCTATTCCTAATCTTCTCGGTATCTTTCATCGCCATATGCCTTCCATGCAAGCCGGCTTCGTCTGCAACATCCATCTCCCGAATGGAACTACCTCTCTGCAAGATAGCCGACCGCACATACATTCATCGAAATCTTGAAGACCAAATAGCCGTTTGACTACTTGCCGAATTCTTTCTTCTCTGTCGGCTGGGCCCACCTGCCATATCTTCATGCGTGCGAAAATGTGGTCATTGCAGGGCCATTGATCACTTAGGTCATTGCATCCAAGGATCAAGAAGGGATGTCACATGGATCATGACCCAATTGCCCATGTGACGGTTATTTGGACATGTAACCGACCTTGGAACCGCCTCTCTGGAGCTCCTGGATGCCGTTGAAGCAAAGGCGGTGGATCCAACGGCCAGGGGGATGCCGAACTCTGTGTTTTTGTTGTGTATGCCCATATTATTTTCATCACCATGGAATTGGTAGCCTTCCCTGCACTCAAGATTAGAACAAAAGACCAGCAAGAAAGAAGGTTTGTCTTTCCCTTGCCTATTTTGCTAATCAAGATATGTGGAGTTTTTGCAAGTTTTGTTCAAAAGAAAGCATGCTTAGCAACTTCTGTGGCTCACTCAATCACTCATATTTGTATGTGGAAATGGAAGAATTATCCTCTCACTAAGACTTTTTGTGGGGTTTAATGGGTAGGATAAAATGAGCATGCAATGCTAGCATAATTTTGCTAAGTTAGACAAATGGAGCAAAGGAGCAACAAGTCATAGGTTCAGACCAGGAATGTGCAAGTGTGTGGTATTTATTGTGGCTAATACTTTCATGGCACTTCTCCTTTTTATCTCATTTGTGGGATCATGGCTATGAATGAGAGCATTTGCTCTTTTGGATATTCTCTTCTTTCTAGAGCACTTGCTCTTTTGAATTTTCTTTCTAGAGCACTTGCTCTTTTGAATATTCTTTTCTTTCTAGAGCACTTGCTTTTTTTTACTACTATAGCCATGTCCCTGAGATTTCATTATGGAGCATGATATTTTGCCATGAAGTATTCCTAACAATGAATGGAAATAAAGGCATGTTGTGTGCGTATTCTCAGTGTAAGAATAGCACTATATAGGTGAGTGCAAGTGAATTCCTTGGTCTAAAAATATGACAAGTTTCTCTACCATGACTATCAACAAAAGTCTAACTAGCTCAACACTAACATGCAACAAGTGGAAGCTCCTACTCTAAGAGTAAAATTTATTTGGCTTTGGTAGGACTTTCTTTGCCACAGAAGTACTTAGAGCAAGTTTTTAACTTTTTCAAAATAAATACTCCACAAACTTGACTTGCTCAAGTCAAAGTAGAAACTTACTTCCTCTTTACTTAGTCTAATGCTCATGTCTCAAGTTTAGTTCTAGCATACGTTTTCCCATGATAACTCTAATGCATGGCATACATTTTTATTTAGAAAGACTTACGATGAGAGCATTTCATTTATTACTATTTATTTATTATTTTTTTAACTGCAAATTAACTAAGATAAAACTCAAATTTAAATTACTGAAATAAAGACAGTAGTGATACTTACCTCTTTGACGGGGGTCCTCCCCCAAGTTGGCTTTTGGCGTGGTTGGGTTACATCCATCCCTGACGACGGTACATGTCGTCCCAGTTCTGCTGGTTCTACTGCAGGAGAGAAAAAATATTACCCAGTTCTCCACCAGTTTCCTGGCGGAATTCCTGGAAATTTTGGTTCAGTTCGCTCAAGTCCTGGCGGATTTTGGCAGTATCCATGGTGAGTCCAATCATTTGGTGCTGAAGATATCCCATATCGCGCATCCACTCGTCCTGATGAAAGGACGAATGGCGAGTGGCCTGTGGTGAGATTCCCCTATGGAAGAACTCATCATCGCGGCCAGTGTACCGGGTGGATCCTCCCAAGGAATGGGATGAACTCCCCAACTGGGATGAGTGAAAGGACGCCTCCTAGCCGTATTCCCACCGCGGATGTTGCGGTTGTTGCCAATTCGATCCTCCTGTTTGGTGCGAGCCAGGGGGTGTCAAATGACCATAGTGTGCTACTCCTTCATACTGCCCTACATGGAAAGGGTCAAACTCTTGTGCCGCTGCTGCTGCTCTTGCGGCCTCTTCTGCTGCACGGGTCTGCGCTCGCGTCCTCCTCCTGGGAACCTGCATGGTGTTCTCTCGAGCCAACCTGCGGTTTTGTTCTGCCTCGGTTTCCAGGGCCAAAAGTAACGTTGGTGCATTCACCAACCAAAGTGACAAGTCAGGAAGAGCGATTTTATTCACATAATCTTGGTAGATCATGTGAATCTCACCGGTCTCCTGGTTCTCACGCAAGAGGTGTCCTTGCGAGAAGTGCTCCATGGTCAAAAGATCTCGGTCACTAGGAATGTAGGAGTATATAGCGGTGTTCAGCAGACCCATGTTAAAAGCCAGTCTAGTTATCCATGATGTCATTTCAATATTTCCAGTGCGTTGATTAAATTTAGACCAGTAGTCCGCCATGGCCTTGGCGGGTGATACTTTTATGTGGTTTACTAGAGCATAAAGCAGCAACATTTCGGGCTTTTTAATTGGTCTTAAGTCAGGTCTTGGAAAGAGTGTGATACTGATATATTTGTGGAAAAACCTGAGTGTGGGGTTGTGGATATTACTTGTACGGGGCAAGCCTGAGTCTCTGTTCCCAGCAATACTTTTCCAGAATTCATTCCTATTGAATCCCGTACAGGCAGATTCCAAGCTCAGCAAGCATGAATCATCAAAATTTAGATTCTTGCTGAACTGCCTCCACGTTAAATAATGTTCTTTAATAAAAAGCCAAAATGTTATGTGATTAGCAGATATTTGCATTGTGGCCAAAAATTCCATTGTGAGGGGAAGGATTCCCTCCTCATTAACCTTCCATGCATCTTCCCACCCCAAGGTTCAAAAAATATAGAGAAACTCATTGTCCATACCAGTGCGACTTAGCAAGTCGTCGTCGATGTGACGGGTGTGAACGAACTCCCTCTCACTAAGGATGTTCCGGGCCTGCCGTTCCCGATCACTCTGCCAGATGATATCATTGACGGAGTTCAGGACGCGGATGGTCGGTCCAGCCTGGTGTGTGGGCGGAGAATCCCGATCCACCGACATTTCGTTGGTGGATGGAGTACCCCACCCGGCGCTCTCCTCATCACTCCCAGCAAAGCGAATGTGAGTGTTTGCCCTCGACGAACTTCCCTCACCCTTACTCTTCTTCTTCTTGCCGGTGAAGAAGTTCTTGAGAGGGCCCATGACTTCCTTGCTAGTGCTCAAGGTGGCTGGTGTTTTTGTGTTTTGAGTGAGGTGTAAGAACTTGCATGGAGTGTGGGTAGTATTTATAGGCTGAGGATGGACGGGGGAAGGCTAAGAGCCCCTCCCACCTGGCGGGCGCCAAGAATAAGTGGCGGGCGCCACCCCACCTTGCCCAAAATGATTTGCAACCGACACATGAGGTTTCCCTTGTAATGTCCACTGAAATCCCTAGTGGGGAATAAAGTGGTAGTATCGGTGCAAAGTGGAAAGAGTGTAACCTCCTAAATGGGGCAAGTGGGCTGAAAATTTCAAAGACCACTTCTTCATCCTGGTCATACTTTATACCAAGGATGGTGGGAAACTTACTCGGGAGCAGTTTCGTGCAGAAATGTGAAAATTAAGGTGGCGGGCGCCAGGAAAAAGTGGCGGGCGCCACCCCTTTGTGGTAATTTCCACTCAAAGCCACACCTTCTTTCACCATGTGCTCTCCTCATCACTCCTCACCAGAATTTTTGAGTGGAGAAGTGTCCAAAAGTTGGAGTGAAGTTGAAGAGAGAGGAGGAGACATGAGAGTGAATGGGTGCATTGAAAAGAGCAAAGGCATGGGTCTCTCCTGGTGTTATTTGAGTCTATGAGGTAGGGATAATGGTCTAGTTGATTGGCTGGGTGGAAAAGAGCCAAAAGGGTGGCGGGCGCCAGCATGGGGTGGCGGGCGCCACCCCTAAGGCTGCCCTAAGCCCCCTGGGAGGCACCTAATCACTCTAGTAAACATATATTTTGCCGGACAATTAATTTGCTTAAGTAAAAACGAAAATTTAAATGGGCGATAAAGACTTACCTTAGCCTAACTTACCTTGGTTAGCCACTTTGGATTCCCGATTAGTGTCGCCTTCACGGTGGTTGTGGTGGAATGTCGGCACCGACGAACTTTGATGACGGGTGTTTTTCCGGTCGCGGTGTGAACTCAAATTTCTCCTCCTTTCCACTGATGTGGAGCTGAATTTCTCCAGCTCCTACATCAATGGTGGCTTTTGCAGTGCTAAAAAATGGTCATCCCAAGATCAATGGCGTCCGGTGGTCGGGATTAATATCCAGAACCACGAAATCCACCGGGACAAAGAGATTCCGGATTTTCACCGGAATATTCTCTGCTATTCCCGCGGGATATCAGAGCGATTGACCGGCTAGCTGCAAACACATAGAAGTAGGGGACAAGGTATGATGATTTAATTTATCATATATTACCTTGGGCATGACGCTGACGCTTGCTCCCAGATCACAGAGTGCATGCTCGAAGTGCTGCTCTCCAATTGAACATGCGATCGTTGGGTTTCCTGGGTCCTTCTTCTTTTCTGGGAGTTGGTTTAAAATGACCGCACTGCAATCTTCGGTCAATTTAACCACATCCCTACTTGGAATTGGTTTCTTCTTATTGAGCATGTCTCTCAAATATTTTGCATAAGTCGGAACCTGCATAGCGTCAATAAATGGCACATGTATATATAATTTTTGAATTACCTCGACGAATTTCTTGAATTGGTCGTCTTCCGTCGGATTTCTGTTTCGATCTGGAAAAGGTAATACATGTGTATCATAGAATTCATGAGGAGCAGTTCGTACCTTGGATGGAGGTTCAGCTGGGATCTCCTCTTCTTCGTCTTCTTCAACATTAACAATATTTTTCTTTGTAGCAGCATTACTACTAGGAACTAAATTAGGATGAGGTGGATCACGAGTGGATTTACCACCTCTCGTGGTTACAACTTTTACCTCCTCATAGTATTTAATTTGAGATTTAATGTTATATACTTTTTGCTCTAATCTCTTATTAAAATTAATTTGTTCCTTAAATGCTTCAGAAAAATCTTTTAGTTTAGCATAAATTCCTTCTAACATTTTATCATGTTCAATTAATTTATTATTTATGCTATCATTAATTCTACCTTGATTAGAAACTAATCTTCCAATAGGAGAATTAAATACGGAGGTTTGAGGCATACCTTTATTCCATTGTTGGAACATTGGAATTGGAGGTTCTCCGTAGCCACCATTATTAAGAAGGGATTTTGCATCCTCTTTCTTAATTTCTGCTTGACCTTCACATGACGAAGCGACTCTTTGCTTGGCGTAGTACTCCTTTGCAGCACGATCTCTCTTCTCATTTATCCTTTGCTCTAGCAATTTTACCAAAGTTTGCAGGGTAACAGAATCAGCTTGCTTAATTTCAGACATACCTCTAGCACATTTTTCTGTCCATCCTTGATTCGCCACCATTGTCTCGATCAGTTTGGTTGCCTTTTCTACAGTGAGAGAGAGGTATGCACCTCCGGCGGCAGCATCAATGTGTTGTCGAGATTCTTGCTGGAGTCCATTGTAGAAGCTCTGGATTAAGTGCCAGTCTTGCATACCATGGTGAGGACACTATTCAACATACTCTTGTAGTCTCTCCCAAGCTTCAGTGATTGTTTCTTTGTCTCCCTGTCCGAAGTTGGAAATCTTGCTACGGAAAAGAATAGTTCGACTTATCGGGTAGAACTTGTTGAGGAATTGATCCACGTATCTCACCCACGTCAGCAGGTGTCCAGAGTTGAAGAGGAACCACTGCTTCATTTTTTCCACTAATGAAAATGGAAAAAGACAAAGTCTAATGGCATCCTGCGAAACTCCCTGCACAGAAATTGTACTACATATCTCCAGAAAATTCCGGAGGTGAGCATTGGCATCCTCGGAAGGTTTGCTATTAAATGCAATAGCTTGAGCCATTCGTATTAGATGAGGTTTAAGCTCAAAATCTACATTACTAGTAGAAGGTAACACTGGAATGTGAGCAAGGGTAGGCATGGAATACTCACAGAGTGTTTTGGTCGACATCGATGTTGATTGATCGTTGGAGCAGCTTGGTTCGTCAGTCACTTTTGACTGGGATTCTTGTCTCGACGAACTCCTCTTGCGAAGCTCCAGGTTCTTCCTCAGAGGAGTGAGATTAGCTCTCGCTCTCCTAAGAATGGCCTCGGGATCTTCTTGATAGTCGCTCGGAAGATTGAATCCGGCCATGACTACTTGAACGGTCACAAACAACAAACAATATATATACCCGCTAGAACTACGGGGGTTAATTCAATAGAAATCACAAAGAATTAATTCTAGCCAATTGCTTCCCCGACAACGGCGCCAGAAATGCTTGTTGACTCTTGCTAACGTCGTCACTAGGAGTAGACTATGGAATCTATCCCCGGCAACGGCACCAGAAAGGTTTGTTGGTACTTCTTAATGTAAGAAGTATAACTAACTATTCGTATGACTATTGGTAGGTTCTGCAAGCGCATAAAATAAGTCTATTGTAGCACTTCACCCGGGAGTAACCGAGTATCGTATTTATTTCCACAGGGAAGCTGTCACACCCGGTTTTAAGAACAAAACCAGGTATACACCATATGTGAGCCCAGGAAGTCAAATCTCACATATAGCCACTAATAAAGGGTAATTTCGAAAGACAGTGCTCTTATATAACGTACATAAAACAAAAGAACATAACCTTAAAGAGCAGACAGCGGAAAGACACTCCGATCTTCAGATGGAGACACCAACTTCACAGGGACAACTGACTGGTTGATCACAAGCCTAACTTCTCCAACTCTTGCAGTCTGGTACCCATCCGAGATTTTTCCAAAGTGTTGAAAAGTAAAACAAGCATAAGTACATCTCGTACTTAACAAATATAACATGGGGTTCATGAGGCTCAAAAGGCTGACACTGGTTTAACTGCATTAGCTTTTAGTTGGCATAATTTTAGCATTAAGTAGCATCAAAGTATAACCATCCCAATCTAAACATATGATCAAATAAACATGTACCCATTAAATAAATATCATCATCATTATTACCATCATTTATAGCGACAACTATACCATAAGAATTCCAGGTCGCTCGTAACCGTGAGCACGGCTGATATATCAGTTTTACACTCTGCAGAGGTTGTACACTTTACCCGATGAGTAGTGATTCCCATATGCCGGGGTTTGCAAGGCCCACGTTACACTCCCAAGGTGCACGGCAGGGTTCACTGCGCAACCTTTCAAAGGTTCGTCTAACAAGTTAGGGCCGCTAGGTCTTAAGGCAAGGGGATGTAGAGCCCTCCTTCCAGGTGGCACAATAACACGCATCCTATACACACGTGGACAGAAGCCGCACTATACCCGTCTCGGCAAGCGCCTTATGCGCCCTTTCGGGTAACCACTAACAAGCTAGAAAAGGTCCTCATACTGAGCTAAGGTCAGAGCCATATAACTCCCATGGTTGCACTGTTATCCCGGGTGATCCCTTATAGTAGTTCCCAAACCATGTTGCTATAAAAGTCATATTTTAACATGTCATATATAACATTAAAACAAATTTACATGATCATAGTTTAAGTTGAGCACTAGCATCAAGCTATCCAATGCATACCCATGGTTATCAAGGTACAAGATCAAACATCTAGGATAGATCTATATAGGCATCAAGGTAGACACATGCAATATGAATTAAGTGATTACGGTGAATAGGTAACAGGGATGGTCCCATGCTATACTTGCCTTAAACTCAAGATCCTTCTTCTGTTGACTCGTAGACTTCCAAAGATTGACGCTTGATCACGATCTCTTGATCACTAACTCTTCCTCTTGATCACCAACGTAAACTCACAGACTGGACATACGATCATAGGACACCACACAAGCATCCAAAGGCAGTCATGCAAAGCAAACATAGCCTATGATTAGAACAATACACCAATAATTAAATAAATAAATAAAAGAGTTTTGAAAACTGATCTATGATTTGCTACGAACACACAGACGCGAAAATCACGCTAAACGGAGTTTTAACGGAAAAGATATGAACTAAACAAGATTAAAGACACTAATTACTAGATTAGATTTAACTCAAATTTTAATTACAGAAAATAGTGGTGTGAAAGTTATATATTTTGAAAGAACTTTCGAAACGAATCTAACGCAAGTTGAACGGACTAAATCGGAGTAGTTAAAACAAAGAAGATATGGGCTTTTGAATCTGGTGGCAGTTTTGTAAATAAACCAAACTTGAATTTGCAGATTTAAAATAAATAAACAAAATAGAAAATATGCTGGACGCGCCTCATTATGGAGAACGCGCAGGGGCTAGATTGAAAGTTTTCGCAGACTCAATGAATAGGATGGGTTGGACTGCGGGTTTATGATTATAAAGTTATAAGGTGTTTCTCTGCAAAGATCGCAACGAAGGGGTATAGGAGATGGTGGCCGTCAGATCTTGAACGGACGGCGCGCAGATTAGATCGGGGAGGGAGAGAGGCTGTGCTGGCGCCGGAGTTGGAGCAGGGGACGGCGGTTCCTGGCGGCGCCAACGCCGGAGACGGCGGCGCTTTCGGTTTTCGCGCTATAGGGCGGTAGGGACCACGGGAGGGGCACCAATCGAAAGGGGAGCTCGCGGCGGACTCACCAGTCATGAAGGGGACGACAGGGATGGCTCTAGGAGAGAGTATTGCTCAGCGAGGTGGTCGGCGGAGCTCTGCGAACGACGACGAGGTCGGGTCAGGGAAAAACTGAGAGAAAACGAAATTAAAAGGGTCGAGCAGCTTTGCCTCGTCAAGAATAAGCTTGTAGTCCACCTTAGCAAGGCTATCGAGCCCCAGGGAAGGAGGACAACGGCGGCGGGATCCGGCGGGCGGCGGAGCTTGCGGCTTGGTCGAACTAGGGCACGAGAGCTCGTGATTTTGGGAAGAACAGAGGCGGCAGAGGGTCACGAAGCTTTATAGGGGCTCGGGATTAGGCAACAAGGCAAGGAGGAGGCGTGGGCGCAACAGATTCGAGCTCGGGCTCGTAACCGAGTAGGAGTCGGAGGAGGGAAGACGACGGCTGACAGGGCGGGGCCACCGGTCGGCGAGAGAGGGGCGCGGGCTTGCAGTGCTCGGGCGCAGACGCCGACTGGGCCGGGGACGCGGATGCGGCCCAACGCACGAGGAAGGAGAAGGACGGAGCGGGCCACTGCAGGGGAGGAGAAAGGCCGGAGGGGGAGGGGAAGCAGGCCGGCTGACCGGGCCGCTTGGGCCAAAACTGAAGGGGAGAGGAGAGAGAGAGGAGGATTGCTTTTTTCATTCTATTTCTCAACCTTTTCAAAGCATTTTCAAACCAAAATTGAATTCCTTTTGAAATTTGATTTGATTTGAATTTGGAGATAAACAGAAAGATTTGAAACTTTAAACTTTTCCAAACTTTCTGAAAACAGAAAAATAAAATTCTTTATTTCAATTCCCCTTTACATAAAATTCATTTTCAAGTTGTTTGCAAATCATTTTGAACTCAAAAAGATTTTAGTAAAAACACACATCACAAAAACTCAAATGCACCAACATGAATGCACAAACATGTTTCTAAAACCCTAGGATAAATGTTAATTTAGAGAAAATTTTTATTTCCCTATATTTTATGAGCACAAAAATTCATAAATAAATCATTTTAACTCTAATTTAAGAAATGCAACTTTCAGGGTGTGACAAATCTACCCCCCTTAAGAGAATCTCGTCCCGAGATTCGGAAGAGACTCAGAGCACAGGAGAGAAATGAGAAAAGATCTTGATTACACTTTCACTTCACACTTGTATACCAAGCTTATCAAACCACTGATGTTTCATGACCATAACTTGTGAACAAAGTTCCATGAAAAGATTATTGCACTTGATTATCCCAAACTTGTCTTGATTGCTAACTTGATTGGCTTACAACTCAAAGAGATATGGAAACTTGATTTGCAGTCGTTCCTCGGTTTCCCACATTGCTTCTTATTCACTTAGGTTACTCCACTGAACCTTACATACTTAAAACCTTCTTCCATTAAAAGTTTCCAAACTGTTTCCAGAATCTTGACCGGATATCTGCATTCGCCAGATGGTCTGGTGTATCGACTTCCACTGAAGATGTTTGCCCATCTGTGTTCTTAGCTATATACTCATCATTATCCATGATAGCATCCTTAGTCTGCATTCCATTGTACAAGTCATCAGCTTTCTCAGATTGAAGTTGACAACCGTGATACTCGATTCTTTTCCCTGACGGTGCAGTTAGAAACATTATGCACTGAGTACCATGAATTACTCCTTTGTGCGCACACAACCATCCATTACCAAGAACCATGGGAATATTGAGTGACTCCAAAACAATAAAGGTTACGGTAAAGTTTTCCTTGTTTATGACGAGACTGACATTCGGGCATATCTGATCTACCTGTATTTCTCCAACTGGGGTATGAACTATCAAGGGCCTCTTTGTTGGACACTTCGCCATCTTGTTCCTCTCTAACCACTCGGCGGAGATGAAAGAGTGCGAAGCACTGGGATCAAACAAAGCAAAAGCTTGTGTTGAGCTCGCTTGAATGTAACCACCAACCATTTTTGTAGCTCCTTGAATGTTATCTATATCCATATTGCTCAACCTTCCATTGACATAATTGCGCTGTGCTCTACTTGCTTCAGTAAGCTTCTTTTTGGCTTTCCTTTTTCGCTTTCGTTGTTGTGGATTCTGGCTCGGATCACTCCTAGCTCGAACTTCAACATTGTTGTTTTGATAGTGCTCGGCTTCATTGTACTCGTGATCATCAGAGAGAGGTGGCATGTAGGGATCATGATTCACAGTGTGCCACATTTCCTGTCATCAGGTGACCAACAAAAGCAACATGAGCAAGGATAGATGTTCTTACTCATGAAGTACCATGAGAGACAACTCACAACTTCAACATCTGTTGATCAAAACACTACCCCCCTAAGAAAGGACAAACTAGAGAACATATAAGGGTAGCTTGCATATTATTTCCAACATGTTGACAGGCATAACCAACTTCTGATATCTCAGAGAAACTCATATGTAAGGGTCAGAACAAGAATTCTGAAATTTCTCGCGAGCAGCAAAACAGCAGTGCAGTAAAACAGCCATAACTCGAGCTCTGCTTATCCAATGAAGTTTCAGTTTACCTTTCTGGAAATCTTATGAAATCCTCTACAACTTTCATGTAGAACACTTTTCCAGATTCTGTAGTTAAGGTCGTCGAAAACAGTAGACAACAGAAACTATTCCAGATTCCAGACAGCACGGATGTATCAACTTGTGAATTTCATAAATCCAAAACCATAACAGCTATCAGGGTGGTTCTTGCGCTCAGAGAAAGATCATGAAGTCTACTTGTGTCCAGAATTGTTCCATGATTTTTGAACATCCATAAACAGATATATAAGCTGATAAAGACAGACTATTCCGAAAGGATTAGGATAGAGGGAACAGAAGAAACAGAAACCCAACCTTCTATGCACGAGACCTAACAACTAAACCTAAATGAGATTGTGAGGAAACCCACAAAATCATTGCACTCATTACAAAGATGCAAAACAAACATTATCATAAGGACAAACAACAAACATCACAGGTTCACAAGCCACACAGGGGCCAAGGACTTGACTAACTTCGTTACTAACGTTTCATTACATAAGGGCTCAAGAACTACTAGAACACGATACATCTGCAAGAACATCAAGGGTAGCTTTTCTTGTACACTCTTTATTTGTCAACTGCTATCAGGGGACTTCCTTTGCATCAGGCACTGATATCACATGTTGATGGCTACTCTGTAGTGACTGGGCTCGGGCTACTTCCATGAGTCGACTGTTGATCTTTTTGAGGCAAGATCTGACATGATGTCCTTCCTGTTGGCAATGATAACATCTTCCTTTAGCTGGATCTGCTGCGGTAGAAGTGTTGTTTGATGTGCTGCCATCTTGCTGACTCAGAGGATTGACTTTACCAGTTTATTCTGCTTCTTAACTCGCTTCCGTGGTTGGAACTCTTTGTAGGTGATTGTCCACCATCTATGCAAACCTCATGTGGAAAGTTCTTAATTGGAGGAGCTCCTAAATGTTGCTGATCTAGGCTTGTCTGAACAAGGGTCGAAACTGGATGTGATACTGGGGTAGAACTCAATTGTTGGTGACGTATCAATGGTGGCTCGAATGAATTTGCTTTCCTTTTCTTATCTTCCTTGACTACACCACTTGGGTTCGGATTGACCTCATCCTTGGTTGACTTCTCTTGAAGACAAGAATTCCATAATGCTTGCAACAAAGACATCGATCCTGAACCTCTTGCATCTTACTGCTGCTATCTTCCAACAGACTTGCTTGACATTCATTGGGTGATAATGGCATACCTCGATATTCAATCCTTTCACCTGATGGTGTTCTTAAAAACACTGAACGTCGGGAATAATTGACCTCACTTTTACGACTCCTTAACCATCCATGTCCAAGGATAACATCGATTCCTGAGAGTTCCAAAACATTCAGCTTCACTATGAACTCACTCTCTTTTATCTGGACTCTAACATCTCGGCATTCATGGTTTGTCTCAATTTCTCCAGTTGGTGTGCGAACTACTATGAGCTTCTTTGTTGGCCATTCCCTTATCTTTAGGCGAGCTACAAACTTGGCAGAGATGAACGAGTGCGAGGCACTAGGGTCAAAAAGAACCATAGCAGGTACTGAATTGACTGGGATCATGCCATACACAGCTTTCTTTGCTCCATGAATGGTAGTCATATCCACATGCCTCAATTTTCCGTAAAAGTAATCTTGCTCCATTTCATCACCTTGTAAATGTTCTTTATGGCTTCCTTCCATGTTGGTTGGTCCGTGTGTTGCGTCTTGCGTGTTGCGTCATTCTTCCCAGGTCTTGACTTTGCATAGCGATCAGCTTCTGTTTGTTAACTGCGGTCAGAGACGACATAGCTTGGTCAACGATCCGTCTACTTAGATAGAGGAAAGTTTTCAAAAGCAATTCAAGGCAAGGAGTGAAGGTGAGAGCAACCTTTAAAATTTAAGCAACAAGGAGGAGACAAATAACAAGGGTAGAAGATACAATAGAGAAGAAAATACCAAGGTTGATAGAACAAGAGTTCTATAGCAATTTTCAAAAGCTTTAAACGACCAGTTTCTAACTAGGCTTGCGTCCTACAGTCAGCATTGCTCCGATACCACTTTGTCACACCCGGTTTTAAGAACAAAACCAGGTATACACCATATGTGAGCCCAGGAAGTCAAATCTCACATATAGCCACCAATAAAGGGTAATTCGAAAGACAATGCTCTTATATAACGTACATAAAACAAAAGAACATAACCTTAAAGAGCAGACAGCGGAAAGACACTCCGATCTTCAGATGGAGACACCAACTTCATAGGGACAACTGACTGGTTGATCACAAGCCTAACTTCTCCAACTCTTGCAGTCTGGTACCCATCCGGGATTTTTCCAAAGTGTTGAAAAGTAAAACAAGCATAAGTACATCTCGTACTTAACAAATATAACATGGGGTTCATGAGGCTCAAAAGGCTGACACTGGTTTAACTGCATTAGCTTTTAGTTGGCATAATTTTAGCATTAAGTAGCATCAAAGTATAACCATCCCAATCTAAACATATGATCAAATAAACATGTACCCATTAAATAAATATCATCATCATTATTACCATCATTTATAGCGACAACTATACCATAAGAATTCCAGGTCGCTCGTAACCGTGAGCACGGCTGATATATCAGTTTTACACTCTGCAGAGGTTGTACACTTTACCCGATGAGTAGTGATTCCCATATGTCGGGGTTTGCAAGGCCCACGTTACACTCCCAAGGTGCACGGCAGGGTTCACTGCGCAGCCTTTCAAAGGTTCGTCTAACAAGTTAGGGCCGCTAGGTCTTAAGGCAAGGGGATGTAGAGCCCTCCTTCCAGGTGGCACAATAGCACGCAGCCTATACACACGTGGACAGAAGCCGCACTATACCGTCTCGGCAAGCGCCTTATGCGCCCTTTCGGGTAACCACTAACAAGCTAGAAAAGATCCTCATACTGAGCTAAGGTCAGAGCCATATAACTCCCATGGTTGCACTGTTATCCCGGGTGATCCCTTATAGTAGTTCCCAAACCATGTTGCTATAAAAGTCATATTTTAACATGTCATATATAACATTAAAACAAATTTACATGATCATAGTTTAAGTTGAGCACTAGCATCAAGCTATCCAATGCATACCCATGGTTATCAAGGTACAAGATCAAACATCTAGGATAGATCTATATAGGCATCAAGGTAGACACATGCAATATGAATTAAGTGATTACGGTGAATAGGTAACAGGGATGGTCCCATGCTATACTTGCCTTAAACTCAAGATCCTTCTTCTGTTGACTCGTAGACTTCCAAAGATTGACGCTTGATCACGATCTCTTGATCACTAACTCTTCCTCTTGATCACCAACGTAAACTCACAGACTGGACATACGATCATAGGACACCACACAAGCATCCAAAGGCAGTCATGCAAAGCAAACATAGCCTATGATTAGAACAATACACCAATAAATAAATAAATAAATAATAAAGAGTTTTGAAAACTGATCTACGATTCGCTACGAACACATAGACGCGAAAATCACGCTAAACGGAGTTTTAACAGAAAAGATATGAACTAAACAAGATTAAAGACACTAATTACTAGATTAGATTTAACTCAAATTTTAATTACAGAAAATAGTGGTGAAAGTTATATATTTTGAAAGAACTTATTCAAAACGAATCTAACGCAAGTTGAACGAACTAAATCGAAGTTAAAACAAAGAAGATATGGGCTTTTGAATCTGGTGGCAGTTTTGTAAATAAACAAACTTGAATTTGCAGATTTAAAATAAATAAAACGAAAATAGAAAATATGCTGGACTGCGCCTCATTATGGAGAAAGCGCAGGGGCTAGATTGAAAGTTTTCGCAGACTCAATGAATAGGATGGGTTGGACTGCGGGTTTATGATAATAAAGTTATAAGGTGTTTTCTGCAAAGATCGCAACGAAGGGGTATAGGGAGATGGTGGCCGTCAGATCTTGAACGGACGGCGCAGATTAGATCGGGAGGGAGAGAGGCTGTGCTGGCGCCGGAGTTGGAGCAGGGGACGGCGGTTCCTGGCGGCGCCATCGCCGGAGACGGCGGCGCTTTCGGTTTTCGCGCTATAGGGCGGTAGGGACCACGGGAGGGGCACCAATCGAAAGAGGAGCTCGCGGCGGACTCACCAGTCATGAAGGGGACGACGGGGATGGCTCTAGGAGAGAGTATTGCTCAGCGAGGTGGTCGGCGGAGCTCTGCGAACGACGACGAGGTCGGGTCAGGGAAAAACTGAGAGAAAACGAAATTAAAAGGGTCGAGCAGCTTTGCCTCGTCAAGAATAAGCTTGTAGTCCACCTTAGCAAGGCTATCGAGCCCCAGGGAAGGAGGACAACGACGGCGGGATCCGGCGGGCGGCGGAGCTTGCGGCTTGGTCGAACTAGGGCACGAGAGCTCGTGATTTTGGGAAGAACAGAGGCGGCAGAGGGTCACGAAGCTTTATAGGGGCTCGAGATTAGGCAACAAGGCAAGGAGGAGGCGTGGGCGCAACAGATTCGAGCTCGGTCTCGTAACCGAGTAGGAGTCGGAGGAGGAAGACGATGGCTGACAGGGGGGGGCCACCGGTCGGCGAGAGAGGGGCGCGGGCTTGCAGCTGCTCGGGCGCAGACGCCGACTGGGCCGGGGACGCGGAGGATGCGGCCCAAACGCGAAGGAGAAGGACGGAGCGGGCCACTGCGGGAGAGGAGAGGGGAGGGAGAAAGGCCGCAGGGGGAGGGGAAGCGGCCGGCTGACCGGGCCGCTTGGGCCAAAACTGAAGGGGAGGGAGAGGAGAGAGAGGAGGAGGATTGCCTTTTCATTTCTATTTCTCACCTTTTCAAAGCATTTTCAAACCAAAATTTGAATTCCTTTTGAAATTTGATTTTGAAACTTGGAGATAAACAGAAAGATTTGAAACTTTTAAACTTTCCAAACTTTCTGAAAACAGAAAAATAAATTCTTTATTTTCAATTCCCCTTTACATAAATTCATTTTCAAGTTGTTTTGCAAATCATTTTGAACTCAAATAGAATTTTAGTAAAAACCACACATCACAAAAACTCAAATGCACCAACATGAATGCACAAACATGTTTCTAAAACCCTAGGATAAATTTTAATTTAGAGAAAAATTTTATTTCCCTATATTTTATGAGCACAAAAATTCATAAATAAATCATTTTAACTCTAATTTAAGAAATGCAACTTTCAGGGTGTGACAGAAGCTACTATGGCAGAACTAACACTAGGAATGCTATGAACAACTAGTGATTCTAGCAGGGTTGATCGAGATGTATGAATGGGGGTTGATGTCTACTACTACTAAAAAGAAAGAAAGACTAACTACTACTAAACTAAATCGGCGGGGTCTGGCCGATGAACAGTAATGTTTTCCTACACACTTACGAACACAACTAACTTAGCAATAAAGAGTTTATCTAGTTCTTCGAACCGTACACACCCTCTGGACTATTTACCTCAGACGTGCACAATGAGGTTTATGATTTAAGAACTAACCCAACTACGTGGTGGAATTCAAGGCTCCCAGGGCTGTCACCACCTGTTTGCTACCACAGCTATCCGGGGGGCTAGCCACAAACTAAGGTATAACTAGTCTAAGCACCGCGCTTACACTAATATATAGTACTCTAATCTTGCGTCCAAACTAGAGCACTGATTACTCAGCGAAGAACCCAAACTAGATACAAACTAAATACTAAGTTATCTATGATCGAAAGCACTCAACAAGAACAATAAGTAAAGAACTTAAAGTAAATGCTGAAAGTAGAAGAACAACAAGATAAAGAAGAAAGACTTGGAATTATACCAGAGACTTGGAAGATCCTCTATTACAACTCCAGCTCTTCTCTTCTTCACTCTTTCTCTCACTCTAAGTCTCTCAACTAGTGTTCCTTCACTAGAGCTTCGCTTACAAGAGAGTGGGACTAATGAGGTGAGGTCTGAGTACAAATGAGCTCGGGGGGTCCTATTTATAGCCTAAGGGACCTAGGGGGGGTACTTATGGACCTAGGGTTAGGTCAGGGGGGGTGAGTGTGGTGGCGGGCGCCAGCCCTATGTGGCGGCCGCCACCCCCCTGGCCGTTGGATCCACCGCCTTTGCTTCAACAGCATCCAGGAGCTCCAGAGAGGCGGTTCCAAGGTCGGTTGCATGTCCAAATAACCATGACATGGGCAATTGGGTCATGATCCATGTGACATCCCTTCTTGATCCTTGGATGCAATGACCTAAGTGATCAATGGCTGCAAATGAGTGTGGCATGCCTCCCCTGGATCAGTGACGTGGCAGGGGAGGAGTTTGGGCCTCACTCCTCTGGCGGCCGCCAGTGATGGGTGGCGGGCGCCACCCCACCTTGGCCCAAAGTGAGCCTAGGTGAGTATGCTCGCCTCCTGGTGGGTCCTCTTGGTCATTTTGCTCAAAAACCCTGCAATTTCCTACATTCAAATAAAACTCAAGGACAAGTGGAAATCGTTAGTTTATAAAAGGTTTTTGGTTGATTTTAGGCCCTTGTGTTGCGTTATATGACCTTGTTGATGCTAAGAATATGACACTTAGTGAGCGTCAACAGTGGTGGTGGCGACGATGGCGGTGTTGTAGGTGGTGGTGGCAGTAGTGCCATTGTTTTCTTGCAAGTTTTGCTAACCTGGCCGTGCAGGGGAGGTGCTGCTTATTTTTTAAATTGATAGTGTTTTGTTCCTTATTTTGCAGGTGAAGAGCCCTTGTCAGAGCTGAGCCGGAGTACACCAACATTGAACTGACAACACATTTCAACCGTCGATACCTCACAATCTTTAGCGAGCACAAGGTCAACTTCAATAATCCAGCATTTGTAGGTCTCTTAGTACTTGGTCCCTGTATCAGCATGCCCGGAGGACCCTCCAGATGCCCCCAATGAGATCAATCGCATATCGATACAAGCAGTGACACAACAATAGTCTCAGGTTTTGATTGCGCTAGACAATATCTCACAGCATAATTTTGATTTCCTAGTGCTAACCCAATCAATCAATGAAGCCAATCGCATCCTACATACACCATCCATCGAAATTGACCACCAGACCCTTGCGATCTATCCACGGATTCCCGAGTATGGTTCTACTACGGTGCTCTTTGATGCTAGCTTACCCAACTTCCAGACACCAGCTAGACGCCCACAAGCACCAGACACCAACTTAGAACCACTCAGGCTTCGATTATCTGGAATGCCACCACAACTTTCCGTGCAACCCTTGATATTTCATAGAATCTTCGCGAACATATGTGAGACTTGTGACATCCAGTTGACTAGACATAATCTCACATTCCACATGAGCACATATGCATCGATATCAGCTATATCTAGGCTTGCACATGTAGGCATCCTCATACACATGGAATCTGGACAACTCGTCCTCCACATATGGCCACTTTAGATTCGTGTTGCACGATATCCACCGAGTGATCAACAAGCACTCTGAATGAACAGTAACTACAAATACAACAGACCTTGCTCTATTAATGATACATTGACACTCTTACTACAGAATGGCCAATCTTCAAATCCGATACACATTATACTAGCAACCTGTTGACGCAAAACGTGACACCTCACGCCAAGCACACAGCAAGCCGAATGAGGCTAGCTTCAATCGGGTGCCCGGAATGTGCTTAATCCGGAGACGTGCCAGTCGGTTTGACCTGAAAACCAACAAGGGAAAAAAACTGTGAGAATACCTTTGGAACATGCCGGATAAAACCAGACAGTTCCATATGTACGGCTTTGGAAGCCAATCACGATGGCACACAACTATAGAAGCTGTCTGTCAGAGCATGTTTATAAAGTCATTCGGCTAGTAGAACAGAGCATGTGAAGCATATTAACTACCGAATGCATATGTAAAGAAAGACATGCCTGAACAAATTAAAGATATTATAAACAGGTAACTTGCAAATATAGATCTATTCAAATAACACATGCATAGGCTAATCCAACTAATCTGCCGCACGTTTAGTCTTCATAAAACCGGTCAGGTATAAACTTAAGCGATGCTAATCCACCGCATGATACCACTTGCTATAAGTCTACACCACTTCTTATAAAGATTAATCCACCGCATGATACAATCTAATTATAACAAGCTAAAAGCATGCATGTATTGAACAGATCTACAAAGGCTCATCACTCATGCAAGCTTAACCAAAATCGGCAAACCAGCCGAATTGGGGTCCATGAAGAAGGAACAAACAAACAAGCACAATTAAACTAATCTAAAACCTGCATCTGCTGCACGACACCTAGTTTCATCAAAGCCCAACCATGATTGATATGCATGAACCCACAACATGTAACAATGTAGATTGAAAGTTGATTCAACCATCATGATCTTATGATTAAAAGAGAGCACAAGCAAACTCGTGTGACAAGGCCGAACAAAGATCAATCTAAATTGGGCAAAAAGGTGTTACAAGAATTAAATAAATAAAACATATAACACATGATAACTTAATGAATCTATTGGATCTGCCAAATCTAATAGAGCTGATAACTATTTTTACTCATGACTTAATCCGCGCACGATACAAGGCATAAGCAAAACTTCCCGTCATAAGCTTAAATCCGCCGCACGATACTAAGCTTAACATACGAGACTACTTGCATCATATCTAAATCCACCGCATGATACTAGACATGATAGCAAGGTTGCCGGTACTTACGGAGGTCGACGGATCGATGATTCCTCTCGAAGAAACTCGACGACACGACTAAGGACTCGAAGGTGGCACGGGGCCGGTTTGTATTGATATGGTTGTGTACACTTTTTACAATAGCCAAGGGTTTATATTTATAACCTGGACGTGATACAAGTCCTAAGAGGACACGACTATGAAATATTAAAGGAAAATACAATATTCTTGGCCTTCAACTCCTTTCGGAATCATCATTGCCTTAATTGTCGCAATTTTGTTGCCCGATCGGCTCTCGCTTCCGTCGTTTCAATGGAAACTCCCTTTTCTCAGAATAGCCAACCGCATGAGCAGTTGCCGAATCCTTGGAAACTAGCCGACCGCATGGATACTTGCCGAATGCCTATACGTCCATCTCCGCACACTGGACATGCATGCCGTCTTCTAGCCTTTCCTTCATCGTGAAGCCATTCATGCTAAATATAGAAGTGGACGTCGAGATGTGCATGCTTTATATATATTGCCTTCTTTGCATGCTTGCCACATCACAACGCCACCAAATCCAACTCCTTGCCAATGAGATCAGAACCCTCTGCTTCTTGAATACTCGTTTAATCTGTCACGGTCATGGTCGATTATCCTCGTGATCGGCTTCTCTTGCCATATCTATTTCCTGAATGGAGTAACCGACCGCTTGGCCGTCTACCGAATGCTCTTCTCACTGCTCGTTGGGTCCACCTGTCTTCTTCTCAATATTGACCAAAATCCAGTGTTAACACAACCTAAAGATGGCCAGGGTGTCGGGCCTTCTGGACAAGCAGGTGCACATGGAGCAGGTATCGACAAATAGGTATGGTACAACCAGTCTATAAATCATCCCTAACTACATACTTGAGAAACTAAGACAATCCAAAAACTGCACTACCTCTTGTGGATCCTCATGCAGGTCTCTTTATGGAATCACCCTCTGATTCTGCGAACACAAGGTTGATATATGCCATTGTGGTTCCCTTCCTGAGTGATGAGTGATCGGTCAGCGGGCAACATGTCTCTTGGCTGTGTTGGTGTGCAGGTGCAGAGCTCGAAGACAGTGGTCGAAGGTGAGGTGAAGGTCAAGTAGAGACATGTCGTGCCGATGGACCGAGAGCGGTGAAGGACGGATGTGAGGTTTGGACCAACGGACCGGGAGACCTAAGGACCAGCTGTGGTAGCTGGCACGTGGCATCGACAAGCAAGAGCACATGGGGATGTGCGGTGCATCGGATGAGTCGGGAGGAAGGTGATGGCGTCGTGACACTTGGCGGGAGGCCAAGAAGGAAGGCGAATGCACTGTGCCCGGCGTGGAGGCTGGACATGCTCCGACATCGGTGCTGGAACTCGGGGTATGCGAACCACATCTCGTCTGCGGCGCGGGTTTGGTAGTTAAGCCTCGAAAAACTACCCTCGACAGTTTCTGAGTTTGGGCCTCAAAACTCGGGGTGGCCAGTTTCCGAGTTTGGGCCTCAAAACTCGGCGAGGACGGTTTCCAGGTTTAGGCCTCAAAACCTGGGCTCGCGGGTTTCTGAGTTTGGGCCACAAAACTCAGCCAGAGGACAGGTTTCCCGGTTTCAGGCTCAAAACCGGGGGAAGGCCTAGGTTTACCGGTTTCGGCCTCAAAACTGGGGTAGGTCCGCAAAAAGGACGGTCCACGCATGGCGGTATGGAGAGGCTGGTGCAGCGGCGCAGCTATCCGCGAGGAAGGCGCGGCGGTCGACAGGGCGGCACGTGGCGGCATCCTGAGGTTTGCGTCGAGGCGAAGCTAAGGATGAGGAAGACGCGTGGCCGTCGGATCGTCAACCAGCAGAGTTGGACTGGGATACCCCTAGGGTTGGCCGCTTCGCTCTTGTATCTAGGAGTAGAAGGGGACTATTGTTATTAGGCTATAAATAAGAGAGGCGCCCCTCCTCTCTCTTCATCCTTGCAGCCACAATTGCCTGAGCTCTCTCTCTCTAGCCCTCGCGTAGGTTCTAATCATACCTCGCTGCCTGTGATCCACAGAGAGACTCCAATCATACCTCTGTACATTGGGATTTTCAGGAAGTGAGACCGTAATCTCACGATTGTCTCGTGTGGTAGACACACGGTTGAAATCCCGGATCGATTCACGTTTTCCTTTTGTGCTCTTCGCGTTTCGGTATTTTCCTCTCCCGGAGATTTGCCTCGTTCTCCTTCTCCGTGAGATGGTTTTCGATTCTGTTTGAATCAGATCGTGCTTTGTCGTGAGCTCCTTCTTTTCACCGAAGGATTTCCCCTCTATCCTCACGAGCACATAGATCAGGTCGAATTCGCGTTCGTTCTTCGTTTTCCTCTTTTTGCTTGTTCGTCTTTGATTCTTTTTTATTCTTTGATCTATAGTTAGAATCAAACCATGGCTTCTTAGAGATAGCTCGCTGACCTTGTTGTGAACACCTCTGCAAAATTTCAGATTTTTCAGAGTTGATTTGGTTGAGTTTTGGATTCGAATTCAGAATTTTCTGGAGCTTCAGCGCAAATACCAGACATGTCCGGTATGATCCCGGACATGTCCGGTATATCTAAATTTCGAATTTCGAGCTGCAATTTTGTGGAGATCTTCCCATGTGTCTACTAGCTCTGATTAAAATTTCATAATTTTTAGACACGGTTTGATAAGGTTTTGGATTTTTCTCCTAAAGCTGGTCTGAGCAGAGAATACCAGACTTGTCCGGTGTCGATCCCGGATATGTCCGGTATTTGAACATTGGAGTTTTGAGCTGCCATTTTTGGGAGGCCTTCCTGGGGGTGTCTAGTACATGTGGTTTAAATTTCACAATTTTTGGACACCGTTTGGTACTTCTTTTGGTTTTTCTCGTAGGATTAGTCACTGTAGTTTTGCATTTGCTCCGAGGCTCTTTTGAGTTCGTGTAGTGTCCCGCTGTGCTTCTTGAAAACATCCACCCTACATCTAGGGTCGTGGACACTACCGAGTCTTGTCTCACTTTTGTGGTGACTCTCTAGGACATAGGCCATTGATTTCTCGAGAAGAAATTTGAGGCTCCCATTCACCCCCCTCCGGTCGCCATTTCGGTCCTTCAATTGGTATCGGAGCCGGTTAAAGGATCTACACTACCTTAATCGGTTTTGGATCCTAAGGGCGACATGGATCGAGGGAACGACAAGGCTCCCTATTTCGATGGGACGAACTATCCCTATTGAAAGATTCAGATGCGTGCTTATCTCAACAGCATCGGATCTTCTGTCTGGGAGATATGCGAGAATGCTGTGTACGTAGTCCTTGCGGCTCGTGTGGGTCAGATCCAGATTGACCAGCACGAGGCCAACTCCAAGGCTCGTAATGCTCTTTGGCCAGCATCTCTCTTCTTGAGTTCGAGCGTGTCTCTGAGCTTGAGACGGCACGAGAGATCCGGGTGAAGCTTCAGAGCTATCATGAGGGGACCGCTCAAGTCAAGACCAGACTCTTCGAGACCTACAAGCAAGAGTACGAGAAATTTGTTCAGTTGGAGGGAGAGACGATTGACGCCATGTTCACTCGTTTCCAAACGATTGTGAACAAGATGCGTGCCAATCGGGCTAACCTACTCTATGACGATCATGAGAGGGCTCTCAAGTTGCTATACGCCATGAATCGGAGGGTATGGGAGGTGAAGGTGTCGACCATCATAGAGTCTCCATCCTATGACACCCTCACCGTGGACGAGCTGTTCAGCAAGCTCAAGTCCACCGAGATCGATCACTTGACTCAGGCCAAGATGAAGAACCCATCTTCACATTCTATGGCTTTGGTCTCAGGCAAGGGTGGATCTATTCTCTCTGCTGACGCTTCACCACCTCTCTTTGCTTTGTCTTCTTTGCTTTCAGTGACTGAGGAGCAGGTGGAGGCGTTGGATGATGACGAGCTCGCCCTCATCATCACCCGATTCTCGCGGTTTCATAACAACCGCCTGAATCGCCGACGTGGTGGCTCACGTGAGGGCTGCTACGGATGTGGAGATCCGGATCACTTCGTCGTGAGCTATCCCAAGCATGACAAGAGCTTCCCCGGCAAGAACCGCAACTTCAGGCGCAAGGGCAAGCTGGAGAACAAGGCCGGGAAGAAGAAGAAGGGAAGCTACTGCCGAGAGGACGTGGAGAAGGCTTTCGACGCCGGTCGGCGTGCCTTCCTCGCCACCATCAGCGACAGCGAGAAGACCTCCGACGGCGACTCCAGCGACGACGGGTCCGAGCACAAGACTGAAGAACGCTTCAATGGACTCTGCTTCTTCGACCACTTCTCCAAGGTCTTCTGCACCATGGCCTTGGACGAAGAGGACCACAAGTGCCAGGCAAAGGACACCGCCGCCGCCGCCGCCGACGATGACGACAACGACGATGAAGACGCTTCCGAGGTATCAACCTCTTCTCTTGTCGATCGTCTTACCGGTGAGCGCGATTCTCTTATCGACATAGTTCTCCGTCAGGACAAGCAACTCAAGCGAGCTATCCGAGAGCGCAACGAGTTTAAGGCTAAGATGAATGAGGCGCTTAAGGAGCTTGAGTTCGCTAGGTCCGAGGTGAAGGTGACCAATGAGGAGGAGTGTGAGGAGTGCACGATGCATATGACAAACTTTGCCACCCTGCAAACCAAGTATGCCTCTTTGATTGAGATGTATGATGAGCTGAAGAGTAGGCTGGACTTGGTGGGTGATTGCAAAGAGTGTCCCTCCCTAAAGAAGAAGCTGGAGGAAGTGAAGGCGAGGCCTTCTTTGCTGGGTGCGTGCAAGCTTTGTCCTAGCTTGCGAACTGAGTTGGCAGGAGTTAATGCCAAGCTTGCTGAAGCCTTAAAGGCCAGCTCAGTTAGCACCTTGTCCGCTCCATGTGAGCGATGCGTGGGGATGGAGCTTGAGATTGCCAATTGTTGGCATGACAGGATGCAAACCGAGGAGGAAAACACATACCTTCGGTCCATCCTGAGTTGGGTGTCATGCAGTGAGCCGCAGTTGGGCATGATGATCAGTCAGTTCAAGAGGGGAACTAATTGCTCGGGAGTAGGCTTTGCTTCAGGTGGGAAGGGCGCTAGTACCTTTGGCAAGATCGGTGAGTTCAGCGGAGTGAACCCGAGTGAGAAGCCATCCGCTGTCCCTAAGCTCACCAAGATCATCCCACCTGAGCCTCCCAAGCCTATCACCAAGGATGGAATCCTTGATGAACCTCCCAAGGCTCCATCTCACAAGCAAGTGTGGGTTCCCAAACCTAACCATCTTAGGAACACACTTGACACCCTTCCTGACATCTCTAGTGATCCCCTTCCGAGAGGCAAGCAGCCGGCTAGAGTGCACAACCCTCGCAACCATAGGAACCAACAACCCAAGAGAGTGGTGAGGTTCGAGTGCGAGTACGGTCACCGTGAGGGTCATCTAGCTGAGTTTTGCTTTCGGAGGAGAGAGACGCTAGGAAGGAGTTGGAGCTGAACAACCAGGCCAGGCACTACCCTCCATGGTGTGCAAGGTCAGGGAGTTCAGAGGCAGGGCGTTAGACCTGGAGGTGTACCCCTCAGGTGTCTAGGCCCTAGGCAGCTAGACCACGGGGTGGTGGTCGTGCCCATCACGGTTCCGGTCATCCTGAATATGATCGTGAGCAGGGTGTAAGAGGTTTTGCTGCACAGTCCCATAGCGGACCACCTTTTCAGAGTGGTGGTGATCGCTTTGCTCAAAGGGACATGTAGGTGAGTTTGGAGGTTTTCCGTTTCATAGCGGACCACCCTTTCAGTTTGGTGGTGATCGCTATCGACCCATGGGACGAGGTCAGTTTGGTGTTGCTACTAACACTTTTTCTGGGCCTATGACACAACACTGGTATCCTTCTCAGTATACTAACCCAGTGTTGTGCCATATGCTCATTTCCTGCCTTTCTATTGATGCAGGAACTTCGGTTGGAGAACATGTGGCTCATGGATTCCGGGGTGTTCGCGCCACATGACCGGAAAGATAGAATGGTTCTCCAGCCTAGACCTCGTGATGCACAAGGAGTACATCACTTTCGGGGATAATAGTAGAGGTAAGGTTGTTTCTCATGGAGCTATTCGGCTCAATGAGAACTTCGTTCTTAAGGATGTTGCTTTGGTTTCTAACTTGCATTTTAATTTTCTTTCTGTTTCGCAACTCCTTGAGGATGATTTTCAAGTGCGTTTAAGAAGGGTTTGAGTCGTGTTTAGACCCTCGGGGAGATCTTGTTTGTTGGATCGTTCCTTTTGTCGTGTTTTCAGAGCCGATTTTTCTCGCTCTTTCAGCTCTGCTAGATGTTTGATGGCTGGTCCTTCTTTTGATTTGTGGAAGTGGCATAGGAGGCTTTGTCACTTGAGCTTCGACTTGCTTGCAAGGCTTAGCTCACTTGGCTTAATCCAGGGATTGCCCAAGCTTAAGTTTCAGAAGGACCTTGTTTTCCATCCTTGTCGTCACGGGAAGATGGTTGCTGCTTCTCACCCACCTGTTAATCAGGTGATGACAAAGCGACCCGGTGAGATTTTACACATGGACACTGTTGGTCCAGCTCGGGTTTGCTCAGCGGGTGGGAAGTGGTACGTTTTAGTGATTGTTGACGATTTTTCGAGGTATTCTTGGGTGTTCTTCATGGAAGGTAAGGATGAAGCTTTTTCTTTTACTCGTGATTTTATTTTGAGGTTGAAAACTAAGTTTCCCCCTGATACTATTAGAGCTATCTGTAGCGATAATGGTACTGAGCTTGATAACTCGCAGTTTGCCTCTTTCTGTTCTTCTCATGGAATCGAGCATCAGTTTTCTTCTCCTTATGTCCCCCAGCAGAACAGTGTTGTTTGAAGGACCGAAAATGCTAAAGCAAGGCGACCAGAGGGGGGGTGGTGAATGGGAGCCTCAAATTTCTTTTCAGAAATATTTAGACCTTTGTCCCAGAAAATCAACCCCAAGAGCAAAGTCGACACGCGTGATGTCCACGACCCAAGAGAATGGGTGGATGTTCCCTAGGAACACAGCGGGACACCACAAAAGTTCCCTCGCCCAAATCCACGCGAGTCAACTAGTGACAAGATGGATTTTGGGTAACCTCAACCTCACCCAAGCAACGCAAGGGGGATTCAGGCGTTTTTGCAAAGCGAGAAGCCCTATTTCTGTAGAGCACAGAGTCGGTAATCCAACGCAAAAAGCGAAAACCAAATCCGAAGTCGGACGAACAAACGGCGGACGAAACAGTGCTGAACTCACTGCATCGGACGCTGACCTGCGTCCAATGTACAAGCACCGGACGCGTCCGATGCAAAAAGACCCTTTCTGGAACTTCATTGCATAGCCATCGGACGCTGGCTACAGTGAACCCTCAGCGTTCGATGCTCAACCCTCGGATGCGTCCGATGGACAACGGAGCGTCCGATGATCAGGGTCCGGCGCATCCGATGATCAACGGATGCGTCCGATGCTTGACGTCCGATGCCCACTCAAAAACACCAGAACTGACACGTGTCACCGGAGCGTCCGATGCTATGAACAGCAGCGTCCAATGCTCCCGTGACCAGCGTTCGATGCCCCCGATAACAGCACAGTTCTTCGGCGATTCAACCCGATCTCCTCTGAATCAAAAGCTCTAGGGCTAGGATTCGATCTGAGAGGTCACAAGGATGTTAGTGAGCTACTCCTAAGAGATCATGGCTCGAACCTAACTCCAAATCGATGAATTGAAAGATTTCAGGGCAAGAGAGCAAGAACGTGATCCAAAATGAAATCCGCCCGATCTACTAGCTCGTGAGGAATTAGAGAAAATCCTTTGGTAGAAAGATGTCTCTCACGATTCTCTAGGAGATGGTTCAAACGGATTCATGAATCTTCCCTCGAAATAAGAAATCTCATGAAGATCGAAAGATGGGAAAACGTGCAACGCGAAGAACAAAATCGCAAGACAAATTAAAGCACGAATTTGATCCTTGGATTCAGCAAGATGAATTGTATTAGCGCTCAGTGTATTGGGTTACAAGCCACTCCTAGCAACACAAAGCTCAGATGGCAAAAACTCAAGAACAAGAGCCCTCTCTCCTCTAACCCTAGCCTTCTCTCACAGGAACAAAATGAGAGTGGCACCATCCAAGGATAGGCTGCCCTAACCAGCCCCCTTCATATATATAGGCGCATGTCCGAAGACCAAAAATCCCTCACATGAAGCACTAACCCCAATTACCCCTAGGGGTAAAACCGTCCAGTCCGGTCAATTTTCATCCGACGGCCACGCGCCTTCTCATCCTTCGCTTCGCCTCGACGCAAGCTCCAGGATGCCGCCACGTGCCGTCACCGTCGACCACCGCGCCTTCCTCGTGGATAGCTTTGCCGCCGCACCAGCCTCTCCACGCCACTGCGCGTCGACCGTTCCGCATGGGAACCTCTGCCCGATTTTGAGGCCCAAACCGGTAAACCCGCCAACCCAAGTTTTGAGGCCCAAACCTGGCAAACCATCCACCCCGAGTTTTGAGGCCCAAACTCGGAAACCCGCCAGCCCAGGTTTTGAGGCCCAAACCTGGAAATCGTTCATCCTGAGTTTTGAGGCCCAAACTCGAAAACCGGCCACCCCGAGTTTTGAGGCCCAAACTCGGAAACCGTCGAGGGTAGTTTTTTGAGGCTCAGCTACCGACCCCGCGCCGTAGACGGGACGTGGTTCGCACACCCCGACCACCGGCACCGATGCCAATGCATGTCCAGCCTCCACACCGGGCACAATGCCTTCGCCTTCCTTCTTGACTTGGCCGACGACTCTTGCAACGCACGCAAGCCCGTGTCCGACCTCCCGCCAAGGTCACGACGCCATCGTCTTCCTCCCGACTCGGCCGATGCATTGCACATCCCCATGTGCTCTCGCTTGCAGATGCCACGTGCAAGCTACCACAGGTGGTCCTCTGGCCCTCTGGTCCGTCAGTCAAAGCCTCACGTCCGCCCTTCACCGCTCTGGGTACATCGGCATGGCATGTCCGCCGCACGGCACGCCCATCCTTCACCGCTCTCGGTCCATTGGCACGACACGTATCTACTTGACCTTCACCTCGCCATCGACCACTGTATCTGAGCTCAACACCTGCACATCAACACAACCAAGAGACACATGTTGCACACGCACACCAACACGGGAACACCACAACTCAACGCCACCGGTTAGTCATAAACAATAAGCGCATAGCGAGATATAGACTCGACCGGGAAAAGCCTCAAACCTTCCTCCTAAAAGTCAATCATTCATCATATATGTTCTCAATCTCCCCCTTGATGAATGCATTGACTAAAAATAAAACCACAAAGGAAGGGTTTGAAGGAAAGCCTCATTCAAGTGCCCAAAAGCCAAGCAAAGCAAACACAAGGCCACTTGAGATGAGGATAGGATCATGAAAACTATAAATAAAAAGCTCTCGTCCCGAAAGAAATGGGAAAAGCGGGCAAAGCCTCCACACAACCGAAGAGTCAAGAGAAACAAGAGTTTCATGAATCCCAAAAGGTACTCAAAACCAATCTCAAATAAATTGTCAAACAATCATCACAAAAAAAACCAAGGTTCTTATCAACTTGAAAGGGGTTCTTATCCACTTGGGTTTCGAAATTTCTCCCCCCTTGATGATTGAATTGACAAAAACTAGTCACAAGAGATGGTTTGAGATACAAAAGCCAAAAACTTGGTCCCCAAAGATATGGGCAACGCTCAACGCAACCAAGCAAAATCTGAGCAAAACTCCACAAAAGAGTGAAACCTCAAACAAGGAGCGAAACACATGGTTCCCAAAGACATGGGCAACGGCTCGACGCAACCAAGTCAAAAATGAGCTAGCCCTCAAGAAAAGGGGCAGAAGGGCTCAACACCACTAGCTCAAGGTTCGATACCAATTGAGGCTGACACAACGCATTAGAATGCAAAACGCTAGTCCCTCAAGATAGAGGCACAGAGGCTCCACAACCAGGCAGAAAACTCATACCAATCACAAACAACCAAAAATTGGTGAAAACAGCTAGTTCCTCAAGACAGAGGCACAAAGGCTAGACAAACTAGCTACAGGCTCCATACCAATCGAAAATACCAAGCAAAAACTGCTAGTCCCTCAAGACAGAGGCAAAACGGTTCAACACGACTAGCAGGCTCGATACCAACTGCGAAAACACAAAAAGAGGCTCAAAACCAAATGGAGCAAAAACATTCGGAGCACACGGAGAATTGCAAACAAATAACTCCCCCCTAAAAGCAAGCCTATACACAAATGCTATGCAACAAGCTCATTATGAAGGATACCATTGAAGCACATAAAAGAGCTAAACTCCCCCTAGCTCAAAGCTCTCCCCAAATGCACGACTCTCCCCTTTGTGCCACACATAAACTCCCCCTGCAAACAGCTTCTCCCCCTTGACAAAAGAGAACATCCTGAGAGGTTTTAAACATTTCTCACAAAGTTGACACAAACACAAGACAAGTCATCAACAAAAGCATATGGGAGCAATGAAAAGCATTGAAAGTGACCACAAAGTGTATTGAAGCTGGGGGTATGTACACTAAGCTAAAAATACATGATATGCACAATGCAACAGCTTCAAGTGTATAGCATCAGAATAAAAAGATGCTCAAAAAGTGCTGCCTTGAAAGCGTAGCAACCAATACAAATGCTAGCAAAGGCTCAAACTGATCAAATGAATACGAACTATGAAGAATTAAGCATATGAGCAGTTTTAAGCCATTTAAATGCAGTTCACCACTAAAATAGCACATAGCATGAATAGACAGGAAATCAACCAAGTGCTAACTCTAGATAGAAGGTGAACTACCCCTAGCAAAGTTCAATCATCATGCCAAAGAATGAAGCATAAACTTGTGTTATTTTCAAATTTTATCGGAGATTGCAGCGGTATTAACACAAATTCATATTAAAGCATGTGATTGCGAGAGTTGAAAGCATGGTCATTGCCTAACTTTTCAACCGGGCTAAGCCTATGCAACAAAAGCAATCAGAAGCTTGAAGAACCGGTTTCGGTCTTACACTACACGGCTCAAGTTTAACTCAATTGTGCAATGAGAAACAGTCTCGATACCGTGATGTGTGACACATGCAATCCCATCTCGATCTTTTCAATTCACTTAGACTTGGATCAAATTTTAAGCACAGGTAAATATGAACAATCCCAGTGAATGACTCAGTGCAACAGACATAGCAACCTAGCATACAAAAGATAGCACATTTGGATACATGGGTGTATGCCGAGTCTCTGAGTGATGAGTGATTGTCAACTAGGATAATGCACATGTTCTTTGGCTTGTGTTGTGCAGGTGTCGAGCACGGATACAGTGATCAAAGGCAAGGTGAAGGTCAAGTGAGAGGTGCCGTGCGTTGGACCGAGAGTGGCGAAGGGCGGACGTGAGGCTTGGACTGAGGGACCGGTGGCCCGAGGATCAGCTATGGTGGCTGGCAGCCTGGGACAGCGACAAGCGAAGACTTGCGGGCACGGTGTTGCTTGGGTCGTGGACCTGGGGACACATGTCGGTGGATGGGGTGCACGGGCGGTGCATCCCTCTACGGCTCGGTTTGGTGGTTGAGCCACAGAAAAACAACCGAGTGGACGGTTTCTAAGTTTGGGCCTCAAAACCTGGGCGCTGATGGTTTCCGAGTTTGGGCCACAAAACTCGGGCTAAGGATGGTTTCCAGTTTTGGGCCTCAAAACCTGGGTGCTGCGGGTTTGCTGAGTTTGGGCCACAAAACTCAGGCTATGGACGGCTGGTTTCCTAGTTTGGGCCTCAAAACCGGGGGTTGGTCATGAAGGCTGGTTTCCCAGTTTGGGCCACAAAACTAGGGGCGAAGTCCGGGAAAAGGACAAGCGGAGCGGTGGCGGCACGTGGCGGCAATCGGTGAGGTTGCGTCGAGGCAACACTACCAGTTGTGCGGGCGTGGCCGTCGGATCACCAGCATCTTCGAGTTGGTCCAGAATAACCCTAGGGTTTAGCTGGTTCGCTCTGTAATTAGTGAGGGGTAGAGTAGCAATTAGAATTAGGATAAGTAGAGGGAGACACCCTCCTCCCATTTTATCTCAGCCATTTTTCTCTTTGCCTTCTAGGTTTTCCTGCTCTCCCCATCCTCTGCTGTAGCAAACTGAGATCCACAGAGAAGAGAACAATACCTCTGTGTTCATGAGATTTTGAGGAAGTGAGACCGTAATCTCACTGTTGTAGCGTGTGGTAGCCACACGGTTGCAAATTCGTGGTTGTGATTCGTGTTTTGTTCGTTGTTCTTCGGGTTGCTTTTCTCCACGATTTTCCCGTTGATCGATCTCTCCACTTGGTGCGTCTTTTGCAAATCCGTTTGAACCAAGATGTTCTAGATCGTGAGGTACTTCTTTCCACAAAGGAATTCACCTCTAACCTCACGAGCTAGTAGATCGGTCGATTTTAGTTTCGGGTCAAGTTTTCTTCCCTTTCCCGAATTTCTTCGATTCATCGATTTGGAGATAGGTTCGAGCCATGATCTCTTAGAGATAGCTCACTATCCTCCTTGTGACTCCTCTCACCAAGTTTGATCCATAGGGGATTCGTTTCGGGTGAGATTGAGTTGAATCGTGAACGAACAACAGGATTTTAGGGGTGACCGGACGCTCAGCTCGGGCTAACCGGACGCCAGGAAGAGAGTCCGTTCGTTGAACATTCCATTGTTCTATTTTGCACCTTGACCAGACGGTGCCCCTTGCCTATGATCGGACGCAACGGTCCTACTGTTCATTACTTGTGTTTTACGTGACCGGACGCACACCAAGTGACCGGACGCATCGTTCACTAGAGTCCGGTCAGGAACAGTAAGGTTCCAAAGACATTTTACTCTGACTGGACGCGTCCGATGCTCACTGACCGGACGCAGGTGAGAGTCCGGTCGTCTCTGCTTTGCATGTTTTCGTCCGCGGTTCGTTCGTCCATTGTCGGATTTGGTTTCCATCTTTTGCGTTGGGTTTCTAGGGTTGTGTAGTGTCCCGATGTGCTTCTTGGAAGCATCCACCCTACATCTAGGGTCATGGACACTTGCAAGCTCAAGGTTTGCTCTTGGGGTTAATTCTCGGGACAGTGGCGACAAGTTTCCAAAAGGAAAATTTGGAGCTCCCATTCACCCCCCCTCTGGTCGCTTTCTGTTAGCACTTTCGGTCCTTCAATTGGTATCAGAGCTGGTTAAGGATCTTCCACCTTAGCCGGTTCCAGATCCACAGAAGGTGACATGGATCACGGCGTGGGCAAGCTGTGGCGGAACCGTCCTGATTATAAGAGCTCACGTATTATCTTAGTCAAATCCGTCTGACCTTGACTCATACTTGAACCCATATAACCCCGGTAGTCCGGAAATCTCGAAGGATTTCTAACACCATACATCATACAGGATCGCATCGTTCATCGTCAAGATTACATTCGTAAAGATACAACATAGCGAAAATGAAACCGAATTTAAAATCAGAGTGCGGAATTTAAACGGAGTTATTACAATACTGAATTTTAAAAGTGCGGAAGCTTAAATAAGTTTTTAACACACACACCACACACACGTGGTCCAAATAAAACATTGTTTTGATAAATCCACTAGACACAACTCACTCCTCCCTTTTTAAGATAATGTGCCACTAGTAGTCTCAGTCCAGCAAAAGAAAAGGGAAAAGCTTCTGGACGACCCTGCCCTGGGCCTACTCCTCATCACCTTCCACTGGGTAGAGGCAGTGCTTACAATAGCCGAAGTAGGACCTGGCCATCTGCAACAAATGGGATAAACCCTGAGTACTGGAATGTACTCAGCTAGACTTACCTGTCCAACTGAAAATAAAGACACCAAGGACATGCCAGGCCTTTTTGGGTGGAGCTGGGATCTTGAATTTGCGAAAAGCTCAATTTAAGATAAGCGAAGTATTAGTGAAGTTAATGGCTGTCATCTTTTATACCTATTCCTTCTTCTAGGTTTGCACCTGAACTATTGCACACACTTGAGTCTAGCAGACAAATAATATAACCATATCCAGTTGACTTGTTCACATTTTAGTTGAACCTTTAGATATCACATGGAGTTGTATCGTGGTGAAGCTCGCCATAGTTTCCCACTAACCGGGGGAGACGGCGACTCGAATCGAATTCCAAACCAGCTGGTGAAGACCTTTAATACCAGCCCACACTTTCCCCGTCGGGTCCATGCATTGGGCAACCGCTCGACGCTTGTTCGTGGTGGTAATCGCCGCGGTTCAAGCACGGACCGCCCAATTGGAACCTGGGCGATGGCCTCACGCGGCAGATCGCAATTTCCATACTAGAGGGCACGACACGGGTTGAGACCGGCCCGAATAGCTTCTAACCGGCTTTGGGGTCGATGATTACGGCACCGACATATCCCTAAGTAAAAGGCGCGTTCAAAAATGAACGAGGGCCAACATTGATACAACCTACACGATCCAACGGAGGACTGCCCCAAGTTTCCAAACTTGTGCTTGCCTTCCAGTTGACCGTATTTTTCATTACTACTCAGGTTCTTTTCCACGATAGCAAATATAGCCAACGTGATCCGGTAAGTACCCATCAGGGTATTACGGAGACATCCTTAACTACTTGTGACGGAACCGCCCAATAATGTGGCCCACTTGCACACGTCATCGTCATAGGGGCCCAATGACTTGTGCAAATGAAACACGTTACTGGAAAGATCCGTCGGGTGTCCCCGAGAGGCCCCGAATTACTCACGAGCCACAGGACCATCATCATGAAGGTTGGAATAATTACAACATTACAACAGTTGATACAAATACCATCGGAGTGCGGAAACAAGATAGATAAACTTTACAAATTATGAAGATGTTACTTTTTACATAAAAATAACTGGTATTGCGGAAGTAGAGTAGTATGACAGAACCACACTTAGGCGGAGTACCTAAGTTGGAGAAGAGGAACAACCAGATCACGTCAAGCCCACTGACATGATATGATCAACACCACCTAATAGAAACCTGCAACAGGGGATTAACAAACCCTGAGTACTGGGGTACTCACAAGCAGACTTACCCTACTAAAGAAAAAGGGAGAAGACTCAGGAATGAAAGGCTTAGGGTAGTCAAGGTAAGGCTTAAGTATTTTGCAGAAAAAGCATTTTTGTAAACCTTGTTTTATTTTGGAAAGATTCAAGCATTTCTCAATTCTTCATTGTCCATGATTCATTTTACATTTCAATTTCAAAACCACCTAGTTGAGAACCACTCTCCGTTGACAGTCAGTGACCAAGTCTCCATAACCGAGGAGCAACGTTTAATCCGGATAAATAATACTCAGCTGAGGATCCTATCCACACTGCATATGTAGCACCCAAGCTTGCATATGCCAACTCGTCTACCACGATTCCTCCAAGATTGGGCCGGTCCTACGCCACCGGAAGTACAGTACACCACTACTATCCAGGTACGACGACCACGTGGGTCATGATGCTACTTCCGCCATCTCTCCACTCCCAGTGCGCGGTTGTCGGTCCAATAAAGGATTCCTCGGAGCCAGAGCTTTCCGTAGTATGTGAATAGTTGCAAGTCTTGGCCAGCAGGCCCCATACGGATGGTCCCTACATTTTTCCGCCAGCGACAAGCCCTCGGGACTCTAACCCAAGAGTACAGGTCCTGTCGGTTTTTCAACCCTGTCCGATCGGTGTCAACTGTTGAGTCCCGGACTACACATGACGGCACCGTACGCGCGACAACCTCTTCTCGACAATGACCACATGCTAGCTAGGCAAGCAGTCATCGAACGGGAAGTAAAGCCAAATTCCCATAAAGATTCTTTCAGTGATCACACTTTTGAAAATGGCATTTTATTGCAAAGTCTATTCAATAAGCATTGCTAAGCATTTTTCAATACTTTTGAAAAGCAGGTATCGGGTGTATCAGTGGTCAAGGTGGATAGTGCATCAATTAGGATAGCACACAACTCCTATAAACCTAATGCAATAATTTAACTCAAAAGCATTTAAGGAAATTATTTTATAAATTCAAGAAAAGGGGTTAAATGCACCGGGGCTTGCCTTCGTTGTAGGGAAGATAAGATCTGTTAACACATAATTTTGGCATTATGACAAGTGGGCCAGTGCAGTACAGGTTCGGGAGAAGTCACCGCTTAAGGGATTCGGCAGGCAGCGAACGCGTTCGGCTAACTCGATGCCTTCGGCAAGGCTGTAAAGGCGACTAGTCAATGGCGAGCGGGCTCAGCAATATGGCGCTGCGGTTGGCTACCTCAGGTTAAGTCGGTTTGCGACAAATACGGCATATCAGAAGATTCGGCAACAGAAGATCTTGTCATTGTTAGCACGTGCCGATTATTAAGGGAGGCTTAGAATAAAAGGCATCGTATTTTAGATAAGTTTCCTGTGTTTGTCGTTGTAATCGTGTCCTCCTAGGGCTCGTAGGACACAGGGGGTATAAATATAAACCCTGAGACTATTGTAAAGAGGTTCACAATCAATACAACCAACCCGGCCCCGTGCCGTCCTCGAGTCCAAGTCGTGTCGTCGTGTTCTTCGAGAGGGGCCATCGATCCGTCGACCTCCGTAAGTTCCGGCAACCTTGTTATCATGTCTAGTATCGTGCGGCGGATTTAGATATGGTGCAAGTAGTCTCGTACGTTAAGCTTAGTATCGTGCGGCGGATTTAAGCTTATGACGGGAGGTTTTTGCTTATGCCTTGTATCGTGCGGCGGATTGAGTCATGAGTAAAAATAGTTATCGCTCTGTTAGATTTGGCAGTCTGATAGATTCATTAAGTTACCCTGTGTTATGTGTTTTGTTATGTTTATCTCATCATAACACTTTTGCCCAATCTAGATACCGTTCGGTTCGGCTTTATCTTCATAGATCTGTTCTCTCACGTTTATTATTGTAAGGTCTTTCATGTAGTAGATCCATTGTTCATAATAGCCGATCGGACCGTATCTGGATTGTCACGTGGTGAGGGTTCATGCATGTTAAGTATGTTGATCTATGACAAGCTAGTGTCGTGCGGCAGGCGCAGGCTTTAGATTAGCTTAGTCATGCTTAGCTTGTATGTTCAATCTCCATGGATCCCAACTCGGTTGTACAATCGAGGTTGGTTAAGTTTTAATTTATATCTAATACGTCATGCGAGTACGATTCTCATGCAAACGCGTTCGGCAACCTGTTATTTCACTAACTCTGTTCATATTGCCGAATAGATCTTTTAAACCTGTTGGCAGATAGCTTTCATAGCTATATTCGTCGTAAGTGGCTTCAGGGCCGTACATCTTGGAACTGTCTGGTCATACCGACCCGGCACGTTCCAGCTTTGTATTTAACAGTTAACACTCCCTTGTTAGTTGCAGGGCAAACTGACTGGCACGCACCGGACTTCTGAGCACCCGGCCACGATTGAAGCCACTCTCCGGCTTGCTGTGTGATTGGCACAGTGCGCCACTTTTTGCCCAACACACTTTTTGGCACGCCCGGTGGGACACCCTTTTTCCTGCAGCGATGGTCGAAGTCACTGAAGCCGAGGCCAGCAACAAAGCGGGGCTCGTGCAGGTGCAGCTCACCGAACTACCCGACGAGTACAAGAGACAGGTGGATGATGCTTGTGCCGAATTCCAGGCCAAGTGCCTAGAAGCCTTTTCCAAGAACAAAACGGAAAGGTTCACCGTTTGCACGATCTGCCGAAGCCCGTCCAGCCCAACCCGAATGATCCCAGGGAAGCAGAGGCAGTGTTGAAAATGTCTCATATGATCAACGAAGCTGTCTCTGGCCATGGTCGCATGCATGGGGCGTTTCTCAACACTTTCCGCACCATCATGATCGCCCAATTCGGCCCCAGGCCGATGAACTTATGGAGGCCGAGTTTGGCCTATAGCAGGACCACATCTTTTCAATCTGCCGAATCACCTCAAGGGGCAGGAGCTGCGGTGAGGAGACCCCCCTAAGGCTCAATCAAGCGGGGTGACCATTCATTCAGGAGAAGCACACGCCAGAAGGCCAGTTGCCGACCATGGGGCAGCTCACGTTCGCACTAAGGGTCAGCGCCAGAGTCAACACGCAAGATCTCCCGCAAACCTATAGGCTCATAAAGGACTACTACGGAAACGGGTACCATGAGATGCTTGAGCCTCACAATAGAGGTGCCCCGCATCCAGGATATGGGAAGCCGACGGCCGAGAAAACCGCCGCGACTCTAATGTCGATGTCATGCTAGAGAAGATGGCGGATATGATGCAGCGCGCTTCTTTTGAAGCCTAAAGGGCAAGGGCGTATGCTTACAGGTCTCCGTTCCCCGAATGGTTCCACCGTGTGGCTCTACCTCCCAGAGTCAAAGTGTCGACGGACCTGTCCAAGTTCTCCACCTTAGACGACAACCAGTACGGTGGAGCACGTCAGTCGTTATCTGCATCCAGCTGGGGAGGCCAATACCGAAGACGCCTTCAGGGTTCGGTACTTCCCGTCATCACTCACTGGACCGGCATTCGCGTGGTTTACGTCACTACCGCCGGGCTCTATTCTCTCTTGGGCAGACTTGGAACAAAAGTTCCATACACACTTCTACACGGGCACCAAGGAGAAAAACTGGTGGACATCATGTACGTACGCCAGAAGCCGAATGAGACACCGCAGGACTACCTGCGCAGGTTCAGGAGGTCAAAAGCCAGTGCTTCGGCATGCACCTGCCGGACGATCAGCTTCCACCATTGGCCGTGGCAGGGCATGCTCGAGCATCAGGGACAAGCTGTTCGGCCAGGATTTGAAGACTTGGGTCTCTCTCTCGCCGGCTGAATGAGATGACTATCCAAGCGCAAGGCTTCCGGAGGGAAGGGCGTTTCCAGAAGGCAATGTCGGCCATAGATGTTATCAGGCTTTCCTGGACGAAGCCGATGACTATACCGACGCAAGATGAGGTGGCCGCTGCAGAGCTCAACTGGGATAAGGAGCTGACCCAAGCCAACAAGCAATGGCTGCGCCAGCAGAATGGGGCATACGACTTCGACGTCACAAAGCTGACAAGCTCTTCGAGTTTCTGGTTGCGAAGGGGGGGGCAGGTGCTAACCCCCGGATCACCCGATGCTGCGTCCCGAGGAGTCAGGACAAGAAGTACTGCGGTTTTCATAACACTAACACTCATTCTATTAATGATTGCCGTGTGTTCAGGACGAGAATCCAGAAAGCCATCCAGACGGCCATATCAAGTTCAATGGCAAGATGAAGATCGATGCAAACCCCTTCTCCCTCTCCAGAACGCCGTGTTCTTCTCGGTGAACATGGTAACCCAGCGGATCCCAAAGGCAAAGTCAAAGTCCTCACCTCCGATAAGGCACGCGAATCTGGCGCAGTGGATCCCGATCGCAAATCACTGGCGATGAGCTCCGGCAGCGCGCCCAAGCCACGAATGGCCGATACGAGCAGAGGCGTCTCCAACGCGAAGAGCGAGAAAGAGCAGATGGCGCAGGCCTACCCACAGAGATCTCCTTAACAAATGGCGCCGACAAAATGAGAAAGAGCAGAGGCGTCTCCAACGCGAAGAGCGAGAACTCGAAGAGGAGTACCAGCGTGAAGACGGTCACACGGGAGTGCACCGGTATCGTCTGGGAGAGGGCTTACCACAGAGAACAGGCCCATCGTTGGGAACAAGAACACCGCCAAGAGCGGGAGCAAGAGCACTGGGGCTGCCCGTTCTTTCGCCACTGCTGGAACGAGGGCCTGAAATTGCCTGCCGTCAATAACTGCCCCGAATGCAGCGATCAGTACAGTGGGTATAGGCAGGATCGGGTCAACCGCCGGCCCGTCCACGAAAGGTTGGGAGCGCGCATCCCAATGGACGATCGGCGCCTAAAAATGAGGAGCCCGGATCGGCAAGCCAAGAGATATGCCGATCGAGATGTGGGTGCAACCACCAGGACGACGGCGAGGAGGCACAGCCTCGCCCATATAGGTGGCAAAAGGGGCAGTGGTGCCCACCAGGGCTCAGAAAAAGCCAGAAAAAGGAGAGTGCAGCGCCTCCGGAACAGGGAGTTGGAAGAAGCAGCCGCCAGGGAAGAAGCAAGAATGGCGTCCGAGGAAAAACCAGATGACACCGACAAGGGCGCTGACGTGGCCATGACTTCTTCCTTCCCCTGGAGTTCATGGCTCTGCCGGCCGGGGGGCACAGGACGAGGTGTATTTTGGATTCCGACGAGGCCGAGCACGACGAGCTCGCGGTACAGCTCATGTTGGCTCAGAAGGCAGCATTTGACAAGCCAGCCAAGCATCGGCATTTGAAGCCGTTGTTGTCAAGGGGTACGTCAACGGGAAGCCGCTAACCAATGTTTTGTTGACGGCGGCGCAGCAATCAACATCATGCCTTACGCAACGTTCAGAAAGCTGGGCATGAACGATGAAGACCTACTCAAACAGATATGATACTCCGCACTTCCTGCAATCCCTCCGACACTGGGGTGCCGTGCACGTGGAACTGATGATTGGATCCAAGACGCTCATTACGACCTTCTTTGTCATTGATGGCAAGGGGCATATAGCTTGCTTCTGGTCAGGGATTGGATCCACGCCAACTGCTGCATACCTTCAACCAATGCATCAAATACTCATACAATGGGTTGGAGATGACATCGAGATTGTCCAAGCTGATGACTCGGTGAGTGTTGCCACTATTGAGCCACCTACTGGGAATTCGACGAGGTAGACTGCTTCTCCGTCTCGTGTGGGGGAGAAGGTCCTGTCAACGTCTATGGCAGGGATCAACAGCCGATCCAAGCAATCGGCTCTCAAAGCTTCTTTTGAGGACAACCCAACCGACAGCAGCGAGGGCAAACTGGGACGTGGTTTCAGTCGGCCGACAAGTTAGAGGAGGTGGATTGGTGATGCGAGTAAGAAGAGGCCGATGTTTGTAAGTTCCAGTTTAGACCCTGATTTTCAGAGTGCAGCTAGTAGATCTTCTAAGGAGTTTCAAAGACTGTTTTGCGTGGGATACACAGAGATGCCCGGATTAGATCGGTCCATTGTTGAGCATAAGTTGCCGATCAACCTGGATACCGCCCATACAAGCAACCTCCGCGCAGGATCTACAAGGAGGAGGTGTTGGCCGACGTGAAAAAGGAAGTAGAAAGATTATTAGAAGCTAACTTCATTCGGCCGTGTCGATATGCGGAATGGATCTCCAATATTGTCCCGGTGTACAAGAAGAACGGAAGATGAGAGTCTGCATCGACTTCAGGAACCTCAACAAAGCCACTCCTATGGACGGTTATCCAATGCCAGTGGCCGATTTGCTAATAGACGCTTCGGCCGTTTTGAAATTATAAGCTTTATGGACGGCAATGCGGGATACAACCAATCTTCATGGCCGCGGAGGACGTGGCAAAGACCGCCTTCAGGTGCCCTGGCCATTTAGGGTTGTTTGAATGGGTTGTCATGACTTTTGGTTTGAAAAATGCCGGGGCTACTTACCAGCGGGCCATGAATTACATATTTCATGAGTTGATCGGCAGAGTGGTAGAGATATACATTGATGACGTGGTAGTCAAGTCGAGAAGCAAAGAAAGACACTTACCGATTTAAGGAAGACCCTGGAGTGCACGAGAAACATGGTTTGAAGATGAATCCAACCAGTGTGCATTTGGGTATCGGCCGGTGAGTTTCTGGGATCTTAGTCCACAAAAGAGGTATCGAGGTTGGCAAAAAGAGCATGGAAGCAATTGATAAGGTAGTGCCGCCGACCAATCTCAGGAGCTGCAATCACTGCTCGGCAAGATCAACTTTGTCAGGAGGTTCATATCAACTTGTCCGAGCGCGTGTTATACCATTCTCTCCACTGTTGAAGCTCAAGAAAGATCAGGAGTTCGTGTGGGGTGACGTGCAACAGAAGGCTTTCAATGAAATCAAAGAATACATGAAGGCGCCACCAGTGTTGGTTCCTCCACAACTCGACAAGCCTTCAAATTGTACGTGGCGGCCGACAACCTAACGATAGGGTCGGCCCTCATGCAAGAATTCGAAGGAAAAGAGAGAGTCGTAGCCTATCTAGCCGAAAGCTACTGACCCCCGAGACAAGGTATTCGGCTACGGAAAAGTTGTGCTTGTGCGTTTTCTATTCCTGTACCAAGTTTCGGCACTATCTACTGAATGCCGAATGCGTGGTAGTATCAGAGTTTGATGTAATCAAACATGTTATCAATGCCGATTTTAAGTGGAGGATCGGCAAATGGGTTTTGGCCCTTTCTGAATTTGACTTGCGTTTTGAATCGGCAAAGGCTGTTTAAGGCCAGATTATGGCTGATTTTGTCACTCACCCCGTGATCCTAATGCTAACATGGTAACCATTATCCCTTGGGCATTGTTTTTTGATGGATCCTCGTGCAGCAAAGGTGGTGGAGTCGGGATCGTGTTGATTTCTCCAAGGGGGCACCCTTCAAGTACTCTATACCGATCGAGTACCCGGTAACTAATAATCAAGCATAGTACGAAGCACTGCTCCGAGGGCTGCGGTTGCTTGTGGACATTAAGGCAGACGCCGTGAGATCTTCGGTGACTCAGAATTGGTGATCAAGCAACTGACCGGCAAATATGAGTGAAGAACGACACGCTGCAGGAATATCTCGAAGGTTGCCAAGAGCTCCTCAACAGTTCCGTTCGGCAACCTTGCAACATATTCCTAGGGGCAAAACGAAGAAGCAAACCAGTTGGCTCAGGCAGCATCCGGGTATAGGGAAAATCAAAACATTTTTGGCGCTTGAGGAAGAGCAAGCAACCCCAGAAGATGATCAAGCAGTCCCAGGTGATAATCAGGCAATTGAAGACTGGAGAAACAACATTGCGATTACCTCAGGGACCCATCCCAGAAGGTCTCCCGAAAACTCAGGTACAAGGCTCTTAAGTTCAGCGCTCTTGGACAATCAATTGTACTACAAATCCATAGATGGGATTTTGCTTAAATGCCTGAACCAAGACGGGGCTAGGAAACGATGTATGAGGTGCAACGAAGGCATATGTGGTGCACACCAGTCGGCTCACCGTATGAGATGGTTAATCAGGAGGACTGGATATTTTTGGCCGACTATGCTCGAAGATTGCTTTGAGTACTACAGAGGTTGTCAGGATTGCCAGCGATTCGGCATGTGCAAAGGGCCCCCAGCATCGGCCATGAATCCGATCATTAAGCCTTTTGGCCTTTCAGAGGATGGGGCATTGATTTGATCGGCCAGATTCACCCTCCATCTAGCAAAGGACATAAGTTTGTTCTGTTGGCCACGGACTATTTCACTAAGTGGGTTGAAGCCATCCCATTGAAGAAGGTGACGTCGGAGAGCATGATATCCTTCGTTAGGGAGCATATCGTTTTACCGATTCGGCATTCCTCAGTCCATCACTACCGATCAGGGAACTCAATTCACTTCCTCGGAGTTTTGTGGCTTTGCCGAAGGGATGGGGATCAAGCTATATAATTCCTCTCCTTACTATGCACAGGCCAATGGACAGGCGGAGGCTTCTAACAAAATCATGATTAAAATCATTCAAAAGAAGATCGAAGAGAAACCTAAAAGGTGGCACTTGGTACTCAACGAAGCTTTGTGGGCTTACCGAATGGCTTGTCATGGGTCGACTCAGACGTCGCCATACGAGTTGGTCTACAGGCATCACGCAGTGCTACCATGGGAATTGCAATCGGGGTCAAGATGAGTTACATTGCAGAACGATCTAACCAAAGGGAATTACAAAGATTTGATGATGGATGAGCTAGAAGATTTGCATTTGATTCGTCTCAAGGCCTTGGAAAATATTGAAAGGAACAAGATACGCGTTGCCAAGTACTACAACTCGAAAGTGAGAGAAAAAGTATTCGAAGAAGAAGGAGACTTGGTTTGGAAAATTATCTTGCCAGTCGGTACCAAAGACAAGGTATTCGGCAAATGGTCCCTAACTGGGAAGGGCCTTTTCGAATTCTGAGGCGTGCTCCGGGTAATGCGTACATTCTAAAAACCTCCAAGGAGAAGAGTTTGCTAGGGCAATTAATGGACGTTATCTGAAGAGATTTCATCCTAGCGTGGAGGTCGGTGCATAATGGAATCAAGGTCTTGCGGGCACCGACGGCCGATACGAAGTTGTATCGCCCTTAGCACAAAAATGGCCGATAGAGTCTATCGTCCTTAGAACAAAAAAACAGCCGGCACGGCATGTGTCGCCTCTAGCACAAAAAACGCAGGAATACGGGGCCAAGTACACGCGGTGCTGTGCAATTGGCTAGATAAAACAAACACTCAACAAACACTGGCTAGATTGCGAACAGGTTCACACGGTTAAACACGATGTCATCAGAAACGGTAACCGATTGGATGCAAAATACGAATATATTACAAGGAAATGTTCGAGTCATTCTGACACAGGATTACAGAGTCTAAAGGTTCATTACACAGCCATCTCAATTGTTAAGAATTGATTTATAGCCGCAAGAGTATCGGCTTTGACTTGATTAGCACGCTCCAGTGTCCTTTGGTCCTCCTCTTCGGTGCTTTGTGTCTGTGAAAGCCTCGTGCTAAGTTTGATATCTTCATTGAGCACTGATGACAGCTTGGAAGATGTTGTTTCAATGATGTTCGGTAAACCCGATAGCCGAGAGGTGCATGACTGAATATCAGAGTTGACCTGGGCTAGTTGGACTTCCAATTCAGATCTCTTTTCTTGCAGTTTTTTCAACTGAGCCTCCAAAGTCTCCTGGGAGTTCTTGGCTTCTTGGAACTGAGTGTACAGATCATTGACTTCCTGAGTGCACTTAGACTTGGCAGTCTGAAGATCAGTGCTTCTGATTGCTCGTTTTACCTTGGCAAAGCAGTCATCCAGTGTAGATACAGCCTCTAGGTGAAGCCTCAGATTTTCTGGAATGTCCTCAGCAATGGGCTCGAGGAAATTTTAACTTCATCGGCGTCTCTGACTAAGGACAAGATGTCTTGGTTCAGAAATTTGTTATGTTGCTCAGAACATCTTGGACGAATGCCGATGGTCTTTCGGCCGCTGTTCTTTTGCCCAGGAACTCGTTGACATCAAATGCATACTCGGAGGCCGAATTGATGAAAGTCTATGTTGATTTGGACAGGTTAGCCGATCAAGGTAAAGTACGAAGAAAGGATGATGAATGAGGAATTAATTCTTACCTGACGGATCGGCAAGTTAGCAGAGTCTTGATCTGGTTGAGGATCAGATTGGTCGACAGGATCTGGAGTTGAACCAATGAAAGTCTCATCGATTGTGTCATCTGTGAATTATCAATCAGTCAAGGGAGGCAAAATCTGCTGGCTGAAGAGGTGATTGAGGAACATACCGATGTTGGCATCATCCGGATTCTGGATGATCATGTCTATTTCTCTGGTGTCTGCATGCTCATCTTCCAAAGTAATAAGGGTTGGGGGCACTGTTGTTTGAACGTTTTCTTGATCGGAGGAGGAGGCCTATAGTGACATACAAGCCGATCAAGGATAAGTTAATAATGATGGAAGAGCTAAAACATCTTACCTTGGAAGAGGTGTGCTCTGCTTGGTCCTGTGTGCCTAGAACGGGAGGATTCCTCACTGGCCTTTCTTTTCCCTCCTTTAGCCGAAAGGATGGTTGATGAAGCTGCCTGGGATTTCATGAACCGAGACAATGAAGGAGCGTTGTGCCCCAGGACAGTGGTTGGACCAGCTTGATGATATTGGATGGGCTTGGTGTCAGGATTGGGTATGAAGTCCTGTGGAAATTTTAAAGGAGTTAGAAATCTCAAGGATCAAATACTAAAGCAACAAGTGGCTTGTACCTCGCTGTCAGAGCTGAAGTCTGCTTGAAGTTCAGGCACATGGGGTGGACTGGGCTGTTGAAGATATGATCATGCCATTTGCCACCAGGACTCAAAAGGGGATGAGCAGACTGAATCAAGTGGAGTGGTATTGGTTGATAGTCTGGCAGATCTTGTCCCAGCCTGAATACCCGATGGGCCTATCCCTATTGTAATCTGCTCTTGGATTGAATTTGCTCCCTTGGCCTGATGACAGTAGAAAAGATGAGTTTTGGAGGGAGCTGTCCACAACCCAATTGCCTGGCTGCTATGTTGGGGTGATAGAACTCATAGGTGTGCTTCACTTGTCTTCCCTATTGAATTCGGCTGGTAGAATGCAGGGCTTGATAAATGAGTTGAAGACTCCTGTGGCCATTTCATCTACGCAGCCATCATCAAAGTTGAATTTGATAGGAAAGTAAGGTTGTCATCCTCCCTGTAAGGTAACCAGAGTACCTGACTAAAGCCCTTGAAGAATAACTTGAAGAGATTGTCAATACTTTGTTAATGGTTATAGCAGTGGCTGCTTCCCCATAAGTTTGGCAGGCCTTTTCTGTGGCTTCTCATCCTCAGCAAAGTTGCTGGAAGGGAAGCTGAGATTGTCCAATGGCACGGCAACTATTTGATGCATATATAGCTGAAGCCACATCTGGACAAACCACCAGGAGCCATTGACACAATCAATTGGTGGTAGTCTGACTGTGTCAGCATGAGTGGCATGATACATTTGAGTGGAGGTTTGATGCATCATGTGGTATATGGATCCCAGGAAAAGTTTGCCTAGAGGAATTTGCTTTCCTTTGGACAGTTTGTCAGCCAGTGCAATGTAGTTGAGGGTTGGCTCGTTGGATCTCCCACAGAAGATGAATCTGCACAGCCACATGTTCAGAAAGGCCCTGTGCTATGTCTCTGTCACTGGACTTGGCGCTTTGTTGTGGATTTCGACATACTTCATCCATCCAATGCTGACATCAATGGATCTCTGGGTAACTTTCTCTAATAGTTCATCAGCATTCATGGTCGAAGTAATATTCAAGCCACTCATCATGAAGACATCAGCTAATGTGATTGTCATTATACCATGGCCGAACACAAAAGCATTGACGACATCTGACCAAAAGTGAGAAGCTGCTATGAGTAATGGCTCATTTTGGGCATTTCAGCCAGAGATAGTTCCAGAGCGTGATGAATGTCTTGAGTTTCCCAATAGGGGCCAAATTTCGCCTGGATTCTTCTATACCAGTTCTCCAAACGGTTACCGCAGGCAAAGGCCAGTTCTTGAAGGTGTACCGCCACCTGTTCGATGAAATGACTCCATGCTTGAAGGGAATTCTGTTGGCCTCCATCCTGATGATGTTGGTTGGATTGGAGTTTCCCATTGGACCCAAAAAGTAGGAGTTGGGATCCGCATCACAAGAATCAGAATTCATCCCTAAGGGCCTAAAAGAAGATATGTGCAGGAAAGTTTAAAAGAACCGAATGCCGATAGGAATTGACCGAATGAATTGAGGGGAGAAGTGAAGATTACCTCTGGAATCTCATCACGGGTTGCCATTACGGAGCTCAAGTGAAGATTGAAGCTATTGGCGATCTGGGAGGAATGCGGAGTTTGAAGAGCAATGCCGATTTAGGCTCGCGATGGACTTGTGGTCAATTTCAGAACAAATGTCTTTGTTCAGAAATTGAGGGGGCATGTGTTAACACATAATTTTGCATTATGACAAGTGGGCCAGTGCAGTACAGGTGGGGGAGAAGTCACCGCTTAAGGGATTCAGCAGGCAGCGAACGTGGTCGGCTAACTCGATGCCTTCGGCAAGGCTGTAAAGGCGACTAGTCAATGGCGAGCTGGCTCGGTAATATGGCGCTACGGTTGGCTACCTCAGGTTAAGTCGGTTTGCGACAAATACGGCATATCAGAAGATTCGGCAACAGAAGATCTTGTCATTGTTAGCACGTGCCGATTATTAAGGGAGGTTTAGAATAAAAGGCATCGTATTTTAGATAAGTTTCCTGTTTTGTCGTTGTAATCGTGTCCTCCTAGGGCTCGTAGGACACCAGGGTATAAATATAAACCCTGAGACTATTGTAAAGAGGTTCACAATCAATACAACCAACCCGGCCCCGTGCCGTCCTCGAGTCCAAGTCATGTCGTCGTGTTCTTCGAGAGGGGCCATCGATCCGTCGACCTCCGTAAGTTCCGGCAACCTTGTTATCATGTCTAGTATCGTGCGGCGGATTTAGATATGGTGCAAGTAGTCTCGTACGTTAAGCTTAGTATCGTGCGGCGGATTTAAGCTTATGACGGGAGGTTTTGCTTATGCCTTGTATCGTGCGGCGGATTGAGTCATGAGTAAAAATAGTTATCGGCTCTGTTAGATTTGGCAGTCTGATAGATTCATTAAGTTACCCTGTGTTATGTGTTTTGTTATGTTTATCTCATCATAACACTTTTGCCCAATCTAGATACCGTTCGGTTCGGCTTTATCTTCATAGATCTGCTCTATTCTCTCACGTTTATTATTGTAAAGTCTTTCATGTAGTAGATCCATTGTTCATAATAGCTGATCGGACCGTATCTGGATTGTCACGTGGTGAGGGTTCATGCATGTTAAGTATGTTTGATCTATGACAAGGCTAGGTGTCGTGCGGCAGGCGCAGGCTTTAGATTAGCTTACTCATGCTTAGCTTGTATGTTCAATCTCCATGGATCCCAACTCGGTTGTACAATCGAGGTTGGTTAAGTTTTAATTTATATCTAATACGTCATGCGAGTACGATTCTCATGCAAACGCGTTCGGCAACCTGTTATTCACGTAACTCTGTTCATATTGCCGAATAGATCTTTTAAACCTGTTGGCAGATAGCTTTCATAGCTATATGTCGCCGTAAGTGGCTTCAGGGCCGTACATCTTGGAACTGTCTGGTCATACCCGGCACGTTCCAGCTTTGTATTTAACAGTTTAACTCCCTTGTTAGTTGCAGGGCAAACTGACTGGCACGCACCGGACTTCTGAGCACCCGGGCCACGATTGAAGCCAGCTTCTCCGGCTTGCTGTGTGATTGGCACAGTGCACCACTTTTTGCGCCAACAAGATCCAAGAAAGATTGACACAAGTTAGTTCGTTTGCTGCTTGAAGTTAAGTCTTTTTCGACGAAGCCTGTCCAACAAGAACCCTCCTCCGAGGCTCGTTCGACAATGGTGAACACCAGAGCTTGATCAACACGACTTCAACACTCTTGGATACTACACGTGGATAAATGATGTATGCTTTAACATGATGCCATGGAATGCATGCTAAGGTGCAGGACAAGACTACTGATTCTAGAGTACAACTTCTAACATGTGAGTAACTTCTAGGATAGACATAAAGATTAATTATCTTTAACTTTTTAAGCAAGATTAAACAAACTTATTAAGCATTATTTACAAAACATTGCAAGGCATCACAATCATCATAGACCAGAGGGGTGGGGTCTATGAACAGCAAACAACCCAAAAGGTCACACCATGATTACTTTTCTGTTTTCCTAATTTATTTTAAAAGATCATTTTATACAGTTGTCCAAAATTTACCAAATTAATCTCATAGGTTCATCATGGTTGTAAATAGATGACAAAACAAATTTCATGACCTTTGGAGCTATAAATGTTTTACTAAAAACCTAAAACTATCCATTTATTAATTAAAAGGAGGATTTTTCATATTTTAAACTTTGCAGAAAAGTAGAGTTTCTTATTTTTCAAAAACTACACAGAGCAAGGGAACACACAACATTTATCTCAAGATTTTTAGAACAACAGATTAAACCTCACAAAAAGAAGAAAACAAAATACTATTCATATTTTTAAAAGAAAAGGAAAACTGTGCTTCTCTCGAGGCTCGGCGCGCTTGCCTTAAGGCGGACAGCGGACGGTCGCTCGAGGTCTCGGTGGGAAGGCAGAGGGTGGGGATAGCTTCGCGGGCTCACCAGAGTTGGAAACGAGGCTCGGCGAGGCGGTGCAAGGGTCGGAGGCGGGAGCTCGATGGTGGCGAGGCCTCGGCGGAGGCTCGGCTAACCTCTCGAGGGTAGCCTCGGCGTGCTCGAGGCTCAGTCGAGGGTGGGCTGCGATTCGCCCAAGGCTGAGGGTGGGGTTCGGCTGCTTCGAGGGGGCGCGGTTCGCAGGCGTGCTCGAGGGTGACTCTCGAGGGGACGCTCGAGGGTGAGGCTCGAGGCTGGCCTTGGCATGTTCGAGAGATGCGGCTCGAGGGATGTGGCTCGAGGGGACGCTCGAGGGTGTGCGGTTCGAGGGTTGGCTCGAAGGTTGGCTCGAGGGTGAGGCTCGAGCGATTCGCCGGAGTTGGAGGGGAGTCGCTGCGCCGGCGAAGGAAAGGATGGAGGGGTGAAATTGGTGGCTTGGGAAGGGTGGAGAAGCTCAAGGCGAAGGGCAGTGGCGGCCTTGGCGGGCGCTGGGGCTGCCTGATGGCTTGGGTTGGCGAGGAAGTGTTGGTGGTGGCAATGGGGAGCTTGGTGGCCTTTATAGGCGCGGGGTGATGTCGGGGTCCGGGGGCAAAGGACGGTGGGGGTCAGGGCAAGAGGACGGTGGGGGTCCGGGCAAAAAGGACGGTGGGGGGTCCGGCAAAAAGGACGGTGGGGGTCGGGCAAAAGGACGGTGGGGGTCCGGGCAAAGAGAGGGTAGGGGCCGGGTGAGGAATGAGGAGGGGTCCTCCAGCTGCGCACAGTGAAAACTATATTTTCTTTTGAAATCTTGAAAATTACTCCTAAACTTTGAACTGCACAAAGAAAACTCAAAACACCAAAGTTGTTTAGAATTTGAGATCTACAACTTTGCTAAAAGGACCAACTTCAAATTTTGAACAACTTTTGAATTAGAAAAAGGGGTAAAACTAGAGTTTGGAAATTTGGGGTTTTTCAAGGAATTAAATTTTATTTTGATTTTTTGAATTTTGGTCCTCATAACACAGCATCAAAACACTTAACTGAACAAGATCTACACAAAAATTAAGCAAACTTAAATGCATGGCAAGAATGATTAAAGACTAATGATGATGACATGTCAGGTTAATTACTTATTAAACACCAGAGGTGTTACAGCCTTCCCCCTAAAAGAAATCTCGTCCGAGATTAAGAAGTGCTTTAAAGCTGGGGTTGAGTAATGAAAAAGGAAATGTGTCACACTTGTTTCTCGCAAGAGTTCACAAGGCAACTGAGTTGCGGTTGGGATTACAACTGGGATCAGAACGCGGTTTGCAAGTAGCAAGGTAGAAGACATTTGAGTGGAGCAAGAAAAATTATCAAGAACCAAGAGAGAGCGTACATTAGTGTGGGTTATAATGGATCATAAATGTAGACCTCGATACCTGCGCGCACCCAATGGAAACTTGTGCAATCAGGCACACAGGATTCTTTGGGTTCCGTCGCGGCACCGTGGTCGCCAATATGGCACCATAATAGAGCACAACTTCTATATCCTCATTTCAATAAGAAGGAAAGGAAATTATAACTAGAAACAAAGGTGGTTAAACTACAAAGGAAAGTGGCTTTGAACTCCCTTTCGGGCATTCAGAAATGAAAGCACTTTCATAGTGGACTAGAAGGAATTATGACTATAGGCCTGGATATTAGCGAGCACCTGGCCGTAACGCTCTATGGTGGCCATCCATAGGCGACTTCAGGTTCCCACGCTTTTATCCGGTCCATAGATCAGGGTCCTTTCAAAGAACACAATTTCCAATAACTTTCAACCACCATTCGTCGTTTTCACGACACCAAGCAACCAGCACGTCCAATTCAAGGCATGACACGCGCTTTCCAGAAGAACCAAGGACTTTACCATGATTCTGACTTTATGTGGTAGAGTGTATGAAAGATATCCAAAAAATTCCCAAGGATTAGGAACTTATGGAATGAAAGTAGCAAGAGCAAAGAATCTAGGGACGATCAACTATCGGGGATCATAGCTGCTTTAGAATTTAGAGAAGAAGCACATTTTATTATTATGCATGATATGATGCTGTGTCCTATACGACCTCTCATGACAGAAGATCTCGTTCCACCTGTTAGTTAGATATAGGGCTATTACTTTTAACTAGCTTCACTGACTTGGTACCTTCTGTCGGAAATCACTAGTATAGTCTTCACAAAGTCTTCCAGCAAAGCAAGAAACTTAGGGAGGATTCATTTTTAATTTGTTACTTCAAAAAAAACTTTAGATTAAGAAACCATTTTGAAGTTTTTCAAAAGTAATGTTGTAACCAGTCTTCCCTGATGACAATCCTGCTCCGATACCATTCTGTGACGGAACGCCCAATAATGTGGCCCACTTGCACACGTCATCGTCATAGGGAGCCCAAATGACTGTGCAAATGAAACACGTTACTGGAAAGATCCGTCGGGTGTCCCCGAGAGGACCCCGAATTACTCACGAGCCACAGGACCATCATCATGAAGGTTGGAAATAATTACAACATTACAACAGTTGATACAAAAAACCATCGGAGTGCGGAAACAAGATAGATAACTTTACAAATTATGAAGATGTTACTTTTTACATAAAAATAACTGGTTATTGCGGAAGTAGATAGTATGACAGAACCACACTTAGGCGGAGTAGTAGTACTAAGTTGGAGAAGAGGAACAACCAGATCACGTCAAGCCCACTGACATGATCATGATCAACACCACCTAATAGAAACCTGCAACAGGGGATTAACAAACCCTGAGTACTGGGGTACTCAACAAGACTTACCCGACTAAAGAAAAAGGGAGAAGACTCAGGAATGAAAGGCTTAGGGTAGTCAAGGTAAGGCTTAAGTATTTGCAGAAAAAGCATTTTTGTAAACTTGTTTTATTTTGGAAAGATTCAAGCATTTCTCAATTCTTCATTGTCCATGATTCATTTTACATTTTCAAAACATACCTAGTTGAGAACCACTCTCGTTGACAGTCAGTGACCAAGTCTCCATAACCGAGGAGCAACGTTAATCCGGATAAATAATACTCAGCTGAGGATCCCTATCAACACGCATATGTAGCACCCAAGCTTGCATATGCCAACTCGTCTACCACGATTCCTCCAAGATGGGCCCGGTCCTACGCCACCCGGAAGTACAGTACACCACTCCTATCAGGTACGATGACCACGTGGGTACATGCTACTTCGCCATCTATCCACTCCCAGTGCGCGGTTGTCGGTCCAATAAAGGATTCTCGGAGCCAGAGCTTTCCGTAGTATGTGAATAGTTGCAAGTCTTGGCCAGCAGGCCCCCATACGGATGGTCCCTACATTTTTCCGCCAGCGACACAGCACCTCGGGACTCTAACCCAAGAGTACAGGTCCTGTGGTTTTTCAACCTTGTCCCGGTCGGTGTGTAACTGTTGAGTCCCGGACTAAAACATGACGGCACCGTCGCGCGGACAACCTCTTCTCGACAATGACCACATGCTAGCTAGGCAAAGCAGTCATCGAACGGGAAGTAAAGCCAAATTCCCATAAAGATTCTTCAGTGATCACACTTTTGAAAATGACATTTTATTGCAAAGTAATTCAATAAGCATTGCTAAGCATTTTTCAAATACTTTGAAAAAAGCAGGGGTATCGGGTGTATCAGTGGTCAAGGTGGATAGTGCATCATTAGGATAGCACACAACTCCTATAAACCTAATGCAATAATTTAACTCAAAAAAGCATTTAAGGAAATATTTTATAAATTCAAGGAAGGGGTTAAATGCACGGGGCTTGCCTTCGTTGCAGGGAAGAAAGATCAAGAAAGATTGACACAAGTTAGTTCGTTTGCTTGCTTGAAGTTAAGTCTTTTTCGACGAAGCCTGTCCAACAAGAACCCTCCTCCGAGGCTCGTTCGACAATGGGTGAACACCAGAGCTTGATCAACACGACTTCAACACTCTTGGATACTACACGTGGATAAATAAGCATGCTTTAACATGATGCCATGGAATGCATGCTAAGGTGCAGGACAAGATACTGATTCTAGAGTACAACTTCTAACATGTGAGTAACTTCTAGGATAGACATAAAGATTAATTATCTTTATCTTTTTAAGCAAGATTAAACAAAACTTATTAAGCATTATTTACAAAACATTGCAAGGCATCACAATCATCATAGACCAGAGGGGTGGGGTCTATGAACAGCAAACAATCCAAAAGGTCACACCATGATTACTTTTCTGTTTTTCCTAATTTATTTTAAAAGATCATTTTATACAGTTGTCCCAAAATTTACCAAATTAATCTCATAGGTTCATCATGGTGTAAATAGATGAAAAACAAATTTCATGACCTTGGAGCTATACAGTTTTACTAAAAACCTAAAAACTATCCATTTATTAATTAAAAGGAGGATTTTTCATATTTAAACTTTTGCAGAAAAGTAGAGTTTCTTATTTTTCTAAAATACTACAAGAGCAAGGAACACACAACATTTATCTCAAGATTGTTAGAACAACAGATTAAACTCACAAAAAGAAGAAAACAAAACACTATTCATATTTTTAAAAGAAAAGGAAAACTGTGCTTCTCTCGAGGCTCGGCGCGCTTGCCTGTAAGGCAAACAGCGGACCGGTCGCTCGAGGTTCGGCTGGGGAAGGCAGAGGGTGGGGATAGCTTCGCGGCTCACAGGAGTTGGAAACGAGGCTCGGCGGAGGCGGGGCAAGGGTCGGAGGCGGGAGCTCGATGGTGGCGAGGCCTCGGGGAGGAGCGGCTAACTCTCGAGGGTAGCCTCGGCGTGCTCGAGGCTAAGTCGAGGGTGGCTGCGATTCGCCCGAGGCTGAGGGTGGGGCTCGGCTGCTTCGAGGGGGCGCGGTTCGCAGGCGTGCTCGAGGGTGAGGCTCGAGGACGCTCGAGGGTGAGGCTCGTGGCTGGCCTTGGCAAGTTAGAGAGATGCGGATCTCGAGGGATGTGGCTCGAGGGGACGCTCGAGGGTGTGCCGGTTCGAGGGTTGCTCGAAGGTTGGCTCGAGGGTGAGGCTCGAGCGATTCGCCGGGAGTTGGAGGGGAGTCGCTGCGCCGGCGAGGAAAGAAGGAGGGGTGAAATTGGTGGCTGGGAAGGTGGAGAAGCTCAAGGCGAAGGCAGTGGCGGCCTTGGCGGGCGCTGGGGCTGCCTGATGGCTTGGTTGGCGAGGAAGTGTTGGTGGTGGCAATGGGGAGCTTGGTGGCCTTTATAGGCCGGGGGTGATGTCGGGGTCGGGCAGGTCCGGGCGAGGGACGGTGGGGGTCCGGGCGAAAGAGGACGGTGGGGGTTCGGGCCAAGAGGACGGTGGGGGTCCGGGCAAAAGGACGGTGGGGGTCCGGGCAAAAAGGACGGTGGGGGGGTCCAGGCAAAAGGACGGTGGGGGTCCGGGCAAAGAGAGGTAGGGGCCGGGTGAGGATGAGGTAGGGGTCTCCAGCTGCGCAGTGTGAAAACTATTCTTCTTTGAAATCTTGAAAATTACTCCTAAACATTTGAATGCACAAAGAAAACTTCAAAACACCAAAGTTGTTAGAATTTGAGATCTAATTGCTAAAATTTACTAAAAGGACCAAACTTCAAATTTGAACAACTTTTGAATTAGAAAAAGGGTAGCGGTAAAACTAGAGTTTGGAAATTGGGTTTTTCAAAAGGAAATTTAAATTTTATTTTGATTTTTGAATTTTTGGTCCTCATAAACACAGCATCAAAAACACTTAACTGAACAAGATCTACACAAAAATTAAGCAAAAACTAAATGCATGGCAGAATGATTAAAGACTAATGATGATGACATGTCAGGTAATTACTATTAAACACCAGAGGGTTACACTAAGACTTTTATTAAGCAGGCTAAGCAATTCTACATTGCAAATAAATAACAGGATAACAAGGTAGATATTAAATCAAATCATCAGGCTATGGTAAGCAGCAAATAGATTATTCAAACTCATAAACTAAGCATCACAATATGAAAGGACTCAAGTATTTAATGTAAATACTGGGAGACTTAGAATGCTCGGGGTTGCCTTGGGTGAAGACCGAGGCCTGTGAGACGGGCATTAGGCAGTTAGTGTCGGGGATGGGTCGGCTCCTCGGCTTGCTGGAGCTCCGGAATCTGCTGCTCGGCGCTTATCTCCTGCTCTTGGTGGGCTCGAGGGGTCGATCCTATTGCATGCGACGATATAAATAATTGGAATGCGAGAGCGCAAGATGTGAGGTGGTATGAAAAAAAATATTTCTTGCAAACCAACAAAGCCAACTTGTTGAACCACGTTTGATATTGAGGTAATTACTTATTTATTTCATAAAACCAAATCTGATTATTCACCCTTTTCTTATTTAAATAAATCAAAAGAAACTCCGATTAGAGCTGCGATTGCATTTTTTTGGACTCACAAAAATCCACAAAAATTCCAGAAGGCAAACAACACTCTCAGAACTCCACTGAACAAATTTCATCCAAAACTAAAATACAGAGCTGCATATACGAAAATGACAAACAAACTGCCCAAAAAGGTGCTTTGAACTAGCTCTCCATCAAAAAGTGTCAAAACAGCATTTCATAATTTTCCGGCTTCTTCTACCCATAACCATGCTACTGCAGGAAATTTACTGCCAGAACATAAACATACAAGCCTACACAAAATAAACAAATCTATCCCAAGTTAAACCATTTGAACTACAACCCTACTGGAAAAGGGTAATAAACTCAACTTCATATTTTTCCCAGATTCTACTTCACATTTTATGCTTATCAAGAAAGTTCCATGAACAGAAACATTATATTATTTCTTACATGAATTTTCAAAGGAAAACACAGAAACGCACATTTGTAAAGCATCTCCAGATTCTTCACATAACAGATCATGCTTACATTTTTCTTAGCTTGAACCTCATGAACAGAGACTACACAAATTTTCCCAGATTTTATTTTGACATATAAAACACCTTAACATTTATTCTTGAGAAATCGGCCAAAAAGGACTTTAAACCATATAGAAACTTCTTCCACATAAACAGTGCATCATATATTTTTCACAGGTGTAAAACATGATAATAAACTTACACACCAATTTTCCAGAAATTAACTCAACCAGAAAACATATATAACCATTTATCTAAACAAAAGCATATAAACTGGAATAAATGAAAACAGTAAAATAAACTTCTGCCAAAAAATTCATATTTTTCCATGATAGATCTGCTCATAAGCAACTAGCAAAACTGAAATTTCATAATTAACAGAGCTACAGATTAATTATAGCAAAATTAACAAACTTAGTTACTGTGCAGAAAAAAAAACTTTATTCTAGCCCAAACGGGACTTTCGGCCCAGCCAACTCGACCCACCCTGGCTCGAGCGAGGCAGCGCCCGAGGGTTCGCTCGAGGCCTAGCTCGAGCGAGATGATGAAAACAAACGTCTGTCCGAGGCATGGCTCGGAGGCTCGGGCGAGACGGAACACAATCGCCCGTCCGAGGCCGAGGCCTGGCTCGGAGGCTCGAGGCCGGGAGAGACGAAAAAACCGCCCGTCGAGGCCGAGGCCTGGCTCGGAGGCTCGGGCGAGATGGAAAAATAATCGCCCGTCCGAGGCCGAGGCCTGGCTCGGGTCTCGGGCGAGACGGAAAATAATCGCCCGTCCGAGGCTTGGCTCGAGGGGTCCGTGGGTCAATGGGACCCACCCGTCAAAGAGAGTAAAACAGAGGAGAGGTTTGACCGTTGATTCCTCGCCGACGGTGAGGTCGCCGGCGGGGAAGTTAGGCTTGTGAACTCGCCTCGACGAGGCGCATCGATGAGTGGTGTAGGTGGTTTGGCTAGCGCACGGCCGGAGCATGCCGGCGACGACGAGCGGCGGCGCACGGAGGCGGCGGCATCGCGCGGCTACGCCGTTTCCGGCGGTCGCCGGTGAAATAGGTGGAGGCATAAGCTTCTACGAACCCTAGGGAGCAAGACTACGGGGTTGGTTTGGCTTGATTGGCTCCAGGGAAGCTTGACCTCGTGCATGGCCGCGGCGACGGCCATGGCGTTGCCGGAAGGCGGGAGAAGAAGAGGGAGGTAGAGAGGCGGTTAGAGTTAGGGCTAGTTAGCGTTCTCACCTCGCCTTGGCTCGGTGAGGCTCGAGGAGGAAGAAGAGGAGTCGGTGGAGCTCGGGTTGGGGAAGAACGGCGTTGCGGCTCGGCGGTGGCGACTGGCGGACCGAAGGAGGCGCTACGTCCTCCGGCGGCGTCGGGGCTCGGTCGGGGATGACGACGCGACGGCGTGTGCACGGCGTAGGCGGAGCGGCGTGCGGAAGGAATCGGTCGGCGATGGAGGGTGGTGGTCGGAACGGAGAGGGGTGGTTGCGGCGGTGGTCGCGGCGAGAGCGAGCAGTGCTCTCGGCTCGCGTTCGTGGGTGAGGAGAGTGTGAGCGAGAGTGGAAGAGTGTGTGCGGTGGGAGAGAGGGCGAAGGGTGCCCGGGGTCTTGGCCGGGGGCCTTGGCCGGCCAGTGGTGGTGGCGGGGGCCGGCGACGGGACGTCGCGGCAGCGCGGCGCGGTCGGCGAGGCGGTGCGACAGGCAAGACCGCGCGGAGTGGGCAAGCGCGATCGCTTGCGTGATCGGGGAGGCGAGGATCGAGCAGGGAGTGGCGGAGGCGGATTTGGCGCAGGGTTTGGGGCGCCACGCGGCAGGGCAAGCCGCCACGCGGCGATTTGGCGGCGTACGGCGCGGCGTGTCAGGCGGCCGGCGCGCCGTGGCGTGCGCGGGCGGGGAGCGCGCGTGGGCGAGCGGAGCTGGGCCGGCGCTGGCGCGGTGAGCGGGGCGCGCGGGCGAGCGGAGAGCGGGCGCGGGTTTGGCCGAAAGGCCAGATGGCCGAGGTGGGGCGCGGGGAGAAATCGTTTTCCTTTTTCTTTTTCTAAATTCTTTTCAAACTTTGACCATTCAAAACAGTTTCAAAGACTCCAAACTAGGTTTGGACCCAAATATGAAAGTTGCTCAAAATAATTTTCTCTACAACTTTCATATAAGACACTTTTCTGAAAACCATTTTTACAAACTCCACAAAAATAAAGCCAGTTTGGCAACATAAACCATTTTCTTTGCCTCATTTTTATCTGATAAACTATTTTGAACTAGGTCAAAAACTCCAACTCTACTTTATAAAACTCTTTGCCCAGGCAGAGATCCACTTAAATCATCGAGTCAAATAGAAATACAAATCCAAATAAATAAACAAAGACAAAATACTCTCATGCTCATGAAATGATGCAATGCATTGCTCGTGTTTCTTTAGTAGCTAAATGCAGTGCCTAATGCAGTGCTTGACACTAGAGTGTCACAGCCCTTCCCCCCTAAAAGAAATCTCGTCCCGAGATTTGAGTTACGTACCAATCTTTATAAAAGCGGGGTAGTTCACTCGTAAGTACTCCTCAGTTTCCCATGTCGTATCGTTGGGTCCGTGATTGCTCCAAAGAATCTTGTAAGTCTTCACTGTTTGGTTACGAGTCTCTCGGGTCTTGGTATCCAAAATCTCCTTGGGCTGTTCGTAGTATTCCAGGTCTGATCTGATGGTGACATCTGGAATCCGAACTTCTTCTTGTTCTAGAACCCGAAGACACCTCTTTAACTGTGATACGTGGAACACTGGGAAAACTGTGCCCATCTCTGGGGGTAACTGTACTTCGTATGCCACTTGTCCCTTCTTTGCTATGATCGGTAAGGTCCCACATATCGAGGTGCTAGCTTCTTCTTAATTCCAAAACGTTGGACCTTTCTCATGGGTGAGACTTTGAGGTAAACATACTCTCCTACTTGAAATTCCAAGGGTCTTCTTCGTCGTGTGTCGGCATAGCTCTTTTGCCGGGATTGTGCTACCTTAATATGTGCTGTACTGTTTGCACATCTCTTCGGCATCCTTTACGTAATCTGACCCATAAAATCCTCGATCTCCTGACTCAACCCAATTTACCGGGGTCTGACACCTTCGTCCATACAAAACTTCAAAGGTGCCATCTTTATACTTCCTGATAGCTGTTGTTATATGAAAACTCGGCAAGGGGTAACCATTTTTCCCACGACTCTCCTGAAGATATAGAACACAAGCTCTTAGGATATCTTCCAAGATCTGATTTACTCTTTCTGTTGTCCTGCGGTTGGGGGGTGATAGGCAGAACTCCTTACCAACTTAGTCCCTAGTTCCTTGTGCAACTGTTCCCAAAAACGTGCAATGAACTAGGGTCCTCTATCAGAAACAATCCTTTTCGGAACTCCATGTAACCTCAAGATATTTTGAATATACAAGTCTGCATACTGATGGGGGCGGTGTGTAGTCTTAACTGGTATGAAGTGAGCCACTTTAGATAATCGATCCACGATAACCCAGATAGACATCATTCCTCTCTGAGTAGTGGGAAGACCAGTGATGAAATCCATGCTGATTTCTTCCCATTTCCACTCTGGAATTGACAACGGTTGCAACAGTCCTGCAGGTCTCAGGTGTATAGCTTTTATCCTGCAGTATGTATCACATCTGGCCACGTAGGCTGCGACCTCTTTCTTCATCTTTGACCACCAATACCTTGTTCTCAAATCCTGGTACATCTTACTGCTTCCGGGGTGAATGGATAACTTTGAATTGTGAGCTTCATTCATAATTCTTTCTTTCAGCTCTGTGTCTTTAGGAACAACCAACCTCTGATTATACCATAGAATTCCCTGCTCATCAGTCCTGAAGTTCAAAGAACTACTGGTTTCCATCCTCTTCTTAATCTGACAGATCTCTTCATCGGTCTTTTGTCTCTCGATAATGTCACTTTCCAAGGTACACTGAAGAGTGATATTGTTCAGCATAACAGGGTGCATAAGGTTAAACCCATCTTCCAAAAGTGGTTGTAGGGAGTTGCAATGGGTCTTGCGACTCAAGGCATCAGCTACAACGTTTGGTTTTCCGGGGTGATAATGCACTTCTGGTTGTAATCCTTAATAGCTCTAACCATCTTCTCTGCCTCATATTCAGCTCTGGCTGGGTGAAGATATATTTCAGACTTTTATGATCGTGTACACATGACATAGGTTTCCCATAAGATAATGCCTCCAAATCTTGAGTGCATGCACGACGGCTGCTAATTCCAAATCATGAGTGGGATAATTCTCTTCGTGCGGTCTCAACTGGCGAGAGGCATAGGCGATAACTCTTCCATTTTGCATGAGTACACATCCAAGTCCAATCTTGGATGCGTCACAAAACACATCAAAAGGTTCCTCCAAGTTTGGCTGAGCCAGAACAGGTGCGGATGTCAACAACGTTCGCAGAGTGCGAAAAGCTACTTCACACTCTGTGGTCCATTCGAACTTCTTGTTTTTCTGCATTAAACGGGTCATAGGCTTGGCTATTCTCGAAAAATCGGAATAAACCAACGGTAGTATCCTGCCAAACCCAAAAAGCTGCAAACCTCAAAAACACTCGTGGGTGCTTCCCAATCCATAACTCTTGTACTTTAGAAGGGTCTACAGAGATTCCTTCCTCTGAAAGGACGTGACCAAGGAAAGGTACCTTCTTCAACCAAAACTCACACTTGCTGAACTTAGCATACAACTTATGCTCTCTAAGTCGGGTTAGAACGACTCGTAGATGTTTGGCATGATCCTCCTTGTTTTCTGAGTAGACCAAGATGTCATCAATGAATACCACAACAAACTTATCTAACTCAGGCATGAAAACTGAATTCATCAGGTACATGAAATGTGTCGGTGCATTGGTTAACCCAAAAGACATAACTAGATACTCGTAGAGTCCGTATCTGTGTGGAAAAGGCTGTTTTCGGTATATCCTCTCGTCTGATCTTGATCTGATGGTATCCTGACCTCAGGTCGATCTTGGAGAACACTTTCGCCTTCGACAACTGATGAACAAGACATCGATTCGGGGTAAGGGATATTTGTTCTTTATAGTTACTGCGTTAAGCGGTCTGTAGTCCACACACATCCTTAAAGTTTTATCCTTCTTCTTCACAAAGATAGCAGGACATCCCCAAGGTGACGAACTAGGGCGTATCAAACCCTTATCCAAAGCTCTGGCAACTGAACTTTAAGCTCTGCGAGTTCTTTAGAGTGCATTCTATACGGTCTTCGAGATATGGGTGCTTTTCCAGGGACTAACTCTATAGCAAACTCCACATCTCTGTCTGGCGGTAGTCCAGGCAACTCATCAGGGAAAACATCCGGAAACTCACATACTACCGGAATCTCAGCTATCTGCTTTGCCGTGATATTAAACAATACTCTGATCTCGTGGGGGTTTCGGGGTAAATGGATTCGAAAAGAAGATCCATTCCTGGGACTAACCATGGACACTACTCTTTCTGCGGTGTCTAGATTAACCTTCCAGAGTTTCATCCAACTCATACCCAAGATTACATCCAAACCTAGACCAGGAATGACTATGGGTCCACTACGGCCTGTTTATCCCCAAAGGTCATTTCCACTCCTTTAGCCATTTTACGCGCGGAGAGAACAGCTCCGGCGGAACTTATCTGATATCCCGGTCTAACTCTATCAACTTCAAATGACTTCTTATAACAAAATTCTCACTTATGAAAGAATGCGATGCTCCAGAATCAAACAGCACAACTGCAGGGCATTGATTAACAAGAAACGTACCAGCGGTGACAGGCTCTCCTTCTGGCACTTCTTCCACGGTGGTGTGATGCACATGACCCGTAGGAGGTGGGGGCTGAGTGTACTGCTTCTTGGGCGAGGGCACTGACGTGACAGGTGTCCAGTCTGACCACAGTTGTAGCATGGGCCAATCACATAAGGAGTCTTGGGACCTCCGGCACTTCCTGCCTTGTTCTTATTCTGCATCATGGGAGCGTGTAGGGCTTCTGATAACTAGGACGGGAACGGTTGGTGGTGATCTTCCTCTGCGGGGGTCGGTATCTTGCTCCTGTGACAGGCGGGCGATAAGGGGCGCGTGCTCCGAAAGGGGTCCTCTGCTGGGATGAACCTCCTTCATTTGCACGACGGCGCGTCTCTGTCGCTAGCCGGCTGTCATTGGCCTCTTTATTTAGGCAGTCACTGACGAAGTCACTGAAGGTGGTGCGGTGACTGTTACCATCTTTGAAAGCATGGTGGCACTCATGCCACGCTTAAAGCTTGCAATCTTCTTGGCCTCTGTATCAACAAAGTCTGGGGTGTAGCGAGCTAGGTTGTTGAAACTGTGGAGGTACTCGGACATAGACCTAGTCCCTGGGATAACCTCATGAACTCTGCAACCTTCATTTCCATCAGTCCACTAGGGATGTAGTGGTTGCGCATAGCGTGGAGAACTGATCCCAAGTGACACGTGCATTTACTGGCAAGGATGCACGGTACTGGGCCCACCAAGACCTGCGGGTCCTTCAAACATGTGGGCGGCGTACTCTACCTTGAGCTCTTCTGTCAAACGAAGCAGACGAACTTCTGGGTGATGGAGTTGAGCCACTCATCAGCCTCAAGCGGTTCGGTGGCTTCCTTGACACAAGAGGGCGAGTGTCCAAGAAGTCACGGTAGGAGCTATACTGGTTGGGCTCCGGGCCTTGACGTTGATGATGCTGCTGTGCAGTGTTGTTAGCGATATTGCGGAGGGTGGCCTCCATGTGCCTCTGCATCTCCTCCATGTTCTGTTGGCTACCCAAGAACTGGCCAAAGAACGCTTCCGGCGTCATCGGCGGCGGTGGGGGAGGTGGCAGATTCTCCTCCTGTCCTGCCCCCTGCCCACGCTGGCTGCGGGTGTGTGCGGCATCTGCATATCCCATTAATAAGCAATCATTAGGTGATGTTACATCGATCATGAATAAATACTGCGCTGTACATAATTCGAAAATTTAGCACACGACCAAGTATAATTACTCATTTCCATACAACATCACAAAACAATCGCTCGAAATTAGACATGCAAACGACGGATTTCCATAAAAAGATGCCGGATCGAAGTCCGGACTTTGTCCAAAAGCTTACATGCCATCAACCATTTTAACATAAAACTAGCACAATGTAGGGTGGGTGTTACATCACTTAGCGAGCAGCTCAAGCTATACAAAAGAAAACGACCTCTAACAACTAACGCTCAGGGGTCTCCAGCGGCGGATGCAGCGTCTCTGGTGGGGCGTCGGGACCAAGGACCTCTCCGTCCTGGGGATCCGGGACCTCAGCTGCTGGGGCGGCGGCCTCCTGCGCGGCGTGTGGTGCATCTGATGGACGGCCTCGTGGAGCTGGTCGATGTAGGCCTGCTGTCCGTGGATCTGCTGTATCAACAGGTGAGCTCCCTCTCTGAGCTGGTCGAGCGCGGTGCGGGCCTCATCCCTCTGAAGAGCGGTGGTCAGGTACATCTGCTCTGCAACTGTCTGGCAGTGGACTGTGCTGCTGCTGTGGTGCGGGCGTCGTCACGCTCCAGAGTGAGCTGCTGAATCCTCTCCTGCAGACGAGCAACCTCCGCGTCGAAGTCCTCCTGAAGCTTCCTCTTGCTCTGGTAGGTGGCTGTGAGGGTGAAGGACACGCTCCCAAGAGTGCGCTCCAAACTCTCACATACACCTAGCAAAGCTCCAGTGGCGCTCATCGCAGGTGTCTCACAGTAGAACCTCTCCTCTGGGCTCCCTGTCAAGACTGACTCCGAAGTCTGCTTCCAGCGCAATGGAAAAAGTGATCCACGGGGAAACACTCCTGCCATAGCGCTAGCTAGGTCGGCGGGGGGAAGCGGGCGATGATGATATCCTTCAGCACTAGGTATGCTGCCCTGTTGGCTCCATCTTTGGCACAGGTGCCTCTGGCGATCTCTGTCCACCCTGTCCAGTGAGGCTTGGCGGGCAAAGCCTTGACTTTGATCTCCACCATGACCAAGGAATCCTGCCCGTAGATCTCCTTCTGCCATGAGTACCTGGGCTCCTGTCCGTCCTCATAACCCACTGCCTGCAAAATCCTCCAAAGGATAGTCGGCAGCCCGAAGTAGGTCAAGAACGTCCTCCGGGTCAGCTTGGTGGCCAAGCGATGACGCGGAACTCCTCTGCCTCCGGTGGCCTTGCGAGCAGTCAACTTGGTCCGGGCCATCTGTAGAACAAAAAGGGGTTTCGAACTCTCATGAGACGGATATTAAGTTGGCAAATTTTATAGAAAGGAGACAACTTTTAATTTAAGGGGAGGTAATGTAAATGCATGAATATAAAACATGATGCATGATCGTACTTACGTTCTCACTCACTAATATGACTCGTAAGTCCTAACGTTCTAGTCGGTGGCAAGCAAGACGATCTCTCATGCGTTATCTACACGTTCTACTCGTTCGCATAGTTAGTGTACCTGCAGAAGATTCCATTTCAGCCCAAAGAAATTCCCAATGATAAAACAATTGAGTATTGGCCAATATGCGCAAAATACATAGAAGCCAACACTAAACACCATGCACCAACATAGAAAACGCCCTTGAAAACATTGATACCCTCGTATGTGGCTGCGTGGAGCTCGCACATACTTGGTATAAGAACTCTCACCTAGACCGACGGTTGGACGGTCATGCTCTCATATCTCAAAAATCATTTTATGCAGGTTTTCGCGATCGACGCATTCTCTTTTTCCCGAGAATGGACCAGCAAATAAAGATCCAGCATGAAGCAAAACCTGAACCCTGTTAGCAGTTAAGCCACCTGAATCCTAGTATAGGGCTTAAGGACGAGACTGGGCACACTTAGTAATCGAAAATAATTTTTGAAAATAGTTTTGAAATACCCATTTTAGTTCGAAAATAGCTCTCTACGGAGGTAATCACTTGAACCATGCTCTGATACCAAGCTGTGGCGGAACCGTCCTGATTATAAGAGCTCAAGTATTATCTTAGTCAAATCCGTCTGACCTTGACTCATACTTGAACCCATATAACCCCGGTAGTCGGAAATCTCGAAGGATTTCTAACACCATACATCATACAGGATCGCATCGTTCAAGATTACATTCGTAAAGATACAACATAGCGAAAATGAAACCGAATTTAAAATATCAGAGTGCGGAATTTAAAATGGAGTTATTACAATACTGAATTTAAAAGTGCGGAAGCTTAAATAAGTTTTTAACACACGACCACCACACACGTGGTCCAAATAAAACATTGTTTTGATAAATCCACTCGACACAACTCACTTTCTTTTTAAGATAATGTGCCACTAGTAGTCTCAGTCCAGCAAAAGAAAAGGGAAAAGCTTCTGGACGACCCTGCCCTGGGCCTACTCCTCATCACCTTCCACTGGGTAGAGGCAGTGCTTACAATAGCCGAAGTAGACCTGGCCATCTGCAAAAACGGGATAAACCCTGAGTACTGAATGTACTCAGCTAGACTTACCCGTCCAACTGAAAATAAAGACACAAGGACATGCAAGGCCTTTTTGGGTGGAGCTGGGATCTTGAATTTGCGAAAAGCTCAATTTAAGATAAGCGAAGTATTAGTGAAGTTAATGAGCTGTCATCTTTTATACCTATTCCTTCTTCTAGGTTTGCACCTGAACTATTGCACACACTTGAGTCTAGCAGACAAATAATAAACATATCCAGTTGGACTTGTCCACATTTTAGTTGAACCTTTAGATATCACATGGAGTTGTATCGTGGTGAAGCTCGCCATAGTTTCCCACTAACCGGGGGAGACGGCGACTCGAATCGAATTCCAAACCAGCTGGTGAAAGACCTTTAATACCAGCCCACACTTTCCCCGTCGGGTCCATGCATTGGGCAACCGCTCGACGCTTGTTCGTGGTGGTAATCGCCGCGGTTCAAGCACGGACCGCCCAATTGGACCTGGCGATGGCCTCACGCGGCAGATCGCAATTTCCATACTAGAGGGCACGACACGGGTTGAGACGGCCCGAACAGCTTCTAACCGGCTTTGGGGTCGATGATTACGGCACCGACATATCCCTAAGTAAAAGGGCGCGTTCAAAAATGAACGAGGGCCAACATCGATACAAACCTACACGATCCAACGGACGGACTGCCCCAAGTTCCAAACTTGTGCCTTGCCTTCCAGTTGACCGTATTTCATTACTACTCAGGTTCTTTTCCACGATAGCAAATATAGCCAACCGTGATCCGGTAAGTACCCATCAGGGTATTACGGAGACATCCTTAACTACTACTTTTATTAAGCAGGCTAAGCAATTCTACATTGCAAATAAATAACAGGATAACAAGGTAGATATTAATCAATCATCAAGGAATGGTAATGCAAAATAGAATTCATTCAACTCCTAAACCTAATGCATCACAATATGAAAGGACTCAAGTAATTTAATTGTAAATACTGGGAGACTTAGAATGCTCCGGGGCTTGCCTTGGGTGAAGACCGAGGCCTCGTGTGAGACGGGCACTCGGGCAAGTTAGTGTCGGGGACGGGGTTGGCTTCCTCGGCTTGCTGGAGCTCCGAATCTGCTGCTCGGCGCATCTCCTGCTCCTGGTCGGGCTCCGGCGGGGTCGATCCTATTGCATGCGACGAATATAAATAATTGGAATGCGGGCGCAAGATGTGAGGTATGAAAAAAGATATTTCTTGCAAACCAACAAAGCCAACTTGTTGAACCACGTTTGACATTGAGGTAATTACTTATTTATTTCATAAAACCAAATCTGATTATTCACCCTTTTCTTATTTAAATAAATCAAAAGAAACTCCGATTAGAACTGCGATTGCATTTTTCTGGACTCAGAAAAATCCACAAAAATTCCAGAAGGCAAACAACACTCTCAGGACTCACTGAACAAATTTCATCCAAAATAAAATACAGAGCTGCATATACGAAAATGACAAACAAAACTGCCCCAAAAAGGTGTTTGAACTAGCTCTCCATCCAAAAAGTGTCAAACAGCAGGTTTCATAATTTTCCGGCTTCTTCTACCCATAACCATGCTACTGCAGGAAATTTACTGCCAGAACATAAACATACAAGCCTACACAAAATAAACAAATCTATCCCAAGTTAAACCATTTGAACTACAACCCTACTGGAAAGGGTGATAAACTCAACTTCATATTTTTTCCAGATTCTACTTCACATTTTATGCTTATCAAGAAGTTCCATGAACAGAAACATTATATTATTTCTTACATGAATTTCCAAAGGAAAACACAGAAAAGCACATTTTTAAAGCATCTCCAGATTCTTCACATAACAGATCATGCTTACATTTTTCTTAGCTTGAACCTCATGAACAGAGACTGCACAAATTTCCCAGATTTTATTTTGACAATAAAATACCTTAACATTTATTCTTGAAAAATCAGCCAAAAAGGACTTTAAACCATAACAGAAACTTCTTCCACATAAACAGTGCATCATATATTTTTCACAGGTGTAAAACATGATAATAAACTTACACCAAATTTTCCAGAGAAATTAACTCAACAAGAAAACATATATAACCATTATCTAAACAAAAGCATATAAACTGGAATAAATGAAAACAGTAAAATAAACTTCTGCCAAAAATACTTTCATATTTTTCCATGATAGATCTGCTCATAAGCAACAAGCAAAACTAAAATTTCATAATTAACAGAGCTACAGATTAATTATAGCAAAATTAACAAACTTAGTTACTGTGGCAGAAAAGAAAAAAATTATTCTAGCCCAAACGGGACTTTCGGCCAGCCAACTCGACCCACCCTGGCTCGAGCGCACGGCCGAAGGTGTGTGTTCGCTCGAGGCCCAGCTCGAACGAGGCAGCCCGAGGGTTCGCTCGAGGCCTAGCTCGCGCGAGATGATGAAAACAACGTCTGTCCGAGGCATGGCTCGGAGGCTCGGGCGAGACTGAACACAATCGCCCGTCCGAGGCCGGGCCTGGCTCGGAGGCTCGGGCGAGACGGAAAAATACCGCCCGTCCGAGGCCGAGGCTGGCTCGGAGGCTCGGGCGAGACGGAAAAATAATCGCCCGTCAGAGGCCGAGGCCTGGCTCGGGTCTCGGCGAGACGGAAAATAATCGCCCGCCTCCGAGGCCTGGCTCGAGGGGTCCGTGGGTCAACGGGACCCAACCATCAAAGAGAGTAAAACAGGGGAGAGGTTTGACGTTGATTCTCGCCGACGGGTGAGGTCGCCGGCGGGGAAGTTAGGCTTGTGAACTCGCCTCGACGAGGCGCATCGAGTGGTGTAGGTGGTTTGGCTAGCGCACGGCCGGAGCATGCCGGCGACGAGCGGCGGCGCACGAGGCGGCGGAAGCGCGTGGCTACGCCGTTTCCGGCGGTCGCCGGTGAAATAGGTGGAGGCATAAGCTTCTACGAACCCTAGGGAGCAAGACTACGGGGGTGGTTTTGGCTTGATTAGCTCCAGGGAAGCTTGACCTCGTGCATGGCCGCGGCGGACGGCAGGATTCGGCGTCGGGCGGAGAAGAGAGGGAGGTAGAAGGCGGTAGAGTTAGGGCTAGTTGGGTTCTCACCTCGCCTTGGCTCGGTGAGGCTCGAGGAGGAAGAGAGAGAGGGTGGAGCGGTGGAGCTCGGGGGGAAAGACGGCGTTGCGGTCGGCGGTGGCGACTGGGGACCGAAGGAGGCGCTACGTCCTCCGGCGGCGTCGGGGCTCGGTCGGGGATGACGACGTGCGCACGGGCGTGGTGCACGGCGTAGGCGGAGCGGCGTGCGGAAGGAATCGGTCGGCGATGGAGGGTGGTGGTCGGAACGGAGAGGGGTGGTTGCGGCGGTGGTCGCGGCGAGAGCGAGCAGTGCTCTGGCTCGCGTTCGTGGGTGAGGAGAGTGTGAGCGAGAGTGGAAGAGTGTGTGCGGTTGGGAGAGAGGGCGAAGGGTGCCCGGGGTCTTGGCCGGGGGCCTTGGCTGGCCAGTGGTGGTGTGGGGGCGGGACGACGGGAAGACGACCGCGCAGCGCGGCGGCGGTGCGGAGGCGGTGCGACAGGCAAGACCGCTCGGGAGTGGGCAAGCGCGATCGCTTGCGTGATCGGGGAGGCGAGGATCGAGCAGGTGGAGGGCGGAGGCGGGGATGGCGCAGGGTTTGGGGGCCACGCGGCAGGGCAAGCCGCCACGCGGCGCGATTTGGCCGGCGTAAGGCGACGGCCAGGGTCAGTCTCAGCGGCCGGCGAGCGTGGCGGCCGTGCGCGAGGCGAGCCGCGGCGCTGGGCGACTGGAGCTGGGCCGGCGCTGGGCGGCGCGAGCGGGGGAACGGGCGGCGGGAGCGGGCGCGGATGGGCCGAAAGGTGGGGCGCGGGAGAAATCGTTTTCCTTTCTTTTTCCAATTCTTTTCAAACTTTGACCATTCAAAACAGTTTCAAAAACTCCAAACTAGGTTTGGAACCCAAATATGAAAGTTGCTCAAAATAATTTTCTCTACAACTTTCATATAAGACACTTTTTCTGAAAACCATTTTTACAACCTCCACAAAAATAAAGCCAGTTTTTGCAACATAAACCATTTTCTTTGCCTCATTTTTATCTGATAAACTATTTGAACTAGGTCAAAAACTCCAACTCTACTTTATAAAACTCTTTGCCCAGGCAGAGATCCACCTTAAATCATCGAGTCAAATAGAAATACAAATCCAAATAATAAACAAAGACAAAATACTCTCATGCTCATGAAATGATGCAATGCATTGCTCGTGTTTCTTTAGTAGCTAAATGCAGTGCCTTAATGCAGTGCTTGACTCTAGAGTGTCACACCAACAGGCCGTTCTTCGATGGGACGAACTATGCGTATTGGAACGATACATGTTGACTGTCTGCAGAGTAGTTTGGGTGCTTCCATCTGGGATATTTTGACGACTCTGCCGATTACGTGGTTTGGCTGCTCGTGCTACTCAGCATCAGATTGATGAGCACGATGCCAATAGCCGAGCCCGTAATGCTCTTTTCTCATGTCTAAGCATGAGTGAGTTTGATCGCGTTTCTCACCTCGCTGGCTCGGGAGATTTGGGCTACCTCTCATGCGTTTTCATGAGGGGAACCACTCAAGTCAAAACCCGTCTACTACGAGTCGTTCAAGCGAGAGTATGAGAACTTTTGACACATGCCTGACAAGAGCATAGAAAGTTTATTCACTCACTTTCAGGTGATTGTCAACAGGATGAGGGCTAATAAGGAGCTTTGCCTTTCGCGATCATGAGAGAGCTCTTAAGCTACTCATACTCTTGATCGGTCGGTGTGGGATTCGCAAGGTTCAGGCGATCATTGAATCGCCTAACTATGAGACCCTCACGTGCGACGAGCTCTTCAGTAAGCTCAAGTCCAGTGAGATCGATGCCATGGCGAGGGCGTATTATGAAAATCCTTCTGGCCCGGCTCGATGGCTTTGCTTTCTGGCTCTCTTCAACCCCCCCTCTGGAGGATTTGCACTCTCTTCACTCTTTTCTGTCACAGAGGAGCAACTGGAGTCTTTGGGGATGATGAGCTAGCTTTGCTCGCCAACCGGTCTCGCGGTTCCACACAACTGCATGAACCGTTGCCGCGGAGGAGGACGCTCGGGATGTTTTGAGTGCGGCGACCCCAACCATTCATCGCCAATTGCCCGAAGAAGAACAAGCAGTCTTCGGCAAGGCGGATCATGGGCACAAGTACGACTCCGGCAAGCGCAAGGAGAAGTACGTCCCCGCAAGGCACAAGCGGAAGGGGGGCTTCCACAAGGAGTACATCAAGACCAAGTACTTGAGAAGGCCCGGCTAGCAGTGTGCTTTCTTCGCCACGCTCAGCGACGTCGACGACTTAGATGACGACTCCGCTACCGTCACGACGATCGACGAAACGAAGACGGAGACCGCTGACAACGGTGAACGACGAGTCCTGCGGCCTCTTCTTCTTCGCCAACGACGAGGGCTTCTGCACCATGGCCCTCGCAAGGAGGTCGATGGCGAGCTGGAAGACACTCCTCGGAATGACAACAATGACGACGACACCTCCCAGGTATCTTAGACCCCCGACGAGCTTTCTGCTGAGGTCGAGAACTTACTTACTGCCTGCCGCACTCCTTAGTCAGGATAAGTTGCTTAGGCGTGCTACTAGAGAGCGCAAGGAGTTTAGGAAGAAGTGGGAGGATACGGTGAAGGAACTTGAATCTGTCAAGTCCACCATAGTTGTTACCGATGAGGAGGAGTGTGAGATGTGCCCCCACACACATGACTGACCTTCTCACTTTGAGAAGCAAGTATGCTGTGTTGGTAGAGAGGTGGATGAGCTGAAGGCTAGATCCTCGCTGTTGGGTGCGTGCAAGTCCTGTGCGAGCTTGCAATCTGAGTTGGCAGAGAAGAATGCCAAGATTGTGTCTCTTGAAGAGGCCAACTCAGGTAGCACACGTGTAGTCAAGTGTGTTCTTTGTGAGGGTTTGGAGATGGAGATCGCTAATGTGAAGCATGACAAGATGCAAACCGAGGAGGAAAACACATACCTTCGACCATCTTGTCATGGGTTTCTAGTGTGAGCCACAGCTCGGGATGATGATCTCCCAATTTAAGCGAGCTGCTGGAGGTCCAGGGGTAGGTTTTGCTCCGGGTGTTGATGTTTCATCTTTTGGCAAGATGGAGAGTCGAGTGGTCTTAACCATGTGAGAACCCAACTCCACCACTACTCCCAAGCTTACCAAGATTCCACCCAAAAGAGCCCCTCAAGCCTAACACCAAGGATGGGGTCTTTGTTGAACCTCCAAGAGCTCCACCCAAGAAACAATCATGGGCTCCCAAACCAAACCACCTCAAGAACAAGCTAGACACCATGACACCCATCCAAAAGGAGCTTATACCACAGAAGGGCAAAGTGATCCACACCCACTACCGTGAGTACCAACAACCCCCTATGAGAGCGGTGAGGTACCATTGTGAGCACTGTGGGAGAGATGGACACTTGAGTGAGTTTTGCTTTCGGCGCAAGAGAGAGGCGCGCCGTGCAAAGGAGATGAACAACACGGACATGTACCATCCTTTCCATGATGTACATGTGCTAAATGTTCAGAGGCGTGCTACTACTAGGCCTAGAGGTCCAAAACCTCAAGTTCCTAGGCCTAGGCCGCGAGGAGGTCGTGCCCGTGGGAGCCTGCAGTTGTAGGCTATGGACCCCGTGGCGGTGGCTTTGTAGTCGGCGTTTTCACCCCCGCGCGTTTGAGTATCGCGATGGACGCTCCTCCCTTAGCGGACCACATTTTCCTCTACGTGGTGATCGCTCTTCCCGTAGGCGTGCTTGAATGGTTTTTCTGCTAACCGTTCTTTTGAGCAGCTGGCCCAACACTGGTATTCTCCCTACTTCACTAACCCTAGTGTTGGACCGTATGCTCACCCTATTTTTTTTATTGATTTAGGTAAAACAATTGGAGAACGTTTGGTTGGTGGATTCCGGTTGCTCGAGGCACATGACCAGAAACACCAAGTGGTTCTCCAGTCTTAGTCCTGTCGCCGGAAAGGAGTTTATTACCTTCGGCGACAATAGCAAAGGTAAATTGTTGTCTCGTGGGTCGGTGCGAGTTAATGAGCACTTTGTGTTGCACGATGTTGCTCTTGTTTCTAACTTGCATTTTAACCTTTTTTCTGTTTTGCAAATCTTTGATGATACCTATGAGATTCGTTTTAAACCGAATCTCAGTCGTATTTGGATCCTCAGGGCAATCTGTGTTTGTGTGATTTCGCCTTTGGGAAAGTCTTTCGTGCGGATTTCTCGGAGTCGTTTGGAATTTCTCGTTGTCTTTTCGCTGGACCTTCCTCCTCTGATCTTTGGAAGTGGCATAGAAGACTTGGTCATCTGAGCTTTGACTTGCTTGCAAGGCTTAGTTCACTTGGCCTAATCCAAGGATTGCCCAAGTTATCTATGGAGAAGGATCTTGTTTGCCACTCTTGTAGACATGGGAAGATGGTTGCCGCTCCCCACCATCCAGTGACTCAGGTCATGACCAAGCACCCTGGAGAGCTTTTGCACATGGACCTTGTTGGTCCGGCTCGGGTGAGCTCGGTTGTGGGGAAGTGGTATGTGCTTGTTGTTGTTGACGACTTTTCAAGATATTCGTGGGTCTTCTTTTTAGCTGAGAAGACCGAGACTTTCTCCTTTGCTCGCAATCTGATTTTGCGTCTTTAGAACGAGTTCCCTTTGAACTCGATGCGAGCTATTAGGAGTGATAATGGTTCCGAATTCAAGAATTCAGATTTTGAGAAGTTTTGTAAATCTTTGTGTTTAGAGCATCAGTTTTCTTCCCCCTACACACCGCCTCAGAATGGTGTTGTAGAAAGGAAGAATCGGACCCTTGTAGAGATTGCCAGGATGATGCTCGATGAGCATAGGACTCCTAGGCGATATTGGGCCGAAGCTATGAGCACTGCATGCTACATTTCCAATTGCATTTTTCTCCGAGCTTTCTTGAAAAAGGCTTCTTATGAGTTGCATTTTGGAAAACTGCCCAAGGTGAGTTATTTTCGAGTTTTTGGTTGCCACTGTTTCATACTTAAGAAAGGCAATCTGGACAAGTTTGAGTCTCGTTCTTCTGACGGTGTGTTTTTGGGTTATGGCACTCATACTCGCGCATATCGTCTACTTAACCTTGACACTAACCGAGTCATGGAGACATCAGATGTCACCTTCGACGAGACCATGGTTTGTCCCTCTTCTCGTTTTGAGCGTGCAGGTGATCATGAGGTTGGCGAACCTCTTTTTGATGATGAGGAAGATGGTGTTGAAGGGATGGACGACCCAGCACCTCTTCCGCCTGCTGTGCCGCAAAGAGCGGCTTCTACTACAACTCACGGCCCCGATCCCTCTTCTTCGACTTGGGGCCGTGGGATCCGCCACCCCCCGAGCGTACTAACCTGTACACCGGGGAGCACCAGCTTCTGTGAGGGGGAGATCACTTCTGCTCTGGGCTCGAGGCCCCACGACATATCCAGCCAAACTCCTGCCTCAACAGATGATCGCCAACATCAGCGAACGTGTCATCGGTCAAGGCACAACAAATCTCTCACTTTGCTCATTCTGGTTTGTTGCTGATTTTGGGAAACAATGGACACACTTTCCATATGTGAGAGAAGCGGGATTGCTTGGTGTACAAAACAATGGTACAAGAGAGGCTGCCTAGTTGTGTAAAGTGACAAGGCAGGGGACTAGTAGCCCAGAAGACTATAGTCAGACTAGGTTGGACTAGCCGATGACTGGCGATGTACCAGGCAGACAAGCAAGAGGATTATGGTTCAAGCTTTTGCTTTCAAATGAATGTCAAGTAGTGTTACTTTTCGGCAACTCAGGAAGTGCAGGAATTTCAAACGGCCGGAGACAGAAAAAAGTGTATGAACCCCCCTTTCGAAATCCCAAGTTTCCAAACCATGTTTTTAACTTCACAAAGCTTTGTATGGTAAACAAGCCCCTAGAGCCTGGTATGATAGGTTGAAAACCTTTTGCTTGCTAAGGGTTTTAAATGGGATGTGTGGATAAAACGCTTTTTCTCTCAAGCAAGGCAATGATACTCTCTTGGTCCAGATTTACGTGGATGATATCATTTTCGGTGGTTCTTCTCACGCTTAGGTTGCCAAGTTTTGCAGACACTATGAGCAGGGAGTTTGAGATAGCATGATGGGCGAGTTGACGTTTTTCCTTGGGTTGCAAATCAAGCAATCCCGAGAGGGGACGTTCATGCACCAGGGCAAGTACACCAAGGACATCCTGAAGAAGTTCGACATGGGTGAGGCCAAGCCTCTTCCAACACCCATGCCGACCACGGCGGCCCTGGATGCGGATGTGGATGGAGAAGCTGTGGACCAGAAGGAGTACCGGAGTATGATCGGGTCGCTGCTGTACCTGACGGCGACATGCCCGAACATTCAGTTCGCGGTGTGTCTGTGCGCGCGATTTCAGTCGTCGCCGTGCACTTCTCACCGTCAGGCGGTCAAGCGCATTATGAGGTACTTATGCTTCACTCCAGAATTCGGGATTTGGTATTCTGCTTCCTCCACCCTCTCCCTTTGCGGTTATTCTGATGCCGATTTTGCTGGTTGCCGCATTGATCGCAAGTCCACTTCTGGGACTTGTCAGTTTATTGGTTCTTCTCTTGTATCGTGGTCTTCTCGCAAGCAGTCTAGTGTCGCCCAGTCTACCATGGAGGCTGAGTATGTTGCTGCGGCTAGCTGCTGTTCCCAGTTGCTTTGGATGATGGCCACTTTGCGTGATTTTGGTCTGAGCATTTCTCGAGTTCCTTTGCTTTGTGACAGCACGAGTGTTATTAGCGTTGCTAAGAACCCCGTGCTGCACTCTAGGACCAAACACATTGATGTGCGCTTTCATTTTTTGCGAGACCACTATGAGAAGGGTGATATCGACCTTCGCCATGTCGATACTCATCATCAGTTGGCTGACATTTTCACCAAGCCTTTGGACCAATCAACTTTTTCTAGGTTGAGAGGTGAGCTTGGTGTATGTTTTCCTTTTTAGATGGGGGAAACATTTTGACTCTTGTATCATAAACCGACTTTGAGTTTTTCATTTGATTTCTTCATGCATCTTTGCATTTCATCTTCCATATTTACATTCAGAGCTTCATGAATATAATCTTTAGAATGTGGCAATGCTCTGTATAGTATTTGCTTCCATGCTTTATGATGATGTTTGTAGCTTATGCTCTTCTGCTCACTAATGCATGTTGTGAGCTGAGCTATTTTTGAATGGTGAACCTGCTTAATGAATATAAAACTTGAAATTGTTCACCATTGAGATATGCAACTAGCATGTGTAGGATGTGTAGAATTCACCCGTGCTTTTCATATATGCTAGGTTGCTATGTCTCTAGTTCTGAGTCATTCACTTGCTTGGTCTGTTCATATTCTGAGATAAAATTTGAAGCAAGTTAAGTGAATTGGAAAGATCGAGACGAGACTGCTTGTCAACACATCACAGTTTCGAGACTGTTTCTCATTGCACTTTACTTAAACTTAAACTTGAGCTGTGTAGTGTATGACCGAAACTGTTGCTTTAAGCTTTTGATTGCTTCTGCATAGGCTTCGCACAGTTGAAAAGTTAGGCAATGACAAGCTTTGAACCTCTCGCAATCACATGCTGAAATTTAAACTTGTGTAATTTAACCGCTGCAACTCCGATAAATTTGGATACACAAGTCTATGTTTCACTCTATAGCATGATGGTTGAACAGTTCTAGGGGTAGTTCACCTTGTGTAAATGTTTAGCACTTGTTTGACTTTCTGTCTATACATCTTTGGTGCTATTTTGATGGTGAATACCTCTTTGGCTAAAAACTGCTCACTTTGCTCACATGTTCATATTTCGCATTTGGTGATCAGCTTGAGCCTTTGCTAGCATTCTGTGCATTTTATGAGTCATCGGATCAGCACTCTGTCGAGCATCTTCTTATTCTATCGACTATATTTCTGAAGCTGCTAACTTGCATTTCTACTCATATGCATTTTGGAAGGGGAGTTTTTGCTTGATGGTGCATTTTCAACTAAGGGGGAGAAAATATTGACAAATCATGAGTGCCTTCTATGTTCAACTAAGGGAGATTTCCTAGTTGTGTGTACCATTCGAGGGGGTTTGGTCGCTGCTGCTGCTTTTTCGAGCTGGTAACAGTTGGTTTGGAGCATTTTGGTAGCTAGTTGTGTTGAGCCTTTGCCTCTTTCTTGAGGAACTAGCACCTTTGATCTTTTATGCTCTTCAGCTGATTTCTAGCTTTCTTCAGTTGGTACCGAGTTTTCCTCGCTAGCGGTGTTGAGCCCGTTCTGCCTCTTCTTGAAGGCTAGCTCTGTTTTGCTTGATTTTCAGTTGATTTTCCAATTGGTATCGAGCTTTCCCGCTAGCGGTGTTGAGCCTGTTCTACCTCTTCTTGAGGGCTAGCTTTGCTTTGCTTGGTTGCGTCGAGCCGTTGCCCATGTCTTTGGGAACCAAGTTGGTTTGCTCTTTCCACTTGACCTTCTTCGGCTTTGATATGCTTTTGGGTCATTTGGTCGAGTTCTCTCTCCTTCTTCCTTCCTTCCCCTATTCCTTTATGATTTGTGTTGGTAGTTGACAATGCACTCATCAAGGGGAGATTGCGGATACATGGTGTATGCCGAGTCTCTGAGTGATGAGTGATTGTCAACTAGGATAATGTGCATTTTCTTTGGCTTGTGTTGTGCAGGTGTCGAGCACGGATACAGTGATCAAAGGCAAGGTGAAGGTCAAGTAGAGACGTGTCGTGCCGATGGACCGAGAGTGGCGAAGGGCGGACGTGAGGCTTGGACTGAGGGATCGATGGCCCGAGGATCAGCAGTGGTGGCTGGCAGCCTGGGACGGCGACGAGCGAAGACTTGCGGGCACGGTGTTGCTTGGGTCGTGGACCTGGGGACACGTGTCGGTGGACGGGGTGCACGGGCGGTGCATCCCCTCTACGGCTTGGTTTGGTGGTTGAGCCACAGAAAAACCACCGAGTGGACGGTTTCCAGGTTTGGGCCTCAAAACCTGGGCGCTGATGGTTTCCGAGTTTGGGCCACAAAACTCGGGCTAAGGACGGTTTCCAGGTCTGGGCCTCAAAACCTAGGTGCTGCGGGTTTGCTGAGTTTGGGCCACAAAACTCAGGCTATGGACGGTTGGTTTCCCGGTTTGGGCCTCAAAACCCAGGGTTGGTCGTGAAGGCTGGTTTCCCGGTTTGGGCCACAAAACCGGAGGCGAAGTCTGGGAAAAGGACAAGCGGAGCGGTGGTGGCACGTGGCGGCAATCGATGAGGTTGCGTCGAGGCAACGCTACCAGTTGTGCGGGCATGGCCGTCGGATCACCAGCATCTTCTAGTTGGTCCAAAATAACCCTAGGGTTTAGCTGGTTCGCTCTGTAATTAGTGAGGGGTAGAGTAGGAATTAGAATTAGGATAAGTAGAGGGAGACACCCTCCTCCCATTTTATCTCAACCATTTTGCTCTTTGCCTTCTAGGTTTTCCTGCTCTCCCCCATCTCTGCTATAGCAAACTGAGATCCACAGAGAAGAGAACAATACCTCTGTGTTCATGAGATTTTGAGGAAGTGAGACCGTAATCTCACTGTTGTAGCGTGTGGTAGCGACACGGTTGCAAATTCGTGGTTGTGATTCGTGTTTTGTTCGTGTTCTTCGCGGGTTGCTTTTCTCCACGATTTTCCCGTTGATCGATCTCTCCACTTGGTGCGTCTTTTGCAAATCCGTTTGAACCAAGATGTTCTAGATCGTGAGGTACTTCTTTCCACCAAAGGAATTCACCTCTAACCTCACGAGCTAGTAGATCGGTCGATTTTAGTTTCGGGTCAAGTTTTCTTCCCTTTCCCGAATTTCTTTGATTCATCGATTTGGAGATAGGTTCGAGCCATGATCTCTTAGAGATAGCTCACTATCCTCCTTGTGACTCCTCTCACCAAGTTTGATCCCTAGGGGATTCATTTTGGGTGAGATTGAGTTGAATCGTGAACGAATAGCAGGATTTTCGGGGTGACCGGACGTCAGGAAGAGAGTCCGGTCGTTGAACATTCCATTGTTCTGTTTCGCACCTTGACCGGACGCTGCCCCTCTCCTATGACCGGACGCAACTGTAAGTGCATCTAGCCCTTAGTGGGTTTTGGTGAATTGAGTGACAACATAATTAAAGGTCTAACAAGTTTGCTAAGTGTATCAAAGGTTCAACAAGAAAAGCAAACTTGATGGTATTCCACATAGTGTTGAAATGAAGGCCAAAATTGTGTATTGTTGTATTGGAAGATCATGGAAACAATCTTGTTCAAGCAAAAGACAACAATGCAAATAGACTCATGATATGGCTTCTATGTTGTGGGATATCATGGCATCATGAGAAAGCAAGCATATTTGGCAAATGACAAGTGAGACATGGATTGATGATTTTGGAATGGTCTCAACAATGGGTTGCTTTTCATGAGCAAGAAGAGTTTGATAGTGAACTAGCTTTGATCAAGGTTGAAGAATGAATCAAGAATGCTATGACGGAACCTCCTGAATTATTAAGGCCCACGTGTTCCTATCCTTGTCCTACAGACCTCGGACAGTCATACACTGTGCCCAATACCCAAAAGACCCACCACGTGTCATCGGTAACCCGACTCTCCACGTTTCCTTACACCGGATCATCAAGCATGCCAGTTCCATTCAGCAAGAGTATTGCAGTATTACATCATTATCACAAATTAAATATGCATCAAGAAATAAAAGTGCGGAGTATTACACCATAAGTTTTACCAACCATTTGTTCAAACTCACGTCGTTATTACAAACCAGAGTTCAAACTTCACCCTAAGTCGTGGAAGCAACATTAATCAAACTGTATTTCACACAAACAACCCCGCCTAAGAGTTGCATTTACTCCCTCCCTGGGACACGTCCTCCTCAATGACGGTCACGCAACAAGCCTCCAAAGCAAGGCTGCTCGTGAATGCCACCTGCAACAGGGGTTTAACAACCCTGAGTACAAAGGTACTCAACAAGGCTTAACCAACAAGATAGGAGAAGGAACAGATATGCTGGTTGGGTAGGCTCAACAGTACTTTTCATTTGCATGCATAAAAGCTTACTAAAGTAATCCTAGATCCAAATTTTACTTAATCATTTAAGTACATGGTAAGAACTGAAAGTGAACACTAGTGAAATATCATTATCATTCTTTCTTAACAAGTTCCATTTTATTCTATGATGCGGGTCGAAAGATTGAGTCTCCTTAACCGAGGAGCATGACGATTCGAACCGATTAAACCAGATCTGGGAGTTTTCCACGATCATACGATATATGTAGACCCTGGGTCACACATATACCAACCCTAGCCTCGGATCCTCCAAACAAGACCGGGTCCGCGCCACCCGAGAGTACTTGTACACCTCCAATCCGGAACTTTAACCCACGAGGGTAGCTAGTACTCCCGCCATCTCTCCACTCCCAGTGCGCGAGTAGCAGTTCTCATTTAAGAACCACCAAGGTAGGGCTTACCGTAGCATATGATCGGTACTTCACAGTTTCTCAATCTAGCAGGCCAACAACGGTTAACCCTAATCTGACACATCCAGGTCACCCTACACCAACCCAAGGATCGATGCATGTGCCCGTCTGGTCCTAACCATCATTCTTTCTCATTATCATTCCAAAACGATAAGTATTGAAAACATTTATCAAAAGCTTCATCAAGCAAGGCTAAGCATTTCTCTATCATTTGCATAAAGCAGGTATCAAGGAATGATATATCGATAACAAGGTTGATCATGCATCAATAGGTTTAAAGCATTTATTTGATAAACATTAATGCATCAGGTTATCGAAAGTAAGTGTAATTGTAAATCCAAGGAAATGGTTAAATTGAACCGGGGCTTGCCTTCGTTGACCGAGAAAGTCGGGAACTCCTGATATTCCGGATCAACTTGACACTCTGAACTCCCTGGACTAACCTCGACCGAACACATCGACCTCTTCAGAACTACACGATAAAAGAGTGCATGCTTGATGAGATGCTCATGTCATGATCATGGTAAAGATGGAAATTTACTGTTTATAAACATTTGACTTATAACAACTTTCCCTCACGGTAAAGTTGCAAGCCAACAAACCTAACTTGGCATAAACATACATGGTTTATATGAGTGACACTTGCCTGCATCAAGCAGCAGATCAGATAATTCACTTATCTTAACCTTCAAATCTACCATGAAGAAACTTAGTTTTCATGTTTTTACAACATTACTTATTCATAAAGAAAGCAATTTAATTAGCATGAAATTAAGTTGTGAAGCAAACCATGCTCAAACTAGTTCCAACTTTGTACACAGATGGGTTATGACCGAAACAATGCACAAAATAATTTCAGCATTTTTGGAGTTAAACTCAATTTTATAAAAATCATTGAACAATGATTCAGATTATATAGGCACAATTTTTACTGTAGATCAGTATACAAAAACATGCATATATTATATTTTTCATAAAAACTAAACATCTCAGAGAACATGTACAAATTTTTCCATGATTTTTGGATCAACAGATTAATTCATACAAAAATAACAAAATCAGCATTTGCATTCCCATAAGCAGAAATAGATTAATATACTAAATAAAAACAGCCCTGTTGGGCCGAAACCACCAGCTCGGCCCAACCCGCGCGCAACCGCCCAACTCGGGCCTGCCCGCGCTTGCACAGCCGGTTTTGCAGAAAAACCCTCCGGCTTTAACCAAACTACAACTAAGCCCTCGACACTGTTGAACACTATTCAACTGAGTCATGGTCTTTGCACCTAGGCCCTCGGGTTTAGTCGAATTCAAATCGACACGTCCCTGACTCCGGGGCTTGCAGCGGCGAGCTCGGCTCGCGCACGCCGGAGCAACGAGACCTCCTCCAGCCAAACCAAGCAGCTCAGCACCTTCCCCTTGCGCTCACGACTCTGCTGAACCCACAAACTCCCTCCCTCGACCTCTCTCTCTACTCCGACGACGACAACGGCGGACGCGGCGGCACGGCGGCGGCACGCCGGCCAACTGGGTGCTCTACCGAGCCCGCGGACTTGCGCATCAGCACCAGAGGCTCACCACGACTCGAGCGGGCTAGATCTCCGAGGCTGACGCGGCTTTGAACAGTGAGGATGACGACGACGGCGAGTTCCAGCGGTGCGGCTCGACGACGACGGTCTGTTCCGGCTGCGACAGAGGGAGAAAAGGTCAAGGACCTGGCGTTAGAGCATCAAGAAGAGATGAGAAAGCGAGAACAAGGCTCAGGTGAGGACGAACGGGTTCCGAGTTCGCTGACCACGGGGATGGCGTCGATGGCGGCATCCGGGACCGGAGATGAAGACGGCGATTACGCCGGGCTGGTGCGGGGGCGAGAGAGACTGCGACCTAACTCTATAGCTCCGCAACGACGTGGCGAGTGTGTTGGTGCGGCCAAATGGGGCAAACGAGCGCTCACCCAACCGGCATAGCCGAACAGAGGGAGGACGGCGGCGGCGAGCGAGTGGGGAAGAAGGGCGAAGCACGGCGCTTCTGAGGGACGCGAGAGACGAAGAAGAGGGTCGCGGGATGTCACACGCGCGCGCGAAGCTCGCAAGCAGTTCGCTGGCGAGGCGCATGCGCCCCAGCGCGAACGCTGCACAGGGGAAGCAGCTCGCTGGCCGAGCTCTGGATGTTTCCCCCCTTTGCCACTGTTCCTTGCTCCTCTCCCCTTTCTGAATTTTCGAAATTACTTTTGAAATTTGATCTACACTTTAAGATTTGTCAAAATATGAAATGTAGGGTTTGAAAATTGGTACAACTTTGCTTTAACACTCTTTGGCTGATTTCAACTGGAATTAGGTCAATTTGATCAAAACAGTTCAAACCGATCTCAAATTTGAAATTTGAAAAGGGGACAGAGTTAGGTTTTACAGTAAAAGCAAATTACTTTTTATTTTGCATGACAGTTGAAAAATGGTCAATGTATTAAATGCTCTTTTGAAATTCTTACAACTTTTATGTAGATCTCAACTCGATTTCAAATAGTTTTGAGATGCAAGTTTAAAGTCAAAAAGGTGACCATTTCCAGGGTTTGAGTAAATTCAAAATTACTTTAAATTTTGTACAGAAAACTTTGAAAACTTTGAATACCAAAGTTGTACCTCTCCTCAAGATCTACCAAAAAGCTTTTAGGTCAACCCCTACATATGCATAGATTTTGAGTTAACTAGAAAGGGCTAATTAACTTATATAGGAATTTGATGATTTTCCCCTTTTTAAGCTAAATAATTTTTATACTCTTTTGAATTGTTGAACTGGATTCATGCCTTTACATGACTTTAGTCAAATGGGAATGAACACAAGTTACTTCATAATGACATTCTAAATTAGGTTTTTTGAGCTGCACCACCACAAGCAATATAACCAAGATGCTCACACATTAGGATTAAAACTTATTTTAGTGAATGCATCTCAAGGTGAGCTAGCACATGATGCTATGAAATGCTTATGATGACTGACAACATTTTATTCATGTACACCTGAGCTGTTACAAAATGCATAAGTGAGTAAATGCCAAGCAAAGGTCAAATGAACAAGGGGGACAAGGACTTAACTCATATTGGATATATGTCATCTCTACATTGGTTTGCTTGTATGGATAAATGTTTGGAGAATCACTTTGCATTGATTTGATCAAGCTAGAAGTATGAAGATGGAGATTGAAGTGAGTGTTGAGTGTCAAGCCAAAATGAGAGGATATAAGGAATCGTGAATTGGCTTGACCATATTAATGATGATCCATATATGTCTCTATGTGAGTCAAACTAAAAGCTTGATTGATCTCAAAATTCATATCTACAAGATGTTCAAGCAAGGATCACAATATTGAAGAAATGGTTTTCAATGGATGCTCAATATGATGTGACTTGAGTGTGGCTTGATAAGGTGAAGATAGCAAGGAAAGGGCTTCGAGGTACTAAGCGAAGGTGAAGGTCAAGGAGACCGAGGTACTATGGCTAGGGTGAAGAAGAGAGTACTTGCATTGAGTCGAGATACTAATCAAGCTATGAGGATTCATATTGTGTTGAGGATCAAATCATTAGTGGAAGTGACTTGAAGCTATGGATTGAACTCATATGTGTGGAAATGGTTTAAGTCACATGCTCAAGGGTGTGTTTGCTCAAAGAAAGGAGACAAAGATGATTGCAACCCCTTTTGAAGTGATATCAAGAAGAAATGGCATATGAAGACATTGAAGACTCAAGTGGTTAAAATGGTTATATTTTCTTATCTTGAGTATAGTTATGCCGTACTATCAAGGGGGATGCAATACGATATACATAGACAAGTCTCAAGTGCTCAAACTAACCGAACCCGAGTGCTAACATGAGAGAAAACACTTAGCACTGCACCTGCACTTGTTGATCTTGTGTTTGTTCTGTGCAGGGTTAGATAGCCCTCGTAATAAGCTTTCCGAAATGTCCAAGATCACTAAAATCAGAGTTCGGAGTAAAAAGTTATGGCGGTTTTCGTGAGGTCACCTGTGCTGTCTCAGGGAGCTGCGGTAGTGCCGCTCTATCGAGCGGCAGTGCCGGGCTAAGTGCGGCAGTGCCGGGCCTGTACAGCCAGTAACGGCTAGCTGCTGGTGCCCAAAACACTTCTAACACATCCCAAGCCATTTGAGAGCTCTTCCCAACCCTCTCTTGTGAGAGTGACATGCTTAGTGCATGCTTAAGTGTTGGGGTTGTGTGATTAAGAGCTAGAGAGCCGATTAGAGCCTTCCAAACCTTGAGCACTTGTCGGGCTTTGTCGATCTTCGTTGTGCATCTTTTACTCTTGGAGGTGAAGCCTCCTAGATGGCTAGGCGTCGCCCGGTGAGATCCTGTGCTTGTGGTGAGCAGCGAGAAGTTTGTAATCCTCTTGTGGAGCTAGCGGAATTACCCCTCACTTCAAGGATTTGGTTCCTTGACTTGATACCGAGGAAGAGTTGCAAAGCTCTTGACCTAAGTGGTCATCCTCAACAACGTGGAGGTAGGCAAGCCTTGGTGGCGAGCTGAACCATGGGATAAATCACTTGTCTCTTGTATTTACTTGTGTTCATTCATCATACTTGTGAGCTTGTGATTGATTCTAGGATTTGGCCACGATATACTTCATACAACATATTTGGCTTGGTTGAGTTGGTTCTGCAGGTTCAGGAAACCAAGAGCAACACTTCTATTCATATAGATCTGGTTTTCTATGGCTAGTTTTTGAATTCCAGGCTCGGGCAGTTTGTTGGCGCGGTAGTACCGGGCTGAGGCCGACAGTGCCGGGCTCAGGGCGGTAGTGCCGGGCATCTCTAACAAAGTTTTGAGCTGTGATTTTAAACATGCCTATTCACCCCCCCTAGGCGACATCAAGGTCCTTTCAATTGGTATCAGAGCTTGGGCTCTCAATTACGGGCTTAACCGCCTTGAGAGACGATGTCGACAAGTGAGGAAGTATCTCTAGAACTTTTACTTTCCGATGGCTCAAATTATGCATCTTGGTCCGCTAGTGTGCTTACTATTTTTAGGACCATGGGTCCTCATATTGAGCGGATTGTTGATGTGAGCATTTCACCTTCTAGTGATGATTTGACTTATCTATCTAAAGAGGAAGTGAAATGCTTACAACACAATGCTCAAGCCTCTAATGTCTTATTTAGTGCTTTGAGTGAAGATGTTTTTGATGCCGTCATATTTGGAGATGGTGAACCTCTTGAGGATGCTCATGTCATTTGGACCACACTCAAAGAAAGATATGACAAGTCCAAATGTGATGACAAGTTGCTCTCATTGGAGGAACCACTTGAGGAGTGCTCAACTTCACCAACAAATGAAGAGCCTCAAGTGATTCTCCCAAAAGGCATAGTTGATCATGCCACAACCACTCCCTTACCAACATATGTGAAAGGTAATGAAATGGTTGGTGAGAACAAGGATTATACATGTGGTACTTCTACTTCCTATAGTTCTTGTGAGACTAACATTTTGAAGGAAGAAGAAGCTTGTGATCGGTGGAGGCCAAGTGATGAATCCACTTCACCAATGTGCTCAACTATTCATGCCACTTCTCATGTATGTCTTATGGCAAAGGGTAAGAAGGTAAAATCAAAAGCCAAACCTTCTCCACCTCCTAGTGACATCTCTAGTAGTGATCTTAGTGATACTTCTAGTGATGATGATTCTAGTGATGAAGAAATAAATAACATAACTAAAAATTTGGATAGAAAGACCAAGTTATTTATTTCAAAGCTAATGGAGGAATTAGAGGCAACACAAGCTGAGCTAGAATATAGAGAAAAGACTCTAATTAAACAAGAGGATCTTTACATTGCTAGCAAGGAAGCTCTTGCATTGGAGAGAAGTGAGGTGGACACCTTGCACAAGGCTTTGGCCAAAGAGCAAGATGTCCATGCTCTCCTAAAGAAGGATCATATTACACTCAAGGAAAAGTATTGTAGCTTGAATGGCAAGCACAAAGAACTTGAGGAGCAATATAGCCTTCTTTGGGAGAGCAACTCACATCCTTCCAAGGCAAGTGATGTCTCTACTCCCTCCACTAGTCAAGGTTGTGGAAAATGCTTTAATCTTGATTTGAATATTTATGCCACTAACCTTGCTAATATGGAGGCTATGAGAAAAGAGATTGCTAGGCTCAATGAGATCATAGCAAAAGAGTGCATGGATGGCAAGACTCAAAATAGTGGCAAGAAGGTGGAAAATAGCTTTGAGTGTGCTCAGTCCATGATCAAGGGCAAAGTTGGTACTGATCAGCCTGCACAGATGGTGGCACAACAACAGCCCCGAGCAGCACAGCCACCCAAGGGCGGCAGTGCCGCTATGAAGGGCGGTAGTGCCGCACCCCATAGAAAAGGAAGGCTACCACTTATGCCCCTGGTCAGGTCAAGCTCATGAAGAAGGTCTCCAAATCAATGCAAGACCCAGAAAGCAAAGAAGACTCTCATCACTTGCTTCAAGTGCAAGAAAGAGGGTCACCATGTAAGGAATTGCTCCTTGAAGAAAGAAGCGAAGGTCATGAGCAACATTCAAGAGAAGAAAAAGGATGGCTCATGGCAAGTGCTCCAACATGGGACAAAATGCCTCGATGTGTTCCAACAAGGTTGATGACCAAGCCACACTTCCAAACAAGAAGATGAAAAGAAGTAAGAGGAAGTGTTATGAGTGCAATGAGAAGGGTCATGAAATTGCATCATGCCCCTACATGAAGGACAAAGGCTTGATATCATCAAGAAAGAGGCTCAGTAGCAAGGTAGCAAGCAAATTGCAAGAAAACAAGGCTAAGAATAACAAGACACGCCTATGCTACACTTGTAGAGGAAAGGGACACCTAAGTGTGGAATGGCCCATGGGTAACACTCTTAAGCCAAACTTGTCAATTGATTCAAAATTGCTTAGGAGGCCCAAAAATGACACTTGTGCTAGAAAGGTGATTGGTTCACCATATACTAGCACAAAGGCCATTTGGGTGCCTAAGTCTCTTGTGACTAACCTTGATGGACCCATCTTGGTATGGGTACCAAATTGTGCTTAATAAGTGTTGTAGGTACTTGAAGGTGATGTGAAGCCTTGGGGTGCTTGAGCAAGTCTTATTGAAAATATCATCTCAAGCTATCAATCTTATTCATATTGACTATTCTATCAAGATTGACCCAAGGATGAATTGATGGATATATCTCTAACATCATACTCATCTTGGTAACAAGTACCTAACCCTTGCTAGCTAGCCACTTGACTTGTGTAGTCTCTAGTAGTTCACAAATATGTGTATGCTTGTGAATTATTAGGAGTGGCTAGAGTACTTTGAGTTCAAATGAATCATCTTCCATATGATGCTTTTAATGGCTCTCTAGTAGAGCAAGATCTTATTCATGTTGTAGGTAATGAGGAACCACCTTGTGAGACAATCAAGAAAAATGCCCATTGGTGATATAAGACCACAAGAAGTTCTGGGTACAAAGATAGGAGATCCTCAAGCTATTATTGCACCAAATTCCGCTGACATCACTAATATGGTAGTGCCATGCCTCAGAGCGGCAGTGCCGCCCCTATGCAGACAGTAGTGGCTGAGATAAGTCCAAGCCATGGATGAAGTCTACAACATGATGATAAGCAAAGTGAAGATGAAGAGGCCACCTCATCCATTATGTTTCAAGAAGGGTGGTAACAACTAAATCTCAAGTGCAATTTATTTCAAATCTTATCTCTTTGTGTCTTGTGTAGTCACTTAGGGAAAGAAAGCACTTGAGGATATGTATTGGTTGTTGGTCATAGAAGAAAAGTATGATTGGAATTGAATTGATCAATCACAACAAGCGACATACATAACTTGGTGTTCTTTGTGGACCTTAAACCAAGAATTTCAAGAAAGCTCAAGTAGAAGCACTTATCACTCAAATCTCAAGAACTCTCTACTTGATGAAATCTTGTCATATGGTAGATTGGCAAATTCTCATTATCATCTTATGTCCATCTACATGCTCAAATGGTTGCGAGTATTTCTTGGCATAAGTTAAATTTGATTATTCTATTATTGCCATGACCTAGATGTAGAGTAAAATTCCATGTTCTTAAATGAATAGAGTGCTATGTGAGAAATTCAAATACTTAGAGCACTTATAAAAGGGGGGAAATTTACTCTATGACTAGAGTTGTGAGACTAACCATTTCTCTAAGTGATCTATGTAGTCTCACTAAATGAGAATGTGTTTCTCAAATGGAGTGTGCTATCATATCAATGCCATCAATCCAAAACTATGTGATGTGTTCTCTCTAGTTAATTTTGGGTTGATTCGTCTATGATTAGCCACTCACCATAATATGGCTTAAATCTGCCCCCTGGACTTAAATGACCAACCATGCACATTCACACTTCCATTCGACTCAAAAGAGTGTGCATGCGGCATTAAGGGAGATTTAGTCCATGTTATGAGGTTTCTATATTTTGGTAGCCCATTTGCCTTCCCCACATAAAGGGTTACTAAATGAGAAACTAGTGCTTGTGCTACTAATACCTCTTGTGTTGAGCTTATTCATAGGAGATCAATAAGAAGAGGTTGTGCTTATTCATTTGGATGCATCACAAGCCTAAAGGTTACTCTTCACCTAAAGCAAGATGAGGTTGGTAGATGTCGGAGTGTGTTGACTCACTCTCAAGATGTGGAAGCTCCTCGTGTCAGAGATAATCTACAACCTACTGCTGATGTGCGAGTAGCAGTGCCGCTCAGCGGGCAGCACTGCCGGGCCATGAGCAGCACTGTCGGACCATGAGCAGCACTGCTGCACACCTCCACACAAAGCAGCCGACAACAGTCCATTTTGTGGACCTAGAGCATGATGTTGAGGTTGAGTTGGATATGCCATATTGGAAGAACTCATAATTTTACAAATATTGATAAGAGGACTGAATGGAATAATGTCTTGTGAGCATTCTCAATCAAAATCACCTCAAGAATGGGACAAGAAGAAGAGAAGAATTGTGAATTATCAAATCTGTCCAAAGAATTGCAAATCTGAGTTGGCTGCGTTCAAGCATGGATTTGGAGATTCAAATGTTAAGAATTTGGCCTAAACTTTTGTGAGCATGCTATACAGATCTAGTACTTGCTGCTGTACAGTTTTCATGGAGATTGATTGAGAAGAACATCAGTTTTTGGTTGAATTATGTCAGTTTCAGCAATGCAGTTTCAGACTTGAGCAATTTTGGTGGTGAAAAATTGATTTGACTGACTAAATGGAGTCCAAATGAGCTGAAATTTTACAGAAGTTAAAGGACTCATAGATGCAGCTCTGTACCAAATTTCATGCATATTGGCTTAATGGTCTGAGAGATATGAATTTTTCTCCATGAAAGACAGAATCTGAAAAGTTGGATTGCAAGCAGCTTGAAGGAGTTTGAAATGAGTTGGAACATAGTGTAGACTTCTCCTTTGACCTCATATTGTTGATGTGCATAAGTGTGCTTTGTGTACTCTTGTATGCACAAATTGAGGGGGGGTTTACTTTCTATCTCATGAGACAAAATGCCTTCTCTCAAGCTCATATTGTGTAATCTCAAACATTGGAGAAAGAAGAACTTCAAAGGAGGATGGATAGTTCCAATGGAATCTTTGGGTGCTCCAAAGATTATTCTTGGAGGTCTTGGTCTTTATAAACCAGGTTCTCCTGGCTTAGTGTCAAATGCCCCAATCCTTAGTGGAACATGATTCTAATGAGTTGGAGAAAATAACTGAAGGGTGGACTCTCATTGTCAAATTCTCTACTCTAAAGCTCATCAAGTGCACATGATCCATCCTATTGATCAACCAAGACCTTGTCAATAAAGAGTGGTAACTCCTAGTTCATAATTGCAAATTTCATGAAATTTACCATGTCCTTTCTATGTGAGTTGCTTTAGGTAAAGAAAGAACTAGGAACTTAATTTGGATCTTGGATGATCACCAAAGCTCTAGTTCACCACATTTCATCAAAAGAGAACTGTGATCGTTCAAACCATTGAAATCTTACTTATATGATGGTCATGTCAATCAAAATTTATGTGGCGATCTCTCTACCTTAATGGTGGTATGTTTCCTTTGGCATAATTTTATTGTTGGAAATTTGGTATGCCTTGACCAAGATATAAGATGTACTCCTCTAAACTCTTAAACCGATTCAAGTGCATTTCACAAGTAATTCGAGTACTTGATGCACATATTAAGGGGGAGCCCATTCTATGTCTTGTGTCTTTTGGGACTAACATTTTCTTCTAGTGAACTTGTGTAGTCTCTTGGTGAGAATGAGTTTCTCTTGGGTATGCTACATAACCAAATCAATCCAAATTGGTAAAGTTATCTCTCATATTCATTTGGATTGCAATTTTATCTCTTGTGTAGCTACTCACCATAATATAGCTTAAATTACCTTATTTGGACTTAATTGACCAAAAGTGCATATGTTCTTGCCTTCCACATATACATGTATGCACTATCAAAAAGGGGAATTTAGTCTATATTATGAGGTTTTGCAATTAGTGATCCACATGCCTTCCACATCCAAATGATCACTAGTTGTAGAACTGTAGCTTGTGCAATTTAATGCTATCTCTTGTCCTTGTGAGTATTGTCTAGGTTACATTTAGGTGATATTATGAGATACAAGCATTCATTCCAATTGGCATCAATTTGTGAAGATTCCTTCCATTGGTGTCAAAATTGTGAAGATCATATTTCAATTGGTATTGGGGGATAATCTTTCAATTTGGTATATCAAGAAATATGTCTTCAATTGGTATCTCTAAATGAAAACAAGAGCTAGCAGTGGATTTTCGATTAATATGAAGCACAAGCTTGTGATGTCTCCTTGAAGATGATGATAAAAAGAGATGGGCACAAATGAGATCTTTTGCTTAATGAAGTACTAGGCCCATCAAAGCACTAAATTCAAAATCATCATCATGGTGGAGATTATGAGGCTTAGAACAAAGGTATATCACTCTATGAACATTTGTATTACCTTTGTGCATCTATGCCCTTACATGCCAGAGTGTGCATGTGTATGCAATATTTTGAGTCACACCATGAGTTTGTTCTTATGGTGACGATTAGAGAATGAGTTAGATATTTGGTTGATACCTCTTGTGGTGATCATGTGAGTTTGTCTCATGTTATGTCACCTATGTGAGGTATGAGCTAAATATGCTAACCTCTTGAGAATCTTGACTTAGAGTGTTGCATACTTTGTGTGGTATAAAAACATAGAAGAGAAATCATATATGCTAAACTTTTACCTACCTCTAGCCCTCACTTGTCTACCATCATTTCTTCCTTTTGGTGGAGAGATCCTTTTTGGAGATTAATGCCAAAGGGGGAGAAATTTTGGGGGACATTGTAAGGGAAGAGAGATTGATATGAGGATGGAAAGGGGTAAAGGAGAGGCATATAAGATTTTTTCAAAATTATGTGGTGTGTGCAAGGATAATTTAATTTGATGCTCTTGACAAGAATCATTTATGCTATTGTGCGACATTCATGCCTTGAGTGCTTGTTTCTCTAGTGTTGGTCAGGCAAGTGCGGCAGTGCCGCTCTCTAGTGCGGCAGTGCCACCCTCTGCTGGCTAGCAATTTTCGAGTGCATGAACTGTCATAAGCATCACAATTATCATGTTAACATCTTGCACCCCATGAATGCTAAGATATATGAGAGTTTCCACACTTTTGTCTTAAATATGTGCATTTGGCATTTGAGGCCAAAATTTGAAATTCCTTTCAATACACACATTTAGGGGAGCTCACTATAGTGAGGATTCAAAATCTTAATGATTATCAATCTCTTGTAAGCTTTAATTGTGTTGTCATCAATCACCAAAAAGGGGGAGATTGTAAGTGCATCTAGCCCTTAGTGGGTTTTGGTGAATTGAGTGACAACATAATTAAAGGTCTAACAAGTTTGCTAAGTGTATCAAAGGTTCAATAAGAAAAACAAACTTGATGGTATTCCACATAGTGTTGAAATGAAGGCCAAAATTGTGTATTGTTGTATTGGAAGATCATGGAAACAATCTTGTTCAAGCAAAAGACAACAATGCAAATAGACTTGATGATATGGCTTCTATGTTGTGGGATATCATGGCATTATGAGAAAGCAAGCATATTTGGCAAATGACAAGTGAGACATGGATTGATGATTTTGGAATGGTCTCAACAATGGGTTGCTTTTCATGAGCAAGAAGAGTTTGATAGTGAATTAGCTTTGATCAAGGTTGAAGAATGAATCAAGAATGCATAAGTGAGTAAATGCCAAGCAAAGGTCAAATGACAAGGACTTAACTCATATTGGATATATGTCATCTCTACATTGGTTTGCTTGTATGGATAAATGTTTGGAGAATCACTTTGCATTGATTTGATCAAGCTAGAAGTATGAAGATGGAGATTGAAGTGAGTGTTGAGTGTCAAGCCAAAATGAGAGGATATAAGGAATCGTGAATTGGCTTGACCATATTAATGATGATCCATATATGTCTCTATGTGAGTCAAACTAAAAGCTTGATTGATCTCAAAATTCATATCTACAAGATGTTCAAGCAAGGATCACAATATTGAAGAAATGGTTTTCAATGGATGCTCAATATGATGTGACTTGAGTGTGGCTTGATAAGGTGAAGATAACAAGGAAAGGGCTTCGAGGTACTAAGAGAAGGTGAAGGTCAAGGAGACCGAGGTACTATGGCTAGGGTGAAGAAGAGAGTACTTGCATTGAGTCAAGGTACTAATCAAGCTATGAGGATTCATATTGTGTTGAGGATCAAATCATTAGTGGAAGTGACTTGAAGCCATGGATTGAACTCATATGTGTGGAAATGGTTCAAGTCACATGCTCAAGGTGTGCTTGCTCAAAGAAAGGAGACAAAGATGATTGCAACCCCTTTTGAATTGATATCAAGAAGAAATGGCATATGAAAACATTGAAGACTCAAGTGGTTAAAATGGTTATATTTTCTTTATCTTGAGTATAGTTATGCCGTACTATCAAGGGGGGTGCAATACGAATCATAGACAAGTCTCAAGTGCTCAAACTAACCGAACCCGAGTGCTAACATGAGAGAAAACACTTAGCACTGCACCTGCACTTGTTGATCTTGGGTTTGTTCTGTGCAGGGTTAGATATCCCTCGAAATAAGCTTTCCAAAATGTCCAAGATTACTAAAATCAGAGTTCGGAGTAAAAAGTTATGGCGGTTTTCGTGAGGTCACCTGTGCTGTCTCAGGGAGCTGCGGCAGTGCCGCTCTATCGAGCGGCAGTGCCGGGCTAAGTGCGGCAGTGCCGGGCCTGTACAGCCAGTAACGGCTAGCTGCTGGTGCCCAATGAAGGACCGAGAATGCAATAGCAAGGCAACCAGAGGGGGGGTGAATGGAAGCCAACAAAATTTCTCTCGAAACTTTGGCCAAATGTCCCAAGATCAACCCCGAAAGCTACAACCGAAACCGTGATGCCCACGACCCTTGGAAGAGGGTGGATGATCCCTAGGATCACAGCGAGGCACCACAAAGCGATAGCGAACCAAACACCAAAAGCTACGGCACAAGTTCGACCCTTGAGAATCGAGTCCCGAACGTAGATAGACGGCTACATTGAGAAATCCCCAAATACCGATGCTAACAAGTAGCAAAGATACCTAGAGAGGTTCCTTGGTCAACTACAAGGCCAAACGAGAAGTCCAAAAACCAAGCGAGGAAGCCGGGAGAGCAAACGCACAAAACTGGAAGCTTCAGGCGATTCCCGGACTGTCCGGACCTGGGGTCCCGAACTGTCCGCCCCTACTACGGACTGTCCGCGACTTGGTGCCGGACTGTTCGCCGGCTGAATGGACCAAACAACAACGTTGCTGAAAGTCCCCTGGTCGGCTCCCGGACTGTCCGCGAGTTAGACCGGCGGACTGTCCGCAGGTCACTCTGGACCAAAACGCCCGAGCCGCGCAGCCACTGAACAGGCTGGAGCCCGACCCCCGGACTGTCCGCGCCCCTGGTGGTGGACTGTCCGCGGATGAACAGAGAGGGCGATATTAATCGCCCCTCTCACGAATCCTCTCAAATCTGAATCAAAACTCAATCCCACGATCCCAAACTTGGAGGAGATGATCACGAGGTAGTTAGGAGACTATCCCCAAGAAATCATCCGCTCAAATCAACTCAAACACCGGGAAATCAAAAGGGGAGGAGAATGAATCGAAAAAGCGCCACGAAAACGAAATCAACCCGATCTACTTGTTCGTGAGGAGTTAGATGAATTCCTTTGGTCGAAATGACCTCCTCACTATAAAGAACAAGTTGATTCAAACAGATTTCGCAAAGACACAATAGAGAGGGAGATCGAGTGACGGGAAAATCACGGAGAAACGAAGAATGCGAAGAACACGAACCAAAACGCGAATCAACACATCGATCTGCAACCGTGTGGCTACCACACGCTACAACAGTGAGGTTACGGCCTCACTTCCTCAAAATCTCCAGTACACAGAGGTATGGTTCTCTGCGGATCTCAGCTAGCTACAGCAGGGGATTGGGAGAGCAAGAAACCCTAGAAGCAAAGAGCAAATGACTGAGATAGATGGGGAGGTGGGTGTCTCCCCCTACTTATCCTAATTTTAACTATTCCTAATTCCCACTCTACCCCTTGTAGGGTTATGGGGATGCTACACTAGCCGAAAGCTACCACTGTGGTAGCTGAAAAACGGTTCCGCTACGTTAGCCGAACGCAAAATTTGACCCCATAAACCAGGAACTACTACTAGTTATAGATCACGGGATTACCACTAGACGCGCAGGTGCAGCGGAAGACGTCTCGGTGTAGACATACGCGTCGTAGCGATGTCGTGTAGATGTTCACGTCCGTCCTTCAAGTCTCCACGTGCGGTTCATCCTTGTGCTCCAGATGCAGCACCTCCGAGGTATCCCACACGTACAGGGAGGAAGCGTCACACCTCCAGACTGCTAGGTCTGCGAGGAGCAATAGGCGCGGGCGTGGGGTGGGCGACGGCTATCAACAATTGACGTGGGTTGAAACCCTAGTCGCCCCACCCCTCTTTATATAGGCGTCCCTAATGAGCCCACCGACTGGAGGCCCATCAGCAAACCCTAATCCTGGTCTGACTCGAGTCCAACTCGAATCAGGCTTCCAGCCCCTTAAGCGTGCGACCCTATGGGTTCAGGCACACATAGACACGGCCCGAGTACTCCTACTCGCCCGATAGTTGACAGCGGCCTCTAGCAAGACGTATCAACTCCTATGTATACGCGAACATCATATCTGACGAACCACCATGATCACATACACGTAATTCGCTTGCCACATAATATTTGGTCCAACTCATAGGTTAACACTTAACCTAAGCACGGCCATGCATTTCATGATCTAATCATTTGAGTGGTCCAGTGATATCTCTCTCTCACGAAGAGGGGCAAATCCCATCTTGATCATTTATGTCTCACAGCATACTTCCTGACAAACCGAAGACTATCTTTATAACTACCCTGTTACGAAGTAGTGTTGATAGTCCCTAAGTAAGTCGATTCATATCTTGAGTACATACCACAATCTCAGGTCTAAGGACATAACGTACATGATGTGTAGAGAGATAATAAGAACATCTCACGTTGGGTCAGTCCAGTCCCATGTCATACATGTGCCCACATTATTAGTTTGACATCTCCATGTCTATTGACTTGTGAAACATAGTCATCAACTAGTACATGTGCTGATCTAATATTCATATGTGTCCTCACATGAACTCTGATCAGGGACAACTATTGAATAACCATACAAGTAAAAGAGTTTCACAGACAATTCACATAATTGTCAATCAATACAAGTTGTCTTTAATGGATATTTCAATGAACATATAATAAATCATGGATACAATAGAAATATCATCATCTCTATGATTACCTCTAGGGCATATTTCCAACAGTCTCCCACTTGCACTAGAGTTAATCTTTAGATATCTAATACCCATAGACCTCACATGCGCCTGATGCTTAGGCTATGGAAGAGCCTTTGTCAAAGGATCTGCTATATTCAAATCCGTATGTATTTTGCACATCTTAATTTCATCTCTTCCAATGAACTCTCGAATGAGGTGAAATTTCTGCAGTACATGTTTGTTCTTCTAGTGATTCCTTGGCTCTTTAGCTTGCGCGATCGCCCCATTGCTATCACAGTGTAAAGACAATGGGCTGGACGCATTTGGAAACACACCAAGATCAATGAGGAACCTCCTCATCCAAACACCTTCCTTTGCAGCTCCACTAGCTACAATGTACTTGGCTTCTGCTGTAGAATCAGACACGGTCTCCTGCTTGGAACTTTTCCAACTGACTGCACCACCATTTATTGGAACACAAACCTGATTGAGATTGTGAATCATCTGTGTCGGTTTGGAAGCTAGCATCGGTGTAACCATTTACAACGAGCTCCTCCTCACCTCCATAGATTAGGAACACATCTTTAGTCCTTCTCAAGTACTTAAGGATGTTTTTAACAAGTGTCCAGTGACTCTCACCAGGATTAGCTTGATATCTGATCGCAACACTTAGAGCATATGAGACATCCGGGCGTGTACATATCATGGCATACATGATGGAACCAATAGCCGAAGCATATGGAACCTTACTCATGCGCTCTCGCTCATCAGATGTCGAAGGACACTGTTTCTCGCTAAAGCGCATGCCATGTGACATAGGCAAGAACCCTTTCTTGGATTGTTCCATGTTGAACCGCTTCAACACCTTGTCAATGTACGTTTCTTGGCTTAATGCCCAGAATATATGTTGGTTCTCCTAAATCCTTCATAGAAAAACTATTATTCAGTGAAGTCTTTACGGTTTGCAACATCGAAATATCATTCCCAATCAACAGTATGTCATCTACATACAAGATTAGAAACACAACAGCGCTCCCACTTTCCTTCTTGTAAACACAAGGTTCTTCTTCACTTTGACGGAAGCCAAACCCTTTGACCACCTCATCAAAACGAATATTCCAACTCCGAGATGCTTGCTTTAATCCATAAATAGATTTCTTAAGCTTGCATATTTTCTTAGCATTGCCAGGATCAACAAAACCTTCGGGTTGTATCATATACACGTCCTCTTCCAAATTTCCATTTAGAAAGGTTGTTTTAACATCCATCTGCCATATCTCATAGTCATAATAGGCAGCAATTGCTAGAATGATCCGGATAGATTTAAGCATCGCTACCGGCGAGAAAGTCTCATCGTAGTCAACTCCTTGAACTTGCCGAAAACCTTTTGCGACAAGTCGAGCTTTATAAACTTGGACGTTTCCATCCATATCCTTTTTCTTTTTATAGATCCATTTGCACTCTATGGGTCTTACCCCATCAGGCGGGTCAACCAAGTTCCAAACTTGATTGGCTTCCATGGAATCTATCTTCGGATCTCATGGCACTATGCCATTTCTCGGAATCAGGGTCCATCATTGCCTCGGCATAAGTCGCAGGTTCGTCATCGTCTAACAATAACACATCCCCACGCAACTCACGGATTCTTGCCGACCTTCGTGGTTGGGGCGGGGTGTCTGTTGCCACAGGTAGCTCAACTTGTTCTGCTACATTAGCATCACTCGTGGAGTCAATCCCTGTTGGCTCATCTTGAACTTCTTCAAGATACACCTTCTGCCCTCTCTTGTCTCTTTTGAGAAAGTCTTTCTCTAAGAAAACACCGTTTCGAGCGACAAACACTTTGCCCTCTATGCGGTTGTAGAAGTAATACCCTAAAGTTTCCTTTGGGTATCCCATGAAAAAGCACTTGTCCGACTTGGGTGTTAGTTTATCTGAAATAAGTCATTTGACATAAACTTCACAACCCCAAATCTTTAGAAAAGACAAACTAGGACTCTTACCAGTCCATATCTCATATGGTGTCTTAACTACGGACTTAGACGGTACCCTATTTAATGTGAAAGCGGCTGTTTCTAGAGCGTATCCCCAAAACGATAAAGGAAGGTCCGACTGGCTCATCATAGACCGAACCATGTCTAACAGAGTCCGGTTACGTCGCTCGGACACGCCGTTTCGTTGAGGCGTTCCAGGTGGCGTAAGCTGTGGAACAATTCCACAACTCTTAAGATGATTGCTAAACTCGTGGCTCAAATATTCACCTCCATGATCAGATCGCAAGGCCTTAATTTTCTTGCCACGTTGATTCTCTACCTCATTCTGAAATTCTTTGAACTTTTCAAATGTTTCAGATTTATGCTTCATCAGATAGACATAGCCATATCTGCTAAAATCATCAGTGAAGGTTATGAAGTATTGGAATTCGCCTCTAGCTATCGTACTCATTGGTCCACATACATCAGTATGTACAAGTACCAATAAGTATGTCGCCCTCTCAGGAAAACCTGTGAAAGGCGACTTGGTCATTTTGCCCAGCAAACAAGCCTCACATGTCTCGTATGATTCAAAATCAAACGAAGTTAGAAACCCATCTGCATGGAGCCTCTTCATGCGATTCTCACTTATATGACCCAAACGACAATGCCACATATAGGTAGGACTTAACTCATTAAGCCGAGGCCTTTTAGCAGTAATATTACAGATAGACATAGGTGCATCATCAAGATTTAAAATAAACAACCCATTCACAATGGATGCAAAAGCCACAAACATATCATTCTTAGAGATTACACAACCATTGTCTTTACTCGCAAATGAATAGCCATCCTTCATCAAACATGAAGGTGACACAATGTTTCGACTTAAACTTGGAACAAAATAACAATTATTCAACTCCAAAATAAATCCTAATGGGAGGTGTAGTTGCATCGTCCCGACGTTCAACGCAGCAACTCTTGCATTATTGCCCACGCGGAAATCAACCTCCCCTTTTCCAACGCTTCTACCTCTTATCATTCCCTGCATCGTATTGCAAATATGAGCAACCGAGCCGGTATCAAATACCCAAGAATTAATATAAGAGTTAGCGAGGAAAATATCTGTAACATGAACAACAAGTGTATGAGCAGCGGGAGTACCTTTACCACCGCCATCCTTCATCAAGGATGCTAAGTACACCTTGCAGTTCCTTTTCCAGTGACCTTTCCCCTTACAGTGGAAGCACTCGGAATTAGCAGTTGGTCTAGCAGCGTCAGGCGCAGGAGGGTTTGGCTTGGAGATCACATCTTTGGCCATGCCCTTGCCCTTCCTATTCTTCCAAAAGTTGCCTTTCCTTTTAAAGTTAGGCTTGTTTTGGATTGCCATCACATGGCTGCTGCCAGCACCTTTCTTGATGTCTGCCTCTGCTGTCTTAAGCATGCCACATAGCTCATTCAAGCCCCTCTCCGCACCATGCATATGGTAGTTCGAGATGAAGTTCCCATAGCTAGGTGGGAGAGAAGAGAGAATGAAATCAGTAGCCAGTTCTGGACCAATTGGGAAGCCTAGCTTCTCCAACCTCTGAGTGTAACCAACCATTTTGATCACATGTGGTCCAACTGCTGCACCCTCTGCTAACTTAGTCTCAGCAAGAGACTTAGAAACGTTGAACCTTTCGGTTCTAGCCTGAGTCTAGAACATCTCATCTAGCGCTACGATCATATCGTAGGCTGTATGGTTATTATCAAACTGCATCTGCAGATCTGGTTCCATGCTAGCAAGCATCAGGCATCCCACTTCAAGATTAGCATCACATGCTTTCTTGTAAGCGGTTTTCTCAGTAGCAGGTGCATTATCAGCAGGTTCCTCTGGTAGTGGGGTGTCTAGAATATCTTCCTTTTTCTCAGCCCTGAGAACAATTCTCAGGTTGCGGATCCAATCCGCAAAGTTTGTTCCATTCAATTTATCTTTCTCAAGGATTGAACGTAAAGTAAATGGTGGATTGCTAGGTGCCATTGATCTACAACAAAAGTAAATGCAAAATACTAAGAAAATGTATCCAAGACAAAGTAAATGATATTAAATCATTAATAAAATCTACTCCCACTGAGATCAATATCCCTCTATTGAATCTCAATGATTCAAGACCCAAACTAACAAGTCTACTAGTGAGCTTTAGCATCACCGCTAGTGGACATGGTAGATCGGTAAGCAACTCTTTGCTAATCATATCACATATGACTCTTGTTGTTGGCCAGCATCTCTATGCGTGCTCAACTCCTTATGCTTCAAGGTCCCTAACCATTAGGATGACCTTGTTCAAGCAACCAACCCTTCTGCAGTAAGTATCCGATACGAACCTGCCTGGTCAAGGAAAATCAATGACACCCTAATTTCATAGGCGCGCCACCGATTGTACAAAACATATGACAGTGCAAGGCTTGGGGAAGCATATGACTTGAACATTACTGAGGGATCGTTCTACACTTTCACTACCGCATGTAGACAATAAACATGAATCATACGTGAAAGTAGAACATAATAAGAGAATAGCATCAACACAGATATGACTTGGTATAGCCCAGTGTTTCTTTGGAGATCTCCATCTCCGCCAATCTGTTCACCATGATGATCTCCATCCACATGGTACATGCACGTCATCCTCCAACGATGAATCCACCGACTAGCTACAACTAGCGTAATTAATTAAGTAATTACATAGTCGCGTGAAGGATCATCATAATTTTGGCATGCAGGCCATTACATCAAATGGACAATATATATGTGGCTCCAGCCATATTGTCATAATCATGACATGCAAGTCATGAAACAATTACATACATGCATCACATACACATAAGGGCTATACCAGTCATCAATTCCTGCAAAACAGAGTTAAACGTTCCCGACGTCTAATCTTGAATCGCAGAAAACATAATTTTCCTGGCCTTTTTTCGCAAATCTAAATTTGACGAAACCGGGCAAAGCCGATGAAAATTGGATGTAAAATTTTCTGTAGATCAATTTTTGTTTAAAGATCATCTCAATCCGAGGTCGTATGCAAAAGTTACGGCTGTTTTACCGAACAACGCTCTTTTGCAGATGCCGCGGTACATCTCATGCACCCGGCTCTTGATCTAGACTCGATTCGATCAATCTGATTGATCTCCATCTTGCCATGGTTGGATTTACACGTATCACTTAACTCCGATGGCGGAATTTCGACCGGTAGGAGTAGATCGTTACATGACCAACACAGCAAGATCACGAATCAAGATCAGAGACTGATCTACAACCGTGCATATATGTATATGCACACAACCGAATCTATAACGAGGCAGTAACAGCTCCGATACCACTGTAGGGTTATGGGGATGCTACACTAGCTGAAAGCTACCACTGTGGTAGCCGAAAAACGGTTCCGCTACGTTAGCCGAATGCTTCTGCTGGGTTAGTCGAACGCAAAATTTGACCCCATAAACCAGGAACTACTACTAGTTATAGATCACGGGATTACCACTAGACGCGCAGGTGCAGTGGAAGACGTCTCGGTGTAGACGTGCGCGTCGTAGCGATGTCGTGTAGATGTTCACGTCCGTCCTTCAAGTCTCCACGTGCGGTTCGTCCTTGTGCTCCAGATGCAGCACCTCCGAGGTATCCCACACGTATAGGGAGGAAGCGTCACACCTCCAGACTGCTAGGTCTGCGAGGAGCAATAGGCGCGGACGTGGGGTGGGCGACGGCTGTCAACAATTGACATGGGTTGAAACCCTAGTCGCCCCACCCCTCTTTATATAGGCGTCCCTAATGAGCCCACCGACTGGAGGCCCATCAGCAAACCCTAATCCTGGTCTGACTCGAGTCCAACTCGAATCAGGCTTCCAGCCCCTTAAGCGTGCGACCCTATGGGTTCACGCACACATAGACACGGCCCGAGTACTCCTACTCGCCCGATAGTTGACAGCGGCCTCTAGCAAGACGTATCAACTCCTATGTATACGCGAAGATCATATCTGACGAACCACCACGATCACATACACGTAATTCCCTTGCCACACAATATTTGGTCCAACTCATAGGTTAACACTTAACCTAAGCACGGCCATGCATTTCATGAACTAATCATTTGAGTGGTCCAGTGATATCTCTCTCTCACGGAGAGGGGCAAATCCCATCTTGATTGTCTATGTCTCACAGCATACTTCCTGACGAACCCGAAGACTATCTTTATAACTACCCTGTTACGAAGTAGTGTTTGATAGTCCCTAAGTAAGTCAATTCATATCTTGAGTACATACCACAATCTCAGGTCTAAGGACATAACGTACATGATGTGTAGAGAGATAATAAGAACATCTCACGTTGGGTCAGTCCAGCCCCATGTCATACATGTGCCCACATTATTAGTTTGACATCTCCATGTCTATGACTTGTGAAACATAGTCATCAACTAGTACATGTGTTGATCTAATATTCATATGTGTCCTCACATGAACTCTGATCAGGGACAACTATTGAATAACCATACAAGTAAAAGAGTTTCACAAACAATTCACATAATTGTCAATCAATACAAGTTGTCTTTAATGGATATTCAATGAACATATAATAAATCATGGATACAATAGAAATATCATCATCTCTGTGATTACCTCTAGGGCATATTTCCAACACCCCTAACTACTTACAGAGCGAACCAGCTAAACCCTAAGGTTATTCTGGACCAACTCGATGGTAGGTGGATCCGACGGCCACGCCCGCACAAATGGTAGCGTTGCCTCGACGCAACCTCACCGATTGCCGCCACGTGCCGCCACCGCTCCGCTCGTCCTTTTCACGGACTCCGCCCCCAGTTTTGTGGCCGAAACCGGGAAACCAGGCCTTCACGTCCACCCCCGGTTTTGAGGCCCAAAACGGGAAACCAGCCTCGAAGTCCATCCCCTGGTTTTGAGGCCGAAACCAGGAAACCCGCCAGCGCCCAGGTTTTGAGGCCCAAACCTGGAAACCGTCCTGAGCCCGAGTTTTGTGGCCCAAACTCGGAAACCCGCAGCACGCCCAGGTTTTGTGGCCCAAACCTGGAAACCGTCCACCCGATGGTTTTTCTCTGGCTCTACCACTAAACTGAAGCTGTAGAGGGGATGCACCGCCCGTGCACCCCGTCCACCGACACGTATCCCCAGGTCCTCGACCCAAGCAACACCATGTCCCACAAGTCTTTGCTCGTCGTTGTCCCAGGCTGCCAGCCACCACAGCTGATCCTTGGGCCACCGGTCCCTCAGTCCAAGCCTCACGTCCGCCCTTCGCCACTCTCGGTCCCTCGGCACGGCACGTCTCTACTTGACCTTCACCTTGCCTCTGATCACTGTATCCGTGCTCGACACCTACACAACACAAGCCAAAGAACCTGCGATCAAACCCGTTGACAATCACTCATCACTTGAGACTCGACATACACCCATGTATCCGTAATCTCCCCCTTGATGAGTGCATTGTCAACTACACAAACAAATCATAATGGAAGTAGAAGGAGGAAGAAGGAGAAGAGAGAACTCGACCAAATGACCCAAAAGCATAGCAAAGCCGAAGAAGGTCAAGTGGAAAGGGCAAGACAACTTGGTCCCCAAAGACATGGGCAACGGCTCGACGCAACCAAGCAAGGCAAAGCTAGCCCTCAAGAAGAGGTAGAATAGGCTCAACACCGCTAGCAGATACCAATTGAAAAATCAAAGCAAAATGCTAGTCCCTCAAGATAGAGGCACAGAGGCTCAACACAACTGGCAGAAAGCTCGACATCAACTGAAAATCTTGATACCAACTGAAAAGCTCGATACCAACTGAACCCAACTGAAGCAAAAATGTGACTGGCTAGTCCCTCAAGATAGAGGTAAAAGCTCAACACAACTAGCAAAGCACTCCGAACCAATTGGAAATTTCAAAAATTTATCACGAGCAAACTCCCCCTTGCATGGTGCACACAACCGATTCCTCTCCCTTTGAAAATGGGAGGCATGATTTGTCCGAATTCTTCCCCTTAGTTGAAAATGCACCATCAAGCAAAAAGGAACCGAAAGAAATTTTATCCCCCTCAGAAAATGCACCATCAAAAGTGCCAACAAGAGAAGTTCTCCCTCTTCCAAAATGCAAATGAGTCAGAATGCAAGTTAGCAGCTTCAGGAATATAGTCAAGAAAATGCAAGGATGCTCTAAACAGTATATTTCCAACGACTCACTAGAAAGCATACAAGCTAGCGAAGGCTCAAACTGATCACTAAATATGAAATATGAACATATGAGCAAAAGGAGCAGTTTTTAGCCAAAAAGGTATTCACCATCAAAATAGCACAAGACATGTATAGACAAGAAATCAAACAAGTGCTAAACATGTATGCAAGGTAAACTACCCCTAGCAAAGTTCAACCATCATGCTATTGAATGAAGCATAAACTTGTGAATTCAATTTTAATCGGAGTTGCAGCGGTTAAGATTACACAAGTTCAAATTTTCAGCATGTGATTGCGAGAGGTTGAAAGCTTGTCATTGCCTAACTTTTCAACTGTGCGAAGCCTATGCAGAAGCAATCAGAAGCTTAAAGCAACAGTTTCGGTCATACACTACACAACTCAAGTTTAACTCAAAGTGCAATGAGAAACAATCTCGAAACTGTGATGTGTTGACAAGCAATCCCATCTCGATCTTTTCAATTCACTTAAAACTTGGTTCAGATTTTATTGACAGAATATGAACAGACCAAGCAAGTGACAGACTCAGAACTAGAGACATAGCAACCTAACATATATGAAAAGCACGAGTGAATTCAACACATCCTATACATGCTAGTTGCATATCTCAATGGTGAACATTTTCAAGTTTTATGTTTGTTAAGCAGATTCACCATTCAAAAATAGCTCAGCTCACAACATGTATTAGTGATCAGAAAGAGCATAAGCTACTAGCATCAACAAATAGCATCGGAGCATACTGAACAGAGCATAATTACATTCTAAAGATTATATACATGAAGCTCAGAATGTAAAAGCGTATGCAAAAAGACTAAACCAAAAAGAAAAACAAGACAAACAAAAAATAGTCACTTTATGATACAAGAACCAAAATGTTTCCCCCATCTAAAAGGGGAAACACACACCAAGCTCACCCCTCAAACGATTAAAGGTTGATTCGTCCAAAGGCTTGGTGAAAATATCAGCCAACTAATGATGAGTATCGACATGGCGAAGGTCGATATCACCCTTCTCATAATGGTCTCGCAAAAAGTGAAAGCGCACATCAATGTGTTTGGTCTTCGAGTGAAGCACGGGCTTCTTAGCAACGCTAATAGCACTCGTGCTATCACAAAGCAAAGGAACACGAGAAAAGCTCAGACCAAAATCACGCAAAGTGGCCATCATCCAAAGCAACTGGGAACAGCAGCTAGCCGCAGCAACATACTCAGCCTCCGTGGTAGACTGGGCGACACTAGACTGCTTGCGAGAAGACCACGATACAAGAGAAGAACCAATAAATTGGCAAGTCCCAGAAGTGGACTTGCGCTCAATGCGACAACCAGCAAAATCGGCATCGGAATAACCGCAAAGGGAGAGGGTGGAGGAAGCTGAATACCAAATCCCGAACTCAGGTGTGAAACGAAGGTACCTGAAAATGCGCTTGACCGCCTGACGGTGAGAAGTGCGCGGCGACGCCTGAAAGCGCGCACACAGACACACCGCGAACTGGATGTCTGGGCGTGTCGCCGTCAGGTAGAGCAGCGACCCGATCATGCTTCGGTACTCCTTCTGGTCCACAGCTTCTCCATCCTTGTCCGCATCCAGGGCCGTCGTGGTCGACATGGGTGTTGGAAGAGGCTTGGCCTCACCCATATCAAACCTCTTCAGCAAGTCCTTGGTATACTTGCCCTGGTGCACAAACGTCCCTTCTCGGGATTGCTTAATTTGCAATCCGAGAAAGAAAGTCAGCTCGCCCATCATACTCATCTCGAACTCCCTGCTCATAGTATCTGCAAACTTGGCAACCAAAGCGTGAGAAGAACCACCGAAAATGATATCATCCACGTAAATCTGGACCAAGAGAGTGTCTTTGCCTTGCTTGAGGAGCAAGAGCGTTTTATCCACACATCCCACTTTAAAACCCTTAGCAAGCAAAACGGTTTTCAACCTATCATACCAGGCTCTAGGGGCTTGTTTCAAACCATATAAAGCTTTGTGGAGTTTGAAAACGTGGTTTGGAAAGTTGGGATTTTCAAAACCCAGAGGTTGTTCAACATAAACCTCTTCTTCTATGTAGCCGTTTAAGAAGGCACTCTTGACATCCATTTGAAAAAGTTTGAAACCTTTGGATGCTGCAAAGTCCAAGAGTATCCTAATAGCCTCCAAACGAGCTACAGAAGCAAAATCTCCTCATAGTCTATCCCCTCCTTCTGACTATAGCCCTTCGCTACAAGCCTGGCCTTGTTTCTAACAACGTGGCCATCCTCTCCTTGCTTGTTTTTGAAAACCCATTTTGTCCCAATAGGCTTACAGTCCAGAGGAGGTGGAACTAAAACCCAAACCCGATTTTGCTCAAAGTTCTCTAACTCCTCAAGCATGGCATTGACCCAATCCGGATCCGTCAAAGCGTGTCCAACATCTCGGGGCTCAAAATCAGCAACAAAAGCAGAATGAGCAAAGTGAGAGATTTGAGACCAGGACCGAGTGACACGTTCGTCAATGTTGCCGATCATCTGCTGAGGGGGGTGTTGGCGCTGGATGTGTCGTGGCGCCTCTCGAGCAGAAGTGGCCTCCCCCTCAACAGTAGCTGGTGCCTCCCCGGATACAAAAGGTACCGCTCGGGGTGGCGGATGCCACGGCCCCCAGGAAGAAGAAGTGTCAGGGCCGTGAGTCGTAGTAGAAGTCGCTCCTTGCGACACAGCAGGTGGAGGGGGTGCTGGATCATCTATACCTTCAGCACCCTCGTCCTCGTCATCAAAAAGAGGCTCACCAACCTCATGATCACTTGCACGCTCAAAACAACAAGAAGGACAAACCATGGTCTTGTCGAAGGTGACATCGGATGTCTCCATGACTCGGTTAGTATCAAGGTTAAGTACACGATAAGCTCTAGTGTGAGTGCCATAACCCAAAAATACACCGTCAGAAGAACGAGACTCAAATTTGTCCAGGTTGCCTTTTTTCAATATAAAACAGTGGCAACCGAAGACTCTAAAGTAACTCACCTTGGGTTGTCTCCCAAATCGCAACTCATAAGAAGTCTTTTTCAAGAAAGCTCGGAGAAAAATGCGATTGGAAATATAGCATGCAGTGTTCATAACTTCAGCCCAATATCGCCTAGGAGTCCTATGCTCATCGAGCATTGTCCTGGCCATCTCTACAAGGGTCCGATTCTTCCTCTCTACAACACCATTTTGGGGCGGTGTGTAGGGGGAAGAAAACTGATGCTCCAAACCCAAAGAGTTACAAACCTTCTCAAAATCCGAATTCTTGAATTCGGAACCATTATTACTTCTAATAGCTCGCATCGAGTTCAAAGGGAACTCGTTCTGAAGACGCAAAATCAGATTGCGAGCAAAAGAGAAAGTCTCGGTCTTCTCAGACAAAAAGAAGACCCACGAATATCTCGAAAAATCGTCAATAACAACAAGCACGTACCACTTCCCCCCAACCGAGCTCACCCGAGCCGGACCAACAAGGTCCATGTGTAAAAGCTCTCTAGGGCGCTGTGTCATGACCTGAGTCACTGGATGGTGGGGAGCAGCAACCATCTTCCCATGTCTACAAGAATGGCAAACAAGAACCTTCTCCATCGACAACTTGGGCAATCCTCAGATTAGGCCAAGTGAGCTAAGTCTTGCAAGCAAGTCGAAGCTCAAATGTCCCAGTCTCCTATGCCACTTCCAAAGATCAGAGGAGGAAGGTCCAGCCAAAAGACAACAAGAAACTCCAAACAACTCCGAGAAATCCGCACGAAAGACTTTCCCAAAGGGCGAAATCACACAAATAAGATTGCCCTGAGGATCCAAAATACGACTGAGATTCGGCTTAAAACGAATCTCATAGTCGTCATCAAAGAGTTGCGAAACAGAAAGAAGGTTAATATGCAAGTTAGAAACAAGAGCAACATCGCGCAACACAAAGTGCTCATTAACTCGCACCGACCCACGAGACAACACTTTACCTTTGCTATTGTCGCCGATGGTGATAAACTCCTTTCCGGCGACTGGACTAAGACTGGAGAACCACTTGGCGTTTCCGGTCATGTGCCTCGAGCAACCAGAATCCACCAACCAAACATTCTCCAATCGTTTTACCTACATCAATAAAAAGACATAGGGTGAGCATACGGTCCAACACTGGGGTTAGTGAAGTAGGAAGAATACCAGTGTTGGGCCGGCTGCTCAAAAGAACGGTTAGTAGAAAAACCATTCCTAGCACGCCTACGGGGAAAGCGATCACCACGCTGAGGAAAACGTGGTCCGCTAAGGGAGGAGCGTCCATCGCGATACTCAAAACGCGGTGGTGGAAAACGCTCAACTATAAAGCCACCGCCACGGGGTCCATAGCCTACAACTGCAGGCTCCCACCGGGCACGACCTCTCCGCTGCCTAGGCCTAGGAACTTGAGGTTTTGGACCTCTGGGCCTAGCAGCACGCCTCTGAACATTCGACACATGTACATCATGGAAAGGATGGTACATGTCCGTGTTGTTCATCTCCTTTGCACGGCGCGTCTCTCTCTTGCGCTGAAAGCAGAACTCACTCAAGTGTCCATCTCTCCCACAATGCTCACAATGGTACCTCACCGCTCTCAAAGGGGGTTGTTGGTACTCACGGTAGTGGGTGTGGATCACTTTGCCCTTCTGTGGCATAAGCTCCTCCTGGATGGGTGGCATGGTGTCCAGCTTGTTCTTGAGGTGGATTGGTTTGGGAGCCCATGATTGTTTCTTGGGTGGAGCTCTCGGAGGCTCAACAAAGACCCCATCCTTGGTGTTAGGCCTGAGTGGCTCTTTGGGTGGAATCTTGGTATGCTTGGGAGTAGTGGTGGAGTTGGGCTTCTCACATGGGTTAAGACCACTCGACTCTCCAATCTTCCCAAAAGATGAAACATCAACACCCAGAGCAAAACCTACACCAGGACCTCCAGCAGCTCACTTGAATTGGGAGATCATCATCCCGAGCTGTGGCTCACCACTAGACACCCATGACAAGATGGTCCGAAGGTATGTGTTTTCTTCCTCGGTTTGCGTCTTGTCATGCTTCACGTTTGCGATCTCCATCTCCAAACCCTCACAAAGAGCACACCTAGCCACACATGTGCTACCTGAGTTGGCCTCTTCAAGAGACACAATCTTGGCATTCTTCTCTGCCAACTCAGATTGCAAGACAGGACAAGTCTTGCACGCACCCAACAGCGAGGGTCTAGCCTTCAGCTCATCCACCTCTCCTACCAACGCAGCATACTTACTTCTCAAGGTGAGAAGGTCAGTCATGTGCTTGGTGCACATCTCACACTCCACCTCCTCAGAAACGACCACGGTGGACTTAGCAAACTCAAGCTCCCTCACCGTGTCCTCCCACTTCTGCCTAAACTCCTTGCGCTCTCTAGCAGCACGCATAAGCAACTTATCTTGACTAAGCAAGGCGGCAGTAAGCTTCTCAACCTCAGCAGAAAGCTCGTCGTGGGTGAGAGATACCTGGGAGGTGTCGTCGTCGTCGTCGTTCCGAGGGGAGTCCTCCAGCTTTCCGTCGACCTCATCACCAAGGGCCATGGTGCAGAGGCCGTCATCGTCGGCGAAGAAGCAGAGACCGTTCAGCTTGTCCTCGATCCTCTTCTTCTTCTCGGACTCATCATCGCTTGAGCAAGCGGAGTCGTCATACGAGCCGTCGACGTCGCTGAGCATGGCGAAGAACGCACGCTGCTCAGCCTGGGCCTTCTCCAAGTACTTCTTCTTGATGTACTCCTTGTCGAAGCCGCCCCTCCACTTGTGCCACGCGGGGACGTACTTCTCCTTGCGCTTGCCGGAGTCGTACTTGTGCCCATGATCGCCCTTCCCAGATGTGTTCTTCTTCTTGGGACAGTTGGCGATGAAGTGGTCGGGGTCGCCGCACTCAAAGCATCCTGAGCGTCCTCCTCCGCGGCAACGGTTCATGCAGTTGTTGTGGAACCGCGAGAACCGGTTGGCAAGCATCACCAACTCGTCATCCCCCAAAGACTCCAGCTGATCCTCTGTGATAGAAAAGAGTGAAGAAAGTGCAAATCCTCCAGAGGGGTTAGCAGAAGAGCCAGAAACCAAAGCCATAGTCAGGCCAGAAGGATTTTCATAAGAAGCCCTCGACATGGCATCAATCTCACTAGACTTGAGCTTGCTAAAGAGCTCGTCGCATGTGAGGGTCTCATAGTTAGACGATTCGATGATCGCCTGGACCTTTGAGTCCCACACCGACCGATCGAAAGTATGCAAAAGCTTCAAAGCCCTCTCATGATCGTCGAAAGGCAACAGCTCCTTGTTCGCTCTCATCTTGTTGACAATAACCTGAAAGCGAGCGAATAAACTCTCTATGCTCTTGCCAGGCATATGTCGAAAGTTCTCAAACTCCCGCTTGTGCGACTCGTAGAGACGGGATTTGACTTGAGAGGTTCCCTCATGGAAGCGCATGAGGGTTGCCCAAATCTCACGAGCCGTGGGGAGGTGAGAAACGCGATCAAACTCAGACATGCTCAAACAGGAGAAAAGAGCGTTACGCGCTCGGCTATTGGCATCGTGCTCATCCATCTGAAGCTGGGTAACACGAGCAGTCAAGACAACGTAATCGTCCCTGTTGCAAATCTCCCAAACAGAAGAGCCCATGCTCTGGAGATAGGCCGACATGTGTATCTTCCAATACGCATAGTTCGTCCCATCGGTTTGCCCATGCCGCGATCCATGTCGCCTTCTGTGGATCTGGAACCGGTTAAGGTGGAAGATCTTTAACTTGCTCCGATACCAATTGAAGGACCGAGAATGCAATAGCAAGGCGACCAGAGGGGGGGTGAATGGGAGCCAACAAAATTTCTCTCAAAACTTTGGCCAAATGTCCCAAGATCAACCCCCAAAAGCTACAACCGAAACCGTGATGCCCACGACCCTTGGAAGAGGGTGGATGATCCCTAGGATCACAGCGAGGCACCACAAAGCGATAGCGAACCAAACACCAAAAGCTCCGGCACAAGTTCGACCCTTGAGAACTGAGTCTCGAACGTAGATAGACGGCTACGTCAAGAAATCCCCAAATACCGATGCTAACAAGTAGCAAAGATATCTAGAGAGGTTCCTTGGTCAACTACAAGGCCAAACGAGAAGTCCAAAAACCAAGCGAGGAAGCCGGGAGAGCAAACGCACAAAACCGGAAGCTTCAGGTGATTCCCGGACTGTCCGGACCAGGGGTCCCGGACTGTCCGCCCCTACTGCGGACTGTCCGCGACTTGGTGCCGGACTGTCCGCCGGCTGAATGGACCAAACAGCAACATTGATGAAAGTCCCCTGGTCGGCTCCCGGGCTGTCCGCGAGTTAGACCGGCGGACTGTCCGCAGGTCACTCCGGACCAAAACGCCCGAGCCGCGCAGCCATTAAACAGGCTGGAGCCCGACCCCCGGACTGTCCGCGCCCCTGGTGGCGGACTGTCCGCGGATGAACAGAGAGGGCGATTTTGATCGCCCCTCTCATGAATCCTCTCAAATCCGAATCAAAACTCAATCCCACGATCCCAAACTTGGAGGAGATGATCACGAGGTAGTTAGGAGACTATCCCCAAGAAATCATCCGCTCAAATCAACTCAAACACCGGGAAATCAAAAGGGGAGGAGAATGAATCGAAAAAGCGCCACGAAAATGAAATCAACCCGATCTACTTGTTCGTGAGGAGTTAGATGAATTCCTTTGGTCGAAATGACCTCCTCACTATAAAGAACAAGTTGATTCAAACGGATTTCGCAAAAACAATAGAGAGGGAGATCGAGTGACGGGAAAATCGCGGAGAAACGAAGAACGCGAAGAACACGAACCAAAACGCGAATCAACACATCGATCTGCAATCGTGTGGCTACCACACGCTACAACAGTGAGGTTACGGCCTCACTTCCTCAAAATCTCCAGTACACAGAGGTATGGTTCTCTGCGGATCTCAGCTAGCTACAGCAGGGGATTGGGAGAGCAGGAAACCCTAGAAGCAAAGAGCAAATGACTGAGATAGATGGGGAGGTGGGTGTCTCCCCCTACTTATCCTAATTCTAACTATTCCTAATTCCCACTCTACCCCTAACTACTTATAGAGCAAACCAGCTAAACCATAAGGTTATGCTAGACCAACTCGATGGTAGGTGGATCCGACGGCCACGCCCGCACAACTGGTAGCGTTGCCTCGACGCAACCTCACCGATTGCCGCCATGTGCCGCCACCGCCCCCGCTCGTCCTTTTCACGGACTCCGCCCCCAGTTTGGTGGCCGAAACCGGGAAACCAGGCCTTCACGTCCACCCCCGGTTTTAAGGCCCAAACCGGGAAACCAGCCTCGAAGTCCATCCCCTAGTTTTGAGGCCGAAACCAGGAAACCCGCCAGCGCTCAGGTTTTGAGGCCCAAACCTGGAAACCGTCCTCAGCCCGAGTTTTGTGGCCCAAACTCGGAAACCCGCAGCACGCCCAGGTTTTGTGGCCCAAACCTGGAAACCGTCCACCCGATGGTTTTTCTCTGGCTCTACCACCAAACCGAAGCTGTAGAGGGGATGCACCGCCCGTGCACCCCGTCCACCGACACGTGTCCCCAGGTCCTCGACCCAAGCAACACCATGTCCCACATGTCTTCGCTCGTCGTTATCCCAGGCTGCCAGCCACCGCTCCCTCAGTCCAAGCCTCACGTCCGCCCTTCGCCACTCTTGGTCCCTCGGCACGACACGTCTCTACTTGACCTTCACCTTGCCTCTGATCACTATATCCGTGCTCGACACCTGCACAACACAAGCCAAAGAACCTGCGATCAAACCCGTTGACAATCACTCATCATTTGAGACTCGGCATACACTCATGTATCCGCACCCAAAACACTTCTAACACATCCCAAGCCATTTGAGAGCTCTTCCCAACCCTCTCTTGTGAGAGTGACATGCTTAGTGCATGATTAAGTGTTGAGGCTGTGTGATTAAGAGCTAGAGAGCCGATTAGAGCCTTCCAAACCTTGAGCAATTGTCGGGCTTCGTCGATCTTCGTTGTGCATCTTTTACTCTTGGAGGTGAAGCCTCCTAGACGGCTAGGCGTCGCCCGGTGAGCTCCCGTGCTTGTGGTGAGCAGCGGGAAGTTTGTAATCCTCTTGTGGAGCTAGTGGAATTACCCCTCACTTCAAGGATTTGGTTCCTTGACTTGAGACCGAGGAAGAGTTGCAAAGCTCTTGACCTAAGTGGTCATCCTCAACAACGTGGATGTAGGCAAGCCTTGGTGGCGAGCTGAACCACGGGATAAATCACTTGTCTCTTGTATTTACTTGTGTTCATTCATCATACTTGTGAGCTTGTGATTGATTCTAGGATTTGGCCCCGATCTACTTCATACAACATATTTGGCTTGGTTGAGTTGGTTCTGCAGGTTCAGGAAACCAAGAGCAACACTTCTATTCATATAGATCTGGTTTTCTGTGGCTAGTTTTTGAATTGCAGGCTCGGGCAGTTTGTTGGCGCGGTAGTACCGGGCTGAGGCCGGCAGTGCCGGGGTGCGGCAGTTCCGGGCTCAGGGCGGTAGTGTCGGGCATCTCTAACAAAGTTTTGAGCTGTGATTTTAAACAGGCCTATTCACCCCCCCTCTAGGCGACATCAAGGTCCTTTCAGCAACGGTCCTACTGTTCATTACTTGTGTTTTACGTGACCGGACGCACACCAAGTGACCGGACGCATCGTTCACCAGAGTCCGGTCAGGAACAGTAAGGTTCCAGAGACATTTTAGTCTGACCGGACGCGTCCGGTGCTCACTGACCGGACGCAAGTCAGAGTCCGGTCGTCTCTGCTTTGCATGTTTTCGTCCGCGGTTCGTTCGTCCGTTGTTGGATTTGGTTTCCATCTTTTGTGTTGGGTTTCTAGGGTTGTGTAGTGTCCCGCTGTGCTTCTTGGAAGCATCCACCCTACATCTAGGGTCGTGGACACTTGCAAGCTCTAGGTTTGCTCTTGGGGTTAATTCTCGGTACAGTGGCAACAAGTTTCCAAAAGGAAAATTTGGAGCTCCCATTCACCCCACCTCTGGTCGCTTTCTATTAGCACTTTCGGTCCTTCACAAGTGATCTCAACACATCCTACCCATGCTAGTTGCCAATCTCAATGGTGAACAAATTAAAGGTTCATAGTCAATTAGTCAAGTTCACCATTTGCAAAAATAGCTTAGCTCATAACATGTATCAAGTGATCAAAAAAGAGCCTAAGCTACAAGCATCATCATGAATAAACAGGGCATACCAAAAAGAGCATAATCTCATTCTCATTGCTCTAAACATGAAGCTCTAAAATGCAAGATATACATGATGAAATGCATGCAAAAGCTAGTCTATAAGACTCAAAAAAAAAACTAGCCTAAAAAGAAGACCCAAAACAAAAGGGTATCAGAGAAGTCAACCTATGATACAACGAGCAAAATGCTTCCCAAACTAAAAGGGAAACACACCAACCTCACAAATGAAGAGCCGAGAAACGCTCAAGCGACAGCAAGCAAAATCCACATCGAAAAGACCACACAACAAAAATAGGTCAAGGAAGAAGAGTACCAAAACTTGAACTCAGAAGTGTGACGGAGGTACCTCATGAAGCGCATGACTGCCTACTAGTGTGATACCCGAGGGGACGCCTGAAACTGCTGAACTCTAGGGCGCCTGCCTTGCCGAAGTCGTCTCCCCCTCGCCTGATGCTGTCGCTCCCATAGGTGCAGCTAGTGCTCGCTGGAGAGCTGCTCAAACGGAACCCCAAGTGGTGGAAGAAGTGGGATCAGGTCCGTGAGCCGAAATGCTCTCCCATGCTCCTGTTCTCCTGCACACTCAAAGGCAGAAGAAAACACAAGGCATTGTCTCGTCTAGTGTGACCTCAAGGTCTCCACAAAGCGGTTAGTCACATAAAAGCATAAGGTAAGCTCTCAACAAAAAGAGGTCTACCTATGAATGATACCGCAAAGGAGATCTGAACTCAAACTCGTCAGGACTACCATGCAATAGGATAAAGCACTATGGAGCAAAATGCAACCTAGAGACATGATCAACCCAAACACAGCCTAAACCTCAACACATGCTACAATGCAAGATAATGATAGCAATAGATCCAAAAAGCATGTAACATGATAAAATTGTGGAAAGGCTAGTGCTCAAACTAATCATATCAATAGGATACATGTAGCTAACCAAAACTAGCACCTAAAAAGTGATACCTAATGAACATCATACCTCTACAAGTAAAGCTCATGGAGAAGTATGGTAAAGCAAGGCATAATGTTCATGAGGATCATAAACTAGCATGAAAGGCTACTCCACAAAAGCTATACACAAGGCTAGCATGACATGATGTACAAGATAGCACATGCTAGACTAAAACAAAACATGATACACAAGAAAATGTACATGCGAAAAGTATACAAGTGAGCACATGATAGTCCATCTCATACTACAAGGAATTGAACATGAATGTACAAAGTATGAGTGTAAAAGAAAGCTCACCAGATAGAAAAAGCCTCTTTGGAGGCAATTCTAAGCGGGGTGTAGAGAACCATCAACCCTTGGTCACTTCTAAAAGACCAAGTTCCATCAAAAGCGTGTTCTCCACCCCGCGTCCTTATATCTACACACAAGAGGACAAAGTAACCCGAGTCTTGGATCCCAAAGGGTTAGCAAGCATATACTTGGGAACCCAAGACTTGGCCACAAAACTCAACTTATCTTGTGGGTTAGCATGATGCAAATGTTGGCTCAAATGCAATTGTGAAACACCCTTGGAAGCATTCCTCAAAAGGACAACTCGAGGAGAAGAACGAGTCGTACCACGGGAAAAGAGGCAAACGTCTTCCAAGGGTTTTTTAGAAGAACAAATAGAAGCACCATGAGAAGCATGACATGGACCCAGAGAAGAAGCACTAGAGGCATGTCCATGATCATGACCTAACTCACTAGAAAAAGGAGTCATAAAACCCATCAACAAAGAGGGGCTTCTTACTAGGAGCACAAGCGTTCATGCCATGAGAAGGGCTATGAACCACCAACTTCCTAGAAGAGCGAGCTTGGCACAAGCGTTTGGCACGCCGATAGCAAAAGCTTTCTTGATGCCCATCTTTCTCACAAAAAGAGCAATGGTACAAAGGCCGATTGGAAGCCACACCATTCTCCAACACGTGAGAAGTCCTTTGGGACTTACAACAAGAAGTATCAACATTCAACTTGGTGCCAACACTAGGAGCACACGTGCCATGGGAAAGGCTACGCGGCTTCCTAAAAGCCTTAGCTCGAATACGTCGCTCGTGTTTGACACGGCGGAAACAAAAATTGAATGAGTGTCCATCTTTCTTGCAACATGTGCAATGAAATATCGGATTGGGAGCATGATTTCCAAAAATGTGAGAAGCACCCTTGTCATGAGAAGTCCCTTGGACATCACTCGAAGAAACCGCAAGATTAGGAGTAGCTATGAAAGAGCTATCCGAGACCTTGACACTAATGCTACAGTCAAAAGACTCACGCACAACACAAGAACTCAACTCCAGTTGCAAAGATGCAAACTTAGAATTATCAACATCTGAGTTGCAAGAATTGCGTGAATCAAATGACTTAGCACAAAGACTCTTGCATCTTTTGGTTAAAACCTCATTTTCAAACATGAGGCGATCACAAGTACCACAAGGAGCATTTTTAAGATTTTCCATCTCCTCTCTAATGCACTCGGCATATGTGGTACACAAGAGTTCAACTTCCTTCTCAAGGTTGGCACTCATATCATTGTGCTCAACCAACTTAGCGCTCATATCATCGCGCAACACCTTCAAAGCCAAAACTTCTTTTTCCAAATCAATGCATGATATGCACATGAGATCGGTGGAAGAAACATCACCATTCACATCAAGCAAAGAGTCATGAATAGCACAAGAAGTAAGGCATGCATTTTTATTCAAAGAGCACAAGCTACAAGGCCTAGAATTTATCTCATCAATTTCAGCCCTAGCATGCTCAAGTTCATCTACACATGTGGTGTGAGTCAATTTTAGTTCATTGATTTCAGCAAGCAAAGACTCACAAGAACCACATGGTAAAGACGCTTTTGACCTAAGCAAGGCTATTTTAGATTTAGCATAAACAAGGTCCTTGCACAAGTCAGAGCAAACAAGACATGGTATGGAAGCATTTGATTTCAACATTTCATTCTCAGATTTTAAGCTAGCAAGAGAAAAGCATAGCTCATCACTCTTCCTAACCATGTCACTACAAGAGGTGCAAGGTAAAAATGCACTAGACTTCCAATGAAAAAGGCCACATTTTAACCTAGTGATGGAGCATTTCAATTTCTTGATCTTTCTACGCAAGGTATCACAAAGCTCATCATATCTCATGTTATCATCACAGCAAGCTTCAAATTGTTGGGATAAAATCCCAAGACAAGCAACAAGAATACCTTTCTTGGCCTTGCCAAGTTCGCGTATACGATCCTCCGTTGAATGCTCATCATCTCCTAGGAAGCCCAGCAAAGCATCCACCTCGCGTTCCGCCTTAAGAGCCGTACTCCTCCTTCTTGCCAAAATGTCATCCTCGATTGCATGTCCAAGACTCAAACCTAAGGACAAAGACACACTGGAAGAAGAACTTGGTGCCATTTCCAAAAGCACCGTTAGTGTTAGCCAAAGCACAAACTCAACACCTCGATAAGCAAAGATGGAAACACAACCGCTCTCAAAAGGTCGCCTTCGCGGATCCAGAACTGGTTAAGGTAGAGAGATCCTTAACTGGCTCCGATACCAATTGAAGGACCGAAAATGCTAAAGCAAGGCGACCAGAGGGGGGGTGAATGGGAGCCTCAAATTTTTTTTTAGAAATATTTAGACCTTTGTCCCAGAAAATCAACCTCAAGAACAAGAGCCCTCTCTCCTCTAACCCTAGCCTTCTCTCACAGGAACAAAATGAGAGTGGCACCGTCCAAGGATAGGCTGCCCTAACCAGCCCCCTTCATATATATAGGCGCATGTCCGAAGACCAAAATGCCCTCACATGAAGCACTAACCCCAATTACCCCCTAGGGGTAAAACCGTCCAGTCCGGTCAATTTTCATCCGACGGCCACACGCCTTCTCATCCTTCGCTTCGCCTCGATGCAAGCTCCAGGATGCCGCCACGTGCCGTCACCGTCGACCACTGCGCCTTCCTCGTGGATAGCTTCGCCGCCGTGCCAGCCTCTCCACGCCGCCACGCGTCGACCGTTCCGCATGGGAACCTCTGCCCGGTTTTGAGGCCCAAACCGGTAAACCCGCCAACCCAGGTTTTGAGGCCCAAACCTGGCAAACCGTCCACCCTGAGTTTTGAGGCCCAAACACAAAAACCCGCCAGCCCAGGTTTTGAGGCCCAAACCTGGAAACCGTTCATCCAGAGTTTTGAGGCCCAAACTCGGAAACCGGCCACCCCGAGTTTTGAGGCCCAAACTCGGAAACCATCGAGGGTAGCTTTTTGAGGCTCAGCTACCAAACCCGCGCCATAGACGGGATGTGGTTTGCACACCCCGACCACCGGCACCGATGCCGATGCATGTCCAGCCTCCACGCCGGGCACAACGCCTTCGCCTTCCTTCTTGACTCGGTCGACGGCTCTTGCACCGCACGCAAGCCCATGTCCGACCTCCCGTCAAGTGCCATGACACCATCGTCTTCCTCCCGACTCGGCCGATGCATCGCACATCCTCATGTGCTCTCGCTCGCAGATGCCACGTGCCAGCTACCACAGCTGGTCCTCTGGCCCTCTGGTCCGTCAGTCCAAGCCTCACGTCCGCCCTTCACCGCTCTGGGTACATCGGCATGGCATGTCCGCCGCACGGCACGCCCATCCTTCACCGCTCCCGGTCCATCGGCATGACACATCTCTACTTGACGTTCACCTTGCCATCTACCACTGTATCTGAGCTCAACACCTGCACATCAACACAGCCAAGAGACATATGTTGCACACACACACCAACATGGGAACACCACAACTCAACACCACCGGTTAGTCATAAACAATAAGCGCATAGCGAGATATAGACTCAACCAGGAAAAGCCTCAAACCTTCCTCCTAAAAGTCAATCATTCATCATATATGTTCTCATTGTTGAACGCAAGAACCGGACCCTTGTTGAGATGGCTAGGACGATGCTCGATGAGCATAGGACTCCTAGGCGTTTTTGGGCCGAGGCGATCAACACCGCTTGCCATGTTTCAAATCGCATCTTTCTTCGAGCTTTCATGAAGAAGACTTCTTATGAGTTGCGTTTTGGATGGGTACCCAAGGTGTCTCATTTTCGGGTGTTTGGGTGCAAGTGTTTTATCCTAAAGCAAGGCAATTTGGACAAATTTGAATCTCGCTCTGCTGATGGCATATTTCTTGGTTATGCTTCGCATTCACGTGCTTATCGAGTTCTTAACCTTGAGACTAACCGGATAGTGGAGACCTGCGAGGTCACTTTTGATGATACTATGCCTTGTGTTTCTTCTGCTTTTGATGTTGCAAGAGAACAGGAGCTGGGAGAGACCATCTTTGTGGAGGAGGAGCAGGAATATGCTAATTGGGGTGATCCTGAGCCAACTCCACTGGCTGCCCCGGTCGACCCTGCGACGACTACTTCAGCTCGAGGACCCGATCCCACGACTTCTTCTTCCTGGGTCGTCTAGAGCCACCTCTCTAGCGAGCACCCGATGCACCAGAGGGAGCGACAACATCTGGCGAGGGGGAGGCTACTTCGGCGAGGCAAGTGCCCCAAAGCGTTCAGCAAGCACACCCCCCGCAACAGATGATCGGCGGCATCGACCAGCGAGTCACGCGGTCGCTAGGGTATGAGATCTCACACTTTGCTCATTCTGCATTTGTTGCTTCTTTTGAGCCCAAAGATGTTGGACACGCTCTTTTTGATCCTAACTAGGTTAATGCCATGCATGAGGAGTTAGAAAACTTTGAGCGAAACCAAGTTTGGACCCTAGTTCCACCTCCACCAGAATGCCACCCTATAGGTACCAAATGGATTTTCAAAAACAAACAGGGTGAGGATGGGATGGTAGTGAGGAACAAGGCTAGGCTAGTGGCCCAGGGTTTTTGACAAAGAGAGGGGATAGATTATGAGGAAACCTTTGCCCCTGTAGCCCGTTTAGAAGCCATTAGGATTCTTCTAGCCTTTGCTGCTTCGAAGGGTTTTAAGCTTTACCGGATGGATGTCAAGAGTGCTTTCTTGAATGGGTATATAGAGGAAGAGGTTTATGTTAGGCAACCCCCTAGTTTTGAGGATCCCAAGTTTCCAAACCATGTCCTTAAACTGTCAAAAGCTTTGTATGGTTTGAACAAGCCCCGAGAGCTTGGTATGAGCGTTTGAAAACCTTTTTGCTCTCCAAGGGTTTTAAAATGGGATGGGTAGATAAAACTTTGTTTCTCCTCAAGCAAGGCAATGACACCCTTTTGATTTAGATTTACGTGGATGATATCATCTTTGGTGGCTCTTCTCATGCACTTGTTGCCAAGTTTGCAGATACTATGAGCAGGGAGTTTGAGATGAGTATGATGGGTGAGTTGACCTTCTTCCTCGGGTTGCAAATCAAGCAAACCTGAGACGGGACGTTCGTGCATCAAGGCAAGTACACAAAGGACATCCTAAAGAAGTTTGACATGGGTGAGGCCAAGCCTCTTACAACGCCCATGGCGACGACTGCTGCGATGGACGCGGACCAGGACGGAGAGCCAGTTGACCAGGAGGAGTACAGGAGCATGATCGACTCGATCCTGTACATGACGGCGATGAGGCCGGATATATAGTTTTCTGTGTGTCTGCGCCCATTTTCAGGCGTCCCCTCAGACTTCCCACAAGCAAGCGGTCAAGCGCATCATGAGGTACCTCCGATACACTCCTGAGTTCGGACTTTGATACTCTTCTTCTTCGACCCTCTCGCTTTGTGGTTATTCCGATGCGGATTTTGCTGGCTGTCGTCTTGAGCGCAAGTCTACTTCTGGGACTTGTCAGTTTCTTGGCTCTTCTTTGGTTTCGTGGTCTTCTCACAAACAGTCGAACGTAGCCCAGTCCACTACGGAAGCCGAGTATGTTGCCACTGCTTCTTGTGCTTCGCAGCTTTTATGGATGGTTGCTACATTGCGTGATTATGGTCTAGATTTCAATCGGGTCCCTTTGCTTTGCGACAACACTTCTGCCATTAGTGTAGCAAAGAACCCCGTTCTTCACTCCAAGACCAAACACATCTGAAGGACCGAGAATGCAATAGCAAGGCGACCAGAGGGGGGGTGAATGGGAGCCACAAAAATTTCTCTCGAAACTTTGGCCTATTGTCCCAAAATCAACCCCCGAAAGCTACGACCGAAAACGTGATGCCCACGACCCTTGGAAGAGGGTGGATGATACCTAGGATCACAGCGAGGCTCCACAAAGTGATAGCAAACCAAACTCCAAAAGCACCGACGCAAGTTCGACCCTTGAAAACCGAGTCCCGAACGTAGATAGACGGCTACATCGAGAAATCCCCAAAATAACTATGCTAACAGGTAGCAAAGATACCTAGAGAGGTTCCTTGGTCAACTCTAGGGCCAAACGAGAAGTCCGGAAACCAAGCGAAGAAGCCGGGAGAGCAAACGCACAAAACCGGTGTACACAGCCGATTCGCGGACTGTCCGGCCCTGGGGTCCCGGATTGTCCGCCCCTACTGCAGACTGTCCGCGAGGGGATGGTGGACTGTCCGCCGGTCGAAAGAGCAAAACAACAGTGCTGCTGAAGTCTTGCTGGATGTCTCCTGGACTGTCCGCAAACTTCAATGGCGGACTGTCCGCCGGTCAATGAACAGTGCAGCACCCGAAGAACACAACCACTGATCTGGCGTTTCCCCGATGCGCGGACTGTCCGCGGTCACTTCGGCGGACTATCCGCGAGTGTCCAGAAAGGGCAATTTTGGTCGCCCAAAACTAAAATCTTCTCCAAATCAATTCAAACCAAAATCCCTTGATCCCAAACTTGGAGAGGATGATCACGAGGTAGTTGGGAGACTATCCTCAAGAAATCATCTGCTCAAAACAACTCAATCAATGGGAAATCGAAGGGGAAAGTGTGTGAACCGAAAAAGCGCCACGAAAACGAAATCGACCCAATCTTCTTGTTCATGAGGAGTTAGATGAATTCCTTCGGTCAAGATGATCTCCACACTATAAAGAACAAGATGATTCAAGTGGATTTCATAAAGACGCAGTAGAGAGAGAGATCGAGCGACGGGAAAAACACGGAGAAATGAAAAACGCGAAGAACACGAACCAAAACGCGAATCAACACATCGATCTGCAACTGTGTGGCTACCACACGCTACAACAGTGAGGTTACGGCCTCACTTCCTCAAAATCTCCAGTACACAGAGGTATGGTTCTCTGCGGATCTCTGCTAGCTACAACAGGGGATTGGGAGAGCAGGAAACCCTAGAAGCAAAGAGCAAATGACTGAGATAAATGGGGAGGTGGGTGTCTCCCCCTACTTATCCTAATTCTAACTATTCCTAATTCCCACTCTACCCCTAACTACTTACAGAGCGAACCAGCTAAACCCTAGGGTTATTCTGGACCAACTCGATGGTAGGTGGATCCGACGGCCACGCCCGCACAACTGGTAGCATTGCCTCGACGCAACCTCACCGATTGCCGCCACGTGCCGCCACCACTCTGCGTCCTTTTCACTGACTCCTTTCCCGGTTTTGTTGCCGAAACCGGGAAACCAGGCCTTCACGTCCACCCCCGATTTTGAGGCCCAAACCGGGAAACCAGCCTCCAAGTCCATACCCTAGTTTTGAGGCCGAAACAAGGAAACCTGCCGGCGCCCAGGTTTTGAGGCCCAAAACTGGAAACCGTCCTCAGCCCGAGTTTTGTGGCCCAAACTCGGAAACCATCAGCGCCCAGGTTTTGAGGCCCAAACCTGGAAACCATCCACCCGATGGTTTTTCTCTGGCTCTACCACCAAACCGAAGCTGTAGAGGGGATGCACCGCTCGTGCACCCCGTCCTCCGACACGTGTCCCCAGGTCCTCGACCCGAGCAACACCGTGCCCGCAAGTCTCCGCTCGTCGCTGTCCCAGGCTGCCAGCCACCATAGCTGATCCTCGGTCCACCGGTCCCTTAGTCCAAGCCTCACGTTCGCCCTTCGCCACTCTCGGTCCCTCGGCACGGCACGTCTCTACTTGACCTTCACCTTGCCTCTGATTACTGTATCTGTGGTCGACACCTGCACAACACAAGCCAAAGAACCTGCGATCAAATCCGTTGACAATCACTCATCACTCGAGACTCGACATACACCCATGTATCCGCAACATCGATGTTCGCTTTCACTTTCTTCGTGATCACTACGAGAAAGGCGACATTGACCTTAGGCATGTAGACACCCATAATCAGGTTGCGAATATCTTCACCAAGCCTTTGGATCTGTCAACTTTTGCTAGGTTGAGAGGTGAGCTTGGTGTGTGTTTCCCCTTTTAGAAGGGGGAAGCATTTTGCTTGATGTACCATAGACTGACTTTTTCTTACTCTCTTGTTCTTGAGTTTGTTTAGTCTTGTTTTACTCCGATATTGTTTTCTGCATGCATTTCATCACGTATACATCTTGCATTTTCGAGCTTCATGTCTATATTCCTTACAATGAATTTATGCTCTGAATAGTCTTGCTCCGATGATATATGATAATGCTTGTAGCTTAGGCTCCTTTTGATCACTGATACATGTTGTGAGCTAAGCTATATTTTCAGAATGATGAACATGCTTAATGAACTTAAAACTTGATACATGTTCACCATTGAGATGGGCAACTAGCATGTGTAGGATGTGTTGAGGTCACTTGAGCTATTTCATATATGCTAGGTTGCTATGTCTCTAGTTCTGAGTCTTTCACTTGCTTGGACTGTTCATATTCTGCTTAAGATGAACCAAGTATTAGTGAATTAAAAAGATCGAGATGGGATTGCTTTGTCAGCACATCACGGTATCGAGACTGTTTCTCATAGCACTTTGAGTTAAACTTGAGCCGTGTAGTGTAACACCGAAACCGATGCTTTAAGCTTCTGATTGCATATGCATAGGCTTAGCTCGGTTGAAAAGTTAGGCAACAACAAGCTTTCAACCTCTCGCAATCACATGCTGATTTGAACTTGTGTAATAACCGCTGCAATTTTCTCCGATAAAATCTGAAAACACAAGTCTATGTTTCATTCTATGTCCTGATGATTGAATTTTGCTAGGGGTAGTTCACCTTGTATACTTGTTTAGCACTTGTTTGACTTCCTATCTATACATGTTCTGTGCTATTTTGATGGTGAAAACCCTTTCCGAATGGCTTCAAACTGCTCACTTGGCTTATGCATTCATATTTCGTATTCGGTGATCAGTTTGAGCCTTTGCTAGCATTTTTGCTTGCTGCTTTATAGTCATATCAGCACTCTTTAGAACATTTATTCACTCTATCGATTATACACCTGAAGCTGCTAACATGCATTTGCTTGACTCCGATAGGCATGACCTAGATCCATTTTGCTTAATTGAGCTCTTTTTCCCTTCTCTTTTGTTTGCAAATTGCCCCCAAGGGGGAGAATTTTTCCAAGGGGAGTGTGTCTTGATGTGGTGACAATTTGCAATTTATGCTTCACTTGTTGAGGGGGAGTCCTTTGAGTGAGGTGGAGCATTTTTGCCTTGCTCTGAGTCGGTTTTTGGTATCGATCGTTTCAGCTAGTTGTGTCGAGCCTCTGTGCCTCTGTCTTGAGGGACTAGCTGTTTTCACCGTGTTTGGGTGCTTCTTGATTGGTATCGAGCTTACTGCTAGTTGTGTTGAGCCTCTATGCCTCTATCTTGAGGGACTAGCAGTAGTTGCCTTTTATGCAGTCTTCATTTGGTATTGAGCTTTCAGCTAGTGGTGTTGAGCCCTTTCTGCCTCTTCTTGAGGACTAGCTTGATCTTGACTTGGTTGTGTCGAGCCGTTGCCCATGCCTTTGGGAACCAAGATTTTTGCTCCGTTGTGATCGAGTTTTGATCTTTGATGAGTCGTTGCTCCGATCCGTTGCTTGGTTGTGTCGAACCGTTGCCCATGTCTTTGGGGACCAAGCTTTGCTTATCTCGATTTGTTCGTTTTCGGCCTTTCTCTTGACTTTTGGACATCTCGAGTGAGTTTTCTTCTTCTATCTACTTCTGCTTTCTTTTTATTTTGATTATTGTTACTATGAGTTGATGATGCATTCATCAAGGGGGAGATAGCGAACACAAGGTTGATATGTGCCCTTATGGTTCCCTTCCTGAGTGATGAGTGATCGGTCAACGGGCAACATGTCTCTTGGCTGTGTTGGTGTGCAGGTGCAGAGCTTGGAGACAGTGGTCGAAGGTGAGGTGAAGGTCAAGTAGAGACGTGTCATGCCGACGGACCGAGAGCGGTGAAGGACGGATGTGAGGCTTGGACCAACGGACCGGGAGATCTGAGGACCAGCTGTGGTAGCTGGCACGTGGCGTCGGCAAGCAAGAGCACATGGGGATGTGCGGTGCATCGGCCGAGTCGGAAGGAAGGTGATGGCATCATGACACTTGGCGGGAGGTCGAGAAGGAAGGCGAATGCATTGTGCCCGGCGTGGAGGCTGGACATGCTTCGGCATCGGTGCTGGAACTCAGGGTGTGCGAACCACATCTCGTCTACGACGTGGGTTTGGTAGTTGAGCCTCGAAAAACTACCCTCGATGGTTTCCGAGTTTGGGCCTCAAAACTCAGGGTGGCCGGTTTTCGAGTTTGGGCCTCAAAACCTGGGCTCGCGGGTTTCTGAGTTTGGGCCACAAAACTCAGCTGGAGGACAGGTTTCCCAGTTTCAGCCTCAAAACCGGGGGAAGGCCCAGGTTTCCCGGTTTCGGCCTCAAAACCGGGGGAGGTCCGCAAAAAGGACGGTCGACGCGTGGTGGCGTGGAGAGGATGGCGCGGCGGCGCAGCTATCCGCGAGGAAGGCGCGGCGGTCGACAGGGCGGCACGTGGCGGCATCTTGAGGCTTGCGTCGAGGCGAAGCAAAGGATGAGGAAGGCGCGTGGCCGTCGGATCGTCAACCAGCAGAGTTGGACCGGGATACCCCTAGGGTTGGCCGCTTCGCTCTTGTATCTAGGAGTAGAAGGGGACTATTGTTATTAGGCTATAAATAAGAGAGGCGTCCCTCCTCTCTCTTCATCCTTGCAGCCACAATTGCCTGAGCGCTCTCTCTCTAGCCCTCGCTTACGCGGATACATGGGTGTATGCCGAGTCTCTGAGTGATGAGTGTTTGTCAACGGGTTTGATCGCAGGTTCTTTGGCTTGTGTTGTGCAGGTGTCGAGCACAGAGACAGTGATCAGAGGCAAGGTGAAGGTCAAGTAGAGACGTGCCGTGCCGATGGACCGAGAGTGGCGAAGGGCGGACGTGAGGCTTGGACTGAGGGACCAGTGGCCTGAGGATCAGCTGTGGTGGCTGGCAGCCTGGGACAGCGACGAGCGGAGACTTGTGGGCACAGTGTTGATTGGGTCAAGGACCTGGGGACACGTGTCGGTAGACGGGGTGCACGGGCGGTGCATCCCCTCCACAGCTTCAGTTTGGTGGTTGAGCCAGAGAAAAACCATCGGGTGGACGGTTTCCAGGTTTGGGCCTCAAAACCTGGGTGCTGAGGGTTTCCGAGTTTGGCCACAAAACTCGGGCTGAGGACGGTTTCCAGGTTTGGGCCTCAAAACCTGGGCGCTGCGGGTTTGCTGAGTTTGGGCCTCAAAACTCAGATGCTGGTGGGCTGGTTTCCCGGTTTGGGCCTCGAAACCGGGGGTTGGCTGGAAAAGGCTGGTTTCCCGGTTTGGGCCACAAAACCGGGGGTGCAGAGCGAGGGCGGCACGTGGCGGCAATCGGGAGGTTGCATCGGGGCAACGCTACGAGTTGTGCGGGCGTGGCCGTCGGATCCACCTACCACCGAGTTGGTCCAGAATAACCATAGGGTTTAGCTGGTTCGCTCTGTAAGTAGTTACGGGTAGAGTGGGAATTAGGAATAGTTAGAATTAGGGTAAGTAGGGGGAGACACCCACCTCCCCATCTATCTCAGTTCATTTGCTCTTTGCACTTAGGGTTTCCTGCTCTCCCAATCCCCTGCTATAGCTAGCTGAGATCCGCAGAGAACCATACCTCTGTGTACTGGAGATTTTGAGGAAGTGAGGCTGTAACCTCACTGTTGTAGCGTGTGGTAGCCACACGGTTGCAGATCGATGACTTGATTCGCGTTTTGTTCGTGTTCTTCACGTTCTTCGTTTCTCCGCGATTTTCCCGTCACTCGATCTCCCTCTCTACTGCGTCTTTGCGAAATCCGTTTGAATCAACTTGTTCGTATTTGAAAGGAGATCATTTCCACCGAAGGAACTTATCTAACTCCTTACGAACAAGTAGATCGGGTTGATTTCGTTTTCGTAGCGCTTTTTCATTCATCCTCCTCCCCTTTCGATTTCCCGGTGATTGAATCGATTTGAGCGGATGATTTCTTGGAGATAGTCTCCTAACTACTCCGTGATCATCTTCTCCAAGTTTGGGAACGTGGGATTTTGATTTGGATCGAATTTGTAACACTCTAGTGTTAAACAGACTAAAACCTGACATGTCATCATATGCATTAGCATTTCACTTAAGTTGATGACCCAATTTTGCATTCACTAAAAACAAGTTTATTCTTTATGCTTGTGCTTAGTGGTAAGGAGTGTTTAAGTTGAAACCCTAGCTTATGGTTTCTTATGTGTTGTATAGTGCTTTAATGCTTTATAAGGGTATTTTGGTAATTTCTTATATAGTAATTGAATGTTGGACCACATCTTGGTATTATGTCTCAAAGGTGTATTTGGAACATGTTTCAAGTCACCATTGAGGTATAATTCAATTTTGGTTGGAATTCAATTAAGTAATGTTATTAATTCAAAAATCCTATTTTATCCCCTTTAATAGCAATCAAAATCTAAAAAGAATTTGAGTATGCTTCAAAAAGCAAAGTTGCTCCATTTTTGATAAGGATCAACTTTGATGTATAAAGTTTTCCAAGTTTTCATACGAAATCTAAAGCAATTGTGAAAATACCCTTTTGCCCTAATTGTCCCCTTTTGATTTGCAAACCCTAATTCAAAATCTAATTATATTCTGCATATGTTGCAAAAATAAAAGATGTTCAGTTTTGAATTCTGAGCATTTGATATTTTGGCATATTTTCAACTTATATTCAAAAATTTGAAGTAATTTCATATAAACCGAAAGGGTATAAAGGAGAAGGGGGGGATAAGTTCGGTCTCCTGTTCATGGCGGTGAGAAGCCGAGGTTTGATCGGTGCTGACCGCGCGAAGGGCGTCGACCTCTCCTGAATGCGCTCGCAACCATGTTCGTGGCAAAGCCAAGCAGCTGCTGGCGCTCTCCCTCGCGTCGTGGCGTTTTCTCCTGAGCTCGCTGTCGCCATTTCGCCACCAGGGCACCGACGGACTCACCTCTATCCAAATCCCAATTCACTGTGAACCGAGCGTTCTCATCCAAATTGACCGCGGCTATAACCTCCCTACCTCCTTGCGCATCTCTAGAACCCATCCATTCGACCTCTATTGCCTCAGAGAGCTCGAGCTCGCCGTTCTTCTTCCCGCCGGGCGAAATCTCCGCCGAGCTTGACCTCACCGTGGTCAGCCCAACCGGGCACTCCTCTACTCTCCCTGTCTTGTGTTTCTGCTTCATCTTGACCCCAGGTTACTGATCGGCTTGGTGGTTTTCCATTTGGTGCTCAGGTCTCGCCGGAACATCGCTTGTCTCGCCGGAGTTCGCCGCTGCAAGTCACTGCTCCGTGGACCTCGCCTTCCCGTTCATCCTCCGCTTGAACCAACTACGTGGTCAGCATCAGGGTGAGCTATTGAAGCTTCCTAGCCCCTCCATTCCACTGCTACCGGCCTGAGTTCGCCGGAACAGCTCCGCCGCGGTTCGGTCCGCCGCCGTGCGTGGCCCGACCTCTCTGGAGTAGTAGCGTTTAGGGTTAGGGGCTCTATCGGCCGCGGGTGACCTGCCGGTGATGATGCTCGCGTCCTTTAGGTCTCTACTGGTCGGAGTTGGCCGACGTAAGGCTCGCCGGCGCTCGGTGCGCCGCCGTTCGCTCGGGCCAGGGTCGGGGACCTCCCGTTTGCGAAGACGATAAATATCAGGGTGTTGGTTGCAAAGTCCATGACTCAGTTAAATAGTGCCATGGACTGCGGGTTAGTTTCGTTTAAGCCAAAGGGCTTTTCTGCAAAAGTGCCAGAGCGCGCGGGCGAGAGCCAGGCCGGGACTGTTTTCGCGTGCGCTGGGCCGCGCTGGAGCGGGCCGAAAGCCCAGTTTGGGCTAGTTTTGTGTTTTTCTTTTTCTGGCTTTATGCACAGTAGCTAGTTTTGTTTTTTTGCTATAATTTTTCTATAGCTCTGTTAATTGTGAAATTTGACTTGATAGATGATAGCATGTCTGTGCTAATATAAAAATTATGAAACTTGTGTTTGGAGCACTTTTACTATGCCAATAAAATCTGTGCTTTAATTAATAAATGCAACTTTGATGAATTATGTAATTTTCTGTGTTTCTCCAAAAATCATGAAATTTGACATGTGAGTTTATGTCACTAATATCTACCTTCATGTTTAATTTCAGCTCTGTTTGAATAAGCATGATTTGTTTATAAGTATAGGGCTATTTAAAAGGATTTATAAAATAGATAGAATTTGTTAATCCCTTTAGGTTTGTGTGCATTTTTTGATTTGTTTGACAACCAAGGAAACACTAGCATGATTTGCTCCCTGGTTATGGATTCCTTTATATAAATGATCTTTTGTTGCTTGTTGGTTACATAACCTTGCTTAATAAAGATAATAAAATTTGTTTAAGAATAATCTATGGTTTAATAGCTAAGTTAGTTTTGTTGGTTTGCAACTTTACCGTGATGAAAGATTGTATGAATAAATGTCTACAGCTTAGAAAATTTCCATCTTTACCATGATCATGTCATAAGCATCTCATTGATCATGCATATGCACTTCTACGTGTAGATCTCGTTTCAGAAGAACCTGATCCTCAGTGGGTTTCTCCTGAATGTGTGGAGCCTTCTAGCTTTTCAGAATCTCCGGACTTCGCTGATCAACAAGGCAAGCCCCGGACATTAACCCTATCCTTGTATTTTTAGAAAGTTATTGATATCACTTGAGTTAATATGATGCATTAAGTGAATAGGAGTTGAGTGAACCCTGTTTGATGCATTACCAACCTTGATGATTCCCATACTTAACCTTGATACCCGTTTTATGAAAATGCTTAGTATCCTTAGCCATGCTTCACTACTTCATAAAAGTAGGTTCTTTTAAAAATGGTTGCTATGTTATGGAAATCATGAATCTTGAGATAACATGATAACAATAGTAACTTACATCAAGAATGGAGTCTTGTTGTAGTGTTACTCAACATAGGACCTTATCGTTGTTGGCCTGCTGTGATTGAGACCTTTGAGTACAGCCCACATGCAGTGGTAAGCCTCATCTATAGCTATTCCGATACTGGAGAATGGCTAACCGCGTACTGGGAGTGGAGAGATGGCGGGAGTAGCGTGTACCCTCGGGGCTATGAGATAGTCGGGTTCGAGGTGTACTGTACTCTCGGGTGACGCTGGACCCGTTCTTGTATGGGAGGATCTATAGATAGGGTTGACATATGCAAGATTAAGTTCTACATATGTCGTGTGGTACTGAATCCCCAGCTGGGTTTAAACGATTCGAATCGCCGTGTTTCCTCAGATATGGAGCCTCAATCCACTGACCCGCACCGTAGTAATGAATTGAATCTTTATGAAATGAGAACGAAAGATGTGGTATGCTTATGAAGGTTTGAGAATCTTTGGACAGTTATAAAGTTTAATTTTGAGTTAAAACTTGAAAATAGGCTTTACTATTAGTAAGCTTTTATGCAAAAGAAATGTTTTTGATCTTGCTAAAACCTTACCTTGAATCCCTATAGCCTTCATACCTGAGTCTTCTCCTCTTTTCTAGACGGTTAAGTCTTGTTGAGTACTTTTGTACTCAGGGTTTCTTAACCTTTGTTGCAGGTGAGTTCATTGATCATCCTTTTGGTGGTCAATGTTTCTTCACTCTTGTGGAGGAGAGTGATAATGACTCTGATGTTTGACCTTGGGCAAGTAACAACAATGTGTGTGGTATATGTAATATGAAGTTCCAAACCTTTTATGTAATAAGTACTTATGGTTTGTAAACTTTTAAACCTAAGTTTTGATCTATATTATATACTCTTTCTGCTTTACTCTGATTTATCTTATCTATAAAACTGTTGTAATACTGTAATGCTTGATGAGGGAATTCCTGAGAAGAATGTAACGTGGATGATTCGGGTTTCCCGAGGACACCCGACAGATCTCTTGAGTCATTTGGAACTCGTGCATGTCAATCAAAAGTCTTTAAGACAATGATGGGTGCATGTGGGCCACTTAATTCAGGAGGTTCTGCCACAGAATTTGGAGAGATTCGTGAGAGGGGCGATCAAAATTGCCCTCTCTGTTCATCCGCGGACAGTCCGCCGTTGGACCCGCGGACAGTCCGGGGGTCGGGCTCCAGCCAGACCAGTGGCTGCGCAGCTCGTTCGGACAAGTCCTTTCTTGACCGGCGGACAGTCTGCAGGTGTAAGTCGCGGACAGTCCAGGACTACCCAGGGACACTTCAGCAGCAGTGTGTTTCTGCACTTTTGACCAGCGGACAGTCCACCATCCCCTAGCGGACAGTCCGCAGTAGGGCGGACAGTCCGGGACCTCAGGGCCGGACAGTCTAAGATCCTGTTGAGTGTTGCGTTTCAGTGCGTTTGCTCTCCCGGCTTCCTCGCTTGGTTTCCAGACTTCTCGTTTGGCCTTGTAGTTGACCAAGGAACTTCCCTAGGTATCTTTGCTACTTGTTAGCATCGGTATTTGGAGATTTCTCGACGTAGCCATCTATCTACGTTCGGTACTTGGTTTTTGAGGGTCGAACTTGTCTCGGTGCTTTTGGCGTTTGGTTTGCTATCTCTGTGTGGTGCCTCGCTGTGATCCTACGGATCATCCACCCTCTTCCAAGGGTCGTGGGCATCACGGTTTCGGTCGAAGCTTTCGAGGGTTGATTTTGGGACATTTGGCCAAAGTTTCGAGAGAAATTTTTTAGCTCCCATTCACCCCCCCTCTGGTCGCTTTGCTAGTGCTTTCTCGATCCTTCAATTGGTATCGGAACGGGTTAAGGATCTTCCACCTTAGCCAGTTCCAGATCCACCGAAGGCGACATGGATCGCGGCGTGGGCAAACCGCCATTCTTCGATGGGATGAACTATGCGTATTGGAAGATACGCATGTCGGCCTATCTCCAGAGCATGGGCTCTTCTGTCTGGGAGATTTGCAACAAGGCCGATTACGTGTTCTGGCTGCTCGTGTCTCTCAGCTTCAGCTCAATGAGCACGAAGCAAACAGTCGGGCACGTAACGCCTTGTTCTCCTGTTTGAGCATGTCTGAGTTTGATCGCGTTTCTCACCTCCCCACGGCTCGTGAGATTTGGGCGACCCTCATGCGCTTTCATGAGGGAACCACTCAAGTCAAATCTCGTCTCTACGAGTCGCACAAGAGGGAGTATGAGAACTTTCGACACATGCCTGGCGAGAGCATAGAAAGTTTATTCGCTCGCTTTCAGGTCATTGTCAACAAGATGAGAGCTAACAAGGAGTTGTTGCCTTTTGACGATCATGAGAGAGCTTTGAAGCTTTTGCACACTCTTGATCGGTCGGTGTGGGACTCAAAGGTCCAGGCGATCATCGAATCGTCTAACTATGAGACCCTCACTTGCGACGAGCTCTTTAGTAAGCTCAAGTCTAGTGAGATTGACGCCATGTCGAGGGCTTCTTATGAAAATCCTTCCGGCCCGAATATGGCTTTGGTTTCTGGCTCTTCTGCTAACCCCTCTAGAGGATTTGCACTCTCTTCACTCTTTTCTGTCATAGAGGACTAGCTGGAGTCTTTGGGGGATGACGAGTTGGCAATGCTCGCCAACCGGTTCTCGCGGTTCCACAACAACCGCATGAACCGTCGCCGCGGAGGAGGACGCTCAGGATGCTACGAGTGCGGCGACCCCGACCACTTCATCGCCAACTGTCCCAAGAAGAAGAACACATCTGGGAAGGGCGATCATGGGCACAAGTGCGACTTCGGCAAGCGCAGGGAGAAGTACGTCCCCGCGAGGCACAAGCGGAGGGGCAGCTTCGACAAGGAGTACATCAAGAAGAAGTACTTGGAGAAGGCCCAGGCTGAGCAGCGTGCGTTCTTCGCCACGCTCAGCGACGTCGACGGCTCGGATGACGACTCTGCTTGCTCAAGCAATGACGAGTCCGAGAAGAAGAAGAGGATCGAGGACAAGCTGAATGGTCTCTGCTTCTTCGCCGACGACGACGGCTTCTGCACCCTGGCCCTTGGTGATGAGATCGACGGCAAGCTGGACCACACTCCTTGGAACGACGACGACGACGACGACACCTCCCAGGTATCTCTCACCCACGACGAGCTTTCTGCTGAGGTTGAGAAGCTTACTGCCGTACTCCTTAGTCAAGATAAGTTGCTTAGGCGTGCCGCTAGAGAGCGCAAGGAGTTTAGGAAGAAGTGGGAGGACACAGTGAGGGAGCTTGAGTTTGCCAAGTCCACCGTGGTCGTGTCTGAGGAGACCGAGTGTGAGATGTGCACCACGCACATGACTGACCTTCTCACTCTGAGAAGTAAGTATGCTGCATTGGTAGGAGAGGTGGATGAGCTGAAGGCTAGACCATCTCTGTTGGGTGCATGCAAGACTTGTCCTATCTTGCAATCTGAGTTGGCAGAGAAGAATGCCAAGATAGTGTCTCTTGAAGAGGCCAACTCAGGTAGCACATGTGTGGCTAGGTGTGCTCTTTGTGAGGGTTTGGAGATGGAGATAGCCAATGTGAAGCATGACAACATGCAAACCGAGGAGGAAAACACATACCTTCGGACCATCTTGTCATGGGTATCTTGTGGTGAGCCGCAGCTCGGGATGATGATCTCCCAATTCAAGCGAGCTGCTGGAGGTCCTGGTGTAGGTTTTGCTCCGGGTGTTGATCTTTCTGCTTTTGGGAAGATTGGAGAGTCGAGTGGTTTGAACCCGAGTGAGAAGCCCAACTCCACCACTACTCCCAAACATACCAAGCTTCCACCCAAAGAGCCTCTCAAGCCTAACACCAAGGATGGGGTCTTTGTTGAGCCTCCAAGAGCTCCACCCAAGAACCAAGTGTGGCATCCCAAACCCAACCACCTGAAGAACAAGCTTGATACGATGCCACCCATCCAGGAGGAGTGTTTGCCACAGAAGGGCAAAGTGATCCAAACCCACAACCATGAGTACCAACAACCCCCTTTGAGAGCGGTGAGGTACCATTGTGAGCACTGTGGGCGAGATGGACACTTGAGCGAGTTCTGCTTTAGGCGCAAGAGAGAGGCGCGCCGTGCTAGGGAGATGAATAATCCGGACATGTACCATCCTTTTCATGATGTACATGTGCTGAACGTTCAGAGGAGAGCTCCGAGGAGAGCTGCTAGGCCCAGAGGTCCAGAACCTCAAGTTCCTAGGCCTAGGCAGCAGAGGAGAGGACATGCCCGGCGGGAGCCTGCTCTTGTAGGCTATGGACCCCGTGGCGGTGGCTTTGTAGTTGAGCGTTTTCCCCCACCGCGTTTTGAGTATCGCGGTGAGCGCTCCTTCCCCAGCGGACCACATCTTTCTAAACGTGGTGATCGCTTCCTTCGTAGGTGTGCTAGGAATGGTTTTTTCTCTGACCGTTCTTTTGAGCAGCCGGCCCAACATTGGTATTCTTCCCACTTCACTAACCCCAATGTTGGCCCGTATGCTCGCCCTATGTCTTTTTATTGATGTAGGTAAAACGATTGGAGAACGTTTGGTTGGTGGATTCCGGGTGTTCGAGGCACATGACCGGAAACGCCAAGTGGTTCTCCAGTCTTAGTCCGGTCGCCAGAAAGGAGTTTATCACCTTCGGCAACAATAGCAAAGGTAATGTTTTGTCTCGTGGGTCGGTGCAGGTTAATGAGCACTTTGTGTTGCGCGATGTTGCTCTTGTTTCTAACCTGCATTTTAACCTTCTTTCTATTTCGCAACTTTTTGATGATGACTATGAGATTCGTTTTAAACCGAATCTCAGTCGCATTTTAGATCCTCAGGGCAATCTTGTTTGTTTGATTTCGCCCTTTGGGAAAGTCTTTCGCGCGAATTTCTCGGAGTCGTTTGGTGTTTCCCGCTGTCTTTTGGCTAGTCCTTCCTCCTCTGATCTTTGGAAGTGGCATATGAGGCTCGGTCACTTAAGCTTCGACTTGCTTGCAAGACTTAGCTCACTTGGCCTAATACGAGGATTGCCCAAGCTGTCGATGGAGAAGGATCTTGTTTGCCATTCTTGTAGACATGGAAAGATGGTTGCTGCTCCCCACCATCCAGTGACTAAGGTCATGACCTCGCACCCTGGAGAGCTTTTACACATGGACCTTGTTGGTCCGGCTCGGGTGAGCTCGGTTGGTGGCAAGTGGTTTGTTTTGGTTGTTGTCGATGATTTTTCGAGATATTCGTGGGTCTTCTTTTTGACTGAGAAGACCGAGACTTTCTCATTTGCTCGCAATCTGATTTTGCGTCTTCAGAACGAGTTCCCTATGAACTCGATGCGAGCTATTAGAAGTGATAATGGTTCCGAATTCAAGAATTCGGATTTTGAGAAGTTGTGTAACTCCTTGGGTTTGGAGCATCAGTTTTCTTCCCCCTACACACCGCCCCAAAATGGTGTTGTAGAGAGGAAGAATCTGACCCTTGTTGAGATGGCCAGGACGATGCTCGAAGAGCATAGGACTCCTAGGCGGTATTGGGCCGAGGCTATGAACACTGCATGCTACATTTCAAATCGCATTTTTCTGAGAGCTTTCTTGAAAAAGACTTCTTATGAGATGCGTTTTGGTAGACAGCCCAAGGTGAGTTATTTTAGAGTTTTTGGTTGCCACTGTTTTATATTGAAGAAAGGCAACCTGGACAAATTTGAGTCTCGTTCTTCTGACGGTGTATTTTTGGGTTATGGCACACACACTCGTGCATATCGTGTACTTAACCTTGATACTAACCGAGTCTTAGAGACATCAGATGTCACCTTCGATGAGACCATGGTTTGTCCTTCTTCTCGTTTTGAGCGTGCAGGTGATCATGAGGTTGGTGAGCCTCTTTTCGATGATGAGGACGAGGATGCTGAAGGCATGGGTGACCCAGCATCGCCTCCACCTGCTGTGCCACAAAGAGCGGCTTCTACGACGACTCACGACCCCGACACCTCTTCTTCCTGGGGGCCGTGGGATCCGCCACCCCGAGCGGTACCTCTTGTACCTGGGGAGGCACCAGCTGCTGTTGAGGGGGAGGCTACTTCAACTCGGGAGACGCCACGACACATCCAGCGCCAGCACCCGCCTCAGCAGATGATCGGCAGCATCGACGAACGTGTCACTCGGTCCAGGTCACAGCACATTTCTCACTTTGCTCATTCTGCATTTGTTGCTGATTTAGAACCCCGTGATGTTGGACACGCTTTGACGGATCCCGATTAGGTCAATGCCATGCATGAGGAGTTAGAAAATTTTGAGCGAAATCGGGTTTGGGTTCTAGTTCCACCTCCTCCAGACTGTAATCCTATTGGGACAAAATGGGTTTTCAAAAACAAACAAGGAGAGGATGACCACATTGTGAGGAACAAAGCGCGTCTTGTGGCCAAGGGTTATAGTCAGAAGGAGGGGATAGACTATGAGGAGACTTTTGCTCCTGTAGCTCGTTTGGAGGCGATTAGGATACTCTTGGCTTTTGCTGCATCCAAAGGTTTTAAACTTTTTCAAATGGATGTCAAGAGTGCCTTCTTAAACGGCTACATAGAAGAGGAAGTATATGTTGAGCAACCCCCCGGTTTTGAAAATCCCAAGTTTCCAAACCATGTTTTTAAACTTCACAAAGCTTTATATGGTTTGAAACAAGCCCCTAGAGCATGGTATGATAGGTTGAAGACCTTTTTGCTTGCTAAGGGTTTTAAAATGGGATGTGTAGATAAAACGCTCTTTCTCCTCAAGCAAGGCAAAGACACTCTCTTGGTCCAGATTTACGTGGATGATATCATTTTCGGTGGTTCTTCTCACGCTTTGGTTGCCAAGTTTGTAGATATTATGAGCAGGGAGTTCGAGATGAGCATGATGGGTGAGTTGACATTCTTTCTCGGGTTGCAAATTAAGCAATCACGAAAGGGGACGTTTGTGCACCAGGGCAAGTATACCAAGGACTTGCTGAAGCGGTTCGATATGGGTGAGGCCAAGCCTCTTCCAACACCCATGTCGACGACGACTGCCCTGGATGCGGACAAGGATGGAGAAGCAGTGCACCAGAAGGAGTACCGAAGCATGATCGGGTCGCTGCTCTACCTGACGGCGACACGCCCGAACATCCAGTTCGCGGTGTGTCTGTGCGCGCGCTTTCAGGCGTCGCCGCGCACTTCTCACCGTCAGGCGGTGAAGCGCATTTTCAGGTACCTTCGTTTCACACCTGAGTTTGGGATTTGGTATTCTGCTTCCTCCACCCTCCCCCTTTGCGGTTATTCCGATGCCGATTTTGCTGGTTGCCGTATTGAGCGCAAGTCCACTTCTGGGACTTGCCAGTTTATTGGTTCTTCTCTTGTATCATTGTCTTCTCGCAAGCAGTCTAGTGTCGCTCAGTCTACCACAGAGGCTGAATATGTTGCTGCAGCTAGCTGCTGTTCCCAGTTGCTTTGGATGATGGCCACTTTGCGTGATTTTGGCCTGAGCTTTTCTCGTGTGCCTTTGCATTGTGACAGCACAAGTGCTATTAGCGTTGCTAAGAACCCCGTGCTTCACTCGAAGACCAAACACATTGATGTGCGCTTTCATTTTCTGCGAGACCACCAGGAGAAGGGTGATATCGACCTTCGCCATGTCGATACTCATCATCAACTGGCTGATATTCTCACCAAGCCTTTAGACGAATCAACCTTTAATCAGTTGAGGGGTGAGCTTGGTGTGTGTTTCCCCTTTTAGATGGGGGAAACATTTTTGGTTTGTAAACTAACCTTTTTGTTTCTCTTTGTTTCTACTTTTGATATCTTCTTGAATATTTTTGCATACGCTTTTACATTCTGAGCTTCATTGATATAATCATTAGAATGTAATTATGCTCTGTGTAGTATATGCTCTGATGCTTTATGTTGATGCCTGCAGCTTATGCTCTTTCTGATTACTGATACATACTATGAGCTGAGCTATTTTAAAAGGGTCAACTTGCTAAATAAACTTAAAACCTGGAAATGTTCACCATCGAGATGTGCAACTAGCTTGTGTAGACTATGTTGAAATCACACTTGTGCTTTTCATATATGCTAGGTTGCTATGTCTCTAGTTCTGAGTCTGTCACTTGCTTGGTCTGTTCATACACTGCCTTTAATTTGAACCAAGTTAAGTAAATCAGAAAGATCGAGATGGGATTGCTTGTCAACACATCACAGTTTCGAGACTGTTTCTCATTGCACTTTGAGTTAAACTTGAGTTGTGTAGTGTATGACCGAAACTGTTGCTTTAAGCTTCTGATTGCTTCTGCATAGGCTTCGCACAGTTGAAAAGTTAGGCAAGGCAAGCTTTCAACCTCTCGCACTCACATGCTGAAATTTAAACTTGTGACATTTCACCGCTGCAAACTCCGATTAACATTTGAAATCACAAGTATTTACTTCAATTGGTATCAGCATGATGGTTGAACTTTGCTAGGGGTAGTTCACCTTGTATACATGCTTAGCACTTGTATGACTTCCTGTCTATACTTGTCTAGTGCTATTTTGATGGTGACTCCTTTTTGGCTAAAATTGCTCACTTTGCTCATATGTTCATATTTCATATTTGGTGATCAGTTTGAGCCTTTGCTAGCATGTGTACTTCAGTTGCGTCATTGGACTAATATTGTGTATAGCATCCTTGCATTCTCTTGACTATATTCATGAAGCTGCTAACTTGCATTTTGACTCATATGCATTTTGGAAGGGGGAGAGCTTCTCTTGTTGGCTTTTGATGGTGCCTTTGCTGAGCGGGAGAACTTTCACTCGATTAGTGCATTTTCAACTAAGGGGGAGAAATTGCAAATCATATGCTTCCTGGGTGTTCAACTAAGGGGGAGTTTTCATTAAGGGGGAGAAAATTTTCAAATCTTGTGCTTCCCATGTTGGACCTAGGGGGAGTTTTCCTAGTTGAAAGCGCTATTTGAGGGGGAGCTTTGCTGCTTCTTGTTGGCCGTAAGGCATTGGTATCGAGCTTTCTTTGCTAGTTGTGTTGAGCCTCTGTGCCTCTATCTTGAGGAACTAGCATTTTTGCTTTGATTTTTTAGTTGGTGTTGGCTAGCGGTGTTGAGCCTGCTCTACCTCTTCTTGAGGGCAAGCTTTGCTTTGCTTGGTTGCGTCGAGCCGTTGCCCATGTCTTTGGGGACCAAGCTGTTTTGCTTCTTCCACTTGACCTTCTTCGGCTTTGCTATGCTTTTGGGTCATTTCGTCAAGTTCTCTCTTCTTCTTCCTCCCTTCCTTCTTCTTCTCATTATGATTTGTGTGAGTAGTTGACAATGCACTCATCAAGGGGGAGATTGCGGATACATGGGTGTATGCCGAGTCTCTGAGTGATGAGTGTTTGTCAACGGGTTTGATCGCAGGTTCTTTGGCTTGTGTTGTGCAGGTGTCGAGCACGGAGACAGTGATCAGAGGCAAGGTGAAGGTCAAGTAGAGACGTGCCATGCCGATGGACCGAGAGTGGCGAAGGACGGACGTGAGGCTTGGACTGAGGGACCGGTGGCCCGAGGATCAGCTGTGGTGGCTGGCAGCCAGGGACAGCGACGAGCGGAGACTTGCGGGCACGGTGTTGCTTGGGTCGAGGACCTGGGGACACGTGTCGGTAGACGGGGTGCACGGGCGGTGCATCCCCTGTACAGCTTCGGTTTGGTGGTTGAGCCAGAGAAAAACCATCGGGTGGACGGTTTCCAGGTTTGGGCCTCAAAACCTGGGTGCTGAGGGTTTCCGAGTTTGGCCACAAAACTCGGGCTGAGGACGGTTTCCAGGTTTGGGCCTCAAAACCTGGGCGCTGCGGGTTTGCTGAGTTTGGGCCTCAAAACTCAGATGCTGGTGGGCTGGTTTCCCGGTTTGGGCCTCAAAACCGAGGGTTGGCTGGAAAAGGCTGGTTTCCCGGTTTGGGCCACAAAACCGGGGGTGCAGAGCGAGGGCGGCACGTGGCGGCAATCGGGAGGTTGCGTCGAGGCAACGCTACGAGTTGTGCGGGCGTGGCCGTCGGATCCACCTACCACCGAGTTGGTCCAGAATAACCTTAGGGTTTAGCTGTTTCGCTCTGTAAGTAGTTAGGGGTAGAGTGGGAATTAGGAATAGTTAGAATTAGGATAAGTAGGGGGAGACACCCACCTCCCCATCTATCTCAGTTCATTTTCTCTTTGCACTTAGGGTTTCCTGCTCTCCCAATCCCCTGCTGTAGCTAGCTGAGATCCGCAGAGAACCATACCTCTGTGTACTGGAGATTTTGAGGAAGTGAGGCCGTAACCTCACTGTTGTAGCGTGTGGTAGCCACACGGTTGCAGATCGATGACTTCATTCGCGTTTTGTTCGTGTTCTTCGCGTTCTTCGTTTCTTCGCGATTTTCCCGTCACTCGATCTCCCTCTCTACTGCGTCTTTGCGAAATCCGTTTGAATCAACTTGTTTGTATTTGAAAGGAGATCATTTCCACCGAAGGAATTTATCTAACTCCTTACGAACAAGTAGATCGGGTTGATTTCGTTTTCGTAGCGCTTTTTCGTTCATCCTCCTCCCCTTTCGATTTCCCGGTGATTGAATCGATTTGAGCGGATGATTTCTTGGAGATAGTCTCCTAACTACTCTGTGTTCATCTTCTCCAAGTTTGGGAACGTGGGATTTTGATTTGGATCGAATTTGGAGAGATTCGTGAGAGGGGCGATCAAAATCGCCCTCTCTGTTCATCCACGGAGAGTCCGCCATTGGACCCGCGGATAGTCCGGGGGTCGGGCTCCAGCCAGACTAGTGGCTACGCAGCTCGTTCGGACAAGTCCTTTCTTGACTGGCGGACAGTCCACATGTGTAAGTCGCGGACAGTCCGAGACTACCCAGGGACACTTCAGCAGCAGTGTGTTTTTGCACTTTTGACCTGCGGACAGTCCACCATCCCCTAGCGGACAGTCCGCAGTAGGGGCGGACAGTCCGGGACCTCAGGGCCGGACAGTCTGGGATCCTGCTGAGTGTTGCGATTCAGTGCGTTTGCTCTCCCGGCTTCCTCGCTTGGTTTTCGGACTTCTCGTTTGGCCTTGTAGTTGACCAAGGAACTTCCCTAGGTATCTTTGCTACTTGTTAGCATCGGTATTTGGAGATTTCTCGACGTAGCCGTCTATCTACGTTCGGGACTTGGTTTTTGAGGGTCGAACTTGTCTCGGTGCTTTCGGCGTTTGGTTTGCTATCTCTGTGTGGTGCCTCGCTGTGATCCTAGGGATCATCCACCCTCTTCCAAGGGTCGTGGGCATCACGGTTTTGGTCGAAGCTTTCGGGGGTTGATTTTGGGACATTCGGCCAAAGTTTTGAGAGAAATTTTTGAGCTCCCATTCACCCCCCCCCCCCCCCCTCTGTTCGCTTTGCTAGTGCTTTCTCGATCCTTCAGCTTAGGTTCTAATCATACCGCGCTGCCTGTGATCCACAGAGAGACTCCAATCATACCTCTGTGCTTTGGGATTTTTAGGAAGTGAGACCGTAATCTCACGATTGTCTCGTGTGGTAGACACACAGTTGAAATCCCGGATCGATTCGCGTTTTCCTTTTGTGCTCTTCGCGTTTTGGGTTTTTCCTCTCCCGGAGATTTGCCTCGTTCTCCTTCTCCGTGAGATGTTTTTCGATTCTGTTTGAATCAGATCGTGCTTTCTCGTGAGCTCCTTCTTTTCACCGAAGGATTTCCCCTCTATCCTCACGAGCACATAGATCGGGTCGAATTCGTGTTCGTTCTTCGTTATTCCTCTTTTTGCTTGTTCGTCTTCAATTCTCTTTGATTCTCTGATCTATAGTTAGAATCAAACCATGGCTTCTTAGAGATAGCTCGCTGACCTTGTTGTGAACACCTCTGCAAAATTTCAGATTTTTCAGAGTTGATTTGGTTGAGTTTAGAGTTGATTTGGTTGAGTTTTGGATTCCAATTCAGAATTTTCTGGAGCTTCAGCGCAAATACCAGACATGTCCGGTATGATCCCGGACATGTCCGGTATACCTAAATTTCTGATTTCGAGCTGAAATTTTCTGGAGATCTTCCCTTAGGTGTCTACTAGCTCCGGTTAAAATTTCATAATTTTTGGACACCGTTTGATAAGGTTTTGGATTTTTTTTCTCCTAAAACTGGTCTGAGCAGGGAATACCAGATGTGTCCGGTGTGGATCCCCGACATGTCCGGTATTTGAACATTTGAGTTTTGAGCTGCAATTTTTGGGAGACCTTCCTGGGGGTGTCTATTACCTGTGGTTCAAATTTCACAATTTTTGGATACCGTTTGGTACTCCTTTTGGTTTTTCTCCTAGGATTGGTCACTGCAGTTTTGCATTTGCTCCGAGGCTCTTTTGAGTTCGTGTAGTGTCCCGCTGTGCTTCTTGAAATCATCCACCCTACATCTAGGGTCGTGGACACTACCGAGTCTTGTCTCGCTTTTGGGGTGACTCTCTGGGACAAGGGTCATTGATTTCTCGAGAAGAAATTTGAGGCTCCCATTCACCCCCCTCTGGTCGCCATTTCGGTACTTCAGATTCATTAGAAGAAGATTCGCCTCATCACGACCCGGGAACAGGTTCCACCATAGTATCAGTGACACCACCGGGCGACCTCGAAGGTGCACCGAAGTACTTTCCTCACCAGAGGGCTAGCACATTAGTCCGAGCAACCACAATGTTGGCACCAAAGTAGTTTCCTCATGAGAGGGCTACCATATTAGTCTGAGCAACCACGAAGGTTCCACCAGAACCTTTTCTAGACAAAGGTACATTTAGTTGAACATCAGTCCTTGTGTATACAACTGTCTAATTAAAACAATAGAACTTGTCTAACCATCTCTTTCCTAATAACACAACTCCTTTACAACTACGATGAATAATCTCTCACAACTAAAAAGACTAAAGAGTGGACACTGTTTTGGTGCAGTATTTGTTTCGCTTCACCTTCGGTCTGCTCGGTGCGATCCCGAATTCGATCCCCACACACGTCATCTCTCCCTCGCACGTCTCTTTCTCCTCCCTCATTCTCCTCAAATCTATCTGCGTGCCCTGCCCCGGCGGCCGCTGCCCCGGTCCCTGCGCGCCCCGCCCCGGCGGCCGCCGCCCCTGTCCCGGTCGGCCCCCGCCGGTGCCCCGGTCCCCGCCCCCGCCTCGGACGGCCGCCGCCCTGCCACGACCCCCGCCCGCCCCAGCGGCCGCCGTGCCCACTTCGGTCGGCCCCCGTCGGCGCCCCGGCGACCGTCGTCCCCGCCTCGGCCGGCCCCCGCCGCAGCCATGCCCTCGCCTCGGACGGCCCCTACAGGCGGCCCGGCCGCCGCCCTGCCACGGCCCCCGCTCGCCCCCAACGGCCGCTGTCCCCACCTCAGCCGGCCCCCGGTGGCACCCCGGCGGCCGTCGTCAACAGACTCCCTCGCCCCGCCCGCAACCAACGCATTCGACTCCTTCGCCCCGCCTACGACCCGCATCGCTCCGCACACCCCCAATCCACCCCACTGAGCGCCGCCTTCCCAATCACCGCAAGTCCGAAGGCAGCACCGCTCCTGCTCCTTCCACACGACGACGCCAAGCCGTCGCTCCGGACGTTGGCTGCCCTCTACCCTATGGTGGCTGCCCTCCTCCACCGCAACTCCTGGAGCGCCGCCGGCAGCCGCGCCCTGCAGAAGCCCCGCTGTGCCGCCCCCAATCACGCCCGACAGGAGCTGCCTTCCTTCACCCAGACCGCCGGATTGCCACTTGGCAGACGCCCTACCACGCCACCCCGAATCACGCCTAGGTGGTAGCCGGACTGCCGCAGTCCGCCGCGACTATGCCCATCCTACCCGGCCGCTGCGAGTCTACCTCGGCATCAGCGTCCTCGATCCATGGCACTCGTGTCCTCGTCCTCCCTCAATCAAAAGCAGCGGGCTCGATTGAGGAGATTGGTGTGCGAGAGCACCGCCAATCCAGGATCAGAGCCCTTGCCTCCCTCCAAGATGTTTTCAGGTAAGACGTTACTTGTTAGCACATTTTCAACAAATTCTCTCAAGCTTTGCTTGCTTCATCCTGTGTGGTGAGGCTGGCTGCAATTCTGATATTCTTTGTGGAGGATGGGGCTCACAATATTCAGATATTTTTTGTGCTGAAGTTTTAGATAAATAGCTAAAATTTGCTTTGTCTTTAGAGGTGTGCGGATACATGGGTGTATGCCGAGTCTCAAGTGATGAGTGATTGTCAACGGGTTTGATCGCAGGTTCTTTGGCTTGTGTTGTGCAGGTGTCGAGCACGGATACAGTGATCAGAGGCAAGGTGAAGGTCAAGTAGAGATGTGCCGTGCCGAGGGACCGAGAGTGGCGATGGGCGGACGTGAGGCTTGGACTGAGGGACCGGTGGCCCGAGGATCAGCTGTGGTGGCTGGCAGCCTGGGACAGCGACGAGCGAAGACTTGTGGGACTTGGTGTTGCTTGTGTCGAGGACCTGGGGACACATGTCGGTGGACGGGGTGCACGGGCGGTGCATCCCCTCTACAGCTTCGGTTTGGTGGTAGAGCCAGAGAAAAACCATCGGGTGGACGGTTTCCAGGTTCGGGCCACAAAACCTGGGCGTGCTGCGGGTTTCCGAGTTTGGGCCACAAAACTCGGGCTGAGGACGGTTTCCAGGTTTGGGCCTCAAAACCTGGGCGCTGGCGGGTTTCCTGGTTTCGGCCTCAAAACCAGGGGATGGACTTCTAGGTTGGTTTCCCGGTTTGGGCCTCAAAACCGGGGGTGGATGTGAAAGCCTAGTTTCCCAGTTTCGGCCACAAAACCGGGGGCGGAGTCCGTGAAAAGGACGAGCAGAGCGGTGGCGGCACGTGGTGGCAATCGGTGAGGTTGCGTCGAGGCAACGCTACCAGTTGTGCGGGCGTGGCCGTCGGATCCACCTACCATCGAGTTGGTCCAGAATAACCTTAGGGTTTAGCTGGTTCGCTATGTAAGTAGTTAAGGGTAGAGTGGGAATTAGGAATAGTTAGAATTAGGATAAGTAGGGGGCGACACCCACCTCCCCATCGATCTCAGTCATTCGCTCTTTGCTTCTAGGGTTTCCTGCTCTCCCAATCCCCTGCTGTCGCTAGCTGAGATCCGTTGAGAACCGTACCTCTGTGTACTGGAGATTTTGAGGAAGTGAGGCCGTAACCTCACTGTTGTAGCGTGTGGTAGCCACACGGTTGCAGATCGATGTGTTGATTCGCGTTTTGGTTCGTGTTCTTCACGTTCTTCGTTTCTCCGCGATTTTCCCGTCACTTGATCTCCCTCTCTATTGTGTCTTTGCGAAATCCATTTGAATCAACTTGTTCTTTATAGTGAGGAGGTCATTTTGACCAAAGGAATTCATCTAACTCCTCACGAACAAGTAGATCGGGTTGATTTCGTTTTCGTGGTGTTTTTTTGACTCATTCTCCTCCCCTTTTGATTTCCCAGTGTTTGAGTTGATTTGAGCAGAAGATTTCTTGGGGATAGTCTCCTAACTACCTCGTGATCATCTCCTTCATGTTTGGGATCGTGGGATTGAGTTTTGATTCAGATTTGAGAGGATTCGTGAGAGGGGCGATCAAAATCGCCCTCTCTGTTCATCCGCGGACAGTCCGCCACCAGGGGCGCGGACAGTCCGAGGGTCGGGCTCCAGCCTGTTCAGTGGCTGCGTGGCTCAGGCGTTTTGGTCCGGAGTGACCTGCGGACAGTCCGCTCGTCTAACTCGCGGACAATCCGGGAGCCGACCAAGGGACTTTCAGCAACGTTGCTGTTTGGTCCATTCGGCCGGCGGACAGTCCGCCACCAAGTCGCGGACAGTCCGCAGTAGGGGCGGACAGTCCGGGACCCCAGGTCTGGACAGTCCGGGAATCGCCTAAAGCTTCCAGTTTTGTGCGTTTGCTCTTCCGGCTTCCTCGCTTGTTTTTCGGACTTCTCGTTTGGCCTTGTAGTTGACCAAGGAACCTCTCTAGGTATCTTTGCTACTTGTTAGCATCGGTATTTGGGGATTTCTCGACGTAGCCGTCTATCTACGTTCGGGACTCGGTTCTCAAGGGTCGAACTTGTGCTGGAGCTTTTGGTGTTTGGTTCGCTATCGCTTTGTGGTGCCTCGCTGTGATCCTAGGGATCATCGACCCTCTTCCAAGGGTCGTGGGCATCACGGTTTCGGTTGTAGCTTTTGGGGGTTGATCTTGGGACATTTGGCCAAAGTTTCGAGAGAAATTTTGTAGGCTCCCATTCACCTCCCCTCTGGTCGCCTTGCTATTGCATTCTTGGTCCTTCAATTGGTATTAGAGCAGGTTAAGGATCTTCCACCTTAACCGGGTCCAGATCCACAGAAGGCGACATGGATCGCGGCGTGGGCAAACCGCCGTTTTTCGATGGGACGAACTATGCGTATTGGAAGATACGCATGTCGGCCTATCTCCAGAGCATGGGCTCTTCTGTTTGGGAGATTTGCAACAGGGACGATTACGTTGTCTTGGCTGCTCATGTTACTCAGCTTCAGATGGATGAGCACAATGCCAATAGCCGAGCGTGTAATGCTCTTTTCTCCTGTTTGAGCATGTCCGAGTTTGATCGCGTTTCTCACCTCCCCACGGCTCATGAGATTTGGGCAACCCTCATGCGCTTCCATGAGGGAACCTCTCAAGTCAAATCCCATCTCTACGAGTCGCACAAGCGGGAGTATGAGAACTTTCGACATATGCCTGGCGAGAGCATAGAGAGTTTATTCGCTCGCTTTCAGGTTATTGTCAACAAGATGAGAGCGAACAAGGAGTTGTTGCCTTTCGACGATCATGAGAGGGCTTTGAAGCTTTTGCATACTCTCGATCGGTCGGTGTGGGACTCAAAGGTCCAAGCGATCATCGAATCGTCTAACTATGAGACCCTCACATGCGACGAGCTCTTTAGCAAGTTCAAGTCTAGTGAGATTGATGCCATGTCGAGGGCTTCTTATGAAAATCCTTCTGGCCCGACTATGGCTTTGGTTTCTGGCTCTTCTGCTAACCCCTCTAGAGGATTTGCACTTTCTTCACTCTTTTCTGTCACAGAGGATCAGCTGGAGTCTTTGGGGGATGACGAGTTGGCAATGCTTGCCAACCGGTTCTCGCGGTTCCACAACAACCGCATGAACCGTCGCCGCGGAGGAGGACGCTCAGAATGCTTTGAGTGCGGCAACTGTCCCAAGAAGAAGAACACATCTGGGAAGGGCGATCATGGGCACAAGTACGACTCGGGCAAGCGCAAGGAGAAGTACGTCCCCGCGAGGCACAAGTGGAGGGGCGGTTTCGACAAGGAGTACATCAAGAAGAAGTACTTGGAGAAGGCCCAGGCTGAGCAGCGTGCGTTCTTCGCCACGCTCAGCGACGTCGATGGCTCGGATGACGACTCCGCTTGCTCAAGCGATGACGAGTCCGAAAAGAAGAAGAGGATCGAGGACAAGCTGAACGGTCTCTGCTTCTTCGCCGACGATGACGGCCTCTGCACCATGGCCCTTGGTGATGAGGTCGACGGAAAGCTGGAGAACTCCCCTCGGAACGACGACGGCGACACCTCCCAGGTATCTCTCACCCACGACGAGCTTTCTACTGAGGTTCAGAAGCTTACTGCCACCTTGCTTAGTCAAGATAAGTTGCTTAGGCGTGCTGCTAGAGAGCGCAAGGAGTTTAGGCAGAAGTGGGAGGACACGGTGAGGGAGCTTGAGTTTGCTAAGTCCACCGTGGTCATTTCTGAGGAGGTGGAGTGTGAGATGTGCACCAAGCACATGACTGACCTTCTCACCTTGAGAAGTAAGTATGCTGCGTTGGTAGGAGAGGTGGATGAGCTGAAGGCTAGACCCTCGCTGTTGGGTGCGTGCAAGACTTGTCCTGTCTTGCAATCTGAGTTGGCAGAGAAGAATGCCAAGATTGTGTCTCTTGAAGAGGCCAACTCAGGTAGCACATGTGTGGCTAGGTGTGCTCTTTGTGAGGGTTTGGAGATGGAGATCGCAAACGTGAAGCATGACAAGACGCAAACCGAGGAAGAAAACACATACCTTCGGACCATCTTGTCATGGGTGTCTAGTGGTGAGCCACAGCTCGGGATGATGATCTCCCAATTCAAGCGAGCTGCTGGAGGTCCTTGTGTAGGTTTTGCTCCGGGTGTTGATGTTTCATCTTTTGGGAAGATTGGAGAGTCGAGTGGTCTTAACCCATGTGAGAAGCCCAACTCCACCACTACTCCCAAGCATACCAAGATTCCACCCAAAGAGCCACTCAGGCCTAACACCAAGGATATGGTCTTTGTTGAGCCTCCGAGAGCTCCACCCAAGAAACAATCATGGGCTCCCAAACCAAACCACCTCAAGAACAAGCTGGACACCATGCCACCCATCCAGGAGAAGCTTATGCCACAGAAGGGCAAAGTGATCCACACCCACTACCGTGAGTACCAACAACCCCCTTTGAGAGCGGTGAGGTACCATTGTGAGCATTGTGGGAGAGATGGACACTTGAGTGAATTCTGCTTTCAGCGCAAGAGAGAGACGCGCCGTGCAAAGGAGATGAACAACACGGACATGTACCATCCTTTCCATGATGTACATGTGCCGAATGTTCAGAGGCGTGCTGCTAGGCCCAGAGGTCCATAACCTCAAGTTCCTAGGCCTAGGCAGCGGAGAGGTCGTGCCCGGTGGGAGCCTGCAGTTGTAGGCTATGGACCCCGTGGCGGTGGCTTTATAGTTGAGCGTTTTCCACCACCGCGTTTTGAGTATCGCGATGGACGCTCCTCCCTTAGTGGACCACGTTTTCCTCAGCGTGGTGATCGCTTTCCCCGTAGGCGTGCTAGGAATGGTTTTTCTACTAACCGTTCTTTTGAGCAGCCGGCCCAACACTGGTATTCTTCCTACTTCACTAACCCCAGTGTTGGACCGTATGCTCACCCTATGTCTTTTTATTGATGTAGGTAAAACGATTGGAGAATGTTTGGTTGGTGGATTCTGGGTCGGTGCGAGTTAATGAGCACTTTGTGTTGTGCGATGTTGCTCTTGTTTCTAACTTGCATTTTAACCTTCTTTCTGTTTCGCAACTCTTTGATGACGACTATGAGATTCGTTTTAAGCCGAATCTTAGTCGTATTTTGGATCCTCAGGGCAATCTCGTTTGTATGATTTCGCCCTTTGGGAAAGTCTTTCGTGCGAATTTCTCGAAGTCGTTTGGTATTTCTCGTTGTCTTGTGGCTGGTCCTTCCTCCTCTGATCTTTGGAAGTGGCATAGGAGACTGGGACATTTGAGCTTCGACTTGCTTGCAAGACATAGCTCACTTGGCCTAATCCGAGGATTGCCCAAGTTGTCGATGGAGAAGGATCTTGTTTGCCATTCTTGTAGACATGGGAAGATGGTTGCCGCTCCCCACCATCCAGTGACTCAGGTCATGACACAGCGCCCTGGAGAGCTTTTACACATGGACCTTGTTGGTCCGGCTTGGGTGAGCTCGGTTGGGGGGAAGTGGTACGTGCTTGTTGTTGTCGACGATTTTTCGAGATATTCGTGGGTCTTCTTTTTGTCTGAGAAGACTGAGACTTTCTCTTTTGCTCGCAATCTTATTTTGTGTCTTCAGAATGAGTTCCCTTTGAACTCGATGCGAGCTATTAGAAGTGATAATGGTTCAGAATTCAAGAATTCAGATTTTGAGAAGTTTTGTAACTCTTTGGGTTTGGAGCATCAGTTTTCTTCCCCCTACACACCGCCCCAAAATGGTGTTGTAGAGAGGAAGAATCGGACCCTTGTAGAGATGGCCAGGACGATGCTCGATGAGCATAGGACTCCTAGGCGATATTGGGCAAAAGCTATGAACACTGCATGCTATATTTCCAATCGCATTTTTCTTTGAGCCTTCATGAAAAAGACTTCTTATGAGTTGCGATTTGGGAGACAGCCCAAGTTGAGTTACTTTAGAGTCTTCGGTTGCCACTGTTTTATATTGAAGAAAGGCAACCTGGACAAATTTGAGTCTCGTTCTTCTGACGGTGTATTTTTGGGTTATGGCACTCACAGTAGAGCTTATCGTGTACTTAACCTTGATACTAACCGAATCATGGAGACATCTGATGTCACCTTCGATGAGACCATGGTTTGTCCTTCTTCTCGTTTTGAGCGTGCAGGTGATCATGAGGTTGGTGAGCCTCTTTTTGATGATGAGGACGAGGGTGCTGAAGGTATGGATGATCCAGCACCCCCTCCACCTGCTGTGCCGCCAAGAGCGGCTTCTACTATGACTCACGGCCCCGACACCTCTTCTTCCTGGGGGCCATGGGATCCGCCACCTCGAGCGGTACCTTTTGTACACGGGGAGGCACCAACTGCTGTTGAGGGAGAGGCCACTTCTGCTCGAGAGGCGCCACGACACATCCAGCGCCAACACCCCCCTCAGCAGATGATCGGCAACATTGATGAACGTGTCACTCGGTCCAGGTCTCAAATCTCTCACTTTGCTCATTCTGCTTTTGTTGCTGATTTTGAGCCCCGAGATGTTGGACACTCTTTGACGGATCCGGATTGGGTCAATGCCATGCATGGGGAGTTAGAGAACTTTGAGCGAAATCGGGTTTGGGTTTTAGTTCCACCTCCTCTAGACTGTAAGCCTATTGGGACAAAATGGGTTTTCAAAAACAAGCAAGGAGAGGATGGCCACGTTGTTAGAAACAAGGCCAAGCTTGTAGTGAAGGGCTATAGTCAGAAGGAGGGGATAGACTATGAAGAGACTTTTGCTCCGGTAGCTCGTTTGGAGGCTATTAGGATACTCTTGGCCTTTGCAGCATCCGAAGGTTTCAAACTTTTTCAAATGGATGTCAAGAGTGCCTTCTTAAACGGCTACATAGAAGAAGAGGTTTATGTTGAACAACCCCCGGGTTTTGAAAATCCCAAGTTTCTAAACCACGTTTTCAAACTCCACAAAGCTTTATATGGTTTGAAACAAGCCCCTAGAGCCTGGTATGATAGGTTGAAAACCTTTTTGCTTGCTAAGGGTTTTAAAATGGGATATGTGGATAAAACGCTCTTTCTCCTCAAGCAAGGCAAAGACACTCTCTTGGTCCAGATTTACGTGGATGATATCATTTTCGGTGGTTCTTCTCACACTTTGGTTGCCAAGTTTGCAGATACTATGAGCAGGGAGTTCGAGATGAGTATGATGGGCGAGCTGACTTTCTTTCTCGGATTGCAAATTAAGCAATCCCGAGAAGGGACGTTTGTGCACCAGGGCAAGTACACCAAGGACTTGCTGAAGAGGTTCGATATGGGTGAGGCCAAGCCTCTTCCAACACCCATGTCGACCATGACGGCCCTGGATGCGGACAAGGATGGAGAAGCTGTGGACCAGAAGGAGTACCGAAGCATGATCGGGTCGCTGCTCTACCTGACGGCGACACGCCCGGACATCCAGTTCGTGGTGTGTCTGTGTGCGCGCTTTCAGGCGTCGTCGCGCACTTCTCACCGTCAGGCGGTCAAGCGCATTTTCAGGTACCTTCGTTTCACACCTGAGTTCAGGATTTGGTATTCAGCTTCCTCCACCATCTCCCTTTGTGGTTATTCCGATGCCGATTTTGCTAGTTGTCGCATTGAGCGCAAGTCCACTTCTGGGACTTGCCAATTTATTGGTTCTTCTCTTGTATCGTGGTCTTCTCGCAAGCAGTCTAGTGTCGCCCAGTCTACCACGGAGGCTGAGTATGTTGCTGCGGCTAGCTGCTGTTCCCAGTTGCTTTAGGTGATGGCCACTTTGCGTGATTTTGGTCTGAGCTTTTCTCGTGTTCCTTTGCTTTGTGCCAACACGAGTGCTATTAGCGTTGCTAAGAACCCTGTGCTTCACTCGAAGACCAAACATATTGATGTGCACTTTCACTTTTTGCGAGACCATTATGACAAGGGTGATATCGACCTTCGCCATGTCGATACTCATCATCAGTTGGCTGATATTTTCACCAAGCCTTTGGACGAATCAACCTTTAATCGGTTGAGGGGTGAGCTTGGTGTGTGTTTCCCCTTTTAGATGGGGGAAACATTTTGGTTCTTGTATCATAAACTGACTATTTTTTGTTTGTCTTGTTTTTCTTTTTGGTTTAGTCTTTTTGCATACGCTTTTACATTCTGAGCTTCATGTATATAATCTTTAGAATGTAATTATGCTCTGTTCAGTATGCTCCGATGCTATTTGTTGATGCTAGTAGCTTTTGCTCTTTCTGATCACTAATACATGTTGTGAGCTGAGCTATTTTTGAATGGTGAATCTGCTTAACAAACATAAAACTTGAAAATGTTCACCATTGAGATATGCAACTAGCATGTGTAGGATGTGTTGAATTCACTCGTGCTTTTCATATATGTTAGGTTGCTATGTCTCTAGTTCTGAGTCTGTCACTTGCTTGGTCTGTTCATATTCTGTCAATAAAATCTGAACCAAGTTTTAAGTGAATTGAAAAGATCGAGATGAGATTGCTTGTCAACACATCACAGTTTCAAGACTGTTTCTCATTGCACTTTGAGTTAAACTTGAGCTGTGTAGTGTATGACCGAAACTATTGCTTTAAGCTTCTGATTGCTTCTGCATAGGCTTCGCACAATTGAAAAGTTAGGCAATGACAAGCTTTCAACCTCTCGCAGTTACATACTGAAATTTGAACTTGTGTAATCTTAACCGCTGAGTCTATGCTTCATTCTATAGCATGATGATTGAACTTTGCTAGGGGTAGTTCACCTTGTATACATGGTTAGCACTTGTATGATTTCCTGTCTACACATGTGTAGTGCTATTTTGATGGTGAATACCTTTTTGGCTAAAAACTGCTCACTTTGCTCATATGTTCATATTTCATATTTGGTGATCAGTTTGAGCCTTCGCTAGCTTGTATGCTTTCCAGTGAGTCATTGGAAATATACTATTTAGAGCATCCTTGCATTTTCTTGACTATATTCCTGAAGCTGCTAACTTGCATTCTGACTCATTTGCATTTTGGAAGAGGGAGAACTTCTCTTGTTGGCACTTTTGATGGTGCATTTTCTGAGGGGGAGAAAATTGCTTTCGGTTCCTTTTTGCTTGATGGTGCATTTTCAACTAAGGGAGAGAATTCGGACAAATCATGCCTCCCATGTTCAAAGGGGAGAGGAATCGGTTGTGTGCACCATGCAAGGGGGAGTTTGCTCGTGATAAATTTTTGAAATTTCCAATTGGTTCGGAGTGCTTTGCTAGTTGTGTTGAGCTTTTACCTCTATCTTGAGGGACTAGCAGTCGCATCTTTTCTTCAGTTGGGTTTAGCTGGTATCGAGCTTTTCAGTTGGTATCGAGCTTTTCAGTTGATGTCGAGCTTTCTGCTAGTTGTGTTGAGCCTCTGTGCCTCTGTCTTGAGGGACTAGCATTTTGCTTTGATTTTTCAATTGGTATCTGCTAGCGGTGTCGAGCCTATTCTACCTCTTCTTGAGGGCTAGCTTTGCCTTGCTTGGTTGCGTCGAGCCGTTGCCCATGTCTTTGGGGACCAAGTTGTCTTGCTCTTTCTGCGGATACATGGGTGTATGCCGAGTCTCTGAGTGATGAGTGATTGTCCACTGGGATAATGCGCATGTTCTTTGGCTTGTGTTGTGCTGGTGTCGAGCACGGAGAGAGTGATCAGAGGCAAGGTGAAGGTCAAGTAGAGACGTGCCGTGCCGACGGACCGGGAGCGGTGAAGGGCGGACGTGAGGCTTGGACTGAGGGACCGGTGGCTCGAGGATCAGCTGTGGTGGCTGGCAGCCTGGGACAGCGACGAGCGGAGACTTGCGGGCACGGTGTTGCTTGGGTCAAGGACCTGGGGACACGTGTCGGTGGACGGGGTGCACGGGTGGTGCATCCCCTCTATAGCTTCGGTTTGGTGGTAGAGCCAGAGAAAAACCATGGGGTGGACGGTTTCCAGGTTTGGGCCTCAAAACCTGGGCGCTGATGGTTTCCGAGTTTGGCCACAAAACTCGGGCTGAGGACGGTTTCAAGGTTTGGGCCTCAAAACCTGAATGCTGCGGGTTTGCTGAGTTTGGGCCACAAAACTCAGGCTACGGTGGGCTGGTTTCCCGGTTTGGGCCTAAAAACCAAGGGTTGGCTGTGAAGGCTGGTTTCCCGGTTTGGGCCACAAAACCGGGGGTGCGACGTCCGGGAAAAGGACGGCAGAGCGGTGGCGGCACGTGGCGGCAATCGGGAGGTTGCGTCGAAGCAACGCTATGAGTTGTGCGGGCGTGGCCGTTGGATCCACCTACCATCGAGTTGGTCCAGAATAACCTTAGGGCTTAGCTGGTTCGCTCTGTAAGTAGTTAGGGGTAGAGTGGGAATTAGGAATAGTTAGAATTGGGATAAGTAGGGGGAGACACCCACCTCCCCATCCATCTCAGTCATTTCCTCTTTGCACTTAGGGTTTCCTGCTCTCCCAATCCCCTGCTGTAGCTAGCTGAGATCCGCAGAGAACCATACCTCTGTGTACTGGAGATTTTGAGGAAGTGAGGCCGTAACCTCACTGTTGTAGCGTGTGGTAGCCACACGGTTGCAGATCGTTGTGTTGATTCACGTTTTGTTCGTGTTCTTCGCGTTCTTCATTTCTCCACAATTTTCCCGTCACTCAATCTCCCTCTCTAGTGCGTCTTTGCAAAATCCGTTTGAATCAACTTGTTCTTTATAGTGAGGAGATCATTTCCTCCGAAGGAATTCATCTAACTCCTCACGAACAAGTAGATCGGGTTGATTTCGTTTTCGTGGCACTTTTTCATTCATACTCCTCCCCTTTCGATTTCCTAGTGATTGAATCGATTTGAGCGGATGATTTCTTGGGTATAGTCTCCTAACTACCTCATGATCATCCTCTCCAGGTTTGGGAACGTGGGTTTGAGTTTTGATTCGGATTTGGGAAGAGTTGTGTGGGGGGCGACCGAAATCGCCCTCACTGGGAGGTCGTGGACAGTCTGCGGTTTGACCGGCGGACAGTCCGCGCGTCGGGAGTCAGCCGGATCAGTGGTTGTGTTCTTCGGACGGGTTTCTGTTCTTACACCGGCGGACAGTCCGCAGTGTAAAGTCGCGGACAGTCCGGGAAGGGTCCAGGGAACTTCAGCAGCGCTGTTGTTTTGCTCTTTTGACCGGTGGACAGTCTGCCATCGCCTCGCGGACAGTCTGCGGTAGGGGCGGACAGTCCGGGACCCCAGGGCCGGACAGTCCGCGAATCGGCTGTGTACTCCGGTCTTGTGCGTTTGCTCTCCCGGCTTCGGCTTTTGGTTTATGGACTTGTCGTTTGGCCTTGTAGTTGACCAAGGAACCTCTCTAAGTATCTTTGTTACTTGTTAGCATCGGTATTTGGGGATTTCTTGACGTAGCCATCTATCTACGTTTGGGACTTGGTTTTTAAGGGTCGAACTTGATCCGTTGCTTTTGCCGTTTGGTTTGCTATCGCTTTGTGGTGCCTCGTTGTGATCCTAGGGATCATCCACCCTCTTCCAAGGGTCGTGGGCATCACGGTTTCGATCGAAGCTTTCAGGGGTTGATTTTGGGGACAATAGGCCAAAGTTTCGAGAGAAATTTTTGAGCTCCCATTCACCCCCCCCCCCCCTCTAGTCGCCTTGCTAGTGCATTCTCGGTCCTTCAATTGGTATTGGAGCGGGTTAAGGATCTTCCACCTTAGCCGGTTCCAGATCCACAGAAGGCGACATGGATCGCGGCGTGGGCAAACCGCCGTTTTTCGATGGGACGAACTATGCGTATTGGAAGATACGCATGTCGGCCTATCTGCAGAGTTTGGGTGCTTCCATTTGGGATATTTGCAACTCTGCCGATTATGTTGTCTTGGCTGCTCGTGTGACTCAGCATCAGATCGATGAGCACGATGCCAATAGCCGAGCACGTAATGCTCTTTTCTCATGCTTAAGCATGAGTGAGTTTGATCGCTTTCTCACCTCGCTACGGCTCGGGAGATTTGGGCTACCCTCATGCGTTTCCATGAGGGAACCTCTCAAGTCAAAACCCGACTCTACGAGTCGTTCAAGCGAGAGTATAAGAACTTTCGACATATGCCTGGCGAGAGCATAGAGAGTTTATTCGCTCGCTTTCAGGTGATTGACAACAGGATGAGGGCTAACAAGGAGTTGTTGCCTTTCGATGATCATGAGAGGGCTTTGAAGCTTTTGCATACTCTTGATCGGTCGGTGTGGGATTCCAAGGTTCAGGCGATCATCGAATCGCCTAACTATGAGACCCTCACGTGCGACGAGCTCTTCAGTAAGCTCAAGTCCAGTGAGATCGATGCCATGGCGAGGGCTTCTTATGAAAATCCTTCTGGCCCGTCGATGGCTTTGCTTTCTGGCTCTTCTGCTAACCCCTCTGGAGGCTTTGCTTTGCATTCTCTTCTTTCTGTCATAGAGGAGCAGTTGGAGTCTTTGGGAGACGATGAGTTGGCTTTGCTTGCCAACCGGTTCTCGCGGTTCCACAACAACTGCATGAATCGTCGCCGTGGAGGAGGACGCTCAGGATGCTATGAGTGCGGCGACCCCCGACCACTTCATCGCCAACTGTCCCAAGAAGAAGCACACATCTGGGAAGGGCGATCATGGGCACAAGTACGACTCTGGCAAGCGCAAGGAGAAGTACGTCCCCGCAAAGCACAAGCGGAAGGGTGGCTTCAACAAGGAGTACATCAAGACCAAGTACTTGGAGAAGGCCCAGGCTGAGCAGCGTGCTTTCTTCGCCACGCTCAGCGACGTCGATGACTCGGATGACGACTCTGCTTCCTCAAGCGACGACGAGTCCGAGAAGAAGAAGAGGATCGAGGACAAGCTCAACGGCCTCTGCTTCTTCGCCGACGACGAGGGCTTCTGTACCATGGCCCTCGGCAAGGAGGTCGGTGGCGACACTCCTCAGGACGACGACGACGACGACACCTCCCAGGTATCTCTGACCCCCGATGAGGTGTCTGCTGAGGTCGAGAAGCTTACTGCCGCCTTGCTTAGTCAGGATAAGCTGCTTAGGCGTGCCGCTAGAGAGCGCAAGGAGTTTAGGCAGAAGTGGGAGGACACGGTGAGGGAGCTTGAGTTTGCCAAGTCCACCGTAGTCGTGTCTGAGGATGCCGAGTGCGAGATGTGCACCACGCACATGACTGACCTTCTCACTTTGAGAGGTAAGTATGCTGCGTTGGTTGGAGAGGTGGATGAGCTCCGGGCTAGACCCATGTTGTTGGGTGCGTGCAAGACTTGTCCTGTCTTGCAATCCGAGTTGGCAGAGAAGAATGCCAAGATTGTGTCTCTTGAGAAGGCCAGCTCGGGTAACACTTGTGTGTCCAGGTGTGTTTTGTGTGAGGGCCTGGAGATGGAGATAGCCAATGTGAAGCATGACAAGATGCAAACCGAGGAGGAAAACACATACCTTCGGACCATCTTGTCATGGGTGTCTTGTGGTGAGCCGCAGCTCGGGATGATGATCTCCCAATTCAAGCGAGCTGCTGGAGGTCCTGGTGTAGGTTTTGCTCCGGGTGTTGATCTTTCTGCTTTTGGGAAGATTGGAGAGTCGAGTGGTCTGAACCCATGTGAGAAGCCCAACTCCACCACTACTCCCAAACTTACCAAGCTTCCACCCAAAGAGTCTCTCAAGCCTAACACCAAGGATGGGGTATTTGAAGAACCTCCACGAGCTCCACCCAAGAACCAAGTGTGGCATCCCAAGCCCAACCACCTGAAAATCAAGCTGGACACCATGCCACCCATCCAGGAGGAGTTTTTGCCACAGAAGGGCAAAGTGATCCACACCCACAACCGTGTGTACCAACAACCCCCTTTGAGAGCGGTGAGGTACCATTGTGAGCACTGTGGGAGAGATGGACACTTGAGTGAGTTCTGCTTTCGGCGCAAGAGAGAGGCGCGCCGTGCTAGGGAGATGAACAACCCGGACATGTACCATACTTTCCATGATGTACATATGCCGAACGTTCAGAGGAGAGCTCTGAGGAGAGCCGGTAGGCCTAGAGGTCTAGAACCTCAAGTTCCTAGGCCAAGGCAGTAGAGAGGTCGTGCCCGGCAGGAGCCTGCAGTTGTAGGCTATGGACCCCGTGGCGGTGGCTTTGTAGTTGAGCGTTTTCCCCCACCGCGTTTTGAGTATTGCGGTGAACGCTCTTTCCCTAGCGGACCACGTTTTCCTCAGCGTGGTGATCGCTCTTCTCGTAGAGGTGCTAGGAATGGTTTTTCTGCTAACCATTCTTTTGAGCAGTCGACCCAACACTGGTTTTCCCCTTACTTCACTAACCCCAGTGTTGGACCGTATGCTCACCCTATGTCTTTTTATTGATGTAGGTAAAACGATTGGAGAACGTTTGGTTGGTGGACTACAGTTGCTCGAGGCACATGACCGGAAACGCCAAGTGGTTCTCCAGTCTTAGTCCAGTCGCCGGAAAGGAGTATATCACCTTCGGCGACAATAGCAAAGGTAAGGTGTTGTCTCGTGGGTCGGTGCAAGTTAATGAGCACTTTGTGTTGCGCGATGTTGCTCTTGTTTCTAACTTGCATTTTAACCTTCTTTCTGTTTCGCAACTCTTTGATGATGACTATGAGATTCATTTTAAACCGAATCTCAGTCGTATTTTGGATCCTCAGGGCAATCTTGTGTGTTTGATTTCGCCCTTTGGAAAAGTCTTTCGTGCGAATTTCTCGGAGTCTTTTGGCATTTCCCGCTGTCTTGTGGCTGGACCTTCCTCCTCTGATCTTTGGAAGTGGCATAGGAGACCAGGACATTTGAGCTTTGACTTGCTTGCAATGTTTAGTTCACTTGGCCTAATCCGAGGATTGCCCAAGTTGCATATGGAGAAGGATCTTGTTTGCCACTGTTGTAGACATGGGAAGATGGTTGCTGCTCCCCACCATCCAGTGACTCAGGTCATGACCAAGCGCCCTGGAGAGCTTTTGCACATGGACCTTGTTGGTCCGGCTCGAGTGAGCTCGGTTGGGGGGAAGTGGTATGTGCTTGTTGTTGTTGATGACTTTTCGAGATATTCGTGGGTCTTCTTTTTAGCTGAGAAGACCGAGACTTTCTCCATTGCTCGCAATCTAATTTTGCGTCTTCAGAATGAGTTCCCTTAGAACTCGATGCGAGCTATTAGGAGTGATAATGGTTCCGAATTCAAGAATTCAGATTTTGAGAAGTTTTGTAACTCTTTGGGTTTAGAGCATCAGTTTTCTCCCCCTACACACCGCCACAGAATGGTGTTGTAGAGAGGAAGAATCGGACCCTTGTAGAGATGGCCAGGACGATGCTCGATGAGCATAGGACTCCTAGGCGATATTGGGCCGAAGCTATGAGCACTGCATGCTATATTTCCAATCGCATTTTTCTCCGAGCTTTCTTGAAAAAGACTTCTTATGAGTTGCGTTTTGGAAAACTGCCCAAGGTGAGTTATTTTCGAGTTTTTGGTTGGCATTGTTTTATACTCAAAAAGGGCAACTTGGACAAGTTTGAGTCTCGTTCTTCTGACGGTGTGTTTTTGGGTTATGGCACTCACACTCGAGCTTATCGTGTACTTAACCTTGACACTAACCGAGTCATGGAGACATCAGATGTCACCTTCGACGAGACCATGGTTTGTCCTTCTTCTCGTTTTGAGCGTGCAGGTGATCATGAGGTTGGTGAGCCTCTTTTCGATGACAAGGATGAGGGTGCTGAAGGTATAGATGATCCAGCACCCCCTCCACCTGCTGTGCCGCCAAGAGCGGCTTCTACTATGACTCACGGCCCCGACACCTCTTCTTCCTGGGGGCCATGGGATCCGCCACCTCGAGCGGTACCTTTTGTACCCGAGGAGGCACCAGCTGCTATTGAGGGGGAGATCACTTCTGCTCGGGAGGCGCCACGACACATCCAGCGCCAACACCCCCCTCAGCAGATGATCGGCAGCATCGTCGAACGTGTCACTCGGTCAAGGTCACAGCAAATCTCTCACTTTGCTCATTCTGCATTTGTTGCTAATTTTGAACCCCGAGATGTTGGACACGCTTTATCTGATCCGGATTGGGTCAATGCCATGCATGAGGAGTTGGAAAATTTTGAAAGAAATCGGGTTTGGGTTTTGGTTCCTCTTCCTCCTCATTGTCATCCTATTGGGACAAAATGGGTTTTCAAAAACAAACAAGGAGAGGATGGCCATGTTGTGAGAAACAAGGCCAGACTAGTTGCCCAGGGGTATAGTCAGAAGGAGGGGATAGACTATGAGGAGACTTTTGCTCCTGTAGCTCGTTTGGAGGCAATTAGGATACTCTTGGCTTTTGTTGCATCCAAAGGTTTCAAACTTTTTCAAATGGATGTCAAGAGTGCCTTCTTAAATGGCTACATAGAAGAGGAGGTATATGTGAGACAACCCCCCGGTTTTGAAAATCCGAAGTTTCCAAACCATGTCTTTAAACTTCACAAAGCTTTTTATGGTTTGAAACAAGCCCCTAGAGCCTGGTATGATAGGTTGAAAACCTTTTTGCTTGCTAAGGGTTTTAAAATGGGATGTGTGGATAAAACGCTTTTTCTCCTCAAGCAAGGCACTGATTCACTCTTGGTCCAGATTTACGTGTATGCTATCATTTTTTGGTGGTTCTTCTCACGCTTTGGTTGCCAAGTTTGCAGACACTATGAGCAGGGAGTTTGAGATGAGCATGATGGGCGAGTTGATGTTTTTCCTCGGGTTGCAAATCAAGCAATCCCGAGAAGGACGTTCGTGCACCAGGGCAAGTACACCAAAGACATCCTGAAGAAGTTCGACATGGGTGAGGCCAAGCCTCTTCCAACTCCCATGGCGACAACGACAGCCCTGGATGCGGATGTGGATGGAGAAGCTGTGGACCAGAAGGAGTACCGGAGTATGATCGGGTCACTGCTGTACCTAACGGCGACACGCCTGGACATCCAGTTCGCGGTGTGTCTCAGCGCGCGATTTCAGTCGTCGCCGGGCACTTCTCATCGTCAGGCGGTCAAGCACATAATGAGGTACTTATCCTTCACTCCAGAATTTGGGATTTAGTATTCTGCTTCCTCCACCCTCTCCCTTTGCGGTTATTCCGATGCCAATTTTGCTGGTTGTCGTATTGATCGCAAGTCCACTTCTGGGACTTGCCAGTTTATTGGTTCTTCTCTTGTATCGTGGTCTTCTCGCAAGTAGTCTAGTGTCGCCCAGTCTACCACGAAGGCTGAGTATGTTGCTGCGGCTAGCTGCTGTTCCCAGTTACTCTGGATGATGGCCACTTTGCGTGATTTTGGTCTGAGCTTTTCTCGTGTTCCCTTGCTTTGTGATAGCACGAGTGTCATTAGCGTTGCTAAGAACCCCATGCTGCACTCGAAGACCAAACACATTGATGTGCGCTTTCATTTTCTGCGCGACCACTATGAGAAGGGTGATATCGACCTTCGCCATGTCGATACTCATCATCAGTTGGCTGATATTTTCACCAAGCCGTTAGACCAATCAACTTTTGCTAGGTTGAGAGGTGAGCTTGGTGTGTGTTTCCCCTTTTAGATGGGGGAAACATTTTGGATCTTGTATCATAAACTGACTTTTCGTTTCTCTTTGTTTCTTCAATTGGTATCTTCTTGCATCTTTTCTGCATTTCATTTTGCATACGCTTTTACATTCTGAGCTTCATGGATATATTCGTTAGAATGTAATTATGCTCTGTGTAGTGTATGCTCCGATGCTTTATGTTGATGCTTGTAGCTTATGCTCCTTCTGATCACTGATACATGTTATGAGCTGAGCTATTTTTGAATGGTGAACTTGCTTAACAAACATAAAACTTGAAAATGTTCACCATTGAGATATGCAACTAGCATGTGTAGGATGTGTTGAATTCACTCGTGCTTTTCATATATGCTAGGTTGCTATGTCTCTAGTTCTGAGTCATTCACTTGCTTGGTCTGTTCATATTCTGAGATAAAATTTGAAGCAAGTTAAGTGAATTGGAAAGATCGAGACGAGACTGCTTGTCAACACATCACAGTTTCGAGACTGTTTCTCATTGCACTTTGAGTTAAACTTGAGTTGTGTAGTGTATGACTGAAACTGTTGCTTTAAGCTTCTGATTGCTTCTGCATAGGATTCGCACAGTTGAAAAGTTAGGCAAGACAAGCTTTCAACCTCTCGCACTCACATGCTGAAATTTAAACTTGTGTAATTTAACCGCTGCAACTCCGATAAAATCTGGATACACAAGTCTATGTTTCATTCTATAGCATGAATATTGAACTTTGCTAGGGGTAGTTCACCTTGTATACATGTTTAGCACTTGTTTGACTTCCTGTCTATACTTGTCTAGTGCTATTTTGATGGTGACTCCTTTTTGGCTAAAATTGCTCACTTTGCTCATATGTTCATTTTTCATAATTGGTGATCAGTTTGAGCCTTTGCTAGCATGTGTGCTTTAGTTACGTCATTGGACTTATACTGTGTAGAGCATCTTTGCATTCTCTTGACTATATTCCTGAAGCTGCTAACTTGCATTTAGACTCATATGCATGTTGAAAGAGGGAGAACTTCTCTTGTTGGCACTTTTGTTGGTGCATTTTCTGAGGGGGAGAAAATTGCTTTCGGTTCTTTATGCTTGATGGTGCATTTTCAACTAAGGAGGAGAATTTGCAAATCATATGCTTCCTTGAGTCCAACTAAGGGGGAGTGTTTTAGTTGTGTGCACTATTTGAGGGGGTTTTAACCGTAAGGTTTTGGTTTCGAGCTTTCTTGCTAGTTGTGTTGAGCCTGTTCTACCTCTTCTTGAGGGCTAGCTTTGTTTTGCTTGATGTTTAGTTGATTTTCCAATTGGTTTTGAGTTTTTCCTGCTAGCGGTGTTGAGCCTGTTCTACCTCTTCTTGAGGGCTAGCTTTGCTTTGCTTGGTTGCGTCGAGTCGTTGCCCATGTCTTTGGGAACCAAGTTGTTCTACTCTTTCCACTTGACCTTCTTCGGCTTTACTATGCTTTTGGGTCATTTGGTCGAGTTTTCTCTCTCTCTTCCTTCCTTCCTTCTTTCTATCATGATTTGTGTTGGTAGTTGACAATGCACTCATCAAGGGGGAGATTGCGGATACATGGGTGTATGCCGAGTCTCTGAGTGATGAGTGATTGTGAACTGGGATAATGCGCATGTTCTTTGGCTTGTGTTGTGCAGGTGTCGAGCACGGAGACAGTGATCAGAGGCAAGGTGAAGGTCAAGTAGAGACGTGTCGTGCCGACGGACCGGGAGCGGTGAAGGGCGGACGTGAGGCTTGGACTGAGGGACCGGTGGCCCGAGGATCAGCTGTGGTGGCTGGCAGCCTGGGACAGCGACGAGCGGAGACTTGCGGGCACGGTGTTGCTTGGGTCGAGGACCTGGGGACACGTGTCGGTGGACGGGGTGCACGGGTGGTGCATCCCCTCTACAGCTTCGGTTTGGTGGTAGAGCCAGAGAAAAACCATGGGGTGGACGGTTTCCAGGTTTGGGCCTCAAAACCTGGGCGCTGATGGTTTCCGAGTTTGGCCACAAAACTCGGGCTGAGGACGGTTTCCAGGTTTGGGCCTCAAAACCTGAATGCTGCGGGTTTGCTGAGTTTGGGCCACAAAACTCAGGCTACGGTGGGCTGGTTTCCCGGTTTGGGCCTCAAAACCAAGGGTTGGCTGTGAAGGCTGGTTTCCCGGTTTGGGCCACAAAACCGGGGGTGCGACGTCCGGGAAAAAGACGGCAGAGCGGTGGCGGCACGTGGCGGCAATCGGGAGGTTGCGTCGAAGCAACGCTACGAGTTGTGCGGGCGTGGCCGTTGGATCCACCTACCATCGAGTTGGTCCAGAATAACCTTAGGGCTTAGCTGGTTCGCTCTGTAAGTAGTTAGGGGTAGAGTGGGAATTAGGAATAGTTAGAATTAGGATAAGTAGGGGGAGACACCCACCTCCCCATCCATCTCAGTCATTTCCTCTTTGCACTTAGGGTTTCCTGCTCTCCCAATCCCCTGCTGTAGCTAGCTGAGATCCGCAGAGAACCATACCTCTGTGTACTGGAGATTTTGAGGAAGTGAGGCCGTAACCTCACTGTTGTAGCGTGTGGTAGCCACACGGTTGCAGATCGTTGTGTTGATTCACGTTTTGTTCGTGTTCTTCGCGTTCTTCATTTCTCCACGATTTTCCCGTCACTCAATCTCCCTCTCTAGTGTGTCTTTGCAAAATCCGTTTGAATCAACTTGTTCTTTATAGTGAGGAGATCATTTCCTCCGAAGGAATTCATCTAACTCCTCACGAACAAGTAGATCGGGTTGATTTCGTTTTCGTGGCACTTTTTCGTTCATACTCCTCCCCTTTCAATTTCCTGGTGATTGAATCGATTTGAGCGGATGATTTCTTGGGTATAGTCTCCTAACTACCTCATGATCATCCTCTCTAGGTTTGGGAACGTGGGTTTGAGTTTTTATTCGGATTTGGGAAGAGTTGTGTGGGGGGCGACCGAAATCGCCCTCACTGGGAGGTCGCGGACAGTCTGCGGTTTGACCGGCGGACAGTCCGCGCGTCGGGAGTCAGCCGGATCAGTGGCTGTGTTCTTCGGACGGGTTTCTGTTCCTACACCGGCGAACAGTCTGCAGTGTAAAGTCGCAGACAGTCCGGGAAGGGTCCAGGGAACTTCAGCAGCGCTGTTGTTTTGCTCTTTTGACCGGCGGACAGTCCGCCATCGCCTCGCGGACAGTCTGCGGTAGGGGCGGACAGTCCGCGAATCGGCTGTGTACTCCGGTCTTGTGCGTTTGCTCTCACGGCTTCGGCGTTTGGTTTCCGGACTTGTCGTTTGGCCTTGTAGTTGACCAAGGAACCTCTCTAGGTATCTTTGCTACTTGTTAGCATCGGTATTTGGGGATTTCTCGATGTACCCATCTATCTACATTTGGGACTTGGTTTTTAAGGGTCGAACTTGATCCGTTGCTTTTGCCGTTTGGTTTGCTATCGCTTTGTGGTGCCTCGCTGTGATCCTAGGGATCATCCACGGGTCTGGGCATCACGGTTTCGATCGAAGCTTTCGGGGGTTGATTTTGGGGACAATAGGCCAAAGTTTCGAGAGAAATTTTTGAGCTCCCATTCACCCCCCACCCCTCTGGTCGCCTTGCTAGTGCATTCTCGGTCCTTCACTTTCCACTTGACCTTCTTCGGATTTGCTATGCTTTTGGGTCATTTGGTCGAGTTCTCTCTTCTCCTTCTTCCTCCTTCTACTTCCATTATGATTTGTGTGTGTAGTTGACAATGCACTCATCAAGGGGGAGATTGCGGATACATGGGTGTATGCGGAGTCTCAAGTGATGAGTGATTGTCAACGGGTTTGATCGCAGGTTCTTTGGCTTGTGTTGTGCAGGTGTCGAGCACGGATACAGTGATCAGAGGCAAGGTGAAGGTCAAGTAGAGACGTGTCGTGTCGAGGGACCGACAGTGGCGAAGGGCGGACGTGAGGCTTGGACTAAGGGTCCGGTGGCCCGAGGATCAACTGTGGTGGCTGGCAGCCTGGGACAGCGACGAGCGAAGAATTGTTGGACATGGTGTTTCTTGGGTCGAGGACCTGGGGACACATGTCAGTGGACGGGGTGCACGGGCGGTGCATCCCCTCTGCAGCTTCGGTTTGGTGGTTGAGCCAGAGAAAAACCATCGGGTGGACGGTTTCCAGGTTTGGGCCACAAAACCTGGGCGTGCTGCGGGTTTCCGAGTTTGGGCCACAAAACTGGGGCTGGGGACGGTTTCCAGGTTTGGGCCTCAAAACCTAGGTGCTGGCGGGTTTCCTGGTTTTGGTCTCAAAACCAGGGGATGGACTTCGAGGCTGGTTTCTCGGTTTGGGCCTCAAAACCGGGGGTGGACGTGAAGGCCTGGTTTCTCGGTTTCGGCCACAAAACCGGGGGCGGAGTCCGTGAAAAGGACGAGCGGAGCGGTGGCGGCACGTGGCGGCAATCGGTGAGGTTGCGTCGAGGCAACGCTACCAGTTGTGCGGGCGTGGCCATCGGATCCACCTACCATCGAGTTGGTCCAGAATAACCTTAAGGTTTAGCTGGTTCACTCTGTAAGTAGTTAGGGGTAGAGTGGGAATTAGGAATAGTTAGAATTAGGATAAGTAGGGAGAGACACCCACCTCCCCATCGATCTCAGTCATTCGCTCTTTGCTTCTAGGGTTTCCTGCTCTCCCAATCCCCTGCTGTAGCTAGCTGAGATCCGCAGAGAACCATACCTCTGTGTACTGGAGATTTTGAGGAAGTGAGGTTGTAACCTCACTGTTGTAGCGTGTGGTAGCCACACAGTTGCAGATCGTTGTGTTGATTCGCGTTTTGTTCGTGTTCTTCGCGTTCTTCGTTTCTCCGTGATTTTCCCATCACTCAATCTCCCTCTCTAGTGCGTCTTTGCGAAATCCATTTGAATCAACTTGTTCTTTATAGTGAGGAGATCTTTTCCACCGAAGGAATTCATCTAACTCCTCACGAACAAGTAGATCGGGTTGATTTCGTTTTCGTGGCACTTTTTCGTTCATACTCCTCCCCTTTCGATTTCCCGGTGATTGAGTTGATTTGAGCGGATGATTTCTTGGGGATAGTCTCCTAACTACCTCGTGATCATCTCCTCCAAGTTTGGGATCGTGGGATTGAGTTTTGATTTGGATTTGAGAGGATTTGTGAGAGGGGCGATCAAAATCGCCCTCTCTGTTCATCCGCGGACAGTCCGCCACCAGGGGCGCGGATAGTCCGGGGGTCGGGCTCCAGCCTGTTCAGTGGCTGCGCGGCTCGGGCGTTTTGGTCCGGAGTGACCTGCGGACAGTCCGCCGGTCTAACTCGCAGACAGTCCGGGAGCCGACCAGGGGACTTTCAACAACGTTGCTGTTTGGTCCATTCGGCCGGCGGACAGTCCGCCACCAAGTCGCGGACAGTCCGCAGTAGGGGCGGACAGTACGGGACCCCAGGTCCGGACAGTCCAGGAATCGCCTAAAGCTTCTGGTTTTGTGCGTTTGCTCTTCCGGCTTCCTCGCTTGGTTTTCGGACTTCTCGTTTGGCCTTGTAGTTGACCAAGGAACCTCTCTAGGTATCTTTGCTACTTGTTAGCATCGGTATTTGGGAATTTCTCGACGTAGCCGTCTATCTACGTTTGGGACTCGGTTCTCAAGGGTCGAACTTGTGCCGGAGCTTTTGGTGTTTGATTCACTATCGCTTTGTGGTGCCTCGCTGTGATCCTAGGGATCATCCACCCTCTTCCAAGGGTCGTGGGCATCACGGTTTCGGTTGTAGCTTTTGGGGGTTGATCTTGGGACATTTGGCCAAAGTTTCGAGAGAAATTTTGTTGGCTCCCATTCACCCCCCCCCCCCCCTCTGGTCGCCTTGCTATTGCATTCTCGGTCCTTCAAGGTGACATCCTATTTTTATTCTGTGTTGTATGATTTAGACAGTTTATACAAATGTTCATAGTGCATTTTTTGGAGCAATAACAACGGACACAATAAAAAATTTGAACTTGTGCCTTCCTGTGGCAACCTAGCTACCTATATGACTCTTTGAGTTGAACGGTAGTTCGTGCCTTGGCAAATGGACCTGCACAACAAGAGAATGCAATCATGAATATGCTGTGAAAAACGGTGTATCATTAGTATGGGACTCTGAATCATGATTTTTAGTTGTTCTGCATTCTTTTTCCGAAGACAACTATATGAGGTTTGCAGTTGTTATCTACCAGTCCATCTGCAGTTTTAAGAATTTCTGCACTCATAGAGACTCCATGCTAGCGCTCAACTTGACATGTGTAACAAAGTTGCTCAGTTAATTATAGGGTAGTTTAGATGTGTCGAAAGCCTGAATATTTCCCGTGCCAAATGCATAGAAAAGAATACCTTATTGCGTAAGTGACGATTCTTATTTTTCATGTTTTATGACTTTTATCTTACGACATAGTGAATAAAAGCAATTTCATGAGATAATGAAATGCAACATTTGTATGAATTCTATTTGATAAAATGGTAGTGCAACAAAAAATACCATTAGAAATCCTAAACTTGGTTCAGATTATGTGTTTTGGCTTGGTTGGAAATCATTTTTAGAATGATACTCCATGAGACTCACAGTCAATCTCAACTGCTACATGATTACATGGAACAACCATGTGAGCTCATCTGACTAACTGCATGTATGTGAACTAAACTTGATTACTTTAAGTATGTAGTCTTCGGTTTGTTGATCGGCACGAGGAGAGGGAGCCAAACAGGTGAGATGGGTTCAGATCGGACAGCGAAGGCAATGAAATGATCACTGAAGCAAGGTTGCAAAGAAGCAGACTTCATTCTTTGGACAAGACAATTTGAACAGTTGAAATAGAGCCATTACAGTATATTGCAGTGTTAAAATAAAAGTAGAAATTTGAAAAGCAGTATCCAGGCAAATTTAAACTAAATTCATTCTTGGAAGTCAGTTCTATATTGTCTAAATCCTACCATCCCCAGAACACTGAGCACTGCATAATTCGGAACTTCAAAATCTCTCCTACTCAAGTAGGAGAGATGTTCCTGCCTGTACAGTTTGTATTCGAACTCCAAAGTAGCTAAGCTTAACACAGTATTCAAATGATTGAGATGTTGCTGCTGCTTAACTATATATGTCGAGAAAGCTGTCTACAATGGAAACTTTTGAAAATTTATTTTGGCCTACATGCAACTGAAGAAAGTCTTCGCCTGTACCAGTGCATTAGATTACATACTATATTTAGATTTCTAATATCCAGTCTTTTCAATACAATGACATCAAATTCTTTAAAATAGGAGATTAGTGTTGCCTACACATACACCTTGTGAACCCTGTTTAATGATAATTCAATGGATGGTGTTGGCCCGTGTACAAGTTTAGTGCACAGGGTATAATCAGATATATGGTAGTGCATGGATTAGTGTGGCATAGGAGTGTGACTGCACTTCTTTCTAACTGCAACACCCCAACCTGAGAAAAATAGATCTGCAAAGACAGGAAATGAACACACAGTAGAAGCTACTGGATGACATAGAAAGAACCTCAAAGGTTGATGAGGAACCTACTCCTGAGTGCAAGAAGGCCTCTGAATATGCAGCCGAAGCTAAGAAAAAGAAATCTACGAAGGCATGAGATAAACATATAGTAGAATCTATTGTTGACGACACAGAAGACACCTCAAAGGTTGATGAGGAACCTACCCTGACTATCCCGGTTGCACGAGTTTTCCCAGGTAATTCCCTTTGCTGTTGTGCTCTGTACTGCTAACATGTACTGTCAATGTTGTAAGTACATATGCCTTTCTAGCAATCCTTAAATGGTTTTTAGTATATGGATATATTTGTTATTTTGTCCATGTGATGTGGTTCTTTGGGTGTAACCTTTTTTTTTGTTTTAGGCTGAAGTTGGTGATGCCCATGTAGAGGGCATGTTGGACTGCTAGTGAGGATGACGATGATATCGTGGATAGCAAAGATGCACTGCCTGATGTGCCATCAATCAAGGCTCCAAGTAATTAACAATTCATTTTTTTCTCGAATACAGAGCTATGATAACAGTGCATTCTAAAGAAGCCCCTTTTTCTATGGTAATATTTCTATGCAGAGAGAATGCTAAAAGGATCCGCAAGGTGGATATTAGTCACTTGTGTCTCAGTGTTATCAAAAGCCAATGGTCTTAAAGAAAACTGATGAGATATTTGAAAATATTGCTAATAAAATCAATGCCAAGGTTAATCCGACTAGGCTTCTTCATATGTTCTTTTGTGAGTTTTTTTATCACCATGATATGATATGCCCACAACCTCCACGGTATGGAGGAAATAACTCAGTATCAATGATGTATGAAAAAGGTTAGCGATTGTTTTAAACATGTCAACAATTGTATTTAGTGATGATTTTACTTGTCCTGCATCTTTAGATGTTTCTTCCTGTTCCATTCCTTCCGTAAGTTTCTACTTAATTAAAGTGCAAAACACCTGCTGATCTCGCATATCTGTGTGCACCAATCTAAAGAAAACAATAAGACAAAGACCAAACAAGGCTTGTTCCAATCTGTTTTTTAACTTGCCTAAATTTTTTTGGATTCATAATCATGGCTAATAGTATTGTATATTGGCTGATAATAAAAATATTTTATGGTAAATAGGGATGGTTTTGTACTAGAAAGCTAGAACCTATAAATTTGTTCTTGCAGATAAACTTTTATTATCCATGAACTAAGATTGATTTATGTATACTCTCTACCTAACTATTGGCAGTTGGCATTAATTTATATTGGCAGAATAATGTTGAGCCTTGAGTTGAGAAGTGTGTGGTTGTCGACACCACCAAATATGGACCTCAAGTTAGTTGGCATTTTTTTTGGTGAAACGAACAACTATATTCTAGCCAGATGCTTTCCCTTATGTCTATCAGAACAAGCACACCTTTAGGCTATGAGAACTGGTGGACTTGTATAATGTTTTCTTTTTCATTCTATTACGAATGCTTGAAAATATAAATGATGATCGAGTTAAGAATTATCATTCGGTTTAAATGTGGACCAAAATGTAGTATAGAAGTTAATGCCACTATATAGTACTATTGGAAAATGGAAAGAAAATGTTTTTGTCATTCATATTTTATGACATGAAAATCCAGAACTGTGTCATCCAAGGAAATGGAAAGAAAACTAAAATGTTCCATGAGATAGTATTTAATTTCATATTATTGTTATCTTATCATGAGATCCGTGTGTTTTTAACATAAAAATTTAGCTGTCCCATAGCAACGCACGGGCACGAACCTAGTAAATCCAAAGATGAGGAGACACTGGAAGCGGCAAGCACTGAAGAGTCCACCATTACCTGCCCATCCTCTGCGAACTTTGTTGTGAACTTTGGTTATGAACTTCTGTTATGAATCTTTTGAACTTGTGATGTATTTGAACTTGTGGTTGTGAACTTGTGATGAATGGTTGTGAACTTATGGTTTACGGTTATGAACTTGTGATGTATTTGGCCCTCAGCAAAGCCTCTAGTACTCGGCGGGAACTTAATTTTTAGAACCCTTTAGTCTCGGGCCCTAATCCCACCCGGTACTAAAGGTTTTCACAGTCCACCCAAAGGGACCTTTAGTCGTGGCTCATGGTATAGCCTGAGACTAAGGCCCTATTTGGTTGGGCTTTTGGCTTTGGCTTTTGGCCCCAAAAGCCAGAAACCCAACCAAAGGATTATAGCTGGAGGTAGCTTTTGCAGAAGCAGGTGCTTTTCCGTAGTACATTTTTAAAAGTTGCTTTGACCCTGTTTTTGGCTTTTGACTTTCAACTTTTCAAAATAGGTGAAATAAAAAACGTTTTCATAATTATTTAAAAAATAAAACTAAAAGATATAATTTATACTTGTTTAACCAAATAGCTTTCAACTTTTCCACAGCTCACAGCCCACAACAGCTTTTCCATAGCTCACAGCCACAATAGCTTTTTTCCCACAGCCACAGCTCAACCGGCCCTAAAGGTTAGACCTTTAGTCCTGGGTTGTACCACGAGTTGGGACTAAAGGGCCCTCTAAAATATAACCTTAGTTCGTTCTCTCTTCCGCTCTTCTTCCAGATCGATGACAGAGTAGCCAACTTCACCGCCGCTGCACTCCTTCTTTGTTGCCTGCCGCCCTTGTCCTCGCGACACGCCCCGTTGGCCGGGGCCCCCCACCAAGCCCCGTGACCACGTCGACGCCGCCCAACCTTGACGCCACGCGCTCTCGCCGGCCGGCACCTCGTCCTCTCACCGTCCTAACCCTAGCCTGGCTAGCCCTAAAACTTGTTCATCTCTATATATGTACACCAATAAAGTTTTATATATATGTACACGAGTGTTTTATATATATTAATAAATGGAGAAATATATGTATTAACAAATAGAAATATAGAATTATATATATGTATGACATATAGGCCAACTAAGGGTCATGACCATTGTTTGTATTGTTGAATGCTTATCGGTCATCATCCTTAGGGAATATGTGTCCATATCTAATACAAAAAAGGTAAAATTGGAATTAGCTTAACCCCTGCCAAATTGGCAGGGCGTCAGTGCCGCCTTTAGGGGCCGACAGTGCCGCCCTTTGAATTCTGTGCAGAATTCTTTCCTATTTGGCTAGCGCGTGGGTCTTGTTTTCCTCTTCTTATTCTTCCCGACCCATAGTCTCTCTCATTCCTTCATCCCTAGCTCGTCGCCTCTCTCTCTTTCTCTCTTGAGAGGGACCTTGGGAGCCTTCCATTGCTGGTCTTCTCTCTAGCAGTGCCGCTCCCCTCTCCGCCAAGTCTTCTGCGCCATTGGTGGAGCTGCTGCTTATGGGAGGCAGGCTTTTCTTCTTTTCCCTCCACTCCTAACGTTTGGAAGCAAGGTGAATCCCAAACTCTATCTTCATTTTTCACCTTGATCTATGCAATGTGATGATTCTGGTCAGGGATTTCAGTTTCAAGGGAGAGCATGATGAGAAGGAACAGGTTTTAGGTGGTGGATGTTGGCGGCTCTTAACTCACATTTTATACCACTAACTTTCTTTTAAAAAATGAACTATCAAGAACCAAAACTTAGGATTAGGTTATAAACTCACAATTTCCACGAGTTTTGGATGTATCAATTTTTTGCAGGAATCACGAGAAAACTACACTTGAGATGGGCCAAAAGTGCATACCAAATTCAACACATTAAAGCCCAAGCACTTCCGGCCCATCCAAATGAAGAGAAATGAAGCCCAAGGCCCATCAAACTCCACAACTGGGCTAACAATCCACATAAGAAGCATCCAGGCCCAGCCAGTAGCCCACCACACGAAGGCGATGGCCAGAGGTGGGGCCACGAGTGCGCCCGCACCGCCATTGCCTCCTCCCGGGCCCACCTTCGGGGGTCGGTTGCATGGTGGCATGCTAAGGCGGTTTATGGAGGTTTCCATGTTTACACCCTCCAAATCAACCTTGAGGCAGTATAAAACAAGGGGTGGAGCTCTCTTCAAATCATGGAAATGTAGAAGCAACATTGTGTAGAATTAGTTTAGTTCCAATCCCACCTTGTGAAAGATCAATTCTAGAGAAGAAGTAGTGCCTCAAGTGTCCTAGCTCTAGTCCTATTCAGAAGAGGGAGAGAGTGAGTGCAAGTCAGAGAAGTGTCGGAGTTGTCGGCTACCTCCTCAAGTGTACGCCTACACTTAGCGGAAGAAATACCGGAATCACCGATACGACTTCACTTGTACCTCAATGAATCGCAATACTATTTAGAGTATTAAGGTTTGTGTTTATCTTTGTTTACGCATTCTTATCGTGTTCTAGATTATTGATTTCGTAGCTAGCTAGACCGATCGTTCACCCTCGGGTGAGTGCTTTAGCGAGAGGGCGCAAGTTCTAGCTACCTCTAGAGTAGTGTCCCTTAGCGTAAACGCGGTGTTTAGACTAAGTGGTTGCAGGTTGGTTGCCTGGGTCTCCATGGTTGAGGAGGTAGGCGGTAGGTGGTGACAGCCCTGTCCGTCCTTCGTAATCCACCCACGTTCGGGATTCCAGGTAGAGCTGTATCGGCACAGACTGGGAAACCGGTCTCCACCCGTTGACCGAAGCACGCTACGCTTAGCTAGAGGCTAGATCACTTAGGGATCCGTTACCTAGAGAAACCTCGTTACCCTAGGGTCGTTATTCTTCTTATCTTAAGCTGGGAGATCTATACCCAGAGGCTATCACACGCGTTCCCTGTGGAAAATACGATACCCTGAATACTTCCGGGTGAAGTGCTACGACGATACTTCCATGCGCTTGCGGACTTTTCTGCTAACGCTAAGAAGTGCCAACAACGGATTTGGTCGATTTGGGGTTGCCCCATTCGGATGAACAGGGGGACGGCGGCAGTGCCACCCCTGGCTAATTCAAGCAGCCCATCCTCGCTTTACCTGAATGGGACCTCTAAATGAATTGGATCCAAACCCTAAAACATATTTCAATTTCTCTTCGTATTCATTCTTTCACATCCTTGGCTAGGTCATCATATAATTTAGTTGTAGACTATGATTATGACATTGTGGCAAAGTGCAGAAGTAGTTGGAAATAGGATTTGTCCAGAACAAGAAATTTTAGGATGAACTGACAGAGTCACTGAGGGCAGCAGTGTCGGCCTCAGAGGGCGGCAGTGCCGCCCTACCTTTGCTAATTAAAACAACATTCTCTCTCTTTGTTCATCTATTAAATTTCTTCTTCTTGACAAAGCCAGTTTGCAACTTCTTATATCATGTCATATACAGTTTCTTATCTAGTCTCCATTTGAATTTGCATAGATAGAGAAAGGTGGTGGAAGTAGTGTTGGAAGGAGAAGGGCTTCATCCATGCAGCCGTCTCACAGAGGCAGGGGGAGTTCTTTTGTTCCTCTAGACAGAGATGGTGTATTTGTTGATGAGGAGAGAAATAAAAGGGATGGTTACATCATTGTAGTTATTCTTGATTCTCCATTGCATATTCTTGAGTTTGATGATAGCTATATGAGGGACAACAATGATGAGTTTGAGCTTCGAGCACCGCAGGACACTGTAAGGCATACAATGATAGATTATTCCAAGAGTTGGAAAGGCACTAGTGATTCTAGAGAGATTGATCCATATTCATTCGAGAATCTCTCTGGTATTGACTACAGGTTTTTGAATGTGTTTCATTCCAACTTTTATGCTACTGCCATTCTTTCCAAGCCTAAGGGCAATATTGCAAAATGCAATACATTGATTTCAGTGAACTGTAGGATAGAAATGAGCATGAGTTTCCTGCTGCCATTCAGATTTGTGATAGGTTTGAGATGACAAACATTATGAGTTTTAGGTATGATTGGAATAGGGAGGTTCTTTCACAGTTCCATGCTACTTATTTCTGGAACAGGGACAGTGATGAGGTTCATTGGATGACAGATGGTCGACACTACCACATTGATTTTGTCACTTTTTTGTCATGTGCTTGGTTTTGGCCGCATTCGTGATGTGCGTCGTGTGGAGCCACATGAGGTGAGCTATATGTGGCAGGATTAGGATCTCACTATACCTGATTGGTCCAGGACAAAGCTGAAGAGCATCTATTATATCCTGAACAACTTGATTGGTGCACCCTCAACCCTAAGGACAATGCCACTGATCTAAATGGATACATCACCAATGTGTTATCTCGTTTTCTTGATGGTGAGAGATTCAATATTCCAAGGTTCATTTGGGTTGAGTTGGCTTATGCTATGGATGATGGCAGGAGAGGGTTGCCCTATGCTCCCTATCTTATGTTTATGATTGAGAGGGTCTCTGGAGTGAGATTCCCAAAGGATTATATTCATATAGTCTGCAAGATCAAGAAGACCCGTGGAGGAGCACCAGGTGATGTGGCAACACCTTTCGCTCTTGGAAGTTCTTACTTTCCTAGAGAGAATGTTCATGAGGGCTCTCGCTCTCGTGTTCGTTCCAGAAGTGGAAGGAAGATGAAGAAGTTTGGTGAATGGATTAAGGCCATATTCACCACTTGCACCTATGCAGCAAGGACAACATATGAGGACCATTTGGAGAACCGAGAGGCAGTTAGGACAACTAGGGAGATGGCAGGACTTCCACCTCTTCCACTAGTTAAGCCACCTCCTCAGTTTCAAAACTTGCCACGCTTGTCAATTTCTTCTTTAGAGAATGAGCCGCCATATGGTCAACAGTTTGAGCAGCACTATGGTCACCCCTTTGAGCGCATGGTGGTGTTGAGGAGGAGGAGATTCGAGCAGCTGAGGAGGATCCAGAGGTTCAGGAGATTTTGCTTCATGTTTACTCCAGGCGCTCGTGCCCTACTAGAGACCAAGCAGGCACATCTTCTTTAGCCTCTCCTTGGCGTTCATGATGTTTCACTTTGCACACCCACATTCAGGGGCATGCTCGCATCAATAGTGATTCATATGATGAGTGATTCTTCTTCTTTTCTCTGTTCTTTTTGGTACTTGATGCCAAAGGGGGAGAAATTTAGAGGGGTCAAATCTTTTTCGACGCCATTTATTTGTTGCTGCAGGAGCTTCATGTCATATCCCTTGAGAGTAGTTATTAGGTTGTGAGTTTGAGAGTCACTTAAAACTCTATTTTATAATATTGCTACATATTTAACTCTATTTGTATCAAATATGGACATGTATTTGTTTTTTTGTTTTAGCTTTTCTTATTCTGAGTTTTTGTTGCCTATTAATCACACTTGCTGATGAGGACATCCTTCATTATTACCCGCTGGCAAAGACGCAACAAAGATGGGCCAAGTGGCCCAGTTGTAGTCGGGCGGCGACCGTGTGAGCCTCTGAATAATCCCACCTTGCTTAGCTTGGGAGGAGGAAGCCACCTTAAAATGGAGAGCCACCCTTCCCCTATCAGACTAGTCTTTTAGGGAGATTGGGCCTTTCCCCAAGTGGGTGTACATTAGAACTGTTGAGGTCCGGGCAACCTTAATTTGTTGGGCCTCGACCAACCCCACCTGGGCTGGATGCATCACTTGCTGCTGTGAAAATCTAAGTGTCACCTGACTGATGTAGTCAGGGCAGCAATGCCACCCTCTAAGACCGGTAGTATCGCCCTGTGCTATGTCAGCCACGGTTGAGTGCTTATTTCCCATATAACTTGTCATTTTCATCACATACAATCTTGTGACATGGTTTTAAGCACTCCACAACAGACATGGATGTAGGGGGAGCCCCTATCACGCCTAAAATGTGAATATAGGTTTTTCATACCGATTTGAGAACTCAAATCTAGGGGAAGACTCCTATATCCATGTCTCGAAAATCTCAACTTTATTTCATATCTTTTGTAATCTCTAATTGAGTTGTCATCAATCACCAAAAAAGGGAAGATTGTAAGTGCAATCAAGCTCTATTATGGGTTTGGTGTTGATGACCACCTAATTAGAGGACTAATGAGATTTATCGAGATGACAAGCAAGGAATCTCAAAGGAGGATGTTGTACAAGATGGAGGACCCCCTAATTACCAATGATGGTTGTCTTGACTCATGGAGATTTAATTTCTTTTATGTTTTGAATATTGAGTTTAGTAAAAGCCATGCTATGAAGGGGGACTTAAGGACAGTTGGTCAAATGTTAAACCAGATGCTCATATTCCAAGATTGACATTCCCATACTTAGCCAAAACAGCCAGCAAAATTCTGTCACCAATGTCCTATTTTAGCTAGGGCGGCAGTGCCACCCTTCGCTGACCTCGACTTTCCTAAGGGTATTTAGACCCACCAGGTCGGCCCCAACGGATATACCTTCATCCTCCTCGCATCAGACCATTATAGGTACACCAACAACTCAACTCTCTCTCCTCCATTGTTGCTCCTTCACCCCTCAAGCAATCCCTTGATTCTAACCATCAAAACTTGAGAGAAAAGGCAACAAAACTCGATTAGAGAGAAGATTTACTGATTCCCAGAAGTTGAGAGTAGTTGGTTCATGTTTGGCCAGTGGTTCTAGGGTTTATTACCCTTGGAGCTTGCTCCTAGCCAGCTAGGCGTCACCCTTGAGCTTGCCAATTCGTGTAGCAGGCTTGGGAGGTTTATAAACATCTTGTGCAGGTAAGAAATCACCTCTCACTTCAAGTGTTCACTCCCTTGACTTGAGAACGAGGAAAGGGGCAAGCCTTGGTGGCAAGCCAATCCTTAGTGGATACTTCAACAATGTGGAGTTTAGTCAAACCTTTGTGGTGAGATGAACCACGGGATAAATCGTTGTGTCTAGTGTGTTGACCTTTATTTGCTATTTATTTACATTCCTAGACATTGTCAGGGTTTGTGAGGTCTATCTACTCTTATGCTAGTTTTCTGTGATATCCAGTCTTTGAGCTAGATCTTCTTATTCTGTTGCAGTATTGAGTAGTTCATCAGATCCAGGTTGTTCCTGCAAAATATCATTTATGTCGAGCTCATTTTGAAGAGCGGCAGTGCCGCCGTAACCATAACAGAGTTACTAGTTGAATTTTATAGGCCTATTCACCCCCTCTAGGCTACATAACCTTCTAAAAGATCCTACATTAGGGGAGGCTTAAATTCATAATAGCACAAAAAGGGATACTATGGCAAGGGCAAGATAATTTATAAAAACATTTTAATTTGGTATCTTTTAGCATCACATGATCTTGTCTTTCCATCGCATCCTAGCAAGTAGATTGCATTTTACATTTTGTATCTTTTATTTGCTTGCTTTGGTCATGTTGTCATGAATCATCAAAAAGGGGGAGATTGTAAGGAAAATGGACCCATAGCCATTTACTTCGAATTTTGGTATTTGATGATCAACACAATCAAATTGGACTAATATGTTTGCAAGTGTTTAGTTTGTAGTCCAATAGGGTGCAAATGTGACATGGACAAAGATAACATGGTGATCCAATAATCAACACCTCAAGCAAGACCTTATAAGATATATTGAAGACTTTCAAAGATCAAGTAAAGTCCAAGACACAAGAAGTAGAAGTTCAAATGCAATGACATAAACAAAGTTGGGACACTCAAGCTGAGACAAAGAGGTGTTTGTATTAGAAATGTCTCATGATAGTGGATCTGCTCAAACTAACATGACACCAACATAAATTTGTAGAACTTTTTGTTGACTTTCCAAAAAGTCCAAGAGCATCAAAATTGGACTTCGAAGCTAAAAGTTACATCCAAAATACGAAAGCTTGTCACGCTGAAAAAACAGTAACGAACGCGTCCATTGCTCAACTCAGTCAAGTCCGATGCTCACAAAAATCAGCCCGAAGTGATCAATTCTTGTCTGATGCTATGCACCTGATGCACACAGGTGAGTCCAATACTCATAGAAAAGAAGTGTAATAATGGCTAGTTTTCCAACAACTATTCAACCTAGCTGCACCGAACGCGTGTGATGCCATTACTATAGCGTCTAATGCTCTACAAAGTTGCTATTTTTAGCCCTCAATGGCTAGTATTGAGTAGGGGCTTATAAATACCACCTCTAACCAACCAAATGAGATATGAAGGAGTGAGGAAACATGTCAAGGGTGTTGCTACATTATCTTAGTGCCCTCCACATGCAAGTGCTTAGTGATAGACATGGTGATTAGTGTAGGTACTTTGCAAAGTGTTAAGCTAGTTAAACCACCGCTCACGTGCTTGCTCTAGGTTTAAGCCTAGTGTTTAGTGAGTTTTGCATACCTCTTGCTACTCGGTGCTTGTGCACACCATTGCTGTATATCGGAGGGGCTTGTAGTCTTGGGAGACCATACCAACCGAGTTTGTGGTGTGGCCGCACCGTGTACCAAAGGAACAAGGTATGCGACATTTCAACCAGAAGCTTGATAGTGAAGACAACATGAGCATCTGGGAGAAGCTTGCTGGAAGACACATCGGAGATCCACTTGCACATGGGGAAGGCCTGAGACTATCCATGGAATTACTTGACCGAGAGCTCAACAAGGATTAAGGGAAGCTTGCGTGCTTCTCGGTACCTCGGTAAAAATACCAGTCATCGACAGGAGTTTGTCTCTCTACCTTACTCTTTAGCTTCCGCATTTACATTGCTACCTTGGTTGCGTGCTTTACTTTTCTTAGCTTAGTTGATGGGCTAGTTGATAGCATTGGAATTTAGGTTGCATAACTCTTTTGCGGTAGAGATAGCAACACACCTAGCAAAACCGACACCTAGCAAAACCGTAGATGCACATTTAAATATATTAATTTCTTGCATAGGTTTTGACTAGGTGGAAATTAGAGGTCATAGTTAGAGAAGTAGAGTTTTAAGTTGCCTAATTCACCCCTTCCTCTCTTAGGCGTCGCAGTCCTTCCACCTATACTATTTCTTCCCATGTTAGAATATAAATTACGATACCTAAAACATTTTTGGGTGAAGTGCTACAATGGTATATCATCTGTGCGCTTACAGATACTTTAATCTATATATTATTTCATGTACATATGCCAACATGCATTTCTGGTATTGTTACCGGAGATAAAAACCTAGTCGAGTAGTGCTAGAGATATAGACCTATACATTTGGGTGGATACAACTAAGCAAGTGCAAGTGATTAAGTTAACATTTACCATAAAACTTTGTTGTCATCATTGTTGAGTTAACCTAGCATGATGTTAGTAAACACCAACACAAACCCGAGAGGATGACAGGTGGGGCCGATCGGCCACACCCAGAGGCCGCCTAACCTGTGGGGACGCCCTGTCAGCCTTCGCTTCGAAGGTCAATTACTAACCTCCATTGAGGACATATCTCTATCGTTGCTTAAGTCGGTTTGATCCAAGGGCTCAAGTTGCAAGCTCTGGTCTATATAAAATAATCTCTCTGTCTCTCTAGAGATCATATCCTCCTCTGAAACCCTAATTCATATTCTTCTAGTTAAGATGAGAGCTGACTATTGAAAGAAGATTAGTCCTCTATAGGACCTAGTTTTGTAATTAGAAATAGTGAGATGGAGAGTGGGAGAAAAGTTTGGAGGAGGTGTCGTCCTGTCGATGCTCTCTCTACGGCTTCGATACAATTATTTGTTCAAATAATATTAATACTATTATAAAAATGTCTCGAACACGAAGCCAAGTGTTGACGGAAGGCAAGCAGTCGTGCGTTGCTTTTATACCTTGGTCCATGATTTCTGTTTGGACCTTTGTCATGTGTGAGTTGGGGAGGGTGTTGATAATATGTAACGTTTTGGTGGGATGGGATTAGGGGGCATTGACGCAGGCATTACATGTGTCATGTGACCGGTAATTCCCGGGGCTCAGCAGCATGAGCTTATTAACTGTAGTTGATTTATTTTCTCTCACAGAACATGGGCTTAATTCCCGCGGAGGGTGTTGACCGGAAGGAAACAGTGACAAAGAAGATGCATACAAGTTTTTCTCTAATCGCATGAGCTTATTAACTATAGTTGGTTTATTTTCTCTCACACAACACTATTAAAACAATCCAAATCAACCGTGAATTAAACTAAATCTTTATGTTTCAACGTCTAATTTAAGATTTCAGTGCCTCTATCCTGACATGTTTCACTAAGCATGAACGTGCATGCACGCCATGACGATGGATTATATTATGTTGCCCGTCTTAAACTCTGGCAGTATGAGGCATAACTTGTGTTTACTGTTTACATGTTGTTGGTTCATAGACTGGAACAAGCAAAACTCCTGTTCCATACTCAGGGTAGTAGTTGGTAGTTCCCAACATCTTTGTTGGATTTATCTACTACACTACATAGTCCCCAACATTTTTTGTTGCATTCATCTGGATGATTAATCGCTCCTGGGCATCATCATCATGCGAAGACAAAGAAAGACATGCCTGCCATGTGATGGTTAATCACTCCGTGCAGATGACACAGGCGGCCAGCGAGGCAGCCTCGGCGCGGCGCGTCCGCCCCCGCCCACAGGCCGCAAGGCCGCTTGCTATTTTCCGCCGCCCCCTTGCCCTCGTCGTCCTCAACGTTGTCCTCATCTCCTCCCCACCTCCGCTTCCTCCTCTTATACGCGCCACCCACACGCCTCGCGTCCGCCTCCCCCTCCCCCTCCTACACCTCGACCTGCCCCGAGAAGCGCTGCGGGCCTCACCTGCCCGTCCTCCTGCCCCAAGAACCGCGGTTCAGGAAGGAAGGAAAGGCAAGTGCCTGCCTGCCGGGGCTCAGCAGCGATGGCGTACAGGGCGGAGGACGACTACGACTACCTCTTCAAGGTCGTTCTCATCGGCGACTCCGGCGTCGGCAAATCCAACCTGCTCTCCAGGTTCACACGCAACGAGTTCAGCCTCGAGTCCAAGTCCACCATCGGGGTCGAGTTCGCCACCAGGAGCATCAGGGTCGACGACAAGGTCGTCAAGGCCCAGATCTGGGACACCGCCGGCCAGGAGAGGTACCCCAGCCATTCTCTTCCCCTTCTTTTTTCTCGATTTGTTTCGTTTCTTGTTGTTCTCCTATATGTAGTCCTGGATTTACGTTGATCTTGAATGTTAATCGTATTCATGAGGCATTCTCTTCTCTGTTTCTATGAAGAAACAGCCTTGCAATCGCAATACTAATGTCCTCATAGTTATTCCAATTTATTAATTACTACCATCGCTGTCCACAAAGTTACCGTGTCATCATGGCTTAGTGATGTCCTGTCATTGTCTTATCTTTAATACTGGTATGTTGAGTGATTCTACATTTTGTACCACCTCCTCCTCCTGGCTGCATTAAAAATGCTCTGTTGCCACCTCTGTAGGGGATAGCAATAGGCAATTAGGCAGGCACCTCTTGTTTAATAATAGTCTGTCTATAAATTAACCTCCTGCAAAATGTAAATTCTGCAGTGGTTGTGTTTGTGTATAGAACTGAAGATACTCTAAGATTGTTTCCAATTTTCTGTGATCTTCACTTTTCTTGTGATGCTTCAAACCAAATAGTTGCAGCTGATGTGCAATGTAGGCTAACATTTTTTTATTTTCATTTACCATTTCCATAAGAATATAATGCTGATTTTCTTGGCATTTTATCTAACCCTCTGCAATATGACTTGTTTTCTTTGGTCTGCTCAGCTGTATTATTTATTGCCTAATTTCGCTACTGAATTTTCTTTTGATGGAGCTTAAGTTTATCATGTATCATACTCCTCTGTAGGTATCGAGCAATTACAAGTGCGTACTATAGAGGGGCTGTTGGTGCACTTGTTGTGTACGATGTGACACGCCATGTGACCTTTGAGAATGTGGAGAGGTGGTTAAAGGAGCTCCGGGATCACACTGATGCAAACATTGTCATCATGCTTGTTGGCAACAAAGCTGATCTGCGACACCTTAGAGCCGTATCCGTGGAGGATGCCAAGGGCTTCGCTGAGAGGGAAAGCACCTTCTTCATGGAAACATCCGCACTGGAGTCCATGAATGTCGAGAGTGCTTTCACTGAGGTCCTAACTCAGATCTATCGTGTGGTCAGCAAGAAGGCCCTTGACATTGGCGATGACCCTGCTGCTCCACCAAGAGGGCAAACCATCAATGTTGGTGGCAAGGATGATGTATCTGCTGTGAAGAAGTCAGGGTGCTGTTCATCCTAAATCACTTATGACCATGAAAAGGAACCATATACTCACCCCCGTCATATGATTGGTAACTGAAAATATGACTCTTGTTCTGCCTAACCTGGTGATTATTAGATTATGTTGGTACTCCAGAAACATGATTTAGACGTTAAGAATTTCATTCCAAGTTGGGACAAAAACTAACTTTTTACGTTGTCATTGATATTCACGGTTTCCTTCTATGGTTCATATGCCCTACTGTTCCACACTAATTGACATTAGAATCTTCCCCACACCTCACTGCGTAACATACCCTGCTAAAAGTGTTGTAATTGGAGCTACTGGTGTTTTCTTACTGGGAGCAAAGAGTTTAACTTTTTTTTTTCTTTTATGTGGTTATGTTCCATTCGGTAAATGCCCATCTGTCATTGGTAGGCAGCAAGTGTTTTAGAGGGTTATATCATGTAATTCTCTCAGATGTACAAAATTTGGATTCAAGGTTTACGTTCTGCACCAGGCTATTTATTGTCATGTTCAGACATATAGGAGTAGACATGTTTATACTTGCTGTTCATGATGGTTAAGCTAATCTTGATTTTGTGCAACTTTTCCGTCGAATCAATTTTCACATGAGCAATGTTAAAAAAGGCGACGCCTTCTCAACTAGGCACTAGGGCGCTAGGCTATGGGTTCCCACCTGGGGGTAGGCGGACCGCTAGGTGGTGCTAGCTCGTCGGCGGTGCTGGTGGGGGAGGAGGAGCGTCTGGCGAAGGTCGGTTAGGGAGGAGCGGCGGGCAGCATCGTTGGGCAGTGCAAGCGGTGGCAGTAGGCCGTGCGGCAGCAGGTGCACACTAGAGGAGAGAGATGTCGGAGAGGGAGTGGAATCAGTGGTGACGAGTGATGCGATGCGGGAGACCGAGCAGAGGAAGCGGCATTGAGCAGATGATGCGGGAGACCAAGCAGATGAATAAGGTTAGAGGCTTGCAGTGGAAGATGGGCTAAGGTTGGAGGCTTAGAGTTGAAGATAGGCTGGATTGTTGTCTCCTGAATCTTTTTCTCTCTGTAAGCCCAGCCTTTCTATGTATCTAAGCCTACAATTTTGCTATTTATTTTTTATTTTTAGAAGATAATATATTTATATTATTATATATACAAAACGCCTAGGCTCGCCTAGACTCTAGGCCATGGGTCTTGTTGCTAACTGTGTAACCTTTTGGCTAACTCAATCTCAAAAAATTGATAGATATTGTGACTGATTCTTTGGCCATCAAGGTCTCTATTAGTACCTTTTTATTCAGTTGTAGTATCAAGTGATCAGTTATTGATATTGAGATGATGTTTCAGATAGTGCTGGAAGGTAAATACTCAGGAATCAGTTGGCCATTGAATGTAGTAGGCAGTGTGAGCGCATTTTATGGATTGAATACAATTGGAGTAGTGCATCGTCACATTGTAACGGGTTTGTCATGACCAACCTACCATAAAGTAATTTTGCTTGGCATGCCTTATGCGACGATGCTGGGTAACAGCGGAAAGTTCCCACGCACACATATGTGCTAGGCCTACTTGTCCGGATCATAAGTAAAGAAAAGACCCTACTTTTGTGCTAGGCCTGCTCTGCATTTCTGTGTTTTATTAAGAAGAGTAAATCTACACATGTTTTTGATATTTGCAAGCTGAATACTTTAAAAATGAAATCCTTGATAGCCGTCAATCTTTTCAAAAGGTGGACCAAACATTGTCCAAAACATAAATATTTGTGACCGGACACGGAGGAATGCTTGGCAATCCTGTTGTACTTCACACAATTTGTGCTATATGATACAAGAAGAAAGAGTTCTGAGATCATGACAAACTTGTCAATTCATCGTAGCGAATTCATTATGCAGCTCCGCTTGCGACGAAGATCTTGGTCTCGGTCCCTTTACTTGGGAGCTATGAACTGGTGGCGGTGCATTGGCACGGAATTGCTGTCCAGCAGGTAGAGCACGGCAGCCGCCCCGAAGGCGACCCACACGAGCAGCGCCGTGGCGAGGTAGAGCGCCCGGAGCCCCGCGGCCCAGAAGCCGCCGCCCCGGAGCACCGCGCGCTGCACGTCGCTCACCGGCGCGTCAGAGCCCAGTGCACTGATGAGGAAGCTTGCGTGCACGTAGCACCCGGCGGACTGGACGAAGCACGTGAAGGACGCGAGGAAGCAGGCCAGGAGCGAGGCGTACTTTGCCGTCGCCGTCGCTGTCGCCTCGCCGCCGCCGGACGTGGGCGCCGGGGAAGCGCTGCTGCTCACGCACGCGGCGATGAGCGAGGCCAGCGCGATGCAGAGCGACGCCAGCGTGGTCGACGCCGAGATGCCGTCGGAGATCACGCTCAGCGCCAGAGCGGCCTCCTCTGGCGCTGTCGCCCGCGCCACGCGTTCGACCCAGGCGAGCTTGTTGTGGTTCTCGTAGCCGATCATGGTGGTGTGCGGGCGCCGGAAGATCCGGTAGAGGAGGAGAAGGTGGTAAACCAGCATGGTCGCCACCGCACAGGGGACAAGAACTAACTCCATCGAGCTCTTGCCAATGGCAAGCATCATCTCTTCCCGTCCCAGCTTCGATAAGCTCTGCGTGTCGATCGATCTCGGTGTTCTTCTGGTCTTCTTTATATTGCCCTCGGTTTGGAATGTTTCTTGTATTCTTCTCTGTACTGCGATGGCAACATGATGAAAGATTGCCGGATTGTACTTTCGCCATATATATAGCTTTGATCTCTGAGTTTTGTTGCGTGCAAATTTATGGGACCTCGTTTTCGAATATTCATGTCATAGTTGCTTGTGGGTTTCGATGCAAAACTAATTGTGGCTTTGGTTGCAAGCGATGGTAACTGACATGAAACAAAAACCGTCCAAGACTGATTCAAAGAAATAGCCGGGAGATACATACTCTTGGGTTACTGGGATCTCGGAGCTGAATCCGCTACAGTTTGGGTTTCCTCTTCTTTGAATTCTTTTCTTTTGTGCATTTTATTTGAAACGTTAAGATTATTGAACAACTAAAACAGGACAAAGTTGCTTGATTTAGGGCCCTCACAGTTATTTCACTTGCTCAATTTGTTCTACGAAAAATCTCAGAGTCCTTTTTATTTTGAGATGGAGTGAGTAGCCAACAACACCAACTATAAAGCTGAACGCGATAGCTAAGCATCTACGTGCTAGCAGCTTGATAACAACTTTTCAGTACGAGTGGAAATTTTTTTCTTATATATGCATCAAAAAAGGCATTTGCAATAGATTTCGCGCCATTCGATTAAACCCCGTTGCCCATGACGCATCACTTTGTATACTTCGAGGGTGCAAGTGTGCAACATCCACAAATTGGCTCTTGATCAAGTTACAACCTAAGATCTATCAAATGTATTTGTCAAGCTGCTAGTACGTACTCCCTCCGTCCTAAATTGTAAGTAATTCCAAGAATTTTGGAGAGTCAATTTTTTTCAACTTTGACTAAAATTTTAGAGAGAAATACAAAGATTTATAATATCAAATATGTATATTATGAAAATATAACCAATAAAGAATCTAATTATACTTAGTTGGTATCATAAATATTATTATTTTATTATATAAATTTGGTTAAAGTTGAAAAACTTTGACTCTCCGACATTCTTGGAATGACTTATAATTTGGGACGGTGAAAGTAGATGCTTAGCTATCTGGATTGAGTCATATCAACCGGATTGAGTAGAATTCTCCGGTCCTGGGCCTTCATTACCTTGTGTATTTGTTGTTGCTAGCCCAGATTTCCTTGGGCTTGCTTAGAGGCTGCCAGCTGCCAGCAGGTCCATGTGTGTCGTGCAAGTTTCCATAAGTTCATTAAGGTTGGGCCTAGCTCCCCTAAAAAAAATTTGGCAGGGCCTACCCTCCCGACAGTCACCCCTTTTGCTCTGGTCCAGGGCCCACCAAAAAAAAAATTCCAAAGAGAAGGGTATTATATTAAAATTTAGCATAGTACATACCCAAATTATGTATGAAAAAAATCTAAAATAAAAATACATAATATTCTATTCAAATTCTTCCAGTCTTTTTCTTTCCCAAAGGCATTGTTGAGACACCATAGCCATCCTTATGCCGAATCCAATGACCAACCTAAAACATTGGACATGCCACAAGATCCAAAGCTTCGGAACTAATCCAAAACACGTCTAAATCGATGAAAGAAATATATGTAGTTGTATCACCTAGAGCAACATAAGTTGCAGATTCATCATCTTTAAAACTTGAAATCCTCCCCGCGACCATCGATGATGAGATCGATGACCCAGAGTAGCTGTCTTCGTTAGGGGCACCTAGAAGCACCCCTCTCCTTGCAGACAATGGCACCACTTGGCCGTCTGTCGATGAAATCAACGCCTGCAACAGTATCACGCCATGGAAATTACCAAAGTCATCGTTGAAACATGATTATGACCGAGAATCATCTGATTTTGCAAGAAGAATTATTTGTAATTGAAGGACCGAGAATGCTAAAGCAAGGCGACCAGAGGGGGGGGGGGGTGAATGGGAGCCTAAAAATTTCTCTCGAAACTTTGGCATTTGTCCCAAAATCAACACCCGAAAACTTCGACCGAAACGTGATGCCCACGACCCTTGGAAAAGGGTGGATGATCCCTAAGATCACAGCGAGGCACCACCAAGCAAGAGCGAACCAAACACCAAAAGCTTCGGCTCCCTCGAACGTAGATAGAAGGCTACGTTGAGAAATCTCTAAATACCTATACTAACAAGTAGCAAAGATACCTAGAGAGCTTTCTTGGTTAACTCTAGGGCCGAACGAGAAGTCCGAAAACCAAGCCGAAAAGTCGGGAGAGCAAACGCACTGAAAAATGACAAGTCTGCGAAGTCCCGGACTGTCCGCGGGTACAGTCTCGGACTGTCCGCGGCTACAGCGGACTGTCCGCGAGCAGGTGGCGGACTGTCCGCCGGGTGAAAGAGCAAAATTGCACAGTTGCTGAAACCTTCCTGAGTGATCCCGGACTGTCCGCGGATCACAACGGCGGACTGTCCGCCGGTCAAAAATCAGCAAAGCTGAAAGTGCATGTTGCACTTAAGTGTGATTTTGGATGATTTGATGACAATGTTGATTAAAGATCTAATATGTTTGCTAAGTGTGACACAGGGAAATGATTATCTCACTATGTACTTGAAATGTAATGCAAAGCCAAAATGATGGATTGTTGTATGAAGATCATGTCACAAGCACAAAACAACAATGAGAATGATATTGATATAAAGGGTTATCGTATTGTGGGATAATCATAGTTCATTTATGATTGCTAAGAAAGGATTCAAAATGAAGCATGGTTGAATGGCTTGAAATGGTGAAGATAGCAAGGAAAGAGTCTTTGAGGTACTAAGCAAGGGTGAAGGGCAAGCGACGGCTTGGCGGCCGAAGAACCTAGCTAGAGTGAAGAAGAAAGTACTTGCATTTAGTCGAAGGATCAATCAAGCTTGAAGATCGCATCTAGTGGAGAATCAACATTCCTAGCAACAATATTGATTGGAGTGACTTGGCACATTTGGAACTTCATTATATCACTTGCAGGGTCAAGTCACATGTTCAAGATGGCTATGCTCGAGGAATATCTACTTCTAAACATGTCAACCATTCCTCTATATGGAAAATGAAGTCAAGCGGCTTTGGTTCAAATGGGGATCAACTCAAGAGGTTTAAAATTCGTATTTCAATTTATCTTGAGTAAATAGGAAAGCCGTACTATTAAGAGGGATGCAACATATAGTAGATGATTCTTCATAAGTGCTCAAACCAACCTAAGTGAGACATGAGAGAGCTAGAGCTAACTTTCAGCTTTGCTGCACTGTCTGTCCATACCGGACATGTCCGGTATGCATACCGGACATGTCCGGTATGAGCCCACAGCAGTGCGGCCATCCTTCTGGCCTAGTGATGAACCTGGTGAAGGGAGTCCATACCGGACATGTCCGGTATGCATACCGGACATGTCCGGTATTTGCGGAGTTCTGTCTCGCAGCCTGTGTACGGGCGGTACTACCGACTCTTGCGTCGGTACTACCGACAGGTACTACCGGAGTTATAGCGGTACTACCGGTAGGCCAAATTTGGCCCAACACAGAGAGGTTGCAAAACCCCCTCTTAACTGTCGGTACTACCGACCTGGTGGTCGGTACTACCGAGATCCTTTTAGGGGTTTGAAAGATGGTTGGTTAATGGTATTCTCGCGCAGTGAAGTCATACCGGACATGTCCGGTATGCATACCGGACATGTCCGGTATTTGCGGTTTGGTGGCTAACAGTATCTTTGTGATGGGCGGTACTACCGCCCCTTGGGTCGGTACTACCGACCGGTACTACCGAAGTTATAGCGGTACTACCGGTAGGCCAAAATTGGTCCAACTCAGAGAGGTTGCGAAAACCCTTGGTCTAGCGGTACTACCGACCTTATGGTCGGTACTACCGGGCTCATTCGGGAAGTTTGAAAGTTGGCCTGTTCAGTGTGTTTCTCTCGTAGCAAAGTCATACCGGACATGTCCGGTACGGTATGAGCTGACTCAGCCAACGGCTAGTTTCGAATGTGGGCTTATAAATACCCCCAAGCCTCCACCTTTGGAGGCTGCTGATTCTACTGGTTCCCACACTCATTCTAAGCCTTTCAAAACACTTTCCAACCCTCTCTTAGTGAGTGATTGTCCTCTAATTGCCAAATCCATTTGTGGGTTGAGAGAGATTCAAAATTAGAGAGCAAGCCACCTCTTGAGCACTTGTGCAAATCGTCGATCTTGTTGTGCGCATTCGTTACTCTTGGACTCTACGGTCCTAGACGGTTAGGCGTCGCCGTTGAGCACCCAAGAGATTTGGAGTGCCTCGGAAAGTTTGTGAAGGTTCGATCTCTCCTCAAAAGAGATCAACTAGTGGAAGGAGCATTGCGGGTGAAATAGACCGCGGCTAGAGTGACCCGTGGTGTCCTCTAGAGCCCACCTTTGTGGTAGCTCGCAGCCGGCTCAACGGAGAGTAGGACCCGAGGGGGTGCCGAACTTCGGTGAAACAAATACCGTGTCATTCCTTTGTGCTTTACTTTCGGCTATTTGTTATTCTTCGTTGTGCTAGTTGTTTTGCAAGCAATCAGTTCTATATATACATCATACATAGTGATTGCAGGTTGTGTGAGAAATTGGAGAAGAAAAGGAGCAGTCCCGCACAACCCGTGCATACCGGACTTGTCCGGTATTGATACCGGACATGTCCGGTATTTACTGACTGCGCCCAATTTGTTTAATCCTTGAGCTAATCTTTGTGGTGCAGGGTGATAGCCTTCTAGGTGTATTAAATCAAGTCATATACTTTGTGTTTGTCTTTAAGGGGTTGTTTTACTCCGATTGGGAGTTTCCAAGTAATTGGAAACTCACATACTAATTGCTTCCGCTATAAGTTGTAAATTTTCAGAAAAGCCTATTCACCCCCCCTCTAGGCGACACCTTAGGTCCTTTCAATTGGTATCGGAGCTTGGACTCACGTTTGAGCTTCACCGCTTGTGAGAACCGATGGATTCGCCTATGGAGACAAACGTGGTGCTTCTCCAAAATGATGGTTCAAACTTTCTATCTTGGTCATCTTATGTACTCAATGCATTTCGGGCTATTAGCCCCATTATTGAGCATATTGTGGATGCAAGCATATCTCTTTCTATAGTTGATGGAGCAACTATAAGAACTTGACAAAAGAGGAAGAGATATGTGTGCAACTCAATGCTCATGCATGTTTGATCATGTTGAACTCATTGAGTGCAGAGGTTCTTAAGGAGGCCTATCTACAACGGAGAATCTCCACCGGAGAGTTGCTCATGTCATTTGGACTAGACTTGCCACTTGTATGGGAAATCCAAATGTGATGAAGCATATGATTGTGATTCCATGGAAATGAAGTCCATTGAGTCATCATCATGTGAGGAGGCCTCAAGAAGCCTCAAGGAAGACGAGCCGGATCGAGGGCTGCCAGCTGCTGCTGCTCTGGACCCTGTCTGTCCATACCGGACATGTCCGGTATCAGCCCAGCAGACAGGGAGCTAGCAGCAGACAGCAACGACTCTCATGCTCGGTGGCGACCAAGTGATGATCAACCTCAGTAGCTCATGGATACTCATCACTTGTGTCTCATGGCCAAGAAGAACAAGAAGAAAGCAACCAAGAAAGATCAAGAGAAGATTCTTGGTGAGATCAAGGAGAAGCATCAAGAGATAATCAAGTAGAGATCGATGAGGATGATAATCGCTTGATTATCTCAAGTATGAAGATAAGCTCTTGTTCGTCAACTTGCTGAAGAAAAATGATGAGCTAGAAAAGGAGGTGGATGAACAGAGCATCCCTTCAAAATCAAGAAGAGTTCCTCATCTCCAAATTAGAAGAGCTAAAGGCATTAGAAGAAAGGTATGAAAAATTGTCAATTGAGGCATGCCTTAGCTACTAACTCTCTATCTAATGTGGAAAGGCTAGAGAAGGAGAACTACATGCTTAAGGCAAAAATGAGTGATCCTCTCATATGAGCACAAGTTCCTACAAGAGGACTTCACCCATCTTAAGTGCTCACATGAGAAGCTAGTGGAATCAAATGCCATGCTTGAGATTGCACATGAGGTTGTTGTTGCTATGGTAAAATCTTCTCAACCTCACACTACTACACTCACTAGTGCACCATCTCAATTAAATGTTATTTGTGCTAATGAGTGTGCCTCTCAAGCAAGCCAATCTTCGATTGAGCAAACTCTTAAAGAAAATGCTAGGCTCATCGAAGAAGTGGGAAATCTAAAGAAGGATGTGATTAGATTGAAGGATGAGGAGAAAGCACAACCTTCTCAAGATAACCATGATATCATGGTGAAGAAGCTTGAGAAGGGTTCAAACCTTGCTTCCTCCAAAATCCAACAATCTAGTCACCCCTCAAGTCATGAGAAAGCAACCAAGGGCAAGAAAACAAAAGAAGAGATTTCTATGGTTGCGGATTGTATGGACATGAGTGGGCTAAGTGTCCACACAAGACTTGGGCCGACAAATGTGAAGCGGCCGAACAAAAGGCATCAACCAAATTGTCCAAGCAAATGAGAATGATGCACCAAGTCCTTGCCTCAAATGCAACAAGTTGGGTCACCTCACCAAGAGTTGCCCCACATACAAAGAGGCAAGGAAGATGGCTCAAGTTGCAACAAGAAGATGCTATGCATGCAACGAGCCGGGACATATGGTTGATGCATGTCCCAACAAGCAAAACAAGCAAAGAGCAAACAATGGGCGTATTTGCTATGCTTGTAGGAGAAAGGGTCATCTAAGCTATGATTGCCCCAAAAATGGTATGTTCCTAAGCCGAACACATTTGCAAATGATAAGGTGCTTAGGAAGGTCACAAAGGGACTTAGCACTAGTAAGGTGATGTGTTCACCGCATACTAGCTCTAAAGCCACTTGGGTGTCCTAAGCACTTGTTGACTAACTTTGAAGGACCCAACAAAAGTTGGGTGCCAAAATGTGCTTAGGATGTTGATGTAGGTACCAATGGTGAGATGTAGGCCTTCGGGGTGTTTGAGCAAGCAAAATGACATCTCAACTCAAACTATCAACCTATGTTGTTAACATTATCCTATAGGGTTGACCCGAAGTTTATGTGATGATTGATTCACTTTTACTCATCTACACAATTGATGATAAGTGCCTAAAGCTTAGTAATTAAATGAATTTAATTTATGCCTTATGATATTTGCCATTCGATGCTCTTAATGGCTCTCTAGCAGAGCATTATCTTAGATGAAGTGCAGGAAAGCGAAATAAACTAGAGTCAAAAGGAAATCTCAGAAATGGCTATTTTCTCGTTCTGTTTTGCAAATACCGGACTTGTCCGGTATCATACCGGACATGTCCGGCATGGGATATTCACTCTGACAGAACCAGTGACTCAGTACGAAGATTTGGACGAAGTCTTTTCATACCGGATACCGGACATGTCCGGTAGGACCAGGAAAAGCACAGCATCCTGATTTCAGTAGGATTTCTAAATCCTTGTGATCTAGTCCCCATGCTCTAACTAAAGACCTGCACGATTTGGATCAACATTTAGTGTTTGTAAGCTTGCTTGGGCTTAATTCAATTCTTGGCAAAATTATGTGTCTAGGTCAAGATGGAAAAGCATTCCCATTTTCTTAAAAGAAAAGTAAAGTGCTTTCACAAGTAATTCAAATAACTTGAGCACTTTGTAAAGGGGAGCTTAGTTTCTACCTTGAAGCATTGTGATCCTAACAATTACCTCTAAGTGATGTGATAGTTCTATGAATAAAAATGGAGATCACTTTGACAAAGGCATGATCACTTGACAAGTCAAGTCAACACGAAGATGATTATGCCATGGTTACTCTTAGTGGAACAAATGTGAGCTCAAGGCCAAGGTATGTGTTTACATACATGCTATGTAAGTGCATATAGGATTCATAATGCTAGTATGTGCATTCAGGGTGGTTGAGCAAGTCAATTTGAAATTCTAACTCAACCTATCAACCTATTTTCATCATACTTGCTTATATGGTTGACCCGCTGGTAATCTAAGTCTGTCTTATCTATCTTCTTCATCTTCACCATGACTAGAGCACCGAAACTTGGTAGGATAGCCATCATTTTCACCACTTATGTTCACATGTTCATTATTTGATTTATTTGTGAAAAGTTGGTTATGGAAAAACATCTTTGAATCATTCTCTGAACTGTCATGCCTACCGGACATGACCGGTATGGCAGTGAGCTGCCTATCATTGCCTACATGAGGTTTGAGCTTATTCTACTTGTGTTATGCTTATTGTCTTAACATAGATCTCACATGTCGTTGTGTCTCAAGTGATTTGTGCTTAAAATTTACTCATCTTATCATATATGGAAATTACTTTGTGTTGGCCGAAGTTGAACTTTGACTCTCACATTCTTATGGAATGAAAGTGCTTGGAAAGGAATTCAAATACTTGAAGCACCAATTGAGGGGGAGTTCAATTTCAACTTTGTGCCTTTTATGAGCTGATAAGGTTTATCTAGCACATGTTGTAGTTCATCTTGATCAAATTGGACTTCTCGGTGAGGACATGACTATTTGACAAGAAAGGTCAACAAAATCATCAACCATGTCATGATTATGCTAGGTGGAACTTGTGGGCACAAGGCAAAGGTATGTTTTTAATATGTGCATTGAAAGTGCATAATAGGCCCATAATATGCTAGCGTGTGCACTTGGTGTGATGATAGGATAGATATTTCCAAATTCCTTACTAGCATGAGTAGGAAGTGTGTTTTGTGAAAATATTTGACTCTTGGTCTTTGTGACCTATCCATGACACTTGTAATTATTGTTCTACTTGATTGTTGATTGACTAATTACAAGTGGCATGGCTCTCTCTCTCAAGTCTATATCTCTAAAGTAAATTATATTCCTTGATATCCTCTTGTCAAAAACGAATCATGGACATAAGGTTTCTCTCTAATCTTTAGTGTGTTGAAAACCTTGGATTAAACATAGAGAAAAGAAAACTTGAGATTTGGACACAAGTACTCTTTGTGAAATCATAGTGAAGAGAAGAGAATAAAATATGATGGATTACATGTTCGAGGAAAGAAAGGGGTTTTGGATGAAAAAGAAGCAAATCCGGAGCTGTTGGACATAATCTGTTAATATCGGACTTGTCCGGTATCCATACCGGACATGTCCGGTATCCATACCGGACATGTCCGGTATAAGCAGAGAAGCTCTGGAGAAAACCCGCCAATATCGGACTTGTCCGGTATCCATACCGGACATGTCCGGTATGAGCGGGGAACATAAGGCAGCGTACCCCTTCGGGCTCTCTATCTTCCCCATTCCTTTTTCTCCACACCGGCCAAGCAAGGGGCCAAACCTCTCCTCCTACGGCGACCTAGTGATTCTACCTTGGAAAAGTGATAGAGGGAGAAGGATTTGGAGAAGGACTCCATCAAAAGCAAGTGCCCGGTGTTGGATTTGAAGTTTTCCCTCGTTTCCTCTCATCCCAAGGTATTTCAAATCCCGGACATGTCCAATCTATTCATCACTAAATCATTCTCAAATTCCTTCGGTCAAGGTGTTGGATTCATGGTCTAGAAGCAATGTATTAAGTTTGAGATGGTTTGGATTTGAATTGGGGGTGAACCGAGGAACCCTAGGAAGGGGATGCTGTGAACGTCCATACCGGACATGTCCGGTATGAGACCGGACATGTCCGATTTTTCCTAGCAGAACAGAAAACCTTCTGTTTTTCTCGGTTCAGGCCCTCCATAGTTGATGTTAGGGATTGTATTGGATGTCTATAAGTGTGTTGTAAACCTAGTGATCAAGTTTGATCTAGGTGCTTGCAATTCATGGGACATTTAATCGTTTCTCTAATTATTCAACTATATTTGACACATCCTATAAATATGCTTCTGAGACGTCTTTGTGGTTTGTTTGGTCACAGGGCAGCAGCTATGAGTGACAGAAAAGTTGAGCCTCTAACCAAGTCAAGACATGATCCAGCAGGGGAAAGGCAGAAGAAGAGGAGGCAAGATTCTCACCCCGGCTTGTCAGTTGGAGGCAGCAGTGGCAGTGGGAGTGGTAGTGGTCGTGGCTCCACTAGACCTCCGAGGGGAGGTGCTTCTAGAGCTCCTTATCAGTTTGCAGCTCATGATGACATAGAGGAAGAAGAGGAAGAGGAAGAAGTGGAAGAAGAGATTGAAGAAGAAGAAGAAGGAGAGGAAGAAGAAGAAGAGGAAGAGGAAGAAGATGCACCTCAGCAGCAGCAGGAGGGTTTGCACCTTGGGGCTCTTGCGATACGCCCTGCCGCCCTGATTCCTGCTTGGGTGGCTCGTGTGGACTATCGGGAGTCCGGTGGTACACAAAAGGCCAGGAGAGAGCGGAGGAGAGACCCCAGGGGACAGGAGAGGAACATCTATGACTACAGGTTCCACACCTTGTTTCACATTGACTATTATGAGAAGGTGCTTCTGACCAGAAACCCAGTGATCATCAGGGCTCAGTACGTTGATTGGCAGCATGCTAGAGATCATCACCGTCCTTCAGTTGAGCATGCTATTGCTATTTGCCAACAGACAGGCCTCTACCGTATTCTGGAGTTTCAGCATGATTGGTGTGATGAGGTGATAGCCCAGTTCTATGCCACCCTATATGTTGAGGAGTCTGATGAGATTGATGAGAAGCGCATGAACTGGATGACTGAGGGTGTCTGGTACTCCGTGTCTTACAGGGAGTTTGCAGGGTATCTTGGCTTTGACGAGGAGGATCTTTAGAGAGCTTGTATTCACGATGAGGTTGTGCTTCCTCCAGAGCAGCTTGGGTACATGTACCCACCACCTCTACCTGCTGGGGCAGTTGTAGGGAAGGTGAGAGACATTCACCCTACCTATGGTTATCTCAACAGGATGCTCAGGGCCACTATTGATTGCAAGTTAGGAGACAGAGGGACACTTGCAGATTACACGAGGAACCTCCTGCACAGGTTAGCACCAGGAGCACAGCCTTTCAGTATCTTTGATTTTATCTGGTATGAGATCAAGAGAGTGGGTGAGAGGCCACTCAAGGGATGTGGATTTGCACCATACATTCAGCATATGATTGAGCGGCAGATTGGTGATACTTTCACCTATGACCACTCACACAGGCCCTTGAGGTTCCAGGCAGATCTTTCTGAGTCACCTATACCGCCTCCGGCTCCAGGGGCAGTTCCAGCAGTAGTAGAGCCACAGCCAGAGGACCCAGTTGTAGGAGCAGCGGGAGGAGCAGCTGGAGCAGGCTCGCCATAGCCACACACTCGTTCACACTCCACCTCTCAGGGACGTGGCAGGCAGCGCTCTCTCTTGCGTAAGGTTCTTAGCAGTATTCTCGGCGTGTGCAAGGATGTCAATGTGATCAAGGCTCAGCAGCACCGTCAGAGGCAGGCTAGGAGAGAGGACTCGAGGACGCTGAAGATGCTTCACGAGCACTACAGGTTTCAGCCCCCGAGGTCCCCACCGTCAGATGACGAGACTGAGCAGCCTGAGACGTTTGAGCAGCAGCAGCAGAGGTATGAGAGGGAGTTTGATGACCTTTCAGTGCGTCAGAGACAGGGAGCAGAGTCAGAGCAGCAGAGTCAGAGGCAGGGAGTAGAGGCTGAGCAGCAGCCCCACGACACTCTTCCTTCAGCTCCCAGGTTCTCCATAGACCCCCTACTTCGTCCTAGCTCAGCTGAGGAGTTTGCTTCAGACGTGTGGGACAGCTTCCTTGGTGGTACCTACGGCTACCCTGACCCAGGACAGAGCTCTCGGCAGCCTGGGGACGACGACGAGTGACAGTTTCGCCTGCAGCCCTCCTGGTGTCATCCTTGAGCTTCACCTTTACCTTTTTGGAGATAGATGACAAAGGGGGAGAGATAGTTGATTAGAGCTTCAGTCTTCATGTTATCAGTTATGTATCTTGTATCTGGAGTTTTGTAATGCAGGTGGTTTAGTTATCAGAGTTTGAGCTTTATTGTAATATCATGAGCTATGTATGAGTTCTTTTGTGTATCTGGTGGCAGAGACATCTTTGTGAAGAGACATGATCCTTATCTTGTAATATAATCTATCTTAGTGGTTGTGGACTTGAGAAATCTTTGTGTGAGTGCTATGTGTGTGATATGAGTAGTAATTTGTTCTTAATAACACGTTACTTACTAGTGTGTTGCATATGTCTTGGTGTATTGTTTTTCATTTATTGACTTGTGTGATATATCTTGTCATATGCATCATGATCTATATTGCTCACACACTTGCATTTCTAGGATGCAATGATTTAGGGGGAGTTTCCAACTCACCTTAGTATGTGCAAATTGACATTTTGAGGTCCTTTATGAATTCAATTCATATTGCACATATTAAGGGGGAGCTCTTCATAAATCATTGAACCCATAAGCTTAATTGTTTATCCTTTGGTAAAATTTAATCAAGGTTGTCATCAATCACCAAAAAGGGGGAGTTTGAAAGTGCATGTTGCACTTAAGTGTGATTTTGGATGATTTGATGACAATGTTGATTAAAGATCTAATATGTTTGCTAAGTGTGACACAGGGAAATGATTATCTCACTATGTACTTGAAATGTAATGCAAAGCCAAAATGATGGATTGTTGTATGAAGATCATGTCACAAGCACAAAACAACAATGAGAATGATATTGATATAAAGGGTTATCATATTGTGGGATAATCATAGTTCATTTATGATTGCTAAGAAAGGATTCAAAATGAAGCATGGTTGAATGGCTTGAAATGGTGAAGATAGCAAGGAAAGAGTCTTTGAGGTACTAAGCAAGGGTGAAGGGCAAGAGACGGCTTGGCGGCCGAAGAACCTAGCTAGAGTGAAGAAGAAAGTACTTGCATTTAGTCGAAGGATCAATCAAGCTTGAAGATCGCATCTAGTGGAGAATCAACATTCCTAGCAACAATATTGATTGGAGTGACTTGGCACATTTGGAACTTCATTATATCACTTGCATAGGGTCAAGTCACATGTTCAAGATGGCTATGCTCGAGGAATATCTACTTCTAAACATGTCAACCATTCCTCTCTATATGGAAAATGAAGTCAAGCGGCTTTGGTTCAAATGGGGATCAACTCAAGAGGTTTAAAATTCGTATTTCAATTTATCCTGAGTAAATAGGAAAGCTGTACTATTAAGAGGGATGCAACATATAGTAGATGATTCTTCATAAGTGCTCAAACCAACCTAAGTGAGACATGAGAGAGCTAGAGCTAACTTTCAGCTTTTTGCTGCACTGTCTGTCCAGACATGTCCGGTATGAGCCCACAGCAGTGCGGCCATCCTTCTGGCCTAGTGATGAACCTGGTGAAGGGAGTCCATACCGGACATGTCCGGTATGCATACCGGACATGTCCGGTATTTGCGGAGTTCTGTCTCGCAGCCTGTGCATGGGCGGTTCTACCGATCCTTGCGTCGGTACTACCGACAGGTACTACCGGAGTTATAGCGGTACTACCGGTAGGCCAAATTTGGCCCAACACAGAGAGGTTGCAAAACCCCCTCTTAACTGTCGGTACTACCGACCTGGTGGTCGGTACTACCGAGATCCTTTTAGGGGTTTGAAAAGATGGTTGGTTAATGGTATTTCTCGCGCAGTGAAGTGATACCGGACATGTCCGGTATGCATACCGGACATGTCCGGTATTTGCGGTTTGGTGGCTAACAGTATCTTTGTGATGGGCGGTACTACCGCCCCTTGGGTCGGTACTACCGACCGGTACTACCGAAGTTATAGCGGTACTACCGGTAGGCCAAAATTGGTCCAACTCAGAGAGGTTGCGAAAACCCTTTGGTATCTAGCGGTACTACCGACCTTATGGTCGGTACTACCGGGCTCATTCCGGAAGTTTGAAAGTTGGCTTGTTCAGTGTGTTTCTCTCGTAGCAAAGTCATACCGGACATGTCCGGTATGCATACCGGACATGTCCGGTATGCATACCGGCCATGTCCGGTATGAGCTGACTCAGCCAACGGCTAGAAAACGGCTAGTTTCGAATGTGGGCTTATAAATACCCCCAAGCCTCCACCTTTGGAGGTTGCTGATTCTATTGGTTCCCACACTCATTCTAAGCCTTTTAAAACACTTCCCAACCCTCTCTTAGTGAGTGATTGTCCTCTAATTACCAAATCCATTTGTGGGTTGAGAGAGATTCAAAATTAGAGAGCAAGCCACCTTTTGAGCACTTGTGCAAATCGTCGATCTTGTTGTGCGCATTCGTTACTCTTGGACTCTACGGTTCTAGACGGTTAGGCGTCGCCGTTGAGCACCCAAGAGATTTGTGGAGTGCCTCGGAAAGTTTGTGAAGGTTTGATCTCTCCTCAAAAGAGATCAACTAGTGGAAGGAGCATTGCGGGTGAAATAGACCGCGGCAAGAGTGACCCGTGGTGTCCTCTAGAGCCCACCTTTGTGGTAGCTCGCAGCCGGCTCAACGGAGAGTAGGACCCGAGGGGGTGCCGAACTTCGGTGAAACAAATACCGTGTCATTCCTTTGTGCTTTACTTTCGGCTATTTGTTATTCTTCGTTGTGCTAGTTGTTTTGCAAGCAATCAGTTCTATATATACATCATACTGTTGGCACCAAAAGTGACGCACTGTGCCAATCACACAGCAAGCCGGAGAAGCTGGCTTCAAACGTGGCCCGGGTGCTCAGAAGTCCGGTGCGTGCCAGTCAGTTTGCCCTGCAACTAACAAGGGAGATAAACTGTTAAATACAAAGCTGGAACATGTCGGGTATGACCAGACAGTTCCAAAATATATGGCCTTGAAGCCACTTACGACGACATATAGCTATGAAAGCTATCTGTCAACAGGTTTAAAGATTATTCGGCAATATGAACAGAGTTACGTGAATAACAGGTTGCCGAACACGTTTGCATGAGAATCGTACTTGCATGATGTATTAAATATAAGTTAAAACTTAACCAATCTCGATTGTACAACCGAGTTGGGATCCATGGGGATTGAACATACAAACTAAGCATGACTAAGCTAATCTAAAGCCTGCGCCTGCCGCACGACACCTAGCCTTGTCATAGATCAAACATACTTAACATGCATGGACCCTCTCCACGTGACAATCCAGATACGATCCAATCGGCTATTACGAACAATAGACCTACTGCATAAAAGACTTTTCGATAAAAAACGTGAAAGAACAGAGCAGATCTATAAAGATGAAGCCGAACCGGACGGTATCTGGATTGGGCAAAAGTGTTATGATGAGATAAACATAACAAAACATATAACACAAGGTAACTTAATGAATCTATCAGATTGCCAAATCTAACAGAGCCGATAACTATTTTTACTCATGACTCAATCCGCCGCACGATACAAGGCATAAGCAAAAACCTCCCGTCATAAGCTTAAATCCGCCGCACGATACTAAGCTTAACGTACGAGACTACTTGCACCATGTCTAAATCCGCCGCACGATACTAGACATGATAACAAGGTTGCCGGAACTTACGGAGGTCGACGGATCGATGGCCCCTCTCGAAGAACACGATGACACGACTTGGACTCGAAGACGGCACAGGGCCGGGTTGGTTGTATTGATTGTGAACATTTTTTACAATAGCCTCAGGGTTTATATTTATACCCTGTTGTTCTCTGAGTCCTAGAAGGATACGATTACAATGATAAAATTAGGAAACTATCAAAAACATGATGCCTTTTGCTCCAAGCTTCCTTTAATAACCGGCATGCACTAAAGTGACGAGATCCCCATCGCTAAATCTTCTTGTCATGCCGTATTTGTCATCTTCTAACGCAAACCGACTTGGCTTGAGGTAGCCGACCGCAGCGTCACGTTGCCGAACCTGCTCGCCGTTGACTAGTTGCCTTCACAGCCTCGCCGAATACATTGAGTTAGCCGACCGCGTTCGCTATCTGCCGAATCTCTTAGGTGGCGACTTCTTCCGAATCTGCGTCGTGCTGGCCCACTTGTCATAGTGCGAAAACTCGGTGTTAACACATACATAGTGATTGCAGGTTGTGTTAGAAATTGGAGAAGAAAAGGAGCAGTCCCGCACAACCCGTGCATACCGGACTTGTCCGGTATTGATACCGGACATGTCCGGTATTTACTGACTGCGCCCAAGTTGTTTAATCCTTGAGCTAATCTTTGTGGTGCAGGGTGATAGCCTCTAGGTGTATTAAATACAAGTCATATACTTTGTGTTTGTCTTTTAAGGGGTTGTTTTACTCCGATTGGGAGTTTCCAAGTAATTGGAAACTCTCATACTAATTGCTTCCGCACTATAAGTTGTAAATTTTCAGAAAAGCCTATTCACCCCCCTCTAGGCGACACCTTAGGTCCTTTCAAAAGCAGCCGAGACTCGCGGCCACTGATGTGGCCAAGTCCCGATGCGTGGACTGTCCGCGCGGTGAGTGGTGGACTGTCCACGACCACCCAGTGAGGGCGATTTCGGTCGCCCTTCACCCAAATCTTCCCAAATCCGATCCAAATCAAAATCCCACGATCTCAAACTTGGAGGAGATGATCACAAGATAGTTAGAAGACTATCCCCAAGAAATCATCCGCTCAAATTGACTCAATCAACGGGAAATCGAAAGGGGAGGTGTATGAACCGAAAAAGCGCCACGAAACTTGAATCGACCCGATCTACTTGTTCGTGAGGAGTTAGATGAATTCCTTCGATCGAAATGATCTCCTCACATCAAAGAACAAGTTGGTTCAAGTGGATTCAAAAAATACGCAGCGTAGAGGGAGATCGAGTGACGGAAAAAAACGTGGAGAAACGAAGAACGCGAAGAACAAGTTCAAAACGTGAATCAAGACCACGAATTGTCAGCCAAAATTTGTCCCCCCGAGGAGACAACGAGATTACGGTCTTATTTCCTCAGAAAGCAAATACACAGAGGTATTGTTCACCGTCTCTGCGGATCTCAGTAGCTGCAGCAGGGAATGGGAAGCAGGAAACCCTAGAATGAAAATAGCAATGGCTGAGATAGTCTGGAGAGAGGGGCTGCCTCTCCTTATATAGGCTAATACAATTATTCCCCTTCTACTCCTACTGCTAATGAGTGAGCAGGCTAACCCTACGGGTATTCCTGACCAACTCGAAGTTGATGATGATCTGACGGCCACGCCCGCACAACTGGTAGCTTCGCCTCGATGCAACCTCATCGATTGCTGCCATGTGCCGCCACCGCTCCGCTCGTCCTTTTCACGGACCTCCCCCACGGTTTTGAGGCTGAAACCGGGAAACCTGGGTCATCCCCCGGTTTTGAGGCCAAAACCGGGGAACCTGTCGTCCGTCGCCTGAGTTTTGTGGCCCAAACTCAGAAACCCGCCAGCACCCTGGTTTTGAGGCCCAAACCTAGAAACCGTCCTCAGTCCGAGTTTTGTGGCCCAAACTCGGAAACCGGCCGCACCTAGGTTTAGAGGCCCAAACCTGGAAACCGTCCACTCGGTGGTTTTTCTGTGGCTCAACCACCAAACCGAGCTGTAGAGGGGATGCACCGGCCGTGCACCCCGTCCACACGCAAGTCTTCACTTGTCGCTGTCCCAGGTTGTCAGCCACCACAACCGATCCTCAGGCCATCGGTCCATCAGTCCAAGCCTCACGTTCGCCCTTCACCGCTCTGGATCCATCGACACGACACGTCTCTACTTGACCTTCACCCTGCCTTTAATCACCGTATCTGTGCTCAACACCTGCACAACACAAGCCAAAGAACATGCGCATCATCCCAGTTGACAATCACTCATCATCTCAAGATCCGGCATACACCCATGTATCCGCAATCTCCCCCTTGATGAGTGCATTGTCAACTACCAACACAAATCATACGAAGGTAGAAGAAAGATAGAAGAAAGAGAAAGTGAACTCAACCAAACGACCAAGGCGAAACAAAGCCAATAGAAGTCAAAAGGAGTGAGTGAGACAACTTGGTTCCCAAAGACATGGGCAACGGCTCGACGCAACCAAGCAAAGTAAAGCTAGCCCTCAAGAAGAGGTAGAACAGGCTCAACACCACTAGCAAGAAGGTCGAAGCAAGAAAGACAAAGACAAGCTAGTCCCTCTAGAAAGAGGCAAAAGCTCAACACAACTAGCCAAAACTGCTCGAAACCAATTGAAAAAACCACATATGGGCTGAAAGTCGCTCCACACCAATTGAACAGCTCGTCAAAGCAAAAATCGAGCAAACTCCCCCTTCAATAGTGCATACAACTAGGGACAACTCCCCCTTCAATAGTGCATACAACTAGGGACATGATTTGTCAAAATTTCTCCCCCTTAGTTGAAAATGCACACAACAAGGCATAATGCATATGAGAGACAAATGCAAGTTAGCAGCTTCAGGTATATAGTCCATAGAGTGAATAGATGCTCTAATGAGTGCTGATCCAACTACTCAACATCAAGCACAAATTCCAGCAAAGGCTCAAACTGATCACAGAATACGGAATATGAACATATAAACCAAGTGAGTAGTTTTAAACCATTCAAAAAGGGGTTCACCACCAAAATAGCACTACACATGTATAGACAGGAAGTTACACAAGTGCTAATCATGTATACAAGGTGAACTACCCCTAGCAAAGTTCAATCATCATGCTATAGAATGAACCATAAACTTGTGTTTTCAGAATTAGATTGGAGTTGCAGCGGTGATTACACAAGTTTGAAATTTCAGCATGTGATTGCGAGAGGTTGAAAACTTGGCATTGCCTAACTTTTCAACTGAGCTAAGCCTATGCATAAGCAATCAGAAGCTTGAAGCAATCGGTTTTGGTCTTACACTACATGGCTCAAGTTTAACTCAATGTGCAATGAGAAACAGACTCGATACCGTGATGTGCTGTCAAGTGTTCCCATCTCGATCTTTTCAATTTACTTAGACTTGGTGCAAAATTTTATCAGATTATGAGCATACCAAGCAAGTGAAAGACTCAGAACTAGAGACATAACAATCTAGCATATATGAAAAGCACAAGTGACTTCAACATATTCTACACATGCTATTTGCCAGAATCAATGGTGAACATGTTTTAGATTTTAAGTTAAATTTAACATATTCACAGTTCTGAAAAGTAGCTCAACTCACAACATGTATCAGTGATCAAAAGGAGCCTAAGCTACAAGCATCATCATGTATCATTGGAACATACACTTATTAGAGCATAGATTCATTCTACAGATTATAGACATGAAGCTTGAAAAAGATAAAGATGATGAAATGCAGAAATCAAACAAGAATAAAACGAAAAGGTCAGTCTCTTATACAAGCACCAAAATGTTTCCCCCAACCAAGGCTTAGTGAAAATATCTGCCAACTGAAGATGAGTATCGACATGGTGAAGGTCGATATCACCCTTCTCATAGTGGTCTCGCAAGAAATGAAAGCGCACATCAATGTGTTTGGTCTTAGAATGAAGCACGGGGTTCTTAGCAACGCTAATCGCACTCATGCTGTCACAAAGCAATGGAACTCGAGAAAAACTCAGACCAAAATCATGCAAAGTGGCCATCATCCACAACAACTGAGAACAGCAGCTAGCCGCAGCAACATATTCAGCCTCTGTGGTAGACTGAGCGACACTAGACTGCTTGCGAGAAGACCAAGACACAAGAGAAGAGCCAATAAACTGACAAGTCCCAGAAGTGGACTTGTGATCAAGTCGGCAACCAGCAAAATCAGCATCCGAGTAACCGCAAAGGGAGAGGGTAGAAGAAGCAGAATACAAAATTCCAAACTCAGGTGTGAAGCATAAGTACCTCATAATGCGCTTGACCGCCTGACGGTGCGAGGTGCGCGGCGACGACTGAAATCGCGCGCAAAGACACACCGCGAACTGGATGTCCGGGCGTGTCATCGTCAGGTACAACAGCGACCCGATCATACTCTAGTACTCCTTCTGGTCCACAGCTTCTCCATCCTTGTCCGCATCCAGGGCCGTCATGGTCGACATGGGTGTTGGAAGAGGCTTGGCCTCACCCATATCGAACTTCTTCAATATGTCCTTGGTGTACTTGCCCTGGTGCACGAACATCCCCTCTCGGGATTGCTTGATTTGCAACCCGAGGAAAAACATCAACTCGCCCATCATGCTCATCTCAAATTCCATGCCCATACTATCTGCAAACTTGGCAACCAAAGCATGAGAAGAACAACCAAAGATGATATCATCCACGTAAATCTGAACCAACAAAGTGTCATTGCCTTGCTTGAGGAGAAAAAGCGTTTTATCCACACATCCTATTTTAAAACCCTTAGCAAGCTAAAAGGTTTTCAACCTATCATACCAGGCTCTAGGGGCTTGTTTCAAACCATACAAAGCTTTGTGAAGTTTAAAAACATGGTTTGGAAACTTGGGATTTTCAAAACTGGGGGTTGTTTCACATACACCTCTTCCTCTATGTAGTCGTTTAGGAAAGCACTCTTGACATCCATTTGAAAAAGTTTAAACCCTTTGGATGCAGCAAAAACCAAGAGGATCCTAATTGCCTCCAAACGAGCTACAGGAGCAAAAGTCTCCTCATAGTCTATCCCCTCCTTCTGACTATACCCCTGGGCTACAAGTCTGGCCTTGTTTCTCACAATGTGGCCATCCTCTCCTTTTTTGTTTTTGAAAACCCATTTTGTACCAATAGGGTGACACTCAGGAGGAGGTGGAACCAAAACCCAAACCTGATTTCTCTCAAAATTTTCTAACTCCTCATGCATGGCATTATCCCAATCCGGATCAGATAAAGCGTGTCCAACATCTCGGGGTTCAAAATCAGCAACAAATGCAGAATGAGAAAAGTGAGAGATTTGTTGTGACCTGGACCGAGTGACCCGTTCGTGGATGTCGCCGATCATCTGTTGTGGAGGGTGTTGGCACTGAATGTGTCATGGCGCCTCCCTTGCTGAAGTAACCTCCCCCTCGACAATAGCTGGTGCCTCCTCGGGTACAAGCGGTACAGCCCGAGGTGGTGGATCACACAGTCCCCATGTGGTAGAGGAAGAAGGGTCGGGGCCGCGTGCAGTCATGGTCAAAGTCGACCCAATCGGCACCGCAGGTGGAGGAAGTGCTGGATCATCAATCCCTTCAGCACCTTCTTCCTCATCATCAAAAAGAGGTTCACCAACCTCATGATCACCTGCACGCTCAAATCTAGAAGAAGGACAATGCATGGTCTCGTCGAAGGTGACATCGGATGTCTCCATGACTCGGTTAGTATCAAGGTTAAGTACACGATATGCACATGTATGAGTGCCATAACCCAAAAATACACCGTCAGAAGAATGAGACTCAAACTTGTCCAAGTTCCCCTTTTTGAGTATAAAACAATGGCAACCGAAGACTCTAAAATAACTCACCTTTGGCTGTCTTCCAAAACGCAACTCATAAGAAGTCTTTTTCAAGAAGGCTCGGAGAAAAATGCGATTGGAAATGTAGCATGCAGTGCTCATAGCTTCGGCCCAATATCGCCTAGAAGTCCTATGTTCATCGAGCATCGTCCTGGCCATCTCTACAAGGGTCCGATTCTTCCTCTCTACAACACCATTCTGTGGCGGTGTGTAGGGAGAAGAAAACTGATGCTCTAAACCCAAAGAGTTACAAAACTTCTAAAAATCCAAGTTCTTAAACTCGGAACCATTATCGCTACTAATAGCTCTCATCGAGTTCTTAGGGAACTCATTCTGAAGTCGCAAAATCAGATTGCGAGTAAAAGCAAAAGTCTCAGTTTTCTCAGCTAAAAAGAAAATCCACGAATATCTCGAAAAGTCATCAACAACAACAAGCACATACCACTTCCCACCAACTGAGGTCACCCGAGCCGGACCGACAAGGTCCATATGCAAAAGCTCTCCAGGGCGCTTGGTCATAACCTGATTCACAGGATGGTGGGGAGCGACTACCATTTTCCCATGTCTACAAGAATGGCAGACAAGGTCCTTCTCCATGTGCAACTTGGGCAATCCTCGGATTAGGCCAAGTGAACTAAGTCTTGCAAGCAAGTCGAAGCTCAAGTGACCGAGTCTCCTATGCCACTTCCAAATATCAGAGGAGGAAGGACCAGCCAAAAGACATCGAGAAATGCCAAAAGACTTCAAGAAATTCGCACGAAAGACTTTCCCAAAGGGCGAGATCAAACATACAAGATTGCCCTGTGGATCTGAAGGACCGAAAGTGCTACCAGAAAGCGACCAGAGGGGGGGGGGGTGAATGGGAGCTTCAAATTTCTTTTCAGAAACTTGTCGCCATTGTCCCGAGAATCTCCCGAAGAGCAAAACCTAGAGCTTGGTAGTGTCCACGACCCTAGATGTAGGGTGGATGCTTTCGAGAAGCACAACGAGCCACTACTCAACTCTAGAAACCCAGTGCAAAAGCTGGAAACCAAAACCAACAACGAACGAACGAACCACGGACGAGAACGCGCAGAAACCTCCTGACCGGACTCTGCTAGCGTTCGATCACAGACCACCGGACGCGTCCGGTCCGAGAAAACCGATTCTGGACCCTTACTGTTTGTGATCGGACTCACTGTCACTGAGCGTCCGGTCAAGACCCTAGCGTCCGGTCAACAGAGAGGCAGCCGATGAACAGTGGAAGAGATGCGTCCGGTCGTTTACAAATTGAGCGTCCGGTCAAATCGTACGCGAAACACAATAAACGTGTTCATCGACCAGACTCAGGGTCGAGCGTCCGGTCACCCTGAACCGAGCGTCCGGTCACCCCAATTTTGTGCTGTTTGTCCACCGATTTGACGTGATCTCACCCAAAACAAATCCTCTAGGGATCAAACTTGGTGAGAGGAGTCACAAGGAGGATAGTGAGCTACTCCTACGAGATCATGGCTCGAACCTAACTCCAAATTGATGAATCGATGAAAATTGAGGTGATGGGAGAAAAGTTGATCCAAAACGAAAACCGATCGATCTACTTGTTCATGAGGTTTGAGTTGAATTCCTTCGGTGAAAGTGATCACCTCACTGCAAAGAACAAGTTGATTCAAATGGTTTTGCAAATGAAGCAACGTAGAGAGAGAACTATCAACGGTAAAATCGTGGAGAAAATGAAGAACGCGAAGAACAAGTTCAAAACATGAATCGAACCACGAATTGCTAGCCGAAATTCGTCCCCACGAGGAGACAACGAGATTATGGTCTCGTTTCCTCAAAAAGAAAATACACAGAGGTATTGTTCACCGTCTCTGCGGATCTTAGTAGCTACAGTAGGGAATGGGAAGCAGGAAACCCTAGAATGAAAATAACAATGGCTGAGATGTTTGGAGGGAGGGGAGGCCTCTCCTTATATAGCCTAATACAATTATTCCCCTTCTACCCTTACTGCTAATTACAGAGCGAACCAACTAAACCCTAGGGTTATTTTGGACCAACTCGAAGAAGATGCTGATCAGACGGCCACGCCCGCACAACTGGTAGCGTTGCCTCGACGCAACCTCACCGATTGCCGCCACGTGCCGCCACCGCTCTGCTTGTCCTTTTCCACGGACTTCGCCCCCGGTTTTGTGGCCGAAACCGGGAAACCTATCTTCACGACCAACCCCCAGTTTTGAGGCCCAAACCGGGAAACCAGCCGTCCATCGCTTGAGTTTTGTGGCCCAAACTCAGAAACCCGCCAGCGCCCAGGTTTTGAGGCCCAAACCTAGAAACTGTCCTCAGCCCGAGTTTTGTGGCCCAAACTCAGCAAACCTGCAGCACCCAGGTTTTGTGGCCCAAACCTGGAAACCGTCCACCGATGGTTTTTGTTTGGCTCAACCACCAAACCGAGCCATCGAGTGGATGCACCGCCCGTGCACCCCGTCCACCGACACGTGTCCCCAAGTCCTCGACCCGAGCAACACCATGTCCGCAAGTCTTCGCTCGTCGCTGTCCTAGGCTGTCAGCCACCACAATTGATCCTCAGGCCACAGGTCCCTCAGTCCAAGCCTCACGTCCATCCTTCACCGCTCCCGGTCCATAGGCACAGCACGTCTCACACTCATAGAGCGAAACTGCTAGTCCCTCAAGATAGAGGCACAGAGGCTCAACACAACTAGCATAAAATTGCTCCAAACCAATTGAAAACCCTTCATCGAAACGAGCAAATTCATCAAGCATCAACAAGCTCCCCCTCCAATAATGCACACAACAAAGATATGATTTTATGATTTCTCTCCCTTATGATTTGACAAATTTCTCCCCCTTAGTTGATAATGCACTATCAGGTAGACTCCTCCCTTCCAAATGCATATGAATCAAAAATGCAAGTTAGCAGCTTCAGGAATATATTCGATAGAATGAAAAGATGCTCTACAAAGTTTTGATCCGATGACTCAACAACAAGCATACATGCCAGCAAAGGCTCACACTGATCACCATATATGAAATATGAACATATGAGCGAAGTGAGCAGTTTTAGCCATTTAAAGGGGATGTTCACCACAGAAATAGCACTAAGCATGTATAGACAGGAAGTCAAACAAGTGCTAAACATGTATACAAGGTGAACTACCCCTAGCAAAGTTCAATCATGATGTTGTAGAATGAAACATACACTTGTGATTTCAGATTTTAATCGGAGTTGCAGCGGTGAAATTACACAAGTTCAAAAAATTCAGCATGTGATTGAGAGAGGTTGAAGGCTTGTCATTGCCTAACTTTTCAACCGAGCTAAGCCTTTGCAGAAGCAATTAGAAGCTTAAAGCATCGGTTTTGGTCATACACTAGACAACTCAAGTTTGACTCAAATGTGCAATGAGAAACAGTCTCGATACCGTGATGTGTTGACAAGCAATCCCATCTCGATCTTTCCAATTCACTTAACTTGGTTCAATTTTATAACAAAATATGAACAGACCAAGCAAGTGAATGACTCAGAACTAGAGACATAGCAACCTAGCATATATGAAGAACACAGGTGTTGACACTGGTTATCTATCATAATTAAGGGATAAATAAATATGAAAAGGGGAAGAATTTGATCACCAACAAAGGTTTAGGGTTTCAACTGACAATATTCCACGAGTTTTGGTGAGTTATGATTCTGCAGGGACTAAACCAGGAAATCAGCACCGATAGCTTCCCATAGAAGGAAACCGACGGGAGATAACGCAACCACCATGCAAAGTACATCAACAACAACACCAACTATCGTCCTCAACAAACTCAAGGATGGAACCAGCAATCAAGGCCTAATTACTCAGGTAATTACTCAGGTAACTACCAAGGTAATACTTTTAATCAACCACCTTTGAGAGAGATGATATCCAATCAAAATAAAATTATTGATAATATGTCTAAGAAGATAGCTTCCAATGATAAACTGCTTGAAAATATTAATACTAGAATGGATAGCTTTACTTCTGCTATAAAGAATCAACATGGCTTTAATAAAATGATAGAATCTCAGTTATCTCAGTTAGCAGCTTCAGTCCCTATGGCTGAAAAAGGTAAGATTCCAGGAAGTCCAAAAGAGTTAGAAACTGCAAATCTTGTAGACATCTTTGATGCAGGACACCTCATACCTAGACCTTCAAGAGAATGGATGGATGACTCCATTGCCCCAAAGAAAGGAGATCCAGGAAGACCTGTGATTCCAATTCATATTGGACCTCACAGTTTTGAAGAAGCAGTCTGTGACCTTGGAGCAAGCATCAACATTATGCCAAGGGTAATATACGAACAAATACATGGTGCACCTCTATTATATACAACTATGTGTTTGCAGCTCGCAGATCAGACACTGTGCTACCCATTGGGAATTCTAGAAGATATCTGTGTACGAGTGGGACGCTCGTATGTGTGTGCAGACTTTATGATCATTGAAACGGGTGGAGACAAAAGAGCACCCATCATTCTTGGACGCCCGTTCCTAAGCTCAACGAAAGCCATCATCTACGCGGACAGCGCCAAGATCTGTTTCACAATCACAGGCAACAAAGAAAGATTCAGTTTCAAGAGACGTACACTCACTACCAAAGTCCACCCTCAGATGCCCTACGAAGATGCAAACATCATATCATCAAAGAAGAAGAATAGGAACAGAAGGAGGAAGAACAAGGCTACACAACCACATCAAGACACAGTATGGATGGTCAACTCTGTCCAAACAGAACACGACCACCTTCTTGCATCACCATACCTCGCCAAGAGAGATGACCCAGGCGTACCCACCATCGATTGCAAGATCGAAGGAAGTACATTCCACAAGACGTTTTGCGACATCGGCTCAAGTGTCAATATAATGTCTAAGGTAACATATGAGCACTTATATAAAAATAGACCTATGTATCAAACATATGTGCAGCTACAGATGGCGGACCAAACTTATCGATTTCCGGAGGGAATAGTAAAGGACGTGATGATCCAAATTAAAGACCACTATGTTCCCACCGACTTCTTAGTACTAGACATGGGAAAGGAAAACGACATTCACATCATCCTAGGAAGACCCTTCCTCAACACCACTGGTGCTATCATCTACATGAGATCTGGAGAGATCCACTTCTAGTTCTTCAGAGAGAAGGTACGTTGTTATTTCAATAGTTATGTCACTAATGGACAGGAAAAGAAGAACCACTCAAGGAGGAGACGTCGCGCATCCCAACACAACAAGAATCGACAAATCAAGGATGGATGGGCTGACTATGAAGGAGATGTTACCAGGAGTGAAGATATCCTATTAAAGGAAACAAAGGACGAAGAAGTAAAGGAGACAAGACCACCAGTTAAACAAGTATGGAAAAAGAAAGAGAGTTCTACTGACGTGCAATCATCGAGGTCCTCCTCAGGATCTGCTGATGCACCCAAGGAAGAATAAAAGAGCATACAAGGAGTCTTGTTCGATAGACTATAAACGTCGAATCCTCGCCGAAAGGTAACTCGATAGTTATCCATAATCACTAGCATTAAATTCATCATTGCATAATTAAGCATGATCATTTTACTATTAGTATCATATTTACTTCTTAGCAATTATATTTGCATTAGAAAACAAAATAAAAAATATGGAAACTCTAAGCCCCATGAGAGTAGTATACTTTCTGTGGAGGCATAAAAATAAAAACTATACATTTGCATATTTACTTTTGTATTGCACACATCTATAAAAACAAAAAAATCTTAAAAGAGATACTATGGAACACTGCTGAAACTCTGCTTAGTGGAAAGGAAGAATATAAATAATCTTAAGAGCTTTAAGACAACTAGACAAATGGAGGAATAATTATTACTAACGCTTAATCAAGTTCCACTAGTTGTGTTGTCTATCTTTGAATTCAGCAGGAAGAGAAGAAGAGAAGGACTCAAGAAATCACTAACAGTCTACTCGTCTTCTGGAAAAAGAATACATCAAGATCCAGCTTGGGGGAGAGCACCCTCAGTTATCACGATAAGTATCACGGTTTTTTATCTATTACTATTAGTTCGATTTAGTTAGATCAGGTCAATAAATATAGAAACCCCTAAAAAGATGAATAACTTTTACAAAACCAAATAAAGATAGTAAATAATAAATAAATGTCTAGGTAGATAAAAACTTAATTTTGTTCATGATAAAAACGATGAACAATTGCTCTGCCTTTTCTAAGTACCTACTGTTCGAATTTAAATTTTCTTGAGTTTTAGACAAAGTTGTTCTGAATAAACTCTGAACCTAAAACCTGTGGATGGCAAATACCTGATCTAAAGTCTAGATAATTGTGAGATATGATATAAAAAGGTTTGAGCTGCTGTTTATCTAATTCCTAGAGATACTAGAGTTCTGGAGATTTACACTTTAAAAAGATCAAATACATGATGAGATCCTGTATGACATAACATGAATTCCTACCCAGAGCCATTAATATGATCTTAAGATAAGGCTACTTACTTTGTTCTAAGTTTTTAGTTATGGTTGAGAAATTTATCATGCTCTAGAGATCAAGAATGTTTTATTAAAAGATTCACTCTTCCGAAGTAGTATTGTGTTAGAGGCATGAGCTATGCAAAAATATGATAAGGAGGAAATAAAAAGGGACAAGTGTCCGACTACCTCAAAAGAAAAAAAAAGGGGAAAAGAGACAGAGAAAAAGAGTTATGATAAAAGTATGAGAAAAAGAATGATAGCCCATGGTCCCTCTAATTACAATATGCCAGCAAGAGATGACAAATTTCAAATGTTCTAAAGTCTTGATCTATGAGTATGACATCTTTCTTCCTAAACTTTGAACTTTGACTTGGTAAGATATGTTTTTTACTTCTTAAAGCTCCAGATATATATATCCATAGAAGGTAAGAAAATTGCATCAGTGAGGAATCATAAAATACAAAAGAGCGATTTGAGAGTGTCATACAATGGAATCTCTGATTTTTATTTTGAAAATATATTCAAACTCCAGAATGAAGGTTGATCAAAGAGTTAGAGATACAGTGCTTAACTTGATTGTTCTATCTTTCAATCGTTTAAGGACCCAAGTGAAGGCAAAAGCTCCATAGTTAAAGGAAATATAAGAAAGTCAGAATAGTTTACTCTGAACCAAGGGAAGATTTTCGTTTGAACATATGAACCCTTAAAAGTGTGAAGGCATAGTAGCAGTTCCTGATTCATCATAAATATTTGCTAAGGGACTAGCAAAAGGTAAGCTTGGGGGAGTTGTTGACACTGGTTATCTATCATAATTAAGGGATAAATAAATATGAAAAGGGGAAGAATTTGATCACCAACAAAGGTTTAGGGTTTCAACTGACAATATTCCATGAGTTTTGGTGAGTTATGATTCTGCAGAGACTAAACCAGGAAATCAGCACCGATAGCTTCCCATAGAAGGAAACCGACGGGAGATAACGCAACCACCACGTAAGGATTATTCTAGAAGACTCCAGAGGAAACCGACGGGAGATAACGCAACCACCACGTAAGGATTGTTCATTATTTTCATCATGAGCAAAATTAAGTTTATATCCACCTAGACATTTATTCATTATTTAATATCTTTATTTGGTTTTGTAATAGTTATTCATCTTTTTAGGGGTTTCTACATTTATTAACCTGATCTAACTAAACCGAACTAATAATAATAGATAAAAAGCCGTGATACTTATCGTGATAACTGAGGGTGCTCTCCCCCAAGCTGGATCTTGACATGGTCTTTTTCTAGAAGACGAGTAGACCGTTAGTGGTTTCTTGAGTCCTTCTCTTCTTCTCTTCCTGCTGAATACAAAGATAGACAACACAACTGGTGGAACTTGATTAAGCGTTAGTGATAAATATTCCTCCATTTGTCTAGTTGTCTTAAAGCTCTTAAGATTATTTATGTTCTTCTTTTCCACTAAGCAGATTTTCATCAGTCTTTCATAGTATCTCTTTTTAGATTTTTATTTTTATGGATGTATGCAATGCAGAAGTAAATATGCAAATGTATCATTTTTATGCCTCCACAGAAAGTGTACCACTCTCATGGGACTTACAGATTTTTGTATTTTTGTTTTGTTTTCTAATGCAGATAGAATTGCTAAGAAGTAAATATGATACTAATAGTAAAATGATCATGCTAAATTTACTAATTATGCAATGATGAATTTAATGCTAATGAATATGGATAACTACCGAGTTAACTTTCGGCGAGGATTCGACGTTTATAGTCTATCGAACAAGACTCCTTGTATGCTCTTTATTCTTCCTTGGGTGCATCAGCAGATCCTGAGGAGGACCTCGATGATTGCACGTCAATAGAACTCTCTTTCTTTTTCCACACTTGTTTGACTGGTGGACTTGTCTCTTTTTCTACATCGTCCTTTATTTCCTTTAATGGGATGTCTTCACTCCTGGTGACTTCTCCTTCATAGTCAGCCCATCCATCCTTGATTGATCGATTCTTGTTGCATTGGGATGTATGGCGCCTCCTTCTTGAGTGGTTCTTCTTTTCGTGTACATTAGTGGTATAACTATTGAAGTAACAGCGTACCTTCTCTCTTGGGAACTGGAAGTGGATCTCTCCAGATCTCATGTAGATGATGGCGCCAGTGGTGCTGAGGAAGGGTCTTCCTAGGATGATATGAATATCGTCTTCTCTTCCCATGTCTAGTACTATGAAGTCGGTGGGAACATAGTGGTCTTCAATTTGGATCATCACGTCCTTTACTATTCCCTCCGGAAATTGATAAGTTTGGTCCGCCAGCTGCAGCTGCACATATGTTTGATACATAGGTCTATTTTTATATAAGTATTCATATGTTACCTTAGACATTATGTTGACACTTGATCCGATGTCGCAGAACGTCTTGTGGAATGTACTTCCCTCGATCTTGCAATCGATGGTGGGTATGCCTGGGTCATCTCTCTTGGTGAGGTATTGTTGACGCAAAACGTGACACCTCACGCCAAGCACACAGCAAGCCGAAAAGCTAGCTTCAATCGGGTGCCCGGAATGTGCTGAATCCGGAGACGTGCCAGTCGGTTTGACCTGAAAACCAACAAGGGAAAAAACTGTGAGAATACCTTTGGAACATGCCGGATAAAACCAGACAGTTCCATATGTACGGCTTTGAAAGCCAATCACGATGGCACACAACTATAGAAGCTGTCTGTCAGAGCATGTTTATAAAGTCATTCGGCTAGTATGAGAACAGAGTATGTAAAGCATATTAACTGCCGAATACATATGTAAAGAAAGACATGCATGAACAAATTAAAGATACTATAAACAGGTAACTTGCAAATATAGATCTACTCAAATAACACATGCATAGGCTAATCCAACTAATCTGCCGCACGTTTAGTCTTCATAAACCGGTCAGGTATAAACTCAAGCAAAGCTAATCCACCGCATGATACCACTTGCTATAAGTCTACACCACTTCTTATAATTAGATTAATCCACCGCATGATACAATCTAATTATAACAAGCTAAAAGCATGCATATATTTGGACAGATCTATAAAGGCTCATTACTCATGTAAGTTTAACCAAAATAGGCAAACCAGCCGAATTAGGGTCCATGAAGAAGGAACAAACAAGCAAGCATGATTAAACTAATCTAAAACCTGCATCTGCCGCACGACACCTAGTTTCATCAAAGTCTAACCATGATTGACATGTGTGAACCCACAACATGTGACAATCTAGATTGAGAGTTGATTCAGCCATCATGATCTTATGATTAAAAGAAAGCACAAGCAAACTCGTGCGACAAGGCCGAACAAAGATCAATCTAGATTGGGCAAAAGAGTGTTACAAGAATTAAATAAATAAAACATATAACACATGATAACTTAATGAATCTATTGGATCTGCCAAATCTAATAGAGCCGATAACTATTTTTACTCATGACTTAATCCGCCGCACGATACAAGGCATAAGCAAAAACTTCCCGTCATAAGCTTAAATCCGCCGCACGATACTAAGCCTAACATACGAGACTACTTGTATCATATTTAAATCCACCGCATGATACTAGACATGATAGCAAGGTTGCCGGTACTTACGGAGGCCGACGGATCGATGATTCCTCTCGAAGAACTCGACGACACGACTAAGGACTCGAAGGTGGCACGGGGCCGGTTTGTATTGATATGGTTGTGAACAATTTTACAATGGTCGAGGGCTTATATTTATACCCTGAACAAAACATGAGTCCTAAACAATTACGACTCATACAACGAAATTAGGAAAGATATAAATCCTATTCCTAATCCTTTCGGCGTCCTCCGTTGTCACGTGTCTTCTTGTGCAAGCCGACTTTACTTGCAACATCCATCTTCCGAATGGAACCGCCGCTTTGTAAAATAGCCGACCGCACAGGCATTCACCGAAACCCTGAGGACCAAATAGTCGCCTGATTGCTTGCCGAATCCTTTCTTCTCTGCTGGTTGGGCCCACTTGTCATATCCTTGTGCATGCAAAAATCTGGTGTCAACATATGCCCCCTAATTTTGGGATAAATATTTATTCCAAAATTCTTCTTCCTTGCATATCGACGTGGAATCCCCAGAAGCATCCACCTTCTCACACCATAATTGCCGATCCATCCCCCGATGCGCCTTTGGGATTCTTTCAAGTCCACCTTTCACTCTGTTTCGGCTCGTGTATTCCGAACTCCCCTGCTTCAGTCTCAAAACTAGAAAACCCTCTTCTCTCCTGTCATTCCCCAATCTAGAGGATGTCTTCTGTAGCGAGTCGCCATAGCTCCGAGCTTGGTGCTTCTAGCACTTCTAAGAGGAGGTTGCTCCCTTCTTCTTTCTCCTTGTCTCGAAATGAAGCAGCCGGCCTTACTTTGTTACTTCCTTTCAGGAGGACCGGCGACGACCTCTCCGAGGATTTGACCCAGAAGGTCATAGATCTTCAACTCGACCTAGAAGGGAAGGATCGGGAGATCACCCGAATCTCCCGGGAGCGTGACGTTGCTCGGGAACGAGCCGTCGGTAAGTATTTTTTCATCATTTCCTTCTTTATTCTCCTTTTCTGTTTTTACTCACTCTTCCTCCTTTCAGCTTTGGCAGCCAAGCTCCATGCCCTTGAAGCCGCCGTTACGAAGCTTGCCATCACGGCTGATGTAGCGGGTACGACGCCCCTGAAGCGGGTGAATGAGGTTAACCGAATCCTCCCCGTCATCTCTAGGGCCGGCATGGGGTACGGTGCGGCGCTCGCTTTCAATGTCGTGAGGATCCACTCTGGCGTCGATTACCACAGATTTGATGTCTGCGAGCGAGAACTGGAAGATAGAGTAGAACATTCTGTGGATGACATGAAGGAAGCCGGAACAGATCTGGCCGACACTTTTGATCACTTTCTCCCGATTAGACGTAGGATGGAGTGGACGAACTGATCATTTTTACTGTAATCCTGCATCCTATTTTTTTTTTAAAAAATAAAAAGTTCTTTCGTTCGCTCCTTCGAAACCAATCTGTGATTGACCCTTTGAGATCAATGTGTGCTCTTTTTCGTGCATCAGCCATCAATTTTCATTTTACTCTAACGGCGATGTACATTACATCGGCTATTCGCTGATAATCATGCCTGATCATCTTCGTTCCGTAAGCAATTGCTGTAGCTGATTACCTTGGGTTCAGAGTTTTTTCAGTTATTCCCTTCAATTTTTCGGTTTATGACGGCATCAGGATAGTAACTCTTGAGGGATTTCTCCATTTCCAACTGCCCCTTAATCGGTAATGTGAGTAACCAAACGAAATTGAACATTTCACACAACAACCATCTTTAGCCGAACCCTATCGGCTCTATGAGCTCCTCAAGTTAGCAAAGATCTGGCCCGGCCCAAAATTGGTCCATAAACTGTGAGAACCCTAATCCGATGCTTGGTCTTCCAGAGTGCAAGCCACGGTTTTATAAATATGACTTTACACAAGCTGCCACTCTTGACTTCGGCCAAACAGTTTGACTTGCAAAAATTTCCACTTCCCAGCTTTGGCTTAAGCCAGAGAGAAAATCTTCTGCTTGTGTTTCCATAAATGGCAGGCAATGGTAACCACGGTAGGCATTACATTTGGAGACGAAGTAGGAGGAAGCCAAGCATCAACTCACCGGCGTTATAGGTAAAAACCAATTCCCTGCCCCCTTGCGGTAGCTTTCTTGCTTGTCTGTCTCTGATTCACTGTCTGGTTCCTCTCCATAGCGGGATCCTCTTCCAGCCAAGCTTGGGTTCTTCTTCTAGAAATGGTAGCTCCAATAGTCCCTTCCAATCTTTTCCCTAAGCCATCAGATTCTGAGTTCGATGATTCACTCCAACAGACTCGTTCGGACGCTCTTCGGTACTATGAGGAAAGGGATAAAGCCCAGAAGGAACTGGAAGATGTATCTAAGAAGCATGGTATTAAGAACGCTGAATGGGCGAACCAACGGAAACAGCTCCGCAGCATCATTACAGGTTAGTAAAGTCTTGGTCCTTTTCTTCCGGTTGAGCTTGTTATGCTTGACGCATCCCTTCTTCTTGCTAGCCCTTTCTGTAGAGAATGACCGTCTGAAAGCAGCAGCAAACAGAGTTTCCCTCAAGGTGAATGCTAGTGGGGATTCAGCCAAAGCCTGTCTTGACGCCGTGGATGGTCGCATAGATCAGGCCGTCATCCAAGGTGTGCATGCTGGGGTTTCCCTCGGGCTATCAGCAATGAGTTCTTGGACCAAAGAGGACTACTCTTCTCTACCAGTTGTTTTCGCAGGCGGCGATCCGGATGAATCGGAAGACCTTGAAATTTATGACGATCATGCCGCTGCCGTCGCCGAGATTGTTGATCCACCATCTGTCCTGATCAGATTATTCCGAGGGTAGTTTGTATTAGGACAGATCTGTGAACGAAGCTCATAATATATGAAACTCGTTCCCTTCTGAATAATGTCTATTTGCATCTCTCGATTCTTCAGTGATCCTTTCTTTGATTGCAACATTTCTTCAGAAGAACGTCTCCCGAACGCATGATGTCATCTTAGCCGAATAGATCCCGTTTTTGACATGTCATGTCGCTCGACATCTTCACTTACTGCACTTCACCTTTCTCTTCTCCCGATAAACCTGCTAACTTGGAAAATGCTAGTGTTACCAGGGTCATGAATATTCTTGTATTAAAGACGATATAAACAATATCGGCTATAACTCAAATTCTTGGAATATTTTTTCTGCTAAAGGTGATGTTTTCACATCGGCTATCTTTGTACACAAATGTTTCTTGATTCACACAACCTCCATGCGTTCGGCTTTTAACAAGTAGCGCTGAAGCTTTAGCTCGTAAGTAACACAAAAACATATTCATAGCCGAATACCCGTCCTTGGGTCTAACATTTTTGGCTAAAGCAAGCTCTTACTTATCCTATTTTTATTTAAACTTAAAATAAGGGCCGATCCCACTGTAAGGCTATCGGCCGCCACGTACAACTTGAAATGATCACCAAGTTGTGGAAGTGCCTTCATATATCTTCCATTTCATCAAAAGCTTCCGTTGTACGTCACCCTTCGTGAACTCTCGATCTTCTTTGAACTTTCGGTAATGGAGAAGTAAACAGAATCCTTTCAAAAGTTCATCAGCTTCAAAACACGCTCGAGACCCAAACTTGCATACATTGGTCCTATTTTGGCTTCATTCACCAACACTTTATTCCTTTTCAGCCGATGCGAAACTTTGGTCTCGATTTTCCTCCATCACCATCAGTTGGATTATTTATTCAAAAATTGCTCTGTGAGCCGATTGTTTGAATCGGCTGTTGGTCCTCGTCAAAAACATTTACAGGACCTGCTTCCCAAGCTCTTCCAGAGAAGCACTCGACACCATCATATTCCCAATAGATGGGCTCTGCATTAGCAACACTCACCGAATCATCAGCATGGACAATTTTGATGTCATCTCCAATCCACTGGATGAGGAATTGGTGCATAGTTGACGGCACACAGTAGTTTGCATGTATCCAATCTCTTCCTAATAGCAAACTGTATGCCCCCTTGCCATCAATGACGAAGAAGGTAGTAATCAAAGTCTTGGATCCGATCGTCAACTCAACATGAACTGCCCCCCGAGTATCAGAAGAATTACCAGCAAAGTCCCTCAGCACCATGTCGGTTTTCAATAAGTCCTCACTTGTCATCCCGAGTTTTCAGAAGGTGGTATATGGCATGATATTTATGGCAGCCCCTCCATCAATGAACAACTTGGTTAGTGGCTTGCCATTAACATATCCCCTCATATAAAGTGGCTTCAAGTGTCGATGCTTAGCTGGTTTATCAAATACCGCTCGTTGAGCCAAGACGAGATGAGCCAACAAGTCTTGAAATTCATCTTCATCAAAATCTGAATATACTTCGTCTTGGACATCTTGACCTTCGAGAGCTATGAACTCTAGTGGGAGAAAGAACGTCATGCATGCATCAGCCAAACGATCACCTCCATTCGGCTTCTTTTTAGGACGCCAAACCTTCGTCTTGGCACCTGCTTGTGCTAACTCTCTGTTTCTTAGGCGCTGTACTCTCCTCTTCTGGCTTTTCCTCAATCCTGGTGGACACCACTGTCCGTTCTGCCAGACATACTCGCGGTATTCTTCTTCTCCAGTGAGAGCCCAACTTCGATCGGTAAATCCTTTCCCCTGCCGATCCTCAGAATTATTTATTTTTAAGCGCCGATCGTCCTTAGGGATTCGTGCCCCAAGCCTTTCATGGACAAGATGGCGGTTGACTCGAGACTGCCTATACTCGGAGTACTGATTACTGCACTCAGGGCAGTTGTTCTTAATAGGCAACTTCAAGCCTTCGTTCCAACAATATTGGAAGAACGAGCATTCCCAATGAGACTGCTCTTGCTCCCTCATATCTTCTCATTCTTCTCGGTACATCTCTTCTTCGTACCTTCGTCGTTTCTCCAGGAACTTCTGTTCTTCATAAAGTTTCTGCTTCTGGTACCGTTCCTGTTCCCGACGCCATTCATTCAACAGAATACGCGTTGTGACTCTGGGTCTGGAAGTTTCACCCGTCTCAGTTCGGCTATTTTGGAACCGAACCCTTTGCGGAAGCTCTTTATTTGTAATCTGCCGATCAGGGTCAATGGCACCAGTTTCCCTCGCTCTATCAGAGGTTAACACTTTCATTTTGCTCTTACCCCTGGGATCAGCTGCATTGACCATATTAACAGAGAAGGACATAATATTCTGTCCAAAAGGGCTACCATCAACTTTCATCTTTCCATCAAACCTTAGATGCCCGTCCTGGATAGCTTTCTGGATCCGCACTCTGAACACTCGGCAATCGTTTATGAAGTGGGATCTAGTATTATGGAAACCACAATACTTCTTGTCCTTGACCCCTTCAGGATGCAGCATAGGATGACCTTCTGGCAACTTGATGCGTCCTTCCTTCAACAAGTACTCAAATAATTTATCTGACTTGGAAACATCAAAATCATAAGTACCTTTTTGTTGCCTCAGCCATCGCTGGTTGACTTGAGTCGACTCTTTAGCCCAGACTATCTCGGCTGCAGCTACTTCATCTTCACCATTATATTCGGCTGCTTCTTCTAAGAAAGCCTGATACATCTCGGCAGCCACGTCGCCCTTCTGGAATTGATTATTCCTCTTGAATCCCTGAGCTTGACTACTCATCATTGCCAACCTTTGTGATAACAGCCCGAGGTCATCAAACTCAATGCCGAATAGTTTCTCTTTGATACTCAGCAACATGCCAGCTATGGCTATCCCCGGCAATTGGTCATCCGGCAAATTCAGAGAATAGCAAAAATTCTTGGTCTCCCTGAATCGGCGCAGATATTCTTGTGGCGTCTCGCCAGGTTTCATCCTCAGGCTCATAAGATCGACCAACTTCTTCTCACTGGTGCCCGTAAAGAAATACGAGTGGAATTTGTGTTCCAGCTCTGCCCATTTATTGATAGAATTTGCTGGCAGAGAAGCGAACCACGAGAAGGCTGGTCCTGTTAACGACAACGGGAAGTATCGAATCCACCAAGCTTCATCTGTAGATGCTTCTCCAAGTTGCATCAAGTATCGGCTGATGTGCTCTACAGTGCTGGTGTCATCCTGACCCGAAAACTTGGTGAAATCAGTAGGAGGTTTTACCCTTGGAGGAAGTGCTACCCGATTATACCATTCTGGGTAAGGAGACTTGTAAGCATATGACTGATTCTTTGGCTTTAGGCCAAATTGATTCTGCATCATATCGGCCATTCTATGCATGATGAGGTCAATACTCGAATCAGGAGCCGCTTGTGCTTGCCCCCCAGGATGTAGTCCTGTTGTACTCTTGTAGCCTAGATTTGGAAGAGCATTAATTGAGCTATAATCGATGAACTCTTGATATCCATCTCCAAACATATTCCTTTGTATCCTGTTCGCTGCAGGAGATACTCTAGAAGCAGATTGCGGGACATTCCCTGTCGTGCCGAACGTGACCTGGCCATAAGTCTGGGGAGGCTATTGCGTCTCATGAGGAACCATCCCACCTGTGCTTGGGCCAGCTCCGCCCTCTTCGGCAATCCTTCGACGTTGAGGTACCGGGAACAACAGCGGTCCTTGCATTGGACCGACAGCTTCTTCAAAGCGTTTATCCGCTGTTGGACCAAAAATGCTAACCATGACAACATGAAAAGTATTCAAAAAGTCGCCTGATGATTGGTCATGGATTCTGATACAGCTTTGTACACTAATTCGGTCATCTTCCGAATAGCTTCCTCTTCATCGCTGTCAGACGGTTCAGATTGGTGATGAGGAATGATCTTTGGGAATGCCTGCTTCTGAAAGACCTTGCCGCTCTTGTTCTTGGAGAAAGTCATCAGGCACTTGCTCTGAAGTTCATCACAAGTCTGTTGTACTAAACTTTTCATCTCTGGCGACAAATCATCCATGGTCACATCCAGAACTTGATCATCACTGATCTCAGGCATCTTGAAATAGAGTGGTCCCACCAGGCGTGCCAAAAAGTGTGTTGACGCAAAACGTGACATCTCACGCCAAGCACACAGCAAGCCGAAAAGCTAGCTTCAATCGGGTGCCTGGAATGTGCTGAATCCGGAGACGTGCCAGTCGGTTTGACCTGAAAACCAACAAGGGAAAAAACTATGAGAATACCTTTGGAACATGCCGGATAAAACCAAACAGTTCCATATGTACGGCTTTGAAAGCCAATAACGACGACACACAGCTATAGAAGCTATCTGTCAGAGCATGTTTATAAAGTCATTCGGCTAGTATGAGAACAGAGTATGTAAAGCATATTAACTGCCGAATACATATGTAAAGAAAGACATGCTTGAACAAATTAAAGATACTATAAACAGGTAACTTGCAAATATAGATCTACTCAAATAACACATGCATAGGCTAATCCAACTAATCTACCGCACATTTAGTCTTCATAAACCGGTCAGGTATAAACTCAAGCAAAGCTAATCCACCGCATGATACCACTTGCTATAAGTCTACACCACTTCTTATAATTAGATTAATCCACCGCATGATACAATCTAATTATAACAAGCTAAAAGCATGCATATATTTGGACAGATCTATAAAGGCTCATTACTCATGTAAGTTTAACCAAAATCGGCCAACAGCCGAATTGGGTCCATTGAAGAAGGAACAAATAAGCAAGCATGATTAAACTAATCTAAAACCTGCATCTGGCCGCACGACACCCTAGTTTCATCAAAGTCTAACCATGATTGACATGCATGAACCCACAACATGTGACAATCTAGATTGAGAGTTGATTCAGCCATCATGATCTTATGATTAAAAGAAAGCACAAGCAAACTCGTGCGACAAGGCCGAACTCGACGGATCGATGATTCCTCTCGAAGAACTCGACGACACGACTAAGAACTCGAAGGTGGCACGAGACCGGTTTGTATTGATTTGGTTGTGAATAATTTTACAATGGTCGAGGGCTTATATTTATACCCTGGACAAAACATGAGTCATAAACAATTACGACTGATTCAATGAAATTAGGAAAGATATAAATCCTATTCCTAATCCTTTCGGCGTCCTCCGTTGTCACGTGTCTTCTTATGCAAGCCGACTTTACTTGCAACATCCATCTTCCGAATGGAACCGCCGCTTTGTAAAATGGCCGACCGCACAGGCATTACCCGAAACCCTGAGGACCAAATAGTCGCCTGATTGCTTGCCGAATCCTTTCTTCTCTGCTGGTTGGGCCCACATGTCATATCCTTGTGCATGCGAAAATCTTGTGTTAACAGGTATGGTGATGGAAGAAGGTGGTCATATTCTGTTTGGACAGAGTTGACCATTCACACTGTGTCTTGATGCAGTTGTGTAGCCTTGTTCTTCCTCCTTCTGTTCCTATTCTTCTTCTTTGATGATATGGTGGTTGCATCTTCGTAGGGAATTTGAGGGTGGACTCTGCGGATACATGGGTGTATGCCGAGTCTCGAGTGATGAGTGATTGTCAACGGGTTTGATCGCAGGTTCTTTGGCTTGTGTTGTGCAGGTGTCGAGCACGGAGACAGTGATCGAGGGCAAGGTGAAGGTCAAGTAGAGACGTGTCGCGCCGACGGACCGGGAGCGGTGTGAGGGCGGACGTGAGGCTTGGACTGAGGGACCGGTTGGCCTGAGGATCAGCTGTTGTGGCTGACAGCCTAGGACAGCAACGAGCGAAGACTTTCGGAGCACGGTGTTGCTTTCTGGTCGAGGACCTGGGACACGTGTCGGTGGACGGGGTGCACGGGCGGTGCATCCCCCTACGGCTTCGGTTTGGTGGTTGAGCCACAGAAAAACCACCGAGTGGACGGTTTCCAGGTTTGGGCCTCAAAACCTAGGTGCTGCGGGTTTGCTGAGTTTGGGCCACAAAACTCGGGCTACTACGTCGGCTGGTTTCCCGGTTTGGGCCTCAAAATCGGGGGGTTGGTCGTGAAGGCTAGTTTCCCGGTTTGGGGCCTCAAAACCGGGGGCGAAGTCCGTGAAAAGGACGAGCGGAGCGTTGGCGGCACGTGGCGGCAATTGGTGAGGTTGCGTCGAGGCAACGCTACCAGTTGTGCGGGCATGGCCGTCGGATCACCAACATCTTTGAGTTGGTCCAGAATAACCCTAGGGTTTAGCTGGTTCGCTCTGTAATTAGAGAGGGGTAGAGTAGGAATTAGAATTAGGATAAGTAGAGGGAGACAACCCTCCTCCCATTCTATCTCAGTCATTGCTCTTTGCACTTAGGGTTTCCTGCTCTCCCAATCCCCTGCTGTAGCTACTGAGATCGCAGAGAACCATACCTCTGTGTATTGGAGATTTTGAGGAGTGAGGCCATAACCTCACGATTGTAGCGTGTGGTAGCCACACGGTTTGCAGATCGATGACTTGATTGGCGTTTGGTTCGTGTTCTTCGCGTTCTTCGTTTCTCCGCGTTTTTCTCGTCGTCGCTCACTCGATCTCCCTTTCTAGTGCGTCTTTTTTAAATCCACTTGAATCATCTTGTTCTTTATAGTGAGGAGATCATCTTGACTGAAGGAATTCATCTAACTCCTCACGAACAAGTAGATCGGGTCGATTTCGTTTTCGTGGCGCTTTTTCGGTTTATACACCTTCCCCTTTGATTTCCCGTTGATTGAGTTGATTTGAGCGAATGATTTCCTGGGGATAGTCTCCTAACTACCTCGTGATCATCCTCTCCAAGTTTAGGATCAAGGGATTTTGATTTGGATCGATTTGGAGGAGATTTGGGTGAAGGGCGACCGGAATCGCCCTGACTGGGAGTTGGCGGATAGTCCGCCACCCCAGGCGCGGACAGTCCGCGCATCGGGACTCAGCCGGTTCAGTGGCTGCGCGTCTCGGTGAACAGTGTTGTTTTTGAACCGCGGACAGTCCGCCATTAGGACCCGCGGACAGTCCGGGAGGCGTCCAGCAGCTGTTCAACAACTCTACTGTTTTGCTCTTTTGGCCAGCGGACAGTCCGCCACCTGAGCTCGGACAGTCCGCCGTTGGGCAGACAGTCCGCGACCGTACTGGCGGACAGTCCGTGACCCTGCTGAAGCCTCCGGTTTAGTGTGTTTGCTCTCCCGTCTTTTCCGCTTGGTTTTCGGACTTCTCGTTTGGCCCTATAGTTAACCAAGAAACCTCTCTAGGTATCTTTGCTACTTGTTAGCATCGGTATTTAGGGATCTCTCGAAGTAGCCTTCAATCTACGTTCGGGACTCGGTTTTCAAGGAGCAAACTTGTGCCGGTGCTTTTGGTGTTTGACTTGCTATCGCTTTGTGGTACCTCGTTGTGATCCTAGGGATCATCCTCCCTCTTCCAAGGGTCGTGGGCATCACGTTTTCGGTCGTAGCTTTCGGGGGTTGATTTTGGGACATTTGGCCAAAGTTTCGAGAGAATTTTTGTTGGCTCCCATTCACCCCCCTCTGGTCGCCTTGCTAGTGCTTTCTCGGTCCTTCAATTGGTATCAGAGCGGGTTAAGGATCTTCCACCTTAGCCGGTTCCAGATCCACAGAAGGCGACATGGATCGCGGCATGGGCAAACCGCCGTTCTTTGATGGGACGAACTATGCGTATTGGAAGATACGCAGGTCGGCCTATCTCCAGAGCATGGGCTCTTCTGTTTGGGAGATTTGCAACAAGGCCGATTATGTTGTCTTGGCTGCTCGTGTCACTGAGCTTCAGATCGATGAGCACGAAGCAAATAGCCGAGCTCGTAACGCTCTTTTCTCCTATTTGACCATGTCCGAGTTTGATCGCGTTTCTCACCTCCCCAAGGCTCGTGAGATTTGGGTGACCCTCATGCGCTTCCATGAGGGAACCACTCAAGTAAAATCCCATCTCTACGAGTCGCACAAGCGGGAGTATGAGAACTTTTGACATATGCCTGGCGAGAGCATAGAGAGTTTATTCGCTCGCTTTCAAGTTATTGTCAACAAGATGAGAGCAAACAAGGAGCTGTTGCCTTTCGACGATCATGAGAGGGCTTTGAAGCTTTTGCATACTCTCGATCGGTCGGTGTGGGACTCAAAGGTCCAGGCGATCATCGAATCGTCTAACTATGAGACCCTCACATGCGACAGGCTCTTTAGTAAGCTCAAGTCTAGTGAGATTGACGCCATGTCGAGGGCTTCCTATGAGAATCCTTCTGGCCCGACTATGGCTTTGGTTTCTGGTCTCTTCTACAACACCTCTGAGAATTTGCACTTTCTTCTCTCTTTTCTGTCACAGAGGAGCAGTTGGAGCCTTTGGGAGACGATGAGTTGGCTTTGCTTGCCAACCGGTTCTCGCAGTTCCACAACAACCGTATGAACCGTCGCCGCGGAGGAGGACGCTCAGGATGCTATGAGTGCGGTGACCCCGACCACTTCATCGCCAACTGTCCCAAGAAGAGACACTCATCTGGGAAGGGCGATCATGGGCACAAGTACGACTCCGGCAAGCGCAAGGAGAAGTACGTCCCCGCGAAGCACAAGCGGAGGGGCGGCTTCGACAAGGAGTACATCAAGAAGAAGTACTTGGAGAAGGCCCAGGCTGAGCAACGTGCGTTCTTCACCACGCTCAGCGACGTCGACGGCTCGGATGACGATTCCACTTGCTCAAGTGACGACGAGTCCGAGAAGAAGAAGAGGATCGAGGACAAGCTGAACGGCCTCTGCTTCTTCGTCGATTACGAGGGCTTCTGCACCTTGGCCCTTTGTGATGAGGTCCATGGCAATCTGGAGGATACCCCTCGGAACGACGACGACGACGACACCTCCCAGGTATCTTCTGACCCACGACGAGCTTTCTGCTGAGGTCGAGAAGCTTACTGCCGCCGCCTTGCTTAGTCAGGATAAGCTGCTTAGGCGTGCTACTAGAGAAACACAAGGAGTTTAGCAAAGTGGGAGGACACGGTGAAGGAGCTTGAGTTTGCTAGATCCACCGTGGTCGTTCTGAGGAGGGTGAGTGCGAGATGTGCACCAAGCACATGACTGACCTTCTCACTTTGGAGAGGTAAGTATGCTGCTTTGGTAGGAGAAGTGGATGAGCTGAAGGTTAGACCCTCGCTGTTGGGTGCGTGCAAGTCCTGTGCGGGCTTGCAATCTGAGTTGGCAGAGAAGAATGCCAAGATTGTGTCTCTTGAAGAGGCCAACTCGGGTAGCATATGTGTGGCTAGGTGTGTTCTTTGTGAGGGTTTGGAGATGGAGATTGCGAATGTGAAGCATGACAAGATGCAAACCGAGGAGGAAAACACATACCTTCGGACCATCTTGTCATGGGTGTCTAGTGGTGAGCCGCAGCTTGGGATGATGATTGCTCAGTTTAAGTTAGCGTGCTGCTGGAGGTCCAGGTGTAGGTTTTGCTCCGGGTGTTGATGTTTCTGCTTTTGGAGATTGGAGAGTCGAGTGGTCAGAATCCAAGTGAGAAGCCCACTCCACCACTACTCCCAACTTACCAAGCTTCCACCCAAAGAGCCTCTCAAGCCTAACACACACAAGGATGGAGTGTTTGAGGAACCTCCACGAACTCTCCACCTAAGAACCATCACAATGGGCTCCGAAACCAAACCACCTCAAGAACAAGCTGGACACAATGCCACCTATCCAGGAGGAGCTTATGCCACAGAAGGGCAAAGTGACCCACACCCACACACCGTGAGTACCAACAACCCCCCTATGAGAGCGGTGAGGTACCATTGTGAGCACGTGGGGTGAGCGATGGACACTTGAGGGAGTTCTGCTTTAGGCGTAGAGAGAGAGCACTGTTTCCAGGAGATGAACAATCCGGACATGTATCATCCTTTCCATGATGTACATGTGTCGAATGTTCAGAGGAGAGCTCCGAGGAGAGCTCTAGGCCTAGAGGTGCAGTGCCTCAAGGTCCTAGGCGTCAGGGATGTGTTGCCCGACGACAGAGTCCTGACTTTGTAGGATATGGACCCCGTCGTGGCGGAGGCTTTGTTGAGCGTTTTTCCCCACCACATTTTGAGTATCGCGATGGACGCTCTTCCCTTAGCGGACCACGTTTTCCTATGTGTGGTGATCGCTTTCCCCGTAGGCAGGCTAGAATGGTTTTTACATGACCATTCTTTGTACGCAACTGGTTCTTTTGAGCCGAGTCGCCGCAACACCGTTCATTCTCCTACTTCACTAACCCCAGTGTTGGACCGTATGCTCACCCTATGTCTTTTTATTGATGTAGGTAAAACGATTGGAGGACATTTGGTTGGTGGATTCCGGTTGCTCGAGGCACATGACCGGAAACGCCAAGTGGTTCTCCAGTCTTAGTCCTGTTGCCGGAAAGGAGTTTATCACCTTTGGCGACAATAGCAAAGGTAAGGTGTTGTCTCGTGGGTCGGTGCGAGTTAATGAGCACTTTGTGTTGCGCGATGTTGCTCTTGTTTCTAACTTGCATTTTAACTTGCTCTCTATTTCGCAACTTTTTGATGATGACTACGAGATTCGTTTTAAACCAAATCTCAGTCGCATTTTAGATCCTCAGGGCAATCTTGTGTGTTTGATTTCGCCCTTTGGAAAGTCTTTCGTGCGAATTTCTCGGAGTCGTTTGTATTTCCCGCTGTCTTTTGGCTAGTCCTTCCTCCTCTGATCTTTGGAAGTGGCATAGGAGACTAGGTCACCTGAGCTTCGACTTGCTTGCAAGGCTTAGCTCACTTGGCTTAATCCGAGGATTGCCCAAGTTATCGATGGAGAAGGACCTTGTTTGCCCTTCTTGTAGACATGGAAAGATGGTTGCCGCTCCCCACCATCCAGTGACACAGGTCATGACACAGCGCCCTGGAGAGCTTTTACACATGGATATTGTTGGTCCGGCTCGGGTGAGCTCGGTTGGGGGGAAGTGGTATGTTCTTGTGGTTGTCGACGATTTTTCGAGATATTCGTTGGTCTTCTTTTTAGCTGAGAAGACAGAGACCTTCTATTTTGCTCACAATCTGATTTTGCGTCTTCAGAACGAGTTCCCTTTGAACTCGATGCGAGCTATTAGGAGTGATAATGGTTCCGAATTCAAGAATTCGGATTTTGAGAAGTTTTGTAACTCTTTGGGTTTAGAGCATCAGTTTTCTTCTCCCTACACACCGCCACAGAATGGTGTTGTAGAGAGGAAGAATCGGACCCTTGTAAAGATGGCCAGGACGATGCTCGATGAACATAGGACTTCTAGGCGATATTGGGCCGAAGCTATGAGCACTGCATGCTACATTTCCAATCGCATTTTTCTCCGAGCCTTCTTGAAAAAGACTTCTTATGAGTTGCATTTTGGAAGACAGCCAAAGGTGAGTTATTTTAGAGTCTTTCGGTTGCCATTGTTTTATACTCAAAAAGGGGAACTTGGACAAGTTTGAGTCTCGTTCTTCTGACGGTGTATTTTTGGGTTATGGCACTCATACTCGTGCATATCGTGTACTTAACCTTGATACTAACCGAGTCATGGAGACATCCGATGTCACCTTCGACGAGACCATGTTTTGTCTTCTTCTCGTTTTGAGCGTGCAGCAGGTGATCATGAGGTTGGTGAGCCTCTTTTGATGACGAGGATGAGGGTGCTAAAGTATGGATGATCCAGCACTCCCTCCACCTGCTGTGCCACAAGGAGCGGCTTCTACTACGACCTCACGGCCCTGACACTTCTTCTCTCTGGGGGCCGTGGGATCCGCCACCCTGAGCGGTACCTTTGTACCTGGGGAGGCACCAGCTGCTGTTGAGGGGGAGATTACTTCTGCTCGGGAGGCGCCACGACACATTCAGCGCCAACACCCGCCTCAACAGATGATCGGCAGCATCGACGAACGTGTCACTCGGTCCAGGTCACAAATCACTCACTTTGCTCATTCTGCATTGTTGCTGATTTTGAGCCCCGAGATGTTGGACACGCTTTGACGGATCCGGATTGGGTCAATGCCGTGCATGAGGAGTTAGAGAATTTTGAGCGAATCGGGTTTGGGTTTTGTTCCACCTCCTCCAGACTGTAATCCTATTGGGACAAAATGGGTTTTCAAAAACAAAAAATGAGAGGATGGCCACATGTTTAGGAACAAAGCGAGACTTGTGGCCAAGGGTTATAGTCAGAAGGAGGGGATAGACTTTGAGGAGACTTTTGCTCCTGTAGCTCGTTTGGAGGCTATTAGGATACTCTTGGCTTTTTGCTGCATCCAAAGGTTTTAAACTTTTCAAATGGATGTCAAGAGTGCCTTCTTAAACGGCTACATAAAGAAGAGAGGTTATGTAGAACAACCCCCGGTTTTGACATCCCAAGTTTCCAAACCATGTTTTTAAACTTCACAAAGCTTTATATGGTTTGAAACAAGCCCCTAGAGCTTGGTATGACAGGTTGAAAACCTTTTTGCTTTCTAAGGGTTTTAAAATGGGATGTGTGTGGATAAACCTTTTTCTCCTCAAGCAAGGCAATGACACTCTCTTGGTCCAGATTTACGTGGATGATATCATTTTCGGTGATTCTTCTCACGCTTTGGTTGCCAAGTTTGTAGATACTATGAGCAGGGAGTTCGAGATGAGCATGATGAGCGAGCTGACTTTCTTTCTCGGATTGCAAATTAAGCTATCCCGAGAAGGGACGTTTGTGCACCAGGGCAAGTACACCAAAGACTTGCTGAAGAGGTTCGATATGGGTGAGGCCAAGCCTCTTCCAACACCCATGTTGACCACGACGGCTCTGGATGCGGATGTGGATGGAGAAGCTGTGGACCAGAAGGAGTACCGAAACATGATCGGGTCGCTGCTCTACCTGACGGCGACACACACGGACATACAGTTCGCGGTGTGCCTGTGTGCGCGCTTTTAGGCGTCGCCGCGCACTTCTCACCGTCAGGCGGTCAAGCGTATTATGAGGTACCTTCGCTTCACACCTGAGTTCGGGATTTGGTATTCAGCTTCCCACCCCTCTCCCTTTGTGGTTTTTCTGATGCCGATTTTGTTGGTTGCCGTGTTGAGCGCAAGTCCACTTCTGGGACTTGCTAGTTTATTGGGTCTTCTCTTGTATCGTGGTCTTCTCGCAAGCAGTCTAGTGTCGCTCAGTCTACCACAGAGGCTGAATATGTTGCTGCGGCTAGCTGCTGTTCTCAGTTGCTTTGGATGATGGCCACTTTGCGTGATTTTAGCCTGAGCTTTACTCGTGTTCCTTTGCTTTGTGACAGCACGAGTGCTATTAGCGTTGCTAAGAACCCTGTGCTTCACTCGAAGACCAAACACATTGATGTGCGCTTTCATTTTCCTGGCGGACCACTATGAGAAGGGTGATATCGACCTTCGCCATGTTCGATACTCATCATCAGTTGGCTGCTATTTTCACCAAGCCTTTGGACCAATCAACCTTTAATCGGTGAGAGGGGAGCTTGGTGAGTGTTTCCCCTTTTAGATGGGGGAAACATTTTGGTTTCTTGTATCATAGACTGACTATTTTCTCGTCTTCTTTTTTTCTCTTAGTTTGTCTTTTGCATTTCAGCATATGCTTTTATATTCTGAGCTTCATGTATATAATCTTTAGAATGTGACTATGCTCTGTTTAGTATGTTCCGATGCTATATGTTGATACTTGTAGCTTATGCTCTTTCTGATCACTATACATGTTGTGAGCTGAGCTATTTTTGAATGGTGAACCTGCCTAACAAACATAAAACTTGAAAATGTTCACCATTGAGATATGCAACTAGCATGTGTAGGATGTGTTGAATTCACTCGTGCTTTTCGTATGGCTAGGTTGCTAATGTCTCTAGTTCTGAGTCACTCACTTGCTTGGTTTGTTCATATCTGTTTAAAATTGAACCAAGTTTTAAGTGAATTGAAAAGATCGAGATGGGATTGCTTGCCAACACATAACGGTATCGAGACTGTTTCTCATTGCACTTTTGAGATAGACATGAGCCGTGTAGTGTATGACCGAAACCGATGCCTTAAGCTTCTGATTGCATTTTGCATAGGCTTCGCTCGGTTGAAAAGTTAGGCAATGACAAGCTTTCAACCTCACGCAATCACATGCTAAATTCTGAACTTGTGTAATTTCACAACCGCTGCAACTCCGATCTAAATTGAAATCACAAGTTTATGCTTCATTCTATAGCATGGATGTTTGAACTTTGCTAGGGGTAGTTCACCTTGTATACATGCTAAGCACATGGTTGATTTCCTGTCTATACATGTGTAGTGCTATTTTGATGGTGAATACGTTTGGCTAAAACTGCTCTCACTTTGCTCATATTTTCATATTTCGTATATAGTGATCAGTTTGAGCCTTTGCTAGCATTTTGTGGATATTGTGAGTCATTGGATCAGAACTGTGTAGAGCATCCTTGCATTCTCTTGGCTATATTCCTGAAGCTGCTAACTTGCATCTTGACTCATATGCATTTTCGAAGGGGGAGAATTTCTCTTGTTGGCATTTTCTTGGTGGTGCATTCTCTAATGAGAGAACTTCTACTCGATGGTGCATTTTTGCTTGATGGTGCATTTTCAACTAAGGGGGAGATATTGCAAATCATATGTTCTCTGAGTGTTCAACTAAGGGGGACAAACTAAGAGGGAGAAAAAATTTCAAATCTTTTGCTTTCTGAGTTGAACCAAGGGGGAGTTTTCCTGGTTGTGTGCACTACTTGAGGGGGAGTTTGCTTCTTGGTAACCGTAAGATTTTGGTTTCGGAGCATTTTCTGCTAGTTGTGTTGAGCCTCTGTGCCTCTATCTTGAGGGACTAGCATTTTGCTTTGATTTCTCAATTGGTATTTGCTAGCGGTGTTGAGCCTGTTCTACCTCTTCTTGAGGGCTAGCTTTGCTTTGCTTGGTTGCGTCGAGCCATTGCCCATGTCTTTGGGAACCAAGTTTGTTTTGCTCTTTCCACTTGACCTTCTTCAGCTTTGCTATGCTTTTGGGTCATTTGGTTGAGTTCTCTCTTCTCGTTCCTTCCTTCTTCTATTTCCATTATGATATGTGTGTATAGTTGACAATGCACTCATCAAGGGGGAGATTGCGGATACATGGGTGTATGCCGAGTCTCGAGTGATGAGTGATTGTCAACGGGTTTGATCGTAGGTTCTTTGGCTTGTGTTGTGCAGGTGTCGAGCACGGAGACAGTGATCGAGGGCAAGGTGAAGGTCAAGTAGAGACATGTCGTGCCGACGGACTGGGAGCGATGAAGGGCGGACGTGAGGCTTGGACTGAGGGACCGGTTGGCCTGAGGATCAGCTGTGGTGGCTGACAGCCTAGGACAGCAACGAGCGAAGACCTGCGGGGCACGGTGTTGCTCGGGTCAAGGACCTGGGGACACGTGTCGGTGGACGGGGTGCACGGGCGGTGCATCCCCTCTACGGCTTCGGTTTGGTGGTTGAGCCACAGAAAAACCACCGAGTGGACGTTTCCCAGGTTTGGGCCTCAAAACCTGGGCGCTGATGGTTTCCGAGTTTGGGCCACACAAACTCGGGCTGAGGACGGTTTCCAGGTTTGGGCCTCAAAACCTGGGTGTTGTGGGTTTGCTGAGTTTGGGCCACAAAACTCAGGCTACGGTCGGCTGGTTTCCCCCGGTTTGGGCCTCAAAACCGGGGGTTGGTCGTGAAGGCTGGTTTCCCGGTTTGGGCCTCAAACCGGGGGCGAAGTCCATGAAAAGGACGAGCGGAGCGGTGCGGCACGTGGCGGCAATCGGTGAGGTTGCGTCGAGGCAACGCTACAAGTTGTGCGGGCGTGGCCGTCGGATCACCAGCATCTTCGAGTTGGTCCAGAATAACCCTAGGGTTTAGCTGGTTCGCTCTGTAATTAGAGAGGGGTAGAGTAGGAATTAGAATTAGGATAAGTAGAGGGAGACACCCTCCTCCCATTCTATCTCAGTCATTTGCTCTTTGCACTTAGGGTTTCCTGCTCTCCCAATCCCCTGTTGTAGCTACCGAGATCCGCAAAGAACCATACCTCTGTTTACTGGAGATTTTGAGGAAGTGAGGCCGTAACCTCACGATTGTAGCGTGTGGTAGCCACACGGTTGCAGATCGATGACTTGATTCGCGTTTTGGTTCGTGTTCTTCGCGTTCTTCGTTTCTCCGTGTTTTTCCCGTCACTCGATCTCCCTTTCTATTGCGTCTTTTCGAAATCCGCTTGAATCATCTTGTTCTTTATAGTGAGGAGATCATCTTGACCGAAGGAATTCATCTAACTCCTCACGAACAGTAGATCGGGTCGATTTCATTTTCGTGGCGCTTTTTCGGTTCATACACCTTCCCCCTTTGATTTCCCGTTGATTGAGTTGATTTGAGCGGATGATTTCTTGGGGATAGTCTCCTAACTACCTCATGATCATCCTCTCCAAGTTTGGGATCAAGGGATTTTGATTTGGATCGATTTGGAGGAGATTTGGGTGAAGGGCGACCGGAATCGCCCTGACTGGGAGTTGGCGGACAGTCCGCCACCCTAGGCGCGGACAGTCCGCGCATCGGGACTCAGCCGGTTCAGTGGCTGCGCGTCTCGGTGAACAGAGTATGTAAAGCATATTAACTGCCGAATACATATGCCGAATACATATGCTTGAGGCCGAAACCAGGAAACCCGCCAGCACCCAGGTTTTGAGGCCCAAACCTGGAAACCGTCCTCAGCCCGAGTTTTGTGGCCCAAACTCGGAAACCCGCAGCACGCCCAGGTTTTGTGGCCCAACCTGGAAACCGTCCACCCGATGGTTTTTCTCTGGCTCTACCACCAAACCGAAGCTGTAGAGGGGATGCCCGCCCGTGCACCCCCGTCCACCGACCCGCGTCCCCAGGTCCTCGACCCGAGCAACACCATGCCCCGCAAGTCTTCGCTCGTCGCTGTCCCAGGCTGCTAGCCACCACAGCTGATCCTCAGGCCACCGGTCCCTCAGTCCAAGCCTTACGTCCGCCCTTCACCGCTCCCGGTTCGTCGGCACGACATTCTCTACTTGACCTTCACTTGCCCTCGATCACTGTCTTTGTGCTCGACACCTGCACAACACAAGCCAAAGAACCTGCGATCAACCCGTTGACAATCACTCATCACTCGAGACTCGGCATACCACCCATGTATCCGCAATCTCCCCCTTGATGAGTGCATTGTCAACTACACACACAAATCATAATGGAAATAGAAGGAGGAAGAAGGAGAAGAGAGAACTCGACCAAATGACCCAAAGCATAGCAAGCCGAAGAAGGTCAAGTGGAAAGAGCAAGACAACTTGGTCCCCAAAGACATGGGCAACGGCTCGACACAACCAAGCAAAGCAAAGCTAGCCCTCAAGAAGAGGTAGAACAGGCTCAACACCGCTAGCAAATACCAATTGATAAATCGAAGGAAAATGCTAGTCCCTCAAGATAGAGGCACAGAGGCTCAACACAACTAGCAAGAAAGCTCGATACCAAAACCTTACTGCAAACAGGAAGCAACAAACTCCCCCTCGAATAGTGCACACACCAGAAAACTCACCCTTGGTTCAACTTGGAAAGCACAGGATTTGAAAACCCCTTAGTTGAACACTCAGAGAGCATATGATTTGCCATATCTCTCCCCCTTAGGTGAAAATGCACTTATCAAGAAAAGAATGCACCATCGAGTAAAATCTCTCCCCCTTAGAGAATGCACCATCAAAAGTGCCAGCAAGTCAATCTCTCCCCCTTCCAAAATGCATATGAGTCAAAATGCAACTTAGCAGCTTCAGGAATATAGTCAAGAGAATGCAAGGATGCTCTAAACAGTATAACTCCAATGACTCAACGTCATCCATAAACTGCTAGCAAGGGCTCAAACTGATCACTATATACGAAATATGAATATATGAGCAAAGTGAGCAGTTTTAGCCAAAAAGGTATTCACCATCAAAATAACACTACACATGTATAGTCAGGAAAACAAGCAAGTGCTAATCATGTATACAAGGTGAACTACCCCTAGCAAAGTTCAACCATCATTCTATAGAATGAAGCATAACTTGTGATTTCAAATTTAGATCGGAGTTACAGCGGTGAAATAGCACAGTTTCAGAATTTGCATGTGATTGCGAGAGGTTGAAAGCTTGTCATTGCCTAACTTTTCAACTGTGCGAAGCCTATGCAGAAGCAATCAGAAGCTTAAAGCATAGTTTCGGTCATACACTACACAACTCAGTTTAACTCAAAGTGCAATGAGAAACAGTCTCGAAACTGTGATGTGTTGACAAGCAATCCCATCTCGATCTTTTCAATTTACTTAAACTTGGTTCAGATTTATTGACAGAATATGAATAGACCAAGCAAGTGACAGACTCAAAACTAGAGACATAGCAACCTAGCATAAATGAAAAGCACGAGTGAATTCAACACATCCTACACATGCTAGTTGTGCATATCTTAATGGTGAACATTTTTAAGTTTTATGTTTGTTAAGCAGATTCACCATTCAAAAATAGCTCAGCTCACAACATGTATTAGTGATCAGAAAGAGCATAAGCTACTAGTATCAACAATAACATCGGAGCATACTAAACAGAGCATATTACATTTTAATGATTATATGCATGAAGCTCAGAATGTAAAAGCGTATGCTGAAATGCAAACAAAAAAACAAAGCAAACGAGAAAATAGTCAGTCTATGATAAACGATCCAAAATGGTTCCCCCATCTAAAAGGGGAAACACACACCAAGCTCACCCCTCAACCGATTAAGGTTGATTCGTCCAAAGGCTTGGTGAAAATATCAGCCAACTGATGATGAGTATCGACATGGCGAAGGTCGATATCACCCTTCTCATAGTGGTCTCGCAAAAAGTGAAAGCGCACATCAATGTGTTTGGTATTCGAGTGAAGCACGGGGTTCTTAGCAACGCTAATAGCACTCGTGCTGTCACAAAGCAAAGGAACACGAGAAAAGCTTAGACCAAAATCACGCAAAGTGGTCATCATCCAAAGCAACTGAGAACAGCAGCTAGCCGCAGCAACATATTCAGCCTCTGTGGTAGACTGAGCGACACTAGACTGCTTGCGAGAAGACCACGATACAAGAGAGAAGAACCAATAACTGGCAAGTCCCAGAAGTGGACTTGCGCTCAATGCGACAACCAGCAAAATCGGCATCGGAATAACCGCAAAGGGAGAGGGTGGAGGAAGCTGAATACCAAATCCCGAACTCATGTGTGAACGAAGGTACGTGAAAATGCGCTTGACCGCCTGATGGTGATAAGTGCGTGGCGACGCCTGAAAGCACGCACACAGACACACCGCGAACTGGATGTCCGAGTGTGTCGCCTTCAGGTAGAGCAGCGACCCGATCATGCTTCGATACTCCTTCTGGTCCACAACTTCTCCACCTTGTCCGCATCCCAGGGCCGTCGTGGTCGACATGGGTGTTGGAAGAGGCTTGGCCTCACCCATATCGAACCTCTTCAGCAAGTCCTTGGTATACTTGCCCTGGTGCACAAACGTCCTTCTCGGGATTGCTTAATTTGCAATCCGGAAAGAAAGTCAGCTCGCCCATCATACTCATCTCGAACTCCTGCTCATAGTATCTGCAAACTTGGCAACCAAAGCGTGAGAAGAACCACCGAAAATGATATCATCCACGTAATATGGACCAAGAGAGTGTCTTTGCCTTGCTTGAGGAGAAAAAGCGTTTTATCCACACATCCCATTTTAAAGCCCTTAGCAAGCAAAAAGGTTTTCAACCTATCATACCAGGCTCTAGGGGCTTGTTTCAAACCATATAAAGCTTTGTGGAGTTTGAAAACATGGTTTGGAAACTTGGGATTTTCAAAACCGGGGGGTTGTTCAACATAAACTTCTCTTCTATGTAGCCGTTTAAGAAGGCACTCTTGACATCCATTAAAAAAGTTTGAAACCTTTGGATGCAGCAAAAGCCAAGAGTATCCTAATAGCCTCCAAACGAGCTACAAGAGCGAAAGTCTCCTCATAGTCTATCCCCTCCTTCTAACTATAGCCTTTCGCTACAAGCCTGGCCTTGTTTCTAACAACGTGGCCATCCTCTCCTTGCTTGTTTTTGAAAACCCATTTTGTCCCAATAGGCTTACAGGCTGGAGGAGGTGGAACTGAAATCCAAACCTGATTTCGCTCAAAGTTCTCTAACTCCTCATGCATAGCATTGACCCAATCCGGATCCGTCAAGGCGTGTCCAACATCTCGGGGCTCAAAATCAGCAACAAAAGCAGAATGAGCAAAGTGGGAGATTTGTGACCTGGACCAAGTGACACGTTCGTCAATGCTGCCAATCATCTGCTGAGGGGGGTGTTGGCGCTGGATGTGTCGTGGCACCTCCTGTGCAGAAGTGATCTCCCCCTTAACCAGCTGGGGTGCCTTCCCCGGGTACAAAAGGTACCGCTCGGGGGTGGCGGATCCCACAGCCCCCAGGAAGAAGACGTGTCGGGGCCGTGAGTCATCGTAGAAGTTGCATCTTGCGGCAAAATAGGTGGAGGGGGTGCTGGATCATCCATACCTTCAGCACCCTCATCCTCGTCATCAAAAAGAGGTTCACCAACCTCATGATCACCTGCACGCTCAAAACGAGAAGAAGGACAAACCATGGTCTCGTCGAAGGTGACATCGGATGTCTCCATGACTCGGTTAGTATCAAGGTTAAGTACACGATAAGCTCTAGTGTGAGTGCCATAACCCAAAAATACACCGTCAGAAGAACGAGACTCAAATTTGTCCAGGTTGCCTTTCTTAAGTATAAAACAGTGGCAACCGAAACTCTAAAATAATAACTCACCTTGGGCTGTCTCCCAAATCGCAACTCATAAGAGGTCTTTTTCAAGAAAAGCTCGGAGAAAAATGCGATTGAAACATAGCATGCAGTGGTCATAGCTTCGGCCCCATATCGCCTAGGAGTCCTATGCTCATCGAGCATCGTCCTGGCCATCTCTACAAGGGTCTGATTCTTCCTCTCTACAACACCATTTTGTGGCGGTGGTGTAGGGAGAAGAAAAACTGATGCTCTAAACCCAAAGAGTTACAAAAACTTCTCAAAATCCGAATTCTTGAATTCGGAACCATTATCACTCCTAATGGCTCGCATCGAGTTCAAAGGGCACTCGTTCTGAAGACGCAAAATCAGATTGTGAGCGAAAGAGAAGGTCTCGGTCTTCTCAGACAAAAAGAAGACCCACGAATACCTCGAAAAGTCGTCAACAACAACAAGCACATACCACTTCCCCCCCAACCGAGCTCACCCGAGCCGGACCGACAAGGTCCATGTGTAAAAGCTCTCCAGGGCGCTGTGTCATGACCTGAGTCACTGGATGGTGGGGAGCGGCAACCATCTTCCCATGTCTACCAGAATGGCAACAAATCAGATCCTCTCTCCATCGACAACTCGGGGCATCCTCCTCAGGCCAAGTGAGCTAAGTCTTCTAAGCAGCAGGTCGAAGCTCAAATGTCCCAGTCTCCTATGCCACTTCCAAAGATCAGAGGAGGAAGGACCAGCCACAAGACAGCGAGAGATACCAAACGACTCCGAGAAATCCACACGAAAGACTTTCCCAAAGGGCGAAATCACACAAACAAGATTGCCCTGAGGATCCAAAATACGACTGAGATTCAGTTTAAAACGAATCTCATAGTCGTCATCAAAGAGTTGCGAAACAGAAAGAAGGTTAAAATGCAGTTAGAAATAAAGCAACATCGCGCAACACAAAGTGCTCATTAACTCGCACCGACCCACGAGACAACACTTTACCTTTGCTATTGTCACCGAAGGTGATAAACTCCTTTCCGGCGACAGGGCTAAGACTGGAGAACCACTTGCGTTTCCGGTCATGTGCCTCGAGCAACCGGAATCCACCAACCAAACGTCCTCCAATCGTTTTACCTACATCAGTAAAAAGACATAGGGTGAGCATACGGTCCAACACTAGGGTTAGTGAAGTAGGAAGAATACCAGTGTTGGGCCGGCTGCTCAAAAGAACGATTAGTAGAAAAACCATTCCTAGCACGCCTACGGGGAAAGCGATCACCGCGTTGAGGAAAACGTGGTCCGCTAAGGGAAGAGCGTCCATCGCGATACTCAAAACGCGGTGGGGGAAAACGGTCTACATCAAAGCCACCACCACGGGGTCCATAGCCTACAACTGCAGGCTCCCGCCGGGCACGTCCTCTCCGCTGCCTAGGCCTGAGAACTTGAGGTTCTGGACCTCTAGGCCTAGCAGCACGCCTCTGAACATTCGGCGCATGTACATCATGGAAAGGATGGTACATGTCCGCATTGTTCATCTCCCTAGCATAGCGCGCCTCTCTCTTGCGCCGAAAGCAGAACTCACTCAAGTGTCCATCCCACATCTCACAATGGTACCTCACAATGGTCCTCACCTCTCAAAGGGGGTTGTTGGTACACACGTTTGTGGGTGTGGATCACTTTGCCCTTCTGTGGCAAAACTCCTCCTGGATAGGTGGCATTGTGTCCAGCTTGTTTTTCAGGTGGTTGGTTTAGGAGCCCATTGCTGGTTTCTTGGGTGGAGCTCGTGGAGGTTCTTCAAACACCCCATCCTTGGTGTTAGGCTTGAGAGGCTCTTTGGGTGGAAGCTTGGTAAGTTTGGGAGTAGTGGTGGAGTTGGGCTTCTCACATGGGTTTAGACCACTCGACTCTCCAATCTTTCCAAAAGCAGAAAGATCAACACCCGGAGCAAAGCCTACACCAGGACCTCCAGTAGCTCGCTTGAATTGGGCGATCATCATCCCGAGCTGTGGCTCACCGCTAGACACCCATGACAAGATGGTCCGAAGGTATGTGTTTTCCTCCTCGGTTTGCATCTTGTCATGCTTCACATTAGTGATCTCCATCTCCAAACCTCACCACAAAGCGCACCTAGTCACACAAGTGCTACCCGAGCTGGCCTTCTCAAGAGACTCAATCTTGGCATCCTTCTCTGCCAACTCGGTTTGCAAGACTGGAAGACTTGCACCCACCCAACAACAAGGGTCTAGCCCGGAGCTCATCCACCTCTCCTACCAAAGCAGCATACTTTCCTCTCAAAGTGAGAAGGTCAGTCATGTGCTTGGTGCACATTTCACACTCCCCCTCCTCAGAAACGACCACGGTGGACTTAGCAAACTCAAGCTCCCTCACTGTGTCCTCCCACTTCTGCCTAAACTCCTTGCGCTCTCTAGCAGCACGCCCTAAGCAACTTATCCTGACTAAGCAAGGCGGCAGTAAGCTTCTCGACCTCAGCAGAAAGCTCGTCGTGGGTGAGAGATACCTGAGAGGGGTCGTTGTCGTCGTCGTCGTCGTTCCGAGGGGTGTCCTCCAGCTTGCCATCGACCTCATCACTAAGGGCCATGGTGCAGAGGTCGTCGTCGTCAGCTTGTCCTCGATCCTCTTCTTCTTCTCGGACTGGTCATCGCTTGAGCAAGCGGAGTCGTCATCTGAGCCATCGACGTCGCTGTTGACGCTCACTAAGTGTCATATTCTTAGCATCAACAAGGTCATATAATGCAACACAAGGGCCTAAAATCAACCAAAAACCTTTTATAAACTAACGATTTCCACTTGTCCTTGAGTTTTATTTGAATGTAGGAAATTGCAGGGTTTTTGAGCAAAATGACCAAATGGACCCACCAGGAAGCAAGCCCACTTCCCTGGGCTCACTTTGGGCCAAGGAGGGGTGGCGCCCGCCACCCCTAGCTGGCGGCCGCCAGGGGGAGAAGCCCAAACTCCCCCTGCCACGTCACTGATCCGGGGAAGCACTCCACGCTCATTTGCAGCCGTTGCTCACCTAAGTCGGTTCATCCAAGGGCTAAGAAGCAGTGTCACATGGATCAAGGCCTAATTGCCCATGTGACGGTTATTGGACAACCCTAACCGAACCCTAACCGACTTGGAGGACTCCTGGATGCCGTTGGTGAAGAGGCAGTGGATCCAAGGGCCATGGGGGTGGCGCCCGCCACCACACTCACCTCCCTGACCTAACCCTAGGTCCCTAGGCTATAAATAGGACCCCCCCTAGCTCATTTGTACTCAGACCTCACCTCATTAGTCCCACTCTCTTGTAAGCGAAGCTCTGGTGAAGGAACACTCTAGTTGAGAAACTTAGAGTGAGAGCGAGAGTGTAGAAGAGAAGAGCTGGAGTTGTAATAGAGGATCTTCCAAGTCTCTGGTATAATTCCAAGTCTTCCTTCATTTATCTTAGTGTTCTTCTACTTTCAGCATTTACTTTAAGTTCTTTACTTATTGTTCTTGTTGAGTGCTTTCGATCATAGATAATTAGTATTTAGTTTATATCTAGTTTTGGTTCTTCGCTGAGTAATCAGTGCTCTAGTTTGGACGCAAGATTAGAGTAGTATATATTAGTGTAAGCGCGGTGCTTAGAGTAGTTATACCTTAGTTTGTGGCTAGCCCCCCGGATAGCTGTGGTAGCAAACAGGTGGTGACAGCCCTGGGAGCCTTGAATTCCACCACGTAGTTGGGTTTGTTCTTAAATCATAAACCTCGTTGTGCACGTCTGAGGTAAATAGTCCAGAGGGTGTGTACGGTTCGAAGAACTAGATAGAACCTTTATTGCTAAGTAATTAGTTGTGATCGTAAGTGTGTAGGAAAACATTAATCAGTTCATCGGCCAGACCCCGCCGATTTAGGTTAGTATTAGTTAGTCTTTCTTTGTTTTTAGTAGTAGTAGAAACCACCCCCATTCATACTTTTCGATCAACCCTGCTAGTATCACTATTTGTTCATAGCAGTCCTAGTGTTAGTTCTGCCATAGTAGCTTCCCTTTGGAAATAAATATGATACTCGGTTACTCCCGGGTGAAGTGCTACAATAGACTTATTCTGTGCGCTTGCGGAACCTACCAATAGTCATACGAATAGTTAGTTATACTTCTTACATTAAGAAGTACCAACAAACCTTTCTGGCGCCATTGCCGGGGATAGATTCCATAGTCTACTCCTAGTGACGACGTTAGCAAGAGTCAACAGTCGCTGAGCGTGGCGAAGAACGCACGCTGCTCAGCCTGGGCCTTCTCCAAATACTTCTTCTTGATGTACTCCTTGTCGAAGCTGCCCCTCCGCTTGTGCCTCGCGGGGACATACTTCTCCTTGCGCTTGCCGGAGTCGTACTTGTGCCCATGATCGCCCTTCCCAGATGTGTGCTTCTTCTTGGGACAGTTGGCGATGAAGTGGTCGGAGTCGCCGCACTCAAAGCATCCTGAGCGTCCTCCACCGCGGCGATGATTCATGCGGTTGTTGTGGAACCGCGAGAACCGGTTGGCGAGCATCGCCAACTCGTCATCCCCCAAAGACTCCAACTGCTCCTCTATGATAGAAAAGAGAGAAGAAAGTGCAAAACCTCCAGAGGTGTTAGCAGAAGAGCCAGAAACCAAAGCCATAGTCAGGCCGGAAGGATTTTCATAAGAAGCCCTCGACATGGCATCAATCTCACTAGACTTGAGCTTACTAAAGAGCTCGTCGCAAGTGAGGGTCTCATAGTTAGACGATTCGATGATCGCCTAGACCTTTGAGTCCCACACCGACCGAACAAGAGTGTGCAAAAGCTTCAAAGCCCTCTCATGATCGTCAAAAGGCAACAGCTCCTTGTTCGCTCTCATCTTGTTGAAAATGACCTGAAAGCGAGCGAATAAACTCTCTATGCTCTCGCCAGGCATATGTCGAAAGTTCTCATACTCCCGCTTGTGCGACTCGTAGAGACGGGATTTGACTTGAGAGGTTCCCTCATGAAAGCGCATGAGGGTCACCCAAATCTCATGAGTCGTGGGGAGGTGAGAAACGTGATCAAACTCGGACATGCTCAAACAGGAGAAAAGAGCGTTACGTGCTCGGCTATTGGCATCGTGCTCATCCATCTGAAGTTGAGTAACACGAGCAGCCAAGACAACGTAATTGTCCCTGTTGCAGATCTCCCAAACAGAAGAGCCCATGCTCTGGAGATAGGCCGACATGCGTATCTTCCAATACGCATAGTTCGTCCCATCGAAAAACGGCGGTTTGCCCACGCCGCGATCCATGTCACCTTCTGTGGATCTGGAACCGACTAAGGTGGAAGATCCTTAACCTGCTCCGATACCAATTGAAGGACCGAGAGTGCAACCAGAAAGCGACCAGAGGGGGGGTGAATGGGAGCTTTAAATTTTCCTTTCGGAAACTTTAAGCCACTGTCCCGAAAATGAACCCCAAGAGAAAAACCAATGCGCGTGATGTCCACGACCCAAGAGAGTGAGTGGATGTTCCCTAGGAACTCAGCGGGACACCACAAAAATTCCCTCGCCCAAGTTCACACAGGTCAACTGGTGACAGGATGAACTTTGGGTAACCTCAACCTCCCCCAAGCAACGCGAGGGAGATTCAGGCTATTTTGTAAAGCGAGAAGCCCAATTTCTGAAGAGCACGAAGTTAGGAATCCAACGCAACAAGCGGATCTCAAATCAAAAGTTGGACGAGCAAACTGCGGACGAAAATGTGCAAACCGCAATTGCCCGGACTCTGCCTGCATCCGGTCGAGAGGCACCGGACGCGTCCGGTCACACAAAAGTCGAAATGGGACCTCTCTGTTTCTGACCGGACTCACTGAAGGGAAGCGTCTGGTCAGTAACCGAGCGTCCAGTCACAAAAGCCAAGCCAAATGAACAGTAGGATGGGTGCGTCCGGTCGACTGTGAACAGAGCGTCCGATCAAACTCTGAAACAGAGCATTCTGTGATCAACGACCGGACTCTAAGACCTAGCGTCCGGTCTGCACGACGCTAGCGTCCGGTCACCCCGCAGCAGCACTGTTCGTCCACCGATTTTACTCAATCTCACCCAAACGATCCTCTAGGATCAAACTTGGTGAGAAGAGTCACAAGGAGGATAGTGAGCTAACTCTACGAGATCATGGCTCGAACCTATCTCCAAATTGATGAATCGAAGAAGTTTTGGGAAAGAAGAAAAACTTGACCCGAAACGAAAACCAACTGATCTACTAGCTCGTGAGGTTAGAGGTGAATTCCTTCGATGGAAAGAAGTGCCTCACGATCTAGAACAACTTGGTTCAAACGGATTTGCAAACAACGCACCAAGCAAAGAGATCGATCGACGGGAAAAATTGAGAAAAGCAACCCGCGAAGAACAAGAACAAAACGCGAATCACTACCACAAATTTGCAGCCGTGTGGCTACCACACGCTATAATAGTGAGATTACGGTCTCACTTCCTCAAAATCTTACGGACACAGAGGTATGGTTCTCTTCTCTGTGGATCTCAGTTCGCTACAGCAGGGGAGAGGGAGAGCAGGAAAACCTAGAAGGCAAAATAGCAAAATGACTGAGATATCTGGGGAGATGGGTGTCTCCCCCTACTTATCCTAATTCTAACTATTCCTAATTCCCACTCTACCCCTAACTACTTACAGAGCGAACCAGCTAAACCCTAGGGTTATTCTGGACCAACTCGATGGTAGGTGGATCCGACGGCCACGCCCGTACAACTGGTAGCGTTGCCTCGACGCAACCTCACCGATTGCCGCCACGTGCCGCCACCGCTCTACGTCCTCTTCACGGACTCCGCCCCCACTTTTGTGGCCGAAACCGAGAAACCAGGCCTTCACGTTCACCCCCGGTTTTGAGGCCCAAACCGGGAAACCAGCCTCCAAGTCCATCCCCTGGTTTTGAGGCTGAAACCAGGAAACCCGCCAGCACCCAGGTTTTGAGGCCCAAACCTAGAAACCGTCCTCAGCCCGAGTTTTGTGGCCCAAACTTGGAAACCCGCAGCACGCCCAGGTTTTGTGGCCCAAACCTGGAAACCGTCCACCCGATGGTTTTTCTCTCGCTCTACCACCAAACCAAAGCTGTAGAGGGATGCACCGCCTGTGCACCCCGTCCACCGACACGCATCCCCAGGTCCTCGACCCGAGCAACACCATGCCCCGCAAGTCTTCGCTCGTCGCTGTCCCAGGCTGCCAGCCACCACAGCTGATCCTCAGGCCACCGGTCCCTCAGTCCAAGCCTTACGTCCGCCCTTCCCTGCTCCCGGTTCGTCGGCACGGCACGTCTCTACTTGACCTTCACCTTGCCCTTGATCACTGTCTCTGTGCTCGACACCAGCACAACACAAGCCAAAGAACCTGCGATCAAACCCATTGACAATCACTCATCACTCGAGACTCGGCATACACCCATGTATCCACAATGTCTACAAGATTTGTAGTTTCTAGCTCTTTTGGACTTCCGGGAATCTTACCTTTTTCAGCCATAGGGACTGAAGCTGCTAACTAAGATAACTGAGATTCTATCATCTTATTAAAGCTATGTTGATTCTTTATGGCAGAAGTAAAGCTATCCATTCTAGTATTAATATTTTCAAGCAGTTTATCGTTGGAAGCTATCTTCTTAGACATATTATCAATAATCTTGTTTTGACTAGATATCATCTCTCTCAAAGGTGGTTGGTTAAATGTATTACCTTGGTAGTTACCTGAGTAATTAGGCCTTGATTGCTGGTTCCATCCTTGAGCTTGTTGAGGACGATAGTTGGTGTTGTTGTTGATGTACTTTGCTTCCTCTTGTGAGAACATATATGATGAATGATTGACATTGATAAGGAAGGTTTGAGGCTTTTACCCGGTTGAGTCTATATATCGCTATGCGCTTATTGTTTATGACTAACTGGTGGTGTGAGTTGTGTGTGTTTTATGTGTTGGCGTGTGTGTGCAACATGTGTCTCTTGGCTGTGTTGATGTGCAGGTGTGGAGCTCGGATACAGTGGTCTATGGCGAGGTGAAGGTCAAGTAGAGACGTGTCGTGCCGACGGACCAGGAGCGGTGAAGGATGGGCGTGCCGTGCGGCGGACGTGCCATGCCGATGTACCCAGAGCGGTGAAGGGCGGACGTGAGGCTTGGACTGACGGACCAGAGGGCTAGAGGACCAGCTGTGGTAGCTGGCACGTGGCATCGGCAACCGAGAGCACATGGGGATGTGCAATGCATCGGCCGAGTCGGGAGGAAGACGATGGCGTCGTGGCACTTGGTGGGAGGTCGGACACGGGCTTGCGTGCAGCGCAAGTGCCGTCGGCCAAGTCAAGGAGGATGGCGAAGGCGTTGTTGTGCCCGGCGTGGAGGCTGGACATGCATCGGCATCTGTGCCGCTGGTCGGGGTGTGCGAACCACATCCCGTCTACGGTGCGGGTTCGGTAGCTGAGCCTCAAAAAGCTACCATCGACAGTTTCCAGGTTTGGGCCTCAAAACCTGGGGTGGCCGGTTTCAGAGTTTGGGCCTCAAAACTCGGCGAGGACGGTTTCCAGGTTTGGGCCTCAAAACCTGGGCTCGCGGGTTTCCGAGTTTGGGCCTCAAAACTCGGGGTGGACGGTTTGCCAGGTTTGGGCCTCAAAACCTGGGCTGATGGGTTTACCGGTTTGGGCCTCAAAACCGGGGGTGATTCGAAAGGATGGTCGACGCGTGGCGGCGTGGAGAGGCTGGCGCGGCGGCGAAGCTATCCACGAGGAAGGCGCGGTGGTCGACATGACGGCATGTGGCGGCATCAGGGAGGTTGTTGGCATTTCGTAACGTTATTACTAAGAATGGACCTTACGATCCATCCCCGGCAACAGCGCTAGAAATGCACGTTGACACTTACTAACGTCGTCACTAAGAATGGACTTCCATCCATGGCAACGGCGCCGGATATTGGCATAGAAATGGACCCAAAGATCTATTCCCTGCAACGGCGCTAGAAGTGTCTGTACGATGTCTCTTAACAAGTTGCTTAGAATGGCGCGTTTCCAGCAACAGTGTTAAGCATGCATCTTTACGATAGTTCGTTGGTTTGGAGTTTAGGTCCGCAAGCGCACGGAATTGTCGTGTAGCATTTCACCCGGAGATATACCGAGTATTGTGATTTATTGGTTCGCTCGAGGAAGGCTTTGTATGTATCAAGTTCTAGGATAAACATAGTACCAAATACCATGATAGCAATAATGGATCAATTGTCATAACAGGTGATAAACAGTGATGATTTGAATAGTGGAGAAACACAATCTTGAGCATGGCAAGAGGGCAAAGAGTAAAAAGAGACTAAAAGAATAAATGATAAAAGAATAATTGAATAACCTAATAGAGCAGGCATTGTCTGGATACAGGTCATACACAGAACAAGTTAATCATGCAATCATATGACATAGAAACTAACTCATGCTTCAGATGGTTCGGGAGATTACGTGAGTACTGGTCTACCAGCAACCTCTCGTAACAATTTAGACTCCTACACCCTAGCCGAACGTGGGGGAATGCCAAGGACGGACAGGGCTGTCACCACCTGCCGCCATCCCCACTACCGTGGACTAAGACCATGCAATTACCCGGCCTCTACATCCAAGCACCATGCTTGCATGCACAGAACCCACTCAGACTCCCCCGGGTCCCCGACCCTACGGATCGACAGGTAAGAAGCCTGAGCCTACTCAGAAGAGCATGATAAACCGCCACCCTTGACAAGAACTTACTTCTAATCATATAATCAACATGAAGCAATTAGACTAATGTTCTATGTGAGAATAATACAATACACACTTAGCTCTAATTCATATAATACACTACTAACCCTAGGTTAGCAATATATTATAAGAACTATACACTAGAATGTATATTATACTAATTCCACAAGAACTATTCATAAGTTCATATACTAGCAACATGATATAAGACCTAAGATCTAAGTCATATACCAAAATACTAGAACAAGAACTATACTCTAGTTCATATGAAGAACTGTATCGAAAGAATGAAGACAGGGCTTTGGAGATCAGATCTATCTTATTCATACCCAATATCTCTCCAAGGAGCCAAGCCCTCCTTGATAGCTTTGCCTAGCTCTCTCTCTAGCACAAGAACAAGGAAAACTAAGAAGAGGTAGTGCCCAGGTGTGTAGCTCAAGAGGTGATTGTGTTCTATTTTGGCCTCCTCTCCCCTCTCCTTATATAGGTGTTTTGAGGTCGGTTTAGGAGGGGTGTCGCTGCAAATTTCACCCGAAACCGCCTTCAGGGCAATTAATGTACCGCCTCTGCAAAGGCGGTGGCCACGTGGCGTCTCCAGGGGGCGGCCGACCCAGGGGGCGGCCGCCCCCTGGCTGGGCCCAACAAGCCCCGGCAAAAGCCTGGGCTGCTCCTTTTGGGCTCCTGAGTTTGTTCCCGGCTGAAATTTGCTGCACTTCTATATGGGCTTTTTGTGTCCTTGTTCATTTTGCGCATTTCGGTGTGTTGGATTGCGCCTTTTTGGTTGTTATCCACCTGTATGCATGTTTATGATCTGCAAAACATAACTTTGCACTACATGTGGAACTTGGTTAGCAATAAATGTATATATGAGTAAAATACATGCTTTCTCCTTTTATGTGGACTATGTTGGCGGGATAAATATGTCGATAAGAACCGCCAACAGAGGTCGCGTCGAGGCGAAGCTACCGGATGTGCGGGCGTGGCCGTCGGATGAGAATCGCCAGGACTGGACGGTTTTACCCCTGGGGGGTATTTGGGTTGAGTGCTTAATGTAAGGGCGTTTTGGTCTTCGGACGTGCGCCTATATATATGAGGGGGCTGCTAGGGCAGCCGCATCCCTGGGATCCTTGGACGGTGTCTCTCTCATTTTGTTCCTGTGAGAGAAGGCTAGGGTTAGGGAGAGTTGGCTCTTGTTCTTGAGCTTTTTGCCATCCAAGCTTTGTGTTGCTAGGAGTGGCTTGTAGCCCGACACCGAGTGCTTAATCAATCATCCATTCCTCTAAATCCAAGGATCAAATTCGTGGTTGAATTCTCATTTTGAATTTGTTCTTCGCGTTCTTCTTTTCTCCACGATTTTCCCCTCTCTCGATCTCCCTCTATGCCGCGTCTTTTGCGATTCCGTTTGAATCAACTTGTTCTTTGATGTGAGGAGAACATTTCCACCGAAGGAATTCATCTCTACCCTCACGAACAAGTAGATCGGGTCGAAATCGTTTTTGTTCTTCGTTCTTCCCCTTTTCTAGCGTTCTTCAGATTTCTCATGGATTAGTTGGGTTGAAGCAATGATATCCAAGGATTAGCTTTCCAACACGTAGAAGAACACTTGGGAGAAGTTTGGTTGAAGCCCCATTCGATTTGGTGAAGATCCAATCGATGTTGGTTTTGTCCCGTGGCATTTTTTGGGTCTCTGGTCATTGGCGGACTGTCCGGCCATCGGGCTCGGCCAGACCTGAACAGCGCAGCGTGCACTGCTCACGGTCATTTTGACCGGCGGACAGTCCGCCGTATACGGCGCGGACGGTCCACGAGTCGCGCAGGGACTTTGCAGCACCTTTGCTGTGTTTGCTTCATAGCCGGCGGATAGTCCGCTAGGACCCGCGGACAGTCCGGGGTCTTCATCGGACGCTGCTACGGGCAGGCATCGGACGCTCTGAGTTCACTGTTCATGTGAACCGCGGACAGTCCGGCGTGCAAACCGCGGACTATCCGGGACCTGTCCAGAGCTGTTTCAGAATAGTTATTTTTTGGGTGTTTTGCCGGCGGACAGTCCGGACTCCCAGGCGCGAACAGTCCGCCCTTGACCGGACAGTCCGGCACTAGCAGCCCGGACAGTCCGGGATCCTGCTGAGAGCTGACTTTTAATGCGTTCGCTCTCCCGGCTTTTCCACTTTGCTTCCGGACCTCTCGTTTGCTCCTAGAGTTCACCTAGGAACCTCTCTACATATCTTTGCTACGTGTTAGCATAGGTATTTGGAGGAATCCCGATGTAGCCCTCTATCTACGTTTGGAAGTGGGTCTTTTAGGCATGAACTTGACTCGGGGTTTTGAGAGTTTTGTTTTGCTCTCTTGTGTGGTGCCTCGCTGTGATCCTCGGGATCATCCACCCTCTTTCTAGGGTCGTGGGCATCGCGTTTGAGTCCGAAGCTTTTGGGTTTGATTTTGTTGGGACGGAGGCCATAATTTTTGAGAAGAAATTTTAGGCTCCCATTCACCCCCCCCCCTCTGGTCGCCTTGCTTTAGCATTTTCGGTCCTTCAATTGGTATCGGAGCCAGTTAAGGATCTCTCTACCTTAACTGGTTCCGGATCCGCGAAGGCGACCTTTTTGAGAGCGGTTGTGTTTCCGACTTTGCTTGTCGAGGTGTTGGGCTTGTGTTTTGGCTAACACTAATGGTGCTTTTGGAGATGGCACCAAGTTCTTCTTCTAGCGTGTCCTTGTCCACAGGTTTGTTTGATGGACATGCAATTGATAAGGTGGAACGCGAGGTGGATGATTTGTTGGACTTCCTCAGGGATGATGAGCACTCAAACGAGGAAATTATACGCGAACTTGGCAAGGCCAAGAGGGTACACTTGTCGCTAGCCTTGGGATTTTGTCCCAACGTTTTAATAGTTGTGATGAGTATAATGATAGGCTTGATGAACACTGTGATACCTTGCGTAATAAAATTGAGAAGTTGAATTGCTCCATCACTAGGCTAAAAAATGGTCTTTTTTCATTGGAAGTCTAGTGCATCTTCACCTTGCACCTCTTGTAGCGACATGGTTAGGAAGAATGATGAGCTATGCTTTTCCCTTGCTAGCTTAAAATCTGCAAATGACATGTTGACATCCAATGCTTCCGAACCATGTCTAGTTTGCATTGACTTGCGCAAGGACCTTGATCGTGCTAAAACTGAAATAGCCTTGCTAAGGTCAAATGCTTTGTTACCATGTGTTTCTTGTGAGTCTTTACATGCTGAAATTAATGAACTAAAATTGACTCACACCACATGTGTAGATAAACTTGTAACACCTCTGGTGTTTAAGCATGTAATTAACTTGACATATCATCATTAGCATCATTATCATCTTGATCATGAATTCATGTGTATGCATTTGCTTAGTGTATCATTTTATGTGATGTACCTCTATTGCAAAAACCCTTGTTAGCCCACTTCTTCCTATAGGGGCAAAATGGTAATTTCACCTCTGTGCCTAGTTCTATGTAATTCTTGTTCAAATTTAGTGCACTGATGTTTGTTGCTTTGATCAAAGTTCAAAAATCAGATTTGATTTGATTTTCCTTTTGCGAAACCCTAAAATCCCAAATCCTCGATTTATTCCCTTTTTGATAACTTTTTCAAAATTCAAAATTTTGAGTTGGTTCAAAAAGCAAAGTTGTGAATCTGACCTAGAGGAACAACTTTGGTATTTACAGATTTCCATGTTTCTATATAAAATTTGAAGTAATTTCAAATTCATTCAAATTCCAGCTTTGTCCCCTTTTCAGTTTTCAAAATTAATTCAAAAACTATTGAGTTTCAAAAAAATGTATATTAGCAAAGTTGTAGGTTTTGACAAATGGAACAACTTTATATTGGAAGATTTTCAAGTTTCAGTTTGAAATGCAAAGTAATTTTGATTTGAATCAAATTTGAAAAGTGTCCCCTTTTCTGTTTTTTGAATATAGTTCAAAAACTATTTGGAATTTGAAAATGTTCATATGGACAAAGTTTAGAGCTCAAAATTTTACACAACTTTGGTATTTTGAGTTTTTGCAGCACAGTTCAAAATTTGAAAGTAATTTGCAAAACACAAAATCTGCTCAAAGTCAAAAGCTAGGGCATAGCCCTGTTCCTCTTCTTCGGCGAGCCAGGGGGGGTCCGGCCGCGCGCCTTCGCCGGAGTTCGCGTGTGACGCGTGTCCGAAGCTCCTTCGCCCGAACCAACTCCACGCCGATGCTCAGCGCATCATTGCGCACGCGCCTGAGCCCCAGTTGACATTTTCCCCGTCCCCTACCGCCCGCTGCTCGTCGCCGCCGCATGTTCGCCACCGGCGAGCACAACGCCCGGTCCCTGCGTGCCAAACCGCTGACCCTCGGCCTCGCAATCGATTGCGCATGCTTCGAGCGATCTTATCCGCCCTCGATGCACCGCTTGCCAGCCCTGGTCGCGGCTATAAAAGCCCCGCCGAGCCGTCGGAGCAAACTCAACCCTCCGCCACCGTGGCCAGAGCAACCCGAGCCTCCGCTTCTTCTCCCAGCTAGCCCAGAAGCTCCGCCAAGTCCTTGCGCAGCTTCACCACCCCTCAATTTGGTCGCTACCGCCGCCTCCATTCGCCCGGCGTAGCTCGTCGTTGTCATCTCCGGCGAGAATTCCGTCGAGGTCGGGATCGCGAAATACTCCCTCTACGGCCTTGATCATCCTCCGCTGACCCCCACATCACCTTCCTTACTCCTTTGCGCCTCTGACTGACCCCTTGTGGTCGCTTGTGTCGCACAGGATCGCCGAGACGACGTCGCCGCCGTCCGCCGTCCGCCGGTCACCGTCGAACTCACCCCTCCGTTCATCCCCTCACCTCGCCGAGCCCCGAAATCGACGCCGGTGAGCTCCCTGTTGCCTCCCGTGCCCTCGGTTTCGCCGCGAGTGCCCGCAGTAACCGGCGCAGCAGCGCCGCCGCCGTCTGGCCGCCGGCGAGCGCGGGGAGGAGACGAACAGTGTTTTTTTTCTTTTTCTCCAAACATGTGAATAGTGTTCAAATTTCATCTTTTTGTATGATTTTCTGTGTGCATCCAAAAATTCTGAAATTTTTGTGGTAGACTCTTTATGCTCTGGAGTATTTTATAAAAATATGAAACTTGAGTGTTGTGCAAAAATTTGAAAATGTAAAATTTCCCTTTTAATTGAAAAATGAAGGTTTTGGTATTTTTGGAGAGTGATTTATAACTCCAAAAATCATGAGACAAATTTTTTGAGCTTCTTATGCCATGTTTAGTCTCTGGTAAAATTTTGAAGTCTTTTGGAACAAGTTGATTTTTGAGCATTTATTTTAATTCTTGAATAGTGCCTTTTGTTAATTAAATGTCTAGAATTATTTGAACACCTTAATGACCTCCAAAATTATGAAATTTGTTTTGCCATCTATCTACACCATAATGAACTTATGTGATTATTTTGGTAATTTTTGGAGCAACTTCATAAATGACCTTTTAAATAATTTAAGAAAATAGAAAGATGGATTAGGGTTGGTAATAAGTTTTGATGATGTGATCTTTGGATTGATTGATGTTCATAGACCCCTACCCTTTGGTCTATGATGTTTGTGATGCTATGTTGGTTGATGCTTAGGATAATTATAATAAGGGCTAGTTTAATCAATATTGCTTAAGGAGAAATGGTTACCTTTTATGCTCAACCTAGATTTCAATCATGCTTTGTTTAAAAGTAATCTAGAATCAGTGGAATTGTCTTGCACCCATAAGTTCATATCATCATTCTCATGAGCATTCATCATTGCATCCGTATAGTTGACGAAGAAGGACCTGAAGTCGAGGTAGCCACCGAAGGATCTGTCCCCGAGGCAACCCCGAGCTCCGGCACCTACACCACCAACCCCGAGTCTGCTCTTTTTGCCATCCAAGGCAAGCCCCGGTGCATTTAACCCTTTCCTTGAATTTATACAGTGATTTCCTTAAATGCTTTTGAGTTAAATTATTGCATTAGGTTTATAGGAATTGAGTGATATCCTAACTGATGCATTATCCACCTTGACCACGGATACACCCGAAGCCTGCTTTTCAAAGTATTTGAAAAATGCTTAGCAATGCTTATTGAATTAGACTTTGCAATAAAAATGCCAATTTCAAAAGTGTGATCACTGAAAGAAACTTTATGGGATTTTCTGGTTTACTCCCACTATGGGCTAAGTATCTGATCCGTACTTAGTCAATAGGAAGGAGAGGTTGTCCTTGCGTACGGTGCCGTCATGTTGTAGTCGGGACTCAACAGTTGACACCGACCGGGACAGGGTTGAAAAACCGACAGGACCTGTACTCTTGGGTTAGAGTCCCGAGGTGCTTGTCGCTGGCGGAAAATGTAGGGACCATCCGTATGGGGGCCTGCTGGTCAGATTTGTAACTATTCACATACTACGGAAAGCTCTGGCTCCGAGAACCATTATTGGACCGACAACCGCGCACTGGGAGTGGAGAGATGGCGGAAGTAGCATGTACCCACGTGGGTTAGAGTCCCGGATTGGAGTGGTGTACTGTACTTCCGGGTGGCGTAGGACCGGCCCAATCTTGGAGGAATCGTGGTAGACGAGTTGGCATATGCAAGCTTGGGTGCTACATATGCAGTGTGGATAGGGATCCTCAGCTGAGTATTATTTATCCGGATTAACGTTGCTCCTCGGTTATGGAGACTTGGTCCCTGACTGTCAACGGAGAGTGGTTCTCAACTAGGAATGTTTTGAAATGTAAAATGAATCATGAATGATGAAGAATTGAGGAATACTGAATCTTTCAAAATAAAATAAGGTTTACAAAATGCTTTTCTGCAAAATACTTGATCTTGCTTAAGCCTTACCTTGACTACCCTAAGCCTCTCATTCCTGAGTCTTCTCCCTTTTTCTTTAGTCGGGTAAGTCTTGTTGAGTACCTTTGTACTCAGGGTTTTATTACCCATGTTGCAGGTATGGCAGATTCCTCAGTATGCCTTGGACCCTGCTGTGACTGTTGTTCAGGAAGAGGCCGATGAGGCCGATGAGTGATTATTCACCCTCGGGCTGGGTGAAGTATCTTTACCCTTCAGTTGTTGTCTTATGCTACTCTGCCATCTCTATCTATTTGAACTATGGTCTGTAATAATTTCACTTTAATTTTATGTTGAACCCTGGTTTGTAAACTATTGTTATCTAAGTCTTCCGCTATTTACTCCGATGTTTATTGTCAAAATGTTCAAAAGATTGTAACTGAATTGTGAGATGATCCTGCGGACATCGGGCACTGATGTAGCCCAGTAGCGGAACCGGTCTTAATCTCTGGCTGTACGGATCGACTGTCAGCGGTTGACGGTGATCAGTGGGCCATGGGATTAGGGCCGTTACGTTACAGAGTGGTATCGGAGCATCTCACTATGACGTTGCAATCTTTTTGCGAAAACTTCAAAATGTTTTTTAACAAAAACTAAACTTGACTATTTTGGATTCCAAATTGCTTCTCTCTTCTCATCTTGTCTTTGGCAACTAGTAGCAAGACAACTTGTATAAGCCCTATGTACCTTACCTTAGTAATTGCATTACCTTGTTCCGTAGGAACGATTCATGCATCATGTCACAGTCACTTAAGTTTTATAAAAGAGTTCGTTGGGTTAGTGTGCCTATACCTTTTTCTTGCTAGCCTTTCTCATCTATAACCTCTTGTCCAGATATGGCCATCATCAAGCGGACTGCCCGCAAGTCGACTGGACCGAACGGTGTGCCGCGTCACCAGCTGGCGCCACGCACCGGAGAAGAGACTGGAGAATCCTCCATAGTCGTCGCTTTCCCCGCCGCACCGCAAGCAGCTGAAGGAGAAATCAAGAATCTGAAGACTGAAATGGAGAACATGGAGCATGACTTCTACCTTTCCCGCATGGAGTTTTTTATGAGCACGAGCTTCCCTGGAGCAGGCCAACCGGAACACGGTTCGCGCTATCGAGCAGCGCAATGATGCTTGGACCCGCGAGGACGTTACCAGAGCCCAGCTCCATGGACTGCAGCAATACACTGCCCAGATCGAGCAGTTCAATGATATGCTTCATGAGGAAGTACACCAGCTGCACGACCAGCTTCACCCCGTGATTCCACCAGTTGCTGAGGACCCCGAAGACGGAGTCGTGGAGGAACCTGAAGTGGAACACGAGCCCGATCATAATGAGGAAGTGGAACCTGCTGAAGATGTCCACGTTGAAGATGAAGATGAGGAGGAAGAGCCTGAGCTTATCATCGAGGATGATGATGATGATGAAGAGTTGATCTTCATCGATGACGACTAGACTCCTTGTGTCTGTACTATCTGCTTACCTAAAACCTTAGACTAGGTTTGGGGGCGTTAGTCTGTCTGTTGCCAAGTCTGGCATGTATCTTTCTTTTCGTACCTTTTCCCTTATCAGTCTTTGTCATCTTTTATCAGTCAGCTATCTTTGTATCAGTGGAGTTGTCAATCGGTCGTTTCAGAACTTTGTCCATATATGCTGAGTTCCGAGTTGCTTATACAGATGCCTGTGAACACCCGTACCGGAGCCGGAGGTGCTGGAGATGACCGTCTCCCAAACCCTCCACCTGTACCAGCTACCCAGCAGATGCCATTGCAGCCTTGGCCGCCGCTGCCAATCTGATGGCTCAGAATCAGGGCAGCAGAACAACGGCAACCGTGGTCGCCGCAACACCAAGAGACAACCTATGTGGACTTCACTGAAACACGACCACCGGTCTTCACAAAGGCCGATGAACCTCTCGAGGCTGACGACTGGTTACGCACCATGGAACAGAAGTTCAGTCTACTGCACTGCACGGAGATCCAGAAGCCTCGGTTCGCTTCTCAGCAGCTCCGTGGTCCTGCACAGTGCTGGTACGCCAACCTGTTGGCGGCCCAGCCGGAAGGTCACCAGCTGACCTGGGAAGAGTTCCGCACCGCTTTCAGAGCACATCACATCCCTTCGGATTGATGAAATGAAGTTGGATCAGTTCTTGGCCCTGCAACAGAAAGATTCCACCGTCATGCAGTACGTGGGACAATTCAACCACCTCAGCCAGTATGCCTCCGACTATGTCAACACAGAGGAAAAGAAGAGAGATTGTTTTCTCAGGGGTCTGCACCCTAAGATTCGCAGAGGTCTGTCCAACAACCTAAACGGATCCTACCTTGATGTCGTTGACCGTGCTGTTGCTTACGAGGAAGCAACCGCCAGTATCAGGAAGAGAAGAAGAAGAAGAAGGCTGGGTCTAGCAGTTTCTCCAGCAACCATAAGCGCCCAAGAATCATCTACCACCCCAGCCACCACCAAAACCGTGCCCATACCCCATCAGCAAGTGGTCGTTCGTACCGCGGCCACCACCCACAATGCCAACCAGCAAAGTGCCACTCAGCCGAACGCCCCCGGTGTTCGTGTCACCACCCCACAAACAGCTTACAACCATCCATGCTACAACTGTGGCCAAGTTGGTCACTGGTCTCGCGAGTGCCCAAAACCCAAGAAGAATGCCCAGCATGCACAGAAAGGCCCTGGAGGATCACAGCAGCAGCAGCACCGTGCACCGCAGCAGCACGTCCAGAAGGGCAAGCTTGTCAGGAAGCACGGGCAAGTCTACTTCACCACCGTCAGTAACATCCCAGAAGGAGAGCCCGTCATGCTCGTAGGTTCCCTGTTGCCAATCATCCTGCAGTCGTCTTTGTTTGATTCTGGTGCATCGCATTCCTTCATCAGTCGCACTTTTGTCATCAAGCATGAGTTGCCCATGGGGAAGTTAAAAGAAAGTTTCTGCATACTTTCGCCTGGAGGGCGGATAAATACTAAGGAAGTGGTCCGCAGTATACCAGTAATGTTGGGGAAACATGTCTTTCCTACCACCATGATATAGTCTGCGCGATCAAGAGATAGATGTCATCTTAGGCATGAATTGGATGTGTCAGTATAAAGCCATGATAGACATCTTGAATAGAGTTTGTGAGGTGGATATTCCTAACAGTACCGCCAAACTCCTTCTCCAACTCCTATGCCTTCAAAACCAGCTACCACCCAGCTAAATGCTACCTATGATCAAGGATCCGAGATATCCCCGTGGTCTGCGAGTTCCCTGAGGTCTTTCCAGAAGATTTACCTGCCTGCCTCCTGACCGTGATGTTGAGTTTGCTATAGAGCTAAAGCCCGGGACTGCTCCTATATCCCGTAGAGCTTATCGAATGCCTCCCAGAGAGTTGGCAGAACTGAAGATCCAATTGCAAGAGCTATTGGATAAGGGTCTCATTCGCCCAAGTTCATCTCCTTGGGGCTGTCCTGCTATCTTTGTGAAGAAGAAGGACAAAAGCCTTCGTCTGTGCGTTGACTATCGCCCGCTCAACGAGGTCACCATCAAAATAAATACCCCTTGCCTCGTATTGATCTTCTGTTTGACCAGTTATCTGGAGCCGAGTGTTTTCCAAGATCGACCTCAGATCTGGCTATCACCAAATAAAAATTCGTCCCGAAGATATTCCCAAAACCGCTTTCACCACCAGATACGGTCTATATGAGTACTTGGTCATGTCTTTTGGCTTGACCAATGCCCCCGCTCATTTCATGTATCTCATGAACTCTGTGTTCATGCCAGAGCTCGATAAATTTGTAGTCGTGTTCATTGACGACATCCTTGTTTATTCAAGAACTCCTGAAGATCATGCCAAGCATCTTCGTGTCGTTCTCTCTCGTCTCAGAGATCACCACGCTGTATGCCAAGTTCAGTAATGTGAATTCTGGCTAGATCGAATTCAATTCCTTGGTCATGTCCTGTCCGCTGAAGGTGTGTCAGTTGACCCTGGAAAAGTGGCAGATATCTTGGATTGGAAGCCACCTACCACTGTTCGCGAAGTTCGCAGCTTCATGGAATGGCTGGATACTATCGTCGTTTCATCCCAGACTTCTCCAGAGTTGCCAAGCCTATCACACAGAGTTGTTGAAGATTCCGTGGATTTTGTTTGGTCAACAGCCTGTGAGCAAGCTTTTCAAGCCTTGAAGAAACTACTAACTATCACCAGTCCTAGCTCAACCAGACATCGAGAAACCCTTTGATGTATACTGTGATGCATCTGGTACTGGGTTAGGCTGTGTTTTGATGCCAAGAAGGTCGAGTGATCGCTTATGCCTCACACGGCAGCTTAGGCGACATGAGGAGAATTATCCAACCCATGACCTTGAGTTAGCAGCAGTGGTGCATGCTTTGAGATATGGCGTCATTATCTGTTGGGCAGTACCTGCAATGTGTACACCAGATCATCAAGAGCCTGAAGTATATCTTCACCCAAGAAGAGCTGAACATGAGGCAGCGAAGATGGCTTGAGTTAATTAAAGATTTTGATCTCGAAGTACATTACCATCCGGGTAAGGCAAATGTAGTTGCCGATGCCTCAGTCGCAAGTCATACTGCCACTGTCTGACGACGAAGCCCTATGATCTTTCCTTGTGCCATGCTCTTGAAAGGATGGGTATTGAGATAGTTCCGCAAGGAAGCCTGAACAATGTCAGGATAGAAACATCGGTCAAGGAACAAGTCATCGCTGCACAGAAAGATAACCCTGGATCAAGCACATCATCGAAAAGATTCAAACTGGAAAGGCTGACGTTTCAGGATTGATGATGAAGGAGTGGGTATGGTTCAAGAACCGTCTGTAGTTCCCAAGGTACCTGAGCTTGAGACAATTGCCTTGATGAAGCACACTCAACCAGATTTGCCATCCATCCCGGCAGCAACAGATGTACCAGATCTAAGGCAGAGATTCTGGTGGACAAAGATGAAGATTGAAATCGCTCGCTTATGTCGCTCGCTGTGATACTTGTCAAAAAGTCAAAGCCGTGCACATGAGCCTGGAGGAGATTTGCAACCTTTGTCAGTACCTGGTGGAGTGGGAGGATATCAGCATGGATTTTTATCAATGGATTCCCAAGACTCAAAAAGGATTCGATTCCATTTGGGTAATCGTGGACCGACTCACCAAAAACGCTCACTTTCTGCCAGTCAAGACCAGCTACCCGTCCCCACGTATGCCGCCTTATACAAGAACAACATAGTGAAGCTTCATGGAATACCCAAGACCATTATCTCAGATCGTGGTACAGTTTTTTGTCGCAAAGTTCTGGAAAGCGTTCCATACCTCACTTGAACCAAGCTCTTGCATAGTACGCATATCATCCACAAACAGATGGACAAACTGAGCGAGTCAACCAAGTGTTAGAGGATATGTTGAGAGCATGTGTGCTCTCACCTTCGCAGATACTTGGGATGACTGTTTGCCCTTGGCAGAGTTCTCATATAATAACAGTTATCAAGAAAGCATCAAAATGGCACCATTTGAAGCACTGTACGGTCGTCGTTGTCGTACACCCCTCAGTTGGTCTGAGCCCGGAGAAAGAGAATTCTTTGGAGTTGACCTGGTCAAAGATATGGAAGAGAAAGTCAAGCAGATACAAGAGAACATGAAGATTGCCCAATCCCGACAAAAGAGTTATGCTGACAAGAGACGTCGACCTCTGAAGTTTCAAGTTGGAGATTACGTATATCTCAAGGTCTCACCAACCAAAGGAGTCACTCGTTTTGGGTCAAGGGAAAGTTAGCACCCCGCTACATTGGTCCGTTTGAGATTTTGGAATGTTGTGGCAAGGTAGCTTACAAGCTGAAGTTGCCCGATCATCTCTCTGCTGTCCACAATGTTTTCCATGTCTCCCAACTCAAGAAGTGCCTCCGAGTACCAGAACATGTCGTGGAAGTTGAAGGTGTCGAGCTAGAGCCTGATCTATCCTACTCGGAATATCCAGTTCGCGTGTTGGATCACAAAGATCGAGTTACTCGAAGAACTACCACAAGGTGGTACAAAATCCAGTGGAACCAGCACTCTGAAGAAGAAGCTACTGGGAATCTGAAGACTTCTTGGCAAAGAACTATCCCGACTTTCTCGAATCCCTGTCTATGTAAAGTTTTGCCTTTATCCCTTCTTTGTCCTTTCTTAAGACGCAGAATCTCGGGGCGAGATTTCTTTAAGGGGGGAAGGCTGTAACACCTCTGGTGTTTAAGCATGTAATTAACTTGACATATCATCATTAGCATCATTAATCATCTTGATCATGAATTCATGTGTATGCATTTGCTTAGTGTATCATTTTATGTGATGTACCTCTATTGCAAAAACCCTTATTAGCCCACTTCTTCCTATAGGGGCAAAATGGTAATTTCACCTCTGTGCCTAGTTCTATGTAATTCTTGTTCAAATTTAGTGCCCTGATGTTTGTTGCTTTGATCAAAGTTCAAAAATCAGATTTGATTTGATTTCCTTTTGCAAAACCCTAAATCCCAAATCCTGGATTTATTCCCTTTTTGATAACTTTTCAAAATTCAAAATTTTGAGTTGGTTCAAAAAGCAAAGTTGTGAATCTGACCTAGAGGAACAACTTTGGTATTTACAGATTTCCATGTTTCTATATAAAATTTGAAGTAATTTCAAATTCATTCAAATTCCAGTTTTTGTCCCCTTTTCAGTTTTAAAATTATTCAAAAACTATTGAGTTTCAAAAAAAGTGTATATTAGCAAAGTTGTAGGTTTTGTCAAATGGAACAACTTTCATATTGGAAGATTTTCAAGTTTCAGTTTGAAATCCAAAGTAATTTTGATTTGAATCAAATTTGAAAAGTGTCCCCTTTTCTGTTTTTGAATATAGTTCAAAAACTATTTGGAATTTGAAAATGTTCATATTGACAAAGTTGTAGATCTCATTTTTTTACACAACTTTGGTATTTTGAGTTTTTGCGCACAGTTCAAATTTGAAGTAATTTGCAAAATACAAAATCTGCTCAAAGTCAAAAGCTAGGGCATAGCCCTGTTCTCTTCTTCGGCGAGCAGGGGGGGCCGGCGCGCGCCTTCGCCGGAGTTCGCGTGTGACGCGTGTCCGAAGCTCCTTCGCCCGAACCAACTCCACGCCGATGCTCAGCGCATCATTGCGCACGCGCCTGAGCCCCAGTTGACATTTCCCGTCCCCTACCGCCCGCAGCTCGTCGCCGCCGCGTGTTCGCCACCGGCGAGCACAACGCCCGGTCCCTGCGTGCCAAACCGCTGACCCTCGGCCTCGCAATCGATTGCGCATGCTCGAGCGATCTTATCCGCCCCCGCGCGCGCTTGCCAGCCCTGGCCGCGGCTATAAAAGCCCGCCGAGCCGGCCGGAGCAAACTCAACCCTCCGCCACCGTGGCCAGAGCAAACCGAGCCTCCGCTTCTCTCCCAGCTAGCCCAGAAGCTCCGCCAAGTCCTTGCGCAGCTTCACCACCCCTCAATTTGGTCGCTACCGCCTCCATTCGCCCGGCGTAGCTCGTCGTTGTCATCTCCGGCGAGAATCCCGTCGAGGTCGGGATCGCGAAAATACTCCTCTACGGCCTTGATCATCCTCCACTGACCCCCACATCACCTTCCTTACTCCTTTGCGCCTCTGACTGACCCCTTGTGGTCGCTTGTGTCGCACAGGATCGCCGAGACGACGATCGCCGCCGTCCGCCGTCCGCCGGTCACCGTCGAACTCACCCCTCCGTTCATCCCCTCACCTCGCCGAGCCCCGCAATCGACGCCGGTGAGCTCCCTGTTGCCTCCCGTGCCCTCGGTTTCGCCGCGGAGTGCCCGCAGTAGCGGCAGCAGCGCCGCCGCCGTCTGGCCGCCGGCGAGCGCGGGGAGGAGACGAACAGTTTTTTTTCTTTTCTCCAAACATGTGAATAGTGTTCAAATTTCATCTTTTTGTATGATTTTCTGTGTGCATCCAAAATTCTGAATTTTTGTGGTAGACTCTTTATGCTCTGGAGTATTTTATAAAAATATGAAACTTGAGTTTTGTGCAAAAATTTGAAAATGTAAAATTCCCCTTTTAATTGAAAAATGAAGGTTTTGGTATTTTTGGAGAGTGATTATAACTCCAAAAATCATGAGACAAATTTGTGTGAGCTTCTTATGCCATGTTTAGTCTCTGGTAAAATTTTGAAGTCTTTTGGAACAAGTTGATTTTTGAGCATTTATTTTAATTCTTGAATAGTGCCTTTTGTTAATTAAATGTCTAGAATTATTTGACACCTTAATGACCTCCAAAATTATGAAATTTGTTTTGCCATCTATCTACACCATAATGAACTTATGTGATTAATTTGGTAATTTTTGGAGCAACTTCATAAAATGACCTTTTAAATAAATTAAGAAAATAGAAAAGATGGATTAGGGTTGGTAATAAGTGTTTGATGATGTGATCTTTGGATTGATTGATGTTCATAGACCCCTACCCTTTGGTCTATGATGTTTGTGATGCTATGTTGGTTGATGCTTAGGATAATTATAATAAGGGCTAGTTTAATCAATATTGCTTAAGGAAGAAATGGTTACCTTTTATGCTCAACCTAGATTTCAATCATGCTTTGTTTAAAAGTAATCTAGAATCAGTGGAATTGTCTTGCACCATAAGTTCATATCATCATTCTCATGAGCATTCATCATTGCATCCGTATAGTTGACGAAGAAGGACCTGAAGTCGAGGTAGCCACCGAAGGATCTGTCCCCGAGGCAACCCCGAGCTCCGGCACCTACACCACAACCCCGAGTCTGCTCTTTTTGCCATCCAAGGCAAGCCCCGGTGCATTTAACCCTTTCCTTGAATTTATAAAGTGATTTCCTTAAATGCTTTTGAGTTAAATTATTGCATTAGGTTTATAGGAATTGAGTGATATCCTAACTGATGCATTATCCACCTTGACCACGGATACACCCGAAGCCTGCTTTTCAAAAGTATTTGAAAAATGCTTAGCAATGCTTATTGAATTAGACTTTGCAATAAAAATGCCAATTTCAAAAGTGTGATCACTGAAAGAAACTTTATGGGAATTTCTGGTTTACTCCCACTATTGGCTAAGTATCTGATCCGTACTTAGTCAATAGGAAGGAGAGGTTGTCCTTGCGTACGGTGCCGTCATGTTGTAGTCCGGGACTCAACAGTTGACACCGACCGGGACAGGGTTGAAAAACCGACAGGACCTGTACTCTTGGGTTAGAGTCCCGAGGTGCTTGTCGCTGGCGGAAAAATGTAGGGACCATCCGTATGGGGGCCTGCTGGTCAAGACTTGTAACTATTCACATACTACGGAAAGCTCTGGCTCCGAGAAATCCATTATTGGACCGACAACCGCGCACTGGGAGTGGAGAGATGGCGGAAGTAGCATGTACCCACGTGGGTTAGAGTCCCGGATTGGAGTGGTGTACTGTACTTCCGGGTGGCGTAGGACGGGCCCAATCTTGGAGGAATCGTGGTAGACGAGTTGGCATATGCAAGCTTGGGTGCTACATATGCAGTGTGGATAGGGATCCTCAGCTGAGTATTATTTATCCGGATTAACGTTGCTCCTCGGTTATGGAGACTTGGTCCACTGACTGTCAACGGAGAGTGGTTCTCAACTAGGAATGTTTTGAAATGTAAAATGAATCATGAATGATGAAGAATTGAGGAATACTGAATCTTTCAAAATAAAATAAGGTTTACAAAAATGCTTTTCTGCAAAATACTTGATCTTGCTTAAGCCTTACCTTGACTACCCTAAGCCTCTCATTCCTGAGTCTTCTCCCTTTTTCTTTAGTCGGGTAAGTCTTGTTGAGTACCTTTGTACTCAGGGTTTATTACCCATGTTGCAGGTATGGCAATTCCTCAGTATGCCTTGGACCCTGCTGTGTGACTGTTGTTCAGGAAGAGGCCGATGAGGCCGATGAGTGATTATTCACCCTCGGGCTGGGTGAAGTATCTTTACCCTTCAGTTGTTGTCATATGCTACTCTGCCAACTCTATCTATTTGAACTATGGTCTGTAATAACTTCACTTTAATTTTATGTTGAACCCTGGTTTGTAAAACTATTGTTATCTAAGTCTTCCGCTATTTACTCCGATGTTATTGTCAAAATGTTCAAAAGATTGTAACTGAATTGTGAGATGATCCTGCGGACATCGGGCACTGATGTAGCCCAGTAGCGGAACCGGTCTTAATCTCTTGGCTGTACGGATCGACTGTCAGCGGTTGACGGTGATCAGTGGGCCATGGGATTAGGGCCGTTACGTTACAAAACTTGAGCATGCTAGGGCAGAAATAGGAGTTAAATTCTAAGCCTTGTAGCCATTGCTCTGTGAATAAGAATGCTTGCCTTCTTCTTGTGCTATTCATGATTCTGTGCTTGTGTGAATGGTGATGTTCTTCCACGATTTCATTTGCACATCTGCATTGATTTAGAAAAGAAGTTTTGCTTTGAAGCTTTGCGCTGATGATATGAGCGCCAAGTTGGTTGAGCACAATGATATGAGTTGCCAACTTGAAAAAGAAAATGAACTCTTGCGTACCACATATGCCGAGTGCATAGAGAGGAGATGGAAAACTTGAAAAACATCCTTGGTGGTATGTGATTGCCTCATGTTTGAAATGAGGTTTTAGCGAAAAGATGCAAGAGTCTTTGTGCTAAGTCTTTTTGAGTCACGCATTTCTTGCAACTCCGATGTTGATTTTTCTAAGTCTGCATCTTTGCAACCGGAGTTGAGTTCTTGTGCTGCGGGTGAGTCTTTTGACGTTAGCACTAGTGTCAAGGTTTCGGATAGCTCTTTCATAGCCACTCCTAACCTTGCTATTTCTTCGAGTGATGTCCAAGGGACTTCTCTTGATAAGGGTGTTTCTCATATTTTTGGGACTCGTGCTCCCAATCCGGTTTTCCATTGCACCTTTTGCAAGAAGGATGGACACTCATTCGATTTTTGTTTCCGCTGTGTCAAACACGAGCGACGAATTCGAGCTAAGGCTTTTAGGAAGCCGCGTAGCCTTTCTCGTGGCACGTGTGCTCCTAGTGTTGGCACCAAGTTGGTAGTTGATGCTTCTTGTTCTAAGTCCCAAGGGACTTCTCACTTGTCGGAGAATGGTGTGCCTTCCAGTAGGCCTTTGTACCATTGCTCTTTTTGTGAGAAAGATGGGAATCAAGAAAGTTTTTGCTATCGGCGTGCCAAACGCTTGCGCCAAGCTCGTTCTTCTAGGAAGATGGTGGTTCATTGCCCTTCTCATGGCATGAACGCTTGTGCTCCTAGTAAGAAGTCCCTCTTTGTTGATGGGTTTTATGACTCCTTTTCTAGTGGGATAGGTCATGGTCGTGGACATGCTTCTAGTGCTTCTTCTCTTGGTCCACGTCATGCTTTTCATGGTGCTTCTATTGGTTCTTCTACAAAGACCTTGGAAGATGTTTGCCTCTTTTCCCATGGTACAACTCGTTCTTCTCCTCGAGTTGTCCTTTTGAGGAATGCTTCCAAGGGTGTTTCACAATTGCATTTGAACCAACACTTGCATCATGCTAACCCACATGATAAATTGAGATTTGTGACCAAGTCCTGGATTCCCAAGTAAATGCTTGCTAACCCTTCGGGATCCAAGACTCGGGTTACTTTGTCCTCTTGTGTGTAGATATGAGGACGCGGGGTGGAGAACATGCGCCGAATGGAGCTTGATCTTTTAGATGTGATCAAGTTTTTGATGGTTCTCTGCATCCCGCTTAAATTTGCCTCTAAAGAGGCTTTTGCTACTCGGTGAGCTTTCTCACACACTCATGCCTTGAACATTCATGTTCTATTTCTTGTGGTATGAGATGGACTTTCATGTGCTCACTTGTATAGTTCTTGCATGTACATTTTCTTTTGTATCATGTTTTGTTTAGTCTAGCATGTGCTATCTTCTGTATCATATGTCATGCTAGCTTTGTGTATAGCTTTTGTGGAATATCCACTTTTCATGCTAGTTTGTGATCCTCATGAACATTGTGTCATGTCTTACCATACTTATCCATGAGCCTGACTTGTAGTGGTATGATGTTCATTAGGCATCATAGTTTTGTGTAGCTACATGTATCCTGTTGATATGATTAGTTTGAGCACTAGTCTTTCCACAATTTTATCATGTTACATGCTTTTGGATCTATTGCTATCATTTTCTTGCATTGTAGCATGTGTTAAGGTTTAGGCTGTGTTTGGGTTGATCTTGTCTTTAGGCTGCATTTTGCTATACAGTGCTTTATCCTATTGCATGGTAGTTTTGACTAGTTTGAGTTCAGATCTCCTTGCGGTATCATTCATAGGTAGGCCTCTTTTGTTGAGTGTTCACCTTATGCTTATTACGTGACTAACCGCTTCGTGGAGACCTTGAGGTCACACTGGACGAGACAACCCCTTGTGTTTCTTCTGCTTTTGAGTGTGCAGGAGAACAGGAGCCTGGAGAGAGCATTTCGGCTCACGGACCCGATCCCACTTCTTCCATGACTTGGGGATCCATTCGAGCAGCTCTCCAGCGAGCACTAGCTGCACCTGTGGGAGCGACAGCATCAGGCGAGGGGGAGACGACTTTGGCAAGGCAGGTGCCCCGGAGTTCAGCAGATTCAGGCGTCCCCTTGAGTATCACACCAGCAGGTGGTCATGTGCCTCATGAGGTACCTCCGACACACTTCTGAGTTTGGGTTTTGGTATTCTTCTTCTTCGACCTCTTTCTGTTGTGTGGTCTTTCCGATGTGGTTTTTGTTGGCTGTTTGCTTGAGCATTTCTTGGCTCTTTATTTTTGAGTTTGGTGCGTGTTTCCCTTTTAGTTGGGGAAGCATTTTGCTTGTTGTATTTTAGTTGGACTTCTCCAATACCCTTTTGTTTTGGGTTTTCCTTTTTAGGCTAGTTTTGCTTTGTCTTTGATAGACTAGCTTTTGCATGCATTTCATCATGTATATCGTGCATTTTAGAGCTTCATGAATATAGTAATGAGAATGAGATTATGCTCTTTTGGTATGCCCTGTTTATCCATGATGATGCTTGTAGCTTAGGCTTCTTTTGATCACTTGATACATGTTATGAGCTAAGCTATTTTTGCAAATGGTGAACTTGATTAATCATTTATGAAACCTTTAATTTGTTCACCATTGAGATTGGCAACTAGAATGGGTAGGATGTGTTGAGATCACTTGTGCTATCTTCTGTATGCTAGGTTGCTATGTCTCTTGCACTGAGTCATTCACTTGCTTGGTTTGTTCATGTTTACTTGTGCTTAAATTTGAACCAAGTCTAAGTGAAATGGAAGATCGAGATGGGATTGCATGTGTCAGCACATCACGGTATCGAGACTGTTTCTCATTGCACATTTGAGTTAAACTTGAGTCGGTAGTGTAGTGTAAGAACAAAACCGGTGCTTTAAGCTTCCGATTGCTTTTCTTGCATAGGCTTAGCCCGGTGAAAAGTTAGGCAATGACCATGCTTTCAACCTCTCGCAATCACTTGCCTTTAATTTGAACTCGTGTTAATACGCGCTGCAAATTCTGATAAAATTTGATAATGACACAAGTCGATGTTTCATTCTATGGCATGATGATTGAACTTTGCTAGGGGTAGTTCACCTTGTGTACTTGAGTTAGCACTTGGTTGATTTCCTGTCTTTTCATGCTTAGTGCTATTTTAGTGGTGGACTCCTTTTCAAATGGCTTAAAACTGCTCATATGCTTAATTGTTCATATTTTGTATTCATTTGATCAGTTTGAGCCTTTGCTAGCATTTGTATTGATTGCTACACTTACAGGGCAGCACCCTTTTGAGCATCTTTTCATTCTGATTGCTATACACTTGAAGCTGTTGCATTGTGCATATCATGCATTTTAGCTTAGTGGTCATACCCCCAACTCCGATACACCTTGTCATTGCCCCCATATGCTTTTGGTTGATGACTTGTCTTGTGTTTGTGTCAATTTTGTGGAGAAATGACGAAACCCCTCAGCATGTTCCCTTTTGTCAAGGGGGAGAAGCTGTTTGCAAGGGGGAGTTTGTGTGTTGGCACAGAGGGGAGAGTCATGCATTTTGGGGAGAGCCTTGAGCAAGGGGGAGTTTAGCTCTTTTATGTTCTTCTTCACTTGGTATAGCTCTTTTATGTGTTCCAATTGGTTTCCATCTTTTGGTATGGAGTGGAATTGGTGTCCTGAGCTTTGTTGCATAGCTTTTGTATATAGGCTTGCTTTCAGGGGGAGTTGTTTTGTTTTGCAACTTCTCTGCGTGCTCCGAGTGTCTGTGCTCCATTTGATTTTGAGCTTCTCTTTGTGTTTTCTCAGTCGGTATCGAGCTTGCTAGTCGTGTTGAGCCGTTTTGCCTCTCTCTTGAGGGACTAGCAATTTTTGCTTGGTATTTTCGATTGTTGTGGAGCCTTCAGCTAGTTGTGTTGAACCGTTTTGCCTCTGTTTTGAGGAACTAGCTGTTTTCACCAATTCTTGGCTGTTTGTGATCAGTTTTGCATTCTTATGCGTTGATTCAGCCTCAATCGGTATCGAGCCTTGAGCTAGTGGTGTTGAGCCTTTTCTGCCTCTTCTTGAGGACTAGCTCATTTTTGACTTGGTTGCGTCGAGTCGTTGCCCATGTCTTTGGGAACCAAGTTTTTGCTCTGTGTGATCGAGTTTTGCTCTTTGATGAGTTGTTGCTCCGATCCCTTGCTTGGATGCGTTGAGCCGTTCCCCATGTCTTTGGGGACCAAGTTTTGTTCATTCCAAATTGCCCCCTCTTTAGCTTTTCTTTGGCTTTTGGGCATTTGAATGGATAATCTTCTCATGACAAGTGACTTTGTTCTTTGCCCCTCTATGGCATTTGATCACTTGAATGAGATTTTTGGTTTGGTATCTCAAACCATCTCTTGTGCCTAGTTTTTGTCAATTCAATCATCAAGGGGAAGAAAGAGAAAGAGAAAGAGAAATTTTGACCCAAGTGAACCCAAGTGGATAAGTACCTTGGTCTTTTGTGATGATTGTTTGACAATTTTATTTTAGATTGGTTTTCGAGTACCTTTTGAGATTTCATGAAACTCTTATTTCTCTTGACTCTTCGGTTGTGTGGAGGCTTTGCCCGCTTTCCCGTTTCTTTGGGACCGAGAGCTTTTATTTGGAGTTTTCATGATCCTTCCTCATCTCAAGTGGCCTTGTGTTTGCTTTTACTTGGCTTTTGGGCACTTGAGTGAGGCTTGCCTTCAAACCCTTCCTTTTTGGTTTTATTTTTAGTCAATGCATTCATCAAGGGGGAGATTGAGAACATATATGATGAATGATTGACATTGATAAGGAAGGTTTGAGGCTTTTACCCGATTGAGTCTATATATCGCTATGCGCTTATTGTTTATGACTAACCGGTGGTGTGAGTTGTGTTGTGTTTATGTGTTGGTGTGTGTGTGTGCAACATGTGTCTCTTGGCTGTGTTGATGTGCAGGTGTGGAGCTCGGATACAGTGGTCTATGGCGAGGTGAAGGTCAAGTAGAGACGTGTCGTGCCGACGGACCAGGAGCGGTGAAGGATGGGCGTGCCGTGCGGCGGAGGTGCCATGCCGATGTACCCAGAGCGGTGAAGGGCGGACGTGAGGCTTGGACTGATGGACCAGAGGGCCAGAGGACCAGCTGTGGTAGCTGGCACGTGGCATCGGCAAGCGAGAGCACATGGGGATGTGCGATGCATCGGTCGAGTCGGGACGAAGACGATGGCGTCGTGGCACTTGGCGGGAGGTCGGACACGGGCTTGCGTGCGGCGCAAGTGTCGTCGGCCAAGTCAAGGAGGATGGCGAAGGCGTTGTGCCCGGTGTGGAGGCTGGACATGCATCGGCATCAGTGCCGGTGGTTGGGGTGTGCGAACCACATCCCGTCTACGGTGCGGGTTCGGTAGCTGAGCCTCAAAAAGCTACCATCGACGGTTTCCAGGTTTGGGCCTCAAAACCTGGGGTGGCCGGTTTCCGAGTTGGGCCTCAAAACTCGGCGAGGACGGTTTCCAGGTTTGGGCCTCAAAACCTGGGCTCGCGGGTTTTCGAGTTTGGGCCTCAAAACTCGGGGTGGACGGTTTGCCAAGTTTGGGCCTCAAAACCTGGGCTGACGGGTTTACCGGTTTGGGCCTCAAAACCGGGGGTGGTCCGAAAGGACGGTCGACGCGTGGCGGCGTGGAGAGGCTGGCGTGGCGGCGAAGCTATCCACGAGGAAGGCGCGGTGGTCGACATGACGGCACGTGGCGGCATCAGGGATGTCGCGTCGAGGCGAAGCTACCGGATGTGCGGGTGTGGCCGTCGGATGAGAATCGCCAGGACTGGACGGTTTTACCCCTGGGGGGGTATTTGGGTTGAGTGCTTAATGTAAGGGTGTTTTGGTCTTCGGACGTGCGCCTATATATATGAGGGGGCTGCTAGGGCAGCCGCATCCCTGGGATCCTTGGACGGTGTCTCTCTCATTTTGTTCCTGTGAGAGAAGGCTAGGGTTAGGGAGAGTTGGCTCTTGTTCTTGAGCTTTTTGCCATCCAAGCTTTGTGTTGCTAGGAGTGGCTTGTAGCCCGACACCGAGTGCTTAATCAATCATCCATTCCTTTGAATCCAAGGATCAAATTCGTGGTTGAATTCGCGTTTTGAATTTGTTCTTCGCGTTCTTCTTTTCTCCACGTTTTTTCCCTCTCTCGATCTCCCTCTACGCTGCATCTTTTGCGATTCCGTTTGAATCAACTTGTTCTTTGATGTGAGGAGAACATTTCCACCGAAGGAATTCATCTCTACCCTCACGAACAAGTAGATCGGGTCGAAATCGTTTTCGTTCTTCGTTCTTACCCTTTTCTAGCGTTCTTAGGATTTCTCATGGATTATTTGGGTTGAAGCGATGATATCCTAGGATTAGCTTCCCAACACGTAGAAGAACACTTGGGAGAAGTTTGGTTGAAGCCCCATTCGATTTGGTGAAGATCCAATTGATTTTGGTTTTGTCCCGTGGCATTTTTGGGGTCTCTGGTCATTGGCGGACTGTCCGGCCCCCCAGTGGCGGACTGTCCGGCCATCGGGCTCGGCCAGACCTGAACAGCGCAGCGTGCACTGCTCACGGTCATTTTGACCGGCGGACAGTCTGCCGTATACGGCGCGGACAGTCCGCGAGTCGCGCAGGGACTTTGCATCACCTTTGCTGTTTTTGCTTCGTAGCCGACGGACAGTCCGCCAGGACCCGCGGACAGTCCGGGGTCTTCATCGGACGCTGCTACGGGCAGGCATCGGACGCTCTGAGTTCACTGTTCATGTGAACCGCGGACAATCCGGCGTGCAAACTGCGGACTGTCCGGGACCTGTCCAGAGCTGTTTCAGAATAGTTATTTTTTGGGTCTTTTGCCGGCGGACAGTCCGGACTCCCAGGCGCGGACAGTCCGCCCTTGACCGGACAGTCCGGCACCAGCATCCCGGACAGTCCGGGATCCTGCTAAGAGCTGACTTTTAATGCGTTCGCTCTCCCGGCTTTTCCACTTTGCTTCCGGACCTCTCGTTTGCTCCTAGAGTTCACCTAGGAACCTCTCTACATATCTTTGCTACGTATTAGCATAGGTATTTGGAGGAATCCCGACGTAGCCCTCTATCTACGTTTGGGAGTGGGTCTTTTAGGCACGAACTTGACTCGGGGTTTTGAGAGTTTTGGTTTGCTCTCTTGGGTGGTGCCTCGCTGTGATCCTAGGGATCATCCACCCTCTTTCTAGGGTCGTGGGCATCGCGTTTGAGTCCGAAGCTTTTGGGGTTGATTTTGTTGGGACAGAGACCGTAATTTCTGAGAAGACATTTTAGGCTCCCATTCACCCCCCCCCCCCCTCTGGTCGCCTTGCTTTAGCATTTTTGGTCCTTCATCTTGAATCTCAGGGCAGTTGCTCCCTGAATGACCAGTGCCTCCACACTCTTCACATGTCATGCGAGATTCATAGATTTGCTTGACGTCTTCTTTCTTGGGAGTGTGTTCATCGAACTTCTTCATGAGTAAGTCAAGTTTGGCAGACAACATGTCTACTTCCTTTAGTTGATGTATTCCTCCCCTCTTGCGTGGTTGAGAGCATTCCTCGTTCCATCCTTGGTTAGAGGCCATCTTCTCGATGAGTGTAGTAGCATTGTTAATAGTGAGTGATAAGAATGATCCTCCAGCAGCGGCATCCACATTCTCACGGGTACTTGAAGTGAGCCCGTGGTAGAAGGTCTGCATGAGTAGCCAATTCTCCATCCCATGGTGAGGGCATTCTGATATGTAGTCTTGAAAGCATTCCCAAGCCTCTGGGATTGATTCGTTGTTTTGTTGCTGGAAAGTTGAAATCTTGGTACGGAGGGCATTCGTCTTGCCCACTGGAAAGAACTTTGCTAGGAAGGCGGTTGAACAGATCGCCCACGAGGTGTTTTTGTCTTTGTTGGCATAGAACCATTGTTTTGCTTTTCCCAAGAGTGAGAATGGGAACAAGCGAAGTAGAATGGCGTCCTTTTCGACTCCCTTGATGGTGAAAGTGCTACAAATCTCCAGAAAGTGTTGGAGATGAGCGCTTGCGTATTCATGTGCCTTTCCGCAAAACTGATTAGCTTGTACCATGTTGATCAAAGCTAGCTTGAGCTCAAATCCGTTGTCTCCTACATTGACTGTTGGTCCAGTCCTAATGTTGGCAGTGGTTGGTGCAGAGAACTTGCGGAGTGTCTTGTCGGGCATGGTGTCCAACACTGGTATTAAGCTTCTTCTTATCTGGCTAACTTCTGGAAGTGGTAGTGAGGGTCTCTTGAGTTTGCGTCTTGTTTTCCTTAGTAAAGCTTCGGGATCCTCAATGTAGTTTTTTGGAAGTTGGAAACCAGTCATACATCACACCCTGCATAAGATAAAAAAAGATAAACAAAGCCAGGGTAAGCATGTTTGAGTAAAAGTAAACAATCAGTGCATTATCACATGCGTGTAAGTAAAATGATATGTTCTAGCTACCGTTTTAAAAGCTGCTAATGCAATGTCCTATCAGTTTCATAAAGATTTTAATAATTAACCCTAGGTACCATCCCTAATTGAATTGATGTGGTCCCCGGCAACAGCGCCAGAAATGCTTGTTGACACTCCTTAATGGAATCACTCTAAGAATGAACCATATAAAATAATAATCTAGTGAAGGCACTAAAGAGTGTACGAGACACTACTAACTTCACTTAACGTCAAGTTGACATCCCAACATGAAGCTAGCAATGTAATTATATCAGGGCATTGGATTTAAGATAATATTTACCCGCAAGCGCACAAATAAATATACCCGTTGTAGAAGCATTTCACCCAAGCTAGTCTCAGGTATCGTTATTTATATTTAGCCTAGAGACTAATCAATTCAAAGTATGATGGTATTATACTAATGAGGACTTAACAGCATTCATGATGGTACACACTTATAATAAAGACTGATAACACACTTATTACTCCAAACAGGGATCAGATCATAGAGTAAATGATAATTATAAATGATAAATGATAACAAAGATCAGATCAATCAAAGATAATCCTAGAACAGTACTACCTAGCAAGTGATGATTAGAACAAGCATTAATAAGAAACATTCCTAAGTTATTCTAATTATAAGTCATAGCATACATTGATTAGTGCAAACATATTTGACAGTCATTGGCTAGGTCACATCATATTTATAATCAAGAGGCAACTCCATAGTAAAGGTGTCAAACAGAGTAACCCCTAAACCATGAGTTAACTAAGCCATACTGAACACTACATTCGGGAGGTGGCATACAAAGGACTCAACAGGAATATCACACCCGCGATCTACCACTCTATTCGGAACATAGGACGCATTCGCAGATAAATAGTGTATATGCACCACGCCTACACAACATTTATCACCCACCCGTTGTACTTTAAGATGAGCGCTATATGAACATGAGTATAAACATAATGATGAACTATCTATGCCAAATATATAATCAAAGCAGACTATAAGCAATATAATTAAGAATATAATAGTTGATGTCTTAGTCATATCAATTGTATTGCTATCTAGAACATAAAGATAAACAATAAAGTGAATTAGATCATCGAGAAGAACTAAAATAACGAACTAGATCATGAACTAGGACAAGATATGAACTAGACGATGAAAATGAACTAGACGATGAAAATAGAAATATAAACAATGATGAACAATGATGAACTAGAAGAGCAATTATGAAATAGATCCATAATGTTGATACAAGAGAGAAGATCTTGGGTTTACCGAGCCTTCTCGCGACTAGATTAGGAATCCAAGCGAAGCTTGCCTCCTCTAATCCTATTCTATCTAACTATTCTAGGTGGATGTAGTTCTAGGGCTTCTGATTGATCTCCCTCTCTGATGAATGCCTGATGCTCTGATTGATGATGTCTGATGAATGTAATGCTTGATGCCCTAGAGAGGGGGGTCTGGGCTGTTTATATAGCCCTGGGCGATGAACCATGGCCATTGGATCAAACCGACTTAAAGTACGGCTAAGATGCATCCTAGAGGTCGGTGGGAGAATCTTCCAGAAGATAGACTCCATAGGCCCCAAGGGGGGACCGGTCGGTCCCCAGGTGGGACCGGTCGGTCCCACCTGTCAACCTCTCGCGGTGGTCGACCTCCTGGTGTCTTCTTGCGTTTTCTGGAGTCTTCTAGAAACTTCCTGACGTGGCGGTGGAGTTATCTCCCGTCGGTTTCCTTCTATGGGAAGCTATCGGTGTTGATTTCCTGGTTTAGTCCCTGCAGAATCATAGTTCACCAAAACTCGTAAAATATTGTCAATTAAAACCCTAAACCTTTGTTGGTGATCGAATTCTTGCCCCTTTTCATATTTATTTATCCTTTAATTATGATAGATAACCAGTGTCAACACTCATCTCAAACTCCCTGCTCATAAGATCTGCAAACTTGGCAATCAAAGCGTGAGAAGAACCACCGAAAATGATATCTTCCACGTAAATCTGGACCAAGAGAGTGTCATTGCCTTGCTTGAGGAGAAAGAGCGTTTTATCCACACATCCCATTTTAAAACCCTTGGCAAGCAAAAGGGTTTTCAACCTATCATACCAGGCTCTAGGGGCTTGTTTCAAACCATATAAAGCTTTGTGAAGTTTAAAAACATGGTTTGGAAACTTGGGATTTTCGAAACCGGGGGGGTTGTTTCACATACATCTCTTCTTCTATGTAGCCGTTTAAGAAGGCACTCTTGACATCCATTTGAAAAAGTTTAAACCCTTTGGATGCAGCAAAAGCCAAGAGTATCCTAATTGCCTCCAAACGAGCTACAGGAGCAAAAGTCTCCTCATAGTCTATTCCCTCCTTCTGACTATACCCTTGGGCTTCAAGTCTGGCCTTGTTCCTCACAATGTGGCCATCCTCTCCTTGTTTGTTTTTGAAAACCCATTTTGTACCAATAGGGTGACACTCAGGAGGAGGTGGAACCAAAACCCAAACCCTATTTCTTTCAAAATTTTCTAACTCCCCATGCATGGCATTAACCCAATCAGGAAAAGCATGTCCAACATCTCGGGGTTCAAAATCAGCAACAAATGCAGAATGAGCAAAGTGAGAGATTTGTTGTGACCTTGACCGAGTGACACGTTCGTCGATGTCGTCGATCATCTGTTGATGCGGGTGTTGGCGATGAATGTGTCGTGGCGCCTCCCGAGCTGAAGAAATCTCTCCCTCAACAGCAGCTGGTGCCTCCTCGGGTACAAATGGTACAACCCGAGATGGCGGATCCCACGGCCCTCAAGTAGTCGACGAAGAGGGGTTGGGGCCGTGAGTCGTCATAGTAGAAGCCGATGCTTGCGGCACAACAGGTGGAGGAGGTGCTGGATCATCCATCCCTTCAGCACCCTCGTCCTCGTCATCAAAAAGAGGCTCACCAACCTCATGATCACCTGCATGCTCAAAACGAGAAGAAGGACAAACCATGGTCTCATCGAAGGTGACATCGGATGTCTCCATGACTCAGTTAGTATCAAGGTTAAGTACACGATATGCACGAGTATGAGTGCCATAACCCAAAAATACACCGTCAGAAGAACGAGACTCAAACTTGTCCAGGTTGCCTTTCTTAAGTATAAAACAGTGGCAACCAAAAACTCTAAAATAACTCACCTTGGGCAGTTTTCAAAAACGCAACTCATAAGAAGTCTTTTTCAAGAAAGCTCAGAGAAAAATGCGATTGGAAATATAGCATGCAGTGCTCATAGCTTTGGCCCAATATCGCTTAGGAGTCCTATGCTCATCGAGCATCGTCCTAGCCATCTCTACAAGGGTCCGATTCTTCCTCTCTACAACACCATTTTGTGGCGGTGTGTAGGGGGAAGAAAACTGATGCTCCAAACCCAAAGAGTTACAAAACTTCTCAAAGTCCAAATTCTTAAACTCGGAACCATTATCACTTCTAATAGCTCGCATCGAGTTCATAGGGAACTCATTCTGAAGACGCAAAATCAGATTGCGAGCAAAAGCGAAAGTCTCAGTTTTCTCAGCTAAAAAGAAAACCCACGAATATCTCGAAAAGTCATCCACAACAACAAGCACATACCACTTCCCCCCAACCGAGCTCACCCGAGGCGGACCAACAAGGTCCATGTGCAAAAGCTCTCCAGGGCGCTTGGTCATGACTTGGTTCACAAGATGGTGGGGAGCGGCAACCATCTTCCCATGTCTACAAGAGTGGCATACAAGATCCTTCTCCATGGATAACTTGGGCAATCCTCGGATTAGGCCAAGTGAACTAAGCCTTGTAAGCAAGTCGAAGCTCAAGTGACCAAGTCTCCTATGCAACTTCCAAAGATCAGAGGAGGAAGGACCAGCCAAAAGACAACGAGAAATGCCAAAAGACTCCGAGAAATTCGCACGAAAGACTTTCCCAAAGGGCGAAATCAAACATACAAGATTGCCCTGAGGATCCAAAATACGACTGAGATTCGGTTTAAAACGAATCTCATAGTCATCATCAAAGAGTTGCGAAACAGAAAGAAGGTTAAAATGCAAGTTAGAAACAAGAGCAACATCACGCAACACAAAGTGCTCATTAACTCGCACAGACCCACGAGACAACACCTTACCTTTGCTATTGTCGCCGAAGGTGATAAACTCCTTTCCGGCAATAGGACTAAGAATGGAGAACCACTTGGTGTTTCCGGTCATGTGCCTCGACCAACCGGAATCCACCAACCAAATGTCCTCCAATCGTTTTACCTACATCAATAAAAAGACATAGGGTGAGCATACGGTCCAGCACTGGGGTAAGTAAAATGGGAATTATACCAGTGTTGGGTCGGCTGCTCAAAAGAACGGTTTGTAGAAAAACCATTCCTAGCACGCCTACGGGGAAAGCGATCACCACGCTGAGGAAAACGTGGTCCGCTAAGGGAAGAGCGTCCATCGCGATAATCAAAACGCGGTGGAGGGAAACGCTCAACAAAACCACCACCACGGGGTCCACATCCTACAAAACCAGGATCCCATCGGGCAACACCTCTCTGTGGCCTAGGACCTTGAGGCACTGTACCTCTAGGCCTAGCAGCACGCCTCTGAACGTTCGGCACATGTACATCATGGAAAGAATGGTACATGTCCGTGTTGTTCATCTCCTTTGCACGGCGCTCGTCTCTCTTGCGCTGAAAGCAAAACTCCCTCAAGTGTCCATCTCTCCCACAGTGTTCACAATGGTACCTCACCGCTCTCATAGGGGGTTGTTGGTACTCACAGTAGTGGGTATGGATCACTTTGCCCTTCTGTGGCATAAGCTCCTCCTGGATAGGTGGCATGGTATCCAACTTGTTTTTGAGATGGTTTGGTTTGGGAGCCCAAGTCTGTTTCTTGGGTGGAGCTCTTAGAGGTTCAACAAACACTCCATCCTTGGTGTTAGGCTTGAGAGGCTCTTTGGGTGGAATCTTGGTAAGCTTGGGAGTAGTGGTGGAGTTTGGCTTCTCACACAGGTTAAGACCACTAAACTCTCCAACCTTTCCAAAAGAAGAAGCACACTCAACACCCTGAGCAAAACCAACACCTGGACCTCCAGCAGCATGTCTAAATTGGGCAATCATCATCCCAAGCTGCGGCTCACCACAAGACACCCATGACAAGATGGTCCGAAGGTATGTGTTTTCTTCCTCGGTTTGCATCTTGCCATGCTTCACGTTCGCAATCTCCATCTCCAAACCCTCACACAAAGCGCACCTAGACACACAAGTGCTACCCGAGCTGGCCTTCTCAAGAGACACAATCTTGGCATTCTTCTCTGCCAACTCCGATTGCAAGCCTGCACAAGACTTGCACGCACCAAGCACTGAGGATCTAGCTCTAAGCTCATCCACCTCTCCAACCACAGCAACATACTTCCTTCTCAAGGTGAGAAGGTCAGTCATGTGCCTGGAGCACATCTCACACTCGTCCTCCTCGGACACAACAACGGTGGACTTGACAGATTCAAGTTCCTTCACCGTATCCTCCCACTTCTGCCTAAACTCCTTCCGCTCTCTAGCAGCACGCCTAAACAGTTTATCTTGACTCAGAAGGGCGGCAGTAAGTTTCTCGACCTCAGCAGAAAGCTCGTCGGGGGTCTGAGATACCTGGGAGGTGTCGTCGTCGTCATCATCATTCCGAGGGGTCTCCTCCAGCTGGCTGTCGACCTCCTTGCCGAGGGCCATGGTGCAAAACCCTCGTTGTCGGCGAAGAAGCAGAGGCCGTTCAGCTTGTCCTCGATCTTCTTCTTCTTCTAGGACTCGTCGTCGCTTGAGGAAGCGGAGTTATCATCCGAGTTGTCGATGTCGCTGAGCGTGGCGAAGAAAGCACGCTGCTCAGCCTGGGCCTTCTCCAAGTACTTCTTCTTGATGTACTCCTTGTTGAAGCCACCCTTCCGCTTGTACTTCACAGGGACGTACTTCTCCTTGCGCTTGCAGGAGTCGTACTTGTGCCCATGATCGCCCTTCCCAAATGCTTGCTTGTTCTTCTTGGGACAATTGGCGATGCAGTGGTCGGGGTCGCCACACTCGAAACATCCAGAGCGTCCTCCTCCGCGGCGACGGTTCATGCAGTTGTTGTGGAACCGCGAGAACTGGTTGGCGAGCAAAGCCAACTCGTCATCCCCCATGAACTCGAGCTGCTCCTCTATGACAGAAAGAAGAGAAGAATGTGCAAATCCTCCAGAGGAGTTAGCAGAAGAGCCAGAAAGCAAAGCCATCGACGGGCCAGAAGGATTTTCATAAGAAGCCCTCGCCATGGCATCAATCTCACTGGACTTGAGCTTACTAAAGAGCTCGTCGCACATGAGGGTCTCATAGTTAGGCGATTCGATGATCGCCTGAACCTTGGAATCCCACACCGACCGATCGAGAGTGTGTAAAAGCTTCAAAGCCCTCTCATGATCGTCGAAAGGCAACAGCTCCTTGTTAGCCCTCATCCTGTTGACAATCACCTGAAAGCGAGCGAATACACTTTCTATGCTCTCGCCAGGCATGTGTCGAAAGTTCTCATACTCTCGCTTGTGCGACTCGTAGAGATGGGTTTTGACTTGAGTGGTTCCCTCATGGAAACGCATGAGGGTAGCCCAAATCTCCCGAGCTGTAGCGAGGTGAGAAACGCGATCAAACTCCGTCATGCTCAAACACGAGAAAAGAGCATTATGGGCTCGGCTATTGGCATCGTGCTCATCGATCTGATGTTGAGTAGCACGAGCAGCCAAGACCATGTAATTTGCAAAGTTGAAAATATCCCAAATGGAAGCACCGAAACTCTGAAGATAGGCCGACATGCGTATCTTCCAATACGCATAGTTCGTCCCATCAAAGAACGGCGGTTTGCCCACGCCGCGATCCATGTCGCCTTCTGTGGATCTGGAACCGGCTAAGGTGGAAGATCCTTAACCCGCTCTGATACCAATTGAAGGATCGATAGTGCTACCAGAAAGTGACCAGAGGGGGGTGAATGGGAGCTTCAAATTTCTTTTCAGAAACTTGTCGCCACTGTCCCGAGAATCTCCCCAAGAGCAAAACCTAGAGCTTGGTAGTGTCCATGACCCTAGATGTAGGGTGGATGCTTTCGAGAAGCACAGCGAGACACTACTCAACTCTAGAAACCCAGCGCAAAAGCCGGAAACCAAAACCGACAACGAACGAACGAACCACGGACGAGAACGCGCAGAAACCTCCTGACCGGACTCTGCCAGCGTCCGATCACAGACCACCGGATGCGTCCGATCCAAGAAAACCGATTCTAGACCCTTACTGTTTGTGACCGGACTCACTGTCACTGAGCGTCCCGTCAAGACCCTAGCGTCCGGTCAACAGAGAGGCAACCGATGAACAGTGGAAGAGATGCTTCCGGTCGTTTACAAATTGAGCGTCCGGTCAAATCGTACGTGAAACACAGTGAACGTGTTCATCGACCGGACTCAGGGTCGAGCGTCCGGTCACCCTGAACCGAGCGTCCGGTCACCCCGATTTTGTGCTGTTTGTCCACCGATTTGACGTGATCTCACCCAAAACAAATCCTCTAGGGATGAAACTTGGTGAGAGGAGTCACAAGGAGGATAGTGAGCTACTCCTACGAGATCATGGCTCGAACCTAACTCCAAATCGATGAATCGATGAAAATCGAGGAGAGGGGAGAAAAGTTGATCCAAAACGAAAACTGATCAATCTACTTGTTCATGAGGTTTGAGTTGAATTCCTTCGGTGAAAGTGATCAACTCACTGCAAAGAACAAATTGATTCAAATGGTTTTGCAAATGGAGCAACGTAGAGAGAGAACGATCAACGGGAAAATCGTGGAGAAAACGAAGAACGCGAAGAACAAGTTCAAAACATGAATCGAACCACGAATTGCCAGCCGACATTCATCCCCACGAGGAGACAACGAGATTACGGTCTCGTTTCCTCAAAAAGCAAATACACAGAGGTATTGTTCACCGTCTCTGCGGATCTCAGTAGCTACAGCAGGGAATGGAAAGCAGGAAACCCTAGAATGAAAATAGCAATGGCTGAGATGTCTGGAGGTAGGGGAGGCCTCTCCTTATATAGACTAATACAATTATTCCCCTTCTACCCTTACTGCTAATTACAGAGCGAACCAGCTAAACCCTAGGGTTATTCTGGACCAACTCGAAGAAGATGCTGATCTGACGGCCACGCCCGCACAACTAGTAGCGTTGCCTCGACGCAACCTCACCGATTGCCACCACGTGCCACCACCGCTCTGCTTGTCCTTTTCCACGGACTTGGCCCCCGGTTTTGTGGCCGAAACCGGGAAACCTGTCTTCACGACCAACCCCCGGTTTTGAGGCCGAAACCAGGAAACCAGCCGTCCATCGCCTGAGTTTTGTGGCCCAAACTCAGAAACCCGCCAGCGCCCAGGCTTTGAGGCCCAAACCTAGAATCCGTCCTCAGCCCGAGTTTTGTGGCCCAAACTCGGCAAACCTGCAGCACCCAGGTTTTGTGGCCCAAACCTGGAAACAGTCCACTGTTGGTTTTTCTGTGGATCAACCACCAAACCGAGCCGTCAAGGGGATGCACCACCCGTGCACCCCGTCCACCGACACGTGTCCCCAAGTCCTAGACCCGAGCAACACCATGTCCACAAGTCTTCGTTTGTCGCTGTCCCAGGCTATCAGCCACCACAGCTGATCCTCAGGCCACAGGTCCCTCAGTCCAAGCCTCACGTCCATCCTTCACCGCTCCCGGTCCATAGGCACGGCACGTCTCTACTTGACCTTAACCTTGCCTTCGATCACTGTATTCGTGCTCGACACCTGCACAACACAAGCCAAAGAACACGCGCATGAAACCAGTTGACAATCACTCATCACTCGAGACTCGGCATACACTCATGTATCCGCAGGATCCAAAATGCGACTGAGGTTTGGCTTAAAACGAATCTCATAGTCATCATCAAAGAGTTGTGAAACAGAAAGAAGGTTAAAATGCAAGTTAGAAACAAGAGCAACATCACGCAGCACAAAGTGCTCATTAACTCGCACAGACCCACGAGATAACACTTTACCTTTGCTATTGTCGCCGAAAGTGATAAACTCCTTTCCGGCAACTAGACTAAGACTGGAGAATCACTTGTCGTTTCCGGTCATATGCCTTGAGCACCCGGAATCCACCAACCAAATGTCCTCCAATCGTTTTACCTACATCAATAAAAAGACATAGGGTGAGCATACGGTCCAACACTGGGGTGAGTAAAATGGGAATTATACCAGTGTTGGGTCGGCTGCTCAAAAGAACGGTTAGTAGAAAAAACATTCCTATCACTCCTACGGGGAAAGCGATCACCACGCACAGGAAAACATGGTCCGCTAAGGGAAGAGCGTCCATCACGATACTCAAAACGCGGATGGGGGTAACGCTCAACAGCAAAGCCACTGCCACGGGGTCCATAGCCCACAAATGCAGGCTCCCGCCGGGCACGTCCTCCTTGCGGCCTAGGACCTTGAGGCATTGGACCTCTAGGCCTAGCAGCTCTCCTTTGAACATTCAGCACATGTACATCATGGAAAGGATGGTACATGTCCGTGTTGTTCATCTCCTTTGCACGACGCTCCTCTCTCTTGCGCTGAAAGCAAAACTCCCTCAAGTGTCCATCTCTCCCACAGTGCTCACAATGGTACCTCACCGCTCTCATAGGGGTTTGTTGGTACTCACGGTAGTGGGTGTGGATCACTTGGCTCTTTGGTGGCATGAGCTCCTCATGGATAGGTGGCATTCTATCTAGCTTGTTCCTTAGGTGGTTTGGTTTTGGAGCCCATGTCTGTTTCTTGGGTGGAGCTCTTGGAGGTTCCACAAACACTCCATCCTTTGTGTTAGGTTTGAGAGGCTCTTTGGGTGGGATCTTGGTCAGTTTGGGAGTAGTGGTGGAGTTGGGCTTCTCACTCGGGTTAAGAGCACTCGACTCTCTAATCTTACCAAAAGATGAAGCACACTCAACACCCTGAGCAAAACCTACACCAGGACCTCCAGCAACACGTTTGAACTGGGCTATCATCATCCCAAGCTGCGGCTCACCACAAGACACCCATGACAAGATGGTCCGAAGGTATGTGTTTTCTTCCTCGGTTTGCATCTTGCCATGCTGCACATTCGCAATCTCCATCTCCAAACCTTCACACAAAGTGCATCTAGACACACAAGTGCTACCCGAGCTGGCCTTCTCAAGAGACATAATCTTGGCATTCTTCTCTGCTAACTCGGATTGCAAGCCTGCACAAGACTTGCATGCACCAAGCACTGAGGATCTAGCCCTAAGCTCATCCACCTCTCCAACCAAAGCAACATACTTCCCCCTCAAGGTAAGAAGGTCAGTCATGTGCTTGGAGCACATCTGACACTCATCCTCCCTAGTCACGACAACGGTGGACTTGACAGACTCAAGCTCCTTCACCGCATTCTCCCACTTCTTCCTAAACTCCTTTCTCTCCCTAGTGGCAAGCCTAAGTAGTTTATCTTGACTAAGGAGAGCAGTAGTGAGCTTGTCAACCTCCGCAGAGAGTTCATCAGGAGTTAGAGATACCTGGTAGGTGTCGTCATCGTCGTTCCAAGGGATCTCCTCCAGCTCGCCGTTGACCTCATCGCCGAGGGCCATGGTGCAGAAGCCCTCATTGTCGGTGAAGAAACAGAGGTCGTTCAGCTTGTCCTCAATCTTCTTCTTCTCGGACTCGTCATCGGTTGAATCAGCGGAGTCGTCATCCGAGTCGTCGACGTCACTGAGCGTGGCGAAGAAAGCACGCTGCTCGGCCTGGGCCATCTCCAAGTACTTCTCCTTGATGTACTCCTTGTTGAAGCCGCCCCTCCGCTTGTGCTTGGCGGGGACGTACTTCTCCTTGCGCTTGCCGGAGTCATACTTGTGGTCGTGATCCGCCTTGCCGAAGACTTGCTTGTTCTTCTTTGGACAATTGGCGATGAAGTGGTTCGAGCCTCCACACTCGTAGCAGCCACCTTGTCCTCCTCCGCGGTGACGGTTCATGCGGTTGTTGTGGAACCACGAGAACCGGTTGGCCAGCAGGGCCAACTCGTCGTCCGCCATGAACTCCAGCTGCTCCTCTGTGACAAAAAGAAGAGATGACAAAGCAAAGCCTCCAGAGGGGTTAGCAGAAGAGCCAGAAACCAAAGCCATCGATGGGCCAGAAGGATTTTCATAAGAAGCCCTCGCCATGGCGTCAATCTCACTGGACTTGAGCTTACTAAAGAGCTCGTCGCACGTGAGGGTCTCATAGTTAGGCGATTCGATGATCGCATGAACCTTGGAATCCCACATCGATTGATCGAGAGTGTGTAAAAGCTTGAGAGCCCTCTCATGATCGTCGAAAGGCAACAACTCCTTGTTAGCCCTTATCTTGTTGACAATAACCTGAAAGCGAGCGAATAAACTCTTTATGCTCTTGCCAGGCATGTGTCAAAAGTTCTCATACTCTCGCTTGTGCGACTCGTAGAGACGGGTTTTGACTTGAGTGGTTCCCTCATGGAAACGCATGAGGGTAGCCCAAATCTCCCAAGTTGTAGCGAGGTGAGAAACGCGATCAAACTCTGTCATGCTCAAACATAAGAAAAGAGCATTACGGGCTCGGCTATTAGCATCGTGCTCATCGATTTGATGCTGAGTCGCACGAGCAGCCAAGACCACGTAATCAGCAGAGTTGCAAATATCCCAAATGGAAGCACCCAAACTCTAGAGATAGGCCGACATGCGTATCTTCCAATACGCATAGTTCGTCCCATCGAAGAACGGCGGTTTGCCCACGCCGCGATCCTTGTCGCCTTCTGTGGATCTGGAACCGGCTAAGGTGGAAGATCCTTAACCCGCTCCAATACCAATTGAAGGACCGAGAATGCTAAAGCAAGGCGACCAGAGGGGGGTGAATGGGAGCCTAAAAATTTCTCTCGAAACTTTGGCCTTTGTCCTGAAAATCAACCCCCGAAAACTTTGATCGAAACGTGATGCCCACGACCCTTGGAAGAGGGTGGATGATCCCTAAGATCATAGCAAGGCACCACCAAGCAAGAGCGAACCAAACACCAAAAGCTTCAGCTCAAGTTTGACCCCAAAAACCGACCCTCGAACGTAGATAGAAGGCTACGTCGAGAAATCTCCAAATACCTATGCTAACAAGTAGCAAAGATACCTATAGAGGTTTCTTGGTTAACTCTAGGCCGAACGAGAAGTCCGAAAACCAAGCCGAAAAGCCGGGAGAGCAAACGCACTGAAAATGACAAGTCTGTGAAGTCCCGGACTGTCCGCGGGTACAGTCCCGGACTGTCCGCGGCTACAGCGGACTGTCCGCGAGCAGGCGGCGGACTGTCCGCCGGCTGAAAGAGCAAAACTGCACAGTTGCTGAAACCTTCCTGAGTGATCCCGGACTGTTCGCGGATCACAATGGCGGACTGTCCGCCGGTCAAAAATCAGCAAAGCAGCCGAGACTCGCGGCCACTGATCTGGCCAAGTCCCGATGCGCGGACTATCTGCGGGGTGAGTGGCGGACTGTCCGCGACCACCCGGTGAGGGCGATTTCGGTCGCCCTTCACCCAAATCTTCCCAAATCCGATCCAAATCAAAATCCCACGATCTCAAACTTGGAGGAGATGATCACAAGATAGTTACAAGACTATCCCCAAGAAATCATCCGCTCAAATTGACTCAATCAACGGGAAATCGAAAGGGGAGGTGTATGAACCGAAAAAGCGCCATGAAACTTGAAACGACCAGATCTACTTGTTCGTGTGGAGTTAGATGAAATCCTTCGATGGAAATGATCTCCTCACATCAAAGAACAAGTTGGTTCAAGTGGATTCGAAAAAGACGCAGCGTAGAGGGAGATCGAGTGACAAAAAAACATGGAGAAATGAAGAACGCGAAGAACAAGCTCAAAACACGAATCAAGACCATGAATTGTCAGCCGAAATTCGTCCCCCCGAGGAGACAACGAGATTACGGTCTCATTTCCTCAAAAAGCAAATACACAGAGGTATTGTTCACCGTCTCTGTGGATCTCAGTAGCTACAGCAGGGAATGGGTAGCAGGAAACCCTAGAATGAAAATAGCAATGGCTGAGATGGTCTGGAGAGAGGGGTTGCCTCTCCTTATATAGCCTAACTAGTGGAAATGGCGCGCCCCTGCGCACCAAACGGAAAGTATTTTTTGACTAACAAAGCGGAAAGTATTATAGTTTCTGATCACAGGTATCCAATAGCACTGTGAGCAATTTATTACAATCAGGACTGGTAGTTCTGATCTGGTACAGGAATAGCATAGGCAAACACATGAATGATTTCAAATATGAAGAGTACAAAGACTGCAATATAAGTACATCAGAGATGCTCAGAGGATATATGCATATATTTGAAACTTAATTCTAGGAGAACCCGTTTGATTAAGGAATCGAAAATTAGGTAAGACTGACATACATATGTACACTCATCCTCCAAAACTGGGCTGGAGTCATATAAGAGATGTCCTTTGGATGGCTAGAGGGTGGGGGTGGAGGCCATCTCCACTTCGACTTCATATTGAGAACCATTTTCAGTAACTTCAGAGGCCAATGCAACATATGTAGGGTGACCATTAGGCAATAACAATTCGAATGAATGAAAGCGTGAGCTCTTGGAATGAAAATTATGCATGAGAGGACAAGCTCTCCCCATTGACTGAAGCTTTGGTTCAGAAGCGCGTCAGTTACAACTGAGTGAAGACCACCAATAAATATCTACAAATAATGAAGCAAGTCTAGAAAATAAGCATCCATCATGCAGCTTGAAAATGGCAAAACAATGTACAGTTCTGCATATCAGTATTGTTTGGAGCATTATCAAAAGTATAAGACTTGTCGTTAGAACCAGGAGATCCATGGAAAAGAATGTTTTCAGCTAAAATTCCTAAAAATTCAATCCTCAGAACTTGGTAGCACAAGAAATAAATCATGAAGCACTACCTGCAAATTTTTTGGCACCTTTGAAATAGGAGCTGCGAAGAGAATGTCAGGCTCATCTTCTGTACCTTTGTTGCAAGCTGCTAACACGATGCTTTGTCTTGTTTGCTTCAACTTTGAAGGAGTGTGGTTTCCTAAATTAAAACAATAATGTACGACAGTGGAGCTGTGGAGGGATTGACATGCTGCTTAGATTTTGTATATATAAGAACACAACATAGGATGTACCAAAGTTGACATGAGAGGTAATCTGATGTTGGTCTTTTTTTCACTAATACGAAGGTACTAATGTAAGCAAGAAAGAGAACTACAGCAGCTACAATCGATATATTGGACAGGTAGTAATAACTATGCTTAAGCATGACAGGTAACTTGATGACTTTCTTTTTGTTTAGTAAGAATAGGTATAAGTTTCGTACCGTAAACAGGACACAAAGCAGCTATAAATCTGTAAATAAATCATATTTATTTTTATCTTTGTTCATAGGGTTCTATATAGATCAACAAATGTCTAGTAGTACCAGTACTTGTGACACCCTAAAATTTGCCCAATTTAAAAATAGGTGAAAATGTTTCTTTATTGAATTTTGGTGTGCATTTAATCTAGGGTTTAAATACTTTTCACAAAATTAAAATAAATCTAGAGACATGTTGTTGCATTCATGCCCTTGCATTTTAATTTTTGAGATGAGTGGTTTTGGCAGAAAGTGTTTTCAATTTAAAATTCATTTGGAAAGAGTTTGAAATGTGCTGAAAATAAAAAAAGAAAAGTCTTTTATTTTCCCATCTCCTTCCTTCCTTCTTTTCGACCCGACCAGCCTGGCGGCCCGGTCCGCCGGCCCGCTGCTGTCGAGCCCCCCTCCTCCTCTCCCTTCGCCCGCGCTGGGCCTTCCCCTTCTTCTCCCCCTCGCCGTTGCGGCCCAGCAAGCTGGCCCGCGCAGCTGCGCGCCCGTTCCCCCTTTCTCTCTCTGTCACCTCGGGCCCCCCGCGTCAGCCATCTCCTCCTCCTCCCGCTCTGTTGCCCCGAATGAGCCGAGCAGAACCGCCGCACGTCCCCGCTCTCCCCGCGTCGTGGCAGCGCCCACTCCCGCTCCCACCTCGGTCTTTAAGCCATCCCGTGCCCTCCATCTTCTCCTTTTTTTCCCCACTCCGCGCGACGCAACCTGGAATCAGAGCTCGCAGTCGAGCCCTACCTCCATCTCCACGCCGCAGAGAGCATCGCCGGCCGCCGTCCGCCGCGATTCGTCGTCGTCGCTCCTTCCCGGCTCCCATTCCCGCGGTGGTGAGCCTGGCCACCTCCCTCTCTTTCTCTCCCCCCGACTCTTTTCCCTTGCTGATTAGGTGCTTTCTTGGGCTATTCAGTGAGCCGGCGAAGCTCTCGCCGCCATCCATGGCCGCCGCCGCGTGCGCTCGTTTCCCCGTCGTAGCGTGCCTCCTTTCCGCCAACCTAAGTGCGTCGTAGGGTTCACCTTGCTCTTCCCCACCCCTCCGTTTCGTCGCCTTGACCAGTGATGAGCTCTGCGTCCGAGCCCGCGAGCTCTGTGTCTTCGACCATGGCGCTCTCGTGCCCGGCGTCGCGCAGGGCGCCGCGACGTCGCGGCCTGGGCATGCCGTCGGCCTGTCTCTGGCGCACGCGCCCACGATCTAATCCCCGCCGTCCGTCATCGATCCGACGACGCTGGATGGCTGATACCCCTTCATTGGCCATTTTGCAAAACGCCCCTTATAAATATCAAGGCCTTAACCCGCGCTCCCTTTTCTACTGTTCCCCGTGTCTTGAAACTGTATCAACCAGGCCCCTGTGTTTCGGTTGATTTGTGGCACAGTCCAGCCGGCTGCGAATTTTGGTTTTAAATTCCGATTTAAATTCAAATGCATTTCAGCTTATTTACAAGTTTGACACTGAGTTAAAATGCTTATAAAACCCACGTTTTAGCTCCGTTTTGATCCGTTCAACTTGCGTTAGATTCATTTCAAAAAGTTCTTTCAAACTAAATAACTTTTAGTACTGTTTTCTGTAATTAAAATTTGAGTTAAATCTAATCTAATAATTAGTGTCTTTAATCTTGTTTAGATCATATCTTCTCCGTTATAGCTCCGTTTAGCGTGATCTTCACGTCTGTGTGTTCGTAGCGAATCATAGATCAGTTTTCCAAAACTCTTTATCTTGTTTTCTTATGATTGATGTACTGTTCTAATCATAGGCTATATTTGCTTTGCATGATTTCTTTTGGATGTATGTGTGGTGTTCCGTGATCGTATGTCCAGTCGGTGAGTTATACGTTGGTGATCAAGAAGGAGTTCGTGATCAAGAGTCAACCTTTGGAAGTATACAAGTCAACAGAAGAAGGATCTTAAGTTTAAGGCAAGTATAGCATGGGACCATCCTTGTTACCTATTCACCGTAATCACTTAATTCACATTGCATGTGTCTACCTTGATGCCCATATAGATTTATCCTAGATGTTTGATCTTGTACCTTGATAACCATGGGTATGCATTGGATAGCTTGATGCTAGTGCTCAACTTAAACTATGATCATGTAAATTTGTTCTAATGATATATGAGATGAGACATGTTAGAATATGACTTTTATAGCAACATGGTTTAGGAACTACTATAAGGGATCACCCGGGACTACAGTGCAACCATGAGGGTTATATGGCTCTGACCTTAGTCCAGTATGAGGACCTTTTCTAGCTTGTTAGAGGTTACCCTTGTGGCGCAAATAGGGGACAGCAGACTGTGGATCCCTGGGCTTGGTTGTATCACACAGACTGACTGATGAAACCTAGCGGCCCTAACTTGTTAGATGCACCTTTGAAAGGCTGCGCAGTGAACCCTGCCGTGCACCTTGGAAGTGTAACATGGGCCTTGCAAACCCCGGCATATGGTTATCACTACTCATCGGGTAAAGTGTACAACCTCTGCAGAGTGTAAAACTGATATATCAGCCGTGCTCACGGTTACGAGCGGCCTGGAATTCTTATGGTATAGTTGTTGCTATAAATAATGGTAATGACGATGATGATGATATTTATTCAATGTATACATGTTTACTTGATCATATGTTTAACTTGGGATGATTATACTTTGATGCTACTTAATGCTAAAATTATGCCAACAAAAAGCTTCCGCAGTTAAGTCAGTGCTTTTTGAGCCTCATGAACCTCATGTTATACTTGTTAAGTACGAGATGTACTTATGCTTGTTTTACTTTTCAACACTTTGGAAAAATCCTGGATGGGTACCAGAATGCCAGAAGTTGGAGAAGTTAGGCTTGTGATCAACCAGTCAGTTGTTCCCTGTGAAGTTGGTGTCTCCATCTGAAGATCGGGGTGCCTTTCCGCTGTCTGCTCCTTAAGGTTATGTTCTTTGTGTTTATACGTTATATATGTGCATTGTCTTTCGATATTACCCTTTATTTGTGGCTATATGTGAGATTTGACTTTCTGGGCTCACATATGGTGTATACCTGGTTTTGTTCTTAAAACCGGGTGTGACAAAGTGGCATCAAAGCAATGCTGACTGTAGGACGCAAGCCTAGTTAGAAACTGGACGTTTTAAGGTTTTGAAAATTTCTATAGAACTCTTGTTCTATCAACCTTGGTATTTTTCTTCTCTATTGTAGCTTCTACCCTTGTTATTTTCTCCCCCTTGTTGCTTAATTTTAAAATCATGTTCTCCCTTTCACTCCTTGTCTTGATACTCTTTTAAAATCTTCCCTTACCACCTTTTTTGTTTTGTCAAAAGTGGAGCTTAGGATCTTTGGCATTTATATGAAGAGAACGATAGTAGCGTGAGTCGAGTCATTGTTTGGAGTGTGAACCTTTATTGCTTTGTTGAGTTGACTTTATGATAATGATTGTTTTGGATCTTTGTAATGAGTGCAAATGATTTTGTGGGATTTCCTCACAATATCATTTAGGTTAGGCTTAAGGTTCATGCATAGAAGGTTGGGTTTCTGTTTCTTCTGTTCCCTCTATCCTATCCTTCCGGAGCAGTCTGTCTTTGTCAGCTTATATCTCTGTTTGTGGATGTTCAAAAATCATTGAACAATTCTGGACACAAGTAGACTTCATGATCTTTCTCTGAGCGCAAGAACCACCCTGATAGCTGTTATGGTTTTGGAGTTATGAAATTCACAAGTTGATGCATTTGTGCTGTCTGGAATCTGGAATGGTTTCTGTTGTCTGCTGTTTTCGACGACCTTAACTACAGAATATGGAAAAGTGTTCTACATGAAAGTTGTAGAGGATTTCATAAGCTTTCCAAAAAGGTAAACTGCAACTTCATTGGATAAACATAACTCGAGTTATGGCTGTTTTACTATACTGCTGTTTTGCTAGTCGCGAGAAATTTCAGAATTCTTGTTCTTACCTTTACATATGAGTTTCTCTGGGATATCAGAAGTTGGTTATGGCTGTGAACATGCTGGAAATAATATGTAAGCTACCCTTTTGTGTTCTCTGGTTGGCCCTTTCTTTAAGGGGGGTAGTGCTTTGATCAACAGATGTGAAGTTGTGCGTTGTCTCTTATGGTACTTCATGAGTATGATCATCTATCCTTGCTCATGTTGCTTTTGTTGGTCACCTGATGACAGGAAATATGGCACACCATGAATCAGGATCCCTATATGTCACCTCTCACTGATGATCACGAGTACAATGAAGTCGAACTCTATCAAAATAACAATGTTGAAGTTCAAGTTGGGAGTGATCCGAGTCAGAATCCACAACAACGAAAGCGAAAAAGAAAAGCCAAAAAGAAGCTTACTGAAGCAAGTAGAGCATATCGCAATTATACCAATGGAAGGTTGAGCAATATGGATATGGATAACATTCAAGGTGCTACAAAAATGGTTGGTGGTTACATTCAAGTGAGCTCAACACAAGTTTTTGCTCTGTTTGATCCTAGTGCTTCGCACTCTTTCATCTTCGTCGAGTGTTTAGAGACGAACAGGATGGCGAAGTGTCCAACAAAGAGGCTCTTGATAGTTTATACCCCAGTTGGAGAAATACAGGCAGATCAGATGTGCCCGAAAGTCAGTCTTGTCATAAACAAGGAAAACTTTACCGTAACCTTCATTGTTTTGGAGTCACTCAATATTCCTATGGTTCTTGGTAATGGATGGTTGCGTGCGCACAAAGGAGTAATTCATGGTACTCAATACACAATGCTTCTAACTGCACCGTCAGGGAAAAGAATTGAGTATCACGGTTGTCAACTTCAATCTGAGAAAGCTGATGACTTGTACAATGGAGTGCAGACTAAGGATGTTATCGTGGATAATAATGAGCATATAGCTAAGAACACAGATGGGCAAATATCTTCAGTGGAAGTCGATACAACAGACCACCTGGCAAATGCAGGATATCCGGTCAAGATTCTAGAAACAACCTGGAGAACATTTAATGGAAGAATGTTTAAAGTGTGTAAGGTTCAGTGGAGTAACCTAAGTGAAGAAGAAGCAATGTGGGAAACCGAGGAACAACTGCAGACCAAGTTTCCACATCTCTTTGAGTTGTAAGCCAATCAAGTTAGCGATCAAGATAAGTTTGGGATAATCAAGTGTAATAATCTTTTCATGGAATCTTTGTTCACAAGTTATGATCATGAAACATCACTGGTTTGATAAGCTTGGTATACAAGTGTGAAGTGAAAGTGTTATCAAGATCTTTTCTCGTTTCTCTCCTGTGCTCTGAGTCTCTCTCGAATCTCGGGACAAGATTCTCTTAAGGGGGTAGATTTGTGACACCCTAAAATTTGCCCAATTTAAAAATAGGTGAAAATATTTCTTTATTGAATTTTGGTGTGCATTTAATCAAGGGTTTAAATACTTTTCACAAAATTAAAATAAATCTAGAGACATGTTGTTGCATTCATGCCCTTGCATTTTAATTTTTTAGATGAGTGGTTTTGGCAGAAAGTGTTTTGAATTTACAATTCATTTGGAAAGAGTTTGAAATGTGCTGAACATAAAAAAAGAAAAGTCTTTTATTTTCTCATCTCCTTCCTTCCTTCTTTTCGGCCCGACCGGCTTGGCGGCCCGGTCCGCCGGCCCGCTGCTGCCGAGCCCCCCTCCTCCTCTCCCTTCCCCGCGCTGGGCCTTCCCCTTCTTCTCCCCCTCGCCGTTGCGGCCCAGCAAGCTGGCCCGCGCAGCCGCGCGCCCGTTCCCCCTTTCTCTCTCTGTCGCCTCGGGCCCCCGCGTCAGCCATCTCCTCCTCCTCCCGCTCTGTTCCCCCGAATGAGCCGAGCAGAACCGCCGCACGTCCCGGCTCTCCCCTCGTCGTGGCAGCGCCCACTCCCGCTCTCACCTCGGTCTTTAAGCCATCTCGTGCCCTCCATCTTCTCCTTTTTTCCCCACTCCGCGCGACGCAGCCTGGAATCAGATATCGCAGCCGAGCCCTGCCTCCATCTCCGCGCCGCAGAGAGCATCGCCGGCCGCCGTCCGCCGCGATTCGTCGTCGTCGCTCCTTCCCGACTCCCATTCCCGCGGTGGTGAGCCTAGCCACCTCCCTCTCTTTCTCTCCCCCCGACTCTTTTCCCTTGCTGATTAGGTGCTTTCTTGGGCTATTCAGTGAGCCGGCGAAGCTCTCGCCGCCATCCATGGCCACCGCCGCGTGCGCTCATTTCCCCGCCGTAGCGTGCCTCCTTTCCGCCAACCTGAGTGTGTCGCAGGGTTCACCTTGCTCTTCCCCACCCCTCCGTTTCGTCGCCTTGACCAGTGATGAGCTCTGCGTCCGAGCCCGCGAGCTCTGTGTCTTCGACCATGGCGCTCTCGTGCCCGGCGTCGCGCAGGGCGCCGCGACATCGCGGCCTGGGCACGCCGTCGGCCTGTCTCTCGCGCACGCGCTCACGATCTAATCCCCGCCGTCCGTCATCGATCCGACGATGCTGGATGGCTGATACCCCTTCATTGGCCATTTTGCAAAACGCCCCTTATAAATATCAAGGCCTCAACCCGCGCTCCCTTTTCTACTATTCCCCGTGTCTTGAAACTATATCAACCAGGCCCCTGTGTTTCGGTTGATTTGTGGCGCAGTCCAGCCAGCTGCGAATTTTGGTTTTAAATTCTGATTTAAATTCAAATGCATTTCAGCTTATTTACAAGTTTGCCACTGAGTTAAAATGCTTATAAAACTCATGTTTTAGCTCCGTTTTGATCCGTTCAACTTGCGTTAGATTCGTTTCGAAAAGTTTTTTCAAACTAAATAACTTTCAGTACTGTTTTATGTAATTAAAATTTGAGTTAAATCTAATCTAGTAATTAGTGTCTTTAATCTTGTTTAGATCATATCTTCTCCGTTATAGCTCCGTTTAGCGTGATCTTCACGTCTGTGTGTTCGTAGCGAATCATAGATCAGTTTTCCAAAACTCTTTATCTTGTTTTCTTGTGATTGATGTACTGTTCTAATCATAGGCTATATTTGCTTTGCATGATTTCTTTTGGATGTATGTGTGGTGTTCCGTGATCGTATGTCCAGTCGGTGAGTTATACGTTGGTGATCAAGAAGGAGTTCGTGATCAAGAGTCAACCTTTGGAAGTATACAAGTCAACAGAAGAAGGATCTTAAGTTTAAGGCAAGTATAGCATGGGACCATCCTTGTTACCTATTCACCGTAATCACTTAATTCACATTGCATGTGTCTACCTTGATGCCCATATAGATTTATCCTAGATGTTTGATCTTGTACCTTGATAACCATGGGTATGCATTGGATAGCTTGATGCTAGTGCTCAACTTAAACTATGATCATGTAAATTTGTTCTAATGATATATGAGATGAGACATGTTAGAATATGACTTTTATAGCAACATGGTTTAGGAACTACTACAAGGGATCACCTGGGACTACAGTGCAACCATGAGGGTTATATGGCTCTGACCTTAGTCCAGTATGAGGACCTTTTCTAGCTTGTTAGAGGTTACCCTTGTGGCGCAAATGGGGGACAGCAGACTATGGATCCCTAGGACTGGTTGTATCACACAGACTGACTAATGAAACCTAGCGGCCCTAACTTGTTAGACGAACCTTTGAAAGGCTGCGCAGTGAACCCTGTCGTGCACCTTGGAAGTGTAACGTGGGCCTTGCAAACCCCGGCATATGGGTATCACTACTCATCGGGTAAAGTGTACAGCCTCTGCAGAGTGTAAAATTGATACATCAGCCGTGCTCACGGTTACGAGCGGCCTGGAATTCTTATGGTATAGTTGTTGCTATAAATAATGGTAATGACGATGATGATGATATTTATTCAATGTATACATGTTTACTTATCATATGTTTAACTTGGGATGGTTATACTTTGATGCTACTTAATGCTAAAATTATGCCAACAAAAAGCTTCCGCAGTTAAGCCAGTGCTTTTTGAGCCTCATGAACCCCATGTTATACTTGTTAAGTACGAGATGTATTTATGCTTGTTTTACTTTTCAACACTTTGGAAAAATCCTGGATGGGTACCAGAATGCCAGAAGTTGGAGAAGTTAGGCTTGTGATCAACCAGTCAGTTGTTCCCTGTGAAGTTGGTTTCTCCATCTGAAGATCGGGGTGCCTTTCCGCTGTCTGCTCCTCAAGGTTATGTTCTTTGTGTTTATACGTTATATAGGTGCATTGTCTTTCGATATTACCCTTTATTTGTGGCTATATGTGAGATTTGACTTCCTGGGCTCACATATGGTGTATACGTGGTTTTGTTCTTAAAACCGGGTGTGACGGGTGTGACAGTACTGCAGTGGGGATTGGGAGGCTAATTTTGTGCCTGTATCTTGGTGTTGCACCCTGCATTGGCATGGTTATGTGGGGCCTGTGCAGCGATGAAGGCTAGAGAGTATGCACCGGACGAAAATAAGAGCATACATAACATATAGGCATCTGTTTTTATTTGGATGAGTGAACCACAAATAATTTTAGTATTGTAGTAACCAGAGCGCAAACAAACGAATCCTGAGAAGGAGACACATGTATGGCTTCTTATATTGTAGATGCATAGTTTCGAGAACCGTAATGATACATAATAGAAGGTATATATACCTAAACCTAAATCTGTATCAGAACATGTGATCTTGCGAAGAATAGTAAGATTGGGTAACTAAAATGGCAAATTCTGTATTAGACAGGAAAACATATCTAAATCTGTGGAAACACAGGAAATCAAACTGAAATGATGTACTATGCTGACATAAGCGGGAAGATGAGTGTGCAGTGGCACCATAAAAGAAGCCGTTCATTTTGCTATGATCTCGAGACTAAGATTACCTATGCAGTTGAGTAGACCCTTGGATACGCTGAAACATGAGTCGAAGGCTAAAGAGGAAAAAAAACAATTGAAGAAACATATTTGCATGTCAGTACATAGGAAGCAAATGAGTCTCCAAAAATACCAATAAGATGAATCACCACCAGCATAAACCTTTGTCGTCGAGTCATGCTAAAAAAAATCATGATCCGCCAGATAAGATAATTCATGTATTAAAACTGAGACGTTGTCAGGCTGGAAATCATATTTTTCTTTTCCTCTATAACAACCGGCATGTATGTGCTTCCCTGATAACCAACATGACTACAGGGCTAGTGATTGGCATGGGTCACAACATAAATTTTATCAATAAAATGCTCATGAGTAGCACAAACCTGACCTGCTTTACGGCCTAAGCCCGTGAAGAAGCCATCCTGCCTGTGACCATACCCTGCCCTGACTATCTGTATAAAAACAACATAAAGGCTACCTGGAGAAAACTGGCCAGATAAAAATTAAAGATTGAGAATTTAGGCCATCAATTTTACAGGTACATTGCCATACTGACAGCTGGAAGCTGGAAAAATACCAAAGGCATTAAGGAAGCAACAATTCGTATGTGTGTTTGCAAATAAATTTGGTAAATCTAGCCACTTATACTATCTTATTTTATGTGGAACAAAAATATTGCCGTTATTTAGCTCCCACGAGTATGAACATAAAAATAGGAAAACAGGTGTTTCTCAGAAGTTAGGTACCTTGTCTTCCTGTGAGCTGCCAAAATTCAGCACAGGAAACATAGCTGACCGTTAAAAAGTGGCAACCTTCCATAAACCCCATAGGTCTGTAAAATATGTGTTGCGGCACGAGAAAGACAAGAACAGGCCAATTAGCAGAAGAATATTAGAGGCCTCAGAAATATACCAACCATCATATGTTAATCAACCTAGAGCTTCAAGGCATATTGACATATTACCTACTCTTTAGTGGACATGGGAGGGAGGACGGAGAAGAGATAAGGTCAGACCATTTTTTTTTTTGAAGGAGAAGAAGGAGCAAAAACTGTGATGAGAAGACAAGAGGGAGAATGTGAAGCCGTTGAGAAGACAAAGGAACCAAACAAAAGCCGAACAGGTCGGTCTCAGCAATCTCGACCGATAGATGGGAGAGCAGACGACAGTGAGCCGACGTGGGGCACCGACAGCCAAGCAAAGAGAATCTGCCGAGGTGGACCAATGAGATGGCATGGAGGTGAGGCGCCGCTGACATGGACCAATGAGGGATTCTAGGGCGACGTGGCCTGGCTGCGCGTGCGGTGCTCACCTTGTGATTGTAGAGGTAAAAGTTGAAGAAAAGAAAAATGGTAACATCTGGGTTACTCCCTCCCAAAAATTGCATAAGCAATATATCATGCCTAGTACCTCATAGGCAGATGAACATCAGATTGTAGCCTCCAACAATAGTATGTAATTTCCATCATAGGCTCAAGAAAGAAAAAAAAAGCACATGGGCAATCCACCAAGTAATAAATCATGAGCTTCATAAAAAGCCTAACTGGAAGTACATCATTGGCAGTGAGTTGTGCTCACTAACAAAAGAACCATAATCCCTATGATCTCGAGACTAAGATTACCTATGCAGTTGAGTAGACCCTTGGATACGCTGAAACATGAGTCCCAAGGCTAAAGAGGGAAAAAACAATTGAAGAAACATTTTTGCATGTCAGTACATAGGAAGCAATTGAGTCTCCAAAAATAACAATAAGATGAATCACCACCAGCATAAACCTTTGTCGTCGAGTCATGCTAAAAAAAATCATGATCCGCCAGATAAGATAATTCATGTATTAAAACTGAGATGTTGTCAGCCCGAAAATCATATTTTTCTTTTCCTCTATAAAAACCGGTATGTATGTGCTTCCCTGATAACCAACACGACTACAGGGCTAGTGATTGGCATGGGTCACAACATAAATTTTATCAATAAAATGCTCATGAGTAGCACAAACCTGACCTGCTTTACGGTCTAAGCCTGTGAAGAAGCCATCCTGCCTGTGACCGTACCCTGCCCTGACTATCTGTATAAAAACAACATAAAGGCTATCTGGAGAAAACTGGTCAGATAAAAATTAAAGATCGAGAATTTAGGCCATCAATTTTACAGGTACATTGCCATACTGACAGCTGGAAGTTGGAAAAATAACAAAGGCATTAAGGAAGCAACAGTTCGTATGTGTGTTTGGAAATAAATTTGGTAAATGTAGCCACTTATACTATCTTATTTTCTGTGGAACAAAACTATTGCCGTTGTTCAGCTCGCACGAGCATGAATGTAAAAATAGGAAAACAGGTGTTTCTCAGAAGTTAGGTACCTTGTCTTCCTGTGAGCTACCAGAATTCAGCACGGGAAACATAGCTGACCGTTAAAAAGTGGCAACCTTCCATAAACCCCATAGGTCTGTAAAATATGTGTTGCAGCACGAGAAAGACAAGAATAGGCCAATCAGCAGAAGAATATTAGAGGCCTCAGAAATATACCAACCATCATCTGTTAATCAACCTAGAGCTTCAAGGCATATTGACATATTACCTACTCTTTAGTGGACGTGGGAGGGAGGACGGGGAAGAGATAAGGTCGGACCATTTTTTTGAAGGAGAAGAAGGAGCAAAAACTGTGATGAGAAGACAAGAGGGAGAATGTGAAGCCGTCAAGAAGACAAAGGAACCAAACAAAAGCCGAACAGGTCGGTCTCAGCAATATCGACCGATAGATGGGAGAGCAGACGACAGTGAGCCGACGTGGGGCACCGACAGCCAAGCAAAGAGAATCTGCCGAGGTGGACCAATGAGAAGGCACGGAGGTGAGGCGCCGCTGACATGGACCAATGTGGGATTTTGGAGCGACGTGGCTTGGCTGCGCGTGCGGCGCTCACCTTGTGATTGTAGAGGTAAAAGTTGAAGAAAAGAAAAATGGTAACATCTAGGTTACTCCCTCCCAAAAATTGCATAAGCAATATATCATGCCTAGTACCTCATAGGCAGATGAACATCACATTGTAGCCTCCAACAATAGGTATGTAATTTCCATCATAGGCTCAAGAAAGAGAAAAAAAAGCACATGGGCAATCCACCAAGTAATAAATCATCAGCTTCATAAAAAGCCTAACTAGAAGTACATCATTGGCAGTGAGCTGTGCTCAGTAACAAAAGAACCATAATCCATAATAGACAATGGACCTATGCTCACTAAGAATGCAGCAACTAATATAAGAGCGTCGTCATCACAAAGCCAACGAAAAATAGCAAGTTTCTTTGCACAATTCCATTGCCTCAGTGTACAAACAATGCCATCCTTGCAGGTTCCCCAAACCTGAGTAGAATCGATTTCATCATCGCATGTTCCCCTTCTCTTAGGATGTAAGTTCTGCACATTTCTGCAAGGGACATGGGCAGTAGCCGAGCCTGCTCTCTGCAATGAAGAGTGAGAGGGTCCAAGATCCCCGCGGCCACGAGAGGGAGTCGAGGGAAAGGGAGGGGAGAAGGGGAGAGAGTGCACACCGGGCTTGGCCCGTCCGATATGGGAGGGCCCCTACGGAGCAGAGGGAGGTGGACCACGGGGAGGCGACGCGCAGGATGTAGTGGCCAACGGCGTGGCGGGGGGGCCTTGGCCGTAGCCATTCACCATGGCACCGCCGTCCATGGCGCTGGTGCTCTGCACAGATCGGACGGGATGAAGGAGGGATCTGCAGAGTGAGTGAGAGAGAGAGGGCGTGAGTGAGAGAGAGCAAACCAGCAGCGAACGGATGGAGCCGGCGACGGAGACGTGGAGGCGCAAAGGAGAATCTCCGCGCGTTACGGCAGCAGGTCCTCCGGCAGCCATGGAGCCACGGAGACGGCGAGGGGAAACCCCCACGCGCCATGGCCGCGACTGCGCACCGGCGCCGCAGGCAGGCAAGCAGCAGAGGTGGCACCACGGGCGGGAAGAGACGGCTAGGGTTTCGAAGCCGGATCTGGGCGTGGCAGTGCCGAGGGGGTGCCGCGCCGGAGACCACCGGCAGGTCCCCTGTTGCCTCTCCATGGCCGGGGCCTGCCATCGTGGGGTGCAGGTGTGGCGCTGCACCGAGCACGGGCGCTGTCGCGACCGCCGCTTCAAGGGCCGGCCGTGCGGTTGGGAGAAAGGGAAGACCGCTAGTGCGGGTTGGGGAAAGGGAGGGCAGCCTCACGCAGCAGGACGCTGCCATAGGAGGCGGCGCCACCTCGTGCCTCGCGCCGCCCATGGCCGCCTTGGGAGGGAGGGAGAGAGAGGAAGGGAGAGAGAGGAGGTGGCTGTGGCTCTGGGAGACTGAGCGAAAGGATAGGGATGAGTCCTTTTTTCGATGTGTGGAGGGGGGGCGAAGGATGACCAAGCGAAGGGAGCCGACGTGGAGCGAGGAGAACCAAGCGAAGAGCAACCAATGAGAACGCATGGAGGTGAGGCATCGGTGGGATTGACCAATGAGGGATTTTGGGGAGACGTGGCCCGGCTGGCCGCGCGGCGGACCATAGGTGAATGTAGTTTTAAATACAATTATTCCCCTTCTACCCCTACTACTAATGAGCGAGCAGGCTAACCCTACGGGTATTCCTAACCAACTCGATGTTGATAATGACCCGACGGCCACGCCCGCACAACTGGTAGCTTCGCCTTGACGCGACCTCACCGATTGCCGCCACGTGCCGCCACCGCTCCGCTCGTCCTTTTCACGGACCTCCCCCGCCCCCCCTCCGGTTTTGAGGCCGAAACCGGGAAACCTGGGCCATCCCCCGGTATTGAGGCCGAAACCGGGAAACCTGTCGTCTGTCGCCTGAGTTTTGTGGCCCAAACTCAGAAACCCGTCAGCACCTAGGTTTTGAGGCCCAAACCTGGAAACTGTCCTTAGTCTGAGTTTTGTGGCCCAAACTCAGAAACCGGCCGCACCCAAGTTTTGAGGCCCAAACCTGGAAACCGTCCACTCGGTGGTTTTTCTGTGGCTCAACCACCAAACCGAGCAGTAGAGGGGATGCACCGCCCGTGGACCCCGTCCACACGCAAGTCTTCACTTGTCGTTGTCCCAGGTTGTCAGCCACCACAGCCGATCCTCAGGCCACCGGTCCGTCAGTCCAAGCCTCACGTTTGCCCTTCACCGCTCCGGGTCCATCGGCACGACACGTCTCTACTTGACCTTCACCTTGCCTTTAATCACCGTATCCGTGCTCAACACCCGCACGACACAAGCCAAAGAACATGCGCGTCATCCCAGTTGACAATCACTCATCATCTCAAGATCCGGCATACACCCATGTATCCGCAGTAATAAACCCTAAGCAACTAGAAATACAACTACTAGAAGAGGGATTGGTCCCCTGCCCTTCTAATTCTCGGCAAACGTACTGGAGAGGAAGAAAAGAAGAGGCCTAGCCGCCTAGGCACGATGGCGGGTGCTAGCAAGGAGCAAGCGACATTTTGTAGGTGGCTAGGGCAGTCACAGTGACTTTGGTCTTCCACCCAAAGACTTCTAGCTTCTCGAAATTGAAATATAAGAGTCAACATAGCAGTTCCTCTATTCAAAATTGCAAGGGTAAAGTTATTTTATTCTATAAGTGTCAGGATATGATACCCCGAGTATCTCAAGACACCAATTAGTTAACCTCCTAGCGACCTAGCAAGCACAAGTCTAGCAACTGAGGCCCATCTGAGTAATACAGTGTCAGACCCACATGTTGAGATAAGTGGTTGACCATGACCTCTTCCTCTTCCTACTGCACGCAACACGGCATCACACGACATCTCCTTTGTCTCGACCACTAGAAGGAACAGGGAGATCCTGAGCTCCATCAAGTGCGCCTACCCTGAGAAGGACAATCACATCGACCCCCATTCACTATGCCAGGACAATGGGACAACCATCTCAAGGCAAACATCATCACAATGCCATGGAGCAAACAAGACAACATCCCCAGGCCGTGACAATCGGTACAACATCCCACCATCCAAATATGGTTCGACAAGACAACCATACGACCCCACCCACTATGGGATGGGGTGCACGACCCTAGCCTTGACTTTCAAGACTGTTCGAGCCACTAGAAACGTTGACCCCATGGCTCAGGGTTGAGGCTACTGACACCATGACCAGCGAAGGTGACCGATGACCCAGGGGTAGTCTACTACACTACTACAGAAAAGAACTTGCGCAGCGTTGCCTAAAAGGCCCCCGTGGCGGACACTCTTTTTGCCCGCCATGGTTATTCGGTGGCCGGCCACCGAAGAGCCCGCTGCGGTTAATAATTAACCGTAGCAGGCAACATAAGGCGCCCACTGCGGTTATTCTCGTTTAAACGTGGCGGGCTTACTTAGGTGCCCACGGTTAATCATTTTACCGCAGCGGGCATCTTAAAAACTGAACGCATCTTGGCCCCTAGTGGGTTTCGGTGATTGGATGAAACACAAGATTACTGTGACTAACGTGTGTTTTGCAGAAACAGGGATGAGTTAGGTCACGGTAATGGCAACGATACGGGCATATGGAGTTCATGTCCCCTGGCGATGGAAATCGTTTTGGTTTTCAAAGGACGGACGACGAAGACGGTGGTAGGCTAGGCTAAGTGTCACATGGTGTTGGAGGACACTTAGGTAGTCTTAGGTCTTTGTTTTTCCTTTGGCCGTACTATAAAGGGGAGCGTGAATCAGTAGCTTGACCTAGATGAGTCTATTGAGGTAGGTGTGGTGCACACTTGTTATTGCATAGCCCTAGGTAGCTCAGAGAGATGCCTTATGTCGTAAGGATGAAAAGTCGTTAAGGCCGCGTCGCGATCCGAGTGAGTTTTGCCTGTGAAACAGGCATCGGACGCTCGCCTGGCGCGTCCGATGCTCACTCAGACTAGGGTTTAGTCTGGTGCGTGGCATCGGACGCTCCGGTGTTGCCACAGCGGACGCGCCCGTGCCACTGTTCACTTGCGAGTGAATTTGGGGTAGCACTGGACGCTGGCATCGGACGCTGAGGGCCAGCGTCCGATGTCCATGCAGAGAGGTTCCAGAGAGGGTAAAATCACATCAGACGCGTCCGTTGTGATGGCATCAGATGCTGCCCAGCGTCCGATGCTCCTTTAACTTGTGTGACAGGTTGTACTATCAATCGTTGGTCGAGGTCATCGGAGCGTCCGATGCCAGGCATCGGAGCATCCGATGCCCCCGCAGAAACACCTGTTCAGTGCTTTTTTGGATGGCCGGTTGGGGGGAGTATTTATACTCCTCCCCCTCCTCCATTAGAGTGTTGTTGCCACTTTCCTCTGCTGAGAAACACATTGTGAGTGTGAGAAAGAGCAAGAGCCCTAGTGAGGTTGAGAGATTTGCTAATTGAGAGAATTAGTGACCTCCTAGTGAGAATTGAGTAGCAAGTGTGCACCCATCCATCTCTTTGGCCTTGTGTTGGTCAAGTGAGAGTTCTAGCTTGTTACTCTTGGTGATCGGCATCACCTAGACGGCTTGTTGGTGATCGGAGAGCTTGGTGATCATCCGGAGGCTTTGTGGATGACCCAAGCCAAGTTGTGACCGGTAGCGAGCGATTCACCGGGCCAGAGTGGCGAAGAATCAACTCGTAGTGAGCACTTGATCCTTGCACGGATCAAGGGAGAGCAATACCCTTGCGTGGGTGCTCCAACGAGGACTAGGGGGTGTGCCGACACCTTGATACCTCGGGAAAAAGATCGTCATGTCATCTCTACTCTCTTTACATACACATTTACTTTTGAGCAATTCAATTCCGCAAATTACTTGTTGTTCTTTCATAAGTTGAATTGCCATGCTAGAGTAGAAATGGTTTAGCGATAGTCTTTTGTGCGGTTGTTGTTAAAGAAACACACTTCTAGGCACTAGGGGGTTAATTGGGCTTGTTCGGATTTAATTCTTGCAAAAGTTTTAGAAAAGCCCAATTCACCCCCCTCTTGGGAATCTTGATCCTTTCAATTGGTATCGGAGCCTCGTGCTCTCGATTTAGGCTTAACCTCCTAGAGTTAAGATGTCCGGGGGGTGATGGACCACCTCCCATGTTCGAGGGAGACGACTTTCCATATTGGAAAATCCGTATGGAGTCGTACCTAGAAGCGATAGATGTGAAATGCCGCCAAGCCGCAATCACTGGCTTTCCCAAGCCCAAGGAGGGCACAAGCCTAACTCCTAATGAGGAGGAAAATGAAAAATGGAATGCAAAAGCCAAAAACATCCTTTTTAGAGACATTTGCAAGGATGTGTTTAATCGCGTCCGGAACCACAAAAATGCCCATGATCTATGGGAAAACATTTGTGCGCTCCATGAGGGAACCAAGAGTGAGCGTGAGGAGCGTTATCATTTGGTTATGCAAAAGTTACATTCGTTTGATATGCTCGCTCATGAAAGTGCAAATGAAATGTACTCACACTTAAATGTTCTTGTAGAAGAGCTAAATGGACATGGCCTCACACAAATGCAACCATCCGATGTTGTGAGGAAGATTCTTTGTGTTCTTCCAATTGAGAAGTATGGACACATTGTGACCGTGCTACATCAAAGTGATCTTTCCACCGCTCCACCAACACAAATCTTGGGAAAGATCAATGCGCATGAGATGTACATGCACATCACACCAAGTGGTGGCTCCTCCACCGACAAGAAGAAAGACTTGGCCTTCAAAGCAAGCCATGACAAGAAGGGCAAGTCCAAGACAATTGAGGTACACCATGAGAGCTCAAGTGATGAGGAAGATGATACAAACATTGCTCTCATGGTGAGAAGAACCACAAAGATGTTGAAGAAGCTTCACAAGAATGGAGTCAACTTTGACTCAAGAAAGAAGAAATTCTTCACAAGTAGCAAGAGAAGGCCAATCTCCAAGATGGATTGATACAATTGTGGTGAACTTGGCCATCTTGCTCATCAATGCACCAAGCCCAAGAAAGAGAGCTACAAGAACAAGAACAAGGGCAAGAAATATGACTCATCTAGTGAAGATGAGAAGAAGAGTGAGAAGCCATACAAGAAGGATGGCAAGAAGAAGAAGCAATACCACAAGAAAGGTGGCAAGGCCTACATTGTTGGTGATTGGCTCACCGACATTGACTCCTCCGATGGCTCATCAAATGAAGATAGTGATGATGAGAAGGAGAAGGTGGCCGCTCTAGTCATTGGCACCTCTACACCACCACCACCGTCATCACCACCATCCTCTACACACCTATGTCTTATGGCTAAGGGTGACCAGAAGGAACAAAGTGATGATGACTCTAGTGATAGTGATGGTGAATTTGAGGCACCCTCTTCTGATGAACTTGTTGCTTTGCTTAACAACTATTCTAAAATCATAAGAAAGACTAAAGCCAAGAATGATAGGCTTGTTAGTGACAATGGAGCTCTTGTTGAAAAATATAACAATGCTACACATGCTAATGATGAGCTTCAAAATGAACTTGCTACTATGTCATCATCTATCAAGGAGCTCAAGTCCTCTAACAAGGAGCTCAAAGTTAAAAATGAAAAACTTGATAAGATGCATAGTGATCTTAACACTAGCTATTCTTTGCTCAAAGAAAAATATACTCAAGTCAAAGTAGATCATGATACACTTAGTGTTGCGTATGATATGCTTTCTCATGAGACACATGATGCCCCTAACCATGTTGTTAAGTGTGACATAGCAACATCTTGTGAGGACTTGGTTAGTGAGCATGATGAGCAAAGAGCTAGTGGCAAGGGCAAGAAAGTGGTTGAGGCCGATCACTATGATGACTACATCAAGACCAAGAATGAGAATGCAAAGCTCAAGAGTGATCTAGAGAAGCTTGCAACCACAAAGCGAGTCATTGTTGAGACTCAAGATGATGATTATAGCATGTCACTTGAGCTAGACATTGTTGAGCTAGACAAGAGATTGAAGATGGAGAGGGATTACAAAATGACACCATCTCAATTAGAACTCCAACAAGAGAATGACAAGCTCAAGAAGGAGAAAGAGCACCTCACCACCAGATTGAGGAACTTCACCAAGGGTCAATGTCTTCAAAGTGAGCTACTTATGAACACCATAATGAAGACAAATAGAAATGGCATTGGCTTTCTTGAAGAGAAGATGAAGCAACGCAAGAGCATCACAAAGCCAAAGAAGAAGAAGATTGTGAGATGCTATGAGTGTGGAAAGGAAGGACACTTTGCTCATGATTGTGAAGATCCTAAACCCACACCCTTCCCCAAGCATGCTAGGCCCTTTGCTTTCAATGCTCACTACATGCTTAGACAAGACTCTAGTGGCAAAGTGAAAGTCATGTGCATGGGGCCTCCTAACAAGAATAGGCCAAAGCAAATATGGGTTGCAAAGTCACTAGTTGAGAAGGTTAAGGGACCTCAACAAGTTTGGGTCCCGAAATCTCAAGCTTGATTTCTTGTGTGTGTAGGTGAACTACAAGACCGGTGGATCTCATTGGGTGATTGATAGTGGTTGCACACAACATATGACCGGTGATCCCCGGATGTTCACCTCACTAGAAGAGAATGTCGATGACCAAGAAAAGATTACATTTGGTGACAATTCAAAGGGCAATGTCAAGGGATTGGGCAAAGTGGCAATATCAAATGATCATACCATCTCCAATGTGCTTCTTGTTGCATCATTAAGCTTCAACTTGCTATCCGTTGAGCAACTTTGTGATCTTGGCTTTCAATATTTGTTCACCGACAAGGAAGTGGTTGTGACCAAGAAAGATGATACACAAGTGATCTTCCAAGGCTTTAGATACAACAATCTCTATCTAGTGGATTTCTCCTCCGAAGATGCCAACTTGAAGACATGCTTGTTCACTAAGCAATCACTTGGTTGGCTATGGCATAGAAGATTGGCTCATGTGGGAATGAACACTCTCAACAAGATATTGAAGAAGGATTTGGTTAGAGGCTTGAAGGATGTCAAATTTGAGAAGGACAAATTGTGTAGTGCATGTCAAGCCAGCAAGCAAGTTGCAAATACTCATCCAACCAAAGCCTTTGTGTCAACATCAAGAGAGTTAGAGCTACTTCACATGGATCTATTTGGGCCAATGACATATGCTAGCTTGCGTGGAAATCTCTATTGCCTAGTGATTGTTGATGACTATTCTAGATACACTTGGGTATTCTTTCTTCGTGACAAATCTGAAGCAACACCTTCATTCAAGAAGTTTGCCAAGAGAGCCCAAAATGAGTTTGACTTTAAGATCAAGAAAATAAGAAGTGATAATGGAAAAGAGTTTGACAACACCCACATTGAGGAATATTGTGATGAAATTGGGATCAAGCATTAAGTCTCCGCAACCTACACTGAAGGATCGAAAGTGCTACCAGAAAGCGACCAGAGGGGGGAGAATGGGAGCTTCAAATTTCTTTTCAGAAACTTGTTGCCTCTGTCCCAGAGAATCAACCCCAAGAGCAAAATAGCAAATGACTGAGATGATTTGGGAGGTGGGTGTCTCCCCCTACTTATCCTAATTCTAATTCCCACTCTACCCCTAACTAATTACAGAGTGAACCAGCTAAACCCTAGGGTTATTCTGGACCAACTCGTGGTAGGTGGTGATCCGACGGCCACGCCTGCACAACTGGTAGCGTTGCCTCGACACAACCTCACCGATTGTCGCCACATGCCGCCACCGCTCTGCTTGTCCTTTTCCTGGACTTCGCCCCCGGTTTTGTGGCCCAAACCGGGAAACCAGCCTTCACGAGCAACCCCCGGTTTTGAGGCCCAAACCGGGAAACCAGCCGTTCATCGCCTGAGTTTTGTGGCCCAAACTCAGAAACCCGCAGCACCCAGGTTTTGAGGCCCAAACCTAGAAACTGTCCTCAACCTGAGTTTTGTGGCCCAAACTCGGAAACCATCGGCACCCAGGTTTTGAGGCCCAAACCTGGAAACCGTCCACTCGATGGCTTTTCTGTGGCTCAACCACCAAACCGAGCCGTAGAGGGGATGCACCGCCCGTGCACCCCGTCCAAACACAAGTCTTTGCTTGTCGCTGTCCCAGGCTGTCAGCCACCACAGCTGATCCTCAGGCCACCGGTCCCTCAGTCCAAGCCTCACGTCCGCCCTTCGCCACTCTCGGTCCATCGGCACGACACGTCTCTACTTGACCTTCACCTTGCCTTCGATCACTGTATCCGTGCTCGACACCTGCACAACACAAGCCAAAGAACATGCGCATTATCCCAATTGACAATCACTCATCACTCAAGACTCGGCATACACCCATGTATTCGCAATCTCCCCCTTGATGAGTGCATTGTCAACTACCAACACAAATCATAATGGAATAGAAGAAGGAAGAAGAAGGAGAAGGAGCTCGACCAAATGACCCAAAAGCATATCAAAGCCGAAGAAGGTCAAGTGGAAAGAGCAAGACCACTTGGTCCCCAAAGACATGGGCAACGACTCGACGCAACCAAGCAAAGCAAAGCTAGCCCTCAAGAAGAGGTAGAACAGGCTCAACACCACTAGCGAGAAAGCTCGATACCAATTGAAATTCAAGCAGAATAGAGCTAGCCCTAAAGAAGAGGCAGAACGGGCTCAACACCGCTAGCTACCAAAAATGCTCCGAACCAATTGGAAAATTCAAAATCCGAGCCAGCTCAGACTCCCCCTCCAATAGTGCACACAACCAAGATAAGGTTTCTTCCCCTTATGATTTGGCAAATTTCTCCCCCTTAGTTGAAAATGCACTATCAAGTGTCTCCCCTCCAAAATGCATATGGGTTAAAATGCAAGTTAGCAGCTTCAGGAATATACTCGATAGAATGAAAAGATGCTTTACAAAGTATAACTCCAATGACGCAACAAGAAGCATACATGCTAGCAAAGGCTCAAACTGATCACCAAATATGAAATCTGAACATTGGAGCAGAATGAGCAGTTTTTAGCCAAAAAGGTATTCACCATCAAAATAGCACTAAACATGTATAGACAGGAAGTCAAACAAGTGCTAAACATGTATACAAGGTGAACTACCCCTAGCAAGGTTCAATCATCATGCTATAGAATGAAACATAGACTTGTGTATTCAAATTTTATCAGAGTTGCAGCGGTTAAATTACACAAGTTCAAATTTCAGCATGTGATTGCGAGAGGTTGAAAGCTTGTCATTGCCTAACTTTTCAACTGTGCGAAGTCTATGCAGAAGCAAGCAGAAGCTTAAAGTAACAGTTTCGGTCATACACTACACAGCTCAAGTTTAACTCAAAGTGCAATGAGAGACAGTCTCGATACTGTGATGTGCTGACAAGCAGTCCCATCTCGATCTTTCCAATTCACTTAACTTGGTTCAAATTTAAAACCGAATATGAACATACCAAGCAAGTGAATGACTCAGAACTAGAGACATAGCAACCTAGCATATATGAAAATCACTACTAAATTTTTGCCCTTGGGCAACGACGAGAAAACGTTGCAATAGGCCCAATTTGGTTGCAAAAGGTATATTTTGCGACCAAATCGCGTTCGTTGCCAATGGTTGCAATATGTCGCGTTGCGAAAAGATGTTGCCACCATTGCTAGTTTGACGTTGCGAGTGTTGGGTTCTCTTGCAACCATAGGTGTTCGTTGCCAAGCATTGCAATAGGATGATGTCGCAACGTTCATGATCGTGGCAAGATAAGCACTTGCAACGTTCGATACTGCTGCAATAGATTATTTTGCCACGAACATTGGCGTTGCAATAGTTGTTTCTGCCACGAACATTGACGTTGCAATAGTTTTTTTTGCCACGCTAGTAATGTGTAGCATAAGATGTTTTTGCCACGACCATTATGATGTAGCAACATAAGCACTTGCAACGCACATTCTCGTGGCAATATGTGGTTCATGCATCGATGATAGCATAGCAATATATACATTTGCCACGCACTTTGCCGTTGTAAAACCGTTATTGCCACGATAGTTTTTTGCTGCCTAAAGTGTTGTTGCCACGCTCGTCATGTCGTGGCAAGTACATCTTTTGCTACGGAAGTTTGTTCGATGCGACAAATCATACTTTATTGCCACATTCATTAGGTCGTGGCAATAATATCATTTGCCACACTATTTTATGCGATGCGATAGAATAGGTTATTGCCACGCTCATGGTGTTGTTGCAATATTACATTTTGCCACGTATTTTTGCTTGATGCGAGTAATAGTTTTTGCCACATTGTCATATAATTGCATTATTATCTTTTGCCACGTAAACAAATTTATTTTGCAATGGTGGAAGCATTTGTTCATGATTTCAAAAATGGTCCTCATACAAGCTACAAATCATAAAAATCGATTGCACTGACATATATTAATTATAAACAATCATCCATTAACTTGACAAACCATTCAAACAGTAACTAAAATCATACACAAGTGTACTCATTAATAATTCACAACTTTTATTAACTTTTGCAATGGAGGACTTCCAAACGTATATATAGGACGACATGTATTCGTAGGAGCCCAACATGTCATGGATTGATTATGATCCTCACTCTGAAGTCTTTTCCCTCTGCTGACCAAAATAAACAACATTTTTAGGTGATTAAACAATAAGTTCAGAGATGCATAATTGGAGATGTAAACATCCAAAAGACATGAAAAAAGACATATTGGAAAGTTTATGAAAATCTCTGCAACTCATTTATCACAGTGAAGATATGATTCCATATGAAAATATGCCTAACAAGGAAACCAATCAAATCTGTTCATGGCATATGCAAAACCTGACAATGAACTTATAAAACCTATAACTCTTAAACATCAGTCCTATGATCATAAAAATTAAACAGTAGCTAGACCCGTAGGTCAGCTATAACTTTTGTATTTATCATATATACAAAAAACATTATTTTCATCACAAAACTAATGGCATAAACAAAACTGTGCGTGCAGTCGAAACAACAAGACTACAATTGTAGACAAAAAAGTGATAACAACTTCGAAGAAGCATAATAGGAGTTTTAGACATCCAAGATACATGATTCTTGACTCTATGGAAAACTTACTAAATTATGTATAACTTTGTCATTTCTATCTCAAGATTATTCTTCAGCTAACATGGACAAATAATGCATTGAAGGCATATGTGTCCTAATTTGGACAGATTCTGACCTTGCACTATAAACAGTTATAACTAGAGCTTCATATGTCCAAAAATCATGGTCGTAGAATTTTTAGAAAGCTTTTCAAATCGTGAGAAACTTTGTTATAAACATCTAGAGCTAAATATACTATTAACAAGGTCATGTATTACAAACAATTCAAGCATGTCTGAATTGGGCAGTATTAGCCACCAAGATTGAAACTGCTATAGCTAAACATCCACATAGGCAAAAATAATATTTCTGAACTTTTTGACAAGTTTAAGAAAAGTACTGCCACTTATGTCTTTTGAACAAAGCATGATGCAAAGCTGAAATGAGTCAAACAATACAATCTTTTAATTCTGTTCAGAAAAGGAACAAAGCAACACAGAGCATTTGACATTTTTATATCTCCAAAATTATGAAGCCTCAATTCATGAGTTATTAACCAGTGAACAAACAACACTCGTGTAGCAGGTCACATCAAATGCAATTCAAATAGACCATGACAACAACTTGTATAAAAATAAGAAGCACACATTGTAGGCATTACCCTATTCCTTATCGGATATCTTCTTTTGAGCGGATCCTGTTTAGTGATATATGCCTTTATGGCTGCCACATTTGTATTGTTGTCATTGAATAGATTTCTACTGACCATAGTAGAGTTTTTATTGGAGTGAGTAGCTGCTGCTGCATATTTTTGTATAGTGAGAACGCTTTCTAGCTGAGTCTACAAACATGAAAATGACCACTCTATTTTAGGTAGAGTTCAAGGTACATACATCAAGATTACATTGAGGATAGTGCAATAATGTCGTTACCTGCTGTAGGTCATCATCATTTTCATTTGCAACTTCACCAGTCTCATTTTGGTCAAGATTGGTTGGTGCAATTTGATTATTGTTAGTCTTTTCTGGGGTAGCCTACACATGCACATATTGAGGTGAAAGATTAGGCACATGTAAGTTTATTAGGAAAGGACAAACATTGTGAAATTAATATGAATTTTTTACCTCATGCATAGTTCCTTCTTTGTGCAGTGCTAGCATGTTAAGCATTTCTTGCTTCATTTCTTCTCTTAGCGCTATCTTTGCCTTTTCCAGTTCCCTTGCATCTGTCTCTTATTTTCTTCTTTCTCCCTTTCTCTTTCCTCAGTTTCCTGTGCAAGCTGATATTTCAGCTTCTCAACCTCTGCATCAAAAGCAATTTCTTCTCTCTGGTTGCAGTTTCAGCACGTGAATGTACTTCAAGGTTCTCTTTCATAAGTTCTTTGCGAATTCGATACTTGGACAAGTATCCATGACCATGTATTTGGGATGATTTATTTTGTGTGGTTTCTTTATAGCATGACTGGAAAATCATGTTGTCCTCAGCTGTTGACAGTACTGTAGTACTATCAGGTTGGGCCTCAATCTCACACATTTTTAAGGTTGCGTTTTCCTAAACAACAAAACAGGATTGGTTTCAGTTTCTAGATAGAACCAACAGCTATGTATAAACTAGTTTGTTGAAAGATATACTCACATATACTTCTGCCGACACAGTATTTGACCATTTGTCATGTTTTGAGTGAGTGCTCTTCCATAGCATAAGATCATTCGGCTCTTCCCCGGTTATCTTGTCTCTCTAGGATGCCAAAATATAATTGAACACACAAGTTTTGCATCATATAACTAAAGCACCAAATTAGTGTATTTAATTTTTACCTAGTCGAAGCTGCACTGTGAGAAGTTTTTTGAACCCATCAGGTTCTTGGTTTTTTGCTTCTTACGATTCGAGGAGTTCTGGCTGCTAACCTTCTGTAGGATGACAAGTGATATGTAATAATGCAATTTTGGTCCATGAAGTTTGTTTGGTAAAGTAGATTCTACTAGAACCAACCTGGAATTCATCAGATCCAAAATACAACAGCAAGTTACGCCACTCAAATAGGTGCAGCTCTTCAGGAAGATTTCTTATCACCATAATTGTTATATAACTTGTACATGACACTCAGAGCTGATCGTCATCCTTTGTACCGCTCCTGGGCAATGTGCAATATTTTCTCTTCTTGTTTTTCAATAGTTTCAATGTTGCTGAAGTTCCACCTAAGCTGTTTACAATAAAAAACAATCAAATGGTTAGTCCCAAAAAAATTTATGCATCACACTAGTAGTAATGAAAAATAGTACGCAGCGTACCAGTATTTCTTTAGCAATTTCTTTTTTTACACTTTCCTCTATTTCCTTCTAACTGCTTATTCCAATTAGTGGGGTCCATTTCCTTGTAAACAATACAATCTCATCAACAAAAGCACGTCTGTTCAGTCCAATCGGACCACCACGCGATCCGAATTCGATGGTGAGTTTTTGAGTTCGTTCCTTAGCTCTCTTGGCTGCGACTGATAATCCTTTAATAGGGCCACATCCTCTTTTCTTGCGCTCAGTTGAGCCATCCTCTTTGTACAAAATGAAAATAAAGATTTTGGTTAGCACACTGCATAAATATAAACTTGAGCAGGAAAAAAACATCATATATATAAACTTAAAAACAGGAAGGCAACTAGAGATTGACAAGCTAATTAGACCAAAGTCATTAAATTTTAAGATCTGATCACTAACCATTTCCCTCTCCCCTTTTCTTCCTTGCATGGCTTGGCCTACTTGAGGGTGGTGTCGCGTTCCTTCCATTACTTTCATCGGCTTCAATTGTGATGTCATCAGTGTCACGTTGCTCGACAAATACCACTAATAGAAAATCAAAATTTTTAGGTTCATACAAAGATTAGTAATAACAAAAAGAGATGGTTAAAGAAAAGCTAGAAATTACTAATTTCTGGAATGTCCCCTTTTATCTTCAAATATTCGTTGTACGTGGTCAATCGACAGATGATAATAATTTTAATTGACAGATGATCCATGTTTTAATTAAGCCCTGACACTTAGCTTGGATAACCAACAGACATATAACGACAGAGAGATACTTAAGCTTCAGACTGAGGTTAGGCCGTCATTTCCTCAACACATATAGATTAACTAGGAAGAAAGACTCGCACATATAGATTAACTTGGCATATTCAGGGTTTGATGCACTCCTGCACTTCTACTATAGCAGTCCACAAAAGACATCTTCATCTACACATAGTGACTGTACAAATTCAATCTAAAGTAAAGATGCGAGTAGCAACAAATTCAGGTGTTTCACAGTGAAAAAAATATAGCTCATACAAACAGGATGGCAACTTAAGGCAAATATGACTTGAGATGTCTACGTCTGAGAGTAAGAAAAAACAGTGACATACCTCTGGGATGTGATTGTAAACTATAATAACCTACTGAGTTTAACGTCGTTCCTGCTTGCATCCTGCACGCACGCAAGGATCAAAAGACAGTTCTTAGACTCCATCTTCGAAATCGGATCCTGCAGCATCCACTCTTCTATAAAAGTTTTATGACTATTGACCTGGCATCCCAGGTCCTTGTGTGCAGCACCGGCTAGTCCTCGCCCACCAACTTGCCATGGTCTACAGTCTCTAGGTTATCAACGCCCTGAATTAAATCAATTTCCGACCAACAGGAAATCAAATTGCGCAATTCAAAAGAGGGGGAGAGATCCATGCTGGGCACCGTTCTTCAGGGAACACGAAAGGTGGAGGGCGGCGGGCCTAGGTGGCCAACACGAGCAGATGCCACTGCCACGCGTCCTCCTCCGTGGTTGCCGGATCTCGTGTCTTCCTCGACGGATCCAGCCATGGCTGCCGGATCTCGCGAGCTAGCAGACGGTGGGATGCACGATGCCCACAAGCAATAGGGTGCCGCTGCTTCCGCGTACGCGCCACCGCGTCGGGCCTCGACGAGGATTAGGAATGCCGTCAACAGGGTGTCGAGAGTGGTGGAGGCCGCGCCCAACATTTGGAGAGGAAGGAAAGAGAGGTCTCGGGCTCTCGGCGGGCAGGAGGAGGGACGGGTAGAGGAGGCGCGAGGCTCACAAATCTAGGAGAGAGGAAGAGTTGGCGGCTGTGGGGGGACATTTAAGAGCATCTCCAAGAGTTTGGCAATTTTCAGTTGGCAAATCTTGTGTTTTGCCAAGTTGCTAAAAGATATGTCAAGTTAAAATAAAGCCTCTCTCCAATGATTTTCTATTTTTGACTTGGTAAAACTAAAAAAATAGAAAGGCTCACCAACAAGTTTGTTGACCGGTAAAAAAAATAGTCGCGAGCCTCGTTTCCCGTCGAGTCGCGAGGCCGCAAGGGGTCACGATCTTCCCCTCCACCACGCCAAAACGATTGAGAAACAGCAGCTCTGATCACCTGACAGAAGCAGTACCTGGTCTTTTTGCCGGCCACGAAACAGCCAAGGTGCACGTCGATTTGAGAAGCAAACAAGCTCTGGTCACTGACATGAACAAGCTGTTGTTTCTGGCCACGAAACAAGCTTTGCACAGTACCATGAACATCAATTTTCAGAAGCACAGTACCATGCACGTCCAGTTCAGAAGCAAATAAATCCAAGGCATAGACAAGAACAAATTACATACTGATGCATACATAGATTCAAATGTAGTAGAAATAAATTCCAGAGTTCACATTGAAATTCAATAACGGTTCTGCTGAATCAAAACAAATGTTGTGATGAATAACAAATGAACTCTGCTAGCTTCACTAGCAGATCAAGGGATCGAACCACCATGAATACAAACAGCCACCAAGATGAAAAAATATGAACCCTAGATGATAACCAACAGCGGAGGCATGGAGAAACATGGGAGATAGAGGAAGCACGTACCAGCCTTGGTGATCTACTCGTGTAGGAGGATGGAGGGCGGGCCTGGCAGCCGGCGGCGACCCTTCTCATCACGATCACGGAGACGGAACAGAGATCGCGACTCTTCTGATCGCGAGCGATCGCGTGGGAAGGAGAGGCTGTGACCCTCTTCTGATCGGTCTTTATCGAGGGAAGAGAGGGATCGCGTGAGCAGGCACGGCGTCGCGCAGGAAGGAGAGGAGGAAGGCACAGCATCGTGCGGAAAGGAGAAGGGGAAATTTCATCGCGAGCGCGGGAAGACCGGTGGCGCCGAGCGAGGACGCGATGCGGAGCCGAGTACGCGCGCGGAAAGATACGCGCGCGGAGGGGTATTTTGCCAAGCTCGTAAAAATGCCAACCTGATTTGCCAATCTGTTCGAGACGGAATTTCCTTGTTTTGCCAAATTTTCAAAGATGTCAACCTCATTTGTCAAACTCTTGGAGATGCTCTTAGTGGGAGGGGGCCAGCACCTAGGGTTCTATTAAGCGGGCTTTGGTTTAAATTTTTGAGGTGTTTGGACTACGCCGGCGCTAGTTTTTTGCCATTTTATTTCACCCGCTAGTTTTTCCTGTCTCATTTTTCCGGAGTTTAGCTCTATCTTGTGCTCATGGTTCTCTACCATTTTTGATGTAGAGGCCAGATGAAGTATATGACTACCTTAATTCAGTTTTATCGGTTAAATGCTTTTTTTTGCATGTTACGAGATGTATTTTGAAGTCGTACGGGATTTTAATTTCTTAGAAAAACTATATACATCGAGTACGGTTTTTTATAAAATTCTCAAAGATTAAATTATATTTGAGAAACTTGAATATGATTTTTGTTAAAAGAATAGACAATTTCCAGATTAAAACTAGAATATAAATCATGATAAATTGATGATCTAGATATCTCAGATTGTATTGTTTACTTGCATAATAAAACAGGCATAACAAGATCTCAAACATGATAACAGGTGTAAGCATAGCTCGTACACCAGATAGATTAAAAAGTAAGAACAGAGACATAAGATCTAATATAAGCATAGATATTAGATCACGAGCGGCATACCTTTCGTTTGCTGGAGAAGATGGTGGTGGAGTCGGCGCTGGCTGATCGTCGATGAGCGCTGGAGGAATAGCTCGGAGCAGTTGACGACGAATACGCCTGGACGTAGCGTCGCCTGACTTGGACGGTAGACGACCCGTTGTTGAAGACGAGAGTAGTCGTGCACGAGCGCTTCCCAAAAACCTTATTCGCCTTCTCCCGGTGCAGGATCACTGTAACACCTCTGGTGTTTAACTGTAATTAACCTGACATGTCATCATCATTAGTCATTAATCATTCTTGCTTTGCATTTATGTTTGCCTAGTACTTGTGTAGCAATCTCTTTTCAAAAACCCTAAAAGCCATAACCTTCCTATAAGGGCAAAAATGGTAATTTCACCTTTGTGCCTAGCTTTGTGTAATTCTTGTTCAGTTGGATGTCTTGAAGTTTTGTTGTGTTGGCCAAAGTTCAAAAATCAAAATCAGATTTCAAATCCTTTTGCAAAACCCTGATTTCCAAACCCTGGATTTTTATCCCTCTTTTTGGTAATTCAAAATTATTCAAAATTTGAGGTTGGTCCAAAAAGCAAAGTTGTAGATCTGGCCAAGAGAAACAACTTTGGTATTTACAAATTTTCAAGTTTCTGTACAAAGTTTGAAGTAAATCCAAATTCATTCAAATTCCAGTTTTTGTCCCTTTTTGAGTTTTCAAAATTAATTCAAAAACTATTGAGTTTCAGAAAAAGTGTATATTAGCAAAGTTGAAGGTTTTGTCAAATGGAACAACTTTCATATATAAAGATTTTCAAGTTTCAGTTTGAAATCCAAAGTAATTTTGATTTGAATCAAATTTGAAAAGTGTCCCCTTTTCTGTTTTTGAATATAGTTCAAAAACTATTTGGAATTTGAAAATGTTCATATTGACAAAGTTGTAGATCTCATTTTTCTGAGCAACTTTGGTATTTTGAGTTTTTGTCGCACAGTTCGAATTTTGGGAGAAATTTGCAAAATACAAAAACTGGCCAAAAGTCAAACCCTAGCCCCTACACTGTTCTTCTTCCCCGTAGAGCCAGGGGGAGGGGGGGCCGGCCATGGCGCCGGCGCTGCGCCTGCAGCACATACGGCTGCTCCCCACGCGCCTCTGTCCTGCCCTAGCCGCTCCTTGGTCCCCTCCGCACCCGCACGCGAGCGCTGACTCCATCTCTCGGCCCCTACTGCTCCTGCTCGCCGCCGCCGCGTGGCCATTGCCGGCGCTGCCTGCGCCCGAGCCCCGGCTGCACGCCAGCACCTCCGCCAGAGTGCAATCGAGTGCGCGTGCGCTCGCCGAGCTTATCCAGCCATCACCACGGCCTCTACCGGCCGCTATCCGCCTCTATAAAAGCCCCGCCGGAGTCCGAGCTCCTCACTCACCTCCGCCACCGTGGCCAGTCCACTCCAGACCCTCCGCCGCTCAACCAACTAGCCCAACAGCTTCGTCTTGAGCTCGTGAAGCTTCCCCGCTCTTCAATTTCATCTCTACTGCCTCCTATCGCCCGGCGTAGCTCGCCGTTCCCATCTCCGGCAGAAACCCGGCGAGCTCGGGTTCGTGAAATACTCCCTCTCCGGTCACGGATACCTTCCCCTGACCCCTGTGTCAGCTTCCTTGGTTCCGTGCGACTCTGACCAGGCCCTTGCGGTCTCGTGTGTTGCGCAGGGTCGTCGGAGCGCCGCTCGCCGCCGAAAGAGCTCCACCGAACCACCGCCCCGCCGAGCCCTGTCTCCGACCGTGGTAAGCACTCGAAGCCCCCTCGGTCTCTGCCTTTTAACGGCGCCAAGCTCGAGCCAGGCCTCGGGCGCACGCGTTCACTGTGGCTCGAGCCAGGCCTCGAGCACACGTTTCCGTCTCGCCCGAGCCCAAGCCTCGAGCGGACAGACCCTCACCACTTCGCTCGAGCCAGGCCTCGAGCGGACTTGCGCACCCTCCGCTTCACCGAGCTAGGCCTCGGACGAAACGATCATTTTCCGTCTCGCCCGAGCCTCCCGGCCAGGCCTCGGACGAAACCCTTGTTTCCGTCTCGCCCGAGCCCGTTTCACCCGAACCCGCTTCGCTCGAGCCAGGCCTCAGCGAACGCATGTCTTCCGATTCGCCCGAGCCTCCCGTTCGCCCGAGCCTTGCGAAGAAAGAGCACAGTGCCCTTTTCCTTTTTGGGAGTTGTGAATAGTGTTCTGTTTTCTCTTTTTTGTGTGAATTAATCTGTTGTTCCTTAAATCTTGAGAAAAATATGGTATGCTCCTTGCTCTGTGTAGAATTTTATAAAAATATGAAACTTGACTTGTCTGCAAGAATTTAAAAATGTAAAATCCCTCTTTTAATTAATAAATGGATAGTTTCGGATTTTTAGAAAATTATTTATAACTCCAAAAATCATGAGACTAATTTTTGTGAGCTTCCCATGCCATGTTTAGTCTCTGGTGAAATTTTGAAGTCTTTTGGAACAAGTTGATTTTTGAGCATTTATCTTTAATTGTTAAATAGTGCCTTTGTTAATTAATGTCTGATTTTATTTGAGCACCTTAATGACCTCCAAAAATTATGAAATTTGTTTTGCCATCTACCTACACCATAATGAACTTATGTGATTAATTTGGTAATTTTTGGAGCAACTTCATAAAATGACCTTTTTAAATAATTAAGGAAAATAGAGAAAGTGATTAGGGTTCATGTTGTATGCCCTGTTTTTGCATTGTTCATGCTAGCATACTCATGTGCATGCATCATTGCATTCGTATAGTCACCGAAGAAGAAGTCAAGGTCGAGGCAGCCGCCGACGAACCTGTCCCCGAGGCTACCCCGAACTCCGACCACTGCTCCGCCGCCTTCGAGCCTGCCCTCTTTGCTCTTCAAGGCAAGCCCCGGTGCATTTAACCCTTTCCTTGAATTTATAAAATGATTTCCTTAAATGCTTTTGAGTTAAATTATTGCATTAGGTTTATAGGAGTTGTGTGCTATCCTAATTGATGCACTATCCACCTTGACCACTGATACACCTGATACCTACTTTTCAAAAGTATTTGAAAAATGCTTAGCAATGCTTATTGAATTAGACCTTGCAATAAAATGCCAATTTCAAAAGTGTGATCACTTAAAGAACTTTTATGGGAATTTGGTCTTACTCCCCGGCTGTTGGCTAGGTATCTGATCCGTACCTAGTCAATAGCGAGGAGAGGTTGTCCGAGCGTACGGTGCCGTTATGTTGTAGTCCGGGACTCAACAGTTGACACCGACCGGGACAGGGTTGAAAAACTGACAGGACTATTATGCTTGGGTGAGATATAACCAAGGTGTAGTTCTGGCTGGAAAATTAGGGACCATCCGTATGGGGGCCTGCTGGTCAAGACTTGTAACTATTCACATACTACGGAAAGCTCTGGCTCCGAGAAATCCTTTATTGGACCGACAACCGCGCACTGGGAGTGGAGAGATGGCGGAAGTAGCATGTACCCACGTGGTCGTCGTACCTGGAAAGGAGTGGTGTACTGTACTTCCGGGTGGCGTAGGACCGGGCCTAATCTTGGAGGAATCGTGGTAGACGAGTTGGCATATGCAAGCTTGGGTGCTACATATGCAGTGTGGATAGGGATCCTCAGCTGAGTATTATTTATCCGGATTAACGTTGCTCCTCGGTTATGGAGACTTGGTCCACTGACTGTCAACGGAGAGTGGTTCTCAACTAGGAATGTTTTGAAATGTAAAATGAATCATGAATGATGAAGAATTGAGGAATACTGAATCTTTCAAAAATAAAATAAGGTTTACAAAAATGCTTTTCTGCAAAATACTTGATCTTGCTTAAGCCTTACCTTGACTACCCCAAGCCTCTCATTCCTGAGTCTTCTCCCTTTTTTTCTTTAGTCGGGTAAGTCTTGTTGAGTACCCCAGTACTCAGGGTTTGTTACCCATGCTGCAGGTATGACAGAGTCCCCGATGTGTCTTGCACCCTGCTGCGTGACCATCGTCCAGGAAGAGGCCGAAGAATAGTTGTACACCCTCGGGCTGGGTGATTATAAGTATCTTTGTTGCTCTCCACTTTGTTGCCTATGTTTATGTCTATTATCAAAAACTTGGTCTGTAATAACTGCACCTTAATTTTTATTTGGAACCCTGTTTTGTAAAACTATTGTTATTTAAGTCTTCCGCTCATTATTCCGATGTTATTTGTAAAAGTATGCAATGCTGTAACCGAATTGTGAGATGATCCTGCGGACATTGGGCACTGATGTAGCCCGGTGGCGAACAGGTCTTAATCACATGGAACATGGGTTCGGCTGTCAGAGGTTGACAGGGACACGTGGGCCATGGGATTAGGGTCGTTCCGTCACAATCACAAAGACGAGGGTTCCGGAGACCTGCTCGCCCGGTCGCTGGTGCACACAAGCGAACGGACTGGAGACGACTAGACGGCCGCGCAAAAGCGATATGAGGCAAACTCTAACTCGAGAGGTGTTAAGATACGTTTTGGCGTGGCCGATAGGTTGCTTATATAGCCCTGTTGAACCGACCTCGTGTCGCGATCACGATCTAAATTGGTTTAGGACTCTGCAACTTGAAGGCCAAGAAACTGCAAAAGGAGACCGCGCTCCCGCAAGGCGAGGAGCCGGATTTCGGCGGACCATTCACGCAGGTGCCGCACACCCGCGCAAGTCGCCACGCCTGGCGAGGCGAGCGAGTGCGTGCGCGTGTGGACTTCTCTTTCTCCTTCTCACAGTAGACTTGAGGAAGTAGAGAGGACTTCCATATTTAAGCAAGTTCTCCTCCTCTTCCACTAGCAAGATGGGACTAAAAAGTTCCACTTCCCCTCTTTGCACACATGAATGAGTTTTGAGATTTATTTATGGAATTTCAGAATTTATTATTAGGCCAAGCCCATCTAAAATTCTAACAATTTGTTTTCACCGAGGGTGTTCAGAGCAAAAGAGAGTGTCGGCGGCATTTTTTCTTTTGAGAACATGAAGTAGGGGTTTTAGACCATGGAGAGTCAAATTTTGCGCGTGAATGGACTAGCGCAAACAAGAAGTGTCATATAAATGCATTTAACTGTATAAGGGAGCTTAACTAGCTTCAGAGTTATATGTATATGTGAGTGAACTTAAACATAAGCAATTGAACATACAAATTTTATATGCCATATATGTGTAAATGAAGACAAGAAGTGTGTTATGTATTTATGTGAGATTATTAACCAGTTTAATTGTCATATGTGTATTAGCAAAGTCCGGAAGACAAAAGACTTAGGACTCAGTTTGTTTGCTTTGGATTGAAATAGAGTCTGGAACCATTCTAAATCGGAAATGAGAAGAGATTCACTTTTCTAGTTGTTTCGTTCACGACCTCAAGAGGTGCAAAACAAATCTAGGTCTCCCAGCATAAAAATGAACTAAATTCAAACTAGATCATATCAATCTGTCTAGAACCAAACCTCAACCGAACGACTATTTTATTATGGACCGAATTCAAAATCGGATGAGATCAACCGGCCAGAGCGGCTTCATTCCGGCGTAACCGAACAAGGCCATAAGAGTGTCATCAATACTTTATGAGCACAAATAAAAATGAGATTAACCGCGTGCATATATAGTGAACTAAGATTTTGTATCTCACATGTAAAAACATATCAATGTTATATGTGAAAAGGAAAAGTAGATAAGGCTTTTCATAACCATAAGCTTGAAACCAATTTTTAGAAATAACTTGTGTAGGTTATAAATAAAGGAGGTAGGGCTTTTCATTAACATAATTACCTAAAATTAATTTAAAGTACTACTATAATTATATCCAAATTGTTAATTTTTTATCAACTCGATAATTCAATTATGGATTTTTCGTGACCAATATCCGGCCAATATGCGAATTTCAAATTACATAACCCAAAATTTAAAAGTTACTCTAATGCCTTCCCCCGTTTGAAATCAGTAAATTACTCTAGTGCCAAGTCTCCTCAATTTTTAGCCATTTATTTTGCAATTGGGAATATTTCAATCTTAAAATCTAAATGTTAGGCATCAAAATCCTAATGCACACGAAGTAACCCTAGATATAATTAACCGATGATCGAAGACCAAACCAACCGAGACTGAGACTGAACTAACTGAGACTAAATTTTTCGGTTATTACTTTGGTTCCTAGTCCTAACTAACCGACCAAACTTTGTACGATTAGTTTGGCTATAGGTCTCGGTTAACTGAACTGACTAAAAAGACCAAACTTTATACTATACGTTTTTAGTACTATTGAGGCTTGTTTCGGTGGTTGAAAAGTACTATCGGTACTTTTAGGTACTTTTAGGTAGTTTGTATTTTTTTTGGCAAACAACTAATCTAAGAAAGAAAATTATTAGCAAAAAATAAATTAATGGAGAGAAGGATAGATTAGTAATATAGGAGGAGCTTTAACGGAGAACCCTTTCCTATACTACGACTATGTGTTACCTTTGTTAGAGCATCTCCAACAACTCCCAATATCCACTTCGTATTCTATATTTTTTGGCAAAAACACAAAAAAGTTTCTCCAACAACTTTGTAAACTGACTTGGTATATTTCCAAAGTTGGTAAACAGAGGTCTCGCGCGCGTATAGAGCCGCGCGCGGCGTGACTTTGTATCGGCGTTTTTCGGCCTCGCGACGCCCCCTCCCGCGCCGCGACTCTCCGGTGGTGGCCGCGTTCTCGCCGCGGAGGCCGAGCAAGCAAAACCAGGGGATCCTCAAGCCGGACATCACCGGCCCCGGAGTGAACATCATCGCCGGCGTCCCGAAGCCGGCGGGGCTCATGACGCCTCCCAATCCACTGGCGGCCAAGTTCGACATCATGTCTGGCACGTCCATGGCCCCCGGCGGCGCCGGGGCCGCCCCCGCCGCCGAGGCCTCCTTCAACACCAGCTTCGCGCTGCTCAGCGGCGCCGCGCCCGTCGCGTTCGTCCTGCTCCGCGACAGCTTCCCGACGTTCCGCGGCTTCGCCAACTACACCGCGTCCGACCGACGCCGACGCCGACGCCGTCCCCCGCAACGCTTCCGGCGGCCTCGCGTCCGTCGAGGTCGGCCCCGTGAGGTCGTACGGCCCCGACAGCTCGGCCGTCGGCCTCAACGTCACCGTCACGGCCGCGGTCGCGCCGGGCGGGGCGCGCGCCGTCGGCCTCAACGTCACCGTCACGGCCGCGGCCGCGGTCGCGCCGGGCGGGGCGCGCGCCGTCGCCATGTGGATTGAGTACTCGTGCACCATGACGCTATCCCGGCCCCTTACCTTTCCATCGCCGCCGCTCAACCCCTTCCCGCACCTCCGCTCGGGTTGGGCGTCGTCGCTCACCATCAGCCACGATGCCTCGCCGACCCGCTGAGGACCTTGCGCGTCCAACAAGCTCGACATTGGCGGTGGCTCCGACACCTTCATTGTGCGCAACGCTCGGAGTTTGTGGCCGTCCGCGGAGCTCCGACTCATATGCGGCTATAATGCGCCGCCGCTCACGAAGGTCTGCCTCAAGCATGTGGCTTCCCCGTGGTCGTCGCCTCACCGGTCATCAGGTCATGGGTGGTTGCTCGGTGCAACATCACCACCGCACCGCTGCCACCATGCAGTGACCCTCCGGGCGCAGGCTGCTACCTGCCCCTAGCAGGTGGCTCTGAGCCTCAGACTGCTCCTTCGATGAATCGGTGAAATCTTCCGCCACTCACTGAAATCCTTTGAAATTTCTCTGAACAATCCTGTTTTAGTTTCCAGGCCCCCTTTGGATTGAAGGATTGGTACAGGATTTTTGGAGGATTTGCTTTCCTGAGGATTGTTTCCTATCCAGCCCTTTGGTTTACATGAAAGTAAAGGAATAATTCCTTAGGATTGCATTCCTATGATCCGATTTCATAGGAAAATAAACATGAGGCCAAACCTTTTGGAAACTTTCCTGGCGCCAAAACAGACTGCTCGCATGCCAAAACAAACTGCTGGCGCCAAAACATGAGGTCCATGCATACAACAGCTACCTCTTCAAATCCAAACAGGTGTACAGAATTCCTTTGTTTTTCCTGTGGTGATGCCAAAGGCCTACTCATTTTATTTTCCAGTGTTTTAAATCCTATAGGATTGGAGAAATATACTACATCAATTCCTATGCTTTTCCTATCCCTACATGTTTTCTATCATGTAATCCAAATAAAGGGGGCCAATACTATCAATGATCAGTGCTATTTTGAGTCTTCAGTAACTGAATTAATTTCTGTGAAATTGGTCAGTGTATTATTTTTGCATCCACTGATTTTTGCGAAGCTGATCAGTGCATAAGTGTGAACTCTTTCCACTATCTAGCCGTTATGTTTCTCTTTTCCTTGTGCAGACATACAGCTTCCAGCACGTGCAAAGTCTGAACTGTGCATAGCGTCTCATTCGAATACAGTGCATCAAGAAAGTCTATATAATATTTGGCACAGCTGATCCTTGTTTGTTTATGTAGCACATAAATGTTTATTAAAATATTTCTTCATAGAAACTACTAGTTCAAATGCATGTGTTTAGTTCCCATAAATTTTTGAAAAAAGTCCTATAGCAATTTCGTTATTATTGGACAAACTTTGTCCAAACATAGACTAACTAGACTCAAAAGATTCGTTTCAACATGTACATACTAAAAGTACAATTAATTATTATTTTTACTTATATTTAATGTTTCATGCATACGTCTAAAAATTAATATGACGAGGAATCTGAAAAAATGTTGGACAATTTGGGAAACTAAACACAATACTCCCTCCGTCCATAAAACAATTTTGACTAATTATATATTATAAAATATTAGTATTTATGGTACATAATTAGTATCATTACAAAGATCTTTGAATCTAGTTTTTTAACAAATTTACGTATTTTCTATAAATTGAGTCAAACATGTGGCACGCATCCCATGGCGACATTCTTTTAGGGCGTCCGCAATGGTGTTCAAATCACTAACTATTTGGTCTCTAGGAAGAATGCTATTGGCTCTCAATGACAACTTACAAATAGCTAGCTAGATGAGACATATAAATAAATACTATTTTGATGACGCAACTTACAAAAGCAGCACTCTTATTGGCTATCGAGAAGAGAGATGAAATAACTAGCTATTAGGAAGTCGCTAGCTATTTGATCTCTCTCCTCACTGGCCAATAAGAATGCTACTTTTTATTATTTTTATACATCATCTCGCTAGCTATTTGTAAAGTGCTATTAAGAGCCAATAGAATTTCTCTTAGCTAGCTACTTATTTGACAACCATTGCGGATGGCCCTAGGGACGGAGGGAGTAGTTTCTATTGATAGAGTCTTAAAGTTGGTGGGAGCTAAACACCCCTTTAAACCCTCGTAGTCCGCACCGTGTAGCTTGCCTTGGAAAATGTACTTGTAGCTTTTGTTGCCAGCTCGAGTTAACACCAACAATTATTCCTCCGACAGTAGAGTAAATGATTTCAATAGGCTTGTTATCAATTCCAGCAGTATTCTCTGCTTATACAAAATAGAGGTTGTCAGAACAGCGACATGCTCTTTAAAACATAACTTCGGTCACTTATTTGTTTAGAAATATTTGTTGTAAAATGACATATGTATATTTTTATGAAAATACTATAATTTTTATATCTCTAAGCTCAACAATTTAAAAGTTCTTCATGATTTATATCCGCAATGCTTGACTCAAATCTTATCCAAAACAACATATATTTTCTATTTGGAGGGAGTACTTTTTCATTTCACAAAGATTTGGCTGGTTCCAGCTTCTTCTTGTATTATAGCAAAAAGTCGTTATATCCCCCAAACTAGAGTGTTAGGTTTTAAGACTAAAATTTAGTCCATGTCATATCGGATGTTACGACACTAATTTAGTCTATTAAAATAGAATAATTATAAAACTAATACACCTCATATAATAATTAATAAGACGAATCTATTAAGCTAAATTAATCTATTATTAGCAAATATTTACGGGAACGTATGCTGTGGAAACCAACCTCCTGCGCAAACTATAGAAACTCTAATAAAGACCATAGGAATCTAAACCGATGGTGGATTATTTTAGCACTTAAACCCCTCCACTCATTTCATCCTAATCCAAACAGGAGTGGACACAGTGGAAGTTTAAATGCTAAAATAACCCACCTTCACTTCTAACCATCGGATTAGATTCTTGTGGTCTTGATTAGAGTTTCTATAGTTTGCGCAGTAGGTTGGTTTCTATATCAAACGTTCCCAATATTTACGGTAGTATCACTATCAAATCATGGACTAATTAAGCATAATAGATTTGTCTCGCGAATAATCCTCAGGCTGATAAATTAATTTTGTAATTAATCTATTTTTAATAGACTAAATTAGGGTCGCAACATCTGATGTGACAGAAACTAAACTTTAATTGAGTAAACCAAACAGCCCTGTATATGTGTAACTCTCATTTCTTACTTCTTCGGTTTTAGCTTCTTGGTGCACTTTAGCAAGAAGCTAGAAACCACTTTGAGCCGTACTAAGGGGATGTTTAGATCTCAAATATTTACAAGATTCTGCATCACATCGAATCTTTAGACACATGCATGGATTATTAAATATAGGTAAAAAAATAACTAATTGCACAGTTTGTTTGTAAATGTCGAGACGAATCTTTTGAGTCTAGTTGGTCCATATTTGGACAAAGTTGGTCAAATAACAACGAAAGTGCTACAGGAACTTTACACCCAAAATTCTTCCAACTAAACACCCCCTAAATACTCCGCCAAAGCAAATTTAACACTTTGAGTAGGGTTTAGAGTTTGCTCTCTATCTCTACTACAAAATGTATGTGGATTTAAATTGAGCACAATATAGGCATATATATTCCGCCAAAGCAAATTTAACATACCAAAATGTTCTTCCATTCCATACAAGGATAGCCTTGCTTCCTGGTTAAGAAATCATACGAGCAATTTTATTGAAATTTGAAAATTATCTTAGGCCCCGTAGAAGTTAATAAATTGTACCTCTTACTTTTTTGCATCGCCAATAATAAATATAATTATGTTTAAATAAATATACAAAGTAAGAAAAGATTTTAAACTAATCGCATACCTTAAAAAAAATATGAACGCTTCTGTCACTACATATCCATCATTCATCACTTGTCCAAACTTATAACCCACGAAAAATGCGTGCCCTTGTCGATATATAGCGGTGGTGAGCAATGTTGGCGTCTTCGACCACTTGCCACTATCCTTCGTGTTACCTTTTACATCCTTGCCTTGTCGGCAAAAGGAGTGGTGCGTCTAGGATTTGGAGAAGCTTCCCTACTGTATCTTCCGTACCCAACCTTATAGGAGCCTCACTTGGATCTAGAGAACGCGAGCTCGATGTGACGCATACTCCATTGATGGATTATCGGTATCAAGTTCCTCTACTTTTTTGTGGTTCATATCTCAACGCATCTAGATTTACGATGCAATACTTGTAGATTTCTTCGCCGTACAATTTGTGTAAACAGTAATAGATAGTTTATCTATTTTTTTAAAAAAAATCATACAGTAAAAATGTAGACGCATATGTTCATGCGTATCATTCGGAAGAACGAGCCGACAGATCTTGAGATTGACGAAATCACCAAAGCAAATGGAGATGGAGGTTTGGGTGGAGATGGAGGAGTTTATGGATACAGATGGGATCTCCTTTGCGCGTGATGTTCCCAAAGGTAAATCTTTTGGCCAATCTATGCGTATGGATTTGTTTCTTCAATTTGCTAGCCTGATTTTGTTTTCCCTCTAGTTAGATTCTGTTTTTGCGTTGCCAGCATGCGAAATTATGGCTGCATGCACGAGCGAATCTATGCAGATTTATTTATATAGTATGCATTGCCTACGAAATATCAGCGTCGTCGAATGACAAGCAAATCGGGAGCGGTGGTGTTTTCACACTGAAGCTACTTGATTTTGGTGAAGTTCATTCATCCACGCCATAGATCTTTGCATCTCCATCCAATAGTTAAAAGCGGCTTTAGGAACTAGTAGTGCGTCTGCAGGAAAGCCGTGGAAACGCGTACGGACGGCTGCATCACATGATGCATGAACATGAACTGGTGGCACTTGCCGTTCCGCACTCCGGCCGGCCGATGGCGCTCCGAGGCATGCACGCCTCGCCATGCCACGCCGAGCAGGCACCGCGCCTGCCAGCCAGCTTCTCTGGCGTCCGTTCCCGGGCCAGGCCTAACGTCCCCCGGGCCCCGGGCGGTGCGCGCGCTCTTCACGCGCTGCACCTGCACCCTAGCTAGCTCGCGCGGGGCGCACCGCGGGCGCGCGACGCCGTCCAAAAACCAGCGCGGCTGCGAGGGAGGTCCTCGCCGCTCACGTTTCCTGCCAGCACGCCCCCAGCCGGTCGATGGCGTGGCACGTCCCGTTCCAAAAAAAAAAAAAAACTTTCCAACTCAGCCCCGCCCGCGCCCGCACGAAAAAAGGCCGGCAGAGAGTCACCCGCCTCGCGCGCCGCCGAGGCCTGCAGGCTGCAGCAGCATGCACGCGCCGTGCCCGGCCCAACCGCTCCCTCTCGCTTGTCCCAGCCCTCGCCGCGCCATGCTCGAGTCGAGTCGACCACGCGCGAGCCGCGCAGCGCAGCAGCCGCGCTTGCCAAAAACGGGCACGGGCGGAGCCCACCGGTTTCCAGCCCACCGCCAGCAACGCTCTCCCGGAAGAAACGCTTCAGTTGCACACCGGCTGGACGGCAGAGAGTAGCGCGCTGCCAGCCACTGCTGCGGTGAGGCGTGAGCGTTGCCGTCGGAACTCGGAACCAAGGAAAGAAGGCCGGGGCAGTGACAAACGGCTAACAAATGAAGGCGGGCAAAAGCAGCAGTTTGCATTTGCCGCCAGGAAGAAACCAATGCCAAGCCATAAAGTCGCTCTCCTTTTCCCTCCAGTAGCCTCGTCCCTCGGGACCATGCCCACGCGAGAGAGCCTTTCACACCTGGACACCAACGGCCGGACGGCCGGCTGGCTCTGGCTGACTGGCTTCTCTGTCACACATACTCCCTCCGTCCCAATAAGAATGTCGTCCGGAAAGCGTGTTTGTAAGGGGACGTGGTTTTCAACGACACCGGAAAGCGTGTTTATAAGGGGACGTGGTTTTCAACGACACTTTCGATAGGACGGAGGTAGTACACACCATGTATCCTATGGCTAGAGGCCGCTTCGGTTCTCGTGCACTGCCGAACCAACCCAGGCTAGAAGCCTAGAACTCGTTTCCTGGGTGCTGCTACGGCTACCCCTGGAGTCTGCAAGAGTATAGCATAGCAGCAGGGGGCGAGGGGCCTCCCCACCATGCTTCCCGCATTCCTCAAAACTGATCTCTTGTGGGGACTCCGTGTGACGCGCCAAGGCCACACAGGATTGAGCACACCAAAGATGTGCCTTGGTACAACCAGCTAGGCAGCCACTGAGTTTATTTATCTGGTCGTAACGATACAGAGATCGATTTAGGCCTTGTTTAGATACCACAAACTATCAATTTTTTCTCACTCTCTCTCCATCACATCACCATCACATCAATGTTTGGACGCATGCATGGAGCATTAAATGTTGGTAAAATAAATAACTAATTGTACTTTTAGTATGTACATGTCGAGACAAATCTTTTGAGTCAACGTAGTCCATATTTCGACAAAGTTTGTCAAATAACAACGAAAGTGCTACCGTTGAGAAAAAAACTCACTCCCCTCATCTAAACAAGGCCTTACTCATATTTTTTTAGTAAAATCATCCTAATGGACTTTTATGTACGCTAGATGAAATGCTACGAATAATGCTGCGGCCATTTTGCCATGGTTCGAATTATTTTCTTACTTTCGTCAGCATGATCATCAGTTACTTGAATCGTGTCGTCAACCTACTATAAATACGGGCATATCCAAATCCTTGGTCCATTGTGCATGTCACTTGTCGCTACTTTTATAAGTCCACCGGTAACGTTTTCGATGCCGACAAACGGCTATTTGGACCCAACAAGGATGGAAGACGGTTAATTAGCAACGGTTACATTGACCCAACAGAGATGACAGGTGATTAATTACTCGACAACAACTGTATCATGCCAATTTACTTGACCTCCCGAATCCCAATTGTTGGGCACACCTCACCATTTCCATCAGTGATACGTCCACCCACTCAGCGTGAGCCACCTCGGTAGAATTGTACCTCATGACATGTGTTTGGTGACATGTTGCTTACTTAGGCCTATCCTCTTCTTTTAGTTACTCAGGGCCTATCTGGGTGTACATCCGTTGGGTTCACCTAGCAAAATCACCCTATGACTCTCAATGGGCACTTCTCTTCCATGTATAAGAGTGAGAACTGAGAACCACGGAGCCTTCCAATTCTGTGACCAAAAGGCAACCCCCTCCTCAAAACCTCCCCCCGCACCCGCACTGCCCGCTCTCTCCACTCGCCCACCACCGCCACCGCCACCGCCACCGCCACCGCCAGCCATGGATGCCACCCGCTGCCTCCTCGCGTTCCTGCTGCTCCTCCAGGCCATTGCGGCCGCCTCCTCCGACACCAAGCACCTCATCGCCGCCAGGTCCGCGCTCCACGACCCCACCGGCGCGCTCGCCGGCTGGGCCGCCGCCACCAACCGCAGCTCGCCGTGCCGCTGGGCGCACGTGACCTGCGCCAACGACTCCGCCGCGGCCGTCGCTGGGATCGACCTCTACAATCTCACCCTCGGCGGCGCCTTCCCCGACGCGCTCTGCTCCTTGCGGTCCCTGGAGCACCTCGACCTCTCCGCGAACCAACTCCAGGGCCCGCTGCCGGCCTGCGTCGCCGCGCTCCCGGCGCTCATCCACCTCAACCTCGCCGGGAACAACTTCTCCGGCCAGGTCCCGCGGTCGTGGGGCGCCGGCTTCCGCTCGCTTGCCGTGCTGAACCTGGTCCAGAACATGCTCTCGGGCGAGTTCCCGGCGTTCTTGGCCAACCTCACCGGCCTCCGGGAGCTCCAACTCGCCTACAACCCCTTCGCTCCGTCGCCATTGCCGGAGAAGCTCTTGGACCTAGCCGGCCTCCGCGTGCTGTTCATCGCCAAGTGCTCCCTCAACGGTACCATCCCCTCCTCCATCGGAAAGCTTAAGAATCTCGTCAATCTGGACCTTTCGACGAACAGCCTATCTGGCGAGATACCATCAAGCATTGGGAATCTGACTTCTTTGGAGCAGATCGAGCTCTTCGCGAACCAGCTCTCCGGTAGCATTCCCGTGGGGCTAGGAGGCCTCGAGAAGCTCCATTCGCTGGACTTCTCCATGAACCGGCTCACCGGGGAGATACCGGAGGACCTGTTCGCGGCGCCGAGGCTTGCAAGTGTGCACGTGTACCAGAACAATCTGTCTGGTCACTTGCCGATGACGCTGGGGACGGCGCCAAGTCTGTCTGACCTGAGGATTTTCGGCAACCAGTTTTCAGGGCCGCTGCCGCCGGAGTTTGGGAAGAATTGCCCGATCGGATTCCTGGACACGTCGGACAACCGGCTGTCGGGTCCGATTCCGGCGACGCTTTGTGCTGCCGGGAAACTAAAGCAGCTCATGTTGCTGGACAATGAGTTTGAGGGGCCCATTCCGGTTGAGCTGGGGCAATGCCGGACGCTCGTGAGGGTGCGGCTGCAGAGCAACAGATTGTCTGGCCCCGTACCACCAAGGTTTTGGGGATTGCCCAATGTCTACTTGCTGGAGCTTCGTGAGAATGCACTGTCAGGGACGGTTGATCCTGCCATTGCCGGTGCCAAGAACCTGTCCACTCTGCTCCTACAGGACAACCGGTTCACTGGTACTCTGCCTGCCGAGCTGGGCACCTTGGACAACCTGCAAGAGTTCAAGGCCTCCAACAACGGTTTCACTGGACCCATACCTCGGTCGATTGCCAAGCTTTCATTGCTTTACAATCTTGATCTGAGCAACAATTCTCTCTCTGGAGAGATCCCAGCGGACATTGGTAACCTGAAGAAACTGACACAGTTGGACCTTTCAGATAACCACCTCACTGGGAATGTCCCTCCGGAGCTTGGGGAGATCGTCGAGATAAACACGCTCGATTTGTCAAACAATGAGCTTTCTGGACAGTTGCCTGTGCAGTTGCAGAATCTCAAGCTAGCTCGTTTCAACATATCCTATAACAAGCTCTCAGGGCCTCTACCCAGTTTCTTCAATGGCTTACAGTACCAGGACAGCTTCTTGGGCAACCCTGGCCTGTGCTATGGGTTATGTCAGAGCAACGACAGTTCCGATGCCAGACGGAGTAAGATTATCAAGACGGTGGCCTCCATCATAGGTGTTGGTGGGATTATCCTACTCGTTGGCATCGTTTGGTTTGCCTACAAGTGCAGGATGTACAAGATGAATGCTGCTGAACTGGATGATGAGAAATCTAGTTGGGTGCTGACATCCTTCCACAGGGTGGATTTTAGTGAGAGAGCTATTGTCAATAGCCTTGATGAGAACAATGTGATTGGCCAGGGTGGTGCAGGCAAGGTGTACAAGGTGGTTGTTGGGCCTCAGGGTGAGGCCATGGCTGTCAAGAAACTCTGGCCTAGCGGCGTGGCAAGCAAAAGGATAGACTCATTTGAGGCCGAGGTTGCCACGCTAAGCAAAGTTCGGCACAGGAACATTGTAAAGCTTGCATGCAGCATCACAAACAGTGTCAGCAGGTTGCTTGTCTATGAGTACATGACAAATGGTAGCCTGGGGGATATGCTGCACAGTGCGAAACACATCATCTTGGATTGGCCCATGAGGTATAAGATTGCTGTTAATGCTGCCGAAGGACTCTCATACTTGCACCATGACTGTAAGCCCCCAATCGTCCATCGAGATGTGAAGTCAAACAACATCTTGCTTGATGCCGAGTTTGGTGCCAAGGTTGCAGATTTTGGTGTTGCAAAGACTATTGGGGATGGCCCCGCTACCATGTCCATGATTGCAGGGTCTTGTGGATACATTGCTCCTGGTTAGTTGCTGATGCCTAACTGTAGTTCTGCATGTTTACATATGTTGTTGTGCCTCAGCTTTTTACTTTATATTTTCTTTAGTTGCTCTTCATAGATTTTGAAAAGTATTCTAGAAAAGTGAAGCTACAGGTTAGAGCTGACATATATTGCATATTACTGATCTGTTCTAATGCCTGACTGATCTGTTATGCTTTGCAGAGTATGCTTACACTCTCCATATCACTGAAAAGAGTGACATATATAGCTTTGGTGTGGTGATCCTTGAGCTTGTCACTGGAATGAAGCCGATGGCAGCAGAGATTGGCGAGATGGACCTGGTGGCATGGGTATCTGCCAACATTGAGCGGAATGGGCTAGAGTCTGTGCTTGATCAGAACCTTGCTGAGCAGTTCAAAGATGAGATGTGCAAGGTTCTGAAAATTGCACTGCTCTGTGTCTCAAACCTCCCAATCAAACGACCACCAATGAGGTCCGTGGTGACCATGCTGCTGGAGGTCAAGGAAGGGAACAAGCCAAAGACGAAGGCGGTGGGAACTCTACCCATCTGACCTGAGGGGCAAACCCATCTGAACAATAATAAATAAAAGTAGTGTTTGCTCTTATTGGGATAATGTATTAAAAAACAATCTGCATTATATCTGATCCTGAGAAGTTCACTCCAGGTAGCAGCTAGCTAGGTCTGAAATATTTTCAGCATGTAACAACAGTAGCCTTTTGCTCTGAATGAGAAAGTGCTGGTTGCTGTCAATTTGTATGGCAATTTTTTTGATGCTCATGACTCATGACTGGCTAGTCCGATCATGTGGAGGTGGGAGGGTCTACTACTACTACTCTCAATATTTTGTATCTTCCAATCCTTTCCACCTGTTTCTGGTAATATACTTTGGAACATCTTGTGGACATGATACAGTGCCTAATGAACTGAAACTTCCATGGATGTCAATCTAATGTTCAAAAGCAGTATCTGTGAACGTGATTAGATTTCACTAGCACTACTTTTGGTCGCATTGCTTCTTTTAACTACTGCTTTTGTTTGCCTCCTTTGTCCTAGGCTCCTAGCAGGCAGACACTACACTGAATGTCTGAATCAGTCAGGTTTCATGGAAGCTACAGTAGCAATAGGAGGAACAGAAGCTACATACTCCATTACTGGAGTCAGAGCCTCAAATAGCAGCTTTGCCTCAAGCCAAAAACAGCTCCGTCTCCTCTATTCCATGTCCAAAACGGCTCCTCTTCCGAGTGCCTTGCCCAGCTCTGTCCCCTGCAGCGTCGGATCGGAGCTGCCGCTGGAAGCGGAGCTGCAGATGCTTATGATATGCCTTCGTTCCACAGGTTACAAGCTCTGAAATTTGCCACTTCTGTTCTGTAATTTTATTACTTCCGAGAATGCAAGGTTCTTTTACCTGTTGACAATAGGAAGTTGCAGGGCAAGTATTTGGTAGGAGTGTAGGGCCAGACGGCCAGTGTGCTTAGACAAATGAATTGGACTTTGCGGCTTCTCATGGCATGAATTGATTGGAATGATTGTGTTCTCAGCGCTTAGTACTTCTTCAGCTTCTCCTAATGTTAGTGGTACTAGTATGTCACTTTTTTCGTTTGTTATTGTTATTGTTATTCTACCATTCGATGCGTTTTGTTTCCTTGAATGAATGTGTTAACCTGCTATTGTAATTATAGCAAGCCTAATTATAATAGGCTAACAGAATGAAACATTGGTGACTCTTGGCCCCCTCCCTGTGTTGCTATCTACCACAAGTCCACAAATGTGCAAAGGAGAAAACGATCCAATGGCAAGCTCACACTCACACGTCAACGTCATATACCCCACTAAGGCCGATCTCAATGCCAAGTCTGTCATGTCATATAAAATAAAATAAAACTTGAATGGAACTCTCCATTAAGAGTGAAAGTTTCATTGTAAAGTTTCATAGGCATTAAATTCATGACTCATAGAGAGTTAATATTTGTGCCAAAAGAGTTTTATCTAGATAAAACTCATTTTTCTCTCACTTCTTAAATACACCGTCATGTCATCAACAATGCCTATGTGGCAACCTATTTAATGCAAATGAAACTCTCATTGAGGTTGGCCTAAGGCCTTATTTGTCTGCGCACAAATACACCTCGATTCATGTGGGTTAGAGTGAATTGAAGTGTAACTTAAACTAAATTACATCACAATCTCTCCCAACCTACGTGAATTGAAGTGTATTTATGTGTAGCCAAACAAGGCTCAAAGATTTTATAAAAGTTCTAGAGCACAAAAAAAAACAAATTTTGAAAGCATAATAATGGGCTTAGAAAATTGTGCTGAATAGAAAATTGTGCTGAAGTAAAATTGCAAATACCCGTGAAAGGAAAAGATAAATTTCACTACGTTGTTTATTTAGGGCTTGTTTGGTCCAACTCAGCTTCACTAGTGAAACTGTTTTTTAGAAAATGGCTTTATGAGCAACTTTTTAGATGAAGTTAAGCTGTTTTAGTAAAAGTATTTGGCAAAACAGCTTCATCAACAACTCCATGCATGGTTGAGAGAGAAATAGAGGTATAAGCTGTGAAAAACTACTTTTTTTCCAGCTTCATCTCAGCTTATGGTTTTGTGAGAGGGGGAATAAAACAACTTCATGGGTGAAGCTGTTTTGAAAAAAGGTGTTTGGCAAAAAAAAAACAGCTCACGACAGCTCATGAAGCTGTTGTGAGCGGTACCAAACGGGCCTTAATACTATCTCTTTCAGCTTCTAGTTTTCTTCTGCGCCAATGTGTTGTAAGTTTAACCAAATTTATACAAAAGCTTGCCATCGTTAACTTTATCATAGAAATTGTCTGAAATATTAAGTCTTCTCATTGTCATCTTTAAAACAATTTGACTTAGTACAATCAGCTCTTTTTGGAACGTAGATAGTATCTCTTTGAGGATCGGTTGATGTTGAGAATAAATTTCAGGCAGGAGAACAACATTATTCTGAATTCTGAATATCCCGAATCCGAATGAATAATCCACGTGGAGTCCACTAAGATGTCACTCATGGAAACCCACATGATTGAAACCGGAGATCTCGCGTGCCTGTGCGCTCCATGAATTGAATCTCCTCTTCACCGAAGGCACTTCTACGCCACTGGGGTTCTAGGAGCTGCAATCTTGGACTCTCAGTCCCCGAGCAGCCAATGGGATGCGAGTGCCGGAGGAATCTTGTGATTTCCAACCATGATGGCCAAAACCAACACAATCGAAACAAAAAAAAATGTAACAAAAGAAAGGTTCTAACATATGGCGTGAAATATTATATGAGTGGATGCAATTGCGAAGAAAAGCAACAGTCGGAGCACTTGCTGCTTGGTATGAGGACTCGGAAAGAAGTAGTGCTATTTCCTTTTGCTAGCCTTTTTGGCATGGCCCACTCCAAATGTGAACATACAAAGTCACGCCAGTGTCCTAAAATTGTCAAGGTAGTCATCATGCAGGAACAGACACAAGAGAGTGTTTGCCTTCCTCATTTGATGTGTCCAAACAGTATCTGAAACAGCAAGTGCTAGTATTTATTTAAAATAGGCCACTCCAAAGGTAACAAAAGGTAACAAAAAGTAACAATCGAAACAACAAAAAAGAAACAAAAGTAATATTCATATAAACAATAAATTGATGTGTTATTTAAATTTTCTATCATTGGTTATTGTATATATTAACAGTATGTCAAGCTTTTCTATCAATGTTATACAAAAGCTGGTTATTGATAAATTTTCTATTTTATCCAACGATTTATTCCCATATATCTCCTCTTTAGATGACATGATGCTGCTGAAATTTATCAAAACAATTAATCACTGAAAACTAGTGGAAAGCAACAAGCGTGCTGAATGAACTCAATAAAATATTAATACCACGTCGAACTCACAAAATCTAAATAACATCAATCAATGGGTCCAGCTCTCTCAAAAATAATATATCAGTGGCCCTATTTTGTTGCAACCATAAAGACGCAACCTGTCGTGCAATACTGGTCTGATCATCTCGGCAAAATCACATAGGGCAGCTAGGCTATCCAAGATTAATCCATAAACGTAGTTCAGCTAGTTGTGTTTCTTGTGGTTGCCTATTGTCACATCCAATTTTAAGGAATAAACCGAATGCTAACCATATGTGTGTCCAAGACGTCAAATCACACATACAGTGCCAAAACAAGGTAGATACCAAAAGTTATGCTTTATTACATATCGATAATCAAACATTACAACAAGACTTACAAGTCTTGAACAGGTACACAACGGAAAACGGTAAACTACTCTTCTGGAGAACTTGATTCTACAGGGACGTCGATTGGTGAACCTTAGCCTTCAGCTTCTAGAAACTCTCCATGGTCCTCTTTCTAGTCTTCTTTATCTGGTACCCATCCGAGATTTTTATTGATAGTGAAACAAGCGTAAGCGCACCATGATTAGCAAGTATAATTCAGGGGTTTATAAAGGCTCAAAAGGCTTGACTCGGTTTGACTGCAATTAGAAATTTTAGTTGGTCATATTTTATTATACTTGAATCACTACTTTAGTGACAAACCATCTCAAGTGTGAAGTATCATTAATCAAGATTAAGATCATTCCCAAAAGATTTAGGTAGTTCCCAACCATAAAGGATCTAGGTCGCTCGTGTCTGTGAGCACGGCTGTTTTAACAGTTCAATCAAAACTCTGCAGAGTGTGTACAACTTTACCCGTGAGTTGTGATTCCCATTTGTCAGGGTTAATTACTCCCATATCACATCTACCAAGGATGTGCAGCAGGGTCTCACTACGAAGCCTTTTCAAAGACGCTCTAACAAGTCGTAGCCGCTGAGGTTTCAGTCTCCCAAGAGTTATAGACACCTTCCCCTAAGGTGACACTCCAGATCTCAATTAGTGCTCACCCTAGCAGGATAGGGCCCATAAGCTACATGGTACCCTCTCTTGCCCTTTCGGTAAGCTACAGACGAGCTAAACCTAATCTAAGAAATTAGCTAAGATCAGAGCCATGTGATCCTCATGGTTGTACGGTATTTCCTGGGTTGTCGCTTTAGGATAGAGTCCTCCAAACCATGTTGCTAAAAAGCATCATTTTATTCACATTGCATAAATCATTAGTCAACTTAATTAATTAATCTTGGTTATGCGCGGAAGCATCTATACAAACACATGCATACCAACCCATAGGATATACAAGGATATATGGTACAAAGTAAACTAGGTAAAGTCCCTATAGGCTCTCAATATTAGACACATGCATAAATGGATTATTACATATTGTATAGGTACAAGGATTTCCTTTGTTACACTTGTCTGACTCAAATCCTTAGCTTACTGCTGATCTTAAAATCCAGATACTTGCTTCTCGATGAACACGGAGAAATTACACCCTAAACGTGATCAACAACACCACACAAGCTTCCAAACCAATCACTACAAGCAAATAAATAATATTCTATTAGAACAGTACACCAAACAGTATTAAAACAAGGTAAAAAGCTTATAAAACTATTCTACACATTTCTACGAACACGTAAACGCAAGAATGACTCTAATCGGACTTTTAAATCAAAAGTTATATTAAAACAAGGTTCAATGACACTTTTGTAACTAAACCAGAATCCTTTTTGAATTAAAACAAATAAAACACATTTTCTGTGCAATAATGGATGGCGGGTTCTATTCTTGAAAAGCACAGGGTCTAACCCGAAAGAAAACAACATTTTTTTTAAACTGCAGAGGAGTGCGGGTTGATTTCGAAGAAAGTCGGGGGCTTTTTCGCAAAATGGCATTGGCGTGGTCGGCTGACCGTGCTGCACGCTGAGTTGGCAGCCACGTGGCGCTACGGGATAGGCGGGTTCACCACGTCAGTGTGGACGGGCGCGCGCCGGAGCCGCGGACAAGGTCCACAGCCTTCCGTTGGACCGATTACAAACCTAAAAAGGTAACTTCTAATCTGGGCCGTCCGCGATCGATCCAACGGCTCATAAGGATTGGAGAGGGTTCGGTCGCTGGGCGGCGCTCCCACGGTGGCGCGCCATTGGACTCTGCGGCGTTACACCTATCTAGGTTCAAGTCTCTGGTTTTATATAGGTGTTCTTATGTTTCTAGATTTATTATTCTAGGATTTAACAGTGTTACTCTTTTAGTGGTAGGCGACGTGCGTGTCAATACTAAGACACCTATACCATAACAGTAGGGTATATGTACGTACGTTCATAAAGGTAGGTGCGCTCAACACTCTTGTATGCATTGTAACTGGGCTCGAAAAAAAACTAGTTAAGAGTCAGTCTTGGAGACATACGCATACCTTCAAGTACGACGTGGGGGCATGAGATCAGGATTCACAAATTCACGGTCAAAGAATTCATGCAAACAAGCACACTTGTCGAAAAACAACGATCGATTTCATTGAGGTTAAGTTGTGCACAGTGCGGCAATACTAGGCCTGTTGTATCCAGGCTGTTGTTATGTGTTTGCACTTTGCAGGTCTAATGGGCCTTGGGCGGGTTCATTTTCTATAGAGAGATCAGCCAGGACGGCCCTCTATGAGCTGAAAACGGACCTACGACGCTCTGTCGTGTCACTAATTAGCACCATCATCTTCTGGAATACTACAATGGAAATTTTGTTTTAGCAATAAGAATGGACCTTTTTTTTAGTTTGTCCTAGGAATGACTGACAATGCTTCCAACTGTTATATGACGGCCTGGTACGTTCAATATCTGATAGAACCTGCCTTTGCTTGGTCAGAAGTAGTGAAGTGTGACCAACAGACAATGCCACCCCATTGGGTTCATCGTTCATGTGAGCCTGGTGGCTGGTCTTGTAGCATGTGCATGTCACCAATGAATTTCAAACATAGTACCATGACAAAGTGAACTATAATTCACACACAGTATTTACAACAGAATTTCAGATACATTTTAAACTACAAATTAACATTAATTGTACTCGAACTAGCTATATATCAAAGATTCGTGGCCCCGAGGACGGCAGCAGCGATGGCTCCAAAGGTGGACGGCTTCACAGATTCGTGGCCACCGGGGTTCAAGCGCCGCCCACGCTACTGCCGCCGTTCTCCGTCCACCGACGACGATGACGAGTAGTACCTCCGGTCCTTTTTACAATGCGCGACAGAAAATAACATGGTCTTCTAAATTACACTTTGACCATTCATTTACTTTATATTATGTTATTTATGTTTATAAACTTATAATTGTTGGATAGTACAATTTTTTATAGATCTAACCATATCAAATTAATATTATAATAATTAAATATTATTAACAAATCATTGGTCACAGTTTTTAAAGTTTGAATCTTGACTATTAGTTTACGCCTTATAAAAGGGATCACAGGTAGTAGTTATTGACGACGACGAGTAGTGTAACCGCCTTTGATAAAAAAAAAAAGTGCAGTGTTCCTTAAAAAATATTTTTTTACTAGTGTTGCTATGTATTTCGTTCCCGTTGAATCAAACATCTCTAAATTATTAGCCCTATTCGGCAAGACCTATTGCGGCTGTGGCTGATTCGTAGGACTTATTGTAGCTGCAGCCGATTTGTAGGACTGATTTGTTGTGAGAGAAAAATATAATCTTATAGGTAAAAAGTAGGGTTTATTATGACTGAATTTCTCAGGGGAACGAAGCCAATTTAATCAGAAATCTCCTCGGATTCACTACTACTATAAAAATGAATCAATGATAGATGACCAAGACTTCGAATCAAACCAAATCAATAGCGTTTCATGAGTTACACATCGATGCCCACAGGACACAATGATGCAAAGATAAAAGTATTGATATGAACAGGTGGCTAAACACAAGAATAGTTGCAGAGCTAGAGCATGTCAGTTATGAATAAATTGTAGAAGAAAAGGAAAAGAACAGTGGAACTAGCATATACAATTCGAACTGGCATCAATCAATTCTGACACGGCGCCATTACTAGTGGAGTTACAATAACTTATCAGAATAATCACAGGTATTAGCAAACCCAATACATACTGGCTTAGTGATACATAGGGTGGACAAATTCACAAATCAGACAAAGAAAATTAAATAAATCGGTAAAAAGGCCTTAATTTACTTGGGTCAGCACTAATGCCATGGATATCTAAAGGCCCTGATGTCCAAACCGAAATGTACTAGTACCACACGATGACTACTTCTAACATCCCACGAGATCTGTTCTGATGCATGCAAACCCAATTTGCAATTTGCATGGCCAACCTTTCCCAAAAAAAAAAAAAAAAAAGAAAAAAAGATTGCAAGGTCAAAGAGAACCTGTGTACTCTCTCTCTCTGTTCCAAAGTTCTCCACATATTGGGCTGTTGGGCTGCATGGTTTTGCAGCTGCCGCCGCTTCCATGTCGGATGCCCAAGACAACAAACATTGTAGATATATAATGATGATTTGTAGCTGCTGGGCTGTCGAAATAGGCAGCCGAAAGAGGTTATTTTTTAAAATATATATATTTTTAAATTTAACTGGATTTATAGAAAATATTTAACACTTGTATGTGATATCATATTTATGCAAAAAAGTATTTGACTATTACTCTAATAATATTTATCATACACCATAAATATGAGTATTTTATATATTAAATTAAATATTTAACTTCTTAAAAAATGAAATATGCAGTTATTTTGGGATGTAGAGGTACATCGGTATACAAGGATTTATAGACACTACTACTACTTCCGATGCACATGGGGAAAGGGCAGAATCCAATGGCTCTATTCGGCAGGACTATAAGCCGAAAACAACTGATTTGTTATGAGAGGAAAATACTGTTTTACGGCTGATTTGTACGGATTAAAGTTGGATCATATAGAGCAAACGAATTGTTTTTTTTTACCTCGTACAGAATCCCTACCGTTTTGGAAACACCCTGGATTTCTTTCTTTCTTTTTCTAGAACACGCATCTTGTTAGTATTTCCTTAAGCAAAGGTGAATCAAAGTTCTACAGACAGTGAGCGTAGTCCTGCTAGCAAGAGACAAGCAGACACCAACACACACAAATACACCAACAACAATGCAAAAGGACTATACGGCCAAAGTGGATTTCTTTCCATCCGATTTGAGAATTTGAAACTGATCATACAGTGCCTGAGTAGTTGGACTCTGTTTTTTTCTTGAAAAGTATAGTTGAGCTCTCTTTCCAGACCTTCAATTTACTCTTGCTTCCTTCCTCCTTTTTCCCGGGAGGATCTTCCAAAACCCATTTAGAGCTTGTTTGCCTCCACATAAATACACTTTAATCCATGTGGGTTTCAGTTACATTCTAATCTACTTCAACCCACGTGGATTCAGATGTGTTTATGTGCAACCAAATAAGGTCTCATGGATCCGCTCGAAACCAAGGAAAAAAAAACTGTCATTGATTGGTCTGTGGGCTGCCCATTTGTGAGCAGTGTTAACGAAATTTCATGCAAAGTGGTAAAAATCCAACCTCTTCATTTTGCCAGGAAATAGAATGGATCAGAAAATAATACGGGACCATGCTAGGAGCTAAAGTAGGTTACCTTACCAAAGTTGTTCTACCAAGTAAAGCTAGATTGACATGGTTATGTCGATAAATTAAATAAATACTCCAGCAGGACAACTTGTCTGGGTGGTGTAGTTGGTTATCACGTTAGTCTCACACACTAAAGGTCCCCAGTTCGAACCTGGGCTCAGACACTTTTTGCATTTTGTTGCGTCAGATGCTTTTGTTTTCCATTTCAATTTTTCTCTTTTCCATTTCAATTATTTTGGGGTTTTCCATTTCGATTTTTGTTGGATCAGATGGCCCACACTTTTTGCATTTTGTTGTGTGAGATGCTTTTATTTCCCATTTCAATTATTTTTGGTTTTTCCATTTTGATTTTTGTTGGATCAGATGGCCAGATGTTTTTGTTTTCCATTTCATTTTTTCTTTTTTCCATTTCAATTATTTTTGGTTTTTCCATTTCGATTTTTGTTGGATCAGATGGCCTGCATATTTTGCATTTTATTGTGTCAGATGCTTTTATTTTCCATTTCAATTTTTCTTTTTTCAATTTCAATAATTTTTGGTTTTTCCATTTTGATTTTAGTTGGATCAGATGGCCCGCAGTGTTTTTGCATTTTGTTGTGTCAGATGCTTTTATTTTCCATTTCAATTTTTCTTTTTTCCATTTCAATTATTTTTGGTTTTTCCATTTCGATTTTTGTTGGGTCAGATGGCCCACAGTGTGATAATACAAATATGTTGCCTTATTAATGGGCTGTTTGGATTACTGCCGCATGCTGCCACACCGAGTGCGGCGGCGCCACAGTGTGGCGAGCAAAAACTCCGCCGCAGTTGTGGCAAAAAAAAAGGTGCATTAGCCAACTGAGAAAGCTGTGGCCAACCTAACATTAAATACCAACCAAACAGCGCTAACTTTGTCTGTGGCCGCCAAAGGTGAGGTGTCTTGATGTGAACAAGGGTGCCCGATCTTCCAAAAGGTTCTGGTAACTCTCGATTTGGTGGAAACGAGACACTCGTCGATCCGGCTTCCGAATAACACGATCCGAAACCCCGCAATCGCAGCACCACGTCTCCTCTGGTTATCAACCGGCGTTGCACGGTTGACCTCGCCAAGAAGGCTAAAGTCCTTGCCTGCGAATCGAAGAACATGAGCAAGAACAAAGAAGAATGCAACCAAATTGCAGATGAATGATTAATCTCACGAGTTGGGGTCTCACAAACCGACAAAACGGCGAAACTGTTCTTGACAGATTAATCTAAGCAAAACTCAAACCCTAACGTGGGCGACTGCTACTGATTATATAGCCTAAGGGGCGTCCAAGCACCCCTACTCACGTCACTAAGGTGCCCTAACAAGTTACAAGGCCCAAACGGCCCAAAAGACGGCGACGCAACACCCTGACAGATTCTGGACGTCAAATTGTTTTGACGATTCCCGTTGATTCCGATGGAGTTTTGACCTCAAACCAAAGCCATTGGTTGGATTATAAAATTATATTTCCATCCATATATGGATCATCAAAAACGGAGTCCGTATGTGACCTGGGCGTCCGTTTTACCACTGGCTGCTCCTAGATTCCGAAATGGACTCGAACTTGACACGGATTGGGCCTCCAACTTGGGTTGGACGACTTGCCCTTATAAGGTGGTGGCCAAGGAGGAGGACATCCTTGAACATCTTTGTGCTCTTCTCCACTTATTTTGGGTGTGCTCCCACTTGGGCCAGGGTCCCAAGGTTGCATGACGAGCCCATGTTGACATCGTAGCACCCGGCGGAAATAGTAGCAGATTGTCGTGACAATTTGAAGACCTTTTCGATTTGATATTGAGGTGAGACCAGATCTATTTGAAAGCTTATCAAATAAGCTTTCCATCAAGTGCTCATTGACCTCAATCACACTCCGGATGGATGAGATATGGTCTCCCCAATGAACCATTGTCGGGCTGCCGACAAACTTTGATAGACTTACACTTCGAGATTTGTTTGTACCTACAAGCAAATAATGACATGTACATGTGGAACCAAGTGAATTGTACCAAAAATTACTATGTAAATATAGGAACAAGCTCACCTTACAATCAACGGTCATATCCGAAGGTGTCATGTCCTCATCATACGTGGTGACAAAGGTAAATCAGATTTAGTGTCCACTAAATGTTGCTCTATTATAGCATGAGTGGTGGATAAATTCAGCACATTATCATCAATTTCACTAATATCAGATTTTGTAGGAAGCACAAAATAATCTTTCAATTTAGATACTTGGTAATTTTCTTATTTAATATCAATCTCTTTGCACTTACTAGTAGCACTCTGTTTATCGCGTTTTACAATTTCAGCATGGATAAAAGTTTTACCAGACTCCTGAGTAGATGTGGGTGGTGGTGGTGAAGATGTTGCATCTGCAGAAGTAGCCACTCGCTTGCTCATCGCAATCTCATGTCCATGCAATTCTTTTTCTACACACAAAGCAAACTGAAACAACTTGTTGATATTATCAAATTCTTTATAATCAACAATATCTCGAATTTCACATCTCAAACCCGAATAAAATCGAAGAATTGAATCATCGGGTCCCTCCACTATACCACCACGCAACAAACCCTTTTGAAGCTCATCATAGTAATCCTGCAAAGATTTATCTCCCTGATCTAATCGAATCAAATTCTTACAAAGTTTTCTATAATAAGATGGGGGAATAAATCTATCACGCATAGAAACCTTAAGCTCTTCCCATGTACGAGGTGTGACACCATCTGCTGCTAAACCAGTCCACCAAATATAAGCAAAATCTTTAAACTCAATTGTGGCTTGTCTAACTCTATGTTGTTCAGGTACTTTGTGGGCACTAAATTTCTTCTCTACTATCATCTCCCAATCAAGATATCCCTCATCATCATAATGTCCCGAAAAAGAAGGTATAGTAAATCTAACTTTAGCATAAGGATCTTCAGGAGCTCGATTACACATACCTCGATTGTGGTGGTGATGTGGAATGCCACCCATACCTGTGGTGTTAGTGCGAAGACAACATCGTAATCTGTTTTGCATCGTCAACCTTGGATCAACATTACCATCAGAATCAGACACCTCATCACCATTGTTTCTTCTAGTCGCATCTTCGTCATGTGCATGACAGTTTTCCAAAGCATTTACCCTGTCGGTAAACTTAGATAACCGTTTGTCCACCCGCTCAACTGCATTTGCAAGTTTCATCTCAATTATCGCTTCAGTGACAGCCTTGATGACTGTCTCCTTCATCTCCTTCTGACTATTGTCTACAACAGCTTGTAGTTGCTTTTGGCTGACACACTCCTTGAGGTTCTTCGGCGTTTTATATCCATCAACTGACATTGTGGATACAAAAACAACAACAAACAATAAAGATTATCCCTAATAATCATACTAAAGGGTGGAGTGGTGCTTCTCAATCAAGATCAGCAAAAGGTAAACACCTTACGAAGCTCTTACCAGTGTTCTTAACCGCAAAGCAAAGGATACCTGGAAGACGTAGACCGCGATTGCTGGGATCACAAACCTATGTTGTTCTGAAGAATGTGGAGCTTGGAAGGCAAACAAAGAGAATAATATATATGTGGCACACAAGTCAGTAACAGATAGCAATACTGAATAAATGTCCAAAGTATTTGTCCTAGTTGCTGGCCTATATATATGTGCCTATCACCTGTTGTGATAAACAAGGGAGTGAAACAAGGATGAAAGGAAACAAGTATGAAAGATACCAACAACTAGGAAAGACTAAAGACACCACAAATAACAGAGCTATTATGTGTTCCTTGTGTGCTCCTTTTCTCTTCTCTTCTCTTTTACTATTTTTTTTCTTTTTTCTTGTTCAAACTTTTTTTTCTTTCTTTTGACCTTTTGATATTTTTTCTCAGTAAGAAACACACAAGAACAAAACACGAAAAATTTGAGCTCAAATGGATAAAAGATGTGGCCTATAGAAAATTAGGATTGTTTAATGAAAGGTATGTCAAAACTTATGGACCTGAAAACTCAATTTTCCTGATCGAATTTGACAATTCTAATTTTTATGAACCTAGCCATTCTGGGATGAAACAGATCTAAATTTTTTTGGCGTTCTCCGTAGATATAAATTTTGCCCCGTTTCGATTTCGGACGCAAAAGTTATGACTGTTTTATGGAAGACAGTCCGAATCAGAGTTTTATGTGGACACAAGATGCAAACCGGATGGTGATACGAGATGGTGGTGGACGGAGAGATCAACACAAACAAGCAAAGACCACAATCTAAACCAGAAACAAAACCTTGACCAAGGACACAAACTCAATACTACGAACTCTGAAACCGAAATATGCAAAGACTATGGCGCGGAAGGTTCTAGGACAAGAAAACAAATATGGCACTGGACTATGGGACGATAGAAAAAACACTCGAAACTAAAGGTAGATATGAACCTGACGGTATACCTGAAGCTTTGATTACCACTTGATGTGAACAAGGGTGCCCGATCTTCCGAAAGGTTCTGGTAACTCTCGATTTGGTGGAAACGAGACACAAATCGATCCAGCTTCCGAACAACACAATCCGAAACCCCGCAATCGCAGCACCACGTCTCCTCTGGGTATCAACCGGCGTTGCACGGTTGACCTTACCAAGAAGGCTAAAGTCCTTGTCTGCGAATCGAAGAACACGAGCAAGAACAAGGAAGAATGCAACAAAATTGCAGATGTATTATTAATCTCACGAGTTGGGGTCTCACAAACTGATGAAACGGCGAAACTGTTATGAACAGAATAATCTAAGCAAAACCCAAACCCTAACGTGGGTGATGGCTACTGATTATATAGACTAAGGGGCGTCCAAGGACCCCTACTCATGTCCCTAAGGTGCCCTAACAAGTTACAAGGCCCAAACAGCCCAAAAGACGGCGACGCAGCACCGTGATAGATTCTGAACGTCAACTTGTTTTGACGATCCCCGTTGATTCCGATGAAGTTTTGATCTCAAACCAAAGCCATTGGTTATATTTCGATCCATATATGGATCATCAAAAACGGAGTCCGTATGTGAGCTGGGCGTCCGTTTTACCACTGGCTGCTCCTGGATTCCGAAACTGACTCAAAGTCAACTTGGTCTTGGTCTCCAACTTGCATCAGGCGCCCTTGCTGGTCCTCCACGCCTCCAAGCCTTCCTCTATGCATCTCTGGGTCCTCTCCATGGTTCCTAATCAACACATAATTATTAGGTAGCAATCTATTCTCAAAAACATTTAAAGTGTTACAGAGGAACAACTTCACCTCTAAGTTTAGTTGACGCGCGCGAGCTCGTGTCATTGGACCATGATAACTCAGCGGAGGATCGTTGTGTGTATCCAGAGGAGTGATGTCCTCATCATCCCCCCCTCTTGAATTGGAGTCGTCCTCGACTCAAGCTCAGTATCTTCTCCCAAGTAAAGCTTCAAATTTGCAATGTTAAAGGTAGGACTAACCCCGAAATCGGGTGGCAACTCAAGTTTGTATGCATTATCATTTATTTTCTCAATTATCTTATAAGGACCGGCAGCTCTTGGCATTAATTTAGACTTACGCAGATCTGAAAATCTATCTTTTCTCAAATGTAACCACACTAAATCTCCCGGTTCAAGTTTAACTTCTTTCCTACCTTCACTACCAGCAATTCTATACTTTTCATTCATCCTTTTGATATTTGTTTTAGTTGTTTCATGCAACTTACGAATAAAATCAGCACGTGCACTAGCATCGCCATGTGTTCTTTTAGTGGTAGGTAAAGGCAAAAGATCAATAAAAGCTTGGGGGTTAAAACCATACACTACCTGAAAAGGACTTACCTTGGTGGTAGAATGGGTGGCCCGATTATAAGCAAACTCCACATGAGGCAAACATTCTTCCCACATCTTCAAGTTTTTCTTCAAAATAGCTCTCAACATGGTATCCAAAGTGCGGTTCACTACCTCCGTTTGACCATCAGTTTGTGGGTGACAAGTAGTAGAAAACAATAATTTTGTACCCAACTTATTCCATAGAGTGCGCCAAAAGTGACTAAAAAATTTAGCGTCACGATTTGAAACAATAGTAGAAGGCATACCATGCAAGCGAACAATCTCTTTGAAAAAGAGGTCAGCAATATATACGGCATCGTCACTTTTATGACAATGTATAAAATGCGCCATCTTAGAAAAACGATCAACAACAACAAAAATGCTATCCCTCCTCCTCTTAGTCCTAGGCAATCCCAAAATAAAGTCCATCAAAATATCTGCCCAAGGAATAGAAGGAACAGGAAGAGGCATATACAAACCATGTGGATTCAAGCGTGACTTAGCCTTTTGACATGTGGTACAGCGTGCCATGAACCTCTCAACATCTCTCCTCATCTTTGGCCAAAAGAAATGTGTGGCCAACATATCCAATGTCTTCTTAGCACCAAAATGCCCCATCAATCCTCCTTCATGTGCTTCCTGCAACAACAAAAGACGAACCGAACCAACTGGAATGCATAGACAGTTAGCTCTAAACACAAATCCATCATTGATCACACACTTGTTCCATGTACGTCCCTCTTTACAATTCAGCAACACATCATTAAAATCAGGTTCAAGCACATATTGTTCTTTTATTGATTCAAGTCCAAAAATTCTATAATCAAGTTGGGACAACAAACTATATCGTCTAGACAAAGCATCAGCAATTACATTATCCTTCCCTTTCTTGTGTTTGATAATATAAGGAAAATATTCAATAAACTCAACCCACTTAGAATGTCTATGATTCAAATTATTTTGTGAACGAAGATACTTAAGCGATTCATGATCTGAATGTATAACAAATTCTTTAGGCCACAAATAATGACGCCATGTCTCTAAAGAATGTACAAGAGCATACAATTCCTTAGCATACGTAGAGTAATTGCAAACAGGGCCATGTAATTTTTCGCTAAAGTATGCAATGGGCTTACCTTCTTGCATAAAAACACCACCAATGCCAACTCCACTAGCATCACATTCTAGCTCAAAAGTCTTACCGAAGTTTGGAAGTTGCAGCAAAGGCGCGTGTGTAAGCTTGTCCTTCAAAGTATCAAAGGACTCCTCTTGTGCCTTACCCCCAATGGAACACCACACCTTTCTTTGTCAACTCATGTAAGGGGGCAGCAATGACACTAAAATCCTTCACGAAGCGACGATAAAATCCTGCAACACCAAGAAAACTTCTCACCTGTGTGATGGTTTCGATCCGGCTTTCGAACAACAAGATCCAAAACCCCGCAATCGCAGCACCACGTCTCCTCTGGTTATCAACCGACGTTGCACGGTTGACCTCACCAAGAAGGCTAAAGTCCTTGCCTGCGAATCGAAGAACACGAGCAAGAACAAAGAAGATGCAACCAAATTGCAGATGTATTATTAATCTCACGAGTTGGGGTCTCACAAACCGATGAAACGGCGAAACTGTTATGAGCAGAATAATCTAAGCAAAACCCAAAACCCTAACGAAGGTGACGGCTACTGTTTATAGCCCCTAAGGGTCGTCACCCCCTGGACGCGCCCCTCTAATGGGCTCACGGACGATACACGGCCCAACGGACCAAAAACGGCGACGCAGCACCCTGACAGATTCTGGACATCAACTTGTTTCGACGATTCCCGTTGATTCAAAGGAGTTTTAACCTCAAACCAAAGCCATTGGTTAGCTTATCAAATTATCTTTCCATTGATATGTGGATCATCAAAAACGGAGTCCGTATGTGACCTGGGTGTCCGTTTTACCACTGGCTGCTCCTGGATTCCGAGATGGACTCGAACTTGACACGGATTGGGCCTCCATCTTGGGTTGGACGACTTGGCTGCCCTTCTAAGGTGGTGCCCAAGGAGGAGGACGTCCTTGAACATCCTTGTGCTCTTCTCCACTTATTTTGGGCGTGCTCTCACTTGGGCCAGGGTCCCAAGGTTGCATGACGAGCCCATGTCGACGTTGTAGCACCCGGCAGAAATAGTAGCAGATTGTCATGAAGATTTGAAGACCTTGTCGATGTGATATTGAGAACATATATGATGAATGATTGACTTTGATGAGGAAGGTTTGAGGCTTTTCCCGGTTGAGTCATTATCTCGCTATGTGCTTAATGCTTATGACTAACCGGCGGCGTTGAGTTGTGGTGTTTCTGTGTTGGTGTGCGTGTGCAACATGTGTCTCTTGGCTGTGTTGATGTGCAGGTGTTGAGCTCGGATACAGTGGTCGATGGCGAGGTGAAGGTCAAGTAGAGACGTGTCGTGCCGACGGACCGGGAGCGGTGAAGGATGGGCCTGTCGTGCGGCGGACGTGCCATGCCGATGTACCCAGAGCGGTGAAGGGCGGACGTGAGGCTTCGACCGACGGACCGAGAGGCCAGAGGACCAGCTGTGGTAGCTGGCACATGGCATTGGCGAGCGAGAGCACATGGGGATGTGTGATGCATCGGTCGAGTCGGGAGGAAGACGATGGCGTCGTGGCACTTGGCGGGAGGTCGGACACGGGCTTGCGTGCGGCGCAAGTGCCGTCGGCCGAGTCAAGAAGGAAGGCGAAGGCGTTGTGCCCGGCGTGGAGGCTGGACATGCATCGGCATCGGTGCCGGTGGTCGGGGTGTGCGAACCACATCCCGTCTTCGGCGCAGGTTCGGTAGCTGAGCCTCAAAAAGCTACCCTCGATGGTTTCCAGGTTTGGGCCAAAAAACCTGGGGTGGCCGGTTTCTGAGTTTGGGCCTCAAAACTCGGAGTGGACGGTTTCTAGGTTTGGGCCTCAAAACCTGGGCTGGCAGGTTTCCCGGTTTGGGCCTCAAAACCGGGGAAGGTCCAAAAGGACGATCGACGCGTGGCGGCGTGGAGAGGCTGGCGCGGCGGCGAAGCTATCCACGAGAAGGCGCGATGGTCGACGGTGGCGGCACGTGGCGGCATCCTGGAGCTTGCGTTGAGGCGAAGCGAAGGATGAGAAGGCGCGTGGCCGTCGGATGGAAACTGTCAAGTCTGGATGGTTTTACCCCTAGGGGGTATTTAGGTTAGTCCTTCATGTTAGGGCGTTTGTGTCATTCGGACGTGCGCCTATATATAGATGAAGGGGCTATGTTGGACAGCAATCCTTGGACGGTGTCTCTCTCATTTTTGTGCTTGTGAGAGAAGGCTAGGGTTAGAGGAGAGTTGGCTCTTGTTCTTGAGCTTTTCGCCATCCAAGCTTTGAATTGCTAGGAGTGGCTTGTAGCCCAACACCGAGTGCTTAATCAATCATCCATTCCTCTGAATCCAAGGATCAAATTCGTGCTTTAATTTGTCTTGCGATTTTGTTCTTCGCGTTGCATGTTTTCCCCTCTTTCGATCTTCACGAGATTTCTTGTTTCGAGGGAAGATTCGCAAATCCGTTTGGACCATCTTCTAGAGCTTTGTGAGAGACATCTTTCTACTGAAGGGTTTTCTCTAATTCCTCACGAGCTAGTAGATCGGGCGGATTTCATTTTTTGTTTCACGTTCTTGCTCCTTTGCCCCGAAATCTTTCGATTCATCGATTTGGAGTTAGGTTCGAGCCATGATCTCTTAGGAGTAGCTAACTAACATCCTTGTGACCGCTCACAAGAAGTTTGAGCCTTAGAGCTTTTGATTTGAGGGAGATCGAGTTGAATCGGCGGAAGAACAACACAGTTTCGGGGGCATCAGACACTGGTCACGGGAGCATCGGACGCTGCTGTTCATAGCATTGGACGCTCCGGTGACACGTGTCAGTTCTGGTGTTTTTGAGTGGGCATCGGACGCGTCCGTTGATCATCGGACGCGCCGGACCCTGACCATCGGACGCTCCATTGTCCATCGGACGCGTCCGAGGGTTGAGCATCGGACGCTGAGGGTTCACTGTAGCCAGCGTCCGATGGCTATGCAGTGAAGTTCCAGAAAGGGTCTTTTTGCATCGGACGCGTCCGGTGCTTTTACATCGGACGTAGGTCAGCGTCCGATGCAGTGAGTCCAGCACTGTTTCATCCGCCATTTGTTCGTCCGACTTCGGATTTGGTTTCTGCTTTTTGCGTTGGACTCCTGACTCTGTGCTCTACAGAAACAGGGCTTCCCACTTTGCAAAATCGTCTGAATCCCCCTCGCGTTGCTCGGGGGAGGTTGAGGTTACCCAAAGACCATCTTGTCACTAGTTGACTCGCATGGATTTGGGCAAGGGAACTTTTGTGGTGTCCCGCTGTGTTCCTAGGGAACATCCACCCATTCTCTTGGGTCGTGAACATCACGTGTGTCGGCTTTGCTCTTGGGGTTGATTTTGTTGGGACAGAGGCCGGAATTTTGGAAGAAATTTTTAGGATCCCATTCACCCCCCCTCTGGTCGCCTTGCTTTAGCATTTTCGGTCCTTCAGATATTGAGGTGAGACGAGATCTATTTGAAAGCTTATCAAATAAGCTTTCCATCGAGTGCTCATTGACCTCAATCGCACTTCGGATGGATGAGTTATGGTCTCTCCAATGAACCACCGTCAGGCTGCCGACGAACTTTGATAGACTTACACTTCGAGATATGTTTGTACCTACAAGAAAATAATGACATGTACATGTGGAACCATGTGAATTGTACCAAAAACCACTATGTAATTGTAGGAATGAGCTCACCTTATAATCAACGGTCGTATCCGAAGGTGTCATGTCCTCATCATCCTCCCCTTCTTGACAACAAACCGTCCTCGGTTTGAGCTTAGTTGCAGGACAGGTTGTAGGTAGTAGCCAATGTTGCTCTTTTTCTTGAAATATAACATGTTGCTTTATAACAAAACTTGTGGATCTTGACAAGACATGATTATAGCTATTGCAGCCCTCTAATTGATCATATTGTTGCATATCAAAAGGAGATTTAAGATTTGAACAAATATAAACCCGATGTACCATATACTCTTCTTTATAATTATACTTTCCAATAAAGTGACATGTACATCTAGACAACCATGGCAATTCAATGCACAAAAATTTCTTCCTCAAGTTACTTAGACCACACAGAGTATCAAACTCAATATAACCTAAAGTATTTAAAGAAGATAACAATTCTAGCTCATCTTTTTCAGTAGCAATTGGAAGCAAATGTCTATTTTCAGCACAAGTATTTTGATCCAAAATAATAGAGTCAATCTCATTCACTAGTTGTGACACAGGTATAATAAAAGCACTATCACACAACTCTTCTTTATCACGAGCATTATTAGAACTATTATTTTGTGACAAAGGCAATTTGGATTCAGTGTCCACTAAATGTTGTTCTATTATAGAATGAGTGGTGGATAAATTCAGCACATCATCATCAATTTCATTAATATCAGATTTTGTAGCAAGCACAAAAGAATCTTTCAATTTAGATACTTGGTAATTTTCATATTTAATATCAATCTCTTTGCACTTACTAGTAGCACTCTCTTTATCTTGTTGTACAATTTCAGCATGGATTAAAGTTTTACCAAACTCTTGAGTGGTCGTGGGTGGTGGTGGTAAGGATGTTGTTGCAGCGGCAGAAGCGGCCACTCGCTTGCTTATCGCATTCTCATGTCCCTGCAATTCTTTTTCTGCATGCAAAGCAAACTGAAACAACTTGTTGATATCATCAAATTCTTTATAATCAACAATATCCTGAATTTCACGTCTCAAACCCGAATAAAATCGAACAATAGAATCATCAGGTCCCTCCACTATAGCACAACGCAACAAACTCTTTTGAAGCTCATCATAGTAATCCTGCACAGATTTATCTCCCTGATCTAATCGCATCATATTCTTACGAAGGGTTCTATAATAACATGGGGGAACAAATCTATCACGCATAGAAACCTTAAGCTCTTCCCATGTACGAGGTGTGGCACCATCTACAGTTAAACCAGTCCACCAAATATAAGCAAAATCTTTAAACTTACTGGTGGCTTGTCTAACTCTATGTTGTTCAGGTACTTTGTGGGCACTAAATTTCTGCTCTACTGTCATCTCCCAATCAAGATATCCCTCAGCATCATAATGTCCCGAAAAAGAAGGTATAGTAAATTTAACCTTAGCATAAGGATCTTCAGGAGCTCGATTACACATACCTCGATAGTGGTGGTGAAGTGGAACGTCACCCATACCTGTGGTGTTAGTGCGAAGACGTCGCCGTAATCTATTTTGCATCGTCAACATTGGATCAACATTACCATCAGCATCATACACCTCATCATCATTGTTGCTTCCAGTCGCATCTTCGTCGTGTGTAGGGCGGTTTCCCAAAGCATTTACCCTATTGGTTAACTCAGATGACCGTTTTTCCACCCGTTCAATCGCATTTGCAAGTTTCATCTCAATTATGGCTTCAGTGACAGCCTTGATGACTGTCTTCTTCGTCTCCTTTTGACTATTGTCTATAAAAGCTTCTAGTTGCTTTTTGCTGACACACTCCTTGAAGTTCTTAGGCATTTTATCTCCATCAACTGACATTGTGGACACAAAAACAGCAACAAATAGTGAAGGTTATCCCTAATAATCATACCAAAGGGTGGAGTGGTGCCTCTCAATCAAGATCAGCAAAAGTTAAACACCTTACCAAGCTCTTACCAGTGTTCTTACCCGCAAAGCAAAGGATACCTGGAAGACGTAGACCGTGATTGCAGGGGTCACAAACGTGGTTGTTCTGAACAATGTGGAGCTAGGTAGGCAAACAAAGAGAATAATATATATGTGGCACACAAGTCAGTAACATATAGCAATATTAAATAAATGTCCAAAGCACTTGTCCTAGTTGTTGGCCTATATATATGTTCCTATCACCTGTTGTGATAAACAAGGGAGTGAAACAAGGATGAAAGGAAACAAATATGGAAGATAGCAACAATTTGGAAAGACAAAAGACACCACAAATAACAGAGCTATTATGTGTTCCTTGTGTGCTCCTTTTCTCTTCTCTTCTCTTTTACTATTTTTTTCTTGTTCAATTTTTTTTCTTGATTTTGACCTTTTAATATTTTATTCATGGTATGAAACATACAAGAACAAACCACGAAAATTTTAAGCTCAATTGGATAAAAGATGTGGCCTATAGAAAATTAGCATTGTTCTATGAAAGGTATGTCAAAACATGTGGACCTGAAAACTCAATTTTCCTGATAGAATTTGGCAATTCTAATTTTTAGAAACCCTGCTTTGCTGGGATGAAATGGATCTAAAATTTTCTGGCGTTCTCCGTAGATATAAATTTTGCCCCATTTCGAGTTCGGACGCAAAAGTTATGACTTTTTTATGGAAGATAGTCCGAATCAGGGTTTTATGTGGACACAAGATGCAAACCGGATGGTGATACGAGATGGTGGTGGACGGAGAGATCAACACAAACAAGCAAAGAACAAAATATAAACCAGCAACAAAACCTTGACCAAGGACACAATCTCAATACTACGAACTTTGAAACCGAAATATGCAAAGGCTATGGCACAGAAGGTTCTAGGATAGGAAAACAAATATGGCACTGGACTATGGGACGATGGAAAAACACTCAAAACTAATGGTAGATGTGAACCTGACGGTATACCTGAAGCTTTGATACCACTTGATGTGAACAAGGGTGTCCGATCTTCCGAAAGGTTCTGGTAACTCTCGATTTGGTGGAAACGAGACACAAGTCGATCCGGATTCCGAACAACACGATCCGAAACCCCGCAATCGCAGCACCACGTCTCCTCTGGTTATCAACCGACGTTGCACGGTTGACCTCACCAAGAAGGCTAAAGTCCTTGCCTGCGAATCGAAGAACACGAGCAAGAACAAAGAAGATGCAACCAAATTGCAGATGTATTATTAATCTCACGAGTTGGGGTCTCACAAACCGATGAAACGACGAAACTGTTATAAGCAGAATAATCTAAGCAAAACCCAAAACCCTAACGAAGGTGACGGCTACTGTTTATAGCCCCTAAGGGTCGTCACCCCCTGGACGCGCCCCTCTAATGGGCTCACGGACGATACACGGCCCAACGGACCAAAAACGGCGACGCAGCACCCTGACAGATTCTGGACGTCAACTTGTTTCGACGATTCCTGTTGATTCCGAAGGAGTTTTAACCTCAAACCAAAGCCATTGGTTAGCTTATCAAATTATCTTTTCCATTCATATGTGGATCATCAAAAACGGAGTTCGTATGTGACCTGGGTGTTCGTTTTACCACTGGCTGCTCCTGGATTCCGAGATGGACTCGAACTTGACACGGATTGGGCCTCCATCTTGGGTTGGACGACTTGGCTGCCCTTCTAAGGTGGTGGCCAAGGAGGAGGACGTCCTTAAACATCCTTGTGCTCTTCTCCACTTATTTTGGGCATGCTCTCACTTGGGCCAGGGTCCCAAGGTTGCATGACGAGCCCATGTCGACGTTGTAGCACCCGGCAGAAATAGTAGCAGATTGTCATGACAATTTGAAGACCTTGTCGATGTGATATTGAGGTCAGACGAGATCTATTTGAAAGCTTATCAAATAAGCTTTCCATCGAGTGCTCATTGACCTTAATCGCACTTCGGATGGATGAGTTATGGTCTCTCTAATGAACCACCGTCGGGCTGCCGACGAACTTTGATAGACTTACACTTCGAGATATGTTTGTACCTACAAGAAAATAATGACATGTACATGTAGAACCAAGTGAATTGTACCAAAAATCACTATGTAATTCTAGGAACGAGCTCACCTTATAATCAACGGTCATATCCGAAGGTGTCATGTCCTCATCATCGGGTCCCTCCACTATACCACCACGTAACAAACCCTTTTTAAGCTCATAATAGTAATCCTGCACAGATTTATCTCCCTGATCTAATTGCATCAAATTCTTACAAAGTTTTCTATAATAAGATGGGGGAATAAATCTATCACGCATAGAAACCTTAAGCTCTTCCCATGTACGAGGTGTGACACCATCTGCTGCTAAACCAGTCCACCAAATATAAGCAAAATCTTTAAACTCATTGGTGGCTTGTCTAACTCTATGTTGTTCAGGTACTTTGTGGGCACTAAATTTCTTCTCTACTATTATCTCCCAATCAAGATATCCCTCATTATCATAATGTCCCGAAAAAGAAGGTATAGTAAATTTAACTTTAGCATAAGGATCTTTAGGAGCTCGATTACACATACCTCGATTGTGGTGGTGATGTGGAATGCCACCCATACCTGTGGTGTTAGTGCGAAGACAACGTCGTAATCTGTTTTGTATCGTCAACCTTGGATCAACATTACCATCAGCATTAGACACCTCATCACCATTGTTGCTTCTAGTCGCATCTTCGTCATGTGCATGACAGTTTTCCAAAGCATTTACCCTGTCGGTAAACTTAGATAACCGTTTGTCCACCCGCTCAACTGCATTTGCAAGTTTCATCTCAATTATCGCTTCAGTGACAGCCTTGATGACTGTCTCCTTCATCTCCTTCTGACTATTGTCTACAACAGCTTGTAGTTGCTTTTGGCTGACACACTCCTTGACGTTCTTCGGCGTTTTATATCCATCAACTGACATTGTGGACACAAAAACAACAACAAACAATGAAGATTATCCCTAATAATCGTACTAAAGCGTGGAGTGGTGCCTCTCAATCAAGATCAACAAAAGGTAAACACCTTACGAAGCTCTTACCAGTAAACCCGCAAAGTAAAGGATACCTGGAAGACGTAGACCGCGATTGCCGGGATCACAAACCTATGTTGTTCTGAAGAATGTGGAGCTTGGAAGGCAAATAAAGAGAATAATATATATGTGGCACACAAGTCAGTAACAAATAGCAATATTGAATAAATGTCCAAAGTACTTGTCCTAGTTGCTGGCCTATATATATATATGTTCCTATCACCTGTTGTGATAAACAAGGGAGTGAAACAAGGATGAAAGGAAACAAGTATGAAAGATAGCAACAACTAGGAAAGACAAAAGACACCACAAATAACAGAGCTATTATGTATTCCTTGTGTGCTCCTTTTCTCTTCTCTTCTCTTTTTACTATTTTTTTTCTTTTTTTCTTGTTCAAACTTTTTTTTCTTTCTTTGGACCTTTTGATATTTTTTCTCAGTAAGAATCACACAAGAACAAACCACAAAAAAATTTGAGCTCAATTGGATAAAAGATGTGGTCTATAGAAAAATAGGATTGTTCTATGAAAGCTATGTCAAAACTTGTGCACCTGAAAACTCGATTTTCCTGATCGAATTTGACAATTCTAATTTTTACGAACCCAGCTATGCTGGGATGAAACGGATCTAAAATTTTCTGACGTTCTCCGTAGATATAAAATTCGTCCCGTTTCGAGTTCGGACGCAAAAGTTATGACTGTTTTATGGAAGGCAGTCCGAATCAAAGTTTTATGTGGACACAAGATGCAAACCGATGGTGATGTGAGATGATGGTGGATGGAGAGATCAACACAGACAAGTAAAGAACACAATCTAAACCAGCAACAAAACCTTGACCAAGGACAAAAACTCAATACTACGAACTCTGAAACCGAAAAATGCTAACGCTATGACGCGGAAGGTTCTAGGACAAGAAAACAAATATGGCACTAGACTATTGGATGATGGAAAAACACTCGAAACTAATGGTAGATGTGAACCTGACGATATACCTGAAGCTTTGATTACCACTTGATGTGAACAAGGGTGCCCGATCTTCCGAAAGGTTCTGGTAACTCTCGATTTGGTGGAAACGAGACACTCGTCGATCCGGCTTCCGAACAACACGATCCGAAACCCCGCAATCGTAGCACCACGTCTCCTCTGGTTATCAACCGACGTTGCATGGTTGACCTCGCCATGAAGGCTAAAGTCCTTGCCTGCGAATCAAAGAACACGAGCAAGAACAAAGAAGAATGCAACCAAATTACAGATGAATGATTAATCTCACGAGTTGGGGTCTCACAAACCGATGAAATGGCGAAACTGTTCTTGACAGATTAATCTAAGCAAAACCCAAACCCTAACATGGGCAACGGCTACTGATTATATAGACTAAGGGGCGTCCAAGGACCCCTACTCACGTCCCTAAGGTGCCCTAACAAGTTAGAAGGCCCAAACGGCCCAAAAGACGGCGACGCAATACCCTGACAGATTCTGGATGTCAACTTGTTTTGACGATTCCCGTTGATTCCGATGGAGTTTTGACCTCAAACCAAAGCCTTTGGTTGGATTATCAAATTATCTTTCCATCCATATATGGATCATCGAAAACGAAGTCCGTATGTGACCTAGGCGTCCGTTTTACCGCTGGTTGCTCCTGAATTCCGAAATGGACTCGAACTTGACACGGATTGGGCCTCCAACTTGGGTTGGATGACTTGGATGCCCTTATAAGGTGGTGGCCAAGGAGGAGGACGTCCTTGAACATCTTTGTGCTCTTCTCCACTTATTTTGGGTGTGCTCCCACTTGGGCCAGGGTCCCAAAGGTTGCATGACGAGCCCATGTTGACGTCGTAGCACCCGGCGGAAATAGTAGCAGATTGTCGTGACAATTTGAAGACCTTTTCGATTTGATATTGAGGTGAGACCAGATCTATTTGAAAGCTTATCAAATAAGCTTTCCATCAAGTGCTCATTGACCTCAATCACACTCCAGATGAATGAGATATGGTCTCCCCAATGAACCATTGTCGGGCTGCCGATAAACTTTGATAGACTTACACTTCGAGATTTGTTTGTACCTACAAGCAAATAATGACATGTACATGTGGAACCAAGTGAATTATACCAAAAAAAATTACTATGTAAATATAGGAACAAGCTCACCTTATAATCAACGGTCATATCCGAAGGTGTCATGTCCTCATCATGTGGCGAGTGGAGGCTGGTAACCAAACATCCCCTAAATCTTTTCCCAGTTCCATTATTTGTTAGGCCAGGATGTGAGAGAGCCCACACTGTGGTAATACAAAGATTTTGCCTCATTATTAGTCTATAAAAAAAATCACCTTATTATTTGATCCATATGCTGTACATGACTTCTATGTTGCTGCTGTATTTGCCATAATTCATCTCAAATTCTCTCTCATTCCGCACAGACGGACGGAGTATGTTGCCTGGGATCCCAGCCCTGATTGCGCTGAAGAAGATAACAGGAGCTGCTGCTGGAGAGACCTCACGCTCGAGATTCGGGTCACAGATTTCCCGTGACCTGTCCACATATCGTATCGTCATCGCAATTCGCATCAGACAGCAGCCCGCGCGTCGCGTCGATCCTCCTAATTCCCAGCACATTGTACGCCACCTCGCCGCGCTGCTCGGCTCTCTCAAGTCTCAACCTTCTCCTTCTGGACACGGCAATGCGTGTCCACCGTCGATCCCTGCCGCTGCTGGTACCAAACGCAAACGCCCAACAGCAGTCAGCTGTCCTACCAGCAAGCGCACGCGCCGTGGCAGGAGCATGCAGGAGGTCCGGTTCCTTTCTGCCTCGTCCCACTCTGGACGACCTGCGCTGCCTTCCTTGCTTGGCCGAAAAGGCAAAAGATTTGGCATGCCATGATAAACGATGCGCTCGTTGCGTTGCACGGAGTCGGAGCGCACAATTTGTAATGCCTCTCCTCCGTGTCACGGCCGTCGCTCTCAGAAAAAGCGCGAGAGATCCCTGAGAATCGTCGAGCTGTGCGCTCTCGTTTCGTCGCCCACAGATGACAGACAGATCTCTGGTGGGAATCTCGGCGGACGCCGGAGCCGAACCAGACCAGACGTGCGATGCGGAACAGCTGGGAGGGCGGCGCGGGCCGCGGGGTGGGCAGTGGGCTGGCTGGGGGGACCACAGAGCCTGTGCAATCGAGTCAGGCGGCAGATGATGCGAGCTTCCTCCACGTGGAATGCAACCATGCAAAATATCTGTCGCCCACGTGCCGGATTTTCGACCCAAGTTTTCCGAGTGTTCTTCACGTTGGTATGCCGAGTATTTGTACAATCATCTATACGAAACGTCAAGATTTGGATTAGAGAGTTTAAGTCTTTTACAATACGAATATAATATAGATTATAATCGGTTTCTGGATACATGTTTTTTCGAAATACCTGTAATACGATAATGTACCCAGGTATAATTTAATATAATTTTTCTTTCGTCTAAAAAAACATATCATGTCTTTTTTTCCACACATTTCTTTGTCTTTATCCTTTTATTAAAAAAAATATTATTTATTTATTGTGATTTATGCTAACAGATAATTTGGATCATTGAATAAAGATCTAAAAATTGCTAGTCGTTACTTGAAATGATGCTATATTCAAATGCCTGAAATATAGCAGATGCTTTTTTTCACCCTCTTAGACTAAAAAAAGAGGATTTAAGAGTGTAAATTAGTGATCTTTAGAAACACCTCCGACTCTCCTTAGTTTAAATATTTGTACATTTTTCCACCCTCTTAGACTAAAAAATAGAACACATTTTTCCACCCTCTTAGACTAAAAAATAGAACTTAAAGGTGCAAATTGGTGACCCTTGGGACACCTCCGACGCTCTTTAGTTTAAATATTTGTACTGACCCTCTTTAGTTCAAATATTTATACAAACCCTTTTTAGTTCAAATATTTGTATATTTTCCCACCCTCTTAGACTAAAAAATAGAACTTAAAGGTGTAAATCGGTGACACTTAGGAACACCTCTGACGCTCTTTAGGTGACACTTAGGGACACCTCTGACGCTCTTTAGTGGAAGTATTTGTACTTTATACAGTACAAATACTTTGACGCTCTCTAGGTGACACTTAGGGACACCTCTGACGGTCTTTAGTTTAAATATTTGTACTTTATACAGTATAAATAAAGTACAAATATTATACTCTGATGCTCTTTAGGTGACACTTAGGGACACCTCTGACGCTTTTTAGTTCAAACTAAAGATGATGATGATTGGAGGTGTCCCAATGTTACCAGTTTATGTTACCGATTTGCACCCTTCAGAGAACTATGGAGTTTGGAGTATTCTCGGTTTGGCTTCACAGGCGTGTGCATCGGTTCTCTGTCCTCCTGCTTGATTCAACACCTTTTCACTGCCCAATTGCGTTTTTCATCAGTGTTCTTCTCCACTCCACCGAACAGTCGATACAGTGCATAACGTGAGGCAATTCTGGTTTAATTGATCTAGGATTTCGAGAAAGTTCGGATATCAAAATGCAGTGCTCCCCTGTTTTTTTTTTTTTTTTATGTTTGTTCCGGTTGCTGTTTCATCAGTAGATAATACTCCTAAAAGATCCAGACTGATTTCTTGTGAGACCATATCTCCTTTCTGATTTTCTTTTATTCAAAACTCCATTCTCACCCCATTTTGATTTCTTCTGAGACCATCTATCCTTTCTCATCATCTTTTATGATGAACTTGATTCTCATTCCAAATGGTATCCGGATCAAATTCCGGTTCTACCACAATAATTAATCTAAGTGCTCCTCTGAACTTTTGATTCAGGGAGACTACAGCAAAAAATAAAATTTGATAAAGAAAGAAAAAAAACGATTAGTACACGCCCGCGAAATCCTTTTGTGCACCATCCATCCTACTGTACTACTAGTACTGACGGGCAACCTGCACAGAACTAGTGATTCCTCCTGCGGAGATCGACGACGACCACCGAAACGTTGTCGGAGCTGCGCCTCGCGAGGGCCAGCTTGGTGAGCAGCGCGGCGGCCTCGGCGCACCACTTGGCCCGTCCCCTGCGGAGGCAGGCGCGCGCCACCTCGCACGCGGCCTCGTTGCTGACCACGTCCCACAGCCCGTCGCTGGCCAGGATGAGGCACTCGTCGCCGTCGGTCCGGTCCGTCACCGTCACCTCGGGCACGGACGACACGTACGGCTTCAGGTAGCCGTCCCCGATGGCGCGGGACATGGCGAGGACGCCCAGCACGCGCGCGCCCTCCCAGAAGATGACGCGCCCGCCCGCGGATTCGATCCGCTCCAGCTCGTCGGGGCGGTCGGGCTTGTGGTCCGACGACAGCGGCAGCGGGGGCGCGCCGTCCCCGCGGCAGAGCAGGGCGCGGCTGTCGCCGCAGTTGGCCACCACGACGCGGTGCTCCTCCACGACGGCAACCACGGCGGTGGAGCCCACGTGGTCGCACTTGTGCGCCTCGCAGCGGCAGGTGTCGCTGGCGGCGGCGGCGGCGCGCCCGCCGGCCGACATCACCTCGGTGTCCATCCGCGCGAAGCTGCGCTCCATCGCGTTGGTCCAGCAGGCCGCCGCGGAGCCGGAGTCGTCGTCGGCGGCGGCGAGCTCCTCGGCGAGCAGCTCGTGCATCCTGTCCCGGCACGCCTCGGCCACGTGCGAGCAGCCGTGGCCGTCGAACACCCCGTAGAAGTCGCGCCTCCCGCCGTCGGTCTTGCCCTCCGCGGCGAACGCCTCGCGCACGGACACGGCGTCCTCCATCTCCCTCCTGCGGCCGGCCACCGACGCCGCCCCGTGCTTCCGCGCCACGAGCAGCTCTCCCGCCTCGAGGGCGAGGCTCCGCTTCCTCGTGGCATCGGCCGTGCCAGCGGCCGCCGCGTGCTTCCACCTGCCGGCCTCCCCGGCCCGGCGCCGCCTCTCGGCGCGCGCCCTGGCCCGGGCCTCCGCCTCCGCCCCAGCCACCGGTGCCGCCGTCGCCGCGGCGGCCAAGTCACAGCACACCTGCGCCATCGACATCAACCAACCACCACCGCCTCCGCCACCCCCCACCCGGGAAGCTTCCACCGCCACGTGCACTTCAATCAAGCAAGCTAAATACGCCGGCGGCGAGAGGAGAGTTGAGAGAGGGTCCTGTGGGTGCCGGGCGCCCCTTTTAAAGCCCCGTCCGGGGCTCCGGGCGGGAGGAGTGGGGGCGCGTGGCGGGGCGCGCGATCTCTGAGGCGGACCGGGTGGGCGCCCACGGCATCTGGGCCGTCCACGGGCTCACCTTGCACGACACGTTGCCGCCGCTCTTCAGTCCCGCCGCGACACGTGACGCGCGCCGGGGTGTTTGGTCGTAAGCACACGGCATTATTTATCGCGCGCGCCCCACGTCTAAACTAAACCTAATCAAGTGAGTAATCTAATCCGATCGGTCGCACCAGACCGACGAACGCGACGCAACCGCTGCCACTGCGGGATGGCAGCCGGCGATTGGGCCACCGCATCGGTGCGTCGGTGTTCCGGGTCCGCGCACGGGATCTCGGTGCGGAGGCGGAGAACAAACAACGTGACGTGTGTCCCTCTGCACGGCGGCAGCGCGGGTGTTTTTCTGATCCTTTGATAACTCCGGCAAAATGCCGCCCGCCGGTTTGATGCGATCCTTTGTAGTATTCAGACTAATCAAAAAAGGCGACCGCGCTGCGTGCCGGGACGGGATTGGCTGCAGCTCCTGCTTCCGATGACACGAGGACCCGTGTCCAGTTTGACTCGGCTAACCCGGGCCGGGGAGACATGACACGTTCGCTTTTGTTCTTTTTTCCCTACTACTGGTACCAGTCGCGTTTGCCGGGGATTGCCGGCGCGTGGTACGTGACACCGCAGGGATCAAAATTAGACACGCGCGCGTGGGCTCGGAGAGGAACCGAACGAACGCACTTTTGGCTTTCCTCGCCCGGGCCCGGCCGCCTCTGCGCGTCCCGCCCCCTGTTTGCCTTCGACACTTCACGGCGCGCGGCGGGCACGTAGCATATAGTACGTACTGTACACGTAGTAGCAGCGCGCATGGGGAAGTCGTCGAGAGTGGGCGTCGCGACTCGCGATCGCGGGGCCGGCCGAGGTCCCTTGCGCGCGGCAACGGGCACGGCACTCTGTGAAGGCGGAGAAAACCGTGCGCTCGGGTGTCGGTTTCGGGGTGATTGAGGTGGGAGACGTGGACAGCCGCGATAGTGTCCGGAGTCAGCGGCGACGTGGACAGCTGCGTCGTGTCGAGTGTCGACCGGCGGCAGTGTGCTTACGTGCCGCGAGCGGGTGAGTTGGCGAGGGATGGACGGGAACGCAGACGCGGTGCCACGCAAGGAGAAGGGGCGCGGCGGAAAACTGGTGCTTGCGCCGGGACTTGTGCGCGGGGCCGGAGGGGGTGATGGGCGGAGACCTTTTGGGCGTCGGGGGCATGGGCGGGCGACAGGTGTTAGGAGACAGTGGGTGAAAAGGACGCCGCTAAAATGTCATTTGATGGTGGTTGATCGGAGAAATTTCCGAGTCAAGCTGAAAGAGAACAATCAGAGTTTGTTCATTCGTTTGCTTGACATGGCCGAGTCTCCATTAACCCGTTTTCTGTTAATTCCTTTTACAAAGTCTATGAATAATCTCTCACAACTAAAAAGGCTAAAATGTAGACACTTTTTCGTGTAATTTCTGTTTCGCCTCGTCATCCTACCTCCTCCATGTGATCCCTCCTCCCGACAGTACCACCGCTGCTTCCTTCCCACCCGACAGTCACAGTGATCTCCTCCATGCTCTCCTCCAATCACGCGAGTACCACCGCTGCTTCCTTCCCACCCGACAGTCACAGTGATCTCCTCCATGCTCTCCTCCAATCACGCGAGCATCTCTTTTTTGATCTCACGCGAGCATCTCTCTTGGCTCCACCGTGCGAAGATCGCCCCTGGTCTCCTTCCTCCCCTGCGTGAAGATCCCGCCAGCCCTCGCCCCCGTCCCCGCGAGTAATAGATTTGCTTCCACTTTATTCGTCCTGACCGTGCAACCCCCACTGGGAAATCTCGCACGTCCTCCCCCACGCGGAATCCCGCATCCTCCTCCTCCCCCTCGCGTCTAACACGACATACTCTCCCCCACGTGGGGATGAGCTAGCCGCCACCGCCACCGGGCCAGGCCGCGACCGAAGCCATCGTAGTCGCGCTCCCCTCTTTACCCCGACGATATTCTCCCACCGCTCATGAAACGTCGCCCGGCCACGATCGCTCGCTCGCACTTTCCTCCGCGCGGATGTCGCGTGATCCCCCAGATCTTGCGCCGCCGGCCAAACATCCATCGCCGCCGCTCTGCTCTGGCCAGACGAACACCATTCCCCACCATCCCCACCCGCACTGTCCCTCCATGTACCCCGCGGTGGTCCCTCCGTTTTGCATCTGATGCTGCCGCCAGTTCCCACTGCAGCTCCTCAATCTCGTACAACTGCGAGAGGCTGGCGCGCCAGAGAAGGCCACTACAAGGAATCTGCTGATACATGACGGATCTATTCTGTCACGGAATGAGCAAAATCCGTCACGGTAATCATGAATGCACCATAGCATTGCCGCATGAAATTTGAACTCTTTGTTCAAAATGGCATCATAAGTATACACACCCTTCCAAAGGTCAATCAATTCTTCAATAAGAGGCTGTAGAAATAAATCAAAGTCTTTCCCAAGAGAAGACGGACCTGGAATCAATAGAGCCATCATTGGATTGGACGGCTCCATGCATGCCCAAGGTGGAAGATTGTAGGTGTTGACGCAAAAATCTGGTCGAGAGCGCCAACACACTCGCTGCACGGTCCTCAGAGGGCGTACAGAGCAGAGTCCTGACCTCCTGGACCTTCAACAGGTGGCGGTGCCGAATCTGGGTGAGAGCGATCTCAGACGTGCCAGTCAATTTGACCTGTAATTAACAAGGAGAAGAAAAAGTTCTCAAATTATGGAACCTGCCGGTTTGGTGCCAGACAGTTCTAAGTTGTACGACTCTGATATAGCCATTGTTTATAGGACATTGACTACAAAATCAACTCCCAAAAGATTGTATGATTGCATTGATAAAAATATAGAGCAAAACGGCCACGATATATGCGAAGAAACATTTAGAACGCATAAACAACTGATATGCTTAAACACGTTAAAAGAATAAAGATCTATATATACGTTTAAACGCGGCATGAAATCAACGTATCGACTAATTGCACAGGCAGTTCTATCTATTAACAGTGGAGTGTTTCCATGTAGCCATAATAACAAATAGATCAATAAAATAGCTTAATCATCAACAGTGGGGTGTCTCCATACAGCCATAATGATGGTCAAGCTAGATCACGTCTGATACAACAAGCAGATCCGTAAATTCCAAGCCATTCAAAAGTACACATTATGGAGAAAGCATAACTGGATCGGCTATTTTAGCCGATACAGGGTCCATGGAGCACGAACAAGATCTATCCGTTAAAACCATGATTCGACTTAAGATCAAACAAATCTAATCTATCATATATATTAGTGGGGTTCGAAAATACAGCCGTAATAAACATGCTAGATCAAATCTATCCTCTCTCAGATCAAACCATGATTTTATCGGATATCTCGAACGCACAACATGTAACAATCAAGATTGACAAATTAGTCGATGAAAGGCTTGAATCGGCTATTTCCCTTAGTATAGGCGTGTAAAGCCTTTGGATAGCCGAAAACAAACATATTTTAAACTTAAGCTATTTTGTCAATCTTGATTGGGCAAGATATTGTTTAAAATCTAAAGAAAAACATTAAAGCATAAACAACATCGATAACTTAAAGAATCTATTAGCTTGCCAAAACCAATAGAGCCGATAACTAGTCAAGATCGACTAAAGTAAGAGATTGATGACAGTCTTACAAAAGGCGAACTTAAACTGATAACTAGTCATGTCATAGCTTAACAAGAGTTTGGTCGATGTCAAATACAGCCTTATTGAACAATAACACGAGCCATTGGTGAAACTTACAAGCAAACCGGAGGTCGGTCGAAGCCGATGCAGCCCTGCCTGTTTGAAGGTTCCGCCGAGTTCTACCTTACTTCTACTCCTAGGGTTTTGGCCGGTGGCCGATGTGTTGATTTATTGGATTTTTCTTCTTACAAAAATCGGGTTTCTAGCTATTTATAACCGGTTGACTCCTGTCCTAACATGACTAGGATACACAAAAATAAAAGACGACCCAGACTCAAACTCTTTGGCCGAACCTAAAACGTTTTCGAAGCTTGTCACGCCTGGTCCCCATAAGTCTTGGTCGTGTCCGGGTCCAAACACTCCTTTTATTTTTCTGGCTGACTATTTTACCAATAAATCAGCCGTTTGTGCTTCACAAAAATAATAATCCTTTCAGTCCACATGTTGTACTTTGTGTTACAATTGCCAAAAGGATTGAATCCATCTATAGCTAGACCAAGCCTCAGGTTTCTAGCTTCCTTAGCAAAAGATGGATATTGCCTGTCAAAATCTTGCTAGGCCTCATCATCAGTTGGATGACTCATTTCCTTATCACTTGGCTGTCTCTTTAACTTGTGCCATTGTGCTGATTCTGCGCCCTCCTTGGTTACAAATAACCTTTGTAGCCTTGGCAACAATGGAAAATGTCGCAACACTTTCTGTGGAAGCTTCTTCCTCTTTGGGTCTTTCCATCTTGACAAACCACAAACTGGGCATTTGTCATAATGCTCATACTTCTTTCGAAACAAAATGCAGTTGTTGTAGCACACATGGATAGAATCATATCCAAGACCTAATTCCTTTATCAGTTTCTTTGCTTCTTCATATGATCTTGGTAGTGTATTAAACTCTGGGAATGCATCAGCTAGAAAGTTCAAGAATGCAGAAAATGCAGTGTTGGTAACCCTATGAAATGACTTCATATGAAGCATCTTAATGACAAATGATAACCTTGAAAATTTCGAACAACCGGGATAAAGCTGACGCTTAGCCTCCTTTAACAGTTCTTCAAGATAAGAGGCCTTCTTCTTTGGAACATTGTTTCTATCATCATTGTTTGCACCATTATTTCCATTTTCAGATTCGGTACCTCCCTATTTACCATGGTCTTCTGCATTTTGTAGGTCCCTAAGTAAACTGTCGAACCGATCACGAACATCGTTGTCGTTCTCAGCCACACCAACATCCTCATTAGTGTCATTCACAGGAGCATGCATATCTCAATAGCAATAGGATCAGGGTCTTCATTCACCGGTACACTAATATCCTCTCCATGATGTACCCATCGAGTATAAGTACAGTCCATGCCATTAATCAAAATGTGATTCTTCACATTAGGTTGATGCAGGTACTTCTGATTAAGGCATTTAGTGCATGGGCAGGGAATTGTTTGATCCTGACCATATTTAACTTTGACGAATTCCATAAATTCTCTGACACCATTGACATATTGAGTAGAAAATAGTGTGTTGTACACCCAACTTCTATCCATCTGAACATGCATAGTACAAGAGAAAATCAGAGAGAGAAGTTGGACACCTTGAAGCAAGGCAGCTGGCGACGGTTATGGTGTCACCTTGAAGGAAGGACGGTGGAGAGCGACCCTCTGTCGGTGGCCCGCCGCGCAACCCGCCGTCACCATCGACATTGGCGGTGAGAGTCCATGCTCCTGGTCGTGACACGATTCAACGTTGGTGGAGACCTCTCCTTGCCATGGCGTGGGGTGGGGACGGCTAGCGAGGTGGACTGGGGTGTGATGGCGACGTGGAGTGGGGCGGCGACGAGGTGGACAAGGGTGCGACGACGAGGTGGACTTGGGTGCGACAGCGAGGTGGATTGGGGCGTCAGCGAGGTGGACTGGGGTGCAACGACGATGTCGAGTGGGGCGGCGACGACGTGGAGTGTGGCGGCAGCGAGGTGGACAAGGGTGCGATGACGACGACGGCGGTGAGGTGGATCGATTTGGGCGGCGACTAACAGATAAGACTATAAGAATATAACAGTTAATAACGAACTACAAATATATAACAAAATTGAAATCTGGTTCTTAACATATAAGAAGGCATAATGCAGTGGTGAGGCTTGGGGGCCTGGTATGCATCAGGTCTCAGGTTCGACTCACACCGCCCGCACCTTTTTTTTAAGCAAGCCATTTGTAGTTGGATCAATTACGGTGAAGGCCCACCAAACGGTCATGGCCCAAAGTTGGATCAAATGTGAAGTCGTGACATTTGCAAAAATTCTGTCATCGAATTTACCAAATAGTGATAGTTGAAAAATTCTGTCATAGAATTTAGGTCCAGTGTCACTTTGTGATGGTTTTTAGAATTCTGTCACCGATAGAGGGCTCGACACTGGGCTTTAAGCGGGCCATATGTATCTGTGACAAAACAAATTCTGTCACGGATCACCATATTTCCTTGTAGTGGGCGGAGGGCGAGACGAGGAGCCGACAGTGTGGAAGAAAGGGAGGAAGCGGCAGCCGGCGATGCTCCCTCGGCGTCTCAGCGAGCCTCGCAAGCATGACGGTACGTCACCCTGGGCACGAAATACCGAGAACCGAGAACCGAACCAAAAAGTACCGAAATCGAAAAATTCAGTTCCTGTTCAGTTCCTATTTGTCAGGAACCGAATTTACCGAGGTAAATATCGAACCGAACCGAACCGAATTACCGAATTTAGCTAAAATGTGATAAGTTTGAGTGTTGTTATATTATTTATTGTACTATTGTAGACTATTATATTATGTATTTTTGGCACTCACACTTATAGTCTTGTGAACTTTTACATGTATATGTATTTTGCACTATTATTATCTACAAAATCATGTCAAAATTAATTTTTGAACATATCATTACATCTTATATATGATTAGTTCGGTACTGTTCGGTAAATACCGGAACCGAACCGAATTTACCGATACCGAACCGAACCGGTACCGAATTTTTTTGGAACCGATCGGTACCAATTTCTCAGGAACTTAATTTACCGAGGAACCAAACCGATCGGTTCGGTATTTACCGAATGCCCAGACTGAACGGTACGACCCCCTCGCCACTCTGTAGTACGCGACTGCGGGTGCAGCGCTGCGCCCAACCCAACCCTACCAGCCGGAGCCCGGCGGCGGCGGCTATGCCGCAACTGCTAGGGTTCGGCCCTCCCCCTCAGCCGTCGACACCCTTCGGCCCTCCCTGTCCCAAGCTCCTAGCTCAAGTCTCGGTCGTGCAAGGTGAGCACAGCAAAGTCAGATCCATTATTCTGAGTAAAAACTATAGATCTCATTTTCTAATTTCCTTTTAATCGGTCTGGCTCTCCCACACAACCACACAAGTCACCGTAGTAGTCGGTAGTCCGCTGCCTTTGCAGCTCCTCCACTGTGGGCACAGTAGCCTAGCTTGGTCAGTTGGCTCGACACATCTTGGTGAGCTCAAGGCAAGGGAGAGCACCGGCCTTGCCTCCTCCAAACCTGGTAGAGTTTACAAGGACTACTCATCTGGGTTTCACTGTGAGCATCATCTTGGTGTGTTCAGTTCTTGAAGGAATTTCATTGGAGGTTTTTTCACGTTTTTATTCATCCTGTTTCATGCGGCTCCTAAAAAAAATCCCACAAATAATTGGAAGCCTTGTGCTTCTACTGTACTGCAAGAGTAGAGATGATTATGTGTTGTTTGCTAATGATCTGAAAACTGGATGGTCAAAGTAAAACTTTGCATGAGGTTGTTTTGTACTTTGAGAGACATGGAAACAATGATAGGACCTAACTTGTTCTATTCCCTTTCAGTTATGCACTCTATGACACTGATGGATGCCAAATGCCACAAGAGTTAGTAAAAAAGATTGAGAAGGTGTTTGAGACCATACTCCCTGTTATGTAGATGAGTATTTTGGGATAACTAGGCCTTATGCTTTGCCGAGAGCTTGAGAGATTGAGGGAGACTAGAATTGTTTCTTCATAATTCATTGCTTAATTCCAAATGACAGGCATGCCTCTCTTTATATAGAGAAGGAACCAACCCTAAACCTAACTCTAACTTGGCGGCTAAGCTACTGCCTCTTGGGCCTATTGGGCCGGTGGCAGCCTGCTGGTTGCCCATGACATCTCTCCCGCCCTTGGAGACCCAGCTCACCCTCGAGCTGGATAGTTGCCGCAGACCTATTTGACGCGACCTCGGGTTAAGCCTTTTACATCTCGGCTCACCTTTGAAAATATGAAATAAATTTGGAACTAAAATATAAATTTAGACTGCAGCTATGTCCTCCTGGATCCCAAGGAAAGAGCTGAACAACGGACTTCCTGTTAGATGAAAGGTGGAGGAGGTACCAGCCCGTTCTTATGTTGGGTCTGTCCAGCACCAAGGCAGGTGCCAGAAGGAAGGAGACGACCATCTTTGGTCGTGCAGAGGGGCTGCATATCCAGATCTCGACTTCTACAGGGGGTGCAAACATTACAGACGAGACCCGGTGGAGTTGTTGCAGCGACGAGCTGATCAGCATGCGGATCTTCCGCACCATCCGACGAGCAAGGAACCCTCGCCTTGCGGCTTGTAGGCGCACCGCTGCCTGTTCATTCGAAGCTTTTGTTGCCTAAAGAGCCTGCGCTTGGCGGCGTGCCAGGAGTCCCCGTGCTGCTGCCTGGAGGCGTATAGTCGCCCGACGTTCACGGTCCTCCTTGTCCTTCGCCTGGAGACGCACCCTGAGGCGATCCAGCTGTGTGAACACATCAGCAAAGATGCGTGAAGTATCGTTGTCGGCAGTAGGGGACACGTGATGGAGTTTGTTGGAGCGTGGGGGTGATCCGAAGCATAGGTGCAGTAGCTCGGTGAAGCGGCGCCATGTCGGTGTGCCCTCATTCTGCTCGACTTGGAGGAACCACATCTTAGTGCTCTCCTCTTGATGGCGGCCTGCCATTCAGACCTTCTCTTCTTCCATAATGCGTTGGTGGCAGAAGTACGATTCACACCGGTTCAGGAAGTTCAATGGATCGGTTTTGCCATCATACCGGGGAAAATCCATCGTCAGGAACATTGGGGGGCGGTCCTGGTGGTGTTCGCTGGTTCCGTGTCGCGCGCCAGAGGCGGACGAACGGAGATAGTGAGATCGGCGATCGCCTTGGCATTGGCTTCGATCGATTGCTGCATCAACGCCACAGACTTGGTGGGCGCCTCCATGGAGGCCTTGAGGTCGGCCATGCTGAAGGCACAGAGGAGTTGCTAACGCCGCGAGCGCAGAGGGTTCGCAGACGGCGCAGAGAAGACCCGCGCGGAGGCGGACGACGCGGACGTGCGCGGTGATGGGCCGCGCAGAAGAGCGACGCGGCGACGCCGTGGCGGTGAGGGTGCGCCTGCTGGAGGTGGGGGTGTGGTTGATGCGGCGGCTGTGGTGGGGGGTGGATCCGCGGGCGGCGAGGACTCGCGTGGACGACTGGTGGTGGGCTGTGGCGACGACTGATGGTGGTGGGTAGTGGCGGCGGCTGGTGGTGATAGGGATCGGGAGGAGGTGGATCTAGATCGATGATTTTTTTTGAGATGGAGAGGATTGGCAGGGGCTGTGGAAGAATCGACAGGCTCGTGATACCAGATGTTATGTAGATGAGTATTTTGGGATAACTAGGCCTTATGCTTTGTCGAGAGCTTGAGAAATTGAGGGAGACTAGAATTGTTTCTTCATAATTCATTGTTTAATTCCAAATGACAGGCGTGCCTCTCTTTATATAGAGAAGGAACCAACCCTAAACCTAACTCTAACTTGGCGGCTAAGCTACTGCCTCTTGGGCCTATTGGGTCGGTGGTAGCCTGCTGGCTGCCCATGACATCCCTCATTCCAATTGTTGGGGGAAGGGACCCTCGACAGCTAGCCCACGAAAACTCAAACTCTAAAACAAGACCTTCGATCCTACGGCCTCTCGTCGGAGAACCTTCACCTTTCCCGCACTCCCCGGATCACGACTCTGTTAATCAAGGCCTCGCTGGCCTTTGGGTTCTTTATCTATTCTTTTCATAACCGCAGGAAAAGGAGTGCATGAGCACGGAAGCCTGACGAACAACAAGCGGAGTCTCACCCTCGCTCGTCGGCGAGGGCACTCGGACGGATGGCTGAGTTCCCCGACCCCGCGAGGGTGCGCGCGGTCTCAGTGGCGGCAGACGGGGAGAAAGGAAGCAAGGGTTTCCGCGTTGTCTGTGTTTGTACGGTTTTACCCTTCTGCTGTGTAGTCCCAGGGAATCTTTCTTGTACCCTTTTGTAAATAGGAAAGTATCTTCTGATATTCCCTATAAATACCAGGGGATGAACAGTGTAAAGGGGGAGGTTTACTTTGAGGGAAAGAACATTTTCATTGTCACCAGTTCGTTTTCACCTTCGCTACAGTTAGGACAAGTTGGCTGCCCTCGCCTCACCTCGGTACACGTGCAGGGGCTTGAGAGGAGCGGTTCCAACAGTTTGGCGCCGTCCGTGGGGAACGTACGGTTGTCACACCTTCACATAATGGCGGGAACTAGGAGGACGAACTCAGGAAGGGATCATCACCCGACCGGCGAAGTCGCAGCAGCGGTGCGAACCACGGAAGACAACATTGAACCTTCGGGGGCAGGAGGAGTCGACCCGGAGACAGAGCTCCCGGGCCCACACACTCGGCCGGTAACACAGTAGCACCCTCACACCTCTGAGAAGGTGAGAGAGAGGATGAAGAGGAGATGGGCCTCGAGGCATTGGACAGGCTTCACTCAGAGTTACAGAAAAAGAAGAGGCGTCTGGACCAGCTTGAAAGGCACAACCGGCTGCGTGCTATCAGACATAAGGCGGACGAGGCAAGAGAACAGCTTCGCCGAATGGAGGAGTCCCTTGCGGCAGCTGAGGCTGAAGCCGAAGGTTGGAATGAGAGAGAGGTGCCGCTATGCCATGAGGAGAATGTCGAGGGGCACGAGGGCAATGTCCACCTGCCACCACCGCCCCCTCCACAACCAAACCCACGAGCTCCCTGACCATTCAATCACCCAAACCCGGAGAGGCAACCAAATTTCCGCTACCTATACCCAGAGGAGAGAGAACTGAACCTTCGCATCCTGCGGAGGGCCCAACAACACCAGATGCCTTACGACCCAAAATCACCACTTTCCCAAATACTGCAAACTCAGCCTTGGCCCCCATCCTACAACCCGCAAAATTTGCCCCGCTGGACGAGGGGCAAGAGGAGCCCGAGCAGGAGGATGAACCGTCGACCGAGGTGGACGAGGGTTCGACTGCTTCAGGGGCGTCCATGCCCTACTTGCAAGGTCCGGTTAGCCTCCCAGCACCGTCGACACATCTCCAACGCCTAGTGATCCGCCCCTTTGGACAAAAGACATGTTCTAAGACTATCTCCAACTGATAACCCATATCGATAGGCAAATGCAATTTAGGTCTCCGGCTGCACTTTTTGGACAAAAACTAGTCTCCAACAGGTTACCCATTTAAGTGACCCATTATAGGTTTGAGGAGAGAGGATAGCTAAAAATGAGTTCCATCTTTCCTCTACCCATTTGTGCATGTGAGTGGAGAAAGAGAGAGAAAGTACTACTTTTTAATGCAATGGGTGTTGGTTTGGGTTCTTTTTTGGAGATCATGAGTTTAGAGTCTCCAATTTCATATGGCTAGGTGACTTATATCCTCAAATGGGTATCCGATTTAGGTATTCACTATTGGAGATAGTCTAACTACTTGTTCATATGATGAGACTCAAAATTGAAATAGAAACTAATAATATTTTTTAATCACTTGTGCAGGTTGAAAGGATCAAGATGCCTAAGAGGGGGGGGTGAATTGGGCTTTTCTAAAACTTTAGCACAAATTAAAACCTATCAAGCCCAATTAACCCCTTGTGCCTAGAAGTGTGTTTCTCTATACTCTACCGCACAAAAGACTATCACTATGCCATTTCTACTCTAGCAAAGCAATTCAAGTATGAATGAACAACAAGTAAATTGCGGAATTGAATTGCTCAAATGTAAATGCGTAAGTAAAGAGAGTAGAGATGACACGATGATCTTTTTGCCGAGGTATCGAGGTGTCGGCACACCCCTTAGTCCTCATTGGAGCACCCGCGCAAGGGTATCGCTCCCCCTTGATCCACCCAAGGATCAAGTGCTCACTATGAGCTGATTTTTCACCACTCCGGCCCGGTGAATTGCTCACTACCGGTCACAAGCCTCCTTGGGTCATCCACAAGCCTCCGGATGATCCCCAAGCTTCACGATCACCACCAAGCCATCTAGGTGATGCCGATCACCAAGAGTAACAAGCTAGAACTCTCACTTGACCAAGACAAGGCCAAAGAGATGGATGGATGCACACCTGCTACTCAATTCTCACTAGGAGGTCACTAATTCTCGCGATTAGCAATTCACTCAACCTCACTAGGGCTCTTGCACTTTCTCACACTCACAATGTGTCTCTCAGCAGATGGAAGTGGCAAGAACACTCTAATGGAGGAGGGGGAGGAGTATAAATACTCCCCCCAACCGGCCATCCAAAAGAGCACTGGACTATGCGTTTTTCGGGGGGCATCGAACGCTCTGATGTCTGGCATCGGACGCGCCGATGCCCTCGACCCAACGGTCAACTGTACTTCCTGTCAGACTTCTCAAAGTGACATCGGACGCTGGGCAGCGTCCGATGCCATCGCATAGGACGCGTCCGATGCGATTCTGACCTTTCTGGAACCTCTCTGCATGGACATCAAACGCTGGCCCTAAGCGTCCGATGCCAGGGTCTGATGCGCCCTCAAGTTCACTCCTAAGTGAACAGTGGCATGGGCGCGTCCGATGCGGAACCATCGGCGCGTCCGATGCCATGCATCAGACTAACCCAAGTCTATTGAGCATCGGACGCGCGTCTGATGCCCACCAGGCCAGCGTCTGATGCCCTTTCCAATGGCAAAACCAACTCGGATCGCGACGCGGCCTTAACGACTTTTCATCCTCACGACATAAGGGCTCTCTCAAAGCTACCTAGGGCTATGAAATAACAAGTGTGCACCACACCTACCTCAATAGACTCATCTAGGTAAAGCTACTGATTCACGCTCCCCTTTATAGTACGGCCAAAGAAAAAACAAAGACCTAAGACTACCTAAGTGTCCTCCAACACCATATGACACTTAGCCTAGCCTACCACCGTCTTTGTCGTCCGTCCTTTGAAAACCAAAACGATTTCCATCGCCAGGGAACATGAACTCCATATGCCCGTATCGTCGCCATTACCGTGACCTAACTCATCCTTGTTTCTGCAAAACACACGTTAGTCACAGTAATCTTGTGTTTCATCCAATCACCGAAACCCACTAGGGGCCAAGATGCGTTCAATCTCCCCCTTTTTGGTGATTGATGACAACACGACCTCGAGTATAGAGAGAAGGGGTTTTGAAATCATGACATGTATGAACTTGCAATAAATAAGAGAAAATGGTTAGGGGCAAGCTCATACATATCATGCCAACATCCTGCACTCAACAAGTTAGAGTGAATAGCAAGTGCAAGAGTAAAGAGCTCGAATACATAACAAATGAGGATTAAGCGCAAGTAATCGAGCAAAACAAAATGACATGCCATATAAGATAACATAGTGAGCACATACATGTCATAAGATCCATAGCACACATATATAACATAAACATAGTGCAAAAGATGCGATATGCAAGAGCGTATGTGAAAATAACACAACATAAGAATCAAAACCCTCTCACATCACTCCCCTATCGCTATATTCGACCACTCTCCCCCTTTGGTGTCAAGCACCAAACTAAGCATCAGAGGGCGGAGGTGGCGCAGACGAGTCAAGAGCCGTCTCCGGAGTGCGTTGGGAGAACTCAAACTGCTGCAGAAGCGCCTCGAAGTCGGACGAGGAGTCGCCGGTAGCCTGCTGACCCTCTGGAGCTGGAAGTTGCAGTGAAGCGGTCCGGGTCTGCTCTGGTGGCTCTGACTGCTCTGTCTTCTCGGCCTGCTCTGTGACGGTCGGCTCTGTCTCTGTCGCAGTCTCAATAGCTATGTTAACCTGAGTATCGGAGTGCAGAAGCTCGGGTATAACAGACAACTCAGGCTGAACTGAAGTAGTAGGCTCTGACGGAACTAGCTCAGTCTGCTCAGAGGACGTGACGGAGCTCGGTAGAGTCTCTGTAGTAGAAGTCACAGGAGCCGTCATCGTCTGAGCTGAACCGGGGAAATCTGGAGTGGGCATCCCGGTGAGCTCCCTGAAATTGGCCGACAAGTCACGCGTCACAGTGGTGGTAGTCACGAATAGAGACTCTGTCGAACGAGGTCTAAATCCCTTGTGAAGCGTACTAAAGAGCGGGGACCCTCCAGGTGGAGTAGTATACCAGGTGGACTGGGAGGGGCCCGAGAACTGCGGCTGCGGCTGAAGCTGCTGCTGCTGAGGTGGAACAGGGTGCTGCCACTGGATCTGCTGCTGGGGTGGAGGCTGCTGTCGCTACCACTGTGGAGGACCGATCATGATCCGCTCCATGAAGCTCAGAGTCTGCTGCTGGAGCTCCATCATCTGCCGCTGCAAGGCGTCGGACCTCTCCTGAGCCTGCTGCTGTGTAAGGACCTGTGCCTGAGCTAAGCGTTGCTGCTCCTGGGCAAGCCTCTGAACGTCCTGTGTCACCGTCCGCTGCTGCTCCTCCATCCGTGAAAGTATAGAAAGTAGCGCTGGATCGGAGGTACCAGACGTCTCGGCCTCACTGTCGTGTGAACGAGACTAAACGTGAGGCGGGAGGTGGTAGTCCTCGTCTGAGCTGTCTCTAGGGTACTCGACCACGTACGGGTTCTCACCCTCTAGGTCTGCAAGCTCCTACTCGGTGAGGGCTCTGACAGCCTCGTCCCGCTCCTGAGCTGACTCGGGCACCTCTGGACGTCGTCTGGAGCTTGACGGTGCCTCCTGCTGCTGCCTGCGATCGCGACCGTGTCCCAGAAGCTGACTCATGTTGTATGCGGGGAACACGGTGGCGGAGCTGGTGAGCGACTGTCCTGGACGGCTCCTGGTGGTGACACATACCTTCCATAGAATGTATGAGACCCAGTGTGCATACGGTAGCTGCCCCCGGGCCTTGATGCCCTCTGCCACGGTGTCCATCGTCTCACAGATAATGACATCCAAAACATCGAACTCCTGCTGCCGAATCAGATAAGCAAGCAACCACAGCTGGAGTCGGGACATACCCTCTCTGAAGCCAACTCGAGGTAGCAGGGTACGCCGAAGGACCTCGTGGAGGATCCGAGCCGCAGGAGTAAGATCCTTAGGCGCTCGGATTGAACCGTCCCCGAAAGGCTCTCTGAAGCATGGACGCACCAAGTCGGTAGTGGGCTGCTCTCCGCCGTGAGGGCGTCTAGGTGGCTCTGTCTGGCCATAGCACAGGTCGTGGATCCGGGTCTGAGAGTGGAGAAGTCCGAACCAATCCCGGATCTCTGATGCAAACAACTTCTAGTGCTCCCCTCCAAAAGCAAACTCAATCGTCTCACGGTCCGGGAGCACCCACAGCGAGGCGTAGAACTGGAAGACCCAATCCTCTATATAAGAGCCAGTCCGCCCCAGAAGGTCTGCCAGACCAGGTAGGTAGGTGAGAGTGGGGCGGAGCTGCTCTGCTGCTGAAACCAATGCCTCCAAAGTGCAAACACGCTGGGAGCGCAGACTGATCCCAGCGTTCCGGTACCCCCGGTAAAAATCCTCCTGCAGCACTGTATAGAAATCCGGACTAGCCTGCTGCTGCCTCTCCTTGGGAAACCACTGCTCGACTCGAACTAGCCGTAGAGTCTGAATCTGCGAGCAGGTGGCCACCCGGAGGTCCAGTCGCGGGATCGGCGGCGGTGCACGTCTCGATGGAGCACGTGCACCCCGCAGAGGGACGTCAGGCCGGGGTGCACCTCGGTCCTGTGACGGGATGACCGGCGCCTGGGCACCTCCTCTGGGACCTCCTCCTCAGCATGTGCCTCTGCCTCTGCCTCCTCTGGCTCGACACCGGGAGCGGTGAACGTGGTACCCGACGACCAGCGGCCATAAGAGTGTCAGTCGGTGAGTCGTGTCGACGCTCAACCTCCTCCACTTCTCGGGGGTGAGCTGATCCTCAATCCTCAAGCCGCCACCAAGGCCTCCCCTCTCAGCACGCTATGTGGCGTCTGCAACCGCACGGGCCTTATCGCCCTCTCGCTCGGCCTAGCGCTTTCTGCGCGTAATCAGCTTCTCCTTCCCTGGCCGCTAACCGGAAGGAGAAGGACGTGGAGGAGAGTCCTCTGGAGCACCGCTGATGTTCTTGCAGCGCATAGCTGACAAGAACTGAGAACAACTGCCGCTGAAAACTGGACGGTCACGGAAAGAAGCCCAACTGACAGTGAAGCTCAACTGACCAGACCAACTGACAAGAAACCACTGACAGAAACTCCCCCTGTCTGACTAACAAGCTGACACTGACACTCGCAAGGCTTGGCCTCGATCCTTACCCGCGGGCTTGGCCCTGGGTTCACTGTCACTGACCAACTGCCAAACTATTAACTGACACTGACTCACTGCAGAGAATAGAGAGATATATATAAGAAACATATACGCTAGAGACAAGAAGAGCCTATGGAAGCAAAGCATATAGGATAAGAAAGGAATAGGCTTCGCTACCTGACGAACGACGAACCGAAACCAAGCAAGAGGTAAGAACTGACGTTCGGGCACCCACGAATCACGCCAAGGAGAACTGCACGAGATTTAGGCGAAAAAGCGGTCAAAAATAGTGAGAACGGCCTTAGGAGCATTTTGTCGAACACTTGAAGGGCATGGAGTATGGAAGGGGGTCGGTTGCTCACTGTGGGTGTTCTGTTGGCCGGGAAAGAGGTCGTCGGGGATCGCCGGGGGAGAAGACAAGCTCGGGGCAAACACGAGCAAGTGGTGGAGCAGTCCCGGCGAACGGCGGCGAGGCTCCGGCGAGCTGCAGCGGCTGGGGGCGCGCACTAACTAGCCGAGCGCGCAGGCGGGCGGTGGAGTGAGGGAGCGCGGCGAACGGCGACGGTCTGGGCGGACACAGTGACCAGAGACAAGGCGCGTGCGTAGGTGGATGCTCAGCGACGGCTAGGGTTTGGACGAGCTCGGGCGACGACGAGAGCTTGGGCACGGGCGCGATGGAAAAGAAGACGAGGGTATGACACGTGGGGTCCAGACGTCAGTGAAAAGAAAGATCCGCGCCGCATAAAGGGGCATCAGATGCGCCATCCAGAGAGCTCCAGAATCGCCCAAATCACATCGGACGCGTCCTATGCCTCGGCATCAGACGCTGGCCAGCGTCCGATGCGGCCTCGGACGCACCGATGATGACACATCGGACGCGACGTCAACACTGTTCCAGCCGGGGCTGTGTACAGTGGGGGCATCGGACGCTGGGGCCAGCGTCCGATGCTGGATTTTGGGCAGTTTCGAAGATCTCCGTTGCGGCTCCCTCTCCCAACCAAGTTCCAACTCAAATAAGAGGCAAATAAACACTAGTTGGAACCTAGTATGAGCATCCTCACATAAACCCTCAATTTTATAAATATTTTGCCATAGGCTACATATCATTTTTAGCGAAAATAGGCAATAAATCCCAAGGAGACAATATGTGGCCACCAAAACTAGGGGCCTCAACCATTAGGAGCCTCAAATGCTCCCCTTAGCAGTGGACGAACACAGCGGTTGCTCAAACTTAACCGAAGAGAAACGACAAAGCAACAAACATGCATATGCAATGCAATACCAAATTTGAATCTAGGTTGCTTATCAAGTTTGCTCATGGGTAAGCTTCTTCACACGCTTTTTAGGGCGGTTATCTTAACCACGTCTGACAAGCCTATGTGCATAGCATAGTTGAAACATGACATATTATACAATGCAATGCAAAGACAACCCCCTTTCACCTTTTGACAAAGTTACTTAGATCAAGCACATTAAGCTCACTTCGCAATCTACAAAGGGTGTTCTCATCTAGGGGTTTTGTGAAGATATCTGCCAATTGATCTTTGGTTCTAACTCCTTCTAAAGATATATCTTTCTTTGAAACATGGCCTCTTAGAAGTGATGGCGAATATCTATGTGCTTTGTGCGAGAGTGTGAACCGGGTTGTTAGCAAGCTTAACCGCGCTCTCATTGTCACACAACAAAGGTACCCTTTCTAGAACTACACCATAGTCTAAAAGGGTTTGTTTCATGTAAAGGATTTGTGCACAACAAGCTCCCGTGGCTATGTATTCCGCCTCGGCGGTAGACAAGGCCACACTATTTTGCTTTTTCAAACTCCATGAAACTAGTGATCTCTCAAGCAAATGGCACCCTCCGGATGTGCTCTTTCTATCAATTTTGTAATCCGCGTAATCCGAATCGAAATACCCAATGAGTTGGAAGTTAGCTCCTTTGGGATACCAAAGGCCAATGCTTGGGGTGTGCTTTAGGTACCTAAGGATTCTCTTTATGGCTATGAGATGTGATTCCCTAGGATCGGCATGAAACCGAGCACACATGCACACACTAAACATGATGTCGGGCCTAGATGCGGTCAAAATAACAAGCTACCAATCATAGAACGGTAGAGAGTTTGATCAACCAGGTTATCTCCCTCATCTAGGTCGAGATGTCCATTTGTTGGCATTGGAGTCTTGATAGGCTTGCAATCATCCATCTTGAAGCGCTTGAGGAGATCTTTTGTATACTTCTCTTGAGATATAAAAGTCCCCTCCTTCAATTGCTTGATTTTTAGCCTAGGAACAATGTGAGCTCGCCAATCATGGACATTTCGAACTCCTTCGACATCAAGTCACCAAATTCCTTGCAATAGGCTTCCTTTGTTGACCCGAAGATGATATCATCAACGTAGACTTGACAAATGAAGATCTCTCCATCAAGCTTCTTGGTGAATAGTGTGGTGTCGACCTTCCCAATGGTGAAGCCCTTCTCAATGAGGAAGTCCTGGAGACGCTCGTACCACGCTCTAGGGGCTTGCTTGAGCCCATATAGCGCCTTGGACAACCTATAAACATGATTACGATATCTAGGGTCTTCAAACCCGGGAGGTTGATCAACATAGACTAGTTCATTTATGAAGCCATTTAAAAATGCACTTTTCACATCCATTTGATATAATTTAATGTCATGATGTGATGCATATGCAAGGAGGATTCGAATGGCTTCAAGTCTTGCAACCGGTGCAAAGGTCTCTCCAAAATCCAAGCCTTCAACTTGAGAGAACCCCTTTGCAACTAGCCTTGCCTTGTTTCTAACAACCTTGCCTTGATCATCTTGCTTGTTCCTAAACACCCATTTTGTTCCAATGACTTGCGCCTTTAGGTCGCTCTTCAAGTGTCCAAACTTGATTGCGGGTGAAGTTGTTCAATTCTTCATGCATGACATTCACCCAATCCAGATCACCTAGAGCTTCATCTACAATGGTAGGCTCAACAAGAGAAACAAAGGAGTGATGTTCCATAAATAAGCAAGTTTTTGAGATCGAGTCATTACACCCCTTGTTGGACTCCCTATGAGAGATCTTGAGGATGAGCTTGTAGTAGAGGAGTAGTTCTTTGATCAACCACTTGAGGGGCCGCTTGTGGAGCATCAACATCTTGAGCTTGTACCACCATTTGATCATGGGAGACATGAGTATCTTCAAATGGTTCTCTCCCATCTTTATCATCATCTTGGTGTACATTTGATGAGGATGGCTTGTCAATGACTTGCACATCATCATCATCATCTTTAGGCTTAATGGATCCAACCGACATGTTGTTCATTGCTTCCCTCAATGGTTCATCACCTACATCATCAAGATTCTCATGCTCTCCTTGAGAGCCATTAGATTCATCGAATTCCATATCATATGTTTCTTCTACCATCCCGGTGGCATGGTTGAATACTCCATATGCTTTGGACTTCAATGAGTAACCAACAAGAAAACCAATATCACAACGGCGTTGGAACTTCCCTAGGTGTTGGCGCTTCTTGTAGATGTAGCATTTGCACCCAAACACTCTAAAGAATGATACATCCGGTTTCTTGTTGTTGAGTAGCTCATAGGGGTCTTGCCAAGGAGACGATGGGGAACAACCGGCTGGATGCATAGCATGCGGTGTTGATTGCTTCCGCCCAAAATCTTTCCGGTGTAGAGTACTCATCTAACATAGTTCTTGCTAGGGTGATTAGTGTCCGGTTCTTCCTCTCAACTACCCATTTTGTTGTGGTGTATATGTTGCGGAGACTTCATGCTTGATCCCAACTTCATCACAATATTGCTCAATGTGGGTGTTGTCAAATTCTTTCCCATTATCACTTCTAACTCTAGGCAGTTAAGCCTAAATCGAGAGCACGAGGCTCTGATACCAATTGAAAGGATCAAGATGCCCAAGAGGGGGGTGAATTGGGTTTTTCTAAAACTTTAGCACAAATTAAAACCTATGAAGCCCAATTAACCCCTTGTGCCTAGAAGTGTGTTCCTCTATACTCTACCGCACAAAAGACTATCACTATGTCATTTCTACTCTAGCAAGGCAATTCAAGTATGAATGAACAACAAGTAAATTGCGGAATTGAATTGCTCAAATGTAAATGCGTAAGTAAAGAGAGTAGAGATGACACGACGATCTTTTTGCCGAGGTATCGAGGTGTCGGCACACCCCCTAGTCCTTGCAAAAGGGTATCGCTCCCCCTTGATCCGCGCAAGGATCAAGTGCTCACTATGAGCTGATTCTTCGCCACTCCGGCCTGGTGAATCGCTCACTACCGGTCACAAGCCTCCTTGGGTCATCCACAAGCCTCCGGATGATCACCAAGCTTCACGATCACCACCAAGTCGTCTAGGTGATGCCGATCACCTAGAGTAACAAGCTAGAACTCTCACTTGACTAAGACAAGGCCAAAGAGATGGATGGATGCACACTCGCTACTCAATTCTCACTAGGAGGTCACTAATTCTCGCGATTAGCAATTCTCTCATCCTCACTAGGGCTCTTGCACTTTCTCACACTCACAATGTGTCTCTCAGCAGATGGAAGTGGCAAGAACACTCTAATGGAGGAGGGGGAGGAGTATAAATACTCCCCCCAACCGGCCATCCAAAAGAGCACTAGACTGAGCATTTTTTTGGGGGCATCAGACGCTCTGATGTCTGGCATCGGACGCGCCGATGCCCTCGACCCAACGGTCAACTGTACTTCCTGTCAGACTTCTCAAAGTGACATCGGACACTGGGTGCCATCGCATAGGACGCGTCCGATGCGATTCTGACCTCTTTGGAACCTCTCTGCATGGACATCGGACGCTGGCCCTGAGCGTCCGATGCTAGCGTCCGATGCGCCTCAAGTTCACTCCCAAGTGAACAGTGCACGGGCGCGTCCGATGTGGCACCATCGGCGCGTCCGATGCCACGCATCAGACTAACCCAAGTCTAGTGAGCATCGGACGCGCGTTCGATGCCCACCAGGCCAGCATCCGATGCCCTTTCCAAGGGCAAAACCAACTCGGATCGCGACGCGGCCTTAACGACTTTTCATCCTCACAACATAAGGGCTCTCTCAAAGCTACCTAGGGCTATGAAATAACAAGTGTGCACCACACCTACCTCAATAGACTCATCTAGGTCAAGCTACTGATTCACGCTCCCCTTTATAGTACGGCTAAAGGAAAAACAAAGACCTAAGACTACCTAAATGTCCTCCAACACCATATGACACTTACCCTAGCCTACCACCATCTTCGTCGTCCGTCCTTTGAAAACCGAAACGATTTCCATCGCCAGGGGACATGAACTCCATATGCCCGTATCGTCGCCATTACCGTGACTAACTTATCCTTGTTTCTGCAAAACACACGTTAGTCACAGTAATCTTGTGTTTCATCCAATCACCGAAACCCACTAGGGGCCAAGATGCGTTCACAGGTCCTAGGAGTTTGTGGGGCCTCGCGGCCGCAAACCCAACGACATCCTAGGTCTCCTGTGCCGCGAGCACTACCCCCGCATAGTACAGTATGCCGGGAAGTTTGAGTCGGCCTACACCTTTGACCACTACACCATCGCCCCAGACCCAGACTTCTCCAACAAGGCGGCGAGGGTCAGAGCGGAGCTATGGGTTAGTCTTCGTCAAACAACATCGTATTCATCATACTTTTCTTGAATTACTTAGAGTTTGTATGCAACACTACTTCACGTGCGAGCCGGGGAAGGAGGCACAGGCAGAGGTGTTGAGTAACAGGGCCTGCAGGAAGCTCGTCACCGACATGATCTATGAGGCGAGACTCTAGGTCATCGTCACCTACAACGCCACGGTCTTGGGACAGAGGGTGTCGAAGGCCAATGCGAGAGACATGACGCTGAGTCGGGCGCAGTACATTCAGGTAAGTGATTCCTTTTGAGATTATGCTATTCGTACTTTTCATCTTACGCTTATATGTGAAATACTTGATGATGTGCAGATGGTCCCCCAATGGTGCCAGTCGTTTCCCGAGTGCTGGAAGATGATTGTGGACCGGTGGCTATCCGAAGAGTGGGTGGCCCACCACGCCGAGGCCTGGGAGGCGCGTCTGCAGATGCCAGGTGTACCACACCACCAGGGCAACCGCAACCTCGCCGAGTACGCACAAGCTTGAGTACATGAAAGACTTTATGAATTCCTCGCTCAAATGTTGCTTGATTACTAATCATCTTGTTGTCCTCGCAGTCGGCGTCACACGATGGCCAGCTGCAGCACGTTGATGGCATACACCATGTACCACAAGGGCAAGGCTACGGCACCGGAGACCTCCTACAACCCCGATGACCCCGCCGACGCGTACACCAACTCCAGCGTCCACACCCGCCTCACTGACTACATAGAGGCGGCAAGGGCAGTCCATGGGGATGACTTTGATCCCACCAGTGAGGACCTAAACGGGAGCATCGTCATGAGGGTTGGAGGAGGAAAGAAGCACGAGCAGTACTGGCTTGGCGACGACGTCATCGACTCATCCTCCTCCACTCCCACTTTGGCCCAGTTCCGAGCACAGAGCACGAGCGGGAGCGTCCCCATACGCCCACGCTCATCGCCTTCGCAGTTGTGGGTCGTCGAGCTCGAGGTTATTTCTATTTTACTCGGCGTACATTGATTTTTAAATGTTTGTATTGTTCTAACATTCCCTTTGTATTATCGCAGGTCCGCCTAGAAAGAGAAAGGCAGGAGCGCCAGCTGGCCGAGACCCAGATGTGGTCCCAGATGTCGGCCCAGATGGAGGCCCAAGCTAAGCAGATGGCAGAACTCATCGCCTTCATAGCCTCCTAGGGCATGGTCGTGCCCTCGACGGTCATGGCTCCTCCATCGCCGTCTTAGGATGCCGGAGCTACTGCTGTGAGTATCGATACTTCAGTGTTTTATTTCTGTATTTGCTTGTATGACAGAGACATCTTCCTTTTCATCCTCTGTCGGAGGGCTCGAACAACCCCCACACGCCTGGATGGAACGCGCCCGGGGGTCAAGCAGGCGTCACTTCTTCTCTGGGGTGACCAGGTTGGCCGTGAGTGTGTTTGTGTCGGGTGCGTGGGACGTTAGATTGAAAACTTAGAATGTTATGTGTGGTGACTTTGGATTGAACATTGAATTAAACTATGTGATGACGTGACATATGTGATGACGATGATATATATGTTATATGTGGCGTGACATATGATGAATGTGATATGTGTGCTATATGTGATGAATGTGATATGCATATATGATGAATGTTGAAGAAAAGGAAAATTAAATGGGGAATTTTTTTTGCCCTCTTTGCCGAGAGCAACTCTCGGCAAAGGGGGTCTTTGCCAAGTGCTATGGCCATTGCACTCGGTAAAGCTGGTGAAACGGGCTGCCAGAACAGCCATTTCCCAGCTTCGTCGAGTGCTATGGCCAGAGCACTCGGCAAAGACTAGGGTTTGCCGAGAGCCAGACCGGAGAGGCTCTCGACAAAGAATTTTCAAAAAAAAATTCCTCTTTGCCGAGAGCCTGCCATGTAATCTTTGTCGAGAGATGGGCTCTCAGCAAAGTTTTTAAAAAAAAAAATAAAAAAAACTTTGCCGAGAGCCTTCTAGATGGCTCTCGGCAAAGAAGCCGTCAATAGTAGCCGGCCGTTAAGGTCGCCTTTTCTTTGTCGAGAGCCGAAAGAGGCTCTCAGCAAAGGCTTATTTGCCGATCCGATTTTCGCCAAGAGCTGCGCTCGGCAAAGCCTTTGCCGAGGGCCTTAGAGGCTTTGCCGAGCACCTGGGGCCCTCGGCAAAGATGGCTTCTCCAGTAGTGATTCAAGTTTCATTCTATTTCATATGATATGACATGGTAGTCTTGGAAACAACGCAATGAAACTTACCATTGAGATTGACCATACTATCATGCTATATTGAATTCGCTATATTCAGACAGCCGCAATGGTTAGCTTTAGCTTATAAGCTAACTTTAAGAATTATTTTTATATTTTAATAGAAAAAAGTTAACTCTTCATCAAGAGTTAGGCTCGTACACACATTCTAAGGTCATGTGTCTAATTAAAATATAAGTCATTGATAAAGGTTAGTACTATTGGATATTAACAAAATTAGTTTAAAACTAATAGCTGACTTGTACAATTGCATGTCTTTATGATAATGATTTCTTCGGTTTAAATTAGTAGACAGAGTGAATTAGTTTAGGGATAACACAAAAGTTATTTCTGTAGAGTACAGTTCTCAAAGAATATATATATATATGCCAAAATTTTGAGAAAAAGTGACCTGGGGATCTTGCAGCCGAAAAAAATTCTCTGCGACGGAGTCGCACGGCGCTCCCGGGACGACACCGCGTAGAATCACGACGCGTGTCTTGCTGGCCCACTACGCGAGACGGTCGTCATCTCCATGAGTTGAGCCGAGACGGCGTCCGTCCAAGCCGAAGAGCCGAGTCTGCTGCTTGTCCAAGCCAGGTCCCTCATCTACGGATATCCTTCAGAGCCAAATCTTCTTCAGCAGGGAACAAGGACGAGAGGCTAGCAGCAAGCCCCTGCTGAGGGTCGTCGAGTTGTGCGCCCGCACAGGCATCCGTTGACTGGTGAACGACGACGGCGGCGGCGGCAGCAGATCATCCACTTTCTCTCTCTGTCTCTGCTTCTGATCTGTTGGTTTCCTCATTCTGAGGATGGCTTCGTTCCTCTGCTTTGCTGACTGTTGTGCCCGTCCGCCGATCTGAAAGCCTCTCCTCTCCCTACAGATAAGTTGTTGTGGGCGGTTGCATGTTGAAAACTGTGTTAGAGTGTTTTCATCGCCAAGATCTTGATGAGAAGGAGGGAGGGGAAACTACTCAAGAGGAGCAGTGACAACATGTGCACATCAAGTGTTTGTCGAAATTACAGACCAAAACTGAATGAGCTATGTTGACTGATTTTGATCGTGTTGTACAAGGCTAGAAATAGAATGATGTTATTGTACAGGGCTTTTACATTTTTTCGTCTTATTTATGTATGGAGAATTCCTTTGAGCCGGTGTTCCTATCCCACAATTGTATCTGAATATATTGTTGCTATCATAAATAAATATTTGTTGATGCCATTGGAGAGCAATGGTTCACAAATGAAAGATCACTTGTATGAATTTAAGGAGAAAATAGTTTAACATTTGAGAATACCAAAATCGCTGGAACAATATTGTCTTATTAATCAATAAGAAATCAACTAGTAAAAGCACGACTAATCTAATGTGGTAGGATTTGATGCTTCATCAAATTGTAATCTTCTAGCAGCAGAAGCATTTTGATGAAGACCAAGTAAAAGACTTGTATATCCTCCTTCTGTTGGATGAGCAACCATGGCTGGAAATCCACCATATGTATTTGTTAAATAGTCCTGTGGTGCAATATTCACACAAGTGCTTGTATAAGAAGGACCCTGTGTGGGAAAAAAGAAATCAGAACGTAGTCTTGTAAGAAAATCTTTAATAAATAGGGCCACCTGTCTTACAATCAATTGCTCTGGATTTTGTCCAAGTTCTGTATTGTCTTGTGCACTCACAAATTCTTCTGGGTTTTGCCCAATTCCTTTATTGTCTTTTACACTCTTTGCTTGTTTTCCTGAGATTAAAAAGCAGATGATAAATATTACTGCTTATAAAACTAAGATAGGAAAAAAATGCATTCTTCAATAAATGCAAGTACCTTTTTTCTTACTGGTGGCCTTTTTCTTCCTTTCTTTTTTCAAGTACATTTTTTGCTCTCTTATTCTTTGGACCTGTTAGCACATCAGGAGCTCTGATTGATATTTTACCTTTTAACATGTCACCAGCATATTCAAAACAACTGTGAGAAACTCTAGAATGTTGGGTTGCTCTTTGGCTTAATGAAATATCAGCTTCTCGATCCATTTTATCAATAGCTCTCTCCAAATCATCAAGAAGATCTTTTGAAACTGAGCACTTCAATGCAATTGATGTCGCTTTCTAGAGATTCTTGTAGCTTGTGCTCTTGAAGTTTCATTATCATCTATTTATTTCTTCTCACTATAAAATCCTGTTTTTGCATACTTCGTCCATCTATTCAGTATGTATTGGCTAGGCAAAATGAAAACTTCATTGATACTAAGCACTCTGAGAGCATGCTTGCACAATATACCTGCAGCATATGTACATAAAGTTTGACTAATATGTACTGATAACTCTAGAAGTAATATTAATTTTAAATCACATACGTACCAATGCATTCATATCTTCTACAAGAACATGTTATGGTCGTATCCTCAGAGTTAAAGACAACTGTTGCTTCATCATTGAATCGGGTATGCCTCACCTTGCTTGTAGGTCATCATTGGCCCCTGAGATTCTAATAATTTACATGAGAAACAAAATTGCTCTCTAAATTGCTCCTCAAAATCTGAATACATCCTCCTTGTATATTTCTCAGCTGCAGTCTTCAGCATTGATAAATGTGGGATATAAATAACTGGGTTAGAGTGTCGTGACTTAAAGTCTGCATCCAACTCATTCTCACGAAGGCTAGCGGCACACTTCTCCATTCTTCAATAAGCTCTGAAAGACAGAGTTTCCTTCGAAACCTTTTCTTGAAAACATTATTCATACCTTCACTCCTTTGAGTTGAGGTCATATCAGTAGTAAAAGAATCACGAAAGACAGCAGCCCAATGCCTTCTTAGCTCATAGAGATTGTTAATCCATTTGTTCTCTTATAGATTATATTTTGCCAATAACCGATGCCAAATCTCAGTGAAGTATTCCACAGACCTCTCTTCATAGACACATGCCTTAAATTAAGCAAGAAACTTTGGATTATCCTCAATTACATGACTGAGATGTTTAGCAGCATTTTGAAAAATATGCCACAAACAAAGGCGATGACTTGTGCTAGGGAATACAATTCTAATGGCAGCAGACATGGCAACACATTGATTTGTGAAAATTGTGCTAAGATGCTTGCCAGACATTGCCGTTAGAAATGTGTTAAAAAGCCAAACAAATGATTCAATGGTTTCATTATATAACAATGCAGATACAAATATAATTGTCTGCTTGTGATGATTGGTTCCAAGAATTAGGGCAAAAGGCATCTCAAATTTATTGGTGCTAAATGTAGTGTCAAATGACACTGCATCTCCAAAACATGCATAATCCATTATAGCTTGACCATCCGCCCAAAAGAAATTGGCTATCCGACCCTCATTCTCATCTATTTGTATGACATAAAAGAAAGTTGGATCCTCTAACTGTTTGTTCTTCAAATATTCTAATAGTGTTTGTGCATCATGGGAAGGTAAGTACTTCTTGCGCTCACGACCAATCAAATTACTGCAATCCATCTGTGTGAAAGGTATATTCTCAACCCCACCATACCACTGTTTGAAAAATTCATATACTTGTGCCGGCAGTATTCTAGCCCCACGTATCTAAGCAATTAGTTGTTTGTCCGCCTCTGTAATGTGTCTATGTGACCTCAATTTGTGTGTCTTATTTGGGCTAGCAAGGTAGTGATTGTGATCTAGTACAACCTTTTGCACTTTCCAAATTCCCTCCCGACTTACACTGAACTGAACACGAGCATTGCAACATGTTGTCGTAGTAGCATTTTCCTTTGAAGTCTCGTGTAATGAATGTGTGCCTCGTACTCCTTGATTACTGCAAACTATATGTTTTTGATATAAAGTCTTATCGGCTCTCAGTCTTGTGGTGCTCTTTCTAATACTGAAACCAATACTTCTAGCATATGAATTATACATATTATATGCATCATCCTCTGAGGTAAAAGTCATCCCAACTTCTGGTGAAATTACTCTTTGACTTTGATCGTTGTCCATCTAATAAATAAAAGTACAATATACCATAAGTAACATATGTAAATACGACATAGAAAAATAGGAATTCCGGAAAAATATGTCATCCATCTATTTTGTTAGGTTGAATATTACCTGATTAGTTGTTGGATCTTGAGATGTCGTCGTTTGATGATTCTTAGCAGCCAATGCGGATGAATTGGGATTTGTCGTCATCTTTGAGGTCAGGGTAGCGCCGCTGATTGGTTCGAAGGTGGGTATCCACGACGATGTCGACGATGCTGCATCTCAGCATTATCGCGTACTTCCTCCATGGGTGCTGAATGGAGAAGGCTACGTTCCACACCTGTATCGAGCTGTCTGTCTGCAGAGTTCTCCATTGATGCGCCTCCCTATGCAGGTACTATACACGGCAGCCAAAACCCTACGACAAGGACGCATGTATCGATGAAAGGGCACGCTGCTACACAAGATGTATCTATTATGTCCAACTGAAAGATATGCCGTAGAGAAGCAGCAGACTCGGCTCTTCGGCTCGGACGCACGCCGTCTCGGCTCAACTCATGGAGATGACGGCCGTCTCGCGTAGTGGGCCAGCAAGACACGTGTCTTGATTTTACGCGGTGTCGTCGTAGGAGCGTCGTGTGACTCCGTCGCAGAGAATTTTTTCCCCTTGCAGCCAGCAGCAGCAGGCGCATCTATTAACCTTGCTACGACATAAATGTTAGTATGACACAATTACACCGACATGATGAGAAAACTCAACTCAAGACGCAACCAAGAAAAAAATCTGTTCGAATGATTAATGCAGACAAAGAGGTAAAGACTTGTTTGGAACGTGGGATTTTTCTTCTATAGTCTTACATTTTTCTTGTAAAATTAAACTAATTTATATAAAATTTCTATATGAATTTGTGCGTTCCAAACAGATCTAACATGCAAACCGCGAGACATAGAGGAGCTGAGCACATAAAGCATATTGAATTCAGGGCAGGCAACTACTGGTAGCTGCAGGCATGCAAGGTGGGTGGCCATGGCAGCTCGCAAGGGTACACCTTAGCGTAATCATGGTCGAACGCTGGCGCCACCTCCATGGTCTCGATGTCCAGATGAAACCACCACTTGGTCTCTTGCCATGGCGAGAGCAGGAGCACCGGCGTGGAAGCATCTGGGATGCGCATCATCAGGGTATCACTGAAAAACGACGGGTCATACCCCGGCAGGTCGCGGGCCACAGCCGCCAGCCGTATTCTCCTCACCAGCGCCCACTCTCCGCTGCCCTGGAGGAGCCTCGCGAACACCATGAGGTGGCCCTCGGCGCCGAGGTCGAGGATCACGATGCGAGCCGTGCCGTCATGGCCGGCGGCGACAATCATGTCGTAGTTCTCCTTGTGGAAGTTCCAGCCCTCGACCTCGGGCAGCAGGAGGGACGAGAACTTGGCGGTGCTCCTGTCGAGAGACACCACCCTCCTCCCTTGGTTGAACCAGTACAGGGACGTCGGAGCGAGCTCGTCTGAGGGCCTTGCATCGAGCATGAGGGCGTTGATGCTTATTTTGCGCCAGCAGCAGGACGGCGATTGATCCCGATTGCGTCCAACGGTGAAGGTGAACAGGCCGGCGTGAGAGTGGATGCCTCTGATGTGTGTTAGAAATAAAGGCAATTTCCATGTCATTTTAATTCCGTAAATTAATATTATGATGACGACATAATAGAAATAATATAAAAGTGATTTCATAATATCACATATGACCATAGCAGTACGGAACATATGTGAAACAAACATGTGAATCATATATATGATGATAAAACATAATATATCATCTACTGCAGAAAAGCATGTGAAACAATATAACAGGCTTACTGAAACAACTACTGAAACAACGAATCAGAGCTACTGCAACATTCAGGAAATATGTAACAGACAGTAGACCAGAATATATAGCTGACAGCAACACTGCATAACTTACGAAACAATAGAAGACAACTACTGCAACATATTCAACAGTACTACTGAAACAACATGACGGAACAAAATACTGAGTTACGAAAAACAAAGAGAAGATGAACAGTTCATACCCGCCCATCCTTAGCGCAGATCCAGATCCTTGTCCAACTTCCTTGGTCATGTCGCAGTAGATGAAGACGAAGACCAATCACCGGGAAGAAGACGAAGATGAAGACCAATCACCGGGAAGAAGACGAAGATGATGACCAATCACCGGGAAGAAGACGAAGCTGAAGACGGTGATCCTCCTGAAGAAGAAGAACAGCGACGGCGAAGAACGTTCGGGCAGTCGCGTAGTCGCTCCCCAAAAACCTAATTGCCGATCCCTCGTGCAAGGTCTCGATCGACACCGGCTCCGGAGGCACCTGCCCTCTCGCTCCTCCGTGCGCGCGGATGAACGAGATGGGAAAGCCTTTCCTGCAGCGGAACTGAGCTCTGGAATGTGTTCGGGTTGGAGAGGAAGAAGGAAGGGCATTCAACCTTGCGCACAGGAGGAGGCGTTGCTCCTTTTATTCCCGTACGGGCGCAGGGAGAGCGCAGGAGATGAGGAGACAGGCAATTAAATGAGTTAAAACTTCCTTCATCATGGTGAGATAAAGAGTTGTAACTCCGTGATTAAGGCATGGTTAGTGCGGCGTGATTATTGCGTATTAAAACAAAATTAACACGCCACGCCCACCTGCCTGCCTGCCTGCCTGCCTCGCCACGCACGCCACGCCATGCCCCGGCCCGGCCGGCCGGCGGCGGCGGCGGCGCGCGCGCGCGTGTGGCACGCCTTGATCCGTTTCACAACTTCTCAAATTAGATGGAATAAATCCCACCATATAAGTTGAGTCAACGTCTGTAACGTAACGGCTCTAATCCCATGGCCCACTGATCACCGTCAACCACTGACAGTCGATCCGTATAGCCAAGAGATTAGGACCGGTTCCGCTACTGGGCTACATCAGTGCCCGATGTCCGCAGGATCATCTCACAATTCAGTTACAATCTCTTGAACATTTTGACAAATAACATCGGAGTAAATAGCGGAAGACTTAGATAACAATAGTTTTACAAACCAGGGTTCAACATAAAATCAAGTGAAGTTATTACAGACCATAGTTCAAATAGATAGTCGGCAAGTAGCATATGACAACAACTTAATGTAAAGATACATCACCCAGCCCGAGGGTGAATAATCACTCATCGGCCTCATCGGCCCCTCCTGAACAACAGTCACACAGCAGGGTCCAAGGCATACTGAGGAATCTGCCATACCTGCAACATGGGTAATAAAACCCTGAGTACAAAGGTACTCAACAAGACTTACCCGACTAAAGAAAAAGGGAGAAGACTCAGGAATGCAGGCTTAGGGTAGTCAAGGTAAGGCTAAGCAAGATCAAGTATTTTGCAGAAAAGCATTTTTGTAAATCTTATTTTATTTTGAAAGATTCAGTATTCCTCAATTCTTCATCCTTCATGATTCATTTTACATTTCAAAACATTCCTAGTTGAGAACCACTCTCCGTTGAGAGTCAATGGAACAAGTCTCCATAACCGAGGAGCAACGTTAATCCGGATAAAGAATACTCAGCTGAGGATCCCTATTCACACTGCATATGTAGCACCCAAGCTTGCATATGCCAACTCGTCTTCCACGATTCCTCCATTATTGGGCCCGGTCCTACGCCACCCGGAAGTACAGTACACCACTCCAATCCGGGCCTCTAACCCACGTGGGTACATGCTACTTCCGCCATCTCTCCACTCCCAGTGCGCGGTTGTCGGTCCAATAATGGATTTCTCGGAGCCAGAGCTTTCCGTAGTATGTGAATAGTTGCAAGTCCTGCCCAGCAGGCCCCATACGGATGGTCCCTACATTTTTCCGCCAGCGACAAGCACCTCGGGCCTCTAACCCAAGAGTACAGGTCCTGTCGGTTTTTCAACCCTGTCCCGGTCGGTGTCAACTGTTGAGTCCCGGACTACAACATGACGGCACCGTACGCAAGGACAACCTCTCCTTCCCATTGACTAAGTACGGATCAGATACTTAGCCAATAGTGGGAGTAAAACCAAAATCCCATAAAGATTCTTAAGTGATCACACTTTTGAAATTGGCCTTTTTATTGCAAATCTATTTAAAAGCATTGCTAAGCATTTTTCAAATACTTTTTGAAAGGCAGGTATCGGGTGTATCAGTGGTCAAGGTGGATAGTGCATCAATTAGGATAGCACACAACTCCTATAAACCTAATGCAATAATTTAACTCAAAAGCATTTAAGGAAACATTTTATAAATTCAAGGAAAGGGGTTAAATGCACCGGGGCTTGCCTTGGATGGCAAAAAGAGCAGACTCGGGGTTGGTGGTGTAGATGCCGGAGCTCGGGGTCGCCTCGGGGCAGATCCTTCGGTGGCTACCTCGACTGCAGGTTCTTCTTCTTCGTCAACTATACGGATGCAATGATGAATGCTCATGAGAATGATGATATGGACTTAAGGTACAAGACAATTCTACTGATTCTAGATTACTCTTAAACAAGGCATGATTGAAATCTAGGTTGAGCATAAAAGGTAACCATTTCTTCCTTAAGCAATATTGATTAAACTAGACCTTATTATAATTATCCTAAGCATCAACCAATCATAGCATCACAAACATCATAGACCACAGGGTAGGGGTCTATGAACATCAATCAATCCAAAGATCACATCATCAACACTTATTACCAACCCTAATCCATCTTTTCTATTTTCTTAATTTATTTAAAAGGTCATTTTATCAAGTTGCTCCAAAAATTACCAAATAAATCACATAAGTTCATTATGGTGTAGATAGATGGAAAAACAAATTTCATAATTTTTGGAGGTCATTAAGGTGCTCAAATAAAATCAGACATTAATTAGCAAAAGGCACTATTTAACAATTAAAATAAAAGCTCAAAAATCAACTTGTTCCAAAAGACTTCAAAATTTTACCAGAGACTAAACATGGCATAAGAAGCTCACAAAAATTTGTCTCATGATTTTTGGAGTTATAAATCACTCTCCAAAAATACCAAAACCTTCATTTTTCAATTAAAAGGGGAATTTTATATTTTCAAATTTTTGCACAAAACTCAAGTTTCAAATTTTTATAAATACTTCAGAGCATAAAGAGTCTACCACAAAAATTTCAGAATTTTTGGATGCACACAGAAAATCATACAAAAAGAGAAAACAGAACACTATTCACAACTATCAGAAAAAGAGAAGAGCACTGTGCTCGTTCTAGGCCGGGCTCGGCGAGTCGCGGGGCTCGGGCGAAACGGAGAAGTGAGCCTCGGTCCGAGGCCGGACTCGGGCGAGACGGAGAGCATGCGTCGCCGAGGCTTGGGCTCGGTCGAAGCGGAGGGTCATGCGTTGCCGAGGCTTGGGCTCGGGCGAAGCGGAGAAACAGGCCTCTGTCCGAGACCTGACTGGGAGGGCTCGGGCGAAACGGAGTTGAAGCAGAGGCCGAAGGCTCGGATGCTTACCACGTGTCGGAGGCAGGGCTCGAGGGTGAGGCTCGACTCGTTCTCGAGGGTGAGGCTCGACTCGAGGGTGAGGCTCGACACGAAGGTGGGGCTCGACACGCTCGGGGAGAAGATGACCGCGGCGGCGCTCCGGCGGTCCGGCGGTCCTGAGCAACAACAGCGACCGCAAGGGCCGGGTTAGAGTCGCACGGGGTCAAGGAACACAACACGGGGGTCGGAGAAGGTATCTGTGGCCGGAGACGGCGAATTCCACGAACCCGAGCTCGCCGGGTTTCGGCCGGGATGGGGACGGCGAGCTTACGCCGGGCAAACGGCGGCGGGGAAGGTGAAATTGAAGGTGGGAAAGCTTCACGAGCTCAAGGCGGAGCTTCTGAGCTAGGAGGTGGAGCGGAGGAGTGTCTGGAGAGTGCTGGCCACGGTGGCGGAGGTGGATGCGGAGGTCGAAGCTCCGGCGGCTTATATAGCCGCGGCTATGGGACGGTAGAGAGCTCGAGGTCACGCGGTTAAGGTTTGCGGGGCGTGCGCACTCGATTGCGCTCTGGCGGATAAGCTGGCGCGCAGCCGGGGCTCGGGCGCAATGCTCGGCCGGCGATGGCCACGCGGCGGCGGCGGCTGGGCACTGTAGGGGCCGAGAGCGATGGTCAGCGCTCGCGTGCGAGCGCGGAGGGAACAGGGGAACATCGGTGGCAGGTTGGTGGCGCGTGGGGAGCAGCCGCCTGCGCTGCAGCCGCAGCGCCGGCGCCATGGCCGGGCCCCCTGGCCTCTGGCTCTACGGGAAGAAGAACAGTGCTAGGGTCTAGGGTTTGACTTTTGGCTGGTTTCTGAATTTTGCAAAAAATCTCCCAAAATTGAACTGTGCGACAAAAACTCAAAACACCAAAGTTGTTCAGAAAAGAGAGGTCTACAACTTTGTCAATATGAACATTTTCAAATTCCAAATAGTTTTTGAACAAAATTCAAAAACAGAAAAAGGGACACTTTTGAAATTTGAATCAATTCAAAATTACTTTGGATTTATACTGAAACTAGAAAATCTTCAATATGAAAGTTGTTCCTTTTATCAAAACCTACAACTTTGCTATAATACACTTTTCCAGAAACTCATTAGTTTTTGAACTCTTTTTGAAAACTGAAAAGGGAACAAAAGTTGGGGTTTGATTGAATTTGAAATAACTCAAAACTTTGTACTGCAACTTGAAAATTTGTAAATACCAAAGTTGTTTCTCTTTGACAGCTCTACAACTTTGCTTTTTGGACCAACCCCAAATTTTGAATAATTTTTAAATTACACCAGAGGGATAAAATCCAGGATTTGGAAATTAGGGTTTTGCAAAGGGATTTGAAATCAAATTCTGATTTTTGAACTTTGGCCAACACAACAAAACTTCAAGACACAAAGGAACAAGAATTACACAAAACTAATCACAGAGATGAAATTACCATTTTGCCCTAGTAGAGAGAAGTGGGCTAAAAAGGGTTTTTGCAATAGGGATACATCACATAAAATGATACATTAAGCAAATGCATACACATGAAATCATGATCAAGATGCTTAATGATGATAATGATGATATGTCAAGTTAATTACATGCTTAAACACACCAGAGGTGTTACAGCCTCCCCCTTAAAGAAATCTCGCCCCGAGATTCTGCGTCTTAAGAAAGGACAAAGAAGGGATAAAGGCAAAACCTTACATGGACAGCGATTCGAGAAAGTCGGGGTAGTTCTTTGCTAAGAAGTCTTCAGATTCCCAAGTAGCTTCTTCTTCTGAGTGCTGGTTCCACTGGATTTTGTACCACCTTGTGGTAGTTCTTCGAGTAACTCGATCTTTGTGATCCAACACGCGAACTGGATATTCCGAGTAGGATAGATCAGGCTCTAGCTCGACACCTTCAACTTCCACGACATGTTCTGGTACTCGGAGGCACTTCTTGAGTGGGAGACATGGAAAACATTGTGGACAGCAGAGAGATGATCGGGCAACTTCAGCTTGTAAGCTACCTTGCCACAACATTCCAAATCTCAAACGGACCAATGTAGCGGGGTGCTAACTTTCCTTTACTTCAAAACGAGTGACTCCTTGGTTGGTGAGACCTTGAGATATACATAATCTCCAACTTGAAACTTCAGAGGTCGACGTCTCTTGTCAGCATAGCTCTTTTGTCGAGATTGGGCAATCTTCATGTTTTCTTGTATCTGCTTGACTTTCTCTTCCATATCCTTGACCAGGTCAACTCCAAAGAATTCCCTTCTCCAGGTTCGGACCAACTGAGAGGTGTACGACAACGACGACCGTACAGTGCTTCAAAGGGTGCCATCTTGATGCTTTCTTGGTAACTGTTATTATATGAGAACTCTGCCAAGGGCAAACAGTCATCCCAAGTATCTGCGAAGGTGAGAGCACAGGCTCTCAACATGTCTTCCAGCACCTGGTTGACTCGCTCCGTCTGTCCATCAGTCTGAGGATGATATGCTGTGTTGTATAAGAGCTGGGTTCCAAGTGAGGTATGGAACGCCTTCCAGAACTTAGCAACAAACTGGGTACCACGATCAGAGATAATGGTCTTGGGTATTCCATGAAGCTTCACTATGTTGTTCTTGTACAAGGCGGCATACGTGGGGACGGCATAGCTAGTCTTGACTGGCAGAAAGTGAGCTTGTTTGGTGAGTCGGTCCACGATTACCCAAATGGAATCAAAACCTTTCCGAGTCTTGGGTAGTCCATTTACAAAATCCATGCTGATATCTTCCCACTTCCAGGCAGGTACAGATAAAGGCTGCAATTCTCCTCCAGGCTTCATGTGCACGGCTTTGACTTCTGACAAGTATCACAGCGAGCGACATAGCGAGCGATTTCAATCTTCATCTTTGTCCACCAGAATCTCTGCCTTAGATCCTGGTACATCTTGTTGCTGCCGGGGTGGATGGAAACCTAGACAGGTGTGCCTCATCAAGGATCAACTGTCTCAATTCAGGCACCTTGGGAACTACTAGACGGTTCTTGAACCAAACAACTCCTACATCATCGATCCTGAAACAATCAGCCTTTCCGGTCTGGACCTTTTCGATGATGTGCTTGATTCCAGGGTTATCTTTCTGTGCAGCGATGATTGTTCCTTGACCGATGTTTCTATCCTGACATTGTTCAGGCTTCCTTGCGGAACTATCTCAATACCCATCCTTTCAAGAGCATGGCACAAGAAAGATCATAGGGCTTCCGTCGTCAGACAGTTGCAGTATGACTTGCGACTGAGGGCATCGGCAACTACATTTGCCTTACCAGGATGGTAATGCACTTCGATATCATAGTCCTTGATTAACTCAAGCCATCTTCGCTGCCTCATGTTCAGCTCTTCTTGGGTGAAGATATACTTCAGGCTCTTGTGATCGGTGTACACATTGCAGGTACTGCCCAACAGATAATGACGCCATATCTTCAAAGCATGCACCACTGCTGCTAATTCAAGGTCATGGGTTGGATAATTCTCCTCATGTCGCTTAAGCTGCCGTGAGGCATAAGCGATCACTCGACCTTCTTGCATCAAAACACAACCCAAACCAGTACCAGATGCATCACAGTATACATCAAAGGGTTTCTCGATGTCTGGTTGAGCTAGGACTGGTGATGTAGTTAGTAGTTTCTTCAAGGCTTGAAAAGCTTGCTCACAGGCTGGTGACCAAACAAATTCCACGGAATTCTTCAACAACTCTGTGATAGGCTTGGCTATTCTGGAGAAATCTGGGATGAAACGACGATAGTATCCAGCCATTCCCATGAAGCTGCGAACTTCGCGGACAGTGGTAGGTGGCTTCCAATCCAAGATATCTGCCACTTTTTCAGGGTCAACTGACACACCTTCAGCGGACAGGACATGACCAAGGAATTGAATTCGATCTAGCCAGAATTCACATTTACTGAACTTGGCATACAGCTGGTGATCTCTGAGACGAGAGAGAACGACACGAAGATGCTTGGCATGATCTTCAGGAGTTCTTGAATAAACAAGGATGTCGTCAATGAACACGACTACAATTTATCGAGCTCTGGCATGAACACAGAGTTCATGAGATACATGAAATGAGCGGGTGCATTGGTCAAACCGAAAGACATGACCAAATACTCATATAGGCCGTATCTGGTGGTGAAAGCTGTTTTGGGAATATCTTCGGGACGAATTTTTATTTGGTGATAGCCAGATCTGAGGTCGATCTTGGAAAACACTCTGGCTCCAGATAACTGGTCAAACAGAAGATCAATGCGAGGCAAGGGATATTTATTTTTGATGGTGACCTCGTTGAGCGGGCGATAGTCAACGCACAGACGAAGGCTTTTGTCCTTCTCTTCACAAAGATAGCAGGACAGCCCCAAGGAGATGAACTTGGGCGAATGAGACCCTTATCCAATAGCTCTTGCAATTGGATCTTCAGCTCTGCCAACTCTCTGGGAGGCATTCGATAAGCTCTACGGGCTATAGGAGCAGTCCCGGGCTTTAGCTCTATGGCAAACTCAACATCACGGTCAGGAGGTAGACCAGGTAAATCTCAGGAAAGACATCAGGGAACTCGCAGACCACGGGGATATCTCGGATCCCTTGATCATAGGTAGCATTTAGCTGTGTGGTAGCTGGTTTTGAAGGCATAGGAAGTTGGAGAAGGAGTTTGGAGGTACTGTTAGGAATATCCACTCTCACAACTCTATTCAAGATGTCTATCATGGCTTTTATACTGACACATCCAATTCATGCCTAAGATGACATCTATCTCTTGATCGCGCAGTACTATCATGGTGGTAGGAAAGACATGTTCCCCCAACATTACTGGTATGCTGCGGACCACTTCCTTAGTATTTATCCGTCCTCCAGGCGAAAGTATGCAGAAACTTTCTTTTAACTCCCCCATGGGCAAACTCATGCTTGATGACAAAAGTGCGACTGATGAAGGAATGGGGCGATGCACCAGAATCAAACAAGACGACTGCAGGATGATTGGCAACAGGAAACCTACCGAGCATGACGGGCTCTCCGTCTGGGATGTTACTGACGGTGGTGAAGTAGACTTGCCCGTGCTTCCTGACAAGCTTGCCCTTCTGGACGTGCTGCTGCTGCGGTGCACGGTGCTGCTGCTGTGATCCTCCAGGGCCTTTCTGTGCATGCTGGGCATTTTTCTGGGTTTAGGGCAGTCGCGAGACCAGTGACCAACTTGGCCACAGTTGTAGCATGGATGGTTGTAAGCTGTTTGTGGGGTGGTGACACGAACACCTGGGGCGTTCGCTGAGTGGCACTTTGCTGGTTGGCATTATGGGTGGTGGCTGCGGTACGAACGACCACTTGCTGATGGGGGTATGGGGCACGGTTTTTGATGGTGACTGGGGTGGTAGATGACTCTTGGGCGCTTATGGTTGCTGGAGAAACTGCTAGACCCAGCCTTCTTCTTCTTCTTCTCTTCCTGATACTGGCGGTTGCTTTCCTCGAAAGCAACAGCACGGTCAACGACATCATGGTAGGATCCGTTTAGGTTGTTGGACAAACCTCTGCGAATCTTAGGGTGCAGACCCCTCAGAAAACAATCTCTCTTCTTTTCCTCCGTGTTGACATAGTCGGAGGCATACTGGCTGAGGTGGTTGAATTGTCCCACGTACTGCATGACGGTGGCATCCTTCTGTTGCAGGGCCAAGAACTGATCCAACTTCATTTTCATCAATCCCGAAGGGATGTGATGTGCTCTGAAAGCGGTGCGGAACTCTTCCCAGGTCAGCTGGTGACCTTCCGGCTGGGCCGCCAACAGGTTGGCGTACCAGGCACTTGCAGGGCCACGGAGCTGCTGAGAAGCGAACCGAGGCTTTGGATCTCCGTGCAGTGCAGTAGACTGAACTTCTGTTCCATGGTGCGTAACCAGTCGTCAGCCTCGAGAGGTTCATCGGCCTTTGTGAAGACCGGTGGGCGTGTTTCGGTGAATTCCACATAGGTTGTCTCTTGGTTGTTGCGGCGACCACGGTTGCCGTTGTTCTGCTGCCCTTGATTCTGAGCCATCAGATTGGCAGCGGCGGCCAAGGCTGCAATGGCATCAGCTAGGGTAGCTGGTACAGGTGGAGGGTTTGGGATGTTGGCATCATCAGAACCTCCAGCTCCGGTACGGGTGTTCACAGGCATCTGTATAAGCAACTTGGAACTCAGCATATATGGACAAAGGTTCTGAAACAACTTGATTGACAACTTCACTGATACAAGATAGCTGACTTGATAAAGATGACAACCGATGGATAAGGTACGAAAAGAAGATACATGCCAGACTTGGCAACAGACAACTAACGCTCCCAAACCTAGACTAAGGTTTTAGGTAAGCAGATGGTACAGACACAAGGAGTCTAGTCATCATCGATGAAGATCAACTCTTCGTCATCATCATCATCTCGATGATAAGCTCAGGCTCTTCCTCCTCATCTTCATCTTCAACGTGGACATCTTCAGCAGGTTCCACTTCCACGTTCTGATCGGGCTTATATTCCACTTCAGGTTCCTCCACGACTCCGTCTTCGGGGTCTTCCATAACCGGGGGTACCAAGGGATGGAGTTGATCATGCAGCTGATGCACTTCCTCCTCGTGAAGCATATCATTGTACTGCTCGATCTGGGCGGTGTATTGCTGCAGTCCATGGAGCTGGGCTCTGGTGACGTCCTCGCGGGTCCAAGCATCATTGCGCTGCTCGATAGCGCGAATCGTGTTCCGGTTAGCCTGTTCCAAGAAGCTCGTGCCTCATAAAACTCCATGCGGGAAAGGTAGAAGTCATGCTCCATGTTCTCCATTTCAGCCTTCAGATTCTTGATTTCCTCCTTCAGCTGCTTGCGGGTGCGGCGGGGAAAACGACGACTATTGGAGGATTCTCCAGTCTCTTCTCCGGTGCGTGGCGCCAGCTGGTGACGCGGCACACCATGCGGTCCAGTCGACTTGCGGGCAGTCCGCTTGATGATGGCCATATCTGGACAAGAGGTTATAGATGAGAAAGGCTAGCAAGAAAAAGGTATAGGCATACTAACCCAACGAACTCTTTTATAAACTTAAGTGAATGTGACATGATGCATGAATCGTTCCTACGGAACAAGGCAATGCAACTACTAAGGTAAGGTACATAGGGCTTATACAAGTTGTCTTGCTACTAGTTGCCAAAGACAAGATGAGATGAGAGAAGCAATTTGGACTCAAATAGTCAAGTTTAGCTTTTGTTAAAAACATTTTGAAGTTTTCGCAAAAAGATTGCGACGTCATAGTGAGATGCTCCGATACCACTCTGTAACGTAACGGCTCTAATCCCATGGCCCACTGATCACCGTCAACCACTGACAGTCGATCCGTATAGCCAAGAGATTAGGACCGGTTCCGCTACTGGGCTACATCAGTGCCCGATGTCCGCAGGATCATCTCACAATTCAGTTACAATCTCTTGAACATTTTGACAAATAACATCGGAGTAAATAGCGGAAGACTTAGATAACAATAGTTTTACAAACCAGGTTCAACATAAAATCAAGTGAAGTTATTACAGACCATAGTTCAAATAGATAGAGTCGGCAAGTAGCATATGACAACAACTTAATGTAAAGATACATCACCCAGCCCGAGGGTGAATAATCACTCATCGGCCTCATCGGCCTCCTCCTGAACAACAGTCACACAGCAGGGTCCAAGGCATACTGAGGAATCTGCCATACCTGCAACATGGGTAATAAACCCTGAGTACAAAGGTACTCAACAAGACTTACCCGACTAAAGAAAAAGGGAGAAGACTCAGGAATGCAGGCTTAGGGTAGTCAAGGTAAGGCTTAAGCAAGATCAAGTATTTTGCAGAAAAGCATTTTTGTAAATCTTATTTTATTTTGAAAGATTCAGTATTCCTCAATTCTTCATCCTTCATGATTCATTTTACATTTCAAAACATTCCTAGTTGAGAACCACTCTCCGTTGAGAGTCAATGGAACAAGTCTCCATAACCGAGGAGCAACGTTAATCCGGATAAAGAATACTCAGCTGAGGATCCCTATTCACACTGCATATGTAGCACCCAAGCTTGCATATGCCAACTCGTCTTCCACGATTCCTCCATTATTGGGCCCGGTCCTACGCCACCCGGAAGTACAGTACACCACTCCAATCCGGGACTCTAACCCACGTGGGTACATGCTACTTCCGCCATCTCTCCACTCCCAGTGCGCGGTTGTCGGTCCAATAATGGATTTCTCGGAGCCAGAGCTTTCCGTAGTATGTGAATAGTTGCAAGTCCTGCCCAGCAGGCCCCCATACGGATGGTCCCTACTAATTTTCCGCCAGCGACAAGCACCTCCTGGCCTCTACCCAAGAGTACAGGTCCTGTCGGTTTTTCAACCCTGTCCCGGTCGGTGTCAACTGTTGAGTCCCGGACTACACATGACGGCACCGTACGCAAGGACAACCTCTCCTTCCCATTGACTAAGTACGGATCAGATACTTAGCCAATAGTGGGAGTAAAACCAAAATCCCATAAAGATTCTTAAGTGATCACACTTTTGAAATTGGCATTTTTATTGCAAATCTATTTAAAAGCATTGCTAAGCATTTTTCAAATACTTTTTGAAAAGCAGGTATCGGGTGTATCAGTGGTCAGGTGGATAGTGCATCAATTAGGATAGCACACAACTCCTATAAACCTAATGCAATAATTTAACTCAAAAGCATTTAAGGAAACATTTTATAAATTCAAGGAAAGGGTTAAATGCACCGGGGCTTGCCTTGGATGGCAAAAAGAGCAGACTCGGGGTTGGTGTGTAGATGCCGGAGCTCGGGGTCGCCTCGGGGGCAGATCCTTCGGTGGCTACCTCGACTGCAGGTCTTTCTTCGTCAACTATACGGATGCAATGATGAATGCTCATGAGAATGATGATATGGACTTAAGGTACAAGACAATTCTACTGATTCTAGATTACTCTTAAACAAGGCATGATTGAAATCTAGGTTGAGCATAAAAGGTAACCATTTCTTCCTTAAGCAATATTGATTAAACTAGACCTTATTATAATTATCCTAAGCATCAACCATCATAGCATCACAAACATCATAGACCAAGGGTAGGGGTCTATGAACATCAATCAATCCAAGATCACATCATCAACACTTATTACCAACCCTAATCCATCTTTTCTATTTTCTTAATTATTTAAAAGGTCATTTTATGAAGTTGCTCCAAAAATTACCAAATAATCACATAAGTTCATTATGGTGTAGATAGATGGAAAACAAATTTCATAATTTTTGAGGTCATTAAGGTGCTCAAATAAAATCAGACATTAATTAGCAAAGGCACTATTTACCATTAAATAAAAGCTCAAAAATCAACTTGTTCCAAAGACTTCAAAATTTTACCAGAGACTAACATGGCATAAGAAGCTCACAAAATTTGTCTCATGATTTTTGGAGTTATAAATCACTCTCCAAAAATACCAAAACCTTCATTTTTCAATTAAAAGGGGAATTTTATATTTTCAAATTTTTGCACAAAACTCAAGTTTCAAATTTTTATAAAATACTTCAGAGCATAAAGAGTCTACCACAAAAATTTCAGAATTTTTGATGCACACAGAAAATCATACAAAAAGAGAAACAAACACTATTCACAACTATCAGAAAAGAGAGAGCACTGTGCTCGTTCTAGGCCGGGCTCGCGAGTCGCGGGGCTCGGGCGAAACGGAGAAGTGAGCCTCGGTCCGAGCCGGACTCGGGCGAGACGGAGAGCATGCGTCGCCGAGGCTTGGGCTCGGTCGAAGCGGAGGGTCATGCGCTTGCCGAGGCTTGGGCTCGGCGAAGCGGAGAAACAGGCCTCTGTCCGAGACCTGACTGGGAGGGCTCGGGCGAAACGGAGTTGAAGCAGAGGCCGAAGGCTCGATGCTTACCACGTGTCGGAGGCAGGGCTCGAGGGTGAGGCTCGACTCGTTCTCGAGGGTGAGGCTCGACTCGAGGGTGAGGCTCGACACGAAGGTGGGGCTCGACACGACGCTCGGGAGAAGATGACCGCGCGGCGCTCCGGCGGTCCGGCGGTCCTGAGCAACAACAGCGACCGCAAGGGCCGGGTTAGAGTCGCACGGGTCAAGGAACACAACACGGGGTCGGGAGAAGGTATCTGTGGCCGGAGACGGCGAATTCCACGAACCCGAGCTCGCCGGGTTTTCGGCCGGGGATGGGGACGGCGAGCTTACGCCGGGCAAACGGCGGCGGGGAGGTGAAATTGAAGGTGGGAAAGCTTCACGAGCTCAAGGCGGAGCTTCTGAGCTAGGAGGTGGAGCGGAGGAGTGTCTGGAGAGTGCTGGCCACGGTGGCGGAGGTGGATGCGGAGGTCGAAGCTCCGGCGGCTTATATAGCCGCGGCTATGGGACGGTAGAGAGCTCGAGGTCACGCGGTTAAGGTTTGCGGGGCGTGCGCACTCGATTGCGCTCTGGCGGATAAGCTGGCGCGCAGCCGGGGCTCGGGCGCAATGCTCGGCCGGCGATGGCCACGCGGCGGCGGCGGCTGGGCACTGTAGGGCCGAGAGCGATGGTCAGCGCTCGCGTGCGAGCGCGAGGAACAGGGGAACTCGTGGCAGGTTGGTGGCGCGTGGGAGCAGCCGCCTGCGCTGCAGCCGCAGCGCCGGCGCCATGGCCGGGCCCCCCCTGGCCTCTGGCTCTACGGGAAGAAGAACAGTGCTAGGGTCTAGGGTTTGACTTTTGGCTGGTTTCTGAATTTTGCAAAAAATCTCCCAAAATTTGAACTGTGCGACAAAAACTCAAAACACCAAAGTTGTTCAGAAAAGAGAGGTCTACAACTTTGTCAATATGAACATTTTCAAATTCCAAATAGTTTTTGAACAAAATTCAAACAGAAAAAAGGGACACTTTGAAATTTGAATCAATTCAAAATTACTTTGGATTTTATACTGAAACTAGAAAATCTTCAAACATGAAAGCTGTTCCTTTTATCAAAACCTACAACTTTGCTATAATACACTTTTCCAGAAACTCATTAGTTTTTGAACTCTTTTTGAAAACTGAAAAGGGAACAAAAGTTGGGGTTTGATTGAATTTGAAATAACTCAAAACTTTGTACTGCAACTTGAAAATTTGTAAATACCAAAGTTGTTTCCTTTGACAGCTCTACAACTTTGCTTTTTGGACCAACCCAAATTTTGAATAATTTTTAAATTACACCAGAGGGATAAAAATCCAGGATTTGGAAATTAGGTTTTGCAAAAGGGATTTGAAATCAAATTCTGATTTTGAACTTTGGCCAACACAACAAAACTTCAAGACACCAAAGGAACAAGAATTACACAAAACTAATCACAGAGATGAAATTACCATTTTGCCCTAGTAGAGAGAAGTGGGCTAAAAAGGGTTTTTGCAATAGGGATACATCACATAAAATGATACATTAAGCAAATGCATACACATGAAATCATGATCAAGATGCTTAATGATGATAATGATGATATGTCAAGTTAATTACATGCTTAAACACCAGAGGTGTTACAACGTCCCTTTAAATTCCAATCCGGTACAAACAATAATTCTCACAATTACACCATAGAGTTATTGATTTATTAAATTATTAATGGGCCTGGCCAAAATAAATCTAACAATCCCCACCAAACTCTAGGGTTAATAACTGTGAAATTCCAGAATCTCAATTCTTTGATATACCAGTGTTTCGATGGAGACTGTTAAGTTGAACATCCACCTAGAGCAAGAGTTTTACTCAGTCACAACTGAACAATGGACTATGCCTTGAATTGACAGTTTTGCGTGAGGTGAGATTCACTCAAGTCCTTTGCTGTACTAGGCTGCAACAGACATCCCCGCTGTTTGAAGCATATAAGTCACACTTCAGTGCCTTCATGAGTATTTAGGGACCGCCCAAATCCCATAGACTGTGACTAGCAGTCTGACTCATATAGGTGTATTCCTCATAGATGTTCTGTAGGACAACATCTCATCTTTAAAAGACTCTCGGAATACATTAAGGTAAATACCAACCTGCCTTACAGAAGGAAAGTTATGCATCAGAGATGGGTTCGAAAGGGAACTTCCTCTCAATCTACTCATAGCTTGTTTCACCACTCTACTTCACGGGATCTCCGATCACATAGAGCAGGTTACCACTATAGTAGATTTTCATATGGGTCTCATACCCATCTCCCTCGATGCATTTTCTATCACATTTCGTGACAATCCCTTAGTGAATTGATCTGCCAGATTATTCGACGTGTGGACATAATCCAACGTTATAACTCCGGAGGTTTTCAGTTTTCTGACAGATTTCAATCTTCTCTTTACATGCCTTGTAGACTTCGTGTTACTCCTGGAACTGTTGACCTTCGCAATCACAGTTTGATTGTCACAGTTCATGGAAATAGCCGGAATCGGTTTTTCAACCACCACCGGTAAATCCAACAGGAGTTCACGAAGCCACTCGGCCTCAGCCCCAGCAGTGTCTAACGCTGTGAGTTCTGCTTCCATGGTAGACTTCATAATGAGAGTCTGCTTGCAAGACTTCCAGGAAACAGCGCCACCTCCAAGCAGGAACACATATCCGCTTGTGGCTCTAGCTCATCAGCATCAGAAATCCAGTTGGCATCACAATAGCCTTCTAGCACTTTTGGGTGACCGGTATAGTGAATACCGTAAGTCATAGTACCTTTCAGGTACGCAACACTCTCTCTAGAGCACGCCAGTGATCATCTCCAGGTTTGGACACAAAACCTGCTCAGCTTGCTCACAACATATGAGATGTCAGGCCTTGTTGCACTCGCAAGGTACATTAGCGAGCCAATGATCTGGGAGTATGTCACATTGATCCCTTGCTATTCTTCGGTTTTTCCGTAATAGCACGCTAGGATCATAAGGTGTAGGAGCAGGGTTACAGTCACTATAACCAAAGCGACTTAACACCTTTTCCACATAATGGGACTGCAACAAAGTCACCCCACCATCACCTTCTCTAATTAACTTGATGTTCAGAATAACATCAGCTTCTCCCAAATCTTTCATGTCAAAGTTACTTGACAAGAGTTTCTTAACTTCCTCAATCACATTGAGGTTTGATCCAAAGATCAATATGTCATCAACATAAAGGCACAACATAAACAGCCTCACCCCCACCATACCTATAATACACACATGTGTCAGCTTCGTTCACAACAAAGCCAGCAGCTAGTAGAGTATTATCAAATTTTTCATGCCATTGCTTAGGTGCTTGTTTCAGGCCATATAATGACTTTAACAACCTGCACACCTTGTTCTCTTGACCATCCGCAATGAAGCCCTCTGGCTGATCCATATAGATCTCCTCATCCAACTCTCCATTTAGGAAAGCAGTCTTTACATCCATCTGATGAATGATAAGACCATATGAGGCTGCCACGGCAATCAAAGTGCGAATTGTAGTCAAACGAGCAACTGGTGAATAGGTGTCAAAGAATCTTCACCCTCCTTTTGGGTGTATCCTTTAGCCACAAGCCTTGCCTTGTACCTCTCAACGGTACCATCAGGCCTAAGCTTTTCTTGAATATCCATTGCAACCTATAGGTTGACAACCATAAGGACGGTCAACGACCTCCCAAGTTCCATTAGACATAATAGATTCCATCTCACTCCTGACAGCTTCCTTCCACAAGTCAGCATCAGGAGAGGAATAAGCCTGTCTAATGGTGGTTGGTGTGTCTTCCACAAGGTACACTATATAGTCATCACCAAAGGATTTTGCAGCCCTTTGTCTCTTACTCTTTCGAGTAACTATAGTGTCATCCTCCTCAGGTATGTGCACATGAGTATCCTCAGCATGATCTATTTGTTCTGGTTCATAGGGAATTATAGTCTCATGACTTGTTTCACTTGTTTCACTAGGTGTATTCTTCATTGGAAATTCATTCTCAAAAAATGTTGCGTCTCTCGATTCCATGATTGTATCAACATACACATCAGGAATATCAGATTTAATAATTAAGAACCTATACCCAACGCTGTGAAAAGCATAACCTAGGAAAATACAATCAACTGTTTTAGGTCCAAGTTTACGCTTCTTGTTGATTGGCACATTCACCTTAGCCAAACAACCCCAAGTGCGTAAATATGAGAGATTTAATCTTCTCTTTTCCATTCCTCGAATGGTGTGATCTCTTTGTTCTTTATTGGAACCCTGTTCAGGACATGACAAGCTGTCAAAATCGCCCTCACCCCACCATTCCTTGGATAATCCCGCTGTACTCAACATTGCATTCACAAGCTCTGTTAGAGTGCGGTTTTTCCTTTCAGCAATCCCATTGGATTGTGGTGAGTATGGTGGTGTCCTCTCATGAACAATCCCATGTTCCACACAGAACTCATCGAACACATTAGAGAAATACTCTCCACCTCGATCGGACCTTAAACGTTTTATTTTCCTCTCAAGTTGGTTCTCTACTTCAGCTTTATAGGCCTTAAAATAATTAAACGCTTCATCTTTTGATTTTAAGAGATACACATAGCAGAACCTAGTGGAGTCATCTATAAAGGTGAGAAAGTATTTTTACCGCCCTTTAGTCAAAATTCCGTTCATCTCGCATAGATCGGAATGCACAAGTTCTAGAGGTGCCAAGTTCCTCGCCTCAGCAGCCTTGTGTGGCTTGCGAGGTTGTTTCGATTCAACACACACATGACACTTAGACTTTTTGACTAAATTAAATTTAGGAATTAAATTCAGATTTGCTAACCGCATTAAACAGCCAAAACTTGCATGACAGAAACGTGAATGTCATAAATCTGACTCATCAGAAATATTAACAGAATTCACCAGTTTATTACACACATCATGCAACGATAAGTGGAACAAACCTCCGCAATCATACCCTTTACCAATAAACAAACCATGTTTAGACAGAACACATTTATTCGACTCAAGAACAACTTTGTAGCCATCTCGGCACAACATGGAAGCACTAACAAGATTTTTCTTGATAGAGGGCACATGCTGCACGCTCTTCAATGACACTGTCTTTCCCGAAGTAAACTTCAGAATGACTGTACCAACACCAAGAACATGAGCACGTGACCCATTTCCCATCAACAAGGCGCCAGACCTCCCGACCTGGTAGGAGGAAAATAGAGATACATCAGCACACACATGTATATTTGCACCACTGTCCATCCACCACTCAGGTGAATTACAAACGGAAAGAACGAATGGTAAAGAATTACCATACCCAGATGTTCCTTCACCATTGTCAATAGTAACAACATTTGCTGATTTATTGTCCCGGTGGTATTTGCGATCAGGACACTCACTTGCCCAATGCGCATCACTACCACAGACAAAGCATCCTCCCTTCTTGTTGTTGTTGTCCTTTTTCTTAAATTGTGTTGTCTGATTGGTCTTAGGAATGTTCTGTGGCTTGTTCTGGTTTTTCTTCTTTTTGTACTTGCGGAATTTGGAGTTTCTCTTCTGCACCACATTGGCAGTAGAGGTCTCAACATCTTTTCCATTGTCCTTTGCTCTCGCCCTCTCCTCAACATCAAGAGTGCCAATGAGCTCTTCCACATTGAACTCTTGTCTCTTATGTTTGAGAGAGAGGTAGCAAAGTCCTTCCATGACGGTGGCAGCTTAGCGATAATACCGCCAGCCACAAACTTGTCAGGAAGAGGACAAGGAAAAAGCTCAAGTTCCTTTGCTAGTGCCTGAATCTCATGAGCCTGTTCCACAACAGATCGGTTCTCAACCATCTTGTAGTCATACAGTTGCTCCATAAGATACAGCTCGCTACCAGCATCGGTAACTCCAAACTTTCCCACAAGTGCATCCCACAGCTCTTTACCCGTGGGAAGTATGATGTAGCTTTTCTGGAATTTTGCATCAAGTGCGCTAATCACTGCTCCTCGAAAGAGGTTTTCATCAGCCTTAAACTTAGCCTCATCCTCAGGAGACAAGTTATCAGGCTTGCCCTCAATCACAGGAAAGCATGACATAGCAATTAGCCACAATTCCATCTTAGCTCTCCATATCAAGAAGTTTTTCCCATCAAAAGCATCAGGTTTTAACACGGCAGCAAAACCACTGACACAAAAATGCCTATAATTAGGTTTTTGGATTGTTAGAAATAAAGGCAATTTCCATGTCATTTTAATTCCGTAAATTAACATTATGATGACGACATAATAGAAATAATATAAAAGTGATTTCATAATATCACATATGACCATAGCAGTACGGAACATATGTGAAACAAACATGTGAATCATATATATGATGATAAAACATAATATATCATCTACTGCAGAAAAAGCATGTGAAACAATATAATAGGCTTACTGAAACATATATGCAACAACTACTGAAACAACGAATCAGAGCTACTGCAACATTCAGGAAATATGTAACAGACAGTAGACCAGAATATATAGCTGACAGCAACACTGCATAACTTACGAAACAATAGAAGACAACTACTGCAACATATTCAACAGTACTACTGAAACAACATGACGGAACAAAATACTGAGTTACGAAAAACAAAGAGAAGATGAACAGTTCATACCCGCCCATCCTTAGCGCAGATCCAGATCCTTGTCCAACTTCCTTGGTCATGTCGCAGTAGATGAAGACGAAGACCAATCACCGGGAAGAAGACGAAGATGAAGACCAATCACCGGGAAGAAGACGAAGATGATGACCAATCACCGGGAAGAAGACGAAGCTGAAGACAGTGATCCTCCTGAAGAAGAAGAACAGCGACGGCGAAGAATGTTCGGGCAGTCGCGTAGTCGCTCCCCAAAAACCTAATTGTCGATCCCTCGTGCAAGGTCTCGATCGACACCGGCTCCGGAGGCACCTGCCCTCTCGCTCCTCCGTGCGCGCGGATGAACGAGATGGGAAAGCCTTTCCTGCAGCAGAACTGAGCTCTGGAATGTGTTCGGGTTGGAGAGGAAGAAGGAAGGGCATTCAGCCTTGCGCACAGGAGGAGGTGTTGCTCCTTTTATTCCCGTACGGGCGCAGGGAGAGCGCAGGAGATGAGGAGACAGGCAATTAAATGAGTTAAAACTTCCTTCATCATGGTGAGATAAAGAGTTGTAACTCCCGTGATTAAGGCATGGTTAGTGCGGCGTGATTATTGCGTATTAAAACAAAATTAACACGCCACGCCTGCCTGCCTGCCTGCCACGCCACGCCACGCCACGCCCCGCCCCGTGCCCGTGCCCGGCCCGGCCGGCCGGCGGCGGCGGCGCGCGCGCGTGTGGCACGCCTTGATCCGTTTCACAACTTCTCAAATTAGACGGAACTAGCGGAGGAAGCCGGCGCCGGCGACGACGCGACGCCATTGCTTGCACGTCGATGCTGCTCGGAGGAGAGAGACGGATGAGTCCAGGCGAAGGAAGATTAGTTCCACGACGTGGTCCGGGATGACATGCGCGTAGGAACCCATGGCGCTCGATCTCGATCTCCGACGCCGCCACACGAGGTCGTCGTAGACTATAGACTTCCCTTCTTCCCCCTATGCGGAAGATCGAGATTTAATTTATTTCCTACTTAGGTAGGAGTATATTATATCAGATTTGTAACACTCCCTTTTCTTCTCCGTATGCTGTAACCATAGTATTTGAACACACGTTAAAACTAAAAACGTTAATAAAATTGAAATAATTAATTTGGAAAAATCTATATAGAACATATCGTTTGTTTTGCCACAATCTGTAATGATTGTCCAATGAGAGTTGCATCCTATATCACTATATCATGGAGGCGGGTGGAACCTATTTCGGAAAAGAAAACGTCACTGAGAGTGTAACCTTCCTGAACGGATACAACTTACTAACATGCATGCAAATTAACTAATCATAAGATAAACTCATATAAAGTAAAGCAAAAAATAATATTTTTTGCAAATAGCAGGCATCACTGTTACCATCAGCGGCGGACCTAGGATTTTAACATAAGGTATGCCACATAAAATTTTTCTTTTGTAATTCGATAAAACCACATCAATTAAATAAAGGATGAAGTATATTATCTCACGGGGCACAACAAAATGGAATAAAAACATGAATTAAAGTGTGTGATATATATATATATAGTTATTAATATTGAAAAGAGATAAAAGATACTAAATTTTAAACTACTCACAATTGAGATTATATGGGACACAATAAGATAAAAATAAAAAACTTAAGAAAAATGTATTATCTATAGTTAATTTTGAAAGGAAATAAAATGGAAAATATGAAAACAAAAATAAAAAAATAGAAAACTAAAACAAAGAAGATGATGAGATAAAGTTACTAAAACTAAAGAAAAATGTATTATCCATCGTTAATTTTTAAAGAAAACATAAAATGGAAAATATGAAAACAAAAATGAAAATAAAAAAACAATAATATGAGATAAAAATATGGAAACTAAAGAGAAAATGTATTATCTACAATTAATTTTTAAAGGGGACATAAAATGGAAATTATAAAAACAAAAGAAAATGCAAATAATAAAAATAGAAATGTAATTACAAGGATTTGAACTAGCAACCTTCTCAGTTTTCAAGGACAAAGGCTTACCACTACACTAAGAACATGTATTAGCAATATTAATTGTAAATTGTTTTATCTAAATATTTATAATCTAATGCCAAGTATTAGAACCCTGCCCCACAGGGTATGTTGTGGCCCACCTGGCATACCCTGTGGGTCCGCCCCTGGTTACCGTTGGGAACACTCTAAAAAGCCAAATATGTTATGTTATTTGAAAATATATGTACATGTTTTTTGTTTATTTATACAAATTATTATTTTTAGCTAGAGTACTAAATTTGCCATATTTCAATACAGTTTCTTGTTTGAGGAGAAAAGTTAAATTCCATCGACAGTTGGTTCAATGTCTGAAACCAAACTTATTTGATTAAAAAATGCTAAAAATTGATGTGCACATAGAGTTTTCAAGATTTCAATGTGACGAAAGACAAAAAGAAAAACCAAATTTGTGGATAAAAATTAAGTTCTAACAATCGCTGATTACAAAAAAGACTTCTAACGTTAAAAAGTCAACACGAAATTAAACCTACAAATACAAAAAAAAGGACCTCCAGCTAGAGTACCAAATTTGCTAGATTTCAATATAGTTTGTTGTTTGAATCCAGCAATAGTTCAATGTCCAAAACCAAACTTATATTTAATAAATAACAAAAAACTCTTAAAATGGATGTGCACCTAAAATTTGCATGATTACAATAATTTGAGGTCATTAATTTGAATCTATGAAAGACAAAAAAAATCAAAATTTGTGGATAAAAGATAAAGTCTAGCAATACCTCATTGCATAAACGACTTTGAATGTTTGTACGAAACCACAAAAACAAAGACCAAACCCAAACGCAAAAAACGCTAGAAGCCGTTCGAATGTTTCTACAAAACCAACAAAAAAAAGACGTTCGAATGTTTCTACAAAACCAACCAAAAAATTTGCATGATTACAATAATTTGAGGTCATTAATTTGAATCTACGAAAGACAAAAAAAATCAAAATTTGTGGATAAAAGATAAAGTCTAGCAATACCTCATTGCATAAACGACTTTGAATGTTTGTACGAAACCACAAAAACAAAGACCAAACCCAAACGCAAAAAACGCTAGAAGCCGTTCGAATGTTTCTACAAAACCAACAAAAAAAAAGACGTTCGAATGTTTCTACAAACCAACAAATTAAAGACAATAGAAGGAGGGCTTGAACCTCCGACCTTGTGGTTAACAGCCACACGATCTAACCAACTAAGCTATTCCAGCAGAAGATGTTAGAACATTCTCGTAGTTGTTTACTATAGTTTATTGTTCTCACGTGATAATCCTTTTCAGTTCTGGACCGGTGAGGTGAGCGACGAAGTTGCAAATCTACCGTACCAACTTGGATGCCAATCTTCACAAATATCATCTGTGAGTGGATATGCTGAATAAGAAAAAATGCATAATTTAAAGTTTAAAACACATGAGAAGAAATAAAATAAAGAAAGTTTTTATTAAAATCTTAGAGGTGATACACAAGAACTCGAGAGTTATACTTCTGACAAGAAGATGTAAACAACTCATAAAAAAGAATACATCCACACATTCTAACCATGGATGAGATTCATTGTCAAGCTTGTAGATCGAGGAATGATCCATCTGCTTGACAAAAATGCAATGACGTGCTCCCATGAGAAATCATGTACTACCTTTGTAGATTCTCCCGTTGCTTCAAAGCGCCAGAGCATTAATTTTCATACAAGTATTCTTCATTTTTTCTAGGCATCGATTCTCTGGTTGAAGAAAGAGAGAAAGCACGGCCGTGATTTTGTTGTTAGCACTAAATTACTGTCAGACCATTTGCAAAAAAAAAATATTTCACCCGATTCCTCCCCCTGACCTGTGTGTGGCTCTCTGTAAAGTCACTTTCACCTACCATTCTCTGATCATATTCAATTTCAGAAATTTAACCCACTTCGACGAGTTGTTTAGGACGCAAGTTTAGTTAGGCTCATCTTGTATGTACCCAACTAAAATTTAGCTAGTTAAAATGTTAATGTAAAACTTTAGCTAGCTAAAAATTTCTTAGCTAAATTTTAGCTAGGTGTTTGGATGCTCCACCTAATAGACTCAACTAAATTTTAGCTGAGTTGGAATAGCTAATGTATCTAAATTTTAGCTGGACTGTTTGGATGTGTAGCAGCTAAATTTGGCATCCAAACAGAGCCTTACTTGGAGGAGTCAGGAGTGGAGGCCAGGGAACGCTTTGCAGACCAGAACTAGACTTCGTCAACACAACACAACACAACAAACAAACACGGGGTATTAACACGTGTCTATTTGCTAGCTGCCGCGCACGCCATTGTTAAAGCACACAAGCTGCTAGCCTGCTCGCCGGAGCCAGCCAGACACTACCCTACCGCCGAACAAGTAGCAACCGTGCCATGGCGACCGGGAGGCGTCGTCGTCGGAGCAAGCACAAGAAGCCCAAGAGGAAGCGCGTGTCGAAAAAAAAAAGATCCCCCGGCAGCTGGGCCGACGAGCGTGAACGACGTTCCCGACCACGTCCTGGAGCTCATCCTCCTCCGCCTCGAGTCCTCGGCGTGCCTCCTGCTCCTCGACTTCCTCCCGGACAGCGACAGTGGCTGGGCGCTCGCCGACAGCCGCGGCGGCCTCCTGCTCCTCTTCAGGAGGGAGGACCGGCTGGGACGCGCATCTGCGGAGCCGCAGCTGCCCCGACCTCCTCGTGTGCGAGCCGCTGACGCGGCGGTGCCAGGGGATGCTATCGCTATAGCCAGCTGTTTGAGACTGATGTATTTGCGTTTTATGTACAACTTCGTAGCTATAGCCCGCTATAGCCTTGTTTAGCCTCTGCTATAGCTTTTTTTTTGAGGTCATCCGCTAAATCTCTTAGCCGGAGATTTAAAACCTTGGCCAGAACACGCAACGTGCCTGCTCGACGACGGTGACCACGTCGTCGGCAGCATGTCCGGTTTCAGGGTCGTCTCCGTCCGGTGGCCTGCGTGTTCACGTTGGGGTGCGACGGCGGCTGACACTGAAGATTCAGGAACACAATCACAGCGCTAAGTGATCGAAATTGGCTAGCCTATGAACATGAACTCGCAAGATCTGCACACGAACACCCGAGGAACTGCCATGAAGACAGCCCCTTTTCACCATGTATTAGTTCTGTTAGCAAATAATGCAATAATAGATCGAACACGAGACACAGATTTTAACGTGGAAAACCCTTGCGGGAAAAAACCACGGGCGCCAACTGGCGATCTTCACTATATGACGAGAGTTTACAGAACGCAGGGAATACAATGAGTTGTCTTTCTCTCTCAACTCTTCCCGTGCAGCTTACAAGATATATTTATAGGGTGGACTGACTACTAGTCAAATACGAAAACAAATCCGCTAAATATATAACCCGGACCGTGGGCCTTCAGGCGTCCCCGTAGGACTCACGTTAGAATTCGGATCATACTCCAACAAACTCCACCTTGAGACGAATTCCATCTTGTAGCGAATGAAGTATCATCAATCAACTCACTTCAATAATAAATAATCACCGACGCCAAAAGTCACTAGGACTTAATTTGTAATACCAACTAAGCCTGAGCATAGCTCAAACTTAGCTCCAGAAACTGGCTTTGTCAACATATCAGCGGGATTATCACGAGTATTAATCTTGCACACCTTAACATCACCTTCAGTAATAACACCACGAATAAAATGATATCTCACATCAATGTGCTTGGTCCTTTCATGAAACATCTAATCTTTAGTCAGACAAATAGCACTCTGGCTATCACAATGAATAGTAGTGCAAGAAGTAACCCCGCAAAGTTCAGAGTATAAACCTCTCAACCAAATAGCTTCTTTACAAGCTTCAGAAATAGCCATATATTCTGCTTCTGTAGTAGACAAAGCAACAGTAGCCTGCAAACTTGCTTTCCAGCTAACAGCACAACCACCAATGCTGAAAACATAACCCGTGAGAGACCTCCTCTTATCCAAATCACCAGCATAATCAGAATCAACATAACCAACAAGTCTATCTCTAGATTTCCCAAATTGCAAACAGGCATTAGAAGTACCTCGCAAATATCTAAAAATCCATTGAACAGCTCTCCAATGCTCCTTACCCGGATTAGCCATGAATCTACTGACAACACTCAATGCATGAGATAAATCAGGACGAGAACAAACCGTGGCATACATAAGAGAACCAACTGCACTAGAATATGGAACTCTAGACATGTACTCAATATCATCATCTGACTCTGGACATAAAGCTGAGGATAATCTGAAATGTGTAGCTAATGGAGTACTCACTGGTTTTGCATTATGCATATTGAAACGACGAAGAACCTTTTTAATATAACCTCGTTGACTGAGGTATAACTTGCCAGATTTTCTATCTCTAACAATTTCCATACGAAGAATTTTCTTAGCTGCACCTAAGTCCTTCATCTCAAATTCTTTACTCAATTGTGCCTTCAATTTAGCTATTTCTGATTTTTCTTTAGCAGCAATCAACTTATCATCAACGTAAAGAAGCAAATAAATAGCTAAGTCATTAACAATCTTCAAATAAACACGGCTATCATAATTAGACCGCTTAAAACCACGAGAGAGCATAAACGAGTCAAATCTCTTGTACCACTGCCTAGGAGATTGCTTCAAACCATAAAGAGATTTCTTTAACTTGCAGACAAGGTTTTCTTTTCCAGGAATAACAAAACCTTCAGGCTGGTTCATATAAATGTCTTCTTCTAACTCCCCATATAAGAATGCAGTTTTAACATCTAGTTGTTCAAGTTCATAATTATGCATGGCAACAATACTAAGCAAAGTGCAAATAGAACTATGCTTAACAACTGGGGAGAAGACATCATTATAATCAATACCTGGAATCTGACTATAACCTTTAGCAACCAACCTTGCTTTATACCTTGCTGGCTCACTTGGAGAAATACTCTCCTTTCTTTTGAAAATCCATTTACAACGGACTGGCTTTTTATTCTTGGGCAATTTTACTAAATCTCAAGTACCATTCTTTTCAAGTGACTCCATCTCATCTTGCATAGCGGTCATTCAATTGTTGCAATCAGCAGAAGTAATAGCCTCATAATAATTAGAAGGTTCTAAATTACCTTCAATCTCTTCTGCAACACTCATAGCATAAGCAACATTGCATTCTTCAATATACCTTTTAACTGGCTTGGGTTGTCTTCTGGTCCTACCAACAGCAATAGAATGTTGTGGAGACTGCACAACTGGAGAAGAATGCTCAACAAATAATAGCCTCATAATAATTAGAAGGTTCTAAATTACCTTCAATCTCTTCTGCAACACTCATAGCACAAGCAACATTGCATTCTTCAATATACCTTTTAACTGGCTTGGGTTGTCTTCTGGTCCTACCAACAGCAATAGAATGTTGTGGAGACTGCACAACTGGAGAAGAATGCTCAACAACAGAAGAATCATCAACCATTGGAGAAATTTCAGCAACGGTTGCATCTTGGTCAACCACATTATCAACATCTGGTGTATCAATTAAGTGCTCCACCTGCACACTTATTTTCTCTCCCTCAACAGGAGCATCAATGGATCGGTTATCATAATACATAGTAGATTCATTGAAAATAACATTCCTACTAAGCACAATCTTCTGAGTCTGGGGATTCCACAATTTATAACCTTTAACACCAGGTTGATAACCAAGAAATATGCATTTAGCAGCTCTAGGCTCCAATTTACCATTATCAACATGAGCATAAGCAGAACAACCAAAAACTCTCAATTGCGAATAATCAGCTGGAGAACCAGACCATACCTCAATTGGAGTTTTCTTATCAAGAGGAATGCAAGGTGAACGATTAATAAGGTAGCAAGCAGTGGAAGCAGCTTCAGCCCAAAAACGTCTATTCAAACTCAAATTAGACAACATACAACGGGCCTTGGAGATGATAGTTCTATTCATACGCTCAGCTACACCATTCTGTTGAGGCGTATAAGGAATAGTGTAGTGTCTAACAATGCCTTGAGACTTGCAATATGCATTAAACTCATTAGAACAGAATTCCATCCAACTTGCAATATGCATTAAACTCATTAGAACAGAATTCCATCCCATTATCAGTGCGAAGCTTTTTAACTTTCTTCTCGGTTTGATTCTCAATCATAACCTTCCACTCTTTAAATGCTGAAAATGCATCTGATTTATACTTTAAGAAATAAGGCCATACCTTACGAGAATAATCATCAATGATTGTCAACATATAACGAGAACCACCAATTGAAGGCTTGCGAGACGGTCCCCATAAATCAGAATGCACATAATCAAGAATACCTTTACTTTTATGAGTAGAGGTATCAAATGACACCCTCTTGTGTTTGCCAAACACACAATGCTCATAAAACTTCAACTTACTGATGCTTTGTTCATCAAGAAAGCCTCTCTTGCACAATTCATGCATGCTTTGCTCACTCATATGTCCAAGACGTTTATGCCAAAGATCAGTAGCATCTGAATTAGGTGAATTGGAAATTACAGCAGCATCACCTGTAATTGTAGTACCACGAAGATGGTACAAATTTGGAGATTTCAATTCACCTTTCATCACAATAAGAGAACCTTTTGACACTTTCAAAACTCCATCTCCACCGGAGTACTTGTACCCTTTAGCATCAAGAGTACTCAGAGAAATAAGATTCTTGCTCATGCTAGGAATATGCCTCACGTCAGTCAAAGTTCTGACAACGCCATCACGCATCTTAATTTGAATAGATCTCATACCAACAATATCACGTGGACTGTCATCACCCAATCTAACAGAACCGCCACCTTGGAGAAAATCATAGGTGACAAACCAATCTCTATTAATGCATATGTAAAAAGAAGCAGCGGAATCAAGAATCCATTCATCACTACTAGTTGCACATCCAGCAAAAGCAACAAACATATCACCAGTAGAATCATCTTCCTTAGAAGCAGCAACAGAAGCATTACCTTCATCATTGGATTTACCCTTTTTTCTGTATGTGTCAGCTCTCTTCTCTTTGTTCTTCAATTTATAACACTCGGTGATAAAGTGATTATCTTTCTTGCAATACTAGCAGAATTTATCTCCCTTGCTTCGAGATTTTGATCGGCCTTTATAACCTCTGGAACTTTTGCCTCTATTGCCATTGTTTGATTTATTTTTTGTCCTCCCACGAATAGACAACACTTCTCCATTGGAAGTAGAACCTTCAGAAGACACCATCAACTTCATCTTTTCTTTGGCATGCAACGCCTCAGAAACCTCATCAAGTGTCAAAGTATCATGACTATACAACAGTGTATCTCTGAAGTTTGCAAAAGAACTGGGCAAAGAGCACAAAAGAATCAGACCTAAATCTTTATCATCATAATCTACCTCCATAGCTTGTAGATCTGAAACGATCTCCTTGAAGACCATGAGATGGTTAAGGACAGAACCACCCTCTTGCAACTTGTGCGTATACAACTTCATCTTCATATGCATCTTGCTTGTCAAATCTTTAGACATGCAAACTGACTCTAACTTGAGCCATAGAGCAGCTGCAGTTTTCTCCTGTAGACAATCTTGCAAAATATTATTTGAAAGATGAAGCTGAATTTGGGACAAGGCCTTACGATCTTTTCTCTTCCCCTCGTCGGTCCAAGATTTAGAATCCTTGTTACCGAATTTATCAAGAGCATCATCTACATCAGCTTGTGTAAGAATAGCCCTCATCTTAACTTGCCACAGAGCGAACCTTGTGTCGCGATCCAGTTGAGGAATATCATACTTCATCGACATGGTGAAGCAATAACCAGAAGATTAATAATCTGCAGAAATCTAGGTACGTTACTGTGTAACCCTAGAAAAGAACCTGCAGCCTGGTACACAACTCCCGTGTACGTATAGCTAAAATCAGCCAAAGAACAAAACTTCTGGTAGCTTTCACCGTGTGCACGTAGCAAATTCTCCACCAAATTGATTTCACCTCCTCACGAAGCAACACAGGTTCCGCACTTGCAGTCCTCGATTCACGTGCGCAAATAGGAGAACACCGGTTTCCCACCAGCAGATGGATTTCACCTTAAGCAACAGAGTCAACAGTCTTCGATTCGCGTGAAGAGCAACAACAGACAGGAGCGTCAGGAGCGATTTTTCCTCTCCGCCTTGGACTCTGCTTTTGTAGATGGAAAACGCCTCCGCCGAACGGAACTCTGCCTTGGACTCTCTCGAGTCGCTGATGGTTCGGCACGGAATAAAATCGTAGATCGACTTCAACTAGACGACCTGCAGATTGATTTGGCGGCGGCGCGATGAACAGAGACAAAATCCCTAATCTTTTTTTTTCAATCTCGTGTCTGGCTCTAGATACCACTTGTTAGCAAATAATGCAATAATAGATCGAACACGAGACACAGATTTTTACGTGGAAAACTCTTGCGGGAAAAAACCACGGGCGCCAACCGGCGATCTTCACTATATGACGAGAGTTTATATGACGAGAGTTTACAGAACGCATGGAATACAATGAGTTGTCTTTCTCTCTCAACTCTTCCCGTGCAGCTTACAAGATGTATTTATAGGGTGGACTGACTACTAGTCAAATACGGAAACAAATCCGCTAAATATATAACCCGGACCGTGGGCCTTCAGGCGTCCCCGTAGGACTCACGTTAGAATTCGGATCATACTCCAACAAGTTCGAGTACGATAGTGTTTACAACCAACACTTTGCGATAATACACATGTCTAGCCTCTGACTACTTATACCAGCAGTTAAGGAACATAGTTCACATATTCGAAATTTGAAAAACAAGATACAAAGGAGTATAGAATGCAACTGCTTGCTCCAGAGCGCTCTGTGGATGCGATCACCATGTACTCCCGTGCAACCGCTCCGGCCTCAATTCAAACTAGATCTTCGGCGCCTCTTTGCTTTATCAGCATAGCTCCACGTCATCACCCAGCAAGCTTACACCAACATTCTCTCCCTTAAGCTTAATGCACCCCAAGCTCTCTGACAACGGGGCATGTGCCTCATCTCGCCCAGCTTGGTCACTGCCATAGCCTTCGTCAGAGAATCAGCTTTCTGTTCAAGTGTTCCAATCCACCTTACTGTGATTTCTCCTCTCTCCACACACTCTCTGATGTAGTGAAATTTTACATCTATGTGTTTGCTTCGACTGTGGAACACTGGGTTCTTCATCAACTGGATTGCGGACTTGTTATCAACATATATGGTCACACACTGAAGCTTTGTCTTCGTGAGTTCACTCAACAAACTCCTGAGCCACTTGGTTTGCATTGCTGCTGCGGTTGTAGCCATGAATTCAGACTCACAACTCGACAGTGCAACTGTCTTCTCCTTATGTGAACACCAGCTGATCAGTCCACCATTCAGATAAAAAGTCATCACACCTGTGCTTCTCCTATGATCTTTGTCTCCTGCTAGATCACTGTCTGAATATCCTGTCAGGATTTCTTCCTTCTTCTCTCTAGTATACACCAGACCATAGCTCAAGGTACCTTGTAGGTACCTGAGTATCTGCTTCACTGCATTCTGATGCATCACTGTAGGTTTCTCCATGAACCTGCTAGTCATACCAACTGAGAAGGCTAAGTCTGGCCTAGTTTGCAATAGACATCTCAGGCATCCAATTACCCTCCTGTATTCGGTTGCATCAACAGCTACACCATCTCTGTCTTCATGCAACACAGTACCTGGATTAATTGGAACCTTGGTTGGATTGCAATCTTCCATTCCAAATCTTAACAACACCTTCTTGGCATAACCTGTCTGCTTGATAGTAATGCAGTCAGTCTCCTGCTCAACCTCAATTCCTAGATAGAATGACAACTTTCCCAAGTCACTCATCTCAAATTCAGAGGTCATCTGCTTCTTGAATACTGCAACCTCTGTTGAATCACTTCCAGTTACTATCAGGTCATCTACATATACACCAAGAATCACCTTTGTCATACCAACACATCTTGTATAAACTGTGTCGTTGTTTGTTAACCGGCAACTCGTCTTGAGGGATCTCAGACGATTTGTTCGGTGGGGATCGGCGTTCGTAGAACTCGGCGAGTACACAAGGACAGCGATTTATACTGGTTCAGGCCGCTAAATAGCGTAATACCTTACGTCCAGTGCGGCGTGCGCCTTGTGTTATGATTCGAGATTCAATGATAGGGGTCGGCACCCACTTTCCCTTATATATCCGGGTGAAGTACGGCGCATCCCGAGTCCTAGTCGGTTACAATAGAGGAGTCCTATTCTAATTACAAGACTTCCTTTAAGAACTCGACTAAGTTACAATGAGAGTCCTAATCCGGGTAGACTTTATGTCACGTCCTAGGATCTCTCGTGCCGTCCATGATTAGTTGGAGTAATTATCTTTTGATGATATCTCTGACATCCTGGTCCGTCAAGCCCCCGAGCTCTTCATAATTTCTTCAGAGCGTTACCCTCCAGTTTCTCTTTGAGAACCTCCGAGTAATGTCTTGAGAAATCTTGAAATGCTTTATAGGTAAAGAACTTTCATGGCGTGCACTTTTTCTTGAAAAGTGCACCCATAGGGTGTAGCCCCCGAGCCTCTTGTTATTTATAATAACTTTGAGGATATTTTGAGCCTTTTTCGAGTAATCCTTGGATAAGAAAAAACATTTCCTTCATGGTATATACCCTGTAGCCCCCGAGCCTGAGTTCCGAGTACCTGAGTAGTCAGTACTCGGGGTCTGCAAGATACCGTCCGGGTAAACCATAAGTATGGCAATAATTTAAAACATGACACTAATCTAAATCTTAGCCTCTGCAAGTAATAAACTTTCAGCTTTTTGAATCCTAACTTGTTGAGACTACTATCCAGCTTAGACATTCCAAGCTCTGGGAGCTTGTTTGAGTCCATAAAGGGCTTTGTTGAGCTTGTACACCATATGCTCCTTCCCTTTCACTACATAACCATCTGGTTGTGCTATATAGACATCCTCCACAAGTTCTCCATTCAAAAATGCAGTTTTTACATCCAGGTGGTGCACTTCCCAACCCTAATTAGCTGTCATTGCCAAAAGCAATCTCATTGTATCAAGTATTGCCACAAGTGCAAATACTTCATCATAATCAATTCCATACTTTTGAACATATCCCTGTGCTACCAATTTGGCTTTGTGCTTCACAACTTCACCATCTGCATTTTTCTTGAGTTTAAACACCCATTTCAGTCCAATGGATTTATGGCCTGCTAGTAACTTAACCAAACTCCAAGTCTAGTTTTTCACAATTGACTGGATTTCACTATCCATAGCTGCTCTCCAGTCATCACTTCCAACTGCCTCATGATAATTGGTTGGTTCTTCCATGACTGCCAGTAAAGCATTTATTTCAACATCTACATCTGAAGGTAATTCCACTTCTGCAGCTTCTTCATACACTTCATAAATACTTCTGAATCTAACTGTTGCATTGTCATGGTCAATATCCATATTACCATCACTGAGTGCCTGATCAGAACTCACTTCATAATTTCCTGAGTCCTCTCCTTCTGTTGCCCGACTATCAACAGTGTCAGATAGGTCACCAGTGCTTTGTTGCATTGAATTACTCCCATTCTCTGCAATGTTGTCAGAGTCTTGTTGTACTAAATTTCCACCATGTGCAACATCACCCAAATCTTCAGGTACTCCCCCACAAGCATCATGTGGTTGGTCAACAGGGCTACCACCACCATATCCCCCACTACCAACACATTGAACTGTTGTTTCCACCGTTTCTTCAAATACAGACTCTGAGTTTTCTCTAAACTCTTAACTCCAGCTCCATGCTACATTTTCTTCAAACATCACATGTCTACTCACAACTATTCTCCTAGTCTGTGGATCATAGAGTCTGTGAGCTTTGCTCCCTTCTTCCACACCAAAATACACCATGGGCACACTTCTGTCATCTAGCTTTTTGAAATGTGGCTTTGTTGTCCTGACATGTGCTTTACACCCAAACACTCTCATATGCCCCAATTGAGGTTTTCTGCCATTCCAGCCCTCAAATGGTGTCCTATCTCCCATAGGTTTGGTTGGAAGTCTATTCAGCAAATGAACAGAATGTCTCACTGCCTCACCCTAAAACATCCCTGGTACTTTCATGCTTTTCATAATTGATCTTGCCATCTCCATGACAGTCATGTTCCTCCTCTCAACTACTCCATTTTGCTGTGGTGAGTAGGGTGCTGTCAAATGTCTTATGATTCCTGCTTTCTCACATATCTCTCTGAATGTAGTTGCTAGAAAGTCACCTCCCCTATCTGATCTCACACACTTCACTTTATAACCCAGGCTATTCTATGCTTCTGCCTTGAATTTTGCAAAAGCATCACAAGCCTGGTCTTTAGTTTTTAGAACAGATACTGACATCCACCTAGGGCAGTCATCAACGATCAACATGAAATATTTACTGCCTCCTGCAATCTCTGGAATTATGGGTCCACAAAGATCCATGTGTAACAATTCAAGTGGTTCATCAGCTCTCATCTTGAAATTTGTGGAAAGGAGCATCTTGTCTACTTTGCTGCTAAACATGACTGACATACTTGGTCAAGATGATCTATCAATGGTACACCCCCTGCCATCTCCTTCTCATACAACATTTTCAAATATTGAAAATTTGCATGTCCAAGTCTACCATGCCAAAGCCATGACACATCATTCACATTAGCTAGTAAGCACACTGGATCACCAGTTTTCAATTCTATCTTGTACAATCTATTCACAGTTCTTTGAACTCTCATGATCATTCTTTCAGGGTTCTTTTCTGCTACTTCAATCAAATCATCATCCATAACTACTCTATGCCCGATTTCAGTCAACTAACCAAGACTAACCAGATTGCTCTTTAGTTTTGGAATGAAATAAACATCATAAAGCACCCATTGATCACCTGATTGACCCTGAAACAGTATTGAACCCCTACCCTGAATATCAACTGTTGATCCATCACCGAAAGTTACCTTACCAGCAACAGTAGAGTCCAGCTCTCTGAACTTGTCTCTGTCTCCAGTCATATGATTGCTACCACCATTGTCCAGGTACCAAACATCTCCAGATGACTCACCTTCCCTTGTGTAGTGAAGTTCAGGGAACACCTTCGTCTCATGGAGAAACAACTGATAGTCGTCCGACAATAGCCGTTCTGACGATGTTTGCTCCAGCTTTCCCGACATTGTCGTCTCAGCTAGCAACACTGTCGGCTCATACTCCACTGCCTTAGTATGGTGTGCTTCCCCCTCCTTCTCCTCTCTCGGACACCTATTTGCATACTGTCCATAATTGCGGCACTTGAAGCACTTTATGTGACTTTTGTCACGCTTTCCCGTGCTTTCCTGCCCCCCTCCCCATCGCCATGGCCACCCCGACCACTTCTGCCTCCGCCGCGTCCACGACCGTGACCTCTGCCGCCGCCGCCGCCATCTTGTGAACGACTCTTCCCCGAGCCCTCCCCTAACGCCTTCCTCTACCTTGATTCCCACTCTGCTTGCGTCAACAACGCTTGGCCTGTTTCTTATTTTGCAACACCACCTGATCCTCGTTTGATGCGTTCTTCAAAAGCCTTCAATCTCCCCACCGCCTCATCAAAAGGCAAGCTTCTTGAGATCGTAGAACTGTTCGATCCCGGCAACCACCTGGATGTATCTATTCGGCACCGTATCAAACAATTTCTTCACTAGAGCTGCATCATCGAGAGAACCACCCAGGTTTGCATATTGTACTGACATGCTCGTCAGTATTCCTGCATATGCATCAATAGACTCATCTTCCTTCATCTTCAGGCCATCGAATTCACTCTTGAGTGTCTGAAGACGAGCATCTCTGACGAGCTCCTCGCCAACAAATCTCGCCTTGAGCGAGTCCCGGACCTCCTTCCCGGTCTTCTTTGTGGCCACTTGCATCAGTAGATCATCCGACAAACACTGCAACAGATGTGCCCTCGTCTTCGTGTCCTTCGCCTTCACTGGCGCCAACTCCCCTTGCCGGGACGTCCCTGCCGACGGCTCCATCACCTCCCACACCCCCCGATCCTCCATGATTGCTTGAACACGGATACTCGAACTGGTGTAGTTGGTCGCCAAGAGCGACGGATATGGAATCCGCTCGCTCCTGCCTATGAACAAGAAGTGTTTTAGTGCGTGATTCCGGCTCTTATACCAAATGAAGATTCAAGAACATAATCACAGCGCTAAGTGATCGAAATTGGTTAGCCTATGAACATGAAATCGCAAGATCTGCACACAAACACCCGAGGAACTGTCAGGAAGACAGTGCCCCTTTTCACCATGTATTAGTTCGAGTACGATAGTGTTTACAACCAACACTTTGTGATAATACACACGTCTAGCCTCTGACTACTTATACCAACAGTTAAGGAACATAGTTCACACATTCGAAATTTGAAAAACAAGATACAAAGGAGTGTAGAATGCAACTGCTTGCTCTAGAACGCTCCATGGACGCGATCACCACGTACTCCCGTGCAACCGCTCCGGCCTCGATTCAAACTGGATCTCCGCCGCCTCTTTGCTTTGCTAGCATAGCTCCATGTCATCACCCAACAAGCTTACACCAACATGCACGTCTTGTCAGGCGCCTGGACCAACAGCGCCGCCGTCAGCCTTCCGGGAGCGGTCAACGGCATAAGCTTTGCTGGCCGCGTGAACGGTTCGCTCTACTAGGTGACCGGAGAAGAAGACTGCGCCATGCTGGTTCTCGACGAGGCCACCATGGAGTTCTCGCGCGTCCCGTTTGTGACCGACAATACAGGAGGTCCGTACGACTGGTGGAGCTTCGGAGTCATTGGCGGCAAGGACGATCACGCACCGCGTGTCGTCCGCCTGGTAAGCAACGAGAACTGGAGGCCACTGGCCACCCTCGGGCTGGAGGGGCGCAAGCAGAGGTTCTTCTAGCGCAACGCTATATGATCGTCGCGGAGCACAGGAGACATATGTTCTCGTGACGCCGCGTGAGAAGACATGGTTGTTCTCGGTCGAGCTGGAGACGTTGCATGCGGAGCGTGACTGCGTGAGCACCAAAGGAACAAGTATATATGCCGGAATGGCGCACCTGTTTCGGCTGCCTTTGCCGCCAAGCTTGATGGCCTGTGCTCAGCACGGCACGCGCAGGCAAAGCATGGTCACATAGAACGTGGAATGAGGACGTCGTGATACAGTCACAGATACGAGCTTGAGTCACTAATAAGGACGGTGTAACAAACTGAATCGGATCATAAAAAAAAGGAGAGGAAGGGACGGCGTACCAACGCCAGACGGCGGCGACAGCATGGCCTCCCCGCGTCGGACTTGGTGTGGAAATATGATAGCATAAATAAAAGTTCTAAAAATTTGAAAAATAGCAAAAAAGGTAAAAATTGATAAAAAAATCTTTAGTTCTAGTTACGTTCAGGGTACATCGTCCCAATTATATGCATTTGGACTCGTCGGATGGTGGATAGTGGGTGGCCTGCCATGAGAAGTCGGAGCTGCTAACAGTTTTGTTTCTATGCTCGACAACGATGACGACCCTTGACAATGAGTTGTGTTTGTGGTCAGCCGCGTTGTGTGGGGTGGTGAGTCAATTCAGAGCAAGTATGTAATGTGTCAGTCTATCTTGGAGATGGTTGGGATGCCAAAAATGCCAACGAGGAACCTGAGACTTTATGGGTGCGACCGCCTCAAGGTGTTCTGAAGACCAACTCTGATGGTGCATTTGTGCCGGCAACAAGGATGGGCACCTAGGGATTCATCGTCCGAGTTCCGAGATTGTATTGGGGTTGGTGATCATGTGTTGGTAGGGGCGGTAATACTGGGGGGAGAATTAGCTAGAAGGCCTCGAGAAAAAAAATGGTTTAGATATCGGGCCTTTTTATTTTTGAATTTGGGTGGAAGGCCCTGGAACAAAATATTCTTAGGTGGAAGACCTTCCGTCCATTTTCAGCACTTAACGGTGTTAAGTAGAGGATAAAAAGACGATTTTACCCCTGAGTCAAATAAATAAATAAATAATTCCGATTGTTTATAATATTTTGAGTATATCTATATATTTATATTATTCTCCGTAGTGAAAAAAATAATTTTATTTTTTTACTACGGAGAATAATATAAATATATACATATACTCAGAATATTATAAACAATTGGAATTATTTTTTTATTTTTTTGACTCAGGGGTAAAATCGTCTTTTTCCCTTACTTAACACCGTCAAGTGCTGAAAATGGACGGAAGGCCCTCCACCTAAGAAAATTTTGTTTCAGGGCCTTTCGCCCAAATTCGAAAAAGAAAAGACATGATATCTAAACCGAGTTTTTTTCGAGGCCTTCCACATAATTCTCCCTAGTACTGGCCAGCTCCAGGAATCACTGAAGGTGGAAGAAGCAATCGGCTGTCTCAAGGCTTTGGAAGCAGCGGAACTGTGTGACATCTTACATGTGCAAATAGAGGTAGATTCGAGTGTTCTGAGGGGCGGGTATCACATCTGAATCCCATGACCATGCTCCTAGCGGCATGATCTTCACTGATATAATATACGCAATCTTCTAGATAGTCAATTTGTATGTCTATACATGTTTCTCTGATTTCACGAATTCGTCTGTGCACGAACTTGCAAGTTTGGATCTTGCGTGGGACTCGGGACAGTCACATATACTTGGACTGATTGCCTCTCAATCTCTGTAAATATGGAAGTGATCCGCGATTTAGCAAAATCTGGTGACGGTAATGATTAATGAATGTAGAGCTACCAAAGTTTCAAAGAGAGAGAGAGAGAGTGCTCGCATGGGCCGTGCACCCATGGGCCTGACAGTTTTGCATATTTCAGCTTTAGCGTTTGGATCCATGATCAGGAAGGTAGTAAGAAGCTATACACAATTACACACCTTCTAGCGTTTAGGATTAGTGACAGATATATAGTAGATAATATACACACACTACAATAGAAATGAGCTATAGTCCCGGTCGGCAAGAGCCTTTAGCCCCGGTTGCCGAGCCGGGACTACGCTTTCGGGACTAAAGCCCCCCCCCCCCCCCCCCCCCCCCCCGGTTTAGTCTTGGCTCCGGTCACCGGGGCTAAAGCCCCCCCCTTTAGCCTCGGTTGTTGATACTAGCCGGGACTAAAGGGTGCTGCCAGCGGTGCCCCGCAGCAGCACCCTTTAGTCTCGGCTGGTATTACCAGCCAGGACTAAAGGATCCCCTGTTTTTTTCTTTTTTATTTTCTTTTCAGTTGTGTTTTTAGTTTTGTTTATTTATTTAATAGGTTTTCCAATATGTATTCTTTGTTGCTAATATTTTTTTTATATATTAGCAGCATATTGCATGCATATATAATTAAACTATAGAACTACATATATATATATATATAAATATATGTAAATAAAATTACAAGCAATATACATAGAAGTTGTCCAAATATCTATCTACACAAGTTGTACTCCAAAGTTAGTACTGTAAACCAATTACAAGTTGTACTCCATCTAAAGATCTACGGGGCATATAAATGATCATCATTATTTGAAATCAACTTCTCGTTGGTATTATAATAGAACTCGCCGTTTGAATTTATGACTTGTTCCCGAAGAAATCCTGCTATTGTCTCTTGTATTGCTTTCAATTGGCCTTGTAGCATCACTTCTTGCTTCAACCAGTCAGTCTTCAATTTTAATTAGAGAAGATATTAGTTATATCTATATTATCAATTGCTTCAACCAATCAGTCTTCAATTTGAATTAGAGAAGATATTAGTTATATCTATATTATCAATATTAAGTCTATAAATAATGAAAAGAAACATGTTAGGTACTTTGATGATTTCTTCAGGAATTCTATTTGATTCTATCATCATGTACTCGCAAAAATAGAATCCACATAAGTTGGTACCCTGTTTTTGTCTCAAAATCCACTGTAGAATGAAAAGATTCATCTCGTAATAAAGATATGATATATGACATGATATAATAAAGATACACGTACATTGACGAAGGTGTACGCGTAAACTTACTGGTAGTCGTGGCTTTATTGTAAGTGGCGCCTTACATTGACTCATATGTTCCCGAGCAATGAATTTTTCCCAAACTCTAATCCGGCCAATGAAACATTAATAGTTGGATCATTATTTAATTAGTATACATATACAACCTTAGTCTATACTTTAAGCATGCAAGGTAGGGATTGAAAAATTACTTTTGGAGGATGTCTATCATATCTTGGTAATCTTCTTGCGGTTTGCTCAACGAGTCATAGATTAACACATTGCTGTGTTTGAGATCGATGACCATTAGTATCCAGTGTGTGCATGCATTATATCCCTTGTTTGTCTGGCTGAAAGATTCCTCAGAGCCGGTCAATCATTGATTGTTACGAATAATAATGCTCGCAGGTCAAAGTGTTCCTATTTGTACTCATCTCACACGCGTACGCCTAGTTTGCTCCATAGAAGTAGAAGTTCCTCAACTAATGACCTGAAGTAGACATCGATGTCGTTGCCAGGTTGCTTCAGCCCTTGGATGAGCAACGACATCATAATGAACTTCCGCTTCATGCATAACCATGGAGGAAGGTTGTAGACACATAGAGTAACTGGCCAAGTGCTATGACTACTGCTTTGCTCCCTAAAAGGATTAAAACCATCCGTACTTAAAGCGAACCTCAAGTTTCTAGCCTCATCTGCAAACTCTGGGAATTCTCTGTCTATCGCTCTTCACTGGGATCCATCAGCTGGGTGCCTCAGCATATTGTCTACCTTACAGTCTTCTTTATGCCACCGCAACAACTTTGCATTGTCTTTATTTCTGAACAAACGTTTCAAGCGTGGTATTATAGGAGCATACCACGTAACTGTGACGGAACGACCCTAATCCCATGGCCCACGTGTCCCTGTCAACCTCTGACAGCCGAACCCATGTTCCATGTGATTAAGACCTGTTCGCCACTGGGCTACATCAGTGCCAAATGTCCGCAGGATCATCTCACAATTCGGTTACAGCATTGCATACTTTTACAAATAACATCGGAATAAAGAGCGGAAGACTTAAATAACATTAGTTTTACAAAGCAGGGTTCCAAATAGAAATTAAGGTGCAGTTATTACAAACCAAGTTCTTGATAATAGAAATAGACATAGGCAACATAGTGGAGAACAGCAAAGATACTTATAATCACCCAGCCCGAGGGTGTACAACTATTCTTCGGCCTCATCGGCCTCTTCATGGACGATGGTCACGCAGCAGGGTGCAAGACACATCGGGGACTCTGTCATACCTGCAGCATGGGTAACAAACCCTGAGTACTGAGGTACTCAACAAGACTTACCCGACTAAAGAAAAGGGAGAAGACTCAGGAATGAGAGGCTTAGGGTAGTCAAGGTAAGACTTAAGCAAGATCAAGTATTTTGCAGAAAAGCATTTTTGTAAACCTTATTTTATTTTTGAAAGATTCAGTATTCCTCAATTCTTCATCGTTCATGATTCATTTTACATTTCAAAACATTCCTAGTTGAGAACCACTCTCCGTTGACAGTCAGTGACCAAGTCTCCATAACCGAGGAGCAACGTTAATCCGGATAAATAATACTCAACTGAGGATCCCTATCCACACTGCATATGTAGCACCCAAGCTTGCATATGCCAACTCGTCTACCACGATTCCTCCAAGATTGGACCCGGTCCTACGCCACCCGGAAGTACAGTACACCACTCCTATCCAGGTACGACGACCACGTGGGTACATGCTACTTCCGCCATCTCTCCACTCCCAGTGCACGGTTGTCGGTCCCAATCAAGGATTTCTCGGAGCCAGAGCTTTCCGAAGTATGTGAATAGTTACAAGTCTTGACCAGCAGGCCCCCACACGGATGGTCCCTAATTTTCCAGCCAGAACTATACCTTGGTCATATCTCACCCAAGCGTAATAGTCCTGTCAGTTTTTCAACCCTGTCCCGGTCGGTGTCAACTGTTGAGTCCCGGACTACAACATGACGGCACCGTACGCTCGGACAACCTCTCCTCGCTATTGACTAGGTACGGATCAGATACCTAGCCAACAGCCGGGGAGTAAGACCAAATTCCCATAATCATTCCTTAAGTGATCACACTTTTGAAATTGGCATTTTATTGCAAAGTCTAATTCGATAAGCATTGCTAAGCATTTTTCAAATACTTTTGAAAAGCAGGTATCGGGTGTATCAGTGGTCAAGGTGGATAGTGCATCAATTAGGATAACACACAACTCCTATAAACCTAATGCAATAATTTAACTCAAAAGCATTTAAGGAAATTATTTTATAAATTCAAGGAAAGGGTTAAATGCACCGGGGCTTGCCTTGAAGAGCAAAGACAGCTGGCTCAGGGTTGGAGGTGCAGAGGTTGAAGCTCGGAGTTACTTCGGGAGCAGGTTCGTCGGCGGCGGCCTCGACTTTGACTTCTCCTTCGGTGACTATACGAATGCAATGATGCATGCACATGAGTATGCTAGCATGAACAATGCAAAACAGGGCATACAACATGAACCCTAATCACTTTTTCTATTTTCCTTAATTATTTAAAAAGGTCATTTTATGAAGTTGCTCCAAAAATTACCAAATTAATCACATAAGTTCATTATGGTGTAGATAGATGGCAAAACAAATTTCATAATTTTTGGAGGTCATTAAGGTGCTCAAATAAAATCAGACATTAATTAACAAAGGCACTATTTAACAATTAAAGATAAATGCTCAAAAATCAACTTGTTCCAAAAGACTTCAAAATTTCACCAGAGACTAAACATGGCATAGGAAGCTCACAAAAATTTATCTCATGATTTTTGGAGTTATAAATAATTTTCTAAAAATCCAAAACCATCCATTTATTAATTAAAAGAGGGATTTTACATTTTCAAATTCTTGCAGAAAAGTCAAGTTTCATATTTTTATAAAATACTACACAGTGCATGGAGCATACCATAATTTTATAAGGATTTAAGGAACAATAGATTAATTCACACAAAAAAGAGAAAATAGAACACTATTCACACTCTTTCAAAAAGGAAAAAGAAAAGAGCGCTGTGCTCCTTCCTCGCAGGGGCTCGGGCGAATCGCGGCGAGGCGGACAGCAGGGCTCGGTCGAGGCGGAAACACTCGGCCGTCCGAGACCTGGCTGGTAGGCTCGGACGAGACGGAAACAAGCGTTTCGTCCGAGGCCTGGCCGGGAGGCTCGGGCGAAGCGGAGACAAGCGTTTCGTCCGAGGCCTGACTGGGAGGCTCGGGCGAGACGGAAAGCATGTGTTCGCCGAGGCCTGGCTCGGGCGAGACAGAGAGCAAGTGTTCGCCGAGGCCTGGCTCGGGCGAAGCGGAAAACGTGTGCTCGAGGCCTGGATCGAGCTAGACAGTTAACGTGCATCCGCTCGAGGCCTGGCTCGAGCTTTACGCCGTGAAAGCAGAGACCGGGGGCTTCGAGTGCTTACCACGGTCGGAGGCAGGGCTCGGCGGAACAAGGGTCGAAGGAGGAAGCTCGACGTTGGCGGTGCTTCGGCGGAGCTCTCTCGGCGGCGAGCGGCGCTCCGGCGATCCTGCGCATAACACGAGACCGCAAGGGCCTGGTTAGAGTCGCAAGAGAGTAAGGAAGATGAAACAGGGGTCGGGGAGGGATGATCATGGCCGGAGAGGAAGTATTTCCCGAACCCGAGCTCGCCGGGCTTTCGCTGGAGATGGGAACGGCGAGCTACGCCGGGCGATAGGAGGCGGTAGAGACCAAATTGAGGGGTGGGGAAGCTTCACGAGCTCAAGGCGGAGCTTTCGGGCTACGTGGTTGAGCGGCGGGAGCTTCGGAGTGGGCTGGCCACGGCGGCGGAGACGAGTGAGGAGCTCGGACTCCGGCGGTCCCTTTTATAGGCACGGTCGGGGACGGTAGAGAGCACGGGATGGTGTGGATGAGTTCGGCCAAGGCGTGCGCACTCGATTGCAGGCTGGCGGGAAGGACGGCGTGCGCGCAGGGGCCGGGTGTGCGTTCGCCGGCGACGGCCACGCGGCGGCGTCGTGCTGGGAGCAGTGGGGGACGGGGCGGAGGTCAGCGCTTTGCGCGTGCGGGTGCGGCATGATGGCGCGGACAGCGGCGGCAGGTTGGAGGCGCGCGTGCATCTGCCAGGCGTGCGGCGTGCGCAGCGTCGGCGGCTCGGCTATGGCCGGACCCCCCTAGCTCTAGGTTGAAGATGAACAGGGCTAGGTCTAGGGTTTGACTATGGGCTGATTTCTGAATTTTGCAAATTACTTCCAAAACTTGAACTGAGCAGCAAAAACTCAAAACACCAAAGTTGTGCAGAAAAAGGAGATCTACAACTTTGTCAAAAAGAATATTTTGAAAATCCAAATAGTTTTTGGACCACATTTGAAAACAGAAAAGGGAACACTTTTGGGATTTGAATAAAGTCAAAATTACTTTTGATTTTACATTGAAAGTTGGAAATCTGCAAATATGAAAGTTGTTCCTTTTATCAAAACCTACAACTTTGCTAATATACCCTTTTTCTGAAACTCAATAGTTTTTAAATAAATTTTGAAAACTGAAAAGGGGACAAGAACTGGAATTTGAATGAATTTGGATTTACTTCAAACTTTGTACGGAAACTTGAAAATTTGTAAATACCAAAGTTGTTTCTCTTGGCCAGATCTATAACTTTGCTTTTTGGACCAACCTCAAATTTTGAATAATTTTTGAATTACAAAAAGAGGGATAAAATCCAGGGTTTAGAAATCAGGGTTTTGCAAAGGGATTTGAAATCTGATTTTGGTTTTTGAACTTTGGCCAACACAACAAAACTTCAAGACATCCAACTGAACAAGAATCACACAAAGCTAGGCACAGAGGTGAAATTACCATTTTTTTGCCCTTATAGGAAGATTTGGGCTTTAGGGTTTTTGAAAAGAGATTGCTACACAAGCACTAAGCAAACATAAATGCAAGGCAAGAATGATTAATGACTAATGATGATGACATGTCAGGTTAATTACATATTAAACACCAGAGGTGTTACAGCCTTCCCCCCTAAAAGAAATCTCGCCCCGAGATTCCACGTCTTAAGAAGGAAAAGGCAAAACCTTACATCTACAGAGATTCGAGAAAGTCGGGATAGTTCTTTGCTAAGAAGTCTTCGGATTCCCAGGTGGCTTCTTCTTCAGAGTGCTGGTTCGACTGGATCTTGTACCATCTTGTGGTGGTTCTTCGGGTAACACGATCCTTGTGATCCAACACGCGAACTGGATACTCAGTGTATGACAGATCTGGTTCTAGCTCAACGCCTTCAACTTCAACCACATGTTCAGGTACTCGGAGGCACTTCTTGAGTTGGGAGACATGAAACACATTATGAACTGCTGAAAGATGATCGGGCAAACTCAGCTTGTAAGCGACCTTGCCACAACGATCCAGAATCTCAAACGGACCAATGTAGCGGGGTGCTAACTTTCCTTTGACTCCAAAACGAGTGACTCCTTTGGTGGGCGAGACCTTCAGGTACACAAAATCCCCGATCTCGAACTGCAGAGGTCGACGTCTCCTGTCAGCATAACTTTTCTGTCGAGACTGTGCAATCTTCATGTTCTCTTGTATTTGCTTGACTTTCTCTTCCATATCTTTTACTAGGTCAACTCCAAAGAATTCCCTTTCTCCGGGTTCAGACCAATTGAGAGGTGTACGACAACGGCGGCCGTACAGTGCTTCAAAGGGTGCCATTTTGATGCTCTCTTGGTAACTGTTATTATATGAGAACTCTGCCAAGGGCAAACAGTCATCCCAAGTATCTGCGAAGGTGAGCACACATGCTCTCAACATATCCTCTAACACTTGGTTGACTCGCTCAGTTTGTCCATCTGTTTGAGGATGATATGCCGTACTATGCAAGAGCTTGGTTCCAAGTGAGGTATGGAACGCTTTCCAAAACTTGGCGACAAACTGGGTACCACGATCAGAGATAATGCTCTTGGGTATGCCATGGAGTTTCACTATGTTGTCCTTGTACAAAGTGGCATAAGTGGGGACGGTGTAACTGGTCTTTACTGGCAGGAAGTGAGCTTGCTTAGTGAGGCGATCCACGATCACCCATATGGAATCAAAACCTCTCGATGTCTTGGGTAGACCATTGATAAAGTCCATACTGATATCGTCCCATTTCCAAGCAGGTACAGGTAAAGGTTGCAATTCTCCCCCGGGCTTCATGTGCACGGCTTTGACTTTCTGGCAGGTATTGCACTGAGCGACATATCGGGCGATCTCAATCTTCATCTTTGTCCACCAGAATTGCTGCTTCAAATCCTGGTACATTTTGTTGCTGCCGGGGTGGATGGAGAATCTAGTCAAGTGTGCTTCATCAAGGATTAACTTTCTTAACTCAGGCACTTTAGGAACTACTAACCGATTCTTAAACCATACTACTCCTGCATCATCGATCCTGAAACAATCAGCCTTTCCGGATTGGACCTTTTCGATGATGTGTTTGATTCCAGGGTTATCTTTCTGTGCAACGATGATCTGCTCTCTGATAGGGGTTTCTATTCTGATATTATTCAGAGTTCCTTGTGGAATCATTTCAATATTCAACTTTTCCAGCTCATAACACAAAGAAGAATCATAGGGTTTCATCATCAGACAGTTGCAATAAGACTTGCGACTAAGTGCATCGGCGACCACATTCGCCTTACCCGGATGGTAATGCACTTCAAGATCATAGTCCTTAATTAACTCAAGCCATCTTCTCTGCCTCATATTCAGTTCCTCTTGAGTGAAGATATACTTCAGGCTTTTGTGATCAGTGTACACATTACAGGTACTGCCCAACAAATAATGACGCTAGATCTTCAAGGCATGCACTACTGCTGCTAACTCGAGATCATGAGTTGGGTAATTCTCTTCATGTCGCTTAAGCTGTCGGGAGGCATAAGCGATCACTCGACCTTCTTGCATCAAAACACAGCCCAAACCAGTACCAGATGCATCACAGTAGACATCAAAGGGCTTCTCGATGTTCGGCTGGGCTAGCACTTGTGACACCCTAGTGTCAAGCACTACATTAGGAACTTCATTAGCTACTAAAGAAGCATAAGCTATGCATTGCATCATTTCATGTGCACAAGAGTGCTTTTGTCTTTTGTTTATTTATTTGGATTTGGATTTCTATTTGACTTGATGATTTAATTGGATCTCTGTTTTGGCTTTGTTTTTGTGAAGGATTTAAAAATGGTTTTCAGAAAAAGTGCCTTATATGAAAGTTGTAGAGAAAATTATTTCAAGCAACTTTTATATTTGGGTCAAAACCTAGTTTGGAGCTTTTGAAACTGTTTTTGAGTGGTCAAACTTTGAAAAGATTTTGGAAAAAGAAAAAGGAAAAACGATTTTTGTTTTTCCCGGTGCCAACCCTTTCGGCCCAGTTCACCCGCTCGCGCGCGCCGGCCCAGTTCGCCCGCTCGCGCGCGCCGGCCCAGCTCGCCCGCGTGCCGCGCGCGCCGCGCGCTGCCGCCGCTGGCACACCCGCGCCGTACGCCGGCCGGCCTACCGCGTGGCGCCCCGCCTCTGCGCCAAATCCTCGCTGGCCACTCCTCGCCCGATCCTCTCTCACCCGAGCACGCAAGCTATCTTCCCCGGCCACTCTCCGCTCGCCTCGCCTATCGCGCCCGCTCGCCGTGCACGGCATCGCCGCGCTGCCTCGCCGACCGCGCCGCCGTAGCCCCGCCACGACCACCGGTCAAGCCGAACAAAACCCGAGCACCCCTTCACTCCCTCACACTCCCGCTCACACTCTCCCACTCTCGCTCTCACTCCCTCTCCGCTCCCACGAACGCCAGCCGAGAAGCACTGCTCGCTCTCGCCGTGACCTCCACCGCAACCTCCCCTCTCCGTTCCCAATCCCACCGAGCATCACCGTCCGATTACTTCTGCACCAAGCTCCGCCTACGCCGTGCACACGGCGTGCGCACGTCGTCATCACCAACCGAGCCCCGACGCCGCCGGAGGACGTAGCGCCTCTTTCGGTCCGTCAGTCGCCACCGCCGAGCCGCAACGCCGTTCTTCTTCAACCCGAGCTCCACCGTCTCCCTCCTTCTCCGTCGATCATCACCAAGCCAAGGCAAGGTGAGAGCACTGCCCCGCTTCAACGCTACCGCTCTCTCCCACATCTTCTTCCCCGGCCGAACGCCATGACCGCCCACCGCGGACCTCGCTCGTAGCCAAGCTCCGCTAGAGCTTCACCGGCCCAACCAACCCCGTAGCTTTACTGCCTAGGGTTCGTGGAAGCTTTTGCCTTCCCCAATTTCTCCGGCGACCGCCGGACACGGCCAAGCCGAGCCTCACCGCCGCCACCGTCCGCCATGGCTCGTCGCCGGCGAGCTCCGACCATCCGCTAGTCAAACCGACACCACTGCTGGACGCGTCTCGTCGAGACGAGTCTATCGAGCCTAGCCTCACCGCCGGCGACCTCACCGACGGCGAGCAGCCGCCGGTCAGATCTCTCCCCTGTTTTCCTCTCTCTGACGGGTGGGTCCCGTTGACCCACGGATCCCGCGCGTCAGCCTCTGTTTGTCCTTAACCGCATCCACCCGAACCCTCGGCCGAGCCCTCGAGCTAGGCCTCGGACGGGCCAATGCGTTTCCGTCTCGCCTGAGCCCTCGAGCCAGGCTTCGGACGAGCGTGTCCGTTTCCGCCTCGCCCGAGCCCTCGAGCAAGGCCTCGGACGAGCGTGTCCGTTTCCGCCTCGCCCGAGCCCTCGAGCAAGGCCTCGGACGAGCGTGTCCGTTTCCGCCTCGCCCGAGCCCTCGAGCAAGGCCTCGGACGAGCGTGTCCGTTTCCGCCTCGCCCGAGCCCTCGAGCAAGGCCTCGGACGAACGTGTCCGTTTCCGCCTCGCCCGAGCCTCGAGCCCGGCCTCCGCCGAACCTTCGGGCTCTGTCTAGAGCCGGGCCTCGAGCGAGCACACACCTGCTGCTGGCCCCACGCGTCAGCCACTCGCTGGTCCATGGACCGGGTGCTTGTAGCCAAGCCGGGAGAAATTTAATGTTTTTCCTTTTTGGTTTTAAATTCCAGAAATGCTTGTTATTTTGTGCAGCTTGATTTATAAGTCCAAATGAAGCGCTTTCAGTTTTGTTAGCTTTCTTAGGAGCAGATCTTTCATAGAAAAATATGAATATAATGTGGATGGCATTTTATTTTACTGTTTTCAATTAATCCAGTTTACATGCTTTTATGGGAATAAATGGAAATAAGTGTTTTCTGATATAGTTAATTCATGGGAAAAATTTGTATGGGTTCTTTGTTATGTTTCGTGCCTGTGAAAATTATGTGAAGTACTGTTCTTATGGAAAAATTTTCTGTTATAGTTAAAAGTCTCTTTTTGCTGATTCCTTAGGAAAAGTGTTAAGATGTTTTATATGCTGAAATAAAATAAGGGAAAATTTGTACAGTCTCTGTATGCCTTGTAGAATCTAAGAAAAATATGAACCTGATCTGTTTTATGGAAAAATTTGTAGTTGCTTTACAACTGTGCTTTTCTGTGTTTATCTTTGGAAATTCCTGTAAGAAATAATACAATGTTTCTGTTCATGGAACTTTCTTGGTAAGCATAAAATGTTAAGTAGAATCTAGGAAAAATATGAAATAGAGTTTGCACCCTTTTACAGTAGGGTTGCAATTCAAAGTACCTTTTTGGACAGTTTGCTTGTCATTTTTAGATCTGCAGCTCTGTATTTTATTTTTGGGCTGAAACTTGTTCAGTAGAGTCCAGCAAGTGTGGTTTGCCTTCTGGAATTTTTGTGGATTTTTCTAAGTTCTGAAAAATGCACTTGCAGTTCAATCGGAGTTCCTTTGATTTAATTAAATAAGAAAAAGGATGAGTATTGGATTTTGTTTTATGAAATAATTAGGTAAATCCCTCAACGTCAAAAGTGGTTCAACAAGTTGGCTTTGTTGGATTGCAAGAAACATTCTTGTCATATCATCCTCATCTTGTACCGCATTTATTTAATTATATACCATCGCATGCAATAGGATCGACCCCCGCCAGAACCCCACCAAGAGCAGGAGCTAAACGTCGAGCCGGAGATCCAGGAGCTGCAACAACCGGAGGAAGCCGACCCCGTCCACGACCCTAACCTGCCTGAGTGCCCCTCTCACGAGGCCTCAGTCTTCACTCAAGGCAAGCCCCGGAGCATATTAAGCCTCCTATCCTTTGCAATTAAATATTACTTGAGTCCTTTTATATTGTGATGCATTAGGTATAGGAGTTGATTGAATCCTATTTGTTGCATTACCATCCCTTGATTATTGATTATTACCTGCCTTGTTATCCTGTTATTTTTATAATGTAGACTTGCTTAGCCTGCTTAATAAAAGTAGTTGTTAAGAATGTTTCCGTAATACCCGGATGGGTAGTACCGGATCACGGTTGGCTATATTTGCTATCGTGGAAAAGAACCTGAGTTGTAGTGAAATACGGTCAATGGGATGGCAGGGCACAAGTTCGGAAACTTGGGGCAACCCATCCATTGGATCGTGTAGGTTTGTATCGATGTTGGCCCTCGTTCATTTTTGAACGCGCCCTTTTACTTAGGGATATGTCGTTGCTGTAATCATCGACCCCAAAGCCGGTTAGAAGCTGTTCGGGCCGGTCTCAACCCATGTCGTGCCCTCTAGTACAGAAGTTGCGATCTGCCGCGTGAGGCCATCGCCAGACTCTGATTGGGCGGTCCGTGCTTGAGCCGCGGAGATTACCACCACGAACAAGCGTCGAGCGGTTGCCCAATGCATGGACCCGACGGGGAAAGTGTGGGCTGGTATCAAAGGTCTTTCATCAGCTGATTTGGAATTCGATTCGAGTCGCCGTCTCCCCCGGTTAGTGGGAAACTATGGCGAGCTTCACCACGATACAACTCCATGTGATTTCTAAGGTTCAACTAAAATGTGGACAAGTCAACTGGATATGGTTATATTATTTGTCTGCTAGACTCAAGTGTGTGCAATAGTTCAGGTGCAAACCTAGAGGAAGGAATAGGTATAAAAGATGATAGCTCATTAATTCCACTAATACTTCGCTTATCTTAAATTGAGCTTTTCGCAAATTCAAGATCCCAGCTCCACCCAAAAAGGCCTTGCATGTCCTTGGTGTCTTTATTTTCAGTTAGACGGGTAAGTCTAGCTGAGTACATTCCCGTACTCAGGGTTTATCCCGTTGTTGCAGATGGCCAGGTCTACTTTGGCTATTGTAAGCACTGTCTCTACCCAGTGGAAGGTGATGAGGAGTAGGCCCAGGGCCGGGTCGTCAAGAAGCTCTCCTCTTTCTTTTGCCGGACTGAGACTACTGGTGGCACATTATCTTAAAAAGGAGGAATGTCTTGTGTTGGGTTTTATGTATCAAAACAATGTTTTATTTGGACCACGTGTGTGGTGGTCGTGTTTCAAACATATTTCAGCTTCCGCACTATTTGAACTCAATATTGTAATAACTCTGTTTTATTTCCGCACTCTGATGGTTAAATTCTGTTTTAAATTCGCTGTGATGTCTCTTTACGGATGTAACCTTTGAACAATGCGATCCTGTATGTTATGGTGAAAGAAATCCTTCGAGATTTCCGGACTACCGGGGTTATATGGGTTCAAGTGTGAGTCAAAGTCAGACGGATTTGGCTAAGACAATACTTGATCTCTTATAATCAGGGCGGTTCCGCCACAGCTGGTATCAGAGCATGGTTCAAGTGATTACCTCCGTAGGGAGCTATTTTTGAACTAAATGGGTATTTCAAAACTATTTTCAAAACTATTTTCGATTACTAAGTGTGCCCAGTCTCGTCCTTAAAGCCCTATACTAGGATTCAGGTGGCTTAACTGCTAACAGGGTTCAGGGTTTTGCTTCATGCTGGATCTTTATTTGCTGGTCCATTCTTGGGAAAAAAAAGAGAATGCGTCGATCGCGAAAACATGCATAAAATGATTTTGTGAGATATGAGAGCATGACCGTCCAACCGTCGGTCTAGGTGAGAGTTCTTATACCAAGTATGTGCGAGCTCCACGCGGACACATACGAGGGTATCAATATTTTCAAGGGTGTTTTCTATGTTGGTGCATGGTGTTTAGTGTTGGCTTCTATGTATTTTGCATATTGGCCAATACTCAATTGTTTTATCATTGGGAATTTCTTTGGGCTGGAATGAATCTTCTGCAGGTACACTAACTATGCGAACGAGTAGAACGTGTAGATAACGCATGAGAGATCGTTCTTGCCACCGATTAGAACATTAGGACTTGCGAGTCATGTTAGTGAGTGAGAACGTAAGTACGATCATGCATCATGTTTAAATTCATGCATTTACATTTCCTCCCCTTAATTAAAAGTTGTCTCTTTTCTATAAAATTTGCCAACTTAATATCTGTCTCACGAGAGTTCGAAACCCCTTTGTTTCTACAGATGGCCCGGACCAAGTTGACTGCTCGCAAGGCCACCGGAGGCAGAGGAGTTCCGCGTCACCGCTTGGCCACCAAGCTGACCCGGAAAACGTTCTTGACCTACTTCGGGTTGCCGACAATCCTCTGGAGGATTCTGCAGGCTGTTGGATATGAGGAAGGACAGGAACCCAAGTACTCCTGGCAGAAGGAGATCTATGGGCAAGACTCACTGGTTATGGTGCAGATCAAGGTCAAGGCTCTACCTGCTAAGCCCCACTGGACAGGATGGACAGAGATCACCAGAGGCACGTGTGCCAAGGATGGAGCTAACAGGGCAGCATATCGTGTGCTGAAGGATATCATCGCTCGTTTTCCTACCGACCTAGCCAGTGCGATGGCAGGGGTGTTTCCACGTGGATCACCTTTTCCTTTGCGCTGGGGACAGACGTTGGAGACAGTTCTGACCGGAAGCCCTGAGGAGCGATTCTACTGCGAGACGCCTGCGATGAGCACCACTGGAGCTCTGTTGGGTGTATGTGAGAGCTTGGAGCGCACTCTCGAGAGCGTGTCCTTCACTCTCGCCGCCACCTACCAGAACAAGGATAGACTTCAGCAGGACTTTGACGCCGAGGTTGCTCGTCTGCAGGAGAGGATTCAGCAGCTCACTCTAGAGCGTGACGACGCCCGCACCACTGCCGCAGCACAGTCTACGGCCAGGACAGTCGCCGAGCAGATGTATCTGACCGCATCTGTGCAGAGAGATGAGGCCCGCGCCGCGCTCGACCACCTCAGAGAGGGAGCCCAGCTTCTGATTCAGCAGATCCACGGACAGCAGGTCTATATAGAGCAGCTCCATGAGGCCGTCCATGAGTTCCATCATGCAGCACAGGAGGGAGCAGTACCAGCAGCTCCCGCAGCAGAGGCCCCGGATCCCCAGGATGGAGAGGTCTTTGGTCCCGACGCCCCACCGGAGGAGGCTCATGCTGATGAGCCTATGTTCGACGCCGACATCGAGGACGCCGCATCCGCCGCTGGAGACGTCTGAGCGCTAGTTTAGCTAGGAGACGTTTTTCTTTTGTATAGCTTGAGCTTGCTCGCTAAGTGATGTAACACCCTAAGACATGTGTTGGTTTTATGCTTAACTGCTTGTTGGTATGTAAAGCTTTTGGACAAAGTCCGGACTTCGATCCGGCCCCTTTTATGGAGATCCGTCGTTTGCATGTCTAAATTTTAGCGATTATTCTGTGATGTTATATGGAGATGAGTAATTATACTTCGTTGTGTGCTAAATTTCCGAATTTTGTACAGCGCAGTATTTATTCATGATCAATGTGACATCACCTAATGATTGCTTATTAATGGGATATGCAGATGCCGGCACACACTCGCAGCCAACGTGGACAAGGGTCTGGAGCTGAGGAGAATCTGCCACCTCCCCCACCGCCGCCGATGACGCCGGAAGCGTTCTTTGGCCAGTTCTTGGGTAGCCAACGGAACATGGAGGAGATGCAGAGGCACATGGAGGCCACCCTCCGCAACATCGCCAACAACACCGCGCAACAGCATCAGCAGCGCCAAGGCCCGGAGCCCAATCAGTATAGCTCCTACCGCGATTTCTTGGACACTCGTCCTCCAGTGTTCAAGGAAGTCACCGAGCCGCTCGAAGCTGATGAATGGCTCAACTCCATCACCCAGAAGTTCCGTCTGCTTCGCCTGACGGAAGAGCTCAAAGCGGAGTATGCCGCTCACATGTTAGAAGGACCCGCAGGTTTGTGGTGGGCCCAGTACCGTGCCTCTCTGCCAGCTAATGCACGTGTTACTTGGGACCAGTTCTCCACCGCTATGCGCAACCACTACATCCCTAGTGGTCTGATGGAGATGAAGATTGCAGAGTTCATGAGGTTGTCTCAGGGAACTAGGTCTATGTCTGAGTACTTGCACAGCTTCAACAACCTCGCTCGTTATGCCCCAGACTTTGTCAACACAGAGGCCAAGAAGATTGCAAGCTTTAAGCGTGGCATGAGTGCCACCATGCTTTCAAAGATGGGTAACAGTCACCGCACCACCTTCAGCGACTTTGTCAGTGACTGTCTCAATCAAGAGCCCAATGACAGCTGGCTAGCAGCAGAGACACCCCGCCGTGCGAATGAAGGAGGTTCGTCCCAGCAGAGGACTCAGTTCGGAGCACGCGCCCCCTACCGCCCGCCTGTCACTGGAGCAAGGTACCGTCCCCCACAGAGGAAGATCACCACCAACCGTCCCCGTCCCAGCTTCCAGAAACCGTACACCGCCCCTATGATGCCAAACAAGGGTAAGACTGGAAGTGCAGCAGGACCCAAGACTCCGTACGTGATTGGCCCATGCTACAACTGTGGTCAGACCGGACATCTGTCACGCCACTGCCCCCGTCCAAAGAAGCAGTACCATCAGCCCCAGCCTCGTACCGGTCATGTGCACCACACCACTGTGGAAGAAGTGCCAGAAGGAGAGCCTGTCACCGCTGGTACGTTTCTTGTTAATCAATGCCCTGCAGTTGTGTTGTTTGACTCTGGAGCATCACATTCTTTTATAAGTGAGAACTTTGCTATAAGAAGTAATCTTGAGCTGATAAAGTTAGACCGGGGATATCAGATAAGTTCCGCCGGAGCTGTTCTCTCCGCGCGTAAAATGGCTAAAGGAGTGGAAATGACCTTTGGGGATAAAAAGGCCATAGTGGACCCCATAGTCATTCCTGGTCTAGGTCTGGATGTAATTTTGGGTATGGGTTGGATGAAACTTTGGAAGGTTAATCTAGACACCGCAGAGAGAATAGTGTCCATGGTTAGTCCCAGAAATGGGTCTACCTTTCGGTTCAAGTTACCTCGAAACCACCATGAGGTCGGAGTGTTGTTCAATATCACGGCAAAACAGATAGCTGAGATCCCAATAGTGTGTGAGTTTCCAGATGTCTTTCCTGATGAGTTGCCTGGTTTACCGCCTGATAGAGATGTGGAGTTTGCTATAGAGTTAATCCCGGGAACAGCACCTATATCCCGACGACCGTATAGAATGCACGCTAAGGAGTTAGCAGAGCTTAAGGTCCAAATACAGGAACTTTTGGATAAAGGTTTGATACGTCCTAGTTCGTCACCTTGGGGATGTCCCGCTATCTTTGTGAAGAAGAAAGATAAAACTTTAAGGATGTGTGTGGATTACAGACCGCTTAATGCAGTAACCATAAAGAATAAGTACCCCTTACCTCGAATCGATGTCTTGTTTGATCAGTTGTCAAAAACAAAAGTGTTCTCCAAGATCGACCTGAGGTCAGGATACCATCAGATTAAGATCAGAAGAGAAGACGTACCAAAAACAGCTTTCTCTACCAGATACGGACTCTATGAATATTTAGTTATGTCCTTTGGATTGACCAATGCACCGGCACATTTCATGTATCTGATGAATTCAGTTTTCATGCCAGAGTTGGATAAGTTTGTTGTAGTGTTCATTGATGATATCTTGGTCTACTCGGAAAACAAGGAGGATCATGCCAAACATCTTCGAGTTGTTTTAGCTCGACTTAGGGAACATAAGTTGTATGCTAAGTTCAGCAAGTGCGAGTTTTGGTTGAAGAAGGTACCTTTCCTTGGTCACGTCCTTTCAGAGGAAGGAATCTCTGTAGACCCTTCTAAAGTGCAAGAGGTTATGGAGTGGGAAGCACCCACGAGTGTTTTTGAGGTTCGCAGCTTTTTGGGTTTGGCCGGATACTACCGTCGGTTCATTCCGGATTTTTCAAGAATAGCCAAGCCTATGACCCGTTTAACGTAGAAAAACAAGAAGTTCGAATGGACTCCAGAGTGTGAAGCAGCTTTCCGCACTCTGCGAACGTTGTTGACATCCGCACCTGTTTTGGCTCAGCCAAACTTGGAGGAACCTTTTGATGTGTTTTGCGACGCATCCAAGATTGGACTTGGATGTGTACTCATGCAAAATGGAAGAGTTATCGCCTATGCTTCTCGCCAGTTGAAACCGCACGAAGAGAACTATCCCACTCATGATCTGGAACTAGCAGCCGTCGTGCATGCACTCAAGATATGGAGACATTACCTTATGGGAAATTTATGCCATATATATACAGATCATAAAAGTTTGCAATATATTTTCACCCAGCCAGAGTTAAATATGAGGCAAAGAAGATGGCTAGAGTTAATTAAGGATTATAACCTAGAAGTGCATTACCACCCTGGAAAAGCGAATGTTGTAGCCGATGCCTTGAGTCGCAAGACTCATTGAAACTCTCTACAACCACTGTTCGAAGATGGATTTAATCTTATGCACCCCGTCATGTTAAACAATATCACTCTTCAGTGCACCTTGGAAAGTGACATCATCGAGAGACAGAAGACCGATGAAGAAATCTGTCAGATAAAGAAGAGGTTGGAAACCAGTAGTTCGTTAAACTTTAGAACAGATGAACAGGGAATTTTATGGTATAAACGAAGGATAGTCGTTCCTAAGGATTCAGAGCTGAAAGAGAGGATTCTGAACGAGGCTCACAATTCAAGGTTGTCTATCCACCCAGGAGGCAGTAAGATGTACCAGGATTTGAGAACCAGGTATTGGTGGTCAAGGATGAAGAAAGAAGTCGCAGCTTATGTCGCCAGATGTGATACTTGTTGCAGAATAAAGGCAATACACCTGAGACCTGCAGGACTGTTGCAACCGTTGTCAATTCCAGAGTGGAAATGGGAAAAAATCAGCATGGATTTCATCACTGGCCTTCCCACTACTCAAAAGGGAAATGATTCTATCTGGGTTATTGTGGATCGATTGTCTAAAGTAGCTCACTTCATACCAGTTAAGACTACACACCGCCCCCATCAGTATGCAGACTTGTATATTCAGAATATCTTGAGGTTACATGGAGTTCCGAAAAGGATTGTTTCTGATAGAGGACCCCAGTTCATAGCACGTTTTTGGGAACAGTTGCACAAGGAGTTAGGAACCAAGTTGGTCAGAAGTTCCGCCTATCACCCCCAGACTGCGGGACAGACAGAAAGAGTAAATCAGATTTTGGAGGATATCCTAAGAGCTTGTGTCTTATCTTCCGGAGAGTCATGGGAAAAGTGGTTACCCCTTGCTGAGTTTTCATACAACAACAGCTACCAAGAGAGTATAAAGATGGCACATTTTGAAGTTTTATATGGACGAAGATGCAGGACCCCTGTAAATTGGGTTGAGTCTGGAGACCGAGGATTCTATGGATCAGATTATGTAAAAGATGCCGAGGAAATCGTGCAGACCGTACAGCAACATATCAAGGTAGCACAGTCTCGACAAAAGAGTTATGCTGACACCCGAAGGAGACCTTTGGAATTTCAAGTTGGAGACTATGTGTATCTCAAGGTTTCACCTATGAGGAAGGTCCAACGTTTTGGAATCAAGAAGAAGCTAGCACCTCGATATGCGGGACCATACCAGATCATAGCAAGGAAGGGAGAAGTAGCATACGAAGTACAGTTACCCCCAGAGATGAGCGCAGTCTTTCCAGTGTTTCACGTATCGCAGTTAAAGAAGTGTCTTCGAGTTCCAGAACAAGAGGAAGTTCGGATTCCAGATGTCACCATCAGATCAGACCTGGAATACTACGAACAACCCAAGGAGATTTTGGATACCAAGACCCGAGAGACGCGTCACCGAACAGTGAAGACTTACAAGATTCTCTGGAGCAATCACGGACCCAACGATGCGACATGGGAAACAGAGGAGTACTTACGCGTAAACTATCCCGCTTTTGTTAAGAAATGGTACGTAACTCAAATCTCGGGACGAGATTTCTTTAAGGGGGGAAGGGCTGTGACACCCTAGTGTCAAGCACTACATTAGGAACTTCATTAGCTACTAAAGAAGCATAAGCTATGCATTGCATCATTTCATGTGCACAAGAGTGCTTTTGTCTTTTGTTTATTTATTTGGATTTGGATTTCTATTTGACTTGATGATTTAATTGGATCTCTGTTTTGGCTTTGTTTTTGTGAAGGGTTTAAAAATGGTTTTCAGAAAAAGTGCCTTATATGAAAGTTGTAGAGAAAATTATTTCAAGCAACTTTTATATTTGGGTCAAAACCTAGTTTGGAGCTTTTGAAACTGTTTTTGAGTGGTCAAACTTTGAAAAGATTTTGGAAAAAGAAAAAGGAAAAACGATTTTTGTTTTTCCCGGTGCCAACCCTTTCGGCCCAGTTCGCCCGCTCGCGCGCGCCGGCCCAGTTCGCCCGCTCGCGCGCGCCGGCCCAGCTCGCCCGCGTGCCGCGCGCGCCGCGCGCTGCCGCCGCTGGCACACCCGCGCCGTACGCCGGCCGGCCTGCCGCGTGGCGCCCCGCCTCTGCGCCAAATCCTCGCTGGCCACTCCTCGCCCGATCCTCTCTCACCCGAGCACGCAAGCTATCTTCCCCGGCCACTCTCCGCTCGCCTCGCCTATCGCGCCCGCTCGCCGTGCACGGCATCGCCGCGCTGCCTCGCCGACCGCGCCGCCGTAGCCCCGCCACGACCACCGGTGTGACACCCCAATTTTAAGAACAAAATTGGAGCACAATATATGTATGCCAGGATCAATTTTCATACATATATCCACATCATAGTAAATATCAAAACAATGCTTTTATTAATATATCGAATATTATTACATAAATGACCCTCGGGTCTGAAAGAAAAAGTACAGACTCTCTCGACATCTAACTCTAATGAAGACTCTGAAGTAGTCGCGGAAGTCTGGACTCCATCTCCACAGGAAGGTCGACCGGGGGTAGCGCCATCCTAGTACAGGTCGTCAGGGTCGAAGCCACCGTCCTCTGGATTCTCTGGCTCCTCGTGAACGTAGCCACCAGTGTCTCCGTAATCGCCAGCGTCTGGGTGGGGTAGCAGAGGAACAAAGAGGAGGGTGAGTACATCGAAATGTACTCCGCAAGTGTAGGAAATTTATGCTTATGAGGCTTATAACAAAGGTAGGCTGACTTTGTTTGACTCAAGCGCCTAAAGCGACACTTCCTATTAGTCCTATTAATCCTATGCACCTATTTACTAGGTTATAGACGGACTCTATAGTAAAGTAACAACACTCGGAGTCGCACCGAGCAAGCCACACTCGGAGTCACACCGAGCAACCAACACCTGAAGTCCATCAGGCAGCCGCACCTGAAGTCCATCAGATGACCCGAACCCAAAACCAACCAGTAACCAACTAATCTCGAAGAAGTCCAAGCCGCTCGTGACCATGAGCACGGCTGATATACCAGTTTTACACTCTGCAGAGGTTGCACATCGTTACCCATGAGTCGTGCAGATCCCGTCACGCTAAACACTGCCAAGGTGCTTAGCAGGTTGCACTGCAAGGCCTTTACAAAGCCCCTCCAAGCCTGTGTTACACGTACTCTAAGGTTTCTCCCCTGTCCATAAGTCAACGACCCCAAGGGACCCCTCTTGAGCCACTAAACAAACCCCGTGTAGCATAACTTAGAGGAAACTAATTAATTAGCCAGGTCCAGCCCATCCAGATCTCATGGTTGCGCTGTTAAGCCGGGTTACAGGCTTCGAGAACCGAGTCCTAGGGATCCAGGCAGGATATGTCTAGCACGAGCCCCGAACCAAAAACCAAAAGCAGCTGCCGAGTCCCACGGCACAAAACCACCAATACGGGTCCATCCTGCCGGATTTACCTAATAACCATGTTACTACAAAATTACCATGTCCACATTCGTTTCATAGTTCATTAATCAAGATTATAAACATTTTAACTCCCATCCCAACCATGACTGCAGGGCTAAGCAAGACACCTACCCAAACATCCCAACCAGGCGACAAGGATAATATATACAAACTCTAGTAAACCCTAACATGGGATTCAAATTAATGACAAGCATGCATCTACAAGATCTGACTACTCTAGTACCAAAAGTAAAAATAAAGTAAGTGCAAGATGTTCAAGGACACTTGCCTTCGGACTGGGTCGAATCAACTGGGTCGCAAGGATGGTCTGGAGCGTCCTCGTACTCCGCACTCTCTGGCCCAATCAACATACATGGCACAATACATAGAAATAAATAACAGTACAACAAATAGTATGAAAACAGTAAACTAATAGATCTACTGCGTAGAGAACGAAATTATGAATCTAACGCAAGTTGAACGGGTCGAATCGGAGTTAAAACGCAAAAGTTATAAGCATTTGAAATTGGATGACAGTTCTGTGAATAAACTGAACTCATTTCGTACTTAAAATAAATCAAAACAGAAATAAAAGTGCGGCAGGACCGGGCCTCACTTAGCTAGAAGTACAGGGGCTAGATCGCAAGGTTTCCGTGACTCAGTGAATAGTGCCGGATGGACGGCGGGTTGATTTCGGAGAAAGTGGGGGTCTCTTTAGCAAAATGCACCGGCGAAGGGGTATCGGCTGTTCTTGGCCGTCGATCTGGCGATGGCCGGCTGAGATTAGATCAGGGGCGGTCGGCGGTGGGTGGACCGCGCCTCGATTTGACGCAAACGGAGGGGCCAAACTGTAGGTTCTTCGTGACTCAGTGCACAGTGCAGATAGGACGGCGGGTTTTGTTTCAAGAAACTCCAGGGGTTCTTTAGAAAAATGGGCGCTGACGCAGGGCGGCGGCCGACGCGGCGCTGGCGTGGCGCCATGTGGCACGATCTGGGTGGTTCGGCGTGCCCCGTGTACGGTGGACCGCTGACGTGGACGGGGTGAACTGTGTCCACGGCGCAGACGCACCCGGTCTATACCGGTTCGGCCAGTGTTCTAATCTAGGTCACTCAATCAAGATCGGACGGTGGAGAGATGGGCACAGCTGTGACGGCGGCGGCGCGGCTCTGTCCGCGGCGGCGCGCCATGGATGGCCGCCGAGCTCGCTCGGGAGGTGCCCTAGGGGCTAGCAGAGGTAATAGGGAGGGTAGTGTTCGGATGAGGAACTCACCGCGAGGTCGGAGGTGGAGTTGGTGTCGCCGACCGTGGACTGGAGAGGGAGGACGACGGTGGCGGCGCGTGTGTTGCGGACGGAGCTCCGGCGCGGTCGCGGACGCAGTGCTTCCGCTCCGATTCACTTCGGGGTAGACCTTCAGGACGCGGTGTGTGATCGCGAAACCGAAGGAGGGGCAAACGAGGGCCGGTGGTGCCGGTGCGGCTCGCGGCTGACTGTCGGCGACGGCGGCGTTGCGGAGGTGCACCGGGGAGAGAGGAAGGGAGCTCGGGATGGGGAACAGGGGTGGCGGCGCGCTCGTGCGATGCGATGCAGGGCTTAAAAGGAGGTAGAGGAGGGCGGGGTGGGGCCGAGCGGCGCGCACAGTGGAGCGTAGATCACGCTCGGAGCCGGTGCGGAAGACTCGCGCGGAAGGTTGGAGACGCCTGACTGGTGGGCTCCACTTGTCGGTGGCCGCAGGAGAGCGAGGGCGCGCGGGCCGGTGCTGGCTCGCATACGCGAGGAGGTGTGCGCGTGGAGGTGGGCTGGGGTCGCGGGCCGGCGCGGGAGGGAGGTGGAGCGGGCCGCGGCTTGCGCTGGGCCGCGGGAGAGGAGGGCGCGGCTGCGCGTGGGGAGCGGGGCGCGGGGTGGGCCGCTGCGGCTGGCTTGGGCCGGTCGGAAGAGGGGTGAGGTCCAGTTTGCTTTTTTTTTCCTTTTTGTTTTCTTCTCCAAATTCTTTTGAAACCAAATTCAAATCAGTTTGAAACAAAACTAAGTTGCAAACATTTCAAAATATTTTCCCTAGGTTTTGCAAATAAAATTTTGACTTTGATTTGATAAAATTTTATAAACCTTTTTATTTGTCTTCTAAATAGAATAAATCCGATTCGCGCTATACGGGTTTAATAAATTCTTTTTCACCCAATAAAATATGCAATGGCATGAATGCAACATGAAAATGATATATAAATTTTATTTTCCTCCTCTAATAAACTAGCCAACCTATTTAGTTTCTAAATTCTTTAATTAAATTGGGGAAAATTAAATCAGGGTGTTACAAACCTACCCCCCTTAGAAGAATCTCGTCCTCGAGATTAGGAAGAGTCGGCGAAGAGATGAGGAAAATCTGCCCGAAGATCATCTTCTTTCTCCCATGTGGCTTCTTCTTCGGAGTAATGCTTCCATTGCACCTTGCAGATTTTAATCCTCTTGTTGCGAGTGCCTCGTTCCATCGTGTCCAAAATCTTGATCGGCTCGGAGAAAGTCAGATCATCCCGCAGATCAAGCTCCTCAAGTGGCAACTGCTCCTCTGGAACTCTGAGGCATCTCTTCAGCTGGGATACATGGAATACATTATGGATACCTGCCAGACGTGCAGGCAACTCCAGCTGATATGCAACTGCGCCTTTCTTGTCAATCACCTTGAAAGGGCCAATGAATCTCGGAGATAGCTTCCCTTTGACATTAAACCTCCGAAGACCTCTGAAAGGTGACACCTTCAGATAGACATAGTCCCCAATCTGGAATTCCAGCTCCCGTCGTCTGACATCTGCATAACTCTTCTGTCTAGACTGAGCTGTCTTCAGGTTGCTTCTGATCTGCCTGACCTGTTCCTCAGCTTCCTCTATAGACTCGGGGCCAAAGACTTTCCTTTCTCCAACCTGATTCCAGAACAGAGGAGTTCTGCACTTCCTGCCATACAGTGCCTCGAAAGGTGACATCTTCAGACTGGCCTGATAGCTGTTGTTATATGAGAACTCTGCATATGGCAGACTCACATCCCAACTCTGGCTGTTCTGAAGCGCACTGGCTCTCAACATATCCTCCAGAATCTGATTCACCCTCTCTGTCTGACCATCAGTCTGAGGGTGATAAGCCGAACTGAAACTGAGGCGAGTGTCCATAGACTCATGCAACCGCTTCCAGAATCTGGATGTGAACTGTGTACCTCTGTCAGATACTATGACCTTAGGTACCCCATGCAAGCAAACAATGCGGGACATGTACAACTCTGCAATTCTATCTCCCTTATATGTTTCCTTGACAGGAATGAAGTGAGCCACCTTGGTCAAACGATCAACTATGACCCAGATAGAATCATATCCCGACTGGGTCCTGGGCAAACCAGTGATGAAATCCATGCTGATCTCTTCCCATTTCCACTCGGGAATCTGCAGAGGCTGTAGCAAACCAGCTGGTCTCTGATGTTGGGCCTTAACCCTCTGACATGTGTCACACAAGGCCACATACTCTGCTACTTCCCTCTTCATCCCATACCACCAGTAATACTGCTTCAGATCCTGGTACATCTTGGTACTGCCTGGGTGAAGAGAGTAGGCTGAATCATGAGCTTCTCTCAAGATCAACTCCTTGATAGCCTTCACATCTGGAACACAGATCCTGCCTCTGAACCATAAGACACCCTGATCATCCTCTGTGAACCCTGGGGCTTTGTCCTCCTTGATCGACTGTCTGATCTCCAGAAGATACTCATCAGTGAGCTGTCCTGCTCGGATATCATGCTCAAGTGTCGAATCAACCTCCATGGCTACTGCATCAGTGTGGCCGAGAATACCCAAGTTGAGCTTCACAAACTCTTCATGCAACTCGGGCTGCTGCTCCTTGATCTCTAGCACATTACAGTAAACCTTCCTGCTCAAGGCATCTGCAACAACATTCGCCTTGCCTGGATGATAGTTGATACTCAGATCATAGTCTTTGATCAACTCGAGCCATCTCCGTTGGCGAAGATTCAGATCTGGCTGGGTGAAAATATACTTCAAGCTCTTATGGTCAGTGTATATCTCTGTCTTCTTGCCCATCAGATAGTGCCTCCAGATCTTCAGAGCATGAACAACAGCTGCCAACTCTAGATCATGTGTAGGGTAATTCAGCTCATGCTTCCTGAGCTGTCTCGAGGCATAAGCAATCACCCGACCTTCCTGCATAAGCACACATCCCAGACCCTGACGCGAAGCATCACAATACACCGTGAAGTTCTTCTGGACATCTGGCATGACAAGAATAGGAGCAGAGGTCAATCTCGCTTTCAGCTCCTCGAAACCAGTCTGGCATTCAGGGGACCATACAAACTTGGCACCCTTCTCAGTCAGTCTCGTCATCGGCTTCACGATCTTGGAGAATCCCTCAATAAATCTGCGATAATATCCCGCCATACCGAGGAAACTCCGTATCTCAGTAACGCTCTCAGGTACCTTCCAGTCCAATATATCTTGGACCTTGCCTGGATCCACTGATACACCACCCTCTGAGATGATATGCCCCAAATATGCAACCTTCTTCAACCAGAACTCGCATTTGCTCAGCTTTGCATACAACCGATGCTCTCTGAGCTTCTGCAACACTAACCTCAGATGCTTCTCATGTTCTTCTTCAGTCTTCGAGATTATCAGGATATCATCAAGGAACACCACGACGAACAGATCTAAAAACTCCATGAAGACCTTGTTCATCAGATACATGAAGAAAGCTGGGGCATTAGTCAAGCCGAAGGACATCACTGTGTACTCATATAGCCCATATCGAGTCACAAACGCCGTCTTCGGGATATCAGCTTCACGAATCTTCAGCTGGTTATAACCTGTTTGCAGGTCAATCTTCGAGAACACATGAGCACCCTTCAACTGATCAAACAGATCATCAATGCGAGGAATCGGGTACTTGTTCTTGATGGTAGCTTCATTCAATGCGCGGTAATCAACGCACATCCGCAGACCTCCATCCTTCTTCGGAACAAAGATCACAGGGGCTCCCCACGGGGATGTACTAGGACGAATATGCCCCTTCTCTAGCTGCTCTTGGATCTGCGTCTTCAGCTCGGCTAGCTTTTCGGCATCCATTCTATATGGTCGCCTGTATATAGGTGCAGTGCCAGGAACTAAATCAATAGAGAACTCAATCTCACGATCAGGTGGCATACCTGGCACTTTCTGGAAGACATCAGGGAACTCCTTGACAACTCGGATATCAGGTACCACAACAGCCTCATATGCTCTGGCTTCTTCTATCATCTTTGTCGGTGCTCGATACACAATCTCCGTGCCATCTGGATGCTTCACTGTGATGAGCCTCTGAGCACAATCAATGACTCCCTGGTACTTGCGTAGCCAATCCATTCCCAGAATGACATCAATACCTTGGGAATCCAGAACAATAAGAGAGGTGGGAAAGACTACCCCCCTTATGGTTAAGCTCACATTCGGGCACACATGCCTCGATATCAGTTCTCCTCCAGGAGAATTCACTAGCAGATGCTTTTTCATCAACACTCTATTCATATTATATTTAGATGCGCAGGGTGCTGATATGAACGAATGAGATGCTCCAGAATCAAACAAGACTGTAACTGGGTGAGAGTCAACAAGGAACGTACCAAACACCACATCTGGTGCCGTCTGGGCAGACTCCGCTGACACGTGGTTCACACGACCACGAGTGTAGCTCTGGGGCTGGCCTGCAGGACGTGACTGCGGTGGAGCTGACTGCCTCAATGGACACTTGTTGGCGAAGTGTCCCATCTGGTTACACTTGTAACACGGGCCAATCTGACCTGCCCCCTGTGCTGGACGGGGCTGCTGCGGAGCTGGAAGACCCTGGCGAGGTGCCTGAGCCTGGCGGGGCGGCTGCTGCTGCTGCTGCTGAGGTGGAGCCTGGTACTGTGGAGCTGGGTGCCTGTACTGAGGAGCGGGCTGCCGGGACTGGGGCGGTCGGTACTGCTGCTGCTGGGGAATCTGCCTGGAAGCTGGAGCAGGTGGAGCGTAGCGGGGACGAGTAGAGCTGCCGGAGGACTGTCCCTGGAACGTCATCTTCCTCTTGCGATCGGCATCGAGGTCCTTCCGTTCCTTCTCCACTGCGAAGGCACGGTCAACCAGCTTCTGAAATGAGGAATACTCATTTGAAGCTAGGGCATAGCGGAGTCCTGGGTTAAGCCCATGCCTGAAGCGGATAACAATTTCATTATTGTTCAGGTAACAAAAGGAATGAACAAGGGTATATGAAGAATATATTTAATATGAAAGAATGACAGAGATCTTGCCTGAAGCACTCCTGCTTCTTATCATCTGTGTCCACGTCATCTGGGGCGTAACGGGACAGCTGGCTGAACCGCGTGAGATACTCACGCACTGTCATCGCGCCCTGCCTGAGATCCTGGAACTCGCGGCGCTTCACCCTGATCTCGCCGAAAGGGACGTACTGGTCGCGGAATGCCCTGCGGAACTCCTCCCAAGTGATCGAGTCGGCGTCCGCATGAGCTGTGGTGTACGCAGTCCACCAGTTCTTCGCCGGGCCCTGAAGCTGGTGCGAGGCGTAGAGGGCCTTATCAAGGTCCCCGACATGGGCAAGCTGCAACTTGCCTGTAATCGTCTCGAGCCAATCATCTGCATCCATTGGCTCTATGGCATGGTGGAACACTGGAGGGCGCGTCGTCATGAAGCTCCTGAGAGTGTCATCTGGTCGGGGTGGCTGTGCAGCTCCTGCACCCTGAGCACCCTGAGCAGCCTGCGCCATCTGCTGCATGTGCTGCATCATCTGGGCCATGTTCTGCATCATCTGGTTCTGCACCTGGGCCATCTGGAGCGGGTCGTACGGAGGCGGAGGTGGATGGGGATGAGGATGAGGATGAGGCGGCTGGTTGCCACCTGCCCCGCTCCCGCCAGCGTTACCGGCGTTACCCGCGCTGCTCCTGGTGTCAACCATCTGTTACATTTTCCAGGAGTAAGAGTGAGATATGATAAATAGATATATAACAACCCTGGTTTGGTTAATTAATTCGATTAGTAAAACATTTTAACAAATGATGTCGCTGCAACCTGATGGTCGCAACACACCAACAATCATTACAAAGAACCAAAACATTACATATGCACAAGTACATGTCATTCAACGACCTACGAGATCACATAATTATGGAGGGCTTCTTACGAGTTTGGAGGACCTACTTTTAAACAAAATTTGAATTTTCAGCAGAGAGGCTACAGAAGTGGGAAAAGGGGTCAGACTTTATAAAAATAGTTTTGTAAATTCGACGACTGACTAGGGTAGCGTCCTACGGTCAACACGGCTCCGATACCACTCTGTGACACCCCAATTTTAAGAACAAAATTGGAGCACAATATATGTATGCCAGGATCAATTTTCATACATATATCCACATCATAGTAAATATCAAAACAATGCTTTTATTAATATATCGAATATTATTACATAAATGACCCTCGGGTCTGAAAGAAAAAGTACAGACTCTCTCGACATCTAACTCTAATGAAGACTCTGAAGTAGTCGCGGAAGTCTGGACTCCATCTCCACAGGAAGGTCGACCGGGGGTAGCGCCATCCTAGTACAGGTCGTCAGGGTCGAAGCCACCGTCCTCTGGATTCTCTGGCTCCTCGTGAACGTAGCCACCAGTGTCTCCGTAATCGCCAGCGTCTGGGTGGGGTAGCAGGGGAACAAAGAGGAGGGTGAGTACATCGAAATGTACTCCGCAAGTGTAGGAAATTTATGCTTATGAGGCTTATAACAAAGGTAGGCTGACTTTGTTTGACTCAAGCGCCTAAAGCGACACTTCCTATTAGTCCTATTAATCCTATGCACCTATTTACTAGGTTATAGACGGACTCTGTAGTAAAGTAACAACACTCGGAGTCGCACCGAGCAAGCCACACTCGGAGTCACACCGAGCAACCAACACCTGAAGTCCATCAGGCAGCCGCACCTGAAGTCCATCAGATGACCCGAACCCAAAACCAACCAGTAACCAACTAATCTCGAAGAAGTCCAAGCCGCTCGTGACCGTGAGCACGGCTGATATACCAGTTTTACACTCTGCAGAGGTTGCACATCGTTACCCATGAGTCGTGCAGATCCCGTCACGCTAAACACTGCCAAGGTGCTTAGCAGGTTGCACTGCAAGGCCTTTACAAAGCCCCTCCAAGCCTGTGTTACACGTACTCTAAGGTTTCTCCCCTGTCCATAAGTCAACGACCCCAAGGGACCCCTCTTGAGCCACTAAACAAACCCCGTGTAGCATAACTTAGAGGAAACTAATTAATTAGCCAGGTCCAGCCCATCCAGATCTCATGGTTGCGCTGTTAAGCCGGGTTACAGGCTTCGAGAACCGGGTCCTAGGGATCCAGGCAGGATATGTCTAGCACGAGCCCCGAACCAAAAACCAAAAGCAGCTGCCGAGTCCCACGGCACAAAACCACCAATACGGGTCCATCCTGCCGGATTTACCTAATAACCATGTTACTACAAAATTACCATGTCCACATTCGTTTCATAGTTCATTAATCAAGATTATAAACATTTTAACTCCCATCCCAACCATGACTGCAGGGCTAAGCAAGACACCTACCCAAACATCCCAACCAGGCGACAAGGATAATATATACAAACTCTAGTAAACCCTAACATGGGATTCAAATTAATGACAAGCATGCATCTACAAGATCTGACTACTCTAGTACCAAAAGTAAAAATAAAGTAAGTGCAAGATGTTCAAGGACACTTGCCTTCGGACTGGGTCGAATCAACTGGGTCGCAAGGATGGTCTGGAGCGTCCTCGTACTCCGCACTCTCTGGCCCAATCAACATACATGGCACAATACATAGAAATAAATAACAGTACAACAAATAGTATGAAAACAGTAAACTAATAGATCTACTGCGTAGAGAACGAAATTATGAATCTAACGCAAGTTGAACGGGTCGAATCGGAGTTAAAACGCAAAAGTTATAAGCATTTGAAATTGGATGACAGTTCTGTGAATAAACTGAACTCATTTCGTACTTAAAATAAATCAAACAGAAATAAAAGTGCGGCAGGACCGGGCCTCACTTAGCTAGAAGTACAGGGGCTAGATCGCAAGGTTTCCGTGACTCAGTGAATAGTGCCGGATGGACGGCGGGTTGATTTCGGAGAAAGTGGGGGTCTCTTTAGCAAAATGCACCGGCGAAGGGGTATCGGCTGTTCTTGGCCGTCGATCTGGCGATGGCCGGCTGAGATTAGATCAGGGGCGGTCGGCGGTGGGTGGACCGCGCCTCGATTTGACGCAAACGGAGGGGCCAAACTGTAGGTTCTTCGTGACTCAGTGCACAGTGCAGATAGGACGGCGGGTTTTGTTTCAAGAAACTCCAGGGGTTCTTTAGAAAAATGGGCGCTGACGCAGGGCGGCGGCCGACGCGGCGCTGGCGTGGCACCATGTGGCACGATCTGGGTGGTTCGGCGTGCCGCGTGTACGGTGGACCGCTGACGTGGACGGGGTGAACTGTGTCCACGGCGCAGACGCACCCGGTCTATACCGGTTCGGCCAGTGTTCTAATCTAGGTCACTCAATCAAGATCGGACGGTGGAGAGATGGGCACAGCTGTGACGGCGGCGGCGCGGCTCTGTCCGCGGCGGCGCGCCATGGATGGCCGCCGAGCTCGCTCGGGAGGTGCCCTAGGGGCTAGCAGAGGTAATAGGGAGGGTAGTGTTCGGATGAGGAACTCACCGCGAGGTCGGAGGTGGAGTTGGTGTCGCCGACCGTGGACTGGAGAGGGAGGACGACGGTGGCGGCGCGTGTGTTGCGGACGGAGCTCCGGCGCGGTCGCGGACGCAGTGCTTCCGCTCCGATTCACTTCGGGGTAGACCTTCAGGACGCGGTGTGTGATCGCGAAACCGAAGGAGGGGCAAACGAGGGCCGGTGGTGCCGGTGCGGCTCGCGGCTGACTGTCGGCGACGGCGGCGTTGCGGAGGTGCACCGGGGAGAGAGGAAGGGAGCTCGGGATGGGGAACAGGGGTGGCGGCGCGCTCGTGCGATGCGATGCAGGGCTTAAAAGGAGGTAGAGGAGGGCGGGGTGGGGCCGAGCGGCGCGCACGGTGGAGCGTAGATCACGCTCGGAGCCGGTGCGGAAGACTCGCGCGGAAGGTTGGAGACGCCTGACTGGTGGGCTCCACTTGTCGGTGGCCGTAGGAGAGCGAGGGGCGCGCGGGCCGGTGCTGGCTCGCATACGCGAGGAGGTGTGCGCGTGGAGGTGGGCTGGGGTCGCGGGCCGGCGCGGGAGGGAGGTGGAGCGGGCCGCGGCTTGCGCTGGGCCGCGGGAGAGGAGGGCGCGGCTGCGCGTGGGGAGCGGGGCGCGGGGTGGGCCGCTGCGGCTGGCTTGGGCCGGTCGGAAGAGGGGTGAGGTCCAGTTTGCTTTTTTTTTCCTTTTTGTTTTCTTCTCCAAATTCTTTTGAAACCAAATTCAAATCAGTTTGAAACAAAACTAAGTTGCAAACATTTCAAAATATTTTCCCTAGGTTTTGCAAATAAATTTTGACTTTGATTTGATAAAATTTTATAAACCTTTTATTTGTCTTCTAAATAGAATAAATCCGATTCGCGCTATACGGGTTTAATAAATTCTTTTTCTCCCAATAAAATATGCAATGGCATGAATGCAACATGAAAATGATATATAAATTTTATTTTCCTCCTCTAATAAACTAGCCAACCTATTTAGTTTCTAAATTCTTTAATTAAATTGGGGAAAATTAAATCAGGGTGTTACAACCGGTCAAGCCGAACAAAACCCGAGCACCCCTTCACTCCCTCACACTCCCGCTCACACTCTCCCACTCTCGCTCTCACTCCCTCTCCGCTCCCACGAACGCCAGCCGAGAAGCACTGCTCGCTCTCGCCGTGACCTCCACCGCAACCTCCCCTCTCCGTTCCCAATCCCACCGAGCATCACCGTCCGATTACTTCTGCACCAAGCTCCGCCTACGCCGTGCACACGACGTGCGCACGTCGTCATCACCAACCGAGCCCCGACGCCGCCGGAGGACGTAGCGCCTCTTTCGGTCCGTCAGTCGCCACCGCCGAGCCGCAACGCCGTTCTTCTTCAACCCGAGCTCCACCATCTCCCTCCTTCTCCGTCGATCATCACCAAGCCAAGGCAAGGTGAGAGCACTGCCCCGCTTCAACGCTACCGCTCTCTCCCACATCTTCTTCCCCGGCCGAACGCCATGACCGCCCACCGCGGACCTCGCTCGTGGCCAAGCTCCGCTAGAGCTTCACCGGCCCAACCAACCCCGTAGCTTTACTGCCTAGAGTTCGTGGAAGCTTTTGCCTTCCCCAATTTCTCCGGCGACCGCCGGACACGGCCAAGCCGAGCCTCACCGCCGCCACCGTCCGCCATGGCTCGTCGCCGGCGAGCTCCGGCCATCCGCTAGTCAAACCGACACCACTGCTGGACGCGTCTCGTCGAGACGAGTCTATCGAGCCTAGCCTCACCGCCGGCGACCTCACCGACGGCGAGCAGCCGCCGGTCAGATCTCTCCCCTGTTTTCCTCTCTCTGACAGGTGGGTCCCGTTGACCCACGGATCCCGCGCGTCAGCCTCTGTTTGTCCTTAACCGCATCCACCCGAACCCTCGGCCGAGCCCTCGAGCTAGGCCTCGGACGGGCCAATGCGTTTCCGTCTCGCCCGAGCCCTCGAGCCAGGCTTCGGACGAGCGTGTCCGTTTCCGCCTCGCCCGAGCCCTCGAGCAAGGCCTCGGACGAGCGTGTCCGTTTCCGCCTCGCCCGAGCCCTCGAGCAAGGCCTCGGACGAGCGTGTCCGTTTCCGCCTCGCCCGAGCCCTCGAGCAAGGCCTCGGACGAACGTGTCCGTTTCCGCCTCGCCCGAGCCTCGAGCCCGGCCTCCGCCGAACCTTCGGGCTCTGTCTAGAGCCGGGCCTCGAGCGAGCACACACCTGCTGCTGGCCCCGCGCGTCAGCCACTCGCTGGTCCATGGACCGGGTGCTTGTAGCCAAGCCGGGAGAAATTTAATGTTTTTTCCTTTTTGGTTTTAAAATTCCAGAAATGCTTGTTATTTTGTGCAGCTTGATTTATAAGTCCAAATGAAGCGCTTTCAGTTTTGTTAGCTTTCTTAGGAGCAGATCTTTCATAGAAAAATATGAATATAATGTGGATGGCATTTTATTTTACTGTTTTCAATTAATCCAGTTTACATGCTTTTATGGGAATAAATGGAAATAAGTGTTTTCTGATATAGTTAATTCATGGGAAAAATTTGTATGGGTTCTTTGTTATGTTTCGTGCCTGTGAAAATTATGTGAAGTACTGTTCTTATGGAAAAATTTTCTGTTATAGTTAAAAGTCTCTTTTTGCTGATTCCTTAGGAAAAGTGTTAAGATGTTTTATATGCTGAAATAAAATAAGGGAAAATTTGTACAGTCTCTGTATGCCTTGTAGAATCTAAGAAAAATATGAACCTGATCTGTTTTATGGAAAAATTTGTAGTTGCTTTACAACTGTGCTTTTCTGTGTTTATCTTTGGAAATTCCTGTAAGAAATAATACAATGTTTCTGTTCATGGAACTTTCTTGGTAAGCATAAAATGTTAAGTAGAATCTAGGAAAAATATGAAATAGAGTTGTGCACCCTTTTACAGTAGGGTTGCAATTCAAAGTACCTTTTTGGACAGTTTGCTTGTCATTTTTAGATCTGCAGCTCTGTATTTTATTTTTGGGCTGAAACTTGTTCAGTAGAGTCCAGCAAGTGTGGTTTGCCTTCTGGAATTTTTGTGGATTTTTCTAAGTTCTGAAAAATGCACTTGCAGTTCAATCGGAGTTCCTTTGATTTAATTAAATAAGAAAAAGGATGAGTATTGGATTTTGTTTTATGAAATAATTAGGTAAATCCCTCAACGTCAAAAGTGGTTCAACAAGTTGGCTTTGTTGGATTGCAAGAAACATTCTTGTCATATCATCCTCATCTTGTACCGCATTTATTTAATTATATACCATCGCATGCAATAGGATCGACCCCGCCAGAACCCCACCAAGAGCAGGAGCTAAACGTCGAGCCGGAGATCCAGGAGCTGCAACAACCGGAGGAAGCCGACCCCGTCCACGACCCTAACCTGCCTGAGTGCCCCTCTCACGAGGCCTCAGTCTTCACTCAAGGCAAGCCCCGGAGCATATTAAGCCTCCTATCCTTTGCAATTAAATATTACTTGAGTCCTTTTATATTGTGATGCATTAGGTATAGGAGTTGATTGAATCCTATTTGTTGCATTACCATCCCTTGATTATTGATTATTACCTGCCTTGTTATCCTGTTACTTTTATAATGTAGACTTGCTTAGCCTGCTTAATAAAAGTAGTTGTTAAGAATGTTTCCGTAATACCCGGATGGGTAGTACCGGATCACGGTTGGCTATATTTGCTATCGTGGAAAAGAACCTGAGTTGTAGTGAAATACGGTCAATGGGATGGCAGGGCACAAGTTCGGAAACTTGGGGCAACCCATCCATTGGATCGTGTAGGTTTGTATCGATGTTGGCCCTCGTTCATTTTTGAACGCGCCCTTTTACTTAGGGATATGTCGTTGCTGTAATCATCGACCCCAAAGCCGGTTAGAAGCTGTTCGGGCCGGTCTCAACCCATGTCGTGCCCTCTAGTACAGAAGTTGCGATCTGCCGCGTGAGGCCATCGCCAGACTCTGATTGGGCTGTCCGTGCTTGAGCCGCGGAGATTACCACCACGAACAAGCGTCGAGCGGTTGCCCAATGCATGGACCCGACGGGGAAAGTGTGGGCTGGTATCAAAGGTCTTTCATCAGCTGATTTGGAATTCGATTCGAGTCGCCGTCTCCCCCGGTTAGTGGGAAACTATGGCGAGCTTCACCACGATACAACTCCATGTGATTTCTAAGGTTCAACTAAAATGTGGACAAGTCAACTGGATATGGTTATATTATTTGTCTGCTAGACTCAAGTGTGTGCAATAGTTCAGGTGCAAACCTAGAGGAAGGAATAGGTATAAAAGATGATAGCTCATTAATTCCACTAATACTTCGCTTATCTTAAATTGAGCTTTTCGCAAATTCAAGATCCCAGCTCCACCCAAAAAGGCCTTGCATGTCCTTGGTGTCTTTATTTTCAGTTAGACGGGTAAGTCTAGCTGAGTACATTCCCGTACTCAGGGTTTATCCCGTTGTTGCAGATGGCCAGGTCTACTTTGGCTATTGTAAGCACTGCCTCTACCCAGTGGAAGGTGATGAGGAGTAGGCCCAGGGCCGGGTCGTCAAGAAGCTCTCCTCTTTCTTTTGCCGGACTGAGACTACTGGTGGCACATTATCTTAAAAAGGAGGAATGTCTTGTGTTGGGTTTTATGTATCAAAACAATATTTTATTTGGACCACGTGTGTGGTGGTCGTGTTTCAAACATATTTCAGCTTCCGCACTATTTGAACTCAATATTGTAATAACTCTGTTTTATTTCCGCACTCTGATGGTTAAATTCTGTTTTAAATTCGCTGTGATGTCTCTTTACGGATGTAACCTTTGAACAATGCGATCCTGTATGTTATGGTGAAAGAAATCCTTCGAGATTTCCGGACTACCGGGGTTATATGGGTTCAAGTGTGAGTCAAAGTCAGACGGATTTGGCTAAGACAATACTTGATCTCTTATAATCAGGGCGGTTCCGCCACAGCACTGGTGATGTAGTTAATAGTTTCTTCAGAGTTTGAAAGGCTTGCTCACAGGCTGGTGACCAGACAAACTTCACACAATTCTTTACTAACTCAGTGATAGGCTTGGCGATTCTTGAGAAATCTGGGATGAATCGACGATAATATCCTGCCATTCCCATAAAACTGCGGACTTGATGAATAGTGGTAGGTGGCTTCCAATCCAGAATGTCTGCCACTTTACCAGGGTCAACTGACACACCTTCAGCGGAAAGGACATGACCAAGAAACTGTATCTGATCTAACCAGAACTCACATTTACTGAACTTGGCATACAGCTGATGTTCTCTGAGACGGGATAGAACGATACGAAGATGTTTGGCATGGTCTTCAGGGGTTTTTGAGTAGACAAGGATGTCGTCAATGAACACGACCACGAATTTATCAAGCTCTGGCATGAACACAGAGTTCATGAGGTACATGAAATGAGCAGGGGCATTGGTCAAACCGAAGGACATGACCAAGTACTCATATAGGCCGTATCTGGTGGTGAAAGCTGTTTTAGGAATATCTTCAGGACAAATCTTTATTTGGTGGTAGCCAGATCTGAGATCGATCTTGGAGAATACTTTGGCTCCAGCTAACTGGTCAAAGAGAAGATCAATACGAGGCAAGGGATATTTATTTTTGATGGTGACCTCATTGAGTGGGCGATAATCAATGCACATTCTGAGAGTCTTGTCTTTCTTCTTTACAAAGATTGCAGGACAGCCCCAAGGAGACGAGCTTGGGCGAATGAAACCCTTGTCCAACAAATCTTGTAATTGGATTTTTAGTTCTGCCAACTCTCTGGGAGGCATTCGATAAGCTCTGCGGGATATAGGAGCAGTCCCGGGCGTTAGCTCTATGGCAAACTCAACGTCACGGCCAGGAGGCAGACCAGGCAAATCCTCAGGAAAAACATCAGGGAATTCACAAACCACGGGGATGTCCCGGGTTTCCAGAACATAGGCGGTATTTATTTGAGTGGCTGCTGGTTTTTGAGGCATTGGAAGTTGGAGAAGGAGTTTGGCGGTACTGTTAGGAATATCCACTCTCACAACTCTATTCAAGATGTCGATCATGGCTTTATACTGACACATCCAATTCATGCCTAGGATGACATCTATCTCCTGATCACGAAGCACTATCATGGTGGTGGGAAATACATGTTCCCCCAACATTACTGGTATACTGCGAACCACTTCCTTAGTACTTATACGCCCTCCAGGCGAAAATATGCAGAAACTTTCTTTTAAATCCTCAATTGATATTTCATGCTTGATGACAAAAGTACGACTGATGAAGGAATGCGATGCACCAGAATCAAACAACACGACTGATAGCTTGTTCTGATACAAAGGCTGATAGATTGATAAAGATCTCTGACAGATACAACTGACCGATAAGGGAAAAAGGTACGAAAAGAAAGATACAGACTGACTTAACAAAAGACAGACTAACGCTCCCAAACCTAGACTAAGGTTTTAGGTAAGCAGATGGTACAGACACTACGAGTCTAGTCGTCGTCGATGATGATCATGTCTTCGTCGTCGTCTTCTTCGAGGATGAGCTCAGGCTCCTCCTCCTCGTCCTCGTCTTCAGCGTGGACGTCCTCAGCAGGTTCAATTTCTTCGTCCACGTCTGGCTCTTGTTCCACATCGGGTTCTTCCACTACTCCGACCTCAAGGTCTTCCATAACCGGGGGTACCAAGGGGTGGAGTTGATCATACAGCTGATGCACTTCCTCATGAAGCATATCATTGAACTGTTCAATCTGAGCTGTGTACTGCTGCAGTCCGTGGAGCTGGGCTCTGGTAACGTCCTCGCGGGTCCAGGCATCATTGCGCTGCTCGATAGCGCGAACCGTATTCCGATTGGCCTGCTCCAGGGAAGCTCGTGCCTCATAAAACTCCAGGCGTGAGTGGTAGAAGTCATGCTCCAAGTTCTTCAGCTCAGCCTTCAGATCCTTGATCTCCTCCTTCAGGTTCTTATGGGTGCGGCGGGGAAAGCGACGACTGTTGGAAGATTCTCCAGTCTCCTCCCCAGCGCGTGGTGCCAGCTGGTGGCGTGGCACACCATGCGGTCCAGTCGACTTGCGGGCAGTCAGCTTGATACGGGCCATGTCTGGATAAGAGAAGATGGATGAGAAAGGCTAGCAAGAACAGGTAAAGGCATACTACCCCAACGAATTTAGAGAGGAAGTTAACTTAAGTGATTATGACATGATGCATGAATCGTTCCTACGGAACAAAGCAATGCAATAAATAAGGTACACAGGGCTTAAAACATGTTGTTCCACTAGCTAGTGTTGCCATATGAGAGACAAGATGAGAGAAGCAATTTGGACTCAAAATAGTCAAGTTTAGTTTGTTTGGACTCAAAAGGTCTTTTGAAGTTTTCGCAAAAACGAACACTGCAACGTTAAAGTGAGATGCTCCGATACCACTCTGTGACGGAACGACCCTAATCCCATGGCCCACGTGTCCCTGTCAACCTCTGACAGCCGAACCCATGTTCCATGTGATTAAGACCTGTTCGCCACCGGGCTACATCAGTGCCCAATGTACGCAGGATCATCTCACAATTCGGTTACAACATTGCATACTTTTACAAATAACATCGGAATAAAGAGCGGAAGACTTAAATAATATTAGTTTTACAAAGCAGGGTTCCAAATAGAAATTAAGGTGCAGTTATTACAAACCAAGTTCTTGATAATAGAAATAGACATAGGCAACATAGTGGAGAACAACAAAGATACTTATAATCACCCAGCCCGAGGGTGTACAACTATTCTTCGGCCTCATCGGCCTCTTCCTAGACGATGGTCACGCAGCAGGGTGCAAGACACATCGGAGACTCTGTCATACCTGCAGCATGGGTAACAAACCCTGAGTACTGGGGTACTCAACAAGACTTACCCGACTAAAGAAAAGGGAGAAGACTCAGGAATGAGAGGCTTAGGGTAGTCAAGGTAAGGCTTAAGCAAGATCAAGTATTTTGCAGAAAAGCATTTTTGTAAACCTTATTTTATTTTTGAAAGATTCAGTATTCCTCAATTCTTCATCGTTCATGATTCATTTTACATTTCAAAACATTCCTAGTTGAGAACCACTCTCCGTTGACAGTCAGTGACCAAGTCTCCATAACCGAGGAGCAACGTTAATCCGGATAAATAATACTCAACTGAGGATCCCTATCCACACTGCATATGTAGCACCCAAGCTTGCATATGCCAACTCGTCTACCACGATTCCTCCAAGATTGGACCCGGTCCTACGCCACCCGGAAGTACAGTACACCACTCCTATCCAGGTACGACGACCACGTGGGTACATGCTACTTCCGCCATCTCTCCACTCCCAGTGCACGGTTGTCGGTCCCAATCAAGGATTTCTCGGAGCCAGAGCTTTCCGAAGTATGTGAATAGTTACAAGTCTTGACCAGCAGGCCCCCACACGGATGGTCCCTAATTTTCCAGCCAGAACTATACCTTGGTCATATCTCACCCAAGCGTAATAGTCCTGTCAGTTTTTCAACCCTGTCCCGGTCGGTGTCAACTGTTGAGTCCCGGACTACAACATGACGGCACCGTACGCTCGGACAACCTCTCCTCGCTATTGACTAGGTACGGATCAGATACCTAGCCAACAGCCGGGGAGTAAGACCAAATTCCCATAATCATTCCTTAAGTGATCACACTTTTGAAATTGGCATTTTATTGCAAAGTCTAATTCGATAAGCATTGCTAAGCATTTTTCAAATACTTTTGAAAAGCAGGTATCGGGTGTATCAGTGGTCAAGGTGGATAGTGCATCAATTAGGATAACACACAACTCCTATAAACCTAATGCAATAATTTAACTCAAAAGCATTTAAGGAAATTATTTTATAAATTCAAGGAAAGGGTTAAATGCACCGGGGCTTGCCTTGAAGAGCAAAGACAGCTGGCTCAGGGTTGGAGGTGCAGAGGTCGAAGCTCGGAGTTACTTCGGGAGCAGGTTCGTCGGCGGCGGCCTCGACTTTGACTTCTCCTTCGGTGACTATACGAATGCAATGATGCATGCACATGAGTATGCTAGCATGAACAATGCAAAACAGGGCATACAACATGAACCCTAATCACTTTTTCTATTTTCCTTAATTATTTAAAAAGGTCATTTTATGAAGTTGCTCCAAAAATTACCAAATTAATCACATAAGTTCATTATGGTGTAGATAGATGGCAAAACAAATTTCATAATTTTTGGAGGTCATTAAGGTGCTCAAATAAAATCAGACATTAATTAACAAAGGCACTATTTAACAATTAAAGATAAATGCTCAAAAATCAACTTGTTCCAAAAGACTTCAAAATTTCACCAGAGACTAAACATGGCATAGGAAGCTCACAAAAATTTATCTCATGATTTTTGGAGTTATAAATAATTTTCTAAAAATCCAAAACCATCCATTTATTAATTAAAAGAGGGATTTTACATTTTCAAATTCTTGCAGAAAAGTCAAGTTTCATATTTTTATAAAATACTACACAGTGCATGGAGCATACCATAATTTTATAAGGATTTAAGGAACAATAGATTAATTCACACAAAAAAGAGAAAATAGAACACTATTCACACTCTTTCAAAAAGGAAAAAGAAAAGAGCGCTGTGCTCCTTCCTCGCAGGGGCTCGGGCGAATCGCGGCGAGGCGGACAGCAGGGCTCGGTCGAGGCGGAAACACTCGGCCGTCCGAGACCTGGCTGGTAGGCTCGGACGAGACGGAAACAAGCGTTTCGTCCGAGGCCTGGCCGGGAGGCTCGGGCGAAGCGGAGACAAGCGTTTCGTCCGAGGCCTGACTGGGAGGCTCGGGCGAGACGGAAAGCATGTGTTCGCCGAGGCCTGGCTCGGGCGAGACAGAGAGCAAGTGTTCGCCGAGGCCTGGCTCGGGCGAAGCGGAAAACGTGTGCTCGAGGCCTGGCTCGAGCTAGACAGTGAACGTGCATCCGCTCGAGGCCTGGCTCGAGCTTTACGCCGTGAAAGCAGAGACCGGGGGCTTCGAGTGCTTACCACGGTCGGAGGTAGGGCTCGGCGGAACAAGGGTCGAAGGAGGAAGCTCGACGTTGGCGGTGCTTCGGCGGAGCTCTCTCGGTGGCGAGCGGCGCTCCGGCGATCCTGCGCATAACACGAGACCGCAAGGGCCTGGTTAGAGTCGCAAGGGAGTAAGGAAGATGAAACAGGGGTCGGGGAGGGATGATCATGGCCGGAGAGGAAGTATTTCCCGAACCCGAGCTCGCCGGGCTTTCGCTGGAGATGGGAACGGCGAGCTACGCCGGGCGATAGGAGGCGGTAGAGACCAAATTGAGGGGTGGGGAAGCTTCACGAGCTCAAGGCGGAGCTTTCGGGCTAGGTGGTTGAGCGGCGGGAGCTTCGGAGTGGGCTGGCCACGGCGGCGGAGACGAGTGAGGAGCTCGGACTCCGGCGGTCCCTTTTATAGGCACGGTCGGGGACGGTAGAGAGCACGGGATGGTGTGGATGAGTTCGGCCAAGGCGTGCGCACACGATTGCAGGCTGGCGGGAAGGACGGCGTGCGCGCAGGGGCCGGGTGTGCGTTCGCCGGCGACGGCCACGCGGCGGCGGCGTGCTGGGAGCAGTGGGGGACGGGGCGGAGGTCAGCGCTTTGCGCGTGCGGGTGCGGCATGATGGCGCGGACAGCGGCGGCAGGTTGGAGGCGCGCGTGCATCTGCCAGGCGTGCGGCGTGTGCAGCGCCGGCGGCTCGGTTATGGCCGGACCCCCCCTAGCTCTAGGTTGAAGATGAACAGGGCTAGGTCTAGGGTTTGACTATGGGCTGATTTCTGAATTTTGCAAATTACTTCCAAAACTTGAACTGAGCAGCAAAAACTCAAAACACCAAAGTTGTGCAGAAAAAGGAGATCTAAAACTTTGTCAAAAAGAATATTTTCAAAATCCAAATAGTTTTTGGACCACATTTGAAAACAGAAAAGAGAACACTTTTGGGATTTGAATAAATTCAAAATTACTTTTGATTTTACATTGAAAGTTGGAAATCTGCAAATATGAAAGTTGTTCCTTTTATCAAAACCTACAACTTTGCTAATATACCCTTTTTCTGAAACTCAATAGTTTTTAAATAAATTTTGAAAACTGAAAAGGGACAAGAACTGGAATTTGAATGAATTTGGATTTACTTCAAACTTTGTACAGAAACTTGAAAATTTGTAAATACCAAAGTTGTTTCTCTTGGCCAGATCTACAACTTTGCTTTTTGGACCAACCTCAAATTTTGAATAATATTTGAATTACAAAAAGAGGGATAAAATCCAGGGTTTGGAAATCAGGGATTTGAAATCTGATTTTGGTTTTTGAACTTTGGCCAACACAACAAAACTTCAAGACATCCAACTGAACAAGAATCACACAAAGCTAGGCACAGAGGTGAAATTACCATTTTTTTGCCCTTATAGGAAGATTTAGGCTTTAGGGTTTTTGAAAAGAGATTGCTACACAAGCACTAAACAAACATAAATGCAAGGCAAGAATGATTAATGACTAATGATGATGACATGTCAGGTTAATTACATATTAAACACCAGAGGTGTTACAGTAACCTTGGTAGAGACTTTCTTCCTGCTGGGACGTTCTTCACCCTCTACGTCGTCAGGATCATCTCGCCTTATCTTATACCGCGATGCTTCACATACCGGGCATACATCCAAATTCTCGTATTCCTCCCCACGGTACAGGATGCAGTCGTTAGGGCATGCGTGTATCTGCTGGATTTCAAATCCCAAAGGGCAGATGACCTGTTTTGCTTCGTACGTAGTGGTGGGCAATTCATTCGCTTTCGGAAGTATCTTTTTCATTATCTTCAATAATTGCCCAACTGCCTTGTCGGATGTACCATTCTTTGCCTTCCATTGCAGCAGTTCCAGTGTAGTACCCAGCTTTTTTTTGGCCATCTTTAGCACTGGGATATAGCAATTTCCTATGATCCTCTAACATGCGCTCGAACTTGACCTTCTTCTTGTCACTTTCATATTCTCTTTGTGCATCACGAATGACATCACCAAGAGCATCAACATCAGTTGCCACATCTTCTATCGCTGCCGCATCTTCTTCACCATCTTCCCCCACTGCATCATCATAGAAGGCACCGTACTGAGCAATAATATCGGCGTGGTCCAATTCTTCTTCACCTTCTTCACCATCATCCATTACAACCCCCTTCTCCATGCTTCGTCCAACAAATATAGTTTGTTACGAAACCTGACTTCAACAAATACGTATGAAGAGTCCTTGAGCATGAATATTCCTTCAAATTCTTACAGACGGCGCATGGGCAGCACATGAAACCATCCTGCTTGTTTGTCTCAGCCACACCTAAGAAATAGTGCACGCCAGCAATGAACTCTTTGGAGCGGCGATCGACATTATACATCCAATTGCGTGACAACATCTGTATTAAATATTATAACCATGCACTTAGTAGTTTCTCATGTTATTGCATAACACTCATGACATCACATGATTGATTAATTCAAGCAAGCTTAATTACAACAAAGACAATCGCAGTTAGCACTAAAAAAACTAAAACTAAAATGCACTTAATCAACATAATTAGTTCGCGTCCGATCCCAACTAAAATAGACAGATCATTCGCTTCATCAGCATGGATGGGCTGCTGCCGCTGACTCACTATCTCGTCACCTTCAGCGGCAACCTCCTGTGCAACAGAATTTCGTACGTGCTGAACGTACTCTTCCTCCCAGTACCAACCTTTACATCCGCCGGTGCCCTCCCACTGCAATTAGAACAAAGAATAAAGAATTTAAACAACATCATCAAGCAAAACGATACAAATGAACCATATTAATCAAATGCGGGTAAATAATAACTCACCTCATGGTCCGGACACTTGTAGAATATACGACCCTTGTTGATTTCCTCTTTTTTCACTCGGTACTCCTTCACAATCTTCTGCTTACACTCGCCGCAAGCAATGAGAGGAAGATCCAGCCGCAAACGCTTTGGATCCCGATGATCAGAGGCTGAGGACCCGGTCACGGTTGCCATCTACTATATCCATACTCATTTTTTAAACTATTACATGCAAATTTCTAATTTTCTAAACAATTATAAATTAAAAAGACTCTAGATTTATCTATTTGTTTAGATAATCGTAAAAAATATGATATAACAATACCAATTTCTACATTGTCTACTCTCTATATTCATTGTTGCAAACTATTATAAATTCCACGTTTTTCTAAAGAAAATTAACTAAAAAGACACTAAAATTCATTATTACTCGTTTTGCATAAGTATGAAATATACAATAGATACTACGTAGCTAGCAGTACAAAACTATCAAGTGATTGTGATGAACCAATTTAAACTACTCAACTCTCTATGCTTGTTCTTGCAAACTATATATTTTAATTAAATTCCTCTCATATTCAAAAAACATGGTAGGAGACGAAAATAGTTACCTCTCAACGCAAAGAGACTATGACGGAGTCGAAGAAGATCACCAATTAACGCCAGAGACAAAGAACAATGAAGAACAAGCAATAGCAATAGCAAGAACAAGCAAGGAAGCTCACTGAAATTTGAATGTCTCTGACTCGGGGAGGAAGGAGTTGGCAGCTTATAAACCGAGGAGCTTTAGTCCCGGTTTGTATTAAAAACTGAGGCTAAAAGGTGATCATTTATCCTCGGGCAAGCCACAAACCGTGGCTAAAGTTTTAGTCCCGGTCTGTGGAACCAACCGGGCCTAAAGAGTGCCCTTTAGTCCCGGTTGGGTTCCTGCCCCGACAACTCTGCGCAGTAGCGTTGGGGCAGACCCTTTAGTCCCGGTCCGTGTTACCGACCGGGACTAAACGGTCTATTAGTCCCGGACGGCAAAAACGCCGAGACAAATGGCGATTTTGAGAATCGGCCAAAGACCTTGTTCTGTAGTAGTGACATCTGAGATATGAGGTGGGGCATGGGGCAATAAACAAAGTGTTTAATCAATTATTTAAATCTCAAACTAGATTTTGGCATGATTTTGGGACAAAAGTTTAATCCAATAAATGCAGTTACGTAGAGTAGAAATGAAAATAATCATGGAACAATAAAAAAAATGTAGTCTTGCATGTGTTCTGATAAACTGGTCTACTACTGCTGCTAACTGTGTCAACCATTTTGCAAGATATATATTAAGATTCTTACCAGCAGGAGAATTCGCGCTTAGATCTCTAGTGATGCTTCGATGTGTGGCACAGTGGTTGCATACAGCTACTGAGTATCTCTGTTCGTTGGCCAATATAAGTTATCGGTAACGTAGTACTTGGGTTCCTTCCACACGAGGCCGAAAGTATGGGCGCTACCTCTCCGAGATTTTGCAGTTAGCACGTTGCACGCCTATCCCTTCCCATCCGCGTATCCTCTTGTCCTGCTACTCCCGCGCCACCACATGCTCGGTGCTCCTCTCACTACAGGAGATCAATTTTTCGTCGAGTGCTTGAGGCACTTGGTAAAGCATTAAATACATTTGGCAAAGAAATTAACGGCAATAGACTTTTTGCCGAGTGTCTTTATCGGGCACTCGGTAAAGGAAAAGAAAAGCACTCAACCAGGAAAAAAAACGAAAAAAATCAGAAAACATAGGGGAATTTTTTTATTTGATCGGTAGAGAGGCCCACTGTGCCGCGTCTGCTCGTCTCCCTTGAAATCGCAAGTCGTGGTATTTTTCACGCAATTTTGTTTCACGCAGCCAGCAACAGCCTCCTTTACCACTGCACTACACACTCATATATGTTCCATCTCCGTTTTGGTTCCTCGTATATTATACTAAACCGAGTGTAATTTGCTTATTTGAGGCCTTAACCGAATTCAAATCAAAAAGTTATCAACTACAAAGTTTTTTAACTTTTTGAGATCTACCTTTTATTTTAGTAAATCGTTTATAAAAAATTGAAATGCAGTTTTTATTGACAAGATGATTTCAAATCAAAAAGTTGTCAACTACAAAGTTTCATAACTTTTCGAGTTCTACAACTTTTATTTTGGCAATTTCTCCGTCTGAGGTATTTTTAAAAAATATATAAATTTCAAATTTTTAAATTCAAATACAGTTTTGCAGGACAAGTTGATTTCAAATCAAAAAGTTGTCAACTACAAAGTTTTATAACTTTTTGAAATTTACAACTTTTGTTTTTATCATTTCTCCATCCAAGGTCTTTTGAAAAATTCAAATTTTAAAATTTTCAAATTCGAACGCAGTTTTGCATAACTAGATGACTTCAAATTTTAAAGTTATCAACTACAAATTTCATAACTTGTCAAGATCTACAAAGTTTATTTTGGTTGTTTGACCATTTGTACATCCGATATTGTAGTTTAATATTATTCACAAACATTATATATCACTCTTGTAGTTTCATAAACTACCGGAGAGTTATGTAAGATTTGTGAACAAATTTATTTTAAGCTGTCAAAGGAAGAAATCACCAAAACAAAAATTATTCATCTTGATAAGTTAAACAACTTTGTAGTTGAATTTTTTTCATTTGGATTAATTTACTGCTTCAAAATGTGGCTTTGCCGAGTGTCAAAAAAAACACTCGGCAAAGAGGTCTTTGTCGAGTGCCAAAAATACACTCGGCAAAGAAGCCCAAAAAACACTCGGCAAAGAATTTCTCTGCCGAGTGTTTTTTTGCACTTGGCAAAGAAAATCTTTGCCGAGTGTTTTTATTTGGCACTCGGCAAAGATGGCCGAAAAAACATTCGGCAAAGTGCGAGGCACTCAGCAAATATTGGAAATATTGGTTTTTGGGTAGTGTCTTCTCCTCGCCAGACCTCTTCTCTTTTGATTTTTTTTATTTTTAACACTTTTTATAAACTATTTTCAAATCTAACACGACTCAAATTTTATTTTCAAAACTAACACTTTTGATCACGCCTAGCACTATGACGCGGCAAAAACACGTTGCCGCGCCACATGCACTGGCGTGACATGATCTGCCACATCGGACAACGATTTTCACGTGGAAATCCTTGCCGACGGCGCGGCGCTGTAGTGCCACGGCCGACGGCGCGACAAGATACAAACTTAGAAAAATCATATCTTTTTCATATGACCTCAGATGAAGATGATTTTTATATGAAAATTGTAGCTCGCGACGAGATCTACAAATTTCTAGTTTTGAGTTTTTTAATTTAAGATCATTAAGATTCTCAAAAAAATAAACAAAGTTTTATCAGCATATTAACCACGTACCTCCATTTAATACATACAAGAAAGATACGATTTTTTCAAAATCAAAAGCACTAGTACGTGGTTAATATGATGATAAAACTTTGTTTAACTTTTTTGAGAATCTTAATGAACTTAAATTAAAAACTCAAAACTAGAAATTTGTAGATCTCGTCGCGAGCTACAATTTTCATATAAAAAACATCTTCATCCGAGGTCATATGAAAAAGATATGATTTTTCTAAGTTTGTATCTTGTCGCGCCATCGGCCCGTGGCGCTACAGTGCCGCGCCGTCGGGGGAGGTTTTCCACGTGGAAATCGTTGTCCGACGTGGCAGATCATGCCGCGCCAGTGCATGTGGCGCGGCCATGTTAGATTTGAAAATAGTTTTTAAAAAGTATTAAAAAAAAATCTCTCTTTCTAGGCCTCCTTCACGTGATCCTATGCCTTGTGACATCGAAATGGATAAAGGGACACAGCATGATCTTTGGCTGAGCCGCTTGTGCTAGGAACTAGGAAGGGGAGCTCCTCATTGTTTCTCGATGTTCATTTTACATTTTGCTTTACTGCTTCATGTCTCAAAAGTGTGCTTTTAGTAGCTCATAATTTGTTAGTTACTTAACAAGCACGACAACCTCCTTTCTAGAATAGGTTAACATTCGTTCCTTGCACATTGTGCTATTTGTTGGTATATTATGGGTCAAGCCATATAATATATTCAATAATTAATAAACTCTATGATTTATATTAAATAATATTTATTGGTTTATTACCATGAAGATGGGCCACATGTATGCATGCGTTACCGCCGGTTGGTTTATTACCATGATAATGAGTCACATGCATGCATGCGTCACCGTCGGTTGGCTTGACCAAGGAAGGTGGGCAAATGAGCAACGGAAGACAAGCACATTAGATTGACAATGCGCAATCAGTATTCTACTTTGCCAACTATGTGTTTTGAATATGTGAGTTACGGAAGTTCTTTTTATTTCCATTTATTAGCTGGCAAATGGCAAAGTGAATACGGGAGTTTCCACCTCTAGCATTGATTGTTTTATCTACCTCCTGATATTCGTGTGCCTGTTCACCATCACATCGCTGCAAGGATAAATTCCCAACCCTCATATCTGGCCTTCTATCTGTGTTTTTAAAAACATACAACCAAAAGTTCTTGCTGCCTAGCTTCCTCGTCCCATGTCGGGGGAACGCCAAAGGGGTACCTCCAATCAACGCAAAACACACGGGTTAAACCTAGAACACCAATTAATAAACCCAGCTAAGCTAACCACCCAAGAAACCAATCCCTCGGAGCCTGCAACGCTGGCACACCACCAGGGAGCTTAGACTGGTCAAGACCTTACTGGCCACCTCCTGGTAGCCCACCCCTCGAACCCGCTACAGCTGTGCACCGCTCCTCGGGACCTCGAGCCCCTCAGGCACGATAGCCTACCCCTCGAGGCTCGTCTCGACCTAGGCCTCGAGATGGAGCTCAACCTCCACTCACCCGAGCCCTCAGCACCCGGCCTTGAGCGAGTGCGCCACTACCCTTCGAAGCCCTCCACGAGGAGGAAACTTCCTGCTCCCTAACCCCATACTGCGCATTTAATGCTTCCACTTACGCCAGTCACGTCCTCTGCAGCCCGACGTGTACCACAGTAACCAGGGCAGAGTCAAGTCTCGTTTTCACCACAAGCATGGGCAAAAAGGCGCCAGTACAGCACTGTTAGGCCATGCCCTGCACTGACGCACGCTCGAGCCTCATCCCGAAGCCTGGGTTCCCGCTGTACGCTCGGGCGTTCCGGGACTTGCCCATACTCGCGGGGGCTCGAGCCCCCCGTAGGCGCCACCTCGAGGCCAGCTCCGCGCCCCTCGAGCCCTAACCGTTTTCACGCTATTGGAGGTCAGGTACCCCAAGATCCGGAGGGACCCCGCCGCGTCCTGTACATGCCGGAATGGGCGCTGTACGGCCCCCACGCCGCCACGTCTCCGCGTCCGCGCCCAGGATGGAGGCCACGCTCCAAGGACGCCTCAACAGCAACGCCCACGTCGGCTCCAGTGGCCCCGACAAGACAGGATTCCTACCCTACGCCATATCGAGCGTTGTACATATCTATCCTGTGTAAACCCTGGCCTCCTCTTGTTTTATAAAAGGGGACGCCAGGGCCCTTCGCGTGAAGAGGAGAAGACGCGGGTCCATGGTTACACAACTCCAAGAGACAACACACGAGTCCACGCACACCCACTCAAGTCCGGACTCCGGTCCACGCTCATTGAGCTTGTATTCGCCCCTGTACAAGCACTTAGGTGCAAGTAATACAAGAACCTCCTCCCCCGCTAGACGTAGGGCTTTCTTTGCCCGAACCAGGATAAATCCTTGTGTCATCTTGCATCACCATCCAGGAAGAGAGCACGCGATCATATTACTCGTTGGTGTCATACCCCCGGGTTCGAAACACCGACAGTTGGCGCGCCAGGTAGGGGCCTTCGCGTGTCGAGTCGGTTTCTCGCTGTTTCCTGGATGGCTGCTTCGATTCCTTCATTCTCTGCCGGTGCCGTCATCTGGATCGGGAGCCTCAAGTTCCTGGCCACCGACAACAGCAACGAGCTGACCTTGCTCTCCACGGAGGGCCCGAGTGGAGGGCGTGTCACGCCACCCCGTGCGAGGAGTGTGGCACGTCGCCATCACCACCACGCGTCGCCACCCCATGAGTGGCGCCGTCGTCACCATCGTCACCAGGCACAGGCGGTGCCAGCGGCGAACACCCACTTCCCCGTGGCCGGCGCGGAGTTCCCGAGGAGGAGCCTGCCCGGCGCACGGGCGGAGACTTCCAGGGCGCGCTCGCACCCACCCAGCAACTTCGCGTTCATCATGCGCACGGACCAGGAGCCAGGCCAGAGGCCTCCAAGCCGCGCACCGTTGACGCCACCCAGCCTCCTCCCGCACGGGGTGTACCGCGCTCGACGCCGGCGGTTCCCGTTCGGCCTCGACAGCTCCACAGCAGCCTACGCCTGCCAGCTCAACGAGCGCCGTCGGGACCGACCACCGGCAGAGTAGGAGGAGCGCCCGGGCGTGCTACTGCAGGCCATGGCCAACCTGGAGATCGTCCACCCCGCGCACGTCGACCGCGGCTTCTCGCGAGCCATCGAGCCACCCCGGCGAGCCACCGTCGGAGAATGGTACCGCGAGCTGCGGTCCCAGCATCTGCCAAGGCGGCACGCCGTCAACAGCTCCGACTCCGACGAATACGACTACCACTACCCTGACCTCTGGGATCCCACCAGGGAGTGCTTCCAACTCGAGGGGGTCGTATGCGATACCGAGGACGAGGGCAACGACGGCAGGCCGGCGCTCGATCTAGAAGACCCCAGCGACGTGGCCGCGGCAGGCGAATCACGTGTTCAGGGGAGGAACGAACCTCCAGCACCGGCTGCACCGCCTCAGCACGACGACGGCCGGGCGGCGCAACTCGCGCAGGTGCAGGAGGCAATCACCAAAGCCGAGGAAGAACGACGACACCTGCTGCAGCTCCGGCAAACTCTGATGCAGGAACCACCCCAGCCCCGAGGAGCCGGAGCTCGAGGTCGGGCTCGAGAGGTCCACCGGCGGATCCTCGAGGACGGGGCACCAGCACGCCCCGAGGTATGCTTCCCGCGAGCCGGGCAGAACGTGGTCGCAGCCGCCATGTTGCTCCGCGATCTACCCGCCGTCTCCAACCCTGACGCCAGGCGCATGCTTGGGGAAATGAAGAACCTCCTCGAGACAGCCGCTGTGAAGCAGGCCGAGAGCTCGGCGTCACGCCGGCGCGGAGCAGCCTCGGGGAAGCCGGCGGACACGCCCCGCAACGAGCGCGAGGCATCCGTCCACCAGCCGGACGCCTCTCGAGCTAGGCCAATCCGCGAACGGATCATCGACAACCGGCCACCTCGAGACCCCCATGATGCCCGCAACGACATCAACCGACGGCGCAAGGACAAGGGGGCCCAAGAGCGTGGCTATAGCGCCCATCGAGGAGGGCGCTACGACAGTGACGAGGACCTGCAAGTCCTCGAGCCCCCGGGCCCCAGAGTCTTCAGCGGGGCCATCCGCAGCTCAACCCTCCCCGACCGCTTCCGACCGCCGACCAACATCGTGAAGTATGACGGGGAGGTCGAGCCCAAGCTCTGGCTCTCGGACTTCCGCCTAGGCTGCCAACTGGGCGGAGCGAAGAACGACGACCGTGTGATCATACGCCAACTCCCACTTTACCTCTCGGACACCGCCCGCCGGTGGCTCGAGGGGCTCCCGCCGGATCGGATCGACGACTGGGCCGACCTAGTCAGGGTCTTCGACGGGAATTTCAAGGGGACTTGTGTGCGCCCAGGCAACCCCTGGGACCTACGGCGTTGCAGGCAGGCGGCGGACGAACCCCTCCGCGACTTTGCTCGACGATTCTCGAAGCAGCGCCTCGAGCTCCCCCACGTGCCTGATGAGGACGTCATCTCAGCGTTCCTCGCGGGCACGACATGCCAAGAGCTAGTTCATGAGCTAGGACGCTACCGTCCCAGGACGGTCGAGGACCTGATGGATCGTGTCACCAGCTTTGCCTCAGGCGACGAGGCAGTGGGGGCCTTCTTTGGCCGTTCCACGGACAAAGGTAAGGCGGTGACCGCGCCGGAAGGCTCGAACAAGGGCAACGACGCCAAGAATGACAACAATAACAGCAACAAAAAGAAGAAGAACAAACGCAAAGGTCAGAAGGCGAAGCGCGACGCCAATGACAACGACGACGAAGAGGTGCTCGCAGGCGCCCTCGAGCCTAAGAAGCCCCGAGGCCCCCCTGACGGGGCTGTTTTCGACCAGATGCTCGAGGACCCCTGCACTTATCACAGGGGCCCCGTAAATCACAAGCTAAAGGACTGCCGACTGTTGAAAGGCTACTACTCCAAGCTCGGCGATAAGAAAGAAGACGCGCCTAAGGGCAAGGATAACAATCGGTGCAGCGGTGGAGACGCGGACGACAACTTCCCCCCGGTGCGCGACTGCTACATGATCTACGGGGGGCCGACCGTCGGGCTCTCAGCTCGAGAAAGAAAGAAGGAGCGCCGAGAGATCTTTGCACTCGGCCACGACGCCCCCCGGTATCTTGACTGGTCTGATGCGCCGATCACGTTCGACCGTGACGACCATCCGGACCGTGTCATAAACCTGGGGGCGTACCCCCTCGTCGTCGACCCCGTCATCGTCGACGTACGGTTCTCCAAGGTGTTGATGGATGGGGGCTCGAGCCTCAACATCATATACCTCGAGACCCTCGACCTCCTGGGGATTTCAGAGGGTCAGCTCCGACCCAGCGTCGGGGGGTTCCACGGAGTCGTACCAGGGAAGAAGGCCCACCCCCTCGGGCGCATCGACCTGCCGGTTTGCTTTGGCACGCCGGCTAACTTCCGCCAGGAGACACTCACCTTCGAGGTGGTTGGATTCCAAGGGACCTACCACGCCATCATCGGTCGGCCAGGCTACGCCAAGTTCATGGCGGTTCCCAACTACACGTACTTGAAGCTCAAAATGCCGGGGCCAAAAGGGGTCATCACCGTCGACACATCCTACGAGCACGCGTACCACTGCGACGTGGAGTGCGTCGAGCGTGGGGAGGTAAACGTCCAGCTCGACTCGCTCGAGGCCCTAGCCGCCCTGGCCACCGAGGAGGCCCCTGAAGCGAAGCGCCACGCTGGCACCTTCGAGCCGGCGGAGCACACCAAGCTGATACCCGTCGACCCGACCTCGACCGATGGCAAGACGCTGGCCGTCAGCGCCAGCCTCGAGCCTAAATAGGAAGCAGTGCTCGTCGACTTTCTCCGCGCGAACATCGACATGTTTGCGTGGGGCCCCTCAGACATGCCGGGCATACCGAGGGAAGTCGCCGAGCACGCCTTGGAGATCCAGGCCGGGTCCAGACCGGTGAAGCAATGCCTGCGCCGCTTCGACGAGGAGAAGCGCAGGATCATCGGCGAGGAGGTGCACAAGCTTTTGGCGGCCGGGTTCATCAAGGAGGTATTTCACCCAGAGTGGCTAGCTAACCCCGTACTAGTTAGGAAAAAGAATGGAAAAATGCAGATGTGTGTAGACTACACTGGTCTGAATAAAGCATGTCCAAAAGTTCCATTTCCTTTACCTAGAATTGATCAAATTGTCGATTCCACTGCGGGGTGTGAGGTACTTTCATTTCTCGATGCGTATTCCGGCTACCACCAGATTAGGATGAAAGAATCCGACGAGCTCGCTACCTCTTTTGTTACGCCTTTTGGTATGTATTGCTATGTTACAATGCCCTTCGGCCTTCGAAACGCCGGGGCAATGTACCAACGTTGCATGCAGCATATCTTTGGCGAACACATAGGCAAAACCGTCGAGGCCTACGTCGATGACATCGTGGTTAAAACCAAGAAAGTCGGGAACCTCATCAGCGACCTCGAGACCACGTTCGAGTGCCTCCGGGCCAAGGATGTGAAGCTCAACCCCGAGAAGTGTGTCTTTGGTGTGCCTCGGGGCATGCTACTTGGCTACATTGTCTCACGACGGGGGATCGAGGCCAACCCCGAAAAAATCTCAGCAGTCACGAGGATGGGCCCAATTCGAGACCTCAAGGGTGTGAAGAAAGTGACAGGCTGCCTAGCCGCTCTCAGCAGATTCATCTCGAGGCTAGGGGAAAAAGCGCTACCCCTCTACTGCCTGCTGAAGAAGACGGAACACTTTGCGTGGACTGTCGAAGCCGAGGAGGCCTTAACCAAGTTGAAGGGGTTGCTGACTTCCGCACCAATCCTCGTGCCTCCGCAACCAGCCGAAGGTGGCGATCCCCCTGAGCCTCTCCTCCTCTATGTGGCCGCAACCACTCAGGTGGTCAGTGCGGTCATAGTCGTCGAGAGGCACGAGGAGGGTCACGCATTGCCGGTCCAGCGACCGGTGTACTTCACCAGTGAGGTGCTCTCCGAGGCCAAGGTCCGGTACCCGCACATCTAGAAGCTGCTCTACGGCATCATCATCACAAGGCGCAAGCTCCAGCACTACTTCCTTGCTCATCCCGTAACGGTGGTGTCGTCCTTCCCCCTCGGTGAGATCATCAACAATCGGGAGGCCACGGGGCGCATCGCCAAGTGGTTCGCCGAGCTAATGGGGGAGACCATCACCTACGCCCCGCGAAAAGCCATCAAGTCGCAAGCGTTGGCAGACTTCGTTGCTGAATGGACCGACACTCAGCTCCCGCCGGCGCAGATTCAAGCCAAGCTCTGGACCATGTACTTCGACGGATCCCTCATGAAGACAGGGGCAGGCGCAGGCCTGCTCTTCATCTCACCCCTCGGAGTCCACATGCGCTACCTGCTACGCTTGCACTTCCCCGCCTCCAACAACGTCGCCGAGTACGAGGCCCTCGTCAATGGGCTGCGCATCGCCCTCGAGCTCGGGGTCCGACGCCTCGACGCCCGAGGAGACTCGCAGCTCGTCATCAACCAGGTTATGAAGGCTTCAAGCTGCATCGATCCCAAGATGGAGGCATACTGCGGGGAGGTGCACAAGCTAGAAGATAAGTTCTACGGCCTTGAGCTCAACCACATAGCTCGAAAGTACAACGAGGCCGCAGACGAGCTGGCAAAGTTGGCATCCACGCGCGGCACGGTTCCACCATACGTCTTCTCGAGGGACGTTTTCGAGCCATCCGTCAAAATCGGCCCGGGGGCTGGCCCCTCGACGCCACCCCTCGAGCTAGACACGGGGGCTCGACCTTCAACGCCACCCCTCGGAAATGACCCCTCGACATCCGCTGAGGCGATGCATATCGACGCACCCGCCTCTTCTTCATCATGACCCCTCGACTGGCGGACGCCCTTCCTCGACTACCTGACGCAAGGCGTGCTACCAGAAGACAAGACGGAGGCCCGATGCATCGCTCGAAGGGCCAAGACCTATGTCATCTACGGCGACGAACGGGAGCTGTACCGTCGAAGCCCATCGGGAATCCTTCAACGCTGCATCCCCCTCGAGGTGGGACGCAGGCTCCTCGACGACATGCACTCGGGGGCTTGCGGCCATCATGCAGCGCCAAGGACCCTGGTAGGGAACGCCTTCCGACAAGGCTTCTACTGGCCAACCGCCATCGGAGACGCAAAGCGCCTGGTCCGAGCCTGCCAAGGGTGTCAGTTTTACGCCAAGCAAACGCACCAGCCCGCGCATGCCCTGCAAATGATCCCCATTACTTGGCCGTTTGCCGTCTGGGGGCTCGACCTCGTGGGTCCCCTCAAGATGACAACCGGAAAGTACACGCATGTGCTCGTGGCCGTCGACAAGTTCACCAAGTGGATCGAGGCCAAGCCCATAGGCGACCCCACCTCTGAGAAAGTCGTCGAGTTCATCGCAGACATCATGTACCGGTTTGGGGGTGCCTAACGTCATCATCACCGACAATGGCACCCAATTCACGGGCAAAAAGTTCACCAACTTCTGCGACGACAACGGCATTCGCGTGACCTGGGCCTCGGTCGCGTACCCTCAATGCAACGGGCAGGTCGAGCGCGCCAACGACATGATACTCCATGGGCTGAAGCCGAGGCTATTCAAGACCCTCAAAAACTTTGGAAAGGGGTGGGCTGCAGAGCTCCTCTCGGTGCTGTGGGGGCCTCAGGACTACGCCAAGCCGAGCCACCGGGTTCACTCCGTTCTTCCTAACCTACGGCGCCGAGGCTGTCTTGCCTACGGACCTCGAATACGGCTCCCCTCGACTTCGAGCCTACAACGAGCAAACCAACGATGAAAGGCTCGCCAACGCCAAGGACCAGATCGAGGAGGCCCGAGACGTGGCGCTCATCAACTCCGCGCGCTACCAGCAAACACTTCGACGCTACCACGACCAATGTTTTCCTAAACAGTAAACGGTAAACAGTCGGTCACTCTTTGTTTAGCGTTTAGGCCGTTTAAACGGTGTTTAAACGGAGTTAAACGGCCTAAACGGTTTTGTATGGTAACACTAAAATATACATATTTATGTATGTAAAAATTAAATTTGATAGAAACTGTACATATTTGCACATGTAAAAAATAAATATTATACCAAATAATATTTTTGGAAGAAATCTAAATCTCACAACATTTCATATACTCACAATGTTAATTAGTTTTGTGTTGATTATGGTAGTCGTAGTCCTCTAATTAACCAAATTATGGATTAAATGGTTGTTTAGATCATTTAATCATGTCTAACCTGATTTTCTTTAGACCATTTAGACGGGTTTAAACGGGTTTAAACGGTCCAACCGTTTAATTCACCGTTTAGGGCCTAAACAAAACAGATGGCCTCTGTTTACCGTTTAAATGGTGTTTAAACGGACTAAACGGCCGTTTAGGCGAACAGAGACCACGACAAGCACGTGCGCAAGAGGGACCTGGCGGTGGGGGACCTCGTGCTTCGACGGCTGCAGGATAATCGAGGGCGCCACAAGCTTACCCCTCCATGGGAGGGCCCATACACCGTAGCTGAAGTGCTCAAGCCAGGAACGTACAAGCTCTACGACGATCAAGGCATGATCCTGGCGAACGCGTGGAACATATCTCAGCTACGTCGCTTCTACCCTTAAAGGCCTCGAGGCCTCATTCATTTTGTTGCTTTGTACAAACACGCCCAAAATGAATGAACAAACTCGTGCATTGTCTTTCATTTTGCTTAGCATCTTAAGGTAGCCTCGACCCTGCTTTGCTCAGGGTCGAGCCTCCCTCGGGGGCTGACAAGGGGGTAACCGCCCCCCAGACTCCGGAAAAAATGCGCGTTTTCTTTTCAAAAATTCGAACCTCGTCTCGACTCATGCCTCGAGTGAACTAGCGACGTCTAAATCCTAAAATACCTCGAGCCTCCAAGGGTCGGGAGGCGTCGACGTAGACGGCCACCTACACCCCCGGGCTACGGTACCCTACCTACGCCTCCCCTCGAGGGGCTCGCGACGTATCGAAGGAACACAGACTAAGTTAGCAGAAACTCGAGCTTGCAACAAAGAGAAGTGGTCAAACGCATTTGAGAAGAAAACAACTCCTTTAAACAAACAAGTCATATATACGTACGGGTCTCGACGGACCCTCATCCATGTCATAAAATTCTTACAGGGGCCTCGACGCCCAAATTTGGCACGCAGGCCCTAATCTTCGTCGGTGTGGTACTCCTCCCTGAGGTCTTCCACGGCGGGCTTAGCCTCGACACCCGAGCTAGAGGGAGGAGGGTCCTCGACGCCGCTGCTGGCGTCAGGAGGCAGCACGTCCTCCTCGAAGATCTTCGCGAGCGACGTCCCCGGCCTCTCCATCTTCTCCAGGATTTTGTCGACACGGCGGTTGTTCCACTCCTCGTCCTTCCCCTCGATCTCGATGAAACCATTGGCGACAACGTGGACCGGGAAGCGGAAGCCGGAGCGGACAATCGCGAGCGTCTGCTTGACGCCATGGTGGAGAGCTTGCCGGACACGGTCCCGCGCGGCTGCGTCGAGGAAGCACAAGGCGTCAACCAAGGCGTCGCCTCGGGCCACCGCACCTTCTGCCGCAGCCACCGAAGGAGCACCCCACATGGAGCCGAGCCGGTCGAGGGAAGTGCGAGCCCGCTCCGCCACCATCGTCTCATCTTGGAGTTGGTCCAAGAGAGCCTGGTTCGTCCCATGGAGCTCCTCGACCGTCTTCTCGACCCCTGCTTAACGAATGAGGAAGAGTGAGACTGCGGCGTAACAAAAAACTTCGAGACCCAAACAATGACAAGGTGTAAGCCTCACCATCGCAATGTTGCCCCAGTGCGGCGAAGTCGCTGGTAAGGCCCTCAGCGCGCTGCTCGAGCCTGCGCTTCTCGGCCAGCATGAGGAGCTTCTCGGACCTAAGCTCCTCGACCAGCTTGCCCGCATCCACGAGGGCCAGATCCTTTCGGATCACCTCCTGCCGCGCCGCCCCCTCGGCAGCTCGGGCGGCGGCGACACCGCTCTCGACGTCTTTGGCCTCCTTCTTCGCCGCCTCCGCTGCGGACCGAGCGGCGGCGGCATCGCGTTGAGCATCCTCAACCTCTTTTCTCGCCGCCTCCGCTGCGGTTCGGGCGGTGACAGCCTCGCCTCGGGCGTCAGCAGCCTCCTTCTTCGCCGCCTCAGCCTCAGCCCGGGCGGAGGTGGCCTCGCTTCGGGCGTCCGCGGCCTCCTTCCTCGATGCCTCGAGAGCGGCGGCGGCCTCCTCCTTGGATCGAGCGACCTCACCTCGAGCCGCCCGGACCTCCACCTCCGCCTCGTTGAGCCGGCTCGCCATTTTGGCGTTCCGGCTCAGCTCAGCGCGGAGATCTTGAAGCTCTGCCTCAGCCCTCGCGAGGGCAGCCGACACCTGTGCGGACCAGCCCGCCTCCTCAGAGCAGGACCGCTCCACCTCCGCCATGAGCTCGGCCACCTCTCGGAAGATGGACCGCACCTCGCGCGGGGCCCCCCGCTGGGCCAGTTGCTCGACGGGGCCATGGCAAGGGACGGGCTCAGCGCGTCGGGAAACGGCCATACTGGTCGGTCAAGCTCGATGTCGGGCAGGACCTCCTCCGCCCCGAGCTGCCCCAGCTGCGGCCCGCCGCCCTAAGGCATGGGCCCCGGCTCCCTCCGTCCCTCCGGCGTCTTGTCAGCGCTAGCCGGCGCCTCGGGCGCCTCCACCATCGTCAAGCCCGCGGCGAGGAGCGGCCCCTGCTCCAGCTCGTTCAGGAGGTCCTCCACCATCAGCTCCTTCTCCGCCAACGCCTCTCCCCCCTTTCCCTCCTCCACAGCCCGGCTCGTGTTGGTCGGGGCCTCAAGGGGCGCAGTCTCCTCGGCCCCAGACACCGGCGGGGCCGTGCTCGCCCCAGGCGCTTCCCCCGGAACAGCCGTCGTGGTGGGGGGAAGGGTGGCGCTCCCAACTGGCGCCATCGCGGGAGGAGGAGGAGGAGGGGGAGGAGGCAGCGCCTCAGTGGGCGTGGCAGTGGCAGGCTCGATGCCATAAGCTGCGGCCCCTGCAATACGAGATGAAGGTGATATCAGAAGCGGGAAGGATGTCTCGACCCCTGTGGTCGATGGCGACGGCCTCACCAAGATTCGCGACGATCATCTGGCCTCCTCGAGCCATGGCAGCTCGAGCTTTCTCCAGCCAAGCGGCTTCTCTAGCAGAGGAAGGTGCCATACCTCGAGGTTCTTGTGCCTCGACTGGGCTCGAGGTCTTGGCCCGCTTGGACACAGCAAGGTCCACCTCCTGGTAGGAGCGCTTCCCCCTGAGAAACCAGAGATGACATGCATCATCAAAAGTAAAGAGGTAAAGCCTCACTACTGACGAGATCCAAGAAAATTACTCATCCAAAGCGGCGGCTGGGCTTCTTCCCGGAATCGCCGGACCCACTCGGGGGCTTCGAGCCCACCCCGCGGCTCGAGCCCTACGCCTGGGCCGTCTCCACAGGGCTGGGATGGGGGGAGGGCTCCCGACGCCTCCCGTGGCTCTACCTCGAGGGAGAGCCCTCCTTCCGCCCCACATCGCGGGAGGGCGACCGCAGCTCCCTCATGCTGTCGTCGTGGCGCCCGCCCCGGCGCGGGCTCCGGGACTTGCTCCGGCGCTCGCGCTGGCGGTCGCGCCCTCCCGCGTCTGCTTCTGTGTCCCGGCGGCGGTGCGGCGATGGACTCCGAGGACGCTCACGCCCCTGGTCACGAGACGCCTGGGGGCTCCCTCCCCGACGCTCGTGATGGTGCGGGCTCGACGCCTCCTCCTGACGCCCGCTCCTCCGCGGGCTCGACCCCGACCTCGATGGCTCGCGGCGGTCGGACCCGGAGCCCCTCCCGATGTGGTCACTGCCCCTCGAGGCTCGACCCTTCTCGAGACCTCCCGCCTGGGCTAACGCGGGGGCGGCCTCCGTTGGTGCTGTGGCGGAGGCGCTCCGGGTTCGGGGCCTCCTCACGACCGGGGGCACGTCTGGCACGGAGCTCGACGGACCTCGGGCCCCCGACGAGGCAGGGATCGGCGCCGCCTTCCGCGGCTGCGTCCCGCGCTACCCCTTCGCCAGGGGAACCTCCAGTATACCCTCCTGCACAGAGGAGTGGTCAGCCCGGACGTCGACGACCCCCGCGCGCCTCAAACGCGCATCCATCCCCTCGTCGTCACTCTCGTCATCATCATCGTCCTCTTCCTCCGAGCTCGAGGAGCTGAGCTCGGGGGACTCGTCTCCAGGCTGCCGGTTGCGACGAGCCTTCGTCGGCCTCTGCTTTCGGGCCGAGCGACGCAAGTTTTTGTTTTCCTCTTTCTTCTTTTTGGCATCCTTGTTCTCCTTGTCTTTCTGAGCAGAGAGGCGCCTCACCTGGATATCCACGGCGTCCTCCCTCACCGGGGGCCTCGACGCACGGCAAGTGAACGCCCCCTGCAAAAAAGAAGAAGCGTGACGAGACGAACCACAAGAAGGATGTGCCAGGCTCGGAGAAAGAGAAAGGGGGAGGAGGCTCGGGACGGCTTAGCTCGAGGGAGGCTTACCAGGTCTAGACACCCCTTGTCGGGTGCCATGGCGATCAGGTTGGTGTCCTCGGGGATGAACGACCCTTGATCGTGATCGACACCCGCGAGACGCCCTCGTTCCGAGGCAGCCTCCCCTCGGCCATCCTCGATCGATTTAGCGCCTCGAGCTGGGCCTTCGGCCCCATCTCGTGCATAAGGAGTGGGTGGTCCGCCAGCGGAAGAACCCTTCACTGGTGGAATGCCCAGATGACCGCCTGAACGGTCAGGTTCTTCTCGTCCACCAACATCTTCATCATCTCCATCAGGGGAACCAGGTAGCGCTGCCTGTCCGCCGCGACCCCCCAGGTCCACTTCTCCGGGCGCTGAGTGAGGACCCTGCCGGTGTACTGCGGAAGGAGACCACCTTCATTCCGCAGGTAGAACCAGTGGTCGTCCCACCCGTCCTGGTTGGAGGAAAGCTTGTAGCGGAGGTATTCGCGGGGGACATTGGCCGACGAGGTCTCCGTCCTCGCAGTGACGGTGAGGGAACCCATGCGCACGAGCCGCCTCCCGCTGGGCTTCAGGGCCTTGATGAAGAGCTCGCCCCGGAAGAGGTGGACGAACATCTCCCAGTGCGGCTCGATCTTCAGGTACCCCTCGCACACCGCGGCGAAGATGGCGGCGTGCGAAATCGAGTTAGGGGAGAAGTGTTGCAGCTCCACCTCGTAGTGATGGGTCAGCGCCCGCATGAAGCGGCTCGGCGGAACGCCGAGCCCCATGCGGTGGTAGCGCGTGAAGCTCACCACGTACCCCTCCGGCAGGTGCGGCTCCCGATGATCCGCCGACGGGGTAACCCACCACGCGGGTCCCTCCTCCGGGTTGGGACGGAGAAGCCCCTGGGCCACCAGCGACTCCATCTCGCGCTGCGTCACCTTCGTCGGGCTCCAGTCTTTAGCCGACAGCGCTTGTGTCTGGGCGGCCATGGCGGTGGCGCGGCGCGGACCCAAGCAGCGGACGGGCAGCCGGAAAATCCCCAATCGACTAACTCGAGGGAGAGGGCGCGTGAAGGCTACGGCGGCGGTGAAGGCAAAGGCAAAGTAAAGGGTTCCTTTTCCCCTCTTTCGATATTTATAAGGGGAAACCCCAACGGGCGGGGTCTCCCACGACGTAAAAAGGTAACCACATGCATTTAATGCGCCCACCTAACCACGTCTCGAGCCGGGTGACAGGTACACGCGGCGACATCCCATTCGCTCAATTACCGGGGCCCTCCGCGGCCGCCGCTCCAACTTCACGCCCGCCGCCCTGGCGCCACGATCTCCACTCCCTGACGGTTTCCGCCTAAAAAGGCGCGCCCAATGGGTGGAAGGTTTCCAAGCGACGGAGGCTTCTTCAGGAAGGTAAAAACGGGCTCCGGCCCTAAGTCTCGAAGCAGCGAAGGCTGGCCCTCGAAGAGGGTTCGACAGCCGGCTTCGAGCACCCGAGTCAGGGACACCAAGGGGCGCCACTCGCAGCATCACTCGAGAGCCAAGCCCTCGAGGCCCCTCACGTGTATCCAAGGCAGGGAGCACGACGTGCAGTGAGATCCCCTCGGAGGGAGGCATCGAGCCACCGGGCCCTATCGAATGGACCCGACACTCCTGCAAACTGAGCACCCATGCTTTATGAGATCGCCTCCGGGCTACAGTCGACCCCTATCGAACGGGGCACGAGGTCTCACTTGGATTCCCCGTTACCAGCTCACCGGGAACCTCGATACTCGCCCGCTCGTGGTAGTACGAGGCATCCCCCCTCGCATCCGATCGAAAGGACTCGCGGGATGACAAGCCAGGGCAACCGGCGTGCCGGACAGCTCGAAGAGCCGGCCGGCCGGTTCAGCCTGGCACCCCTCGATGAAAGAGGGTCTAAAAAACTCGGGGGCTCGACACTCCCGAACCTAAAAAACGCAACTAACGCTCACCCTCAAAACCCACGAGGGGGTCCTAACCACTCCCCCGTGGCCTCGGGGCTACACCCGCGGATGTCGCTCGCACGACACCCGCTGGATCAACACAGCCAAACCCTCGAGATCCAGTTAGCCAAAACCCTCAAAATCCAAAGTCGAGAGCCCCTGCTCAAGTGCAAGCACTCAAACAAGGGCTCGGGGGCTACTGTCGGGGGAACGCCAAAGGGGTACCCCCAATCAACGCAAAACACATGGGATAAACCTAGAACACCAATTAATAAACTCAGCTAAGCTAACCACCCAAGAAACCAATCCCTCGGAGCCTGCAACGCTGGCACACCACCAGGGAGCTTAGACTGGTCAAGACCTTACCGGCCACCTCCTGGTAGCCCACCCCTCGAACCCGCTACAGCTGTGCACCGCTCCTCGGGACCTCGAGCCCCTCAGGCACGATAGCCTACCCCTCGAGGCTCGTCTCGACCTAGGCCTCGAGATGGAGCTCAACCTCCACTCACCCGAGCCCTCAGCGCCCGGCCTTGAGCGAGTGCGCCACTACCCTTCGAAGCCCTCCACGAGGAGGAAACTTCCTGCTCCCTAACCCCATACCGCGCATTTAATGCTTCCACCTACGCCAGTCACGTCCTCTGCAGCCCGACATGTACCACAGTAACCAGGGCAGAGTCAAGTCTCATTTTCACCACAAGCATGGGCAAAAAGGCGCCAGTACAACACTGTTAGGCCATGCCCTGCACTGACGCACGCTCGAGCCTCATTCCGAAGCCTGGGTTCCCGCTGTACGCCCGGGCGTTCCGGGACTTGCCCATACTCGTGGGGCTCGAGCCCCCCCGTAGGCGCCACCTCGAGGCCAGCTCCGCGCCCCTCAAGCCCTAACCGTTTTCACGCTATTGGAGGTCAGGTACCCCAAGATCCGGAGGGACCCCGCCGCGTCCTGTACATGCCGGAATGGGCGCTGTACGGCCCCCACGCCGCCACGTCTCCGCGTCCGCGCCCAGGATGGAGGCCACGCTCCAAGGACGCCTCAACAACAACGCCCACGTCGGCTCCAGTGGCCCCGACAAGACAGGATTCCTACCCTACGCCATATCGAGCGTTGTACATATCTATCCTGTGTAAACCCTGGCCTCCTCTTGTTCTATAAAAGGGGACGCCAGGGCCCTTCGCGCGAAGAGGAGAAGACGCGGGTCCACGGTTACACAACTCCAAGAGACAACACACGAGTCCACGCACACCCACTCAAGTCCGGACTCCGGTCCACGCTCATTGAGCTTGTATTCGCCCTTGTACAAGCACTTAGGTGCAAGTAATACAAGAACCTCCTCCCCCATTGGACGTAGGGTCTTCTTTGCCCGAACCAGGATAAATCCTTGTGTCATCTTGCATCACCATCCAGGAAGAGAGCACGCGATCATATTACTCGTTGGTGTCATACCCCCGGGTTCGAAACACCGACATCCCATGACTTGCGCGCACAAGTCCTTGGGAGAGTAGAGCCTCCGGAACATACGTCGCCAACGAGTTCACCTGCTCGGGTGGAGATCAGCGATCATGTTTTTGGGGAGTGTCTATCGCCGACACGACTACTCGCTGGTGGTGATTTTCTTCTTCCCCGGCGATGAGGTCTTCACTGCGTTCTTCCTGCACAGCTTCGAGCAGCGACTACATGAACAAAAGCACCATGTCGCTGTCGGGTGCTTCCGGCTCTGCCGCTGGGTATACAACTTTGTGACATCCTCTTTACTTTATGTTGAAAACCTTATTGGTTAGCACTACTTGGATAGTGATCATGATATATATATATATATGTGTGTGTGTGTGTGTGTGTGTGATAATTTACATGGTATTTCTCTGAGTATTGCTATGAATATTTTCATGATAGTTTGTTTGAACAAGCACACATATGATGTCATCATACGTTTATTTGTGTCAATTTTCTGGAATAAATTAATCTTGAATTTGCCTAAAATTCTAACAATCCAAAAACATGAATATAGACAATTTTCATCTGTGGGCTTTGCGGGTTTACTTAAACCAACGTCGTTTGAGGGTGCTCACTATAAGAGATGGCGCGAGAAAACTATTCTGTGGTTGACCGCTATGCGTTGTTACTATGTGGTGCTTGAGCAGTCTGCTAGTGTTAAAACTGTTGATGAGCAACGGATTTTTGATCATGACGACACCACTTGCAAGGCTGCGTTCTTAAGCATAATTGGAGATTCTCTCATTGATGCATATGTGCAGCCTCCAACTGGTAAAGCTATATGGGATGCACTTGAGGCCCGTTACGACATTTCTGATACCGGTTCTGAGCTGTACGTCATGGAACAGTTTCATGACTATCAGATGGTCGAGGGCCGTCCGGTAGTCAAACAGGCCCATGAAATACAGGCACTGGTGAAGGAACTTGAGCTGTTTGGGTGTTCACTCCCTGACAAGTTTGTGGCTGGATGCATAATTGCAAAGCTACCACAATCTTGGACTGATTTTGCAACTTATCTAAAACATAAGAGGCAAGAGTTCAGCACTGCTGAGCTTGTTGGGACTCTAGATGTTGAGGATAAGGCAAGGGCAAAGGATGTCAAAAGCAAGAAAGTCATTGAGGGAAGTTCTAGAGCTCATGTAGTGCAAAAGAACCATTTCAAACCACAGAAAAAGAAATTCAAGCAAGAGCATAAGCAGAAGTCCACCATTCCTTTCAAGAAGGGTAAAAAGTTGAACACGGATAAGATAAATTGTTTCACCTATGGCAAGACTGGACACTTCTCTAGGGAGTGTCCTGAGGCTAAGTGGAAGCCTACTCCACAGAAATCAGTCAACACTGTTGAGACTGAGGTAGCTACATTTGGGTATGGTAAATGTATGCCTTCTATATTTTCAGTTTGTTATTCACCTGATTGGTGGGTTGATACCGGTGCAAATATACATGTGTGTGATGATTTTTCCTTGTTTTTAGGCAGGGAGGGCTGGCTCCTTGTTGATGGGGAACAGGGCGCGTGCGACTGTTCATGGTGTTGGTACAGTCGATCTAAAGCTCACTTCGGAAAAGACCGTGCAACTCAAGAACGTGTATCATGTCCCCTCAATAAAGAAGAACTTGATTAGTGGCTCCATGCTCTGTCGTGATGGTTATAAGTTAGTATTTGAATCCAATAAATGTGTAATCTCTAAGTTTGGAACTTTTATTGGCAAGGGCTATGAGAGCGGAGGCTTGTTCCGTTTGTCTTTGGTTGATACTTGCTTTAAGTCAGTGAACCATGTGGTTAATAACATTAAGACAAATATTTGGCATTCAAGATTATGTCATGTTAATGTTGGTTGCATGTCCCGCTTAGCTAGTTTAAGTTTAATTCCTAAATTTGATACGGTCAAAAGTTCTAAGTGCCATGCATGTGTAGAAGCAAAACAACCTCGTAAGCCTCATAAAACTGCCATGGCGAGAGAATTAGCACCTCTTGGTTTAATTCATTCTGATATTTGTGAGATGAATGGGATATTGACCAAAGGTGGTAAGAGATACTTTATTACTTTTATAGATGATTGCACTCGATTTTGCTATGTGTACTTAATGAAAACTAAAGATGAAGCATTGTATTATTTTAAAATCTATAAAGCCGAGGTAGAGAATCAAATTGAGAAGAAAATCAAACGTGTACGGTCTGATCGCGGAGGAGAGTATTTCTCTAATGAGTTTTCTGAGTTTTGTGTGGTGCACGGAATAATTCATGAGAGGACGCCACCATATTCACCACAGTCCAATGGGATTGCTGAGAGAAAGAACCGCACTCTTACTGACTTGGTAAATGCCATGTTGAGGACTGCAGGCTTATCTAAAGAATGGTGGGTGCCGACGAAATATGGTCGATAGTCTACCGAGGGGTATGCCCAAGGTAGTAGATTAGACGGCGGAGGCGTGCGAGACGTCTGCAAAGCGTAAATACAGGGACGAGAGATGGCGATTTAGATAGGTTCGGGTCGGTAAGTCACCGTAATACCCTACATCCTGTGTTCTGGTGGCTGGTTTGTATTGCTGATTGAGCGATCAGATAGGATCTGAGTTGATCTCGGGTGAGATGAGAGGGGGTCCCTGCTCGCCTTATATAGCCGGGGAGCAGGGTTATAGTTGTTGAGTCCTAACAGATTACAAACGGTTCCTTAAGGTAAGGAATCCAGATCTAACGCTAGGATCTTCCTTAGCAGGCAAGGCTTCGTGACAGTCCTTGACGAGCACGACGAGTTGGTCGCGTGCTGTAAGGCCTCGCGAGCTGGGCTATCCTTGACGAAGGGTCCATGTAGGTCCATGGGGGTATATGGAGGTAATATCCCCACAGCTAGTCCCCGAGCACTTTGTATCTGTTAACGATGCCATCTTGAGCTTGTCCGAGCAGGCGAAGTCGATGTCGGGAAAGTAAGGCTCGCCAAAAGGATGTAAGGTGCTCAAGAAAATTTTTGAAGAGCTTTCTTCTAGTGAAGTGTATCCACTTGGAGCTTACAAGACTATAAGGAACACCGTGGTCCTAGTAGAAGTCTATGCAAGTCCAACTTGACAGAGCGTCCTTGAATTATCAGAGAAAAAGAAAATACATTCACCGCAAGGTGAAGTGTATCCACTTAGTCCCCGAACTTGGTAGTAGGTGTTGAAGACACGTGGTGCCGAGCTTGTAGAGCATTTAGCAAGTGCCCCGATGAGCTGCCCAAAATCAGCACCCTGATCCGAACAGCATGGAGCAACTTGATGCACACCGGCGACGAGTGAAGGCGATGACGAGCGAATGCGGTGGCGAGCGAGGGCGACGAGTAAAACAAAGTCCCCGAGCCTGGTCGGCGATGAGCGAAGGTGAAGTCCCCAAGCCAGGTCGGCGACGAGTGAAGGCGACAAACGATGGTGATGGCGAACGAAGGCGATGACGAGTGAAGGTGACAACGAGCGAAGGCAACGAGCCTGGTCGGCGACGAACGAAGGCGAAGGCAATGAGCCTGGTCGGCGAGCGAAGACGGCGACGAGTGAAGGAGAAGTCCCCGAGCCTAGTTGGCCACGAGCGAAGGTGGTGGCGAGCGAAGATGGCGACGAGCGACGAAGGCGGCGATGAGCGAAGGCGGCGACAAGCGAAGACGTCGACGAATGAAGTCCCTGAGCTTGGATGGCGACGAGCGAAGGCGAAGTCCCTGAGCCTGGTCGGTGACGAACGAAGGCAAAGTCCTCGAGCCTAGTCGGCGACGAACGAAGGCGAAGTCCCCGAGCCTGGTCGGCGACTAACAAAGGTGGCGGCAAGCGAAGACGGCGACGAGCCTGGTCGGTGACGAGCGAAGGCGAAGTACCCGAGCTTGGTCGGCGACGAGCGAAGATGGTGACCGAGCGAAGGCGACGACGAGCCTGGTCGACGACGAGCGACGGTGGCGACGGGCGAAGGTGGCAAAAAGCCCGTTCGATGATGAGCGACGGGAGTGACGGGCGAAGGCGGCGACGAGCCCGGTCGACGACGAGCGAAGGTGGCGACGGGCGAAGGCAACGACGAGTGAAGGCGATGACGAGCCTGATCGACGACCAGCGAAGGCGAAGTCCCCAGAGCTTGGTCGACAACGAGCGAAGATGGCGACCGAGCGAAGGCGACGACGAGCGGAAGGCGATGAGCCTAGTCGACGACGAGCGATGTCGGCGAAGGCGGCGATGAGCCCGTTCGATGATGAGCGACGACGGCGATGGGCGAAGGCGGCGATGAGTCCGGTCGACGACGAGCGAAGGCGGCGACGAGTGAAGGCGATGACGAGCCTGGTCGATGACGAACGACGGCGGAGACGGACGAAGGCGACGACGAGCGAAGTCGGCGACAAACGAAGTCCTTGAGCTTGGATGGCGACGAGCGAAGGCGAAGTCCCCGAGCCTGGTCGGCGGTGAGCGAAGGCGAAGTCCCCGAACCTGGTCGGCGATGAGCGAAGATGGCGGCGAGCGAAGGCGGCGACGAGCGAAGACGACGATGAGCGAAGGCGACGACGAGTGAAGGGGAAGTCCCTAAGCTTGATCAACGATGAGTGAGGCGCTCCACCAACGATGAGCTGTTGGCCATCATAGCGTAGAGGGCCGACGCTCATGCACGCGTCCGGTGGTGACTACAGCCCCGGCTCTGAGTCTTCGTTGGCATTAGTCAGGCTGCTTGAAGACCGCATGGAGAACGAGCGCGTAACGGCGCGTATACAGGCACTGGACGTATAGCCTTGCAGGTCTCAGCCCAAGCTTAGCCTTCCCTTCGTAGCGCAGAGGGCAGACGCTCATGCACGCGTAGAGAGGTCAGGACGTCACTTGGGAGGAATACTGGCCGCCATAGCGCAGAGGGCAGGCGCTCATGCACGCGTCTGGGCATCTAGCAGTGGCAGTAGCCCCAGCTCTGAAACTCCTTCAGCATCAGCCAGGCTGTTTGAAGAGATCGACGAGTCATTTGGAGAGGTCGGCGAGTGATTTGGCGAAGACGGCAACGAGCCCGGTTGATGACGAGCGAAGGCGGCTACGAGCCGGGTTGGCAACAGGCGACGGCGGCGATGAGCCTGGACGATGAAGAGTGACGGCAGCGACGGGCGAAGGCAGCGATGAGCCTAGTTGGCGACGAGCGATGGCGGCGACGATCCTGGTCGACGACGAGCGACGACAGTGATGAAGTCGAAGACGAAGGTTGCGATGATCCTGGTTGACGACGAGCGAAGGCGGCGACGAGTGAAGGCGGCGGTGAAGGCGGCAACGGGCGAAGGCGGCGACGAATGAAGGCAGCGGGCGAAGACGACGACGAGCGAAGGCGGCGACGATCCAGGTTGACGATGAGCGATGGCGACGACGAGTGATGACGGCGACGAGCCTGGTCAATGAAGAGCATGGTCGACGACGAGCGAAGGTGGCAACGAGCCGGATGTAGATTCGATCTTGGGCGGCGGGCGGGGCGGCGACGAGCCCGGTTGACGATGAGCGAAGGCGACGACGTTGATGCAGTCGGTGATCCTCTTGTTGGCCCGGTCGATGGCTTTGACCAGGTCATTGCGGCGGATGGATCTTGGCGCACGGGGCACCGACGCGATGACGCGGTGGGTGGATGGTGAGGCATCCGGCGCAGGAAGCTGCGCGAGTTCCACGATCTCCGGAGCGACGATGGCGTTGCTTGATGGTCTAGATGATAGATCCGATCTAGAAGGAGACGTCGGGCTCGTGGAGGATCATGGAGTTGAGGAAGATGACCGCTTGGCGGATCATGATGTCATAGCATACACCCCCTACCTGGCACGCGAACTGTCGACGAAATATGGTCGATAGTCTACCGAGGGGTATGCCCAAGGTAGTAGATTAGACGGCGGAGGCGTGCGAGACGTCTGCAAAGCGTAAACACAGGGACGAGAGACGGCGATTTAGACAGGTTCGGGCCAGCAAGTCGCCGTAATACCCTACGTCCTGTGTTGTGGTGGCTGGTTTGTATTGCTGATTGAGCGATCAGATAGGATCTGAGTTGATCTCGGGTGAGATGAGAGGGGGTCCCTGCTCGCCTTATATAGGCGGGAGCAGGGTTACAGTTGTCGAGTCCTAACAGATTACAAACGGTTCCTTAAGGTAAGGAATCCGGATCTAACTCGAGGATCTTCCTCGGCAGGCAAGGCTTCGTGAGAGTCCTTGACGAGCACGACGAGCTGGTCGCGTGCTGTAAGGCCTCGCGAGCTGGGCTATCCTTGACGAAGGGCCCATGTAGGTCCATGGGGGTATATGGAGGTGATATCCCCACAGTGGGGTGAGGCTATATTGACAGCAAGTCATGTCCTAAATAGAGTGCCCACAAAGAACAAAGAAATTACATCATTTGAAGAATGGGAGAAAAAGAGATTAAATCTTTCTTACCTGCGAACTTGGGGTTGTTTGGCCAAAGTAAACGTGCCAATAAACAAAAAGCGAAAGCTTGGACCAAAAATGATAGATTGTATTTTCCTCGGCTATGCCATTCATAGTGTGGGCTACAGATTTTTAATAATAAACTCTGATATTCCTGAGATGGTTTTTGATACAATCATGGAATCTAGAGATGCAACATTCTTTGAAGAAGGATTTCCCATGAAAACTAATACACCTAGCTTATCTAGTCATGATTCTTTTTATGTCCCTGATTCTCATGAACCGGTTATACACGCTAATGATGAAACTCATGAAGAAATTCCTGAGGAGGATAATAATACAGTCGCTTGTAAGAGTAAGAGACGAAGGTTGCAAAATCTTTTGGTGATGACTTTATTATATACCTTGTAGAAGATACTCCCACAACCATTGTTGAGGCATATTCCTCTCTCGATGCTGACTTGTGGAAGGAAGCAGTTCACAGTGAGATGGATTCTATTATGTCAAATGGAACTTGAGAAGTGGTTGATCGTCCTTATAGATGTAAACCTGTGGGATGCAAATGGGTGTTCAAGAGGAAAATGAGACCGGATGGTACCGTTGAGAAGTACAAAGCAAGGCTAGTCGCTAAAGGCTATACACAAAAAGAAGGAGAAGATTATTTTGACACTTACTCACTAGTTGCTCGTCTAACGATCATTCGTGTGCTAATATCCTTGGCTGCCTCACATGGTCTTCTCATTCATCAGATGGATGTTAAGACAACTTTCTTGAATGGAGAGCTTGAGGAAGAGATCTATATGGATCAACCAGATGGATTTGTGGCAAAAGGTCAAGAGGATAAGGTTTGTAAGCTGTTGAAATCGTTGTACGGTCTAAAGCAAGCCCCCTAAGCAGTGGCATGAGAAGTTTGACAAATCTTTAACGAAAACTGGCTTTGCAGTGAATGAAGCTGATAAATGTGTATATTATCGGTTCGGTGGAGGTAATGGTGTCATTTTGTGCTTGTATGTGGATGATATTTTAATATTTGGGAATAATATTGAAGTGATTAATGAAGTCAAAGATTTCCTATCTAATAACTTTGAAATGAAAGACTTGGGTGAGGCTGATGTTATTCTTAATATTAAGCTATTGAGAGAAGAAGGAAATGGTGGGGTTACTCTTGTGCAGTCCCACTATATGGAAAAGGTGCTAAATCGTTTTGGGTACAATGACTGTGCATCGGCTCGAACTCCTTATGACCCAAGTGTGAGATTGAGGAAAAAATCGTAGAATTTCGAGAGACCAACTGAGATATTCACAAATAATTGGTTCTCTCATCACTAGGCCTGATATCTCATTTGCTGTGAGCAAACTAAGCCGGTTTGTGTCGAATCCGGGAGATATTCATTGGAAAGCTCTTGAGAGAGTGTTGCGCTATCTGAAAGGTACAATGAGTTATGGTATTCACTTTACCGGGTATCCGAGGGTACTAGAAGGTTATTGTGATGCTAATTGGATTTCTGATGCTGATGAGTTGTACCCCACAAGCGGATACGTGTTCCTGCTTAGAGGTGGCGCTATTTCCTGAAAGTCTTGCAAGCAGTCTCTCTTAACAAAGTCTACAATGGAAGCAGAACTGACGGCATTGGATACCGCTGGCGCTGAAGCTGAGTGGCTTCGTGAACTTCTTATGGATTTACCGGTTGTTGAAAAACCTATACCGGCTATTTCTATGAACTGTGACAACCAAACTGTGATAACAAAGGTGAACAGTTCTAAAGACAACATGAAGTCAACAAGGCATGTGAAAAGGCGTCCAAAGACTGTCAGGAAATTGAGAAACTCTGAAGTAATTTCTTTGGACTATGTCCATACATCTAAAAATCTGGCAAATCAGTTTACTAAGGGTCTGTCACGCAACGTGATAGAAGGTGCATCGAGGGAGTTCGGCTTGAGACCCACTTGAAGTCACACCATAGTGGCAACCTGTTCTATGTGATCGGAGATCCCGTGAATTAGAATGGTGAAACAAGCTAGTGGTTGACTGAGGGAGAAACCCCGTATTTAAAGTTCGAACTCATTGGAGATGCACCGTTTCTCCTATGTTGTATGGCAGGTTGGATAAGTCCTTAATGTGATCCGAGTGGCTTGTTTAAGCAGGGATGTTGTCCTACAGAACATCCTCTAAAGGAACACACCTATACGAGCTCGACTGCTAGTCACAGTCTATGAGATGTGGGCAATCTCTAGATACTCGTGAAAGGCACATGAAGTGTGACTTATATGCTTCAAAACAAAGGGGATGCTTGTAGCAGCCTAGTACCATGATATGAACTTTGGTGAAGCTCATTTTCACACAAAACTGACAATTCAAGACATGGTCCATTGTTCAGTTGTGAGTGAGTGGAGCATTTGTTCTAGACAGGTGTTCAACTTAACAGTCCCCATTGAAACTCTGGTATATCAAAAGAACTATGGTTTTGAGATTATTTTCTATGAATCCTAGAGTTTGGTGGGGATTGTTGGTATATTATGGGTCAAGCCATATAATATATTCAATAATTAATAAACTCTATGATTTATATTAAATAATATTCATTGGTTTATTACCATGAAGATGGACCACATGCATGCATGCGTTACCGCCAGTTGGTTTATTACCATGATAATGAGTCACATGCATGCATGCGTTACCGTCGGTTGGCTTGACCAAGTAAGGTGGGCAAATGAGCAACGGAAGCCAGACACATTAGATAGGCAATGCGTAATCAGTATGTGTTTTGAATATGCGAGTTACGGAAAAAAAATTTATTTCCTGCACAACTTTCCCCGGCGACAAGGTCTTCACTGCGTTCTTCCTGCACAGCTTCGAGCGGGACGACTACATCAACAAAAGCATCATGTCGCTATCGGGTGCTTCTGGCTCTACCACTGGGTATACGACTATGCGACATCCTCTTTACTTTATGTTGAAAACCTTATTGGTTAGCACTACTTGGATAGTGATCATGATATATATGTGTGATAATTTACATGGTATTTCTCTTAGTATTGCTATGAATATTTTCATGATAGTTTATTTGAACAAGCACACATATGATGTCATGATACGTTTATTTGTGTCAATTTTCTGGAATAAATTAATCTTGAATTTGCCTAAAATTCTAACACTATTCAATCCTATATGGTCATGACGGGTGCCTTCTTTTAATTTATGTATTTTAAGTGGCAAATGGCAAAGTGAACATGGGAGTTTCCAACTCTAGCATTGATTGTTTTATCTACCTCCTGATATTCGTGTGCCTGTTCACCATCACATTGGTGCAAGGATAAATTCTCAACCCTCACATCTGGCCTTCTATCTGTGTTTTAAAAACACACAACCAAAAGTTCATGTTGCCTAGCTTCCTCGTTCCATGACTTGCGCGCACAAGTCCTTGGGAGAGTAGAGCCTCTGGAACGTACGTCGGCAACGAGTTCACCTGCTCGGGTGGAGATCGGCGATCGCGTTTTTGGGGAGTGTCTATCGCCGACACGACTACTCGCTGGTGGTGATTTTCTTCTTCCCCGGCGACGAGGTCTTCACTGCGTTCTTCCTGCACAGCTTTCCCCGGCGACGAGGTCTTCACTGCGTTCTTCCTGCATAGCTTCGAGCGGGACGACTACATCAACAAAAGCACCATGTCGCTGTCGGGTGCTTCCGGCTCTGCCGCTAGGTATACGACTTTGCGACATCCTCTTTACTTTATGTTGAAAACCTTATTGGTTAGCACTACTTGGATAGTGATCATGATATATATGTGTGATAATTTACATGGTATTTCTCTGAGTATTGCTATGAATATTTTCATGATAGTTTATTTAAACAAGCACACATATGATGTCATGATACGTTTATTTGTGTCAATTTTCTGGAATAAATTAATCTTGAATTTGCCTAAAATTCTAACACTATTCAATCCCATGGTCATCACGGGTGCCTTCTTTTAATTTATGTATTTTAAGTGTTAAACTGATGGTGATTCGTTATTGATTATTCAATTATATAATAAAGCATATAGCAGTACATAAGCTTATATAAAAATGTCTATTTGGTCCACTTTGGACAACTGAACAACTGGATGTCTATCATAGAGTAAAAGATATTTTTTTTCTTTTTTCTTGTCTGCTTATGTATCTACCCTACTAAAGCACCATCTCATCTCTTTGCTTGGTGTACCAAAGAAACCTCCCCCGTTGAGATAGTCTCACTAAATCCACACACGAAATTGTACCCAGAAAACAACTCTATAATAATTGACCATCCAGATTTGTTTCGTAATCTTCTCTCTCCTTAGTCACTCACATTTAACGGACCAGATTAGATGTATGGTATATCTACCCTATTAAAGCATCATCTCATCTCTTTGCTTGGTGTACCAAAGAAACCTCCCCCGCTGAGATAGTCTCAATAAATCCACACACAAAATTGTACCCAGAAAACTAACTCTATAATAATTGACCATTCAGATTTGTTTCGTAACATTCTCTCCTTACTCACTCACATCTAACGGACCAGATTAGATGTATGGTATAAATCATGCTCCTCCACACAAAGGAACAAATACGATATGAGATGGTGGGAGAAAAAAATATTGTCAGAAAAAAAAACACGTGAAGCACTAGATCGGGAGAGAAAAATATTGCCGAAAAAAAAACACATCAAGCGCTAATCACGCCCGCTCCTCCAAGAATGAATCACATTCACTTCACATCCCCTTCCCGTCCCATGCAGATCAGATTGTCGAAATAAAGATCACAAAAACAACACCTGTATTCCTAGCAAGTTTTATGGCAGATTCCTTGCATGCACGCACTGTCGCGGACGGCCGTCGTCCAGCAAAATTGTGAAGCCGCCATCCATAAAAAAAATTGCGAGGTCGCCATCTGAAGCAAAAAAATTTGTGAGGCTGCCATCCGTTGTCCTAGCCTTGAGGCCGACCAATTTCCTTGCGCGTGGCCAGACCACGCTCACGAGGCCGGCGTCCACGCAGTCGAGTCCAGCCAATCACCACCGTCACACAGATGAGGTCGGCCGATCGTGGTGCACCATCCCATGTCGCGTTCACGAGGACGTCATCTGTGATCCCAGCTACGAGCCCGCCGTCGGCGATCCGATACCATATATCGTCCGACTCCAAGACGAAGGCGACGCCAGCCAATCATCGTCCACGATCCAAGGCCACCATCTGACTTCACGAACACAGGTGAGACTCATGCACACGATTCTGTCATCCGTCTAAACAAAAGTTTGTTGTTGTCCGCGTAGATACACGCACGAGCGAAAAAAACAATCGGCGCCAGGCACACGAGCCCACCGTCTGTGCCCACGCACGTGAGCCTCCAAGCGCACGCCGCTGGTCATGACCGCACGCAAGCGCTCCATGTGTATGTCGCTGCAGCAATGCGACCACCGTCCGTGCAGCAACGCTATAGCACGGTTTTCAAAAAACAACGTTGTCGATATGATTATTAGTTTAAACCATTGCAATAACAGTTTATTATCATCTAAAATAAGGATTAGAAACACATATAAAATTATTCTTCTACCTAAAGCACGAAGAACATTAATGAAGTCCATATTTTATTTACAATTATTACTATCTCTGCGATATTGTTAAATCATATGATTTTCGATGTCAGTAACATTAATTAAGAATTTTTTCTACTTTTAATCCTAAGCATAATATCTAATGTAGCTGAGTAAGTTCTGCTATGATTCGACAACGGTCGCAACCTACTCTTAAACACGACACGAAAGGTACCATCGCGAGTTGGCTCTTCATCCCCGCGCGTGGAGGGAGACATCCGGACAAAATAATGAGAACACCAAGTAACAGGCACACAACGCTCAATGATGTAACGAACATCTAAACTCCAGGTATAACCATATACATATATTGTCACATCATATATACAAACTAGTCATGTATAACACCACCATGCCAAAACAATGATTTCTGAAGAACAACAAAAGAAGGAAGAAAGAAACATGAAACAACGTGAGTACCACGCGAGGATGAGGGATCAAGAGACCGATGCTTTAAAACAATGCGACTACCATGCTAAACGAAAAGACTGTTCAAATGCACTTTACCACCGACCAGAACAACCATGAACTTCGCCAGGTCAATATAAACTGCTCTGATGATCGATCATATCAAGTCATGCCTCTCAATGAATAAAAAATATATATACATGTGACGTAATTTGCAGATCCATGGCTCTAATTGGCTATCACAAGAATTAGCACGGCGCCATGGTCTTCTCGCATGTTACTGTATAGTATTATTTTATTCCTAATATTTTGATGTGGAGTATTCTTCCAGAACGAGAAAAAAGAAGCAGTGTCGATCATTCTTTGCAAAGAGAGGCGGGAGGAGCAATCAGTTAGAAATTTGACATAGCTTGAACAAATGTGTTTTCATTTTCACGTGTAAATTTTTGAAATTGTACGTTGTCGCCATCCAAACAACATTAACTTTTATGAAATCTGTATGTAAATCCACAATGTTACAAAAGAAATGTAATAAATATTCATTGCTAACACATCCATTGTGTGTTATCCTACTTGCGCAGCGAAGCGCGCCAACTAACCAGTATCATGTGCTTCTCTGTGTTCTTGTTACTTTACTGGACACTGAGAGTAGGAGGACACTAGAACGTGCATGCGCACAAGAAGAACTAAACCTCATCGTATTGTCGCTGCTTGCCACTTAACCAAGCGAAGTCCAGCACTAAACTAGTACAGCAATCCTTATCTTTCCTGAATATGATTAATTTTCTGTCCCTGTCGTATGTGTGGCGGGCGTGAGCCCGTGTGACGCCCTCCTAACTACTCTACTCTACCGCCCCAGCGCGCGCGCTCCCACGTGGACAGCTCGAAATGTAAAGCACAAGGGACAGTCTCAATGCTAGAAACTACATGTAGTTTGTATGTGTATTTAATATACGTAGACACTATGTATAGAAACTAGGGTCATAATAGATAGTTTCTATAAAATTATTTTTTATCCAATGAAATATCTTCTCTCTCCATTCTCAACCAATCATATCTCTTTGTATCTTGGTTTTGGTGTAGACATGGTTTCTTGTCTAAGAAACCATTTCCTTATCTCTCCTCTTTAATTAGAGTGCCACATCATTTTTTTTTCTTAGGTGGCACTATAATTAATGAAGATAGAAACCACATGATTTAATGGTTGGGAGTGCCGTAAGTTGAGTAGACTGAATCCTCGCGCCACTCACCTTTCCACGGGACTTCCAAACTTGTGCATTATTCTGCATCAGCTGTAGTAAGTTTAAGCCTGCACCCTGCAGTAGGGAGCTTCCAGGATGCTGGCTGCATCATATTCATTGCATACTGTACCTCCTTACCATTTTCACTGATGGTCATGCAACAGCCATTGTCAATTCTGCCATTACTTGTCTCCCTCATCTCTGTAAGACATGACGTCGCTGTGGCTGTGGTAGTACATAATACGGAGTAATCCCGTATTCGACGACGAACAGGGGGAGTAGACAACTGCTTTGGCATCGTTGCTTCTACTTGTACACAAACATTCCTAAATCCTAATCAGCCAGCCCATTCTTTTCAGGAAAGGAAAAAAGCCGGCCCACCGTGTAGTGTAGTATCTCCGAGGAAACAAAACAAGTGTCCAATGGACTGGTCAGCCGCAGTCTTCCTGCTCCTCCTCCTCCTGCTGCCGCCGCCATGCGCACCCGACGACCGGATGGCCCTCGACAAGCCTCTCTCCGTCGGCGCCACCATAGTGTCCGACGGCGGCGGCTTCGCCCTGGGCTTCTTCTCCCCCACCAACTCCTCCACTCCGGCCAACAACAAGCTGTACCTCGGCATCTGGTACGCCGACGTCCCGACGCGCACCGTGGTGTGGGTCGCCAACAGAGACGCCCCGGCCACGAACAGCACCCGAACGGCTACGCTGTCCCTGACCGACTCGGCCAACCTCGTCCTGTCCGACGGCAGCGGCGGCCGTGTCCTCTGGACGACCAACGTCACCGGCGTCCCGCCCAGCTCGTCTCCGGCCTCCGCCGCCGTGCTCCTCGACACCGGGAACCTCGTCATCCGGCACCCGAACGGGAGCACCCTGTGGCAGAGCTTCGAGCACCCGGCCGACTCGTTCCTCCCCGGCATGAAGCTCCGGTTCAACTACGGGACGCGCGCCAGCGAGCGCCTGGTGTCGTGGAGGGCCCCCGACGACCCCTCGCCGGGGAGCTTCGTCTACGCCGTGGACCCGGACACGGCCCTGCAGATCTTCCTCTGGAACGGGACGCGCCCGCTGATGCGCGACGGGCCCTGGACGGGCTACTCCGTCGTCAGCAGGTACCAGGCCAACGCCAGCGTCTTCGTGTACCAGGCCATCGTCAGCGCCGACGAGGAGATCTACCTCACCTACAGCCTCTCCGACGGCGCCGCGCGCACCAGGTTAGTCGTCACGCCCTCCGGCCGCTACCAGCTCCAGAGCTGGAGGGCTAGCTCGTCGGCGTGGGCGGTCCTTGGCTCCTGGCCGACCTGGGAGTGCAACCGCTACGGCCACTGCGGCCCCTACGGCTACTGCGACAACACCATGGCTGCGCCGACGTGCAGGTGCCTCGACGGCTTCGAGCCCGCCGACTCGGAGGAGTGGACCCGCGGCGTCTTCTCGCAGGGTTGCCGGCGACAGGAGCCGGTGCGGTGCGACGACGGATTCGTGCTCCTGACGGGGATGAAATCGCCGGACAGGTTCGTGCTCGTCCCGAACCGAACCTCCGACGAGTGCAAGGCGGCGTGCACCAGCAACTGCTCCTGTGTGGCGTACGCTTATGCCGACCTGAGCACCACCAAGAAGACGGGGGACGTGACGAGATGCTTGGTGTGGGCCGGCGACCTCATCGACACGGAGAAGATAGGAGACGTGGTCGGCACTGACAAGCTGTACCTCCGGCATTCCCGCCAAGGTAACCATTTCATCTTCTCCAGCTACATCTACTACATGTGTGCCCGTGACTCCGTGAGTATATGAAATACGGAGTATGCCTTTGCATAGGTGTCAGACGAAAGAGCAACGATGCACTGAGGATTGCCTTGCCTACGGTTTTGACAAGTAGCATTCTGATAGTCACATGCATTTTCCTTGCCTGGTTTAAATTTAAAGGTAAAAATATAAACTTAATTCAAACTTCTAGCCATTTGTTTATACGGTACTCGTCCAGATGAGAATTGGTTACTGAAACTTCGGTGTAGGTAAGAGGAGGAATGATAAGGAGGAGGATAACAATAAGATAATAATAAGTCATGGTGCTACGAGTATGTCTGACGACCTCGCCGATGGAAGCTCAGCACAAGATTTCGAACTTCCCTTCGTCAAATTTGAGGACATTGAGGCCGCGACCCACAATTTCTCAGAGGCGTACAAGATTGGGCAAGGAGGTTTTGGCAAAGTGTACAAGGTATTTATTAATTTGGACCCATTATTTGAGGGCATTCAGTAGTAGATTTCTCATATCAGTTTGACTCACCTAATAATTAGATTGAATTGTCCATATGACAGACTAATCTTTTTTTCTCACATTTTGCGAAGGCCTTGATTGGTGGTGAGGAAGTTGCTATCAAAAGGCTGAGTAAAGATTCAGAACAAGGAAATGTGGAGTTCAGGAATGAAGCTATTCTAATTGCCAAATTGCAACATAGAAATTTGGTTCGGCTGCTTGGTTGCAGCGTGGAGGGTGGTGAAAAGATCCTCATATATGAGTATTTGCCTAATAGAAGCTTAGATGCTATCCTTTTCGGTATGCTTTAATAATACAACTTGAATCTTTTTATTATTCTTATAACAAACATCTTACATATGCAATGTTTTTTATTTGAATATGTGTACAGACAATTCAAGAAAAGTGTTGCTAGATTGGCCAATGCGATTTAATATAATCAAAGGGGTCGCAAGAGGACTTCTTTACTTGCACCAAGATTCAAGGTTGACCATAGTTCATAGAGATCTCAAAGCTGCCAATGTTTTGCTCGACGCAGAGATGAGACCTAAGATAGCAGACTTTGGCATGGCAAGGATCTTCAATGACAACCAGAAAAATGCAAATACACGACGAGTCGTGGGAACATAGTAAGTATATAAATTAATTGCTCAAAACTAATGTGACTCGATTCAACGTTTTGGTGATAACTTTTAGATGTGCATGGTCAAAATAGTGGCTACATGGCTCCTGAGTATGCAATGGAAGGAGTCTTCTCTATCAAGTCTGATATCTATAGCTTTGGTGTCCTAATCTTGGAGCTTGTAACTGGTATAAGGAGAAGCACTTTTAACAAAATCAAGAATTTTCCCAACCTTATGATCTATGTGAGTATATATGACTTCTGTAAAGTTCTAAATTAAACTACTGTAGTCCATATTTTCAATTAAAATCATTATAATTATCACAGTCCAAATAATTGTTTTGTTTGTTTTAGGCATGGAATATGTGGAAAGAAGGGAAAGGAAAAGACTTGGCAGACCCTTGTATTATAGATACTTGTTCATTGGATGAAGTGTTACTTTGCAGTCACGTGGCACTCTTATGTGCCCAAGAAAATCCTGATGATAGGCCACTTATGTCATATGTTGTGTTCGCCTTGGAGAATGGAAGCACTACATTGCCACCACCTCATAACCCTGGGTATTATGGACATGGGAGTAGTGATATGGAGCTAACAAGAGACAGAACTGATAACTCTATGAATTCCCTTACTCTCACGAATGTAGAGGGACGATAATCTTCATTGTCAGCATCATTTTCTTCTAAATATTATGCAATGTCAAATTTGGCTCAACAAAGGGCCCTCCTTCTACCGTGAAGTCATTTCCTTACTTTGTTTTTGTTTTTGTTTTTTGCTTTGTGAGTAGTTTCGGTAAGTTGTGAAGATATTATGTAGAAAAAAATTCAAATAAGTGAACTTGAATTAAACAAAATAAATTACTTGACAGTGGAAATTGGTGGCATTGTTGCTCAACCCAATATTTGTTCCGTCATAAATGATTTTATGACATTACAATATAGATTGATTGACAAAACTATAAGGGCCTTGAAATTGAATTTATTTTAAGAATCATATTAGTTAAGCTAATGTGGTTGTATATAGATTATATTTGTGTATTATTATTGGCTATACGAGAGAGATACTCATATATTGTATTTCTACCATATGAGAGTGAGTTGAAGAGAGTGTTATAAGTTGCAAAGTAAAAATATAGTATGATGATCTATAAAATCTATTTTTCTCTCACACCCTATGAATTTGAGATAAACTTATACATGAACTTTGGAAAGTGGTAGAATGTCAAATTCTAAGCCAAACAACCTAGTTTGTTGAGTGGATTCCAATTCCTCCAAAATGAAGGGATCCAAACGGATTCTAATAATCTTTGTTTTTGTAGTTTAAATGTTTAGGATCCTATATATGATCAGCGGTGAACTCACCGGTATGGTAAGGTGGGCCATCCACGCTACCCAAAGGTGGTAGGGTACCCCATCTTCTTCATGGTCTAGCCCCTTGAGTTGCTTTAAGAAGCGAAGAGAAAAATAAAGGGGTCATACTACTACTATGTAGATTGGGCTCAAATAATATTCCTTCCATATCTCTAAAGAAAAATGTTTTAGACGGTCTTCAAGAAACAACTTTAACTGCTATTTTTTGCTATAAAATATTTATAAAATATAGTCAATATATACTTTTATCAAACTATATTTTTGAGATGAATCTACTTGCATCATTTTTATATTTTTAAAATCAATCTAAAAAATTTATTTACAGTTAAAATTTAAAATATTTGACTTCAAACAACCTCAAAACAACTTTCTTTAGGGACATCGAGGGAGTGGTATTCATTAGGGTGATAAGTCTAGCCACAGGACCTATCGAAATTATTGTGGCTGATTCTGTGACTGATATTGTTTTGTTTATATAATATATATATATATATTCCATTTTGGTTTTAGTTTTTATTCTACCGCTTTCTATTTTTTTCCTTTTCCGTGACATAGGTGCTTACTGCGTTGCCCCCGTTTCTAATGGTATACTCTCTACGTCATAAATTATAAGTCATTTCAAAAATTTTGTTGAGTCAAAGTTTTTTAAATTTGACCAAATTTATATAATAAGATAATAACATTTACGATATAACTAAGTATCGTTAAATTCTTTATTAGTTATATTTTTGATAATATACCTATTTGATGTTATAAATCTTTTTATTTCTCTCTATAATTTTGATCAAACTTGAGAAAAAGTTTAACTCTCTAAGATTCTTCAAATGACTTATAATTTGAAACAGAGGGAGTGTCGACGAAATATGGTCGACCGTCTACCGAGGGGTATGTCCAAAGTAGTAAATTAGTTTGAGGAGCACTATAGGTGTTGACACGAAAATTTGGACAAGGTGCCAACACACTTGACCACGGTCCTCAGAAGTCGTGCAGAGCAAGGTCTTGACCTCCTAGACCTTCAAAAGATGGCGGTGCTGAATCTTGGTGAGAACGATTCCGGACGTGTCAGTAAATTTGACCTGCAATTGACAAGGAAAAGAAAAAGGCATCAAATTGTGGAACCTGCCGGTTTGATGTCAGACAGTTCCAATTTATACGGCTCTAATATAACCATTGTCACAGGATATCGACTACAAAGTCAACTCCCAAGAGAAGGTTAAAGCATTGACAATACTTAAAACAAAAGACGGCACGACTATTGTATATATAAAGAAAGCATTTAGAGCAGGAACAGCCGATAAGTTTAAACATGTGGGCAAAATAAAGATCTATGTATGCGTTTAAACGGCATAAAACCAATAGGTCGGCTAATTGCATAAGCAATTCTATTTGTTAACAGTGGGGTGTTTCCATGTAGCCATAATAACAAATAGATCGATAAAGTAGCTTGAACATCAATAGTGGGGGTGTCTCCATGCAGCCATAATGATGACCAAGCTAAATTACGACTGACACATCAAGCAGATCCATAAGTTTTAAACCACTTAAAAGCATACATTATCAAGGAAGCATAACTGGATCGGCTATTTTAGCCGATACAGGGTCCATGAAGCACGAACAAGATCTATCCGTTAAAACCACGGTCTAGCCTAAGATCAAGCAAGTTTAATCCATTATGCATATCAGTGGGGTTCGGAAATACAGCCATCAAAACATGCCAGATCAAATCTACTTGTTTCTTAGATCAAACCACAGTTTTATCGGATATCTCGAACGCACAACATGTAACAATCAAGATTGACAAAATAGTCGATGAGAAGCTTAGATCGACTATTTTCCTTGGTGTAAGCGTATAAGGTCCTCGAATAGCTAGAACTAAACAGCTTTCAAGCTTAAGCTAATTTGTCAATCTTGATTGGGTAAGATATTGTTGAAACCAAAAGAAAACATTAAAAAGCACGAACAATATCGATAACTTAATGAATGTATTAGATTGCCAAAAACTAATAGAGCCGATAACTGGTCAAGATCGACTAAAGCAAGAGATTGATCAGAGTTAAGACAGTCTTATAAAAGACGAACTTAAACCGGTAACTAACCCATGTCATAGCTGAACAAGAGTTTGGTCGATGCCAAATACAGCCTTATTGAACAGTAACATGAGCCATTGGTGAAACTTACAAGCAAACTGGAGTTCGGTCTGAGCCGATGCAATTCTGCCTGATTGAAGATTCTGCCGAGTTCTAGCTTACTCCTACTCCTAGGGTTTTGGCCGGTGGCCGATGTATTGATTGATTGTGTGTGTCTTACAAAAATCGGGTTTCTAGCTATTTATAACCCGATAGACTCCTATTCTAACACGACTAGGATACATACTAATAAAATGTCAATCCGGACCCGAACTCTTTGGCTGAACCCGACACGTCTTCAAAGCCCGTCACGTCTGGCCCATATGAACTTTTTCTGGTCGTGTCAGGATCCAAGCAGGCTCCTTTTTTTTTCCTGACCGATCTTTTCTTTAATAAATCAGCCGTTTGTGTTTACAAAATAACAATCCTTTTTTGGTCAAAATCTGGTGTAAACACATGCCCCCAAATTTGGGATGAAATTCATTTTATTCCAAAATTGCCATTTTTTCTTCTCAATCGATTAGCCGTATTTTCTTCCTTTAGCCGATCAGCCGAGTCTCCTCTTCCAACCGTTGTTTCTCTTTTCAAAGCCAATCTCAAACCCTAGCTTTTAAGCAAGTCCACCGCCACACAATCCGAGCAAAAAATCTCCAAGAATCCAAGTTCAGTGCTTCCGCAAATCAAATGGCGACTCAAGATTCTATTCTCGAGGTAAGAAATTCTGCTACAATACTATCTCTTCTGATGATTTTTCGCCTGGCATATTCTTCATATTTTCAATTCTCAGGTGCTCCACGACCAAATCCTCATTCCTGTGCACGACAGCCCAAATGATTTTTTCCTCGGTCCGGTGGGCAATTTTGACCCTACTCAGGTTATCACTGTCGAAACTCAGAGGATCCCTTTTAAGAATTCGGATCTACAGTCAAAACATTGGGGAAGGACTCCCTTCAGGAACTGGCCGTCTATCATCCCGGGCTGGAGGGATTGGCTAATCAAAGTAGAGGCTAAGAAAAAGTCAGACTGGATTGTTCGAAATTTAGACTAGTGCATCACTCTGTCTCTAGCGGACATGAAAAAAAATGAATCAATGTTAAAGGTTGTCTGCTACTTATGGTCTGACACTTTCAATGTTTTCATGTTCAAGCAAGGGCCTATGACCCTAACTTTAGCCGATGTGCATATGTTAACCGGCTTAAACATCACTGGATCCATCAATCCTTATAATCTTCAAGTCAAACCCTCCATCAAACTTGGAAACCTCAAATCTGGTGGTTGGTCCGGCTATATTGCTTCTTTCAACACCCCTCAGAACAACATCTCAGAAAGAGAGCATTCAATCTTTCTGAATATGTGGTTAGAGAAATACTTATTCTGTGGGCAAAGTTATGGCCCAACTTCCAATTTCTTGGCATTATCAGAGATGTTGCCCGTGAATTCAAATATTCCTCTAGGAAAATATCTTCTGGGTTCTCTATACAGTATGTTAAATAAAGTCTCCCAGAGTTTGATGGAAAATGAAGGTATCCCATCAATAACTGGACCTTGGTGGTTACTTCAACTCTGGCTCAACCTTCACTTTCACAGATTGACAGTTCCAGATTTGAGGACCCTATCCTTCCCTTCATCTTACCCAGAGGACCAAGAGAAGCAATTAGCTGACAAAGCTAAGATGAGAAGGTGTACTTCTTTTGGGGAAGTTGCTGCCATGATAACTAGCGATGAATCAATCAGTTTTTTCTTCAAAACTTTCTATCGGGGCTTTCTCAGAGCTATCTTCAATTGGTTCCAATACCCAGACATTGCAGAGCTCGAAAACTCATATTCTTTTAGATTTCAAAGAGAATGTGATGACGAGGGCCTGAAGATTTTATGTCAAAAAATGAAACCTTGCCTCTTGCCCACTGAAATTAGACACGGCAGGGAGAAACCCCCAATGTCTTACGAGTTCTACCACCCTGTCATAGCAGCTAGACAGATGGGCTTCGGCCAAGTACCCCTAGCTCTCTTCTTTGCCGACAAGTTCAGACCAAGGGAAGCAGTAGAGACAGCTCTAGAATATAGCAGAATCTTTCAACTGGAACAGTCTATCTCCCTGGAGATGGTCAAAGAATGAAACTGTCGGCCTTTCTCTTCATCCTCTTTCAACAATTGGTGGCAGCAATGGAGCATCCATCTCTTCAATGAGGTTGTATTCACTTACTGCCCAAAGTTGGACCCAGACTTTCAGGCAACCGATGAAGTATGTTTCTGCTCCTATCCCTTTAAAAATTTATATTCTTGATATCCAACCATCCGATACTATTGTGAATGCTTATAGGATCTGATCAATTTAAGCCATCCCAAAGTAAATTATAGCATATGGTGTCCAAATCCAAGAATTGGCTATGATGCTCCCACCATAAAAACAATTATGAAGAGGAAAACTGATGAGATCTCTGATGACCAACCCCTCAGTACTTTCATAAAGGAAGTTGGTCCTTCCAAAGCTAAGAAGCCAAAGACTGACAAGCCAAATACCAAGATCACGTCAAAGAAAAAGAAGAAGGACACTTCTGAAGGCAGTCAGCTACTGATCAAAGAGGTCACCATAGAAGTAAGAAAAACTATTTTCTTTTCTCTTTTTCCTATCTTGTAATTTCTTAACTTATTTCTGGCTTCTCAATTTCTTTGAGCAAGTAGACACTCAAAACGTTGAATCCGAAATGCTCCCTCTCCCTGATATTGATCAAGAGCCTCCTCAACCAGGTAAATTTTAGCCGATGTTCTTAAATTTGCAACAACTGACTTGATACTGATAAAAATCTATTTTAGATACACTCCCTGAGTCTTCATCGGCTGTTTCTGAGTCCTAAATTATCCCATTTGGACAGGTACCTCAAATACTATCCCTTTCTTTAATAGCTCCCGTCCACAGTTATTCACATATTTGAATATATAGGAACAAAGACAACCCTCTTCTCCTGTCATCCCTTTTAATTTGAAAGATTATATGGATGAAGAAGAAATTTCTTCTCCAAAGTCCCCAAGAAAACTTTCTGAAGAAGTCAGGGCTTGGCTTGAACTACTACTTCCCCTCCTGGAAGTTAACATAGCTGATGTGGTACAAGATGCCAAAGGGATCAGGGATATTCTTGACCTGGTTAAGGATGATATACCAGATGATTTGATAGAAACTTTGACTTTTGCTGCTCACATAGAATTTCTCAGATCAAAGTTTTCCAAGGTCAAATCCAAGCTCATGGCTCGTGAAGCTCAAGCATACCTGCCAGAACAGGAGCAACGATGTATCTCTGGCATGATTACTGCAAAGGACACCATAGATCAGTTAAATTCCAACTCCACCGTCCTTATCAGCAATCTGTCTTCCCTAGAGGTCGAAAGAGATCAGTTACTGAGCAGACTCCAAACCGTCAATGAGCGGATTAGACTTGAAAAGGAAAATCTGGAGAAAATCCCAGCTGCACTTCATGAGCAAAAGAAGAAGATAGCACTCTCATGGTGAGCTCCAGGATATTAAAGTTAAAAAGAAGCCAATCCCAGGTTCAAGTGAAGAAGACCAAAAGGAAATGTCTGACATAGATAGCATCTGCTTAAATGCTCTGGACGCTCTGAGATCAGTGTTGAATATGTAGCTTCACTTGACGATTATTGTTCTGTAACCTTGACTTCTAAATCCAGTCTTGTAAGTGATATTTAATTATGTCAAAACCCTCGATGTCACTGTTGACGCAAAACTCGCGCCAAGCACACAGCAAGCCAAAAAGCTGGCTTCAATCGGGTGCCCGGAGTATGTTGCTTCCGGAGACGTGCCACTCGGTTTGACCTGAAAACCAACAAGGGATAAAAATATGAGAATACCTCTGGAACATGTCGGGTGAGACCAGACAGTTCCATATGTACGGCTTAGAAAGCCAATCACAACGACACAGCTATAGAAGCTGTCTGTCAAAGCATGTTTGTAAAATCATTCGGCAAGTATGAAAACAGAGTGCACAAAGCATATTTAACTACCGAATGCGTATGTAAAAGGAGACACACTTTGAACGAAATAAAGATGTTATAAACCGCAGATACATGGGTGTATGCCGAGTCTCGAGTGATGAGTGATTGTCAACGGGTTTGATCGCAGGTTCTTTGCCTTGTGTTGTGCAGGTGTCGAGCACGGAGACAGTGATCGAGGGCAAGGTGAAGGTCAAGTAGAGACGTGTCGTGCCGACGGACCGGGAGCGGTGAAGGGCAGACATGAGGCTTGGACTGAGGGACCGGTGGCCTGAGGATCAGCTGTGGTGGCTGGCAGCCTGGGACAGCGACGAGCGAAGACTTGCGGGACATGGTGTTGCTCGGGTCGAGGACCTGGGGACACGTGTTGGTGGACGGGGTGCACGGGCGGTGCATGCCCTCTACAGCCTCGGTTTGTTGGTAGAGCCAGAGAAAAACCATCGGGTGGACGGTTTCCAGGTTTGGGCCACAAAACCTGGGCGTGCTGCGGGTTTCCGAGTTTCGGCCACAAAACTCGGGCTGAGGACGGTTTCCAAGTTTGGGCCTCAAAACCTGGGTGCTGGCGGGTTTCCTGGTTTCGGCCTCAAAACCAGGGGATGGACTTGGAGGTTGGTTTCCAGGTTTGGGCCTCAAAACCGGGGGTTGGCCGTGAAGGCTGGTTTCCCGGTTTGGGCCACAAAACCGAGAGCGGAGTCCGTGAAAAGGACGCAGAGCGGTGGGGGCACGTGGCGGCAATCGGTGAGGTTGCGTCGAGGCAACGCTACCTATTGTGCGGGCGTGGCCGTCGGATCATCACCTACCTCGAGTTGGTCCAGAATAACCTTAGGGTTTAGCTGGTTCGCTCTGTAAGTAGTTAGGGGTAGAGTGGGAATTAGGAATAGTTAGAATTAGGATAAGTAGGGGGAGACACCCACCTTCCCATTTATCTCAGTCATTTGCTCTTTGCTTCTAGGGTTTCTTGCTCTCCCAATCCCCTGCTGTAGCTAGCTGAGATCCGCAGAGAACCATACCTCTATGTACTGGAGATTTTGAGGAAGTGAGGCCGTAACCTCACTGTTGTAGCGTGTGGTAGCCACATGGTTGCAGATCGATGTGTTGATTCGCGTTTTGGTTTGTGTTCTTCGCGTTCTTCGTTTCTCCACGTTTTTCCCGTCACTCGATCTCCCTCTCTACTGCGTCTTTGCGAAATCCGTTTGAATCAACTTGTTCTTTATAGTGAGGAGATCATTTCCACCAAAGGAATTCATCTAACTCCTCACGAACAAGTAGATCGGCTTGATTTCGTTTTCGTGGCGCTTTTTCGTTCATACTCCTCCCCTTTTGATTTCCTGGTGATTGAATCGATTTGAGCGGATGATTTCTTGGGGATAGTCTCCTAACTACCTCGTTATCATCCTCTCCATGTTTGGGAACGTGGGATTGTGAGTTGATTTGATTTGGAGAAGTTTTGGGAGAAGGGCGACCAAAATCGCCCTCTCTGCAAGGTCGCGGACAGTCCGCGCCTGGTACTGCGGACAGTCCGGGGATCGGGGGTGAGCCAGATCAGTGGCTGCGTTCCTCGGCTGCCTTGGCGATTTTTGACCTGCGGACAGTCCGCAGTTGAATTTCGCGGACAGTCCGGGAGTTGACCAGGGACGTTCAACAACCTTGTTGTTTTGTCCATTTGGCCGGCGGACAGTCTGAGCTTCTGTGGCGGACAGTCCGCAGTAAGCCCGGACAGTTCGGGACTGTACCGGCGGACAGTCCGCGAATCGGCTGAAGCTTCCGGTTTAGTGCGTTTGCTCTCCCGGCTTCTTCGCTTGGTTTCCGGACTTCTCGTTTGGTCCTAGAGTTGACCAAGGAACCTCTGTAGGTATCTTTGCTACTTGTTAGCATAGGTATTCGTAGACTTCTCGACGTAGCCGTCTATCTACGTTCAGGACTTGGTTTTTGAGGGTCGAACTTGTTCCGGCGCTTTTGCCGTTTGTTTCGCTATCGCTTTGTGGTGCCTCGCTGTGATCCTAGGGATCATCCACCCTCTTCCAAGGGTCGTGGGCATCACGGTTTCGATCAATACTCTTGGGATTGATTTTGGGACAAAAGGCCAAAGTTTCGAGAGAAATTTTTGAGCTCCCATTCACCCCCTCTCTGGTCGCCTTGCTAGTGCTTTCTCGGTCCTTCAATTGGTATCGGAGCAAGGTTAAGGATCTTCCACCTTAGCTAGTTCCAGATCCACAGAAGGCGACATGGATCGCGGCGTGGGCAAACCGCCGTTCTTTGATGGGACGAACTATGCGTATTGGAAGATACGCATGTCGGCCTATCTCCAGAGCATGGGCTCTTCTGTTTGGGAGATTTGCAACAGGGCCGATTACGTTGTCTTGGCTGCTCGTGTCACTCAGCTTCAGATCGATGAGCACGAAGCAAATAGCCGAGCTCGTAACGCTCTTTTCTCTTGTTTGAGCATGTCTGAGTTTGATTGCGTTTCTCACCTCCCCACGGCTCGGGAGATTTGGGCGACCCTCATACGCTTTCATGAGGGAACCACTCAAGTCAAATCCCGTCTCTACGAGTCACACAAGCGGGAGTACGAGAACTTTTGACACATGCCTAGCGAGAGCATAGAGAGTTTATTCGTTCGCTTTCAGGTTATTGTCAACAAGATGAGAGCAAACAAGGAGCTGTTGCCTTTTGACGATCATGAGAGGGCTTTAAAGCTTTTGCATACTCTCGATCGGTCGGTGTCGGACTCAAAGGTCCAGGCAATCATCGAATCGTCTAACTATGAGACCCTCACTTGTGACGAGATCTTTAGTAAGCTCAAGTCTATTGAGATTGACGCCATGTCGAGGGCTTCTTATGAAAATCCTTCTGGCCCGACTATGGCTTTGGTTTCTGGCTCTTCTGCTAACCCCTCTGGAGGATTTGCACTCTCTTCTCTCTTTTCTGTCACAGAGGACCAGCTGGAGTCTTTGGGGGATGACGAGTTGGCTTTGCTTGCTAACCGGTTCTCGTGGTTCCACAACAACCGCATGAACCGTCGCCGCGGAGGAGGACGCTCAGGATGCTTTGAGTGCGGCGACCCTGACCACTTCATCGCCAACTGTCCCAAGAAGAAGCACACATCTGGGAAGGGCGATCATGGGCACAAGTACGACTCCGGCAAGCGCAAGGAGAAGTACGTCCCCGTGAGGCACAAGAGGAGGGGCGGCTTCGACAAGGAGTACATCAAGAAGAAGTACTTGGAGAAGGCCCAGGCTGAGCAGCGTGCGTTCTTCGCCACGCTCAGCGACGTCGACGACTCGGATGACGACTCCGCTTGCTCAAGCGATGACGAGTCCGAGAAAAAGAAGAGGATCGAGGACAAGCTAAACGGCCTCTGCTTCTTCGCCGACGACGACGGCCTCTGCACCATGGCCCTTGGTGATGAGGTGGACGGCAAGCTGGAGGACACCCCTCGGAACGACGATGACGACGGCACCTCTCAGGTATCTCTCACCCACGACGAGCTTTCTGCTGAGGTCGAGAAGCTTACTGCCGCCTTGCTTAGTCAAGATAAGTTGCTCAGGCGTGCTGCTAGAGAGCGCAAGGAGTTTAGGCAGAAGTGGGAGGACACGGTGAGGGCGCTTGAGTTCGCTAAGTCCACCGTGGTCGTGTCTGAGGAGGGTGAGTGTGAGATGTGCACCAAGCACATGACTGACCTTCTCACCTTGAGAGGTAAGTATGCTGCTTTGGTTGGAGAGGTGGATGAGCTCCGGGCTAGACCCCTGTTGTTGGGTGCGTGCAAGTCTTGTCCAGTCTTGCAAACCGAGTTGGCAGAGAAGGATGCCAAGATTGAGTCTCTTGAGAAGGCCAGCTCGGGTAGCACTTGTGTGACTAGGTGCGCTTTGTGTGAGGGTTTGGAGATGGAGATCGCTAATGTGAAGCATGACAAGATGCAAACCGAGTTGGAAACATACCTTCGGACCATCTTGTCATGGGTGTCTAGCGGTGAGCCACAACTCAGGATGATGATCTCCCAATTCAAGCGAGCTGCTAGAGGTCCTGGTGTAGGCTTTGCTCCGGGCGTTGATGTTTCTGCTTTTGGAAAGATTGGAGAATCAAGTGGTTTGAACCCGAGTGAGAAACCCAACTCCACCACTACTCCCAAACTTACCAAGCTTCCACCCAAAGAGCCTCTCAAGCCTAACACCAAGGATGGGGTGTTTGAAGAACCTCCACGAGCTCCACCCAAGAACCAGCAATGGGTCCTAAACCCAATCACCTAAAAAACAAGCTGGACACAATGCCACCTATCCAGGAGGAGCTTATGCCACAGAAGGGCAAAGTGATCCACACCCACAACCGTGTGTACCAACAACCCCCTTTGAGAGCGGTGAGGTACCATTGTGAGCACTGTGGGAGAGATGGACACTTGAGTGAGTTCTGCTTTCGGCGCAAGAGAGAGGCGCGTCGTGCTAGGGAGATGAACAATACGAACATGTACCATCCTTTCCATGATGTACATGCGCCGAATGTTCAGAGGCGTGCTACTAGGCCCAAAGGTCCAGAACCTCAAGTTCCCAGGCCTAGGCAGCGGAGAGGACGTGCCCGGCGGGAGCCTGCAGTTGTAGGCTATGGACCCCGTGGCGGTGGCTTTGTTGTAGAGCATTTTCCTCCACCGCGTTTTGAGTATCACGATGGACGCTCTTCCCTTAGCGGACCATGTTTTCCTCAACGTGGTGATCGCTTCCCTCGTAGGCGTGCTAGGAATGGTTTTTCTTCTAACCGTTCTTTTGAGCAGCCGGCCCAACACTGGTATTCTTCCTACTTCACTAACCCCAGTGTTGGACCGTATGCTCACCCTATGTCTTTTTATTGATGTAGGTAAAACGATTGAAGGACGTTTGGTTGGTGGATTCCGGTTGCTCGAGGCACATGACCGAAAACGCCAAGTGGTTCTCCAATCTTAGCCCTGTCACCGGAAAGGAGTTTATCACCTTCGGCGACAATAGCAAAGGTAAAGTGTTGTCTCGTGGGTCGGTGCGAGTTAATGAGCACTTTGTGTTGCGTGATGTTGCTCTTGTTTCTAACTTGCATTTTAACCTTCTTTCTGTTTCGCAACTCTTTGATGACGACTATGAGATTCGTTTTAAGCCGAATCTCAGTCGTATTTTGGATCCTCAGGGCAATCTTGTTTGTGTGATTTCACCCTTTGGGAAAGTCTTTCGTGCGGATTTCTTGGAGTCGTTTGGAGTTTCTCGTTGTCTTTTGGCTGGACCTTCCTCTTCTGATCTTTGGAAGTGGCATAGGATACTAGGACATTTGAGCTTCGACTTGCTTGCAAGACTTAGCTCACTTGGCCTAATCCAAGGATTGCCCAAGTTGTCGATGGAGAAGGATCTTGTTTGCCATTCTTGTAGACATGGGAAGATGGTTGCCGCTCCCCACCATCCAGTGACTCAGGTCATGACACAACGCCCTGGAGAGCTTTTACACATGGACCTTGTTGGTCCGGCTCGAGTGAGCTCGGTTGGGGGAAAGTGGTATGTGCTTGCTGTTGTTGATGACTTTTTGAGGTATTCGTGGGTCTTCTTTTTGTCTGAGAAGACCGAGACTTTCTCTTTTGCTCGCAATCTGATTTTGCGTCTTCAGAACGAGTTCCCTTTGAACTCGATGCGAGCTATTAGAAGTGATAATGGTTCCGAATTCAAGAATTCGGATTTTGAGAAGTTTTGTTACTCTTTGGGTTTGGAGCATCAGTTTTCTTCCCCCTACACACCGCCCCAAAATGGTGTTGTAGAGAGGAAAAATTGGACCCTTGTAGAGATGGCCAGGACGATGCTCGATGAGCATAGGACTCCTAGGCGATATTGGGCCAAAGCTATGAACACTGCATGCTATATTTCCAATCGCATTTTTCTCCGAGCTTTCTTGAAAAAGACATCTTATGAGTTGCGATTTGGGAGACAGCCCAAGGTGAGTTATTTTAGAGTCTTCGGTTGCCACTGTTTTATATTGAAGAAAGGCAACCTGAACAAATTTGAGTCTCGTTCTTCTAACGGTGTATTTTTGGGTTATGGCACTCACACTAGAGCTTATCGTGTACTTAACCTTGATACTAACCGAGTCATGGAGACATCTGATGTCACCTTTGACGAGACCATGGTTTGTCCTTCTTCTCGTTTTGAGCGTGCAGGTGATCATGAGGTTGGTGAGCCTCTTTTTGATGACGAGGATGAGGGTGTTGAAGGTATGGATGATCCAGCACCCCCTTCACCTGCTGTGCCGCAAGGAGCGGCTTCTACTACGACTCACGGCCCCGACACTTCTTCTTCCTGGGGGCCATGGGATCCGCCACCCCGAGCGGTACCTTTTGTACCCGGGGAGGCACCAGCTGCTGTTGAGGAGGAGATCACTTCTGCACGGGAGGCGCCACGACACATCCAGCGCCAACACCCCCCTCAGCAGATGATCGGCAACATTGACGAACGTGTCACTCGGTCCAGGTCTCAAATCTCTCACTTTGCTCATTCTGCTTTCATTGCTGATTTTGAGCCCCGAGATGTTGGACACGTTTTGACGGATCCAGATTGGGTCAATGCCTTGCATGAGTAGTTAGAGAACTTTGAGCGAAATTGGGTTTGGGTTTTAGTTCCACCTCCTCCAGACTGTAAGCCTATTGGGACAAAATGGGTTTTTAAAAACAAGCAAGGAGAGGATGGCCACATTGTCAGAAACAAGGCCAGGCTTGTAGCGAAGGGCTATAGTCAGAAGGAGGGGATAGACTATGAGGAGACTTTTGCTCCTGTAGCTCGTTTGGAGGCTATTAGGATACTCTTGGCATTTGCAGCATCCAAAGGTTTCAAACTTTTTCAAATGGATGTCAAGAGTGCCTTCTTAAACGGCTACATAGAAGAAGAGGTTTATGTTAAACAACCCCCCGGTTTTGAAAATCCCAAGTTTCCAAACCATGTTTTCAAACTCCACAAAGCTTTATATGGTTTGAAACAAGCCCCTAGAGCCTAGTATGATAGGTTGAAAACCTTTTTGCTTGCTAAGGGTTTTAAAATGGGATGTGTGGATAAAACGCTCTTTCTCCTCAAGCAAGGCAAAGACACTCTCTTGGTCCAGATTTACGTGGATGATATCATTTTCGGTGGTTCTTCTCACGCTTTGGTTGCCAAGTGTGCAGATACTATGAACAGGGAGTTCGAGATGAGTATGATGGGTGAGCTGACCTTCTTTCTCGGATTGCAAATTAAGCAATCCCGAGAAGGGACGTTTGTGCACCAGGGCAAGTATACCAAGGACTTGCTGAAGAGGTTCGATATGGGTGAGGCCAAGCCTCTTCCAACACCCATGTCGACCACGACGGCCCTAGATGTGGACAAGGATGGAGAAGCTGTGGACCAGAAGGAGTACCGAAGCATGATCGGGTCGCTGCTCTACCTGACGGCGACACGCCCGGACATCCAGTTCGCGGTGTGCCTATGCGCGCGCTTTCAGGCGTCGCCGCACACTTCTCTCCGTCAGGCGGTGAAGCGCATTTTCAGGTACCTTCGTTTTACACCTGAGTTCGGGATTTGGTATTCAGCTTCCTCCACCCTCTCCCTTTGCGGTTTTTCCGATGCCGATTTTGCTGGCTGTCGCATTGAGCGCAAGTCCACTTCTGGGACTTGTCAATTTATTGGTTCTTCTCTTGTATCGTGGTCTTCTCGCAAGCAGTCTAGTGTCGCCCAGTCTACCACGGAGGTTGAGTATGTTGCTGCGGCTAGCTGCTGTTCCCAGTTACTTTGGATGATGGCCACTTTGCATGATTTTGGTCTGAGCTTTTCTCGTGTTCCTTTGCTTTGTGACAGCACGAGTGCGATTAGCGTTGCTAAGAACCCCGTGCTTCACTCAAAGACCAAACACATTGATGTGTGCTTTCACTTTTTGCGAGACCACTATGACAAGGGTAATATCGACCTTCGCCATGTCGATACTCATCATCTGTTAGCTGATATTTTCACCAAGCCTTTGGACGAATCAACCTTTAATCGGTTGAGGGGTGAGCTTGGTGTGTGTTTTGCCTTTTAGATGGGGGAAACATTTTGGATCTTGTATCATAGACTGACTATTTTCTCATTTGCTTTGTTTTTCTTTTGCATTTCAGCATACGCTTTTCCATTCTGAGCTTCATGTATATAATCTTTCAAATGTAATTATGCTCTGTTTAGTGTGCTCCGATGCTATATGCTGATGCTAGTAGCTTATGCTCCTTCTGATCACCAATACATGTTGTGAGCTGAGCTATTTTTTGAATGGTGAATCTGCTTAACAAACATAAAACTTGAAAATGTTCACCATTGAGATATGCAACTAGCATGTGTAGGATGTGTTGAATTCACTCATGCTTTTCATATATGCTAGGTTGCTATGTCTCTAGTTCTGAGTCTGTCACTTGCTTGGTCTGTTCATATTCTGTCAATAAAATCTAAACCAAGTTTTAAGTGAATTGAAAAGATCGAGATGGGATTGCTTGTCAACACATCACAGTTTCGAGACTGTTTCTCATTGCACTTTGAGTTAAACTTGAGCTGTGTAGTGTATGACCGAAACTGTTGCTTTAAGCTTCTCATTGCTTCTGCATAGGCTTCGCACAGTTGAAAAGTTAGGCAATGACAAGCTTTCAACCTCTCGCAATCACATGCTGAAATTTTAACTTGTGTAATCTTAACCGCTGCAACTCCGATAAAATTTGGATACACAAGACTATGTTTCACTCTATAGCATGATGATTGAACTGTGTTAGGGGTAGTTCACCTTGTATACATGTTTAGCACTTGACTGATTTCCTGTCTATACATGTTTTGTGCTATTTTGATGGTGAATACCTTTTTGGCTAAAAACTGCTCACTTTGCTCATATGTTCATAATTCATATTTGGTGATAAGTTTGAGCCTTTGCTAGCTTGTATGCTTTCCAGTGAATCATTTGGAGCTATACTGTTTAGAGCATCTTTGCATTTTCTTGACTATATTCCTGAAGCTGCTAATTTGCACTATGACTCATATGCATTTTGGAAGGGAGAGAACTTCTCTTGTTGGCACATTTGATGGTGCATTTTCTCAGGGGGAGACCTTGCTTGAGACTTATTGTTGTTTTTTACTTGATGGTGCATTTTCACCTAAGGGGGAGAATTTGGACAAATCATGCCTCCCATGTTCAACTAAGGGGAGAGGAATCAGTTGTGTGCACCATGCAAGGGGGAGTTTGCTCGTGATAAATTTTTGAAATTTCCAATTGGTTCGGAGCGCTTTGCTAGTTGTGTTGAGCCTTTGCCTCTATCTTGAGGGACTAGCAGTCGCATCTTTGCTTCAGTTGGTTTCGAGCTTTTCAGTTGATGTCAAGCGTTCTGCTAGTTGTGTTGAGCCTCTGTGCCTCTGTCTTGAGGGACTAGCATTTTGCTTTGATTTTTCAATTGGTATCTGCTAGCGGTGTTGAGCCTATTCTACCTCTTCTTGAGGGCTAGCTTTGCTTTGCTTGGTTGCGTCGAGCCGTTGCCCATGTCTTTGGAGACCAAGTTGTCTTGCTCTTTCCACTTGACCTTCTTCGGCTTTGCTATGCTTTTGGGTCATTTGGTCGAGTTCTCTCCTCTCCTTTCTTCCTTCATTCTATTTCCATCATGATTTGTGTGTGTAGTTGACAATGCACTCATCAAGGGGGAGATTGCGGATACATGGGTGTATGCCGAGTCTCGAGTGATGAGTGATTGTCAACGGGTTTGATCGCAGGTTCTTTGGCTTGTGTTGTGCAGGTGTCGAGCACGGAGACAGTGATCGAGGGCAAGGTGAAGGTCAAGTAGAGACGTGCCGTGCTGACGGACCGGGAGCGGTGAAGGGCGGACGTGAGGCTTGGACTGAGGGACCGGTGGCCTGAGGATCAGCTGTGGTGGCTGGCAGCCTGGGACAGCGACGAGAGAAGACTTGCGGGACATGGTGTTGCTCGGGTCGAGGACCTGGGGACACGTGTCGGTGGACGGGGTGCACGGGCGGTGCATCCCCTCTACAGCCTTGGTTTGGTGGTAGAGCCAGAGAAAAACCATCGGGTGGACGGTTTCCAGGTTTGGGCCACAAAACCTGGGCGTGCTGCGGGTTTCTGAGTTTGGGCCACAAAACTCGGGCTAAGGACGGTTTCCAGGTTTGGGCCTCAAAACCTGGGTGCTGGCGGGTTTCCTGGTTTCGGCCTCAAAACCAGGGGATGGACTTGGAGCCTGGTTTCCCGGTTTGGGCCTCAAAACCGGGGGTTGGCCGTGAAGGCTGGTGTGACGGAATCTCCTAAATTATTAGGGCCCACGTGTACCTGTCTTTGTCCTACAGACCTCAGACAGTCATACACTGTGCCTCAATAGCCCAAAAGACCCACCACGTGTCATCAGGTAACCCGACTCATTCACGTTTCCTTACACTCCCAGGATCATTGCAAGAGTCATGGCAGTATTACAACATTTCACAAATAATATACATCAGAGATAAAAGTGCGGAAGTATTACACCATAAGTTTTACAAACCAGATGTTCAAACTTGCTCTATTATTACAAACCCGAGTTTCAAACCTTACCCTAGGTAGTTGAAGCAACATTAATATAACTGTATTTCACACAAACAACCCCGCCTAAGGGTTGCATTACTCCTCCCCGGACACGTCCTCCTCAATGACGGTCACGCAACAAGCCTCAAAGCAAGGCTGCTCGTGAACGTCACCTGCAACAGGGGTTAACAAACCCTGAGTACAAAGGTACTCAACAAGGCTTACCCGACAAGAAAAGAGAAGGAACAGGTATGCTGGTTTGGGTAGGCTCAACAGTACTTTTCATTTGCATAAAAGCTTTACTAAAGTAATCCTAGATTCACATTTTAGTATTTTACTTAATCATTTGTGTATGTGGTAAGAATTGTAAATGAACACTAGTGAAAAGTCATTATCATTCTTTCTTAAACCAATTTCATTTTCATTCTACGGTGCGGGTCAGAAGATTGAGTCTCCTTAACCGAGGAGCACGACGATTCGAATCGATTCAACCAGATCTGGGAGTTTTCCACGATCATACGATATATGTAGACCCTGGATCACACATATACCAACCCCAACCTCGGATCCTCCAAACAAGACCGGGCCCGCGCCACCCGAGAGTACTCGTACACCTCCAATCCGGGACTTTAACCCACGAGGGTAGCTAGTACTCCCGCCATCTCTCCACTCCTAGTGCGCGATTAGCCGTTCTCATTTAAGAACCACCAAGGCAGGGCTTACCGTAGCATATGATCGGTACTTCATAGTTTCTCAATCTAGCAGGCCAACAACGGGTAATCCTAACCCGACACATCCGGGTCACCATACATCGATCCAAGGGTTGATGCATGTGCCCGTCTGGTCTTAACCATCATTCTTTCTCATTATCATTCCAAAACAATAAGTATCGAAAACATTTATCAAAAGCTTTATAAAGCAAGGCTAAGCATTTCTATTATTTGCATAAAGCAGGTATCAAGGAATGATATATCGATAACAAGATTGATCATGCATCAACTGGTTTAAAGCATTTATTTGATAAACATTTAATGCATCAGGTTATCGAAAGTAAGTGTAATTGTAAATCCAAGGAAATGGTTAAATGAACTGGGGCTTGCCTTCGTTGACCGAGAAAGTCTGGAACTCCTGATATTCCGGATCGACAGGACACTCCGAACTCACTGGATCAAACTCGTCCGGACAATCGATCCCTTCGGAAACTACACGATAAAGGAGTGCATGATTGATGAGATGCTCATGTCATGATCATGGTAAAGATGGAAATTTACTAAGTTATAAATATTTAACTCGTAACAACTTCCCATCACGGTATAGTTGCAAACCAACAAAACCAACTTGTATAAATATACATGGTTTACAGGAGTGACTCTTGCCTGCATCAAGCAGCAGATCAAGATAATTCACTCAGCAGATTAAGATAATTCACTTAACTTAACCTCCAAAACTACCATAAAGGAACTTAGGTTTTTATGATTAACAACACTACTTATTTATAAAGAAAGCAATTTAATTAACACGAAATTAAGTTGTTAAGCAAACTATGCCCAAATCAGTTCAAACTTTTAGAGATGATAAATTATATCAAATAACAGTGGTAAAACAAATATCACAATTTTTGAACAACCATTTAAACCTGCAGAATTAAATCAAACTATAACATTTAAATAATTAATTAAGGTATAGAAATAAGAATAAAATCTATTTTCTCTAACAAAGCTCAAATTTTTTGTGATGATACATTTTCAGCTCAAAACAGTGACAAAAATAGTTTCATGATTTTGGGACATTTAAATAAGCCTACAAAAATCATCAAAGTCCATTTATTAATTAAAAGGCCTATTTAAACCACTTTCAAATATTGTTCAAAACTCAATTTTCATATTTTTCATAAATATTAGACAGCTTGAGAAAGCTACACAAAAATTGTCACAATTTTTGGAGCTTCCTACAAAAACATATCAAAATGACAAAACCTAACACTATTCACTCATTTCAGAAAAACAAAAACTCTTCTAAACCCTATTGGGCTCGGCCCAACTTCGGCCCAGAGTCACTGACGACTGGGCCCCAGGTGTCAGCCTCTGCTCTTCTCCTTCACGCCCAGACCAGAGCTCGGCCGGCCTTGACCGGCTGCCGGCCGCGTTGACTGGCCGTCGGCCTCCTCACCGGCGAGGTCTCCGGCGACGGCGAGGACTCCCACCTCTCCCTCTTGACCCCGCGCACCACTCCCACCCCTCACTGGACCTAGCACCCACACTACTTCGAGCTGGCCGCAGCCATGGCGGCTCGGCCATGGCGAACACGGCGGCGACTCGGTGTTCCGGACAAAAGGGCACGGTAGCGACCTAGGTGAGGGGGGCTTCATACTCAGGGACGTGCAGCGACCATGCTGCGCACCCAAAGTCGCTCGGAGATGACTCCGAGCAACATGGTCCACGATGGCGGCCATGGCGGCGCTTGCGCCGACGGCGAGCCACGCGGACCGACCAAGGTGATTCGGTAGAGACTAAACTAGGGAGCGCAACACGCCTAGGAGCTCATCACGACTACGATGCGCGCCTTACCTTGACTCGAGGAGCACTGGACCGAGGTTGGCGACGGCGGCGGCGATGGCAGAGCTTGCACCGGTGGCAACCTCCGTGGACTGCTCAAGCCAGAGCGGTAGAGACCTCAAAAGCGAGCCGAACATGAGCCACAACACATCGCGAAGCTAAAACACTAGTCGGTTTGATCGAAGGAACGTTAGCTTACCGTGGCCGCGACCAAGGTACCCGCGGCGGCTCCCTGTCGGCAGCGAGGACGAAGACCGTGGCGACGGCGGAGAGATAGCTCTAGGGCTCGGGTTGGCTAGCTCAGGAGAAGCAAGGGATGCAGGCGGAGCTACTGGGAAGATGGAGAGTGCAGGGACGCAGCGACGGCGGAGATCGAGCTCGCCGGAGCTTGACTGGAAAACAGAGGAGGAGAAAGAGGAGGTGGCGGACGCGGACGATGGGAGGTTGGGGGAGCTCTCAAGGCTTGCCACCGCGCTGAGTGAAGCAAGCAAGCTGTCAGCTGCGTGGCCAGACACGCGGAGCGGCGCGGAGACGGCCAGGCCACGGCGGCGGCGCACGCGGTGGCCTGCCCTGCTCCGGCAGGTGCACTCCCCCTCCTGTAGCTACAGGATCAGGTTTACCCCTTTTCTAATTTCTCCAGATTCTTGTACTGCACAACAAAAACTTTGAAAACAAAAGTTGCTCCAAATTTTGTGTTCTACATGTTTGCTTTAAGAATCAAAGTCAAATTCTTCCTGGATTTTGAAATAGAGTTCAATTTCAAATTTGGACCAAACTGAAATTCAAAGTTACTTTTGAATTTCCTGAACAACTTAAAATTTTGCCAATATTTGAAAGGTAGAGTTTGAAAAGTTGCACAACTTTGCTTTAACACCCTGTGGCTGATTCCAACTGGAAATAGGTCAATTTGATCAAAATAGTTCAAATTGATTTCAAGTTGGACATTTGAAAAGGGGACAGAACTAGGGTTTTGCAGTAAAAGCAAAAATACTTTTGATTTTGCATTGACACTTGAAAAAGAGTCAATGTATGAAATGTTCATTTTAAAATTCTCTACAACTTTGATGTAGATCTCAAACTCAGATTTCAAATAGTTTTTGAAATACAAGTTTGAAGTCAAAAGGGAACCATTTCCAGGGTTTGAGTAAATTCATAATTACTTGAAATTTTGTACAAAAACTTTGAAAACTTTGAATACCAAAGTTGTACCTCTCCTCAATATCTACCAAAAATCTTTGAGGGTCAGCCCCTAAATATGCACAGATTTTGAGTTAACTAGAAAGGGCTAATTAACTTATATAGGAATTCAATGTTTTTCCAAGTTTTAGCTAAATAGATTTTAGATTCTTTTGAATTGTTGAACTTGGATCCATGCCTTTACATGACTTTAGTCAAGTGGGAATTGAACACAAGTTACTTCATAATGACATTCTAAATTAGGTTTTTGAGCTGCATCACAAGCATATAAACAGAGATGCTCACATATTAGGAATTAAACTCATTTTAGTGAATGCATCTCAAGGTGAGCTAGCACATAATGCTATGAAATGTTTATGATGACATGGCAACATTTTATTCATGTAAACACCTGAGGTGTTACAGCTGGTTTCCTGGTTTGGGCCACAAAACCGGGGGCGGAGTCCGTGAAAAGGACGCAGAGCAGTGGCGGCACGTGGCGGCAATCGGTGAGGTTGCGTCGAGGCAACGCTACCTATTGTGCGGGCGTGGCCGTCGGATCACCACCTACCTCGAGTTGGTCCAGAATAACCTTAGGGTTTAGCTGGTTCGCTCTGTAAGTAGTTAGGGGTAGAGTGGGAATTAGGAATAGTTAGAATTAGGATAAGTAGGGGGGACACCCACCTTCCCATTTATCTCAGTCATTTGCTCTGTGCTTCTAGGGTTTCTTGCTCTCCCAATCCCCTGCTGTAGCTAGCTGAGATCCGCAGAGAACCATACCTCTGTGTACTGGAGATTTTGAGGAAGTGAGGCCGTAACCTCACTGTTGTAGCGTGTGGTAGCCACACGGTTGCAGATCGATGTGTTGATTCGTGTTTTGGTTCGTGTTCTTCGCGTTCTTTGTTTCTCCGTGTTTTTCCCGTCACTCGATCTCCCTCTCTATTGTGTCTTTGCAAAATCCGTTTGAATCAACTTGTTCTTTATAGTGAGGAGATCATTTCCACCAAAGGAATTCATCTAACTCCTCACGAACAAGTAGATCAGCTTGATTTCGTTTTCGTGGCGCTTTTTCGTTCATACTCCTCCCCTTTCGATTTCCCGGTGATTGAATCGATTTGAGCGGATGATTTCTTGGGGATAGTCTCCTAACTACCTCGTGATCATCCTCTCCAAGTTTGGGAACGTGGGATTGTGAGTTGATTCGATTTGGAGACGTTTTGGGAGAAGGGCGACCAAAATCGCCCTCTCTGCAAGGTCGTGGACAGTCCGCGCCTAGTACTGCGGACAGTCCGGGGATCGGGGGTGAGCCAGATCAGTGGCTGCGTTCCTCGGTTGCCTTGGCGATTTTTGACCTGCGGACAGTCCGTAGTTGAATTTCGTGGATAGTCTGGGAGTCGACCAGGAACGTTCAGCAACTTTGCTGTTTTGTCCATTTGGCGGGCGGACAGTCCGAGCTTCTGTGGCGGATAGTCCGGGACTGTACCGGCGGACAGTCCGCGAATCAGCTGAAGCTTCCGGTTTAGTGTGTTTGCTCTCCCGGCTTCTTCGCTTGGTTTCCGGACTTCTTGTTTGGTCCTAGAGTTGACCAAGGAACCTCTCTAGGTATCTTTGCTACTTGTTAGCATAGGTATTCGGAGACTTCTCGACGTAGCCGTCTATCTACGTTCGGGACTTGGTTTTTAAGGGTCGAACTTGTTCCGGCGCTTTTGCCATTTGGTTCGCTATCGCTTTGTGGTGCCTCGCTGTGATCCTAGGGATCATCCACCCTCTTCCAAGGGTCGTGGGCATCACGGTTTCGTTCAAAGCTCTTGGGGTTGATTTTGGGACAAAAGGCCAAAGTTTCGAGAGAAATTTTTGAGCTCCCATTCACCCCCCCCTCTGGTCGCCTTGCTAGTGCTTTCTCGGTCCTTCATAAACGGGTAACTTACAAAAATAGATCTATTCGAATAACACATGCATAGGCTAATCCAACTAATCTGCCGCACGTTTAGTCTTCATAAACCCGTCAGGCATAAACTCAAGCGAAGCTAATCCACCGCATGATACCACTTGCCATAAGTCCACACCACTTCTTATAATTAGATTAATCCACCGCATGATACAATCTAATTATAACAAGCTAAAAGCATGCGTATATTTGAACAGATCTATAAAAGTTCGTTACTCATGTAAGCATAACCAAAATCGGCAAACTAGCCGAATTGGGGTCCATGAAGAAGGAACAAACAAGCAAGCACGATTAAACTAATCTAAAACCTGCATCTGCCGCACGATACCTAGTTTTATCAAAGAGTAATCGTAATTAACATGCATGAACCCACGACATGTAACAATCTGGATTGAAAGTTGATCCGGCCATCATGATATTATGATTAGCAAAAGCACGAGCAAGCTTGTGGAACAAGGCCGAACAAAGATCAATCTAGATTGGGCAAAAGAGTGTTACAAGAATTAAATAAATAAAACATATAACACATGATAACTTAATGAATCTATCAGATCTGCCAAATCTAATAGAGCCGATAACTATTTTTACTCATGACTTAATCCGCCGCACGATACAAGGCACAAGCAAAAACTTCCCGTCTTAAGCTTAAATCCGCCGCACGATACTAAGCTTAACATACGAGACTACTTGCATCATATCTAAATCCACCGCATGACACTAGACATGATAGCAAGGTTGCCGGTACTTACAGAGGTCGACGGATCGATGATTCCTCTCGAAGAACTCGACGACACGACTAAGGACTCGAAGACGGCACAGGGCCGGTTTGTATTGATGTGGTTGTGAACCCTTTTTACATTGGTCGAGGGTTTATATTTATAGCCTGGACGAGACACGAGTCCTAAACGATTACGACTTATACAACGAATTTTGGAAAGATACAAATACCATTCCTATTTTTCTCAGCGTCCTCCATTGTCACGTATTTTCCTGTGCAAGCCATTTTAATTTCCCGAATGGAGTCACCGTTTTTCGCAAAACAGCCAATTATACAGGCATTTGCCAAAATCCTGAAAACTAGCCGACCGCCCGGTCGTTTACCGAATGCTCCCTTTACTGCTGGCTGGGCCCTCTTGTCATCCTCTCGTGCGTGCAAAAATCTGGTGTTAACACATGCCCCCTCAATTTCGGGATAAAAGCCAATTTGATTTCGAAATTGCCTGGAAGCTTTTCCCCTTTTTTAGGTTTTCACTTCTCGGCACTGTAGCCGCCGCCCAAGAAATTTAAATTTCTGCGCAATCGATTTCACTTCGAACTCCTGATGGCGACCGAAGACAAGATTCCAGAGGTAAACCTCACATATTCAGTAATCTCTTGCTAGTCTCTTCTTTCGGTTCACTTTCTCTCTCTATTCGCTATTTCTTGAAGGAATATAAGAACCAAATCCTGATTCCTTATGCTGCCAACCCTGATTCCTATCTCCTTGGTCCAATGGGAAATTTTGACCCAACGGAATTTATCGAGAAAGAAACCCAAAGAATTCCCTTCAAATATGGAGTTACTTCACCGAATCACTGGCCGAACATCTTCAAGAACTGGCCTTTTCCCCCAATTGCTGGATGGCGAAATTGGTATCAGAGGATGCTTGAAAAAAGCAGCAGCCACTGGGAAAATCAAGACATTAGCCACTGTTTGGAGTTATCTTTATCAGAAACACCCAGAAATGACCCTCTTCTAATAGCAGCTTCCCATTTCTGGTCTAACGCCATCAATGCTTTCATCTTTGGTCATGGTATGATGACTATTACTTTAGCTGACGTCTTCATGATGACTGATCTGAATGTAACATTGCCAGTATATCCTTACAAATACAAGAACAAAAGCAATCAGAGAGCTGTCAGTTCTGGATGCAGATGGGCTAAATACATTCAGACTTATATGGAGTCGTCCAATGCTGTGTCTGACAAAGAACTGAAAGCCTTTATGAATATGTGGCTATGCAGATTCATCTTCTGTGGAAAATCCAATGAACCCACTCTGAACCATATGGTGATGGCTGAAGATTTATCTGTAGGCACTCAAATCCCACTAGGCAAATACCTCTTGGGGTCTGTCTATCATATGATGCATCAGATTACTCTCCAGATGCACACGGGCAGAGAAATTTCTTGTGTGAACGGCCCCTGGTGGTTGGTCCAGATGTGGCTCCAACTATATATGCATCAGATAGTTTCTGTGAGCCTTCTCAACTTGAGTTTCCCTTCAATTAACTATGCTGAAGGCAAAACAGCAAGAGTTAAAGCCTGTCAGACTTATGGAGAAGCAACATCATCTATCAGCATTGATATGGACATCGAACATCTCTTCAAGCTATTCTTCAAAGGCTTTGGCAATGCACTTTGGCTTCCCTACAGCGAGAATGAAAATCTAACTCTCCCTTGCAAATTTAACTATGAATCCGGCTGTGCAGATAAAATATCTATTGAGATCTTCAACTCTTTCATCAAACCCTGTATTCTGCCAGCCGAATTTCACCATGGAAGATTAGTGCAGTCCACCTACGAGTTCTATTACCCAAACATGGTGGCCAGACAATTAGGATGTGGTCAATTGCCCCCAGACTCTTCTTCTCAACAGTAATAAGACCCAGAGAAGTAATTATGGAAGGGATAATGGCTAAAAAAGTCTTTGAATTAGGATGGGAGTTGCCAACATATGAACCATCTCCATTTGGAATAGTAGACATCGCTCATCCTTTTTTCACTTCCTGGTGGGAAGAGTGGCGTGCCCACCTCTTCAATGTGACAGTTCACCCCTTGTGTCAAAACTTGCAACCTGACTTTGCTTCTGACAGTGAGGTAATTTCACTACACTTATTATTTTCCATTCTTGAACCCAATCTTTTCTAACAATCGGCCATATATAGGATCCCGAGCCTACACCTCCTGTCAGAGTGATCCAGTATTACCTAGCTGGACCCAATCCTGCTCTCGGTTTCAACGCTCCAGGCTTGAACACCTTCATGAAGACCCCTGCAACTTCAACTATTGTGCCCCCAGGAGGAGAGAGCAAAAGAAAGGCACCTGAGAATGCCCTTTTGTCCAGGAAACCAAGGACCAAAAGGACTAAACCATCTCCAAAGGTACGAATCTCCCATTTTGCGCTAAGCAACTTTATTTGGCAATAAATCTGATCAAATCTATGTTGCATCACTCGTTGCAGCCACAAGTCAAAGCCTTGAAATCAGGCAGTACTTCATCAACCGCCAAACTATCTCCTAAAGCTCCTACCAAAAGGATCCAAGATGAAACAGAAGATCCAAAGACTCCCGAAGGTTCAAAAAATAAAGAGGCCGACAAGACCATAGGTAACGCATTCGACTATTCTTCCTTCTGTTGCCACATGCTTATGCCACTACTTAAAACAGATGAAATTTTAAAAGAACTGAGAGTAGAGCCATCTGCTGATCATACTCCAAGCCCGCCTCCTCCGAATACTCAACAAAGTCCTCGAGCAAGCCAAGGCGCAGCGTCCTCTAATGATCAATCAGCCCAACAGGCAAAGTTCTGTCCCTGAATTACATCGCTTTCACCAAATATACTTAGTCGGTTAACGCTTTTCTCTTTCCTCGAAAAACACTAAAGAGCCGACCACGAGTTATTCTTTCTCTGCTGAAGATTATATCACTGAAAAAGGTGAAGAAAATACTTCCCAACATACTTTATCAACAGAAAACCAGGCTCGGTTGAGGGAAATAATTACTCTGCTAAACAAGGACGTTGTCAATCTGGTTCAAGATGCAGATCAGATAAGAGATATTCTCGAGCTTATTGATGAAGATATTCCTTCCGCTTTTTTGACCCATTTGGAATCTGCAGCTTGTCTCGACAACTTTTTTGGAATGGTAAGGAGAGCAACTAAAAACATATCATCCAAGGCCGCCTTGCAGAATGATAGATCTTCAAAGAAGCTAGAACTTAAAGATTTGCATTCCAATATTCAAATCGCAAAAAATTCTCTGGTAACTTTGGAATCTGAACTGAAAGTTATGGAGGAAGACAAGAGCAGGTTAGAAGCTCAGTTAGCCAATCTGAATACTAAAATCCGATCTCACAGGGCTCATATGGCTGAGGACATAGAAGCAGCCTTGTTGAAGATAACTTCGGCTCTCAAAGAAGATCAACAAATCAAAGCTAAATTATCCAGAATCCAAAAATCCGAAGATGAAGATCAAAAAGTACTTGATACTGTTAGCCGAATCAGAGCCGAGGCCATAAAGACAATCAATCAGCTTTTGAACGAGTAAATATTGATCTTGTAACAAACCAAGCGTAGCATACTTTGTCTTTGTAAAACCATTTTGATACTTTTATGCTTCCACTCGCCTGAGAATGCAATCGGCTTCTCTCCCTTAACTTCCCTGTGATAAGATATAGCCGATTGTCTTCATTTTCTGATAGCCAAATGAACCCCTTTTTTTTAAAAAAACTTAAAAAAATAATCGAGTGGCCTTTGACTTAGCTGAGCCTGGCCCAGTTAAAACGGCCCAGCCGAAAGGAAAACCCTACTCTGTCGCTTGGCATTCTTACTCCATTACTCCGTAGACTTCGCCACGACTCTTTTCCCGGCTTATAAATAAACCCTCTCTATAACCTCGATTAGCACTTGCAGTTGCGCATTTTTACCCTTGACTCTTCACTTCCTCTTGCCGGCTCAACCTAGAAGAAAACCCTAGTCCTGCAGCAATGGCAAACGGCGATGACCGCGGCAAGCGACCTGCTGAAGGAGAAGCGGAGGGCAGCCGAGTACCGCAACGCCGGCTCTATGGGTAAGAATCGGTCATCTTGCCCCCTTGCAATCTCTATTTCCCTGTTTATCCATTGTTTCGATTTCGATCCTCTTCTTCTAGGATAAGATTTATTTCCAGCAGCCAAAGCCATCTTCTTCCCCGACCCGGAACTCCATCATCCGGATCCTCTAGCTCCTCCAACTCCTTGGATTCTTCCTCGGATTCCTCCTACTCCGACCGGTGGAGCCACCGCGATGCCTGCCGTTTTAAGGAGGAAAGGGACAAGGCCCAAGAGGAGCTGAGCAAAATTTCTAAGCAGTATGGTATTGACCAGTTCGACTGGGAGGATCAGCGGAAACAATTCTGCGATGCAATTTCAGGTCAGTGAAATCTTCACCCGATTCCCCTTATCGGACTCGTTTGCTTGATATACCCTCTTTTCTGTCCAGCATTATCTGCAGAGATCGAGCGCCTGAAGGTCGCGGGAATCAGGGTAGCCAACAAGGTGAACGCCCAGGGGGAAACCGTGGAGGCGCGCCTTGATGATGCGGACGGCCGTGTCAATCGAGTTGCCATTCACGGCGTACACCATGGTGTTGCCTTGGGGTTGGCGGCGATGTCCACCCAGACGCGCGAGGACTTCTCCGCCATGCCGACTGGCTTCCATGGTGGGGATCTTCCAGAGGATATTGAAGATCTCCTGGAAAGTTATGAGGATCATGCGACCGTGCTTGCCCAGGCTTTTGATGCTCAATCTGTCTTGAACAGGTTGTTTGATGAGTAGTTTATACTTAGGGATGCCTGTAAACAAACTGCCCTTCCTTGCAGAACATCTGTTCCTATGAAGCACTTGTCTGCAGTTTCCTAAATTACCAAAAACAAAACCCTCGCACGACATCATCTTTATTCAGTTAGACTAATATTTTTTGCTCTAAAGGCGATGCTTCTCATCGGCTAATTCATTGCATATGATTCTTATGCACCGACCTCTATGCTGGGATGAAATTTCTTAAGAAATCTCCCATTAATAGCTCTAGAAAACTCTTCCCCTAGCAAGGTCTTCAAAATATATGCGTTGCCAGGCACATGTCTTACTATCTGAAAAGGACCTTCCCAATTTGGAGACCATTTACCGAACGCTTTATCTTTCGTTCCAATTGGCAATACAACCTTCCAAACTAAATCCCCCTCTTCAAAGCATTTTTCCTTGACCTTTTTATTATAATACCTGGCAACACGTAATTTGTTCTTCTCTATATTCTCTAGTGCCTTGAGACGAATCAGGTGCAGATCTTCTAGTTCGTTCATCATTAAACTCTCATAATATTCCTTCTTTAATTCATTCTGCAATGTAACTCGTCACGAACTCGATTGTAACTCCCAAGGCAACACAGCACAATGTCCATAAACCAACTCATAAGGAGATACTTGAGTAGACCCATGACATGCCATTCGGTAAGCCCATAATGCTTCACCTAAGACCGAATGCCACTTTTTCGGTTTCTCATCGATCTTCTTCTGGATAATCTTAATCATAATCTTATTGGATGCTTCGGCTTGACCATTGGCTTGCGCATAATAAGGAGAAGAATTACACAGCTTAATCCCCATTTCTTCAGCAAAATCACAAAATTCGGATGATGTAAACTGGGTCCCTTGATCCGTAGTTATAGTTTGAGGGATCCCGAATCTGTGAACTATATGCTCCTTGACAAAATTAATCATGTTCTCTGACGTAACATTCTTCAAAGGCACAGCTTCGACCCACTTGGTAAAGTAATCTGTAGCCAATAGTATGAATCTGTGTCCTTTACTAGAAGGAGGATGAACCTGACCAATCAAATCTATAGCCCATCCTCTAAACGGCCACGGCTTGATAATTGGATTCATAGCCGATGCTGGAACTCTTTGAACATTTTCGAATCTCTGACAATCTTGACACCCTTTATAATATTCAAAACAGTCTTCGAGCATAGTCGGCCAAAAGTAACCGGTCCTTCTCATTATCCACTTCATTCGATAGGTCGATTGATGTGCGCCACATAACCCTTCATGTACTTCGTACATTAGTTTCCTAGCTTCCTCTTGACTTAGGCATTTCAAGAGCACCCCATCTATGGACTTATAGTACAACTGGCCGTCAAGAAGTGTAAACTTAATGGATTTGTATCTATGCTTCCGAGAAACCTTTTGCGATGGATTTCTCAAGTAGTCGGCAATTTCCCTTCTCCAATCATCAGCCATATAACCTCCATCCAAAGCAAGAACTTCTTGATCTTCCCGATATCTTGAAGAAACTTGAGCTAATTTATTTGCCTCTTCATTATGCCCCCTAGGGATATGATGCAAAGTTGCTATCTGGAAATATTTCAAAAGCTCCTGACATTCTTCGTAATACTCTTTCAATATGTCATTTTTGCATTCATATTGACCAATCAACTGGTTGATGACTAACTCAGAATCCCCGAAGATTTCGACAACAATAACTTTTATTTCCACGAGAAGCCGAAGCCCTCTGAGTAAGGCGTCATATTCTGCTTGGTTGTTGGTAACATAAAACTCAATGGGGATAGCATACTTGAAAGTTAATCCTCATGGAGAAATCAATAAAATACCAACACCACTACCTTTGCTGCAAGATGAGCCATCGAAAAACAATGTCCAAGGTGCAATATTTATCATATTAGCAGAAGGATCATGACGATGAGTAACGAAATCGGCAATAACTTGACCTTTCACTGCCTTTGTCGATTCGTACCTTAAATCAAATTCTGACAATGCTAAAATCCATTTGCTGATTCTTCCGTTTAGAATAGGCATTGAGAGCATATGTTTTATCACGTCGAATTTAGAAATTACTATGCATTCGGCTTTTAACAAGTAATGCCTAAACTTGGTGCATGAGTAATACACACATAAACAAAGCTTCTCCGTAGCCGAATACCTTGTCTCCGGGTCTAACAATTTTCGGCTAAGGTAGGCTATTACTCTCTCTTTTCCTTCAAATTCTTGCATAAGAGCCGATCCTATTGTCAGTCCATCGGCTACCACGTACAATTTGAAAGGCTTACCAAACTGAGGAGGTATTAATACTGGTGGTGCTTTCATATACTCTTTAATTTCATCAAAAGATTTTTGTTGTACGTCACCCCATATGAACTTTTGATCTTTCTTGAGTTTCAGCAACGGAGAAAAAGGCAAAACTCTTTCCGATAAGCTAGATATGAACCTCCTTACAAAATTGATCTTGCCAAGCAGCGATTGTAACTCTGTGAGGTTGGTCGGAGGGACAACTTTCTCTATTGCCTCCATGCTTTTCTTTCCAACTTCAATTCCTCCTCTATGGATCAGAAACCCCAAAAACTCTCCTGCCGAAACTCCAAAAGCACATTTGTTTGGATTCATTCTTAAACCATGCTTCCTTGTGTACTCCAGAGTCCTCCTCAAATCAATTAAATGTCCTTCATGATTTCTGGACTTCACGACTACATCATCAATATAAATTTCTACAATTTTGCTGATCAACTCATGGAAGATGTAATTCATAGCTCTTTGATAAGTTGCACTGGCATTCTTCAAACCAAACGTCATAACAACCCACTCAAACAGGCCAATATGACCAGGACACCTAAAAGCTGTTTTTGAAATGTCTTCTATTGCCATAAAGATCTGGTTGTATCCGGCGTTACCGTCCATAAAGCTGATGACTTCGTAACCAGCCGCTGCTTCAACAAGCAATTCGGCAACCGGCATCAAGTAACTATCCATTGGAGTAGCTTTATTGAGATCTCTAAAATCAATGCAGACTCTCATCTTTCCATTCTTCTTATACACTGGAACTATACTCGAAATCCAATCTGCATATCTACATGGCCGAATAAAACCCGCTTTCAACAATCTCTCGATTTCCTTTTTCACATCGGCTAGTACTTCTTTCTTAAAAATCATCCGAGGAGGTTGCTTATAAGGACGATATCCAGGTTTGATGGGTAGTCGATGTTCAACAATGGAGCGATCTAACCCAGGCATCTCTGTGTAATCCCATGCAAAACAATCTTTGAACTCCTTTAAAAGACTTATTAATTTCAATCTATATTCTGGATCCAAATTGGTGCTGACATATATCGGTCTCGTTTCAGCTTCATTACCAATATTTACCTCTTCTAACTTATCAGCCGACATGAAGCCTTGTCTCAATTTTCCTTCGTTCCCATCAATTGGGTTATCCATCCAAGAATTGCTTTGAAAATCAATCACTTGGATGAACTTTTCTGTCCCACCGGGCGTGCCAAAAAGTGTGTTGACGCAAAACTCGTGACAAGCACACAACAAGCCGAAAAGCTAGCTTCAATCGGGTGCCCGGAGTATGTTGATTCTGGAGACGTACCAGTCGGTTTGACCTGAAAACCAACAAGGGATAAAAATGTGAGAATACCTCTGGAACATGCCAGGTGAGACCAGACAGTTCCATATGTACGGCTTAGAAAGCCAATCATAACGGCACACAGCTATAGAAGCTGTCTGTCAAAGCATGTTTGTAAAATCATTCGGCAAGTATAAAAACAGAGTGCGTAAAGCATATTTAACTACCGAATGCGTATGTAAAAGGAGACACACTTTGAACGAAATAAAGATGTTATAAACAGGTAACTTACAAAAATAGATCTATTCGAATAACACATGCATAGGCTAATCCAACTAATCTGCCGCACGTTTAGTCTTCATAAACCCGTCAGGCATAAACTCAAGCGAAGCTAATCGACCGCATGATACCACTTGCCATAAGTCCACACCACTTCTTATAATTAGATTAATCCACCGCATGATACAATCTAATTATAACAAGCTAAAAGCATGCGTATATTTGAACAGATCTATAAAAGCTCGTTACTCATGTAAGCATAACCAAAATCGGCAAACTAGCCGAATTGGGGTCCATGAAGAAGGAACAAACAAGCAAGCACGATTAAACTAATCTAAAACCTGCATCTGCCGCACGATACCTAGTTTTATCAAAGAGTAATCGTAATTAACATGCATGAACCCACGACATGTAACAATCTGGATTGAAAGTTGATCCGGCCATCATGATATTATGATTAGCAAAAGCACGAGCAAGCTTGTGGAACAAGGCCGAACAAAGATCAATCTAGATTGGGCAAAAGAGTGTTACAAGAATTAAATAAATAAAACATATAACACATGATAACTTAATGAATCTATCAGATCTGCCAAATCTAATAGAGCCGATAACTATTTTTACTCATGACTTAATCCGTCGCACGATACAAGGCACAAGCAAAAACTTCCCGTCTTAAGCTTAAATCCGCCGCACGATACTAAGCTTAACATACGAGACTACTTGCATCATATCTAAATCCACCGCATGATACTAGACATGATAGCAAGGTTGCCGGTACTTACAGAGGTCGACGGATCGATGATTCCTCTCGAAGAACTCGACGACACGACTAAGGACTCGAAGACGGCACAGGCCCGGTTTGTATTGATGTGGTTGTGAACCCTTTTTACAATGGTCGAGGGTTTATATTTATAGCCTGGACGAGACACGAGTCCTAAACGATTACGACTTATACAACGAATTTTGGAAAGATACAAATACCATTCCTATTTTTCTCAACGTCCTCCATTGTCACGTATTTTCCTGCGCAAGCCATTTTCATTTCCCGAATGGAGTCACCTTTTTCGCAAAACAGCCAATTATACAAGCATTTGCCGAAATCCCAAAAACTAGCCGACCGCCCGGTCGTTTACCGAATGCTCCCTTTACTGCTGGCCGGGCCCTCTTGTCATCCTCTTGTGCGTGCAAAAATCTGGTGTTAACAGTCACATCAGCTATTTAGCCGATGCCATTCATATGTTTCTGTTGTTTTTAGCCGATCGGCACCCAAACGGCCTTTGCAACCGTTACGTAGCGGATTTACCTTAGGATTTAGATCTGAAGGCTCTCAAACCAATGCCTTTTCGTTTTTCTCTATTTTTGCCTATAAATATAAAAACACCGGCTTCCCGAACACACCACACATCCATCGCCTCATTATTCGGCCTTTGTTCTCCTCAGCCGCCGACTGCTCCTTTTCTTCAACCAGCAACCAAAATCCAACGGCGGACGATCGTGGCAAACGCCCTGCCGCAGAGGAATCTGTTGATGGCCCTCCGGCGAGTCGCCGTCGTGTGCTCAAGAAATAATCCTCTCATGAGCATCCTCTTCGTGTCCCAAGATTTCTTCTTTACCCAAGAAAACCCTAACTTTTTCTCCCTTTCTTTGCAGCCCTTCTCCTCCGGCGGACGACCAAGGTCCTAACCGACTTCCGTCGGGCTTTGGACAGGCACTAGATGAGGATGCTTGGGCCTTCATCAAGGGCTACTCCAACACTCGGCGCCTCTTGGAAGAGGAACGCCGCCGAGCCGCTCGCACCGAGGAAGAGCTAGAAATCCTCCGCGCCCGCCTCAATAGTGCCTTGGAGCACTTAGAGGCCTCCGACGCCAGGGTCGCTGGTATCACATTTTCAGATCTTTTGATGCATTATATTTAATTAGAATTAGTTACTTCTCACATAATTGATCCGTTTAATCTTCAGCATCTGTCTATTTGAACATTTAACCGATTTGTCCTTATGCTTGGTTGAATCGGCTAGTTCTAATTGTATCCCCTTCTTATCTGAATGCAGAGCTCGAACACCAACTCGACTGGCTTTCGGGGTTGGCCACAATAATCGCTGACTTCGTGAATGCCCGGGGAGCAACACTAAAAGCGCGCCTTGAGGATGTTGGGGTGCGCACCAGGGAACTGGTCCTCCTCGCCGTTCATCATGGCGCTACCTTTGCTCTGGCCGGCGCGGAACTCAGCGGGGCAGATATCTCCGGAGAAGTGATGCCTTCTTTCGTTGGTACCAGGACGAGGGATGACTTCAGGGAGCTGGTGGATGAATTCGAGCTGCTGGAACTCGCCGTGACAGAAGTGACGCACCAGGAGGATCTCTTTAACAAGCTTCATCTAGAATAGTTTGTTGTAAATTTGGTCTTATCTGTTTGAACCAATCTGAACATCTGCAGCTTGTCCCTGCATCGTCAGGCTTTAAATAACCTGTGTATAAATTCTTGACACTTTTCATGTTGATCATCAGAACTTCTTTGATTATTATCCCTTCGTTTTCCTTTTTTGTTCCAAAGACGATGCTTCCTTAGCATCGACTACTGTTTTGCTCCTAAAGGCGATACATTGTATCGACTATTTTTATTCTAAAGGCGATACCTTAGTATCAGCTATAAACAGAGTCAAAACTTTGTGCAAACGAAAAAGAAACAAACATTGACTACTAAAAATTGAAGGACCGAGAATGCAAAAGCAAGGCGACCAGAGGGGGGGGGGTGAATGGGAGCTCAAAAATTTCTCTTGAAACTTCAGCCTTTGTCCCACAAATCAACCCCAAAAGCTTCGACCGAAACCGTGATGCCCACGAACCTTGGAAGAGGGTGGATGATCCCTAGGATCACAGCGAGGCACCACAAAGCGATAGCAAGCCAAACGCCAAAAGCACTAGCACAAGTTCGATCCCTAAAAACCATGTCCCGAACGTAGATTGAAGGCTACATCGGGAAATCCCCAAATACCGATGCTAACAAGTAGCAAGGATACCCAGAGAGGTTCCTAGGTGAACTATAGGACCAATCGAGAAGTCCGGAAACCAAGCGAAGAAGCTGGGAGAGCAAACGCACTAAAACACAAGCTTCAGCAGGGTCCCGGACTGTCCGGACTGGAAGTCCCGGACTGTCCGCAAGCCAATCCCGGACTGTCTGCCGGTCAAAATGGAAAAATAGCACAGCTGCTGAACTCATTCTGCTTAGGCCCGGACTATCCGTGACCTAGAACTGCGGACTGTCCGCCGTTCAAACCGGAGCAGCACAGTCGAAGAACACAACCACTGATCCGGCTTTCCCCCGACGCACGGACTGTCCGCCGGTGGTACCGCGGACTGTCCGCGACCACCCAGTGAGGGCAATTTCGGTCGCCCTTCAAACAAATCCGAACCAAAGCACAATCCCTTGTTCCCAAACTTGGAGAAGATGATCATGAGGTAGTTAGGAGACTATCCCCAAGAAATCATCCTCTCAAATCAACTCAATCAACGAGAAATCGAAAGGGAAGGTGTATGAACGGAAAAACGCCACGAAAACGAAATCGACCCGATCTACTTGTTCGTGAGGAGTTAGATGAATTCCTTCGGTGGAAATGATCTCCTCACTATAAAGAACAAGTTGATTCAAACGGATTTCGAAAAGACGCAGTAGAGAGGGAGATCGAGTGACGGAAAAATCACGGAGAAACGAAGAACGCGAAGAACACGAACAAAACGCGAATCAACACATCGATCTGCAAACGTGTGGCTACCACATGCTACAACAGTGAGATTACGGTCTCACTTCCTCAAAATCTCCAGTACACAGAGGTATGGTTCTCTGTGGATCTCAGTTGCTACAGCAGGGGATTGGGAGAGCAGGAAAACCTAGAAGGCAAAGAGCAAATGACTGAGATAGGATGGGAGGTGGGTGTCTCCCTCTACTTATCCTAATTCTAGTTCCCACTCTACCCCAAACTAATTACAGAGCGAACTAGCTAAACCCTAAGGTTATTCTGGACCAACTCGTGGTAGGTGGTGATCCGACGGCCACGCCCGCACATTGGTAGCGTTGCCTCGACGCAACCTCACTGATTGCCGCCACATGTCGCCACCGCTCTGTTTGTCCTTTTCCCGGACTTCATCCCCGGTTTTGTGGCCCAAACTGGGAAACCAGGCTTCACGACCAACCCCCGGTTTTGAGGCCCAAACCGGGAAACCAGCCGTCCATTGCCTGAGTTTTGTGGCCCAAACTCAGAAACCCGCCAGCACCTAGGCTTTGAGGCCCAAACCTGGAAACCGTCCTCAGCCCGAGTTTTGTGGCCCAAACTCGAAAACCATCAACGCCCAGGTTTTGAGGCCCAAACCTGGAAACCGTCCTCAGCCCGAGTTTTGTGGCCCAAACTCGAAAACCATCAGCGCCCAGGTTTTGAGGCCCAAACCTGGAAACCGTCCAATCGATGGTTTTTCTGTGGCTCAACCACCAAACCGAGCCGTAGAGGGGATGCACCGCCCGTGCACCCCGTCCACCGACACGTGTCCCCAGGTCCTCGACCCAAGCAACACCGTGCCCGCAAGTCTTCGCTCGACGCTGTCCCAGGCTGTCAGCCACCACAGCTGATCCTTAGGCCACCGGTCCCTCAGTCCAAGCCTCACGTCTGCCCTTCACCGCTCTCGATCCGTCGGCACGACACATCTCTACTTGACCTTCACCATGCCTTCGATCACTGTATCCATGCTCGACACCTGCACAACACAAGCCAAAGAACATGCGCATTATCCCAGTTGACAATCACTCATCACTCGAGACTCGGCATACACCCATGTATCCGCAATCTCCCCCTTGATGAGTGCATTGTCAACTACCAACACAAATCATAATGGAATAGAAGAAGGAGGAAGAAGGAGAAGTAGAGAACTCGTCCAAATGACCCAAAAGCATATCAAAGCCAGAAGAAGGTCAAGTGAAAGAGCAAAACAACTTGGTCCCCAGAGACATGGGCAACGGCTTGACGCAACCAAGCAAAGCAAAGCTAGCCCTCAAGAAGAGGTAGAACAGGCTCAACACCGCTAGCGAGAAAGCTCGACAACAACTGAAATCACTAAAATCCAACTGGAATGGTGACAGCTGAACTGTAAGAGAGCTCGATATCAAATGAGGCAAAATCAACTGAATAGCACAATCAGCTGAACACTCATCGAAAGACAAAGTTGCTAGTCCGTCAAGACAGAGGCACAGAGGCTCAATACAACTAGCAGAAAAGCTCCGAACCAATTGGAAAATCCAAAATCCAAAAAATCCAAGCCCAGCTCATACTCCCCCTCCAATAGTGCACACAACTAGGATATGATCTCTCCCCCTTATGATTTGACAAAATTCTCTCCCTTAGATGATAATGCACTATCAGGAATCTCCCCTCCAAATGCATATGAGTCAAAATGCAAGTTAGCAGCTTCAGGAATATAGTCAATAGAATGAGAAGATGCTCGACAAAATGCTAATCCGATGACTCAACAATATGCACAGAATGCTAGCAAAGGCTCAAACTAATCACCAAAATACGAAATCTAAACATTGGAGCAAAATGAGCAGTTTTTAGCCAAAAAGGTATTCACCATCAAAATAGCACTAAACATGTATAGACAGGAAGTCAAACAAGTGCTAAACATGTATACAAAGTGAACTACCCCTAGCAAGGTTCAATCAACATGCTATAGAATGAAACATAGACTTGGGTATCCAAATTTTATCGGAGTTGCAGCGGTTAAATTACACAAGTTCAAATTTGAGCATGTGATTGCGAGAGGTTGAAAACTTGTCATTGCCTAACTTTTCAACTGTGCGAAGCCTATGCAGAAGCAATCAGAAGCTTAAAGCAACAGTTTCGGTCATACACTACGCAGCTCAAGTTTAACTCAAAGTGCAATGAGAAACAGTCTCGATACTGTGATGTGCTGACAAGCAATCCCATCTCGATCTTTCCAATTCACTTAACTTGGTTAAACATACCAAGCAAGTGAATGACTCAGAACTAGGGACATAGCAACCTAGCATATATGAAAAGCACAAGTGATTTCTACATATTCTGCACATGCCAGTTGCATATCTCAATGGTGAACATTTTCAAGTTTTATGTTCATTAAGCAAATTCACCATTCATAAAATAGCTCAGCTCACAACATGCATCAGTGATCAGAAAGAGCATAAGCTACAAGTATCATCATATAGCATCGGAGCAAAACTAGATAGAGCAAAATCACATTCTAAGGATTATATACATGAAGCTCAGAAAGTAAAAATGCATGATGAAATGCACAAGCGAAAAGAGAAGAGTCAGTCTATGATACATAAGAGCCAAAATGTTTCCCCCAACTAAAAGGGGAAACACACACCAAGCTCACCTCTCAACCTAGCAAAGGTTGATTGGTCCAAAGGCTTGGTAAAAATATCTGCCAACTAATGATGAGTATCGACATGGTGAAGGTCTATATCACCCTTCTCATAATGGTCTCGCAGAAAATGAAAGCGCACATCAATGTGTTTGGTCTTTGAATGCAACACGGGGTTCTTAGCAATGCTAATCGCATTCGTGCTGTCACAAAGCAAAGGAACACGAGAAAAGTTCAGACCAAAATCACGCAAAGCGGCCATCATCCAAAGCAATTGAGAACAGCAGCTAGCCGCAGCAACATACTCAGCCTCTGTGGTAGACTGGGTGACAGTAGACTGCTTGCGAGAAGACCAAGATACAAGAGAAGAACCAATAAACTGACAAGTCACAGAAGTGGACTTGCGCTCAAGTCGGCAACCAGCAAAATCGACATCAGAATGACCGCAAAGGGAGAGGGTGGAGGAAGCAGAATACCAAATCCCAAATTCTGGAGTGAAGCATAAGTACCTCATAATGCGCTTGACCGCCTGACAATGAGAGGTGCGCGGCGACGACTGAAATCGCGCGCAAAGACACACCGCGAACTGGATGTCCGGGCGTGTCGCCGTCAGGTACAGCAGCGACCCGATCATACTCCGGTACTCCTTCTGGTCCACAGCTTCTCCATCCTTGTCCGCATCCAGGGCCTTCGTGGTCGACATGGGTGTTGGAAGAGGCTTGGCCTCACCCATATCGAATTTCTTCACAATATCCTTGGTATACTTACAATGGTGCACAAACATTCCCTCTCGAGATTGCTTGATTTGCAACCCAAGGAAAAACGTCAACTCGCCCATCATGCTCATCTCAAACTCCCTGCTCATAGTGTCTGCAAACTTGGCAACCAAAGCGTGAGAAGAACCACCGAAAATGATATCATCCACGTAAATCTAGACCAAGAGAATGGCATTGCCTTGCTTGAGGAGAAAAAGCGTTTTATCCACACATACCATTTTAAAACCCTTAGCAAGCAAAAAGGTCTTCAACCTATCATTCCAGTCTCTAGGGGCTTGTTTCAAACCATACAAAGCTTTGTGAAGTTTAAAGACATGGTTTGGAAACTTGGGATTTTCAAAACCGGGAGGTTGTTTCACATACACCTCCTCTTCTATGTAGCAGTTTAGGAAGGCACTCTTGACATCCATTTGAAAAAGTTTAAACCCTTTGGATGCAGCAAGAGCCAAGAGAATCCTAATCGCCTCCAAACGAGCTACAGGAGCAAACGTCTCCTCATAGTCTATCCCCTCCTTCTGACTATACCCCTGGGCTACAAGTCTGGCCTTGTTTCTCACAACATGGCCATCTTCTCCTTGTTTGTTTTTGAAAACTCATTTTGTCCCAATAGAGTGACACTCAGGAGGAATAGGAACAAGAACCCAAACCCGATTTCTCTCAAAGTTTTCAAGCTCCTCATGCATGGCATTGACCCAATCCGGATCTGATAAAGCGTGTCCAACATCTCGAGTTCAAAATCAGCAACAAATGCAGAATGAGCAAAGTGAAAGATTTGTTGTGACCTGGACCGAGTGACACGTTCGCTGATGCTGCTGATCATCTGTTGAGGCGGGTGTTGGTGCTAGATGTGTCGTGGCGCCTCCCGAGCTGAAGAGACCTCCCCCTCAACAGCAGCTGGTGCCTCCTCGGGTACAAACGGTACAGCCCGAGGTGGCGGATCCCACGGCCCCCAAGTAGTCGACGAAGAGGGGTTGGGGCCGTGAGTCGTCGTAGTAGAAGCCGATGCTTGCGGCACAACAGGTGGAGGTGGTGCTGGGTCATCCATCCCTTCAGCACCCTCGTCCTCATCATCAAAAAGAGGCTCACCAACCTCATGATCACCTGCACGCTCAAAACGAGAAGAAGGACAAACCATGGTCTCATCGAAGGTGACATCTGGATGTGTCCATGACTCGGTTAGTATCAAGGTTAAGTACACGATATGCGCGAGTATGAGTGCCATAACCCAAAAATACACCGTCAGAAGAACGAGACTCAAACTTGTCTAGGTTGCCTTTCTTGAGTATAAAATAGTGGCAACCAAAAACTCTAAAATAACTCACTTTGGGTTGTTTTCCAAATCGCAACTCATAAGAAGTCTTTTTCAAGAAAGCTCGGAGGAAAATGCGATTGGAAATATAGCATGCAGTGTTCATAGCCTCGGCCCAATATCGCCTAGGAGTCCTATGCTCATCGAGCATCGTCCTGGCCATCTCTACAAGGGTCCCATTCTTCCTTTCTACAACACCATTCTGAGGCGGTGTGTAGGGGGAAGAAAACTGATGCTCTAAACCCAAAGAGTCACAAAACTTCTCAAAATCCGAGTTTTTGAACTCGGAACCATTATCACTTCTAATAGCTCGCATTGAGTTCATAGGGAACTCATTCTGAAGACGCAAAATCAGATTGCGAGCAAAAGAGAAAGTCTCAGTTTTCTCAGCTAAAAAGAAAACCCATGAATATCTCAAAAAGTCGTCAACAACAACATGCACATACCACTTCCCCCCAACCGAGCTCACCCGAGCCGGACCAACAAGATCCATGTGCAAAAGCTCTCCAGGGCGCTTAGTCATGACCTGAGTCACTGGATGGTGGGGAGCGGCAACCATCTTCCCATGTCTACAAGAATGGCAAACGAGATCCTTCTCCATGCACAGCTTGGGCAATCCTCGGATTAAGCCAAGTGAGCTAAGCCTTGCAAGCAAGTCGAAGCTCAGGTGACCAAGTCTCCTATGCCACTTCTAAAGATCAGAGGAGGAAGGTCCAGCCAAAAGACAACGAGAAATCCCAAACGACTCCGAGAAATTCGCACGAAAGACTTTCCCAAAGGGCGAAATCATACATACAAGATTGCCCTGAGGATCTAAAATACGACTGAGATTTGGCTTAAAATGAATCTCATAGTCATCATCGAAAAGTTGCGAAACAGAAAGAAGGATAAAATGCAAGTTAGAAACAAGAGCAACATCACGCAACACAAAGTGCTCATTAACTCGCACCGACCCATGAGACAACACTTTACCTTTGCTATTATTGTCGAAGGTGATAAAATCCTTTCCGGCAACAGGACTAAGACTGGAGAACCACTTGGCGTTTCCGGTCATGTGCCTCGAGCAACCGGAATCCACCAACCAAACGTTCTTCAATCGTTTTACCTACATCAATAAAAAGACATAGGGTGAGCATACGGTCCAACACTGGGGTTAGTGAAGTAGGAAGAATACCAATGTTGGGTCGGCTGCTCAAAAGAACGGTTAGCAGAAAAACCATTCCTAGCACGCCTGCGGGAGGAGCGATCACCACGTAGAGGAAAACATGGTCCGCTAAGGGAAGAGCATCCATCGCGATACTCAAAACGCGATGGGGGAAAACGCTCAACTACAAAGCCACCGCCACGGGGTCCATAGCCCACAACTGCAGGCTCCCGCCGAGCACGACCTCCTCGCGGCCTAGGCCTAGGAACTTGAGGTTTTGGACCTCTAGGCCTAGCAGCACGCTTCTGAACATTCGGCACACGTACATCATGGAAAGGATGGTACATGTCCGCGTTGTTCATCTCCTTTGCATGGCGCGCCTCTCTCTTGCGCCGAAAGCAAAACTCCCTCAAGTGTCCATTTCTCCCACAGTGCTCACAATGGTACCTCACCGCTCTCATAGGGGGTTGTTGGTACTCACGATAGTGGGTATGGATCACTTTGCCCTTCTATGGCATAAGCTCCTCCTGGATGGGTGGCATTGTGTCTAGCTTGTTCTTGAGGTGGTTTGGTTTTGGAGCCCATGATTGTTTCTTGGGTGGAGCTCTCGGAGGTTCTACAAACACCCCATCCTTGGTGTTAGACTTCAGAGGCTCTTTGGGTGGAATCTTGGTAAGTTTGGGAGTAGTGGTGGAGTTGGGCTTCTCACTCGGGTTAAGACCACTCGACTCTCCAATCTTGCCAAAAGGTGAAGCACACTCAACACCCTGAGCAAAGCCAACACCTGGACCTCCAGCAGCACGCTTGAACTGGGAGATCATCATCCCAAGCTGCGGCTCACCACAAGACACCCATGACAAGATGGTCTGAAGGTATGTGTTTTCTTCCTCGGTTTGCATCTTGTCATGTTGCACATTTGAAATCTCCATCTCCAAACCCTCACACAAAGCGCATCTAGACACACACGTGCTACCCGAGCTGGCCTTCTCAAGAGACACAATCTTGGTATTCTTCTCTGCCAACTCGGATTGCAAGCCTGCACAGGACTTGCATGCACCCAACAGCGAGGATCTAGCCTTAAGCTCATCCACCTCTCCAACCAAAGCAACATACTTCCCCCTCAAAGTGAGAAGGTCAGTCATGTGCTTGGTGCACATCTTGCACTCATCCTCCTCGGTCACAACAACGGTGGACTTGACAGATTCAAGATCCTTCACCGCATCCTCCCACTTCTGCCTAAACTCCTTCCGCTCTCTAGCAGCACGCCTAAGCAGCTTGTCTTGACTAAGAAGGGCGGCAGTAAGTTTCTCGACCTCAGCAGAAAGCTCATCGGGGGTCTGAGATACCTGAGAGGTGTCGTCGTCGTTCTGAGGGTTCTCCTCCAGCTCGCCGTCAACCACCTTGCTGACGGCCATGGTGCAGAAGCCCTCGTTGTCGGCGAAGAAGCAGAGGCCGTTCAGCTTGTCCTTGATCTTCTTCTTCTTCTCGGACTCGTCGTCGCTTGAGGAAGCGGAGTCGTCATCCGAGTCGTCGACGTCGCTGAGCGTGGCAAAGAAAGCACGCTGCTCAGCCTGGGCCTTCTCCAAGTACTTCGTCTTGATGTACTCCTTGTTGAGGCCGCCCTTCCGCTTGTGCTTTGCGGGGACGTACTTCTCCTTGCGCTTGCTAGAGTCGTACTTGTGCCCATGAACCGCCTTGCTGAAGACTTGCTTGTTCTTCTTCGGGCAATTGGCGATGAAGTGGTTGGGGTCGCCGCACTCGAAACAACCCGAGCGTCCTCCTCCGCGGTGACGGTTCATGCGGTTGTTGTGGAACCGCGAGAACCGGTTGGCAAGCAAAGCCAACTCGTCATCCCCCATGAACTCCAGCTGCTCCTCTGTGACAGAAAGAAGAGAGGAAAGTGCAAAGCCTCCAGAGGGGTTAGCAGAAGAGCCAGAAAGCAAAGCCATCGACGGGCCAGAAGGATTTTCATAAGAAGCCCTCGCCATGGCATCAATCTCACTGGACTTGAGCTTACTAAAGAGCTCGTCGCATGTGAGGGTCTCATAGTTAGGTGATTCGATGATCGCCTGAACCTTTGAGTCCCACACCGACCGATCGAGAGTGTGCAAAAGCTTCAAAGCCCTCTCATGATCGTCGAAAGGCAACAGCTCCTTGTTGGCCCTCATCCTGTTGACAATCACCTGAAAGCGAGCGAATAAACTCTCTATGCTCTCGCCAGGCATATGTCGAAAGTTCTCATACTCTCGCTTGTGCGACTCGTAGAGACGGGTTTTGACTTGAGTGGTTCCCTCATAGAAACGCATGAGGGTAGCCCAAATCTCCCGAGCCGTAGCGAGGTGAGAAATGCGATCAAACTCCGTCATGCTCAAGCATGAGAAAAGAGCATTACGGGCTCGGCTATTGGCATCGTGCTCATCGATCTGATGCTGAGTAGCACGAGCATCCAAGACCACGTAATCAGCAGAGTTGCAAATATCCCAGATGGAAGCACCCAAACTCTGAAGATAGGCCGACATACGTATCTTCCAATACGCATAGTTCGTCCCATCGAAATACGGCAGTTTGCCCACGCCGCGATCCATGTCACCTTTTGTGGATCTGGAACCGGCTAATGTGGAAGATCCTTAACCCGCTCTGATACCAATTGAAGGACCGAGAATGCAAAAGCAAGGCGACCATAGGGGGGTGAATGGGAGCTCAAAAATTTCTCTCGAAACTTCGGCCTTTGTCCCACAAATCAACCCCAAAAGCTTCGACCGAAATCGTGATGCCCATGACCCTTGGAAGAGGGTGGATGATCCCTAGGATCACAGCGAGGCACCACAAAGCGATAGCAAGCCAAACGCCAAAAGCACTGGCACAAGTTCTATCCCTAAAAACTGAGTCCCGAACGTAGATTGAAGGCTACGTCAGGAAATCCCCAAATACCGATGCTAACAAGTAGCAAGGATACCCAGAGAGGTTCCTAGGTGAACTATAGGACCAATCGAGAAGTCCGGAAACCAAGCGAAGAAGCCGGGAGAGCAAATGCACTAAAATGCAAGCTTTAGCAGGGTCCCGGACTGGAAGTCCCGGACTGTCCGCGGCTACTGCGGACTGTCCACAAGCCAATCCCGGACTGTGCACCGGTCAAAATGGAAAAATAGCACAGTTGCTGAACTCATTCTGCTCAGGCCCGGACTGTCCGCGACCTAGAACTGCGGACTGTCTGCCGTTCAAACCGGAGCAGCATAGTCGAAGAACACAGCCACTGATCCGGCTTGCCCCCGACGCACGGACTGTCCGCCGGTGGTACCGCGGACTGTCCGCGACCACCCAGTGAGGGCGATTTCGGTCGCCCTTCACACAAATCCGAACCAAATCACAATCCCTTGTTCCCAAACTTGGAGAAGATGATCATGAGGTAGTTAGGAGACTATCCTCAAGAAATCATCCGCTCAAATCAACTCAATCAACGAGAAATCGAAAGGGAAGGTGTATGAACGGAAAAACGCCACGAAAACGAAATCGACCCGATCTACTTGTTCGTGACGAGTTAGATGAATTCCTTTGGTGGAAATGATCTCCTCACTATAAAGAACAAGTTGATTCAAATGGATTTCGAAAAGATGCAGTAGAGAGGGAGATCGAGTGACGGGAAAATCGTGGAGAAGCGAAGAACACGAACAAAACGCGAATCAACACATCGATCTGCAACCGTGTGGCTACCACACGCTACAACAGTGAGATTACGGTCTCACTTCCTCAAAATCTCCAGTACACAGAGGTATGGTTCTCTGCGGATCTCAGTTGCTACAGCAGGGGATTGGGAGAGCAGGAAAACCTAGAAGGCAAAGAGCAAATGACTGAGATAGGATGGGAGGTGGGTGTCTCCCTCTACTTATCCTAATTCTAGTTCCCACTCTACCCCTAACTAATTACAGAGCGAACCAGCTAAACCCTAAGGTTATTCTAGACCAACTCGTGGTAGGTGGTGATCTGACGGCCACGCCCGCACAACTGGTAGCGTTGCCTTGACGCAACCTCACCGATTGCCGCCACGTGCCGCCACCGCTCTGCTTGTCCTTTTCCCGGACTTCGCCCCCGATTTTGTGGCCTAAACCGGGAAACCAGCCTTCACGACCAACCCCCGGTTTTGAGGCCCAAACCGGGAAGCCAGCCGTCCATCGCCTGAGTTTTGTGGCCCAAACTCAGAAACCCGCCAGCACCCAGGTTTTGAGGCCCAAACCTGGAAACCATCCTCAGCCCGAGTTTTGTGGCCCAAACTCGGAAACCATCAGTGCCCAGGTTTTGAGGCCCAAACCTGGAAACCGTCCACTCGATGGTTTTTCTGTGGCTCAACCACCAAACCGAGTCGTAGAGGGGATGCACCGCCCGTGCACCCCGTCCACCGACACGTGTCCCCAGGTCCTTAACCCTAGCAACACCGTGCCCGCAAGTCTTCGCTCATCGCTGTCCCAGGCTGTCAGCCACCACAGCTGATCCTCATGCCACCGGTCCCTCATTCCAAGCCTCACGTCCGCCCTTCATCGCTCTCGATCTGTCGGCACGGCACGTCTCTACTTGACCTTCACCTTGCCTTCGATCACTGTATCCATGCTCGACACCTGCACAGCACAAGCCAAAGAACATGCGCATTATCCCAGTTGACAATCACTCATCACTCGAGACTCGGCATACACCCATGTATCCACAAAAATACATCGGCCTTGACTTGTTATTATCCTCAACATCAACAATTCTTAATCTCTTGGCCGATGTGAAACCTTTATCCATCTTGCTTTCGTCTTCATTGATTGGATAATCCATTAGATATATTTTTAAAGCCGACTGCTTGGATCGGCTATTGGTCATCATCAAATACCTTGATGAAACCTTCTTCATGTATCTTCCCAGAAAAGCACTCCACATTATCGAAGTTCCAATCTTTAGGGTCAGAGTATGCAATACTCACAGTTGAATCGGCAGGTATTACCTCTATGGTGTCCCCGATCCACTGTATCACATTTTGATGCATGGTAGATGGAACACAACAATTAGCATGGATCCAATCTCTCCAAGAAGCACGTTGTATGAACCCTTTGCATCGACTATGAAGAAAGTAGTAGGCAAACTTTTGCTGCAAACTGTCAACTCAACACATACAACGCCCTTAGTAGCTGATACGTTTCCAGCGAAATCGGTTAACCTCATATCAGTCTGAGTTATGTCTTCTGCAGTCTTTCCAAGTTTTCTGAAGGTAGCATATGGCATCAAATTAACGGCCGCACCTCCATCAACCAACATCCTGCTTAGAGGCCTTCCATCGACAAACCCCTTCAAATATAAAGCCTTTAGATGGGAATGTTTTTCAGGCTTCTAAAATGTAGCTCCTTCCGCTTGATAAATCCATTGAGCTACTATATCCTCATCGTCAGATTCCAATTCATGATCAGCAGATCTAAACTCAGCAGGTAACATGAATAGAGTAGATATATTAGCCGATGACTCTTTCTTATCGGCTATCTGTTTCACTTGCCAGACTTTGGGTTTCTTTTTCTGAATTTCATCGTTCCTTAATCTCTGAACCCGTCGTTTCTGGCTCTTAGTGAAACCACCCGGACACCATTGTCCTTCTTGCCAAGGATGATCCTGATCGGCTAACCTTATTCCAAGCCGATCATGAACACTTCCATTTTTTACGCGCCGACCTGTTCCTTCAAACCTTAATCTTTCATGCACAGATCGGCGGTTGTCTCTCGACTGCCTATACTCTCAATATTGTTCACTGCATTCCGGGCAATCATGAAGAGTAGGAAGTTTTAAACCTTCATTCCAACAATGTCTGAAGAAAGGGCAATCTCAATGATTCTTCTCTTCATCTCTAATACGCCTTTCTTCCTCTCGAGATCTTCTATATTCCTCCTCTTCAAGCCACTCTTGATATTCTTGTTCGTCTCTCTGCCTATGCATTTGATCTCTTTCCTTTTGGCGTTGCCATTTGTTTAATAGAACTCTAACAGTTGGACGTCTCCTTGCTTCACCAGCTCTTGAAGTTTCAGGTAGATCATATTGATCAGTGTTTTTCTTTGCTTTTATCTCCAAATACTCCTTAGCTATTAGTTGTTTCTTTGGATCAACTGTCCCAGCTGCTTTAGCTTTGTCATAAGTTAGAACATTGATCTCACTTCAAGGTGCAGGAGCTACCATGTTCGCTGGAAAGGGATGGTCATTGATGCCCATACTCTTGGCTTTCTCTAAGCCAATCCTCCCCTTAGCAATGGCTCTCTGGATCATATCTCTGAAAACTCTATAATTGTTAGTAGTATGAGTACCAGAATTGTGGAATTTACAGTACCTTTTATTTTTGAGCTCCTCAGCCGATGGAATATTGTGGTTTCCAGTCAACTTGATTTGACATTTCTCCAGCAAATTGTCGAATATCTTATCGACTTTAGTGATATCAAAGTTGTATTTCACATCTTTTTTAGTGCTTTTAGCCTTTGCCCAAGGCATATATTCACAATTTTTCCAAGCCCAATCAACAGCAGCTACTTCATCTTCACTTTCATCACTTGTATCATCCTCTTCTTGTATAAAGAAGGAACTCTCTGCGTTATAGGCTTTTTTGGGCTTAAAGACTTGATTGTACTTGTTCTGGGCATCGATATTGGCCACCTTTTTAGCCAAATTAGCCATACTGGTACAACTGAAACCAATCTTTTCTCTGATGGCTGGTATTAGCCCTCGAATTGCAATGCTAACTATCTCTGGATCAGACAATGTCAAAGTATAGCATTGATTCTTCATATCTCTGAACCTCTGAAGATATTGGCATTCAGACTCATTGTTTGCCTGCCTTATAACAACTAGGTCCACAACTCCCTTTTCCAAAACTCCAGAGTCGAAATATTTATGGAACTTGTTCTCCAAATCCTCCCAGCTCTGAATGGAGTTAGGTGGTAGGGATGAAAACCACAAAAAAGCTGAGCCAGACAGAGACAAAGGAAACATTCGGACTTTAATTGTCGGATCGTCACCAACCTCCCCAAGCTGGACTAGGAACTGAGTTATATGCTCCATAGTTGTCACTGAGCCCGTTCCTGTGAATTTGGTAAAATTAGGAACTCTGTACCTCGGAGGGAAGACAACTTGGTCATACCATTCTGGATATGGTTTCTTATAACTGGTTAATGTATTCTTCAGTGTTAAACCAAATTGCTTCTGAACCATATCAGTGACTCGATTCATCAGCTGATCCACTTGATTCACCGGCCCTTGATAGCCGATGTTCTGCCCTCCGAAAGTGTTATTTTGATACCCTGGATTTTCATGAGCATCCAAAGTATAAAAATCTGACACGTAGTGATATCCAGGAGGAACATCACAAGGTACTAAATTTCCTTGATAAGGTGGCGCATTGAAGTCTCTGTTAATCCTCCTTGCATGTGGAGCTATTTTTGTAGCCGATGAGTACATGTTGTTACTCATATTCGGCCGTTGCAATTGTTGTTGCGTCATGCCCCCCGGGCTAACTATCATTTGATTTCCATTGTCATTGGAGCTGTGACACCCTAGTGTCAAGCACTGCATTAGGAATTGCAATTAGCTACTAAGAAGCATAAGCAATGCATTGCATCATTTCATGTGCATGAGAGTGCTTTTGTCTTTTGTTTATTTATTTGGATTTGGATTTCTATTTGACTCGATGATTTAAGTGGATCTCTGCTTGGGCAAAGAGTTTTATAAAATAGAGTTGGAGTTTTTGACCTAGTTCAAAATAGTTTATCAGATAAAAAAAATGAGGCAAAGAAAATGGTTTATGTTGCAAAAGTGGCTTTATTTTTGAGGAGGTTGTAAAAAATGGTTTTCAGAAAAAGTGTCCTATATGAAAGTTGTAGAGAAAATTATTTTGAGCAACTTTCATATTTGGGTCAAAACCTAGTTTGGAGTTTTTGAAACTGTTTTTGAGTGGTCAAAGTTTGAAAAGAATTTGGAAAAAGAAAAAGGAAAACGATTTCTCCCGCGCCCCACCTTTCGGCCCATCTGGCCTTTCGGCCTTTCGGCCCAGCTAGCCCGCGCCCGCGCGCCAGCCCGCTCCCGCACTCGCCCGCGCACCGCGCGCTCGCCGCGCACCACTGCCCGCCTGACGCCCGTGCCGTACGCCGGCCGCAACCGCCACGTGGCCGCCGTATCCTGCCGAGGATCCTCGTCGGCCACTCCTCGCTCGATCCCCTCTCATCCGAGCACACAAGCTATCTTCCCCGGCCACTCTCCGCTCACCTCGCCTGCCGCGCCCGCTCGCCGTGCACGGCATCGCCCGCGCTGCCTCGCCGACCGCGCCGCCGTGGCCCCGCCACGACCACCGGCCGGCCAAACCAAGCCAAAACCCCGAGCGCACCGCACTCCCCTCTCCCCACTGCCATTCCACTCGCCCGCTCTCACTCCCGCTCTCCCTCTCCGCTCCCACGAACGCGCAAGCGTCCGCCACCCTCGCCGACCGTTCACCACCATCACTCCCCTCCGCCGTTCCGGCCACACCCGACCACCACCACCCAATCCCTCTCGCCAGCTTCTCCGCCTACACCGTGCACACGCCGTGCGCACATCGTCGTCCCCGACCAAGCCCCATCGCCGCCGGAGGACGAAGCGCCCCCTTCGGTTCGTAGTCGCCACCGCAGAGCCCGCATCGTCGTTCCTCCCCGACCCGACCTCCACCGTCTCCCTCCTTCGTCGTCAAGCATCACCAAGCCAAGGCAAGGTGAGAACACCACCTAGCTTCAACGCTACCGCTCTCTCCCACCTCTTCTTCCCCGGCCGAGCGCCATGGCCGCCGCCGTGGTCTGTTCACGCGGTCAAGCTCCTCCGACGCTCCCCAAGCCATCCCAACCACCAAGTCTCACTCCCTAGGGTTCGAGTGAGCCCTTGCCTCCCCCAATTCCACCGGCGACCGCCGGAAACGGCTTAGCCACGCGTTGCCGCCATCACCGTGCGCCGCCGCTCGCCGCCGGCATGCTCCGGCCGTGCGCTAGCCAAACCACCTACACCACTCGATGCGCCTCGTTGAGGCGAGTTCACAAGACTAGCTTCCCCGCCGGCGACCTCACCGTTGGTGAGGAATCGATGGTCAAACCTCTCCCCTATTTTCCGTCTCGCCCGAGCCCTCGAGCCAGGCCTCGGACGGGCGATTGTTTTCCGTCTCGCCCAAGCCCTCGAGCCAGGCCTCGGACGGGCGATTGTTTTCCGTCTCGCCCGAGCCCTCGAGCCAGGCCTCGGACGGGCGATTGTTTTCCGTCTCGCCCGAGCCCTCGAGCCAGGCCTCGGACGGGCGATTGCTTTCCGTCTCGCCCGAGCCTCCGAACCAGGCCTCGGACGTACGATTTGTTTCCGTCTCGCCCGAGCCTCCGAGCCATGCCTCGGACAGACGTTTGTTTTATCATCTCGCTCGAGCTAGGCCTCGAGCGAACCCTCGGGCACTGTCACGTTCGAGCCAGGCCTCGAGCGAACTCACACCTATTCCGTGCGCCGAGTGTTTTCCAGAAAACGTTTTCTAAAATGTTTTTCTATTTCCAGTAAATGCTTGTTTATTTTGTAGATCCTGTTTTGTTAGTCCAAATGGAGTGCTTTTAGTTTTGTTAGCTTGTTTGTGAGCAGATCTATTATGGAAAAATATAAAAGTATTTTTGGTAGAAGTTTATTTTATTGTTTTCATTTATTCCAGTTTATATGCTCTTGCTAAGATAAATGGTTATATATGTTTTCTGGTTGAGCTAATTCCTGGAAAATTTTGTGTAAGTTTATTATCATGTTTTACACCTGTGAAAAATATATGATGCACTGTTTATGTGGAAAACGTTTCTGTTATGGTTTAAAGTCCTTTTTGGCTGATTTCTTAGAATAAATGTTAAGGTGTTTTATATGCTGAAATAAAATATGGAAAAATTTGTATAGTCTCTGTTTATGATGTCCAAGCTAAGAAAAATGTAAGCATGATCTGTTATGTGAAGAAATATGAAATTGCTTTACAAAGGTGCTTTTCTGTGTTTTCCTTTGAAAATTCATGTAAGAAATAATATAATGTTTCTGTTCATGGAACTTTCTTAATAAGCATAAAATGTGAAGTAGAATCTGGGAAAAATATGAAATAGAGTTGTGCACCCTTTTACAGTAGGGTTGTAGTTCAAAGTACCTTTTTGGGCTGTTTGCTTGTCATTTTTGTATTTGCAGTTCGTTATTTTATTTTTGGCTGAAATTTGTTCAGTGGAGTCCAGCAACTGTTGTTTGCCTTCTAGAATTTTCGTGGATTTTTCTGAGTCCAGAAAAGTGCACTTGCAGTTCAACCTAAGTTCTTTTGATTTATTAAATAAGAAAAAGGTGAATAAATGGATTTTGTTTTATTAATTAAATAAGTATTTACCTCAATGGTTCAACAAGTTGGTTTTGTTGGTTTGCAAGAAATGCTCTTTCTCATACCACACATCTTGCACCCGCATTGTAATTATTTATTATTCGTCGCATGCAATAGGATCGACACTCCCGGAGCCCGAGCAGGAGCCAGAAGCAAACGCCGAGCAGCAGATTCCGGAGCTCCAGCAAGCCGAGGAAGTCGACCCCGCCAGCGACACTAACTTGCCCGAGTGCCCCTCTCACGAGGCCTCGGTCTTCACCCAAGGCAAGCCCCGGAGCATTCTAAGCCTCCTATTATTTACAATTAAATTACTTGAGTCCTTTTATATTGTGATGCATTAGGTTTAGGAGTTGGAATGAATCCTACTTGCTGCATTACCATTCCTTGGTTATTGATTAAATATCTACCTTGTTATCCTGTTATTTAATTATAATGTAGAATTGCTTAGCCTGCTTAATAAAAGTAGTAGTTAAGGATGTTCCCGTAATACCCTGATGGGTAGTTACCGGATCACGGTTGGCTATATTTGCTATCGTGGAAAAGAACCTGAGTAGTAATGAAATACGGTCAACTGGAAGGCAAGGCACCAAGTTGGAACTTGGGGGCAGTCCGTCCGTTGGATCGTGTAGGTTTGTATCGATGTTGGCCCTCGTTCATTTTTGAACACGCCCTTTTACTTAGGGATATGTCGGTGCCGTAATCATCGACCCCAAAGCCGGTTAGAAGCTATTCGGGCCGGTCTCAACCCGTGTCGTGCCCTCTAGTATGGAAATTGCGATCTGCCGCGTGAGGCCATCGCCAGGTTCCAAATGGGCGGTCTGTGCTTGAACCGCGATGATTACCACCACGAACAAGCATCGAGCGGTTGCCCAATGCATGGACCCGACGGGGAAAGTGTGGGCTGGTATTAAAGGTCTTTTATCAGCTGATTTGGAATTCGATTCGAGTCGCCGTCTCCCCCGGTTAGTGGGAAACTATGGCGAGCTTCACCACGATACAACTCCATGTGATGTTTTAAAGGTTCAACTAAAATGTTGATAAGTCAAATGGATATGATTATATTATTGATTGGTAGATTCAAGTGAGTGCTCTAGTACAGGTGAAAAACCTAGAATTAAGGAATGGGTCTAAAAATGACAGCTCATCATTATCATTAATTACCTCTTATCTAAAATTAAGTTTTTCGCAACTGAAAGATCCCAGCTCTACCTCAAAAGCCTTGCATACCCTTGGAGTCTTTATTTTCAGTTGGACGGGTAAGTCTAGCTGAGTACATTCCCGTACTCAGGGTTTATCCCGTTGTTGCAGATGGCCAGGTCTACTTTGGCTATTGTAAGCACTGCCTCTACCCAGTGGAAGGTGATGAGGAGTAGGCCCAGGGCAGGGTCGTCCTGAAGCTTCCCTTTTTCTTTTGCTGGTCTGAGACTTCTAGTGGCACATTATCTAAAAAGGGAAGAGTGAGTTGTGTGAGTTGGTTTATCAAACAATGTTTTATTTGGACCACATGTGTAGTGGTCGTGCTTTAAACTATTTCAGCTTCCGCACTTTTAAACTCGGTATTGTAATAACTCTGTTTTAAATTCGCACTCTGATATTTTAAATTCGGTTTCGTTTTCGTTATGATGTATCTTTACGAATGTAATCTTTGAACGATGCGATCCTGTATGATGTATGGTGTTAGAAATCCTTCGAGATTTCCGGACTACCGGGGTTGTATGGGTTCAAGTATCAGTCGAAGTCAGACGGATTTGGCTAAGATAATACTTGAGCTCTTATAATCAGGACGGTTCCGCCACAGGGACCATTCATCTACAGACCCCCAGAAGTTCCAGCTCTTTGACTATTTTCAACTGAATACGTCAGACCTCTTTTATCATTACCTGAGTTGAAAGCTTCTTTAATGGCATTTGAAAGACTCTTGAGGAACGTTTCGTTATGAGCCAACAACGTGGCAGACATAGCTCTGCCAATTGTTTCTTGCATGGCATTGTGCTGCACTTGAATCATTGGATCAACTTGACCCTCCAAAATCACCCTTGGAAGATGAGTCTTTTGGAGGATTTTCTTGTCTCTGGTCTTGCTGAAACTTAGCAAGCACTTATTTTGGTATTCCTCGACAGTTCCCTCCACCAAACGTCTAAGCTCATCTGGGAGCTCATCCATTGTCACGTTCAAAATTTCTTCGTTGTCGGACGTCATGATCAGACGATTGTGGTCCCACCAGGCGTGCCAAAAGAATGTGTTGACAAGAAAATTTGGACAAGGTGCCAACACACTCGACCACGGTCCTCAGAAGTCGTGCAGAGCAAGGTCTTGACCTCCTGGACCTTCAAAAGATGGCGGTGCCGAATCTTGGTGAGAACGACTCCGAACGTGCCAGTCAATTTGACCTGCAATTGACAAGGAAAAGAAAAAGACGTCAAATTGTGGAACCTGCCGGTTTGATGCTAGGCAGTTTCAATTTATACGGCTCTGATATAGCCATTGTCATAGGATATCGACTACAAAGTCAACTCCCAAGAGAAGGTTAAAGCAGACGGCTATTGTATATTGTTTACACCAGATTTTGGACCAAGAAGATTATTATTTTTTATCGATCTATTTGTTATTATGGCTGCATGGAGACACCCCACTGTTAACGAATAGAATTGCTTGTGCAATTAGTCGATACGTTGTTTTCATGCTGTTTATGCGTACACATAGATCTTTTCTGTTAAATACCTTTAAAGCTTATCGGCTGTTTATCTATTACCAACATTCGTCTTATATATGTCATAGTCGTTATGTTTCATATCTTTTTCAATGCTTTTTCATGCAATTTCATGGGAGTTGACTTTGTAGTCAATATCCTAAAGACAAGTGGCTATATCAGAGCCGTATAATTTGGAACTGTCTAGCATCAAACCGGCAGGTTTCACGAGAACCGTGAGCCTCGAGTGTGTTGGCATGACCGATCGAGATTTTGCGTCAACACATTCTTTTGGCACGCCTGATGGGACATAGTAGTCTGAATCATGACATTTGACAATGAAGACATGTTGAACGTGACAATGGATGATCTTCCAGAAGAGACTCAACGCTTGGTAGAACAGGTTGTTGAGCAATATCGACACTTGTGTTTATTAAGTTAAAGCAAGACTATGAATAAAAAGATTATTCAAAAGACTCGTCTTCCAAGGGTGGTTCTGGAAGGACATGAAGATCTGATGGTCCAAGTCCAGCACAATGCCATGCAAGAAGTAATCAGCAAAGCAATGTCTGCCACCTTGATGAATCATAATGAGGTTTTCCTCAACAGCCTCACAAACGCCATTAAAGAAGTTTTCAACTTGGGTGGTGACAGAAGAGTTCCAACATATATTGTTGGAAACAGTCAAGGAGCTAGAACTTCTACTGGACCTCAAATCAATGGCCCAAATAGCAATGGAGGTCAGATGATGATTAACCCTGGAGGCATGACACCGCAGCCAATGCAACAGCCGATTATGAGTAATAACATGTACTCATCGGCTACAAAAATAGCTCCTCACGCAAGGCGCATCACAAGAGATTTCAATGCACCACCGTATCAAGGGAGCGTAGCACCTAGTGATATACCTCAGGGGTATCATTATGTCTCTGATTTCTATACTTAGGACGCTCAAGAAAACCCAGGATATAATGGCAATACCCTTGGGGGCAGAACATCGGCTATCAAAAGCCGGCGAGTCAAATTGATCAACTAATGAGTCGTGTAACTGACCTGGTTCAGAAACAATTTGGCTTGACGCCAAAATCTACAGTGACTGGTTACAAAAAGCCATATCTAGAATGATTTGATCAGGTTGTTCTTCCTCCGAGATATAGAATCCCTGATTTTACCAAGTTCATAGGAACTAGTTCAGTGACAACCATGGAGCATATAACCCAGTTCCTAGTCCAGCTCGGAGAGATTGGTGATGAACAAGCACTCAAAGTCAGAATGTTTCCTGTCTCTCTCTATCTATCTGGTTTGGCTTTTTCATGGTTTTCATCTTTGCCACCCAATTCCATTCAGAGCTGGGATGACTTGGAAGATAAATTTCATAAGTATTTCGGCTTTGGAGTATTGGAGAAAGGCTTAGTGCATTTAATCGATACAAGGCAAACGAATAATGAGTCTGGATGCCAGTAGCTCCAAAGGTTCAGAGAGGTGAAGAATCAATGCTATTCCTTGACATTGCCAGATTCGGAGGTGGTCAGCATTGCGATTTGAGGATTGATACCTGCTATCAGGGAGAGAATCGGCTATGGTTGTAACAACATGGCCGATTTGGCTAAAAAGGTAGCAGGTATTGATGCCCAAAATCGGTACAATCAAGTCTTTAAACCTAAGAAAGCCTACAATGCAGAGAGTCATGTTTTCCTGCAAGATGAAGACAATGATTCAGAAGATGAAAGTGATGAAGAAGTGGCTGCTGTAGACTGGGTTTGGAGAAACAACGAGCACATGCCTTGGGCAAAGGTTAAAAGTACCGAGAAAGATGTAAAGTATAGCTTCGACATCACCAAGGCCGACAAGATATTTGACTACTTACTGGAAAAGGGTCAGATCAAGTTGACTGGGAATCATACCATCCCATCGGCCGAAGAGCTTAAAAATAAAAGGTACTGCAAATTTCATAATTCTGGTACCCATACTACTAATGATTGTCGAGTTTTCAGAGATATGATACAGAGGGCGATCGTTAAAGGGAGGATAGGTCTGGAAAAGGCCAAAGGCATGAGTATCAACGGCCATCCTTTCCCACTGTTGACACTAGTTAACTCTTATTATTAAAGGTCAATTAAACATGAAAATGGATGAATATATAAACTCCACCTTAGTACAGGGATTAAAACTAATGAATTCCACGAGTTTTGGTGAATCGTGAATCTACATGGATTAAACCAGGAAACAGCCCTCAATTGCTTCCCCTAGAAGGAAACCGACGGGAGATAACGCATTCATCAAGTCACAAACCTTCCAGAAGACTCTATAGAACACCTGAAGACACCACGAGGCAGGGCACCACAAGAGGCTGGCCTATGGGACCGACCGGTCCCCTGGGCCCACCGGTCGGTCCCTCTGGGTGCCGGCGGCCTCCCCCTTCTGGAATCTTCTTCCACCGCCTTTGAGGACCAATCTCAGCCCTACGTGAAGTCAGTTTGATCCAACGGTCGCGGTTGATCCCTCAGGGCTATATAAACAGGCCCCCAGGCCCTAGGTCAGACAGAAGGTCCCTCTTCAGAAGACTACGCTTCAATTAGAAACCCTAGAAGAGACTTTAGAAGTTAGCTTTCAAGTAGAAGATTAGATACCCCTCTAGTAGGATTAGAACCTAGTCTTATTCTAGAACTAGAAGAGAGAGAGAGAGAAAGAGATCAAGAAGGAGCTCCGGCTTGTCAGATCAACTTCTTCATCTTGTACCTGTGGATTCAAGTTCTTCGTCAACTTGCTTCAACGATTGTTTCGGTAATCAACATCTATATTTAAGTTTGAGCTATTGTTCTTATTATTCTTAAGGTTTAATGACTCTCTTTTGAGTACTTTAATTCTAGTCGCTCTAGAGTTAGAGTAGTTGGATAGTGTAAGCGTGGTGCTTAGACTTGATAGCTCATATTTGCCTCCTATAACGCCGGTAGTAGTGGTTGTTCGCAAGGGTGACTCTTATAGCCTTGTTGATTCTTCTATAGTCCACTTACCCGTGTGTAGGCTCGGTGTTGGTATTTCTTAGCGTCGCTACTAAGAATAGAGTTTTAATCTATCCCCGGCAACGGCGTCAGAAACGCTTGTTGACACTTCTTAGCGCAACCACTAGAACTAGACTATGGAGCCTAACCCCAGCAACGGCGCTAGAAGTGTCTTGGTGGTAAAACTATTGACTATTGGATAGTTCCGCAAGCGCACAGAAAATACCGATGTAGCACTTCACCCGGGAGTATTCCAAGGTATCGTTATTTATTTTATCCCAAAGGAAAGGAAGCTAGGAAAGATGTAGAGAGAGGAAAGATAAATCCTTTAGTCTTACTATAATCTATTATGAATTAGAGAAGCAAAGGGGTATAGGTGGATATAATGGAGGATAGATAGATAAGATAAATTAGTTAAGCAAAGAGTATATGATATGAAAGATAACTTTAGTAGAGTTAGCTAGGTGGGAGGACAACGAGTGAGTATAAAGTACTCCTATGTTTCTACCTTTACTCCTATGAACTAATCCTAATTAAATAGATGACTTAACTAGATTGATGCCTTACTACTTGTGTGAGAGGGATAAACGAGAGAGTAAAGCGATAGAAGGTTGTTCACCTAACCCAGTACTCAAGCAGATATTTGGCTTATGGACGCCTTACCTTTTAAGAACTAGCCTGAGTTCACGTGAGGGGATCTAGGTAGCCAGGCAAAATCTGTCACCTTTTGCCCATGCGCCCCTACTGTCCGTGCAAGCCAGCGGTAGTCAAAGATAAGATGAAGTATGAGCACCACGCTCACACTTATCTACACCTTTAGCCATCGATCAAAATAGCTAAAGCCCCTACCCTAAGATAGGACGATGACGCACACACAAGAAGCTATGTAAGGGAAATCAATCTAACTAAGACAACTATAGAACTAAGATGAGCACACAACAAGACTATATAAATATAGACTTGCACTAAGTAAATACTTAAATAAATACTTAGAAAGTAAATACTTAAGTAAATGCAAGGTAAAGTAAAGAAAGAATAATATATTAAATAAATAAAGTCTTACAAAAGAAGAAAGATACAAGGGCTATACTAGACTCCTAGAAGACGACTCTGGAGACCCGAGCTTCGCCCGACTCGACTCTAACTCCCACTCTAGACTAACTACTACTACTCTTGCTTGATCTCACTAGAAAGTGGAGATGTGTGAGATGGGATGTGTTGAATGAGAGGGTGAAGGCCTCTATTTATAGTGGAGGTGGAGTAGGGGCTACTCCGGCGCCACGTCAGCGATCCGTGTGCTCCCCATCTCTCAACCCTTGGATCCACCGTCATTGTAACCGCCATGGATGGATGGCTTGGATGTTCTTCACGTGTCAAACATGCATTTTGCCACCGACTTGGATGAGGGTCACCATGGGGTCGGCCGACCCCTGTCCCTGACATGTGGGCCCGGGGTACACCTTCTAGAAGGTGCTGATGTCATCCTGATGAATAGTGTTGTTGGATCCCACCAGGGGGGGTCGGCCGACCCCCCTATGATAGGGCTGGCCCACCATCTTCTCTCCCTTGGTGACCCCACATGTCATGGAGCAAGTCTTGTGAAGTTGGTTGCATTTGGTTTTCGGTGTGGACCCATGAATCCATGTGCTTCTCATCTTGCACCATTGAGCAAAAGCACATGCTTGATCCAATGGTTGATATTGGCTTGGACATGCTTCTCTTGGATCATTCCATGTCACCATGGCCGAGGTGGCCCAAAGGTGGGGTCGCCCGACCCCCTTGGTGGGCCCACCTGGCCTCATTTTGTTCATTTTGCCATCTCCTATATGTTCACAAGCTAAGAGTACAAGTGGAACTTATTAGTGATAAATATGCTCATGATATGCTATTCTTCCTTGAAACCGAGGCCTGTTGACGGTATTTTGATAAGGTAAAACATGCTATAACTTCCGTCAACACTCGGTAGGATTATATATTTGCATAAAAGAATCATACTCTGTTTGTGACCTTTTATGGCAATTTCCCCACTAAGAATAATATAAGCATATCACTCTTAAGTTGGATTTAGATAACCTTAGTGATCCCCTCTTTGCTTTTAGCTTCTCCGTCCTTGTTAGCTACTCAGGGGTTATATTCATTGAGACTTAACACTATCCATTCCTTTGGGTTCGATATTAAAATTGGGTTACTCCGGTGAAGTGCTACATCGGTAGATTTTATCTGTGCGCTTGCGGATAAAGTAGAGTGTGCGTTAATTTATACCAACAAGCATTTCTGACGCCGTTGCTGGGGAACGGTAGATCATTTTAAGTCTTAAGTATAACCTTGTATTATACTTTACCTTTTATCTTTTATACTATACTTTATTCTTTGCCTTTGCTTTTATCTTTTATCTTCTATATCTTTTATTCTTTTTCTTTTCACAATGGATTTCTCAGAGCCAATCACTAGCTCCACAGATTCCATTCCACTGAACCAGTATACCTATCGCACTGTCGTAGACATAGAGTCGCCCAAATCTGCTAAGCATATCCTTTCAGACAATTACGAGCTACGCCCATGCTTGATAGAAATGGTTAAGAATCAAACTTTTTCTCGCTTAGAAGACGAAAATCCACACATTCATTTAAATGAGTTTGAATAAACCTGTGCGTGCCTTCACATCGCAGGCATGTCTGACGAAACCCTTAGATGGAAACTTTTTCCATTCTCTTTAGAGGGAAAAGCCAAAACATGGTACCTTCAAACTGCACCAAGTAAAAATGAGGATTGGAAAGAACTCTGCTCTAGCTTTTGCTTAGAATACTTCCCTGTCTCCAAAATTATTTGTCTTCGCTTAGAGATTTTGTACTTCATCCAAGAAGATGATGAGTCTCTAATTGCAGCCTGGGAAAGATTCGATAATCTTGTCCGCTCTGGTCCAGCCTTATCTATTCCAGACCCTGTCTTACTTCAACACTTTTATAATGGTCTAAATAGAAAAACTTCTAATTACCTTAACTTAGCTTCAAACGGATCATTCCTACATACCCCAGCCTCTAAGGCAAGGGAAGTGTTGCAAAACTTATCTCAAATCACTCCCACTCCTGAAGTTAAACCACAAGAACCACTAGAAGTAAATCTAGAAGCTGAGCCTATATCCATTCTTAATCATGAACAAACCTCAGCCTTAATTCCTAGTGAGAGGGAAACCTCAATCTTAGGAGACACCTTTGATTTCGAGGATGAATATTTTACCGAATTTGGTAATACCTCGAAATACCAAACAATTAGGAAACCACAGAATCAAAAATCATCACATGAAAAACTTACTGATAAGGTTTTTTCCTAAAAGAGACTACGAAGAAACTAACCTCTATAATAAGTCATGAATGGTTAGAAGAATCAGAACTTTCCACTGATATAATTCGCTTAAATTCACCTTCTACACACATTCAATGCCAAATCCATCAACAACCCTTCGAAGCTCTCTATAATCCTGTTGTGGGAACCAACATTATGTCTGAAACCTTTGCTCAAGATTTATTAAAACAAATGCCACTTACCCCAACACCTAAATTGTTAAAAAACCCTTCAGGACATGTTATTCCTAGCTCAGGAATCATGTTTGTCCTGCCTGTCACTATAGATAACACTCAAATACACTTAAGCTTTTATATCTTTGATATTAAAGAGTTTAATCTGTTGATAGGCCAACCACTTAAACAACTCATTCATGAAGGACAAACAGGGATCTTAAACTTCTGTCTTGGGAAAAATCTTAAAGGAACTATACCTATTACTCACTCTCTGAATGCTGAAAATGAATCATGTCCCGAGACATATCCTATGGAAGAACTTAAGGAAGCATCTCTTGAAATAATAAATGAACCTGAATATGAAGAAGATGCGCAGTTCTTCACTGAGGAAGAAGATAACAATCCAGATCTAGATCCTCTAGATTCCCTTGAAGAACCTCCTAAACCTCCCATAGAGTTAAAACCCTTACCTTCTGGGCTTCGATATGCTTTCTTGAATAATGATCCTGAGTCTCCTGTGATCATAAATAATAATCTTACTCAGGAACAAACTTCTAGGTTGATCACTGTCTTAGAAAAGCATATATCAGCTTTTGGCTATTCACTCCACGACCTAAAGGGAATCAACCCCGCTTTCTGCACCCATCGCATTCCTACTGATCCTAACATATCACCATCTAGAGAGCCACAACGCAGGCTTAACAATGCGATGAGAGAGGTAGTAAAGAAAGAGGTTTTGAAACTCTAGCACGCCGGGATCATTTATCATGTGCCACACAGTGAGTGGGTGAGCCCTGTCCAAGTTGTGCCTAAAAAGGGAGGCATGACTGTGGTAAAGAATGAGAAGAACGAATTAATTTCACAAAGAACTGTTACTGGTTGGAGAATGTGTATTGATTACAGAAAATTAAATAAGGCAACTAAGAAAGATCACTTCCCGCTACCTTTCATAGACGAAATGTTAGAACGGTTAGCCAATCACTCTTTCTTTTGTTTTCTTGATGGATATTCTGGATATCACCAAATCCCAATCCATCCAGATGATCAAAGTAAAACCACTTTTACATGTCCATATGGAACTTATGCTTATCGCCGAATGTCTTTTGGATTATGTAACACACCTGCTTCTTTTCAAAGATGTATGATGTCTATATTTTCTGATATGATTGAAGAAATCATGGAAGTTTTCATGGATGACTTTTCCGTCTATGGAAAAACTTTTGATGATTGTCTTGAAAATTTAGACAAGGTTTTGCAAAGATGTGAAGAAAAGCACTTAGTCCTTAATTGGGAAAAATGTCACTTTATGGTTAAAGAGGGCATAGTGCTAGGTCACTTAGTGTCTGAACGTGGAATTGAGGTAGACAAAGCTAAAATTGAAGTAATTGAATGTTTGCCTCCGCCAATTAATGTCAAAGGAATTCGAAGTTTTCTTGGCCAGGCTGGTTTTTACCGCAGGTTTATAAAAGATTTTTCTTACATTGCTAGACCACTTACAAATCTTTTGGCCAAGGATGTTCCTTTTGAATTTGATGATGCATGCTTAGAATCTTTTAACACTCTTAAGAAAGCACTCACTTCTGCACCTATCAGTCAACCTCCAGATTGGTCTCTACCTTTTGAGATCATGTGTGATGCAAGTGATTTTGTTGTAGGAGCTGTGCTAGGACAATATAAGGATAAAAAGCATCATGCAGTCGCTTAAGCCAACAAAACTTTAACAGGACCTCAACTTAATTATGCTACTACTGAAAAAGAACTTCTGGTTGTTGTTTTTGCTATAGACAAGTTTAGATCTTATTTAGTGGGATCAAAGGTGATTGTTTTCAATGATCATGCTGCACTAAAGTACCTGCTCACTAAGAAAGATGCTAAGCCACGCTTGATAAGATGGGTTTTGTTACTCCAAGAATTTGACTTAGAAATAAAAGATAAGAAAGGAGTAGAAAACTTTGTAGCTGATCACTTGTCTAGAATGTATTTTGAAAATCCTCAGGAATTGCCTATAAATGACTCACTCAGGGATGACATGCTTTTTCAAGTCTCTAGATCTGACCCCTGGTATGCAGATATTGTCAATTTTATAGTTGCAGGGTATGTACCACCAGGAGAAAATAAGAAGAAGCTGATCTATGAGAGTAGGATCCACATATGGGATGATCCATATCTATTCAGAGTAGGCTCTGATGGGTTACTCAGAAGATGTGTGCCAGCTGAAGAAGGAATCAATATCATTGAATGTTGTCACTCTTCACCATATGGAGGACATTATAGGGCATTCCGAACACATGCGAAGATCTGGCAAAGTGGATTTTTCTGGCCAACTATGTACCAAGACACAAAAGACTTCGTCCGGAGGTGTGGACCATGTCAGAGGCATGGCAGCATCAACACCAGAGATGCCATGCCACTCACTAACAACCTTCAGATTGAGCTCTTCGATGTCTGGGGAATTGAGTACATGGGACCATTCCCTAAATCAAGGATTCATGAGTATATCCTAGTTGCTGTCGACTACGTCTCAAAATGGGTCGAAGCGGTGCCATACAAGTCTGCTAATGCAAGAAACTCTCAGAGGATGTTCGAGGAGGTAATATTTCCAAGATTTGGAGTGCCAAGGATGGTAATTAGTGACGGAGGAACACATTTCATTGACAAAGGCTTTCATAAATATCTAATAAATCATCGGATCCGTCACAATGTTGCCACTCCCTATCACCCTCAGACAAGTGGCCAAGCAGAAACATCGAACAAGCAAATCAAGAATATTCTGCAGAAAACGGTCGATGAGATGGGAACACAATGGAAAGATAGACTACCCGAAGCACTGTGGGCTTATTGTACTGCCTACAAAACACCACTGGGAATGTCTCCATATCAGCTCGTCTACGGAAAGACTTGTCACTTACCAGTGGAACTAGAATTCAAAGCTCACTGGGCAATAAAAAGATGGAACATGGACTTAGAAGCTGCAGGAATCAGGAGGAAAATGCAACTCTCTGAACTAGATGAATGGCGTGAAAAGGCATATCACAACGCAAAGATTTACAAAGAGAGAACAAAGAGGTAGCATGACAAGAGAATCAGGAAGAAGAGCTTCACTCCGGGAGACAAGGTATTACTCTTTAATTCCAGGGTAAAGTTGTTCGGGCATGGAAACCTACGAAGCAAATGGGAAGGACCTTTCACGGTGGTAGCCACTTCATCACATGGAGCCAGTACACTTCAAAATGACAAAGGTACGCTATTCAAGGTAAATGGGCAACGTATTAAGATTTTTCTAGAACCTGAAAAGAGTCCTGAAGAGTTGGATGTCATCCAATTCTTCATTGTCCCATAGATTTACACTATCATTATTTTTCCGATAAGTTCGCACATCGGGGATATATTTTCTGGGATTAGGATCAAGTTTAAAAGACACCATGAGCGACGGACCCATGAGGACCCACAGGGTGGGACCGACCGGTCTCCTAGGGAGACCGACCGTTCTGCCATGGAGTCTCCTTGTCGTCTGCCTTCTTTCGTTACGTGTCCCGACTCTTTCTCGTATCCATTCTGGTAACCTGATCCGCAAAATCGATAACTCCTGTAACGAACCTATCATGCCTATCATTCAGCCTCCTCAGCTATAAAACCAGCCCCAGGCATGCCTCTAGATTCATTGCAGCCTCCTCCAGAATACCAGCAGCAGCAAAGCTCTCCTCCCACCAGCGCTAATGGCCTCCTATCCAAGGATCGACCTCAACGAGCCCGCCGACGACTCGATGGCTCTTGTCGTCGCCGCATCTAAGGAGCTTGCCGTAATGCCATCAAAGGAGATCGCCCCCGTTGTCTCGCCGACACCCGTTGATATAATCTCGCCAGAAGAGACCTCGTCGCATCGTCAACAAGCTTTTTATGCTCAAGCGGTGCCGGCAATAGGACTCCCGACTTTCTCCGTCTCCAAGCAGCTCCCGCTTCTTCCTCCTAGGCCCAATGAGACACTTGTCGGGCTGAAGACGAACAAGAATGGGGAACCCACGATCATTAAATACACATCTACAAATCCGCGTCTGCGCATTGATGGAGTTCGTGGTCACCCTGAGCAGATCAAGGTCACTCCGCCAGTAAAGAGGGCACCCACCACTCCTAATCTCACGGCTAAATGCAAAAGGACTACCCAGTTAGATCGCCTCGGGGACAGGATTGAAGACCTCGAGAGGGATAACTTAGAGCTTAAAAGGAGATACGCTTCTCTAGCTAAGGCTAAAAAACAGGCGACTGATGTGCTGCATAAGTATGTAACTAAACACATTAGCCTGAAGGATAAGGTCGTCAGTGTAGCCACTACGCTAGGAAATCTACTCGAGGGAGAGAAGTGAGAGATAGTTCATCGATAGTTTAATAAGGCACTCGTGTTTGCAGAGTCTCGTGTTTAAGTCTTGTTTTGTTAAGAGTGTTGTTTAGTTAATTGTCACACCCTGAAATTTGCATTTCTTGAATTAGAGTTAAAATGATTTATTTATGAATTTCTGTGCTCATAAAATATAGAGAAATAAAACTTTTCTATAAATTAAAATTTATCCTAGGGTTTAGAAACATGTTTGTGCATTCATGTTGGAGCATTTGAGTTTTTGTGATGTGTGGTTTTGGCTAAAATTCAATTTGTGTTCAAAATGGTTTAGAAATGATTTAAAAACAAATTTCATAGGAAAGGGTTTTGGAAATAAAGACTTTTTGTTTTCAAAAAGTTTGGAAAGGTTAAGAGTTTCAAAAACCTTGTTCTCTCAAAGTTTCAAATCAAAAGTTCAAAAGATTCAAAAATGTTTTGAAAATCCTTTTGGAAAATTCAAATCATAAAAAGAAAAGGGCAAAACCCTTCCTCTTCCCTCCCCTTCGGTTTCTGGCCCGAGTGGCCCAGCAATGCCGGCCTGCATCTCCTCTCCTCCTTCCCTCTTCTCCCAAATCAGCCCAACTTTCCCTCCTCCTGGGTTTCGGCCCGAGCCGACCAGCGGCCCAGCTCTCCCTCCCGTCTCGGCCCAACACAGAAGCCAGCACCGTGCTCGCTCCATTCCACCACTGACACGGTGACCCCATCCGTCAGGCGTCTCCTTCCTCCTCCCGACTCCCACCTGGACGCGAACCGAGCTCGACTCCGCCTCTCCCACGCCTCGCCTTGCCTCTTCCGCACGCTATCTTCTCCATAAAAGGCAAGCCCGTGCTCCGCCGCCTCTCCTTTACCCGAAAACCCGAGCTCCTTGTGCCCTAAATCACCCCAACCGCAAGCTCCTCGGAGTACTGAGATCCCGCCGCCGTCAACTCAACAACTCGGCGAGTTTCAGCGTCCACCAAAGGTATCTCGAGCTCAGTCTCGATCTCCTGAAGCCACCCGAGCTCTTTTCCCTCTTTTTCCCCTCGGTTTTGCCTAATCTATGCTCGCCGCCGTTTACAGAAGCATCGCCGCCGCCTCTTTGTGCACCGCGCCGCTCAGGAACCCGCTCCGACCTCATCTTCACCCTTGGTGAGTCCGCACCGAGCTCCTGAATATCCTCGTCCTTTTCCCGAGCCGTTTGGTGCATCCTAACCCCAATTCCTAGCCCCGCCGGCCATGGCGCCGCCACAGCCGCCGTGCCTGCTCTCCCCTCCGGCGTCAGCGCCGCCGCTCCCTCGCCCATCTAATCTGCGCTGTGCAGATCTGATCCAACGGCTGGAATCCATCCATACCTCTTCGACTACCGTTTTGCAAAAAGGCCCTTATAATTAATAAGGCCTAAACCCGCAGTCCAACCCATCCTATTCACTGAGTCTTGACAAACTTCCATTCAAGCCCCTGCGTTTTCTCCATAACGAGGCGCAGTCCAGCCGAAAATCAGATTTGTTTTATTTATTTGAAAATTACAAAATCAAGTTTAATTTATTTACAGCTTTGCCACTGACTTTAAACCCCTGTAACTTCTTTGTTTTAACTCCGTTTTGAACCGTTCAACTTGCGTTAGATTCGTTTCGAAAAGTTCTTTCTAACTATGTAACTTTCACTACTGTTTTCTGTAATTAAAATTTGAGTTAAATCTAATCTAATAATTAGTTTCTTTAATTTTGTTTAGCTCATATCTTTTCCGTTAAAACTCCGATTAGCGTGATTTTCGCGTCTGTGTGTTCGTAGCGAATCGTAGATCAGTTTTCAAAACTCTTTATTTATTTATTTATTTATTTATTGGTGTATTGTTCTAATTATAGGCTATGTTTGCTTTGCATGACTGCTATTGGATGCTTGTGTGGTGTTCTGTGATCGTATGTCCAGTCGGTGAGTTGTACGTTGGTGATCAAGAAGAAGTTCGTGATTAAGAGTTCAAGATCAAGAGTCAACCTTTGGAAGTATATAAGTCAACAGAAGAAGGATCTTGAGTTTAAGGCAAGTATAGCAATCGAGTTTTCTTTTCGCAATCATGATCATGTTACTTAATTAATGTATGCATCGAATGATAAAAATGACTTATTAGCAACTTAAGAAATTATCTATACGAGCACCTTCGGGATTTACAGTGCAACTGTTGGGGGTTATATGGCTCTGGCTTTAGCTCAGTATGAGGACCTTTTCTAGCTTGTTAGTGGACACCTGTATAGGCGCGTTGAGTCTTGCCGAGCTGGATTTAGGGTGGCTACTTTCACCTTGCCTGCGTTGCCGTAAGGTTGAGAGACCCTTCTTCCCCTTGCCTTAAGACCTAGCGGCCCTAACTTGTTAGACGAACCTTTGAAAGGCTTCATCGTGAACCCTGTCGACCTTCCTTGGAAGTGGGTTAAGAGGCTGGCTCCCTCGGGCGAAAGGGCAAATCACGTCTCGCAGTGAAAGTGTACACCTTTGCGCAAAGTTTATTAAACTGATATATCAGCCTTGCTCAAGGACATGAGCGGCTTTGAAGACTTTTACATTTATGACTTATGTTAGTTAACATGTTCATTATTTACCGTTTTATGCTATTCATTATTTATGTTACATTGATCATGAAACTTGGGATCTATATCACTTGTTGCTATACTTGTGGAGTTCAACATGGACTCACTCTTGCTTTTCCCCACACCCCAGAGTGTTAAGCTTTGGAGAAGCTTAGGCTTGTGATCAACCAGTCAGTTGTCCCTGTGAAGTTGGTGTCTCCCTTTGAAGATCGGAGTGTCTTTCCGTTGTCTGCTCTTTAAGGTTATGTTCTTTTGTTTTATATACATTATATATAAGCATTGTCTTTCGATATTACCCTTTATTTGTTGCTATATGTGAGATTTGACTTCCTGGGCTCACATATGGTGTATACCTGGTTTTGTTCTTAAAACCGGGTGTGACATTAATTCATTGTGTAATAAAGGTGTCTTGAATATCAATAAAGTTTTTGTTAGAGTTATCTTTTATCTTGTTATTTTGGATATATGTGTTGATGGTCTTTAAACACCTGTTTTACCATCAACATGTTACCCTAAAATTCACCAAAAAGGCATGAAATGTAGTCAAATAGGTTTCAAACTAACCGAATTCCACATGTCCATAGATTTTGATTTGAATGCAGGATTTGAACCAAATTTGGATAATTTGAACCACCAAAGGCCGAGCCCACTCAGCAGGGCCCAATTGGGCCTCAGGGGGGTGGCGCCCGCCACCCCTAGGTGGCACCCGCCACTTGAGTTGGCCCAACTTTCCCCCCCGCCACGTCACTGATCCGTGTGACCACCCCAGGGCCAAATCTTGGCCCTTGGTCACTAGGTCAGTGGCATCGGAGGGCTCAGGAGGGGAGTGGCGTGGATCATGACCGAATGGCGGTTATCTGGACATGCAACCGACATGCAACCGCCTCTCTGGAGCTCCTGGATGCCGTTGAAGCAATGATGGTGCATCCAACGGCCAGGGGGGTGGCGACCGCCACCTAGGGCTGGCGCCCGCCACTAGGGTTTGCCCTAGGTCGGTTGGCTGCCCCCTATAAGTACCCCTCTCACTCCACAAGGCTATAAATACCCCCCTGGAGGCGTCACTTCATTTCAAGCAAGAAGGCAAGAAGCAAGCAAGCAAAGAAAGCAAGTGAGAGATAGGTTAGAAGCTCAGAGAGCTTAGGCAAGTAGGTTAGCTAGTAGAGAGAGCATAGCTCTAGTGCCCTCGCTACAGCGCGGCTCTTAGTTTAGCACAGCTCAGCCCTGACCAGTGGTATAGTAGCATAGAGCTTGCTAGGAGAGAAGCGGGTGCGAGTGACTAGCATCGGAGGTCGGTTGATTTCCCGGCGTCTCTGGTCTAGTTTGCTCTCTTGAATCTCAGGTACACTTATCATTATTCCAATATTACTTGAGTATTACTTTCAGTATTACTTTATCAAGTGCCTTGAGTGTGACCTAGTCATCCTACAGTTCAATTCACTTAGCCATAGTAGTTAATCTCTAGTGAGCTTAGTGTTTGATCTTTGCCAATAGGTTGCTTAGTTAGTTTAGTGTTTATCTTATTAAGTCAAGTATTTGCTCTGACGTCCGCAAGGGTGTCTCTATTCAAAGCAAGGGTAGAGATAGTTAGAATATAATTAAGCATGGTGCTTAGTTATAGACTTACCTTCAGATACGGCTAGACCCCCGGATAGCTGTGGTAGCAAGCAGGTGGTGACAGCCCTGTACGCCTTGAATTCCACCACGTAGTTGGCCCAGTTTAACAGTAAGGCTCGTTGTGCTAGCGTTCAACCTAAGTCAGTGGTAAAGGCTAGTACGCCTCGGTACTTGACAAGATAGGAATAAAACTATACTTAACTTGGTTGCTTTATTGACATTTGCCTATCCTGCTTCGTAGTTATCCTGCTTCGTAGTTATCTTGCTTCGTAGCTATCTTGCTTTGTAGTTATCTAGGAGTAGTTAGTAGTTACTAGTTAGTTATATTAGTTATCCTTAGTTATCCTATTCCCCTTATCTACCTATCCATCCACCTTACCTTACCATCCATTTCATCCTTACCTATCCACCCATATATTCTTTCTAGCCTTTCATCTCCTCTCTTCTCTTCTCTCTTTTTCCCCTTTCTTATTCTTCAACTCTCATCCCCTCCTTGACTCGACTCATACACCACCCTAGCCTTCCCTTGGGATCAAATAAATCGACACCTGGTACTCCCAGTCGAAGTGCTACTACAATAGTTCTATGCGCTTGCAGAATCTCCTCTAGGTAGATTGCAATCTCTCTAGCTAGCTCCTACTAGTGTCGGGATTGACAACCTCATTTGACATTAGTAGATAGCTGCTTTAACTTCATTCCTTTAGGTATAGTGACTGGACTTGCTACAAGCATTTCTGACGCCATTGCCAGGAATAGATTCCATAGTCTACTCCTAGTAACGACGTTGGCAAGTGTCAACAAGCATTTCTGGGCTGTTATCGGGGATAGTTGCCTAGCTCTATCTTTAGTGAAGTTAAGAACTACCAACAATATGTCTTGTCGCCACATGTTGTGATTAGCAGAAAACAGGAAATAAGTGTGGGGGAGAAGACGACGACAGAATTACCGAAAACCGATCGCGAAAGCTGCATAAAACAGAAGACATCGTCACCGAAATCACGCACCTCGAAGCAGGCCACTTTTGGTGGACCCCACCGGTCGGTCAGGGGTCGGCACCCCTAGCCTCCTCCTTCGTCCATGATTCGGTATGCAACTACTACACTCTATTTCTCGATGTTTAAGCTTGTGTTAAAATTAAAAATATATATTCTCGTCAATAACACACGATCATTAAACTTTGATTAAAAAGGGAAAGATTATTTTGACATGCTCATGGTATAGAGTCTCACAACACCTTTTCTGAAAAGACCTGCTTTGATAAAAAACTTGAAGGGACCCATATTATCTAGAGTGGTTGTGGAAATATGATAGAAGAATGATGAGAACTCAATTCTTAAAGTATGAGCATCGGAGAATTTTACTTGCAAAGTTAAAAAAGAGACTAGCAACACTTCTCCTTTGTAGTAAATAGATCTCCTGCCAAAGTCATTCATAATCAATTGCTTACTATACTGAGTTCTTTGTTGAGAAATTTATTATGCTCTAAAGATCGAGATCCTTACAAATAAAGAAAGATTAACTCTTCCGAAGTAGTATTGTATTAGAGGCATGGGCTATGCAAAAGTATGAAAAATGAGGAAAGAAAAATGCACAAGTGTCCGACACACCTCAAGAAAAAAAAGAGAGAAAAAGAAAAGTATTATGACAAAAATATGATAAAGAGAAAAAGAAGATAGCCCATGGTCCCTCTAATTACAATATGCCAGCAAGAGTGACAAAGTTTAAAAAGATTGATGTCTTGATCTAAGAGTATAGTATTTTTCTCCATTGACTTAGTAACATAAAACTGCTCTGCATAAATAAAATACTCTGGTAAGGAATTGAAGTGCTACAAAAGGAGAAGGAAAGCTATGACTTGTTTCGAAAAAATTCAAAAACTCCAATGTCTTATGCTAAAAGAAAAGGGTGATCTGTTTCAACTATTCTATTCTCCAACTACTCAAGGTTTGATGGCTATAAACAGAAAGGACTAATGTTTGATATCTTATCCTACAGTTATGATCCAACCTTTTATCGAGGACGAATAAAAGTCTAAGTGTGGGGGAGATTGTTGACACTAGTTAACTCTTATTATTAAAGGTCAATTAAACATGAAAATGGATGAATATATAAACTCCACCTTAGTATAGGGATTAAAACTAATGAATTCCACGAGTTTTGGTGAATCGTGAATCTGCAGGGATTAAACCAGGAAACAGACCTCAATTGCTTCCCCTAGAAGGAAACCGACGGGAGATAACGCATTCGTCAAGTCAGGAACCTTCCAGAAGACTCTATAGAACACCTGAAGACACCACGAGGCAGGGCACCACAGGAGGCTGACCTGTGGGACCGATCGGTCCCCCCTGGGCGCCGCCAGCCTCCCCCTTCTGGAATCTTCTTCCACCGCCTTTGAGGACCAATCTCAGCCCTACGTGAAGTCGATTTGATCCAACGGTCGCGGTTGATCCCTCGGGGCTATATAAACAGGCCCTCAGGCCCCAGGTCAGACAGAAGGTCCCTCTTCAGAAGACTACGCTTCAATTAGAAACCCTAGAAGAGACTTCAGGAGTTAGCTTTCAAGTAGAAGATTAGATACCCCTCTAGTAGGATTAGAACCTAGTCTTATTCTAGAACTAGAAGAGAGAGAGAGAGGAAGAGATCAAGAAGGAGCTCCAGCCTGTCGGATCAACTTCTTCATCTTGTACCTGTGGATTCAAGTTCTTCGTCAACTTGCTTCAACGATTGTTTCGGTAATCAACATCTATATTTAAGTTTGAGCTATTGTTCTTATTATTCTTAAGGTTTAATGACTCTCTTTTGAGTACTTTAATTCTAGTCGCTCTACAGTTAGAGTAGTTGGATAGTGTAAGCGTGGTGCTTAGACTTGATAGCTCATATTTGCCTCCTATAACGCTGGTAGTAGTGGTTGTTCGCAAGGGTGACTCTTATAGCCTTGTTGATTCTTCTATAGTCCACTTACCTGTGTGTAGGCTCGGTAGGATTATATATTTGTATAAAAGAATCATACTCTGTTTGTGACCTTTTGTGGCAACTTCCCCACTAAGAATAATATAAGCATATCACTCTTAAGTTGGATTTAGATAACCTTAGTGATCCCCTCTATGCTTTTAGCTTCTCCGTCCTTGTTAGCTACTTAGGGGTTATATTCTTTGAGACTTAACACTATCCGTTCCTTTGGGTTCGATATTAAAACTGGGTTACTCCGGTGAAGTGCTACATCGGTAGATTTTTTCTGTGCGCTTGCGGATAAAGTAGAGTGTGCGTTAATTTATACCAAAACCCACAAAACATGGTAGCTCCAGCACCTCGGAGTGAAATCAAGGTGTTGACTTCTGATAAAGCCAAGACAGCTGGGACAGTTGATCCAAAGAAGCAACTAACAGCTAGAGAGTATCAGGAGATGAAAGGGAAGAAAAGCAATGATCAACATGATCAACCTGAAACTTCAAGAGCTGGTGAAGCTAGAAGGCGTCCAACTGTGAGGATCTTACTGAACAAGTGGCAACGTCAAAAAGAAAGGAGCCAAATGCAAAGGGAAAGGGATGAGCAAGAATATCAAGAGTGGCTCGAAGAAGAAGAGTATAGGAGGTCTCATGAAGAAGGAAGACGCATCAGGGATGAAGAAAAGAATCATTGGGACTGTCCTTTCTTCAGGCATTGTTGGAATGAAGGCTTAAAACTTCCTACTCTTCGCAATTGTCCAGAATGCAGTGATCAATATCGAGAGTATAGGAAGTCGAGAGACAACCGCCGATCTATACATGAAAGATTAAGGTTTGGAAATACAGATCGGCGCATAAAAAATGAGAATGTTCATAATCGGCTTGGAGCGAGATTAGCCGATCGTGATCATCCATGGCAGGAGGGACAATGGTGCCTTGGTGGCTTGACCAAAAGCCAGAAGTGACGGGTTCAGAGGTTAAGAAGCGATGAAATCCAAAAGAAGAAACCTAAGGTCTGGCAAGTGAAGTAGACAGCCGATAAAGGTGAGTCATCGGCTAATATCGTTGATCTGTTCATGTTACCTGCTGAGTTTAGACCCTCTAATCGTGAAGAAGAATCTGATGGTGAAGAGGCAGTTGCTCAGTGGATCTATCAAGCAGAAGAGGCCACGTTTCAAAAACCTGAGAAACATTATCATTTAAAGGCTTTGTACTTGAAAGGGTTTGTTAATGGAAGGCCTTTAAACAGGATGCTAGTTGATGGAGGGGCAGCGGTTAATTTGATGCCATATGCCACTTTTAGAAAGCTTGGTAAGACTACAGAAGACTTGACTAAGACCGATATGAGGTTGACTGACTTTGCTGGCAACGTATCGGCCACTAAAGGTGTTGTATGTGTTGAGTTAACAATTGGCAGCAAAAGTATGCCGACTACTTTCTTTGTAGTCGATGCAAAGGGATCCTATAGTGTGCTTCTTGGAAGGGATTGGATCCACGCCAATTGTTGCATTCCATCTACCATGCATCAGAATGTGATTCAGTGGATCAGCGACACCGTGGAAGTAGTGCCAACTGATTCGACTGTTAGTGTTGCTTATTCAGACCCTGATGTTTGGAACTTCGATAACATGGGGTGCTTCTCTGGAAGGATTCTTGAAGGAGACTTTCTCAAGACAACTGACGAAAGTCAACAGCCGATCCAAGCAGTCGGCTTCAAAAAATTTATTTAATGGATTATACAGTTAACGAAGATGAGAATAAGATGGGTAAGGGTTTCACGTCGGCTGATGAATTGGAAGCAGTTGATATTGGAAACAGTGATAAGCCGAGAGTGACATACATTAGTGCCAAGTTGGATCCCAAGTTTAGGCAAGAACTTATTACATTATTAAAAGAGTATAAGGAGTGTTTTGCTTGGGATTATTCTGAACTGCCTGGTCTTGATCGATCCTTGGTTGAGCATCGACTGCCTATTAAACATGGAGTCGACCTGTAAAACAAGCTCTGAGAAGGATTAGAGCAGAAGTTATGGCCAATGTGAAGACGGAAATTACTTGGCTTTATGAAGCATATTTTATTCGGCAATGTAGATATGCCGAATGGATATCTAGTGTAGTCCCTGTGTATAAGAAAAACGAAAAAATGAGGGTTTGTATTGACTTCAGGGATCTGAATAAAGCGACTCCAATGGATGGCTATCCAATGTCGGTGGCAGATATGCTAGTCGATGCAGCAGCAGGACATAAGGTTATCAGTTTTATGGATGCCAATGTTGGTTATAATCAAATTTTTATGGCTGGAGAAGATATACATAAGACTGCATTCAGATGTCCAGGCGCTATAGGCTTATATGAGTGGGTAGTCATGACCTTTGGGCTTAAGAATGCCGGTGCAACTTATCTGTTGGAAGCACACCTGCCCTAACCCCGCTGGAGTGCAGGGGTGCAAGGCGAGGGTGAACAACGGTCGATCGCACGCGAGGGTGTCGGCGAAGGTACAAGTAGGTTGGATAGGTTGGATGGTAGAAAGGCCTCACTGTTCCTCGGGAAAAAAGACCTCTCCCTTACACTGTTCACCCCATGGTATTTATAGGGAACACTAAGGGGCACTGGTCTAATTACAAAAGGGTACAGAAAATATTCCCCGACAACGTACAACGAAAGGGTAAAACTGTACAAACACAACTGGAGCGGAAAACACTAGCTTGCCTTCCCCCATCCCGCCGCCATCTTGCTCTGCTCACCTCCGCGGAAAGGTGAAGGTCGAACCCTCGACTCAGTTGGTCGCGGGCTGTGTTCGCTCGTCGTCCGTCGAGCTTGACGTCGCAAGCAAAGGGGCCTCGGAGCATGCGAGGGTCGCTCTCCGTGTTCTGAGCGCGCCTTTACCTGCAAAAAGCATAAAGTACTTCGAGGGTTGAGTTTATGTCCGAAGGTTAGAAAACCGATCCAGAGGGTTTAACCGACGGAGGGGGAAAAACGGCCTGCATGGCGTCGCTGCCGAGGGTCCCTTCCCCCAACAGTAGCCCCTCGTTGCCTTGGTCCTAAAGGACAGTATTTGGGCCCAAGCAGCGTTCTTTGATGAAATGAGACCCTTGGCAGCGACGCCCGCGGCTGACTTGGGCCGGGCCGTTATGTTTTTGTTTGTACTGTTGAGGTCCGTCTCGTTTTTTGCGCTGTGGATTTCGGTTTTCATGTCAGTGTTATCGGGTAAGGTGTTCCGCCCCCGGCCTATAAATAGATGGAGTTGGTCGGGGCTTGGACCTATGCCCTCCTTTGCTATAGCCATCCTGCTGCTGCGCATTTATTTTTGCGGAGCTTGCTTTTGTCTAGTTGCGAAGGTTCTGCTTACTGTGTTCTGCGAGGTTCCCATTTTGAGAGATAGCGAGGTCCAAGCAAACCGCTCGTATCGCCTCCCCCTCTGTTACGGATGAAGGAGTGACCTTCGAGTTCGGACTCAGCTGGGTTTGTACCTCGGAGTTGGTGGCTTATGTCAAGCGAGGCTGGATCGAGTAAGGGAAAGCGAGGACTAGCGCTGGTGAAACTATGCCGAAGCCTGATGCAGACGAGGTTGTTGTTTTTGAGGAGTTCTTCAAAGCTGGTCTGTGATTTCCTGTTGATTCCTTTGTGACTTTGGTTCTGCAAAGGTTCAATCTGAAGTTCCATCAGCTCACACCTTCGTGATTTACGAAGATGTCAGTATATGTCTGGGCGTGCCGCTCACAAGGTGTTGTGCCTCATGTCGAGGGTTTCGTTCGGACCCACCGTGTGCACATGCAGCCTCGCAAGATAGTGGATCGCGAGGGTAACACCAGTCTAGGTCAGTTTGCGGTGTACACTTTTTGCCATCGCGCCGGATCGGAGTTGCCGATACAAGCTCAGAAGAACAAATGGACCAGCGGGTGGCAAGAGTTCTGGTTTTACTACAAGCTTGATGGGGTATCCGAGCTTTGCGGCGAGCTTCCGCCTCTTGGTGATGTGAGCGCCGAAGCTAAGATGAACGCCGAGGCGCACACCGCGGTTGACTGTCTGAGGGTGGTTGCGCGATCTCAGTGCGCTTGCGACTTAGTCGAGGAGTACTGTTGTGCCAAGGCGTGGCCCCTGAGCTGGAGACAGATCTGGTTCCCGGTTGAGGAAGACCCAAAGTATGAGGGTAAGGGTTTGAAGAAACCGAAGCTTGATTTGAACAGGATTTGGGAGAAAGTCCTAAGGAAATTTCCCAGGTATCAAGATGGTGTCAAAACCATTTATAAGCGAGTCCAGCAGAGGGCTGAATACCTCATTGGGAAGCTGTCCAGATTTGAGATTAAGGCTATCCACAGCTCGGTGGGTAGCGGGGGTCGTATTAACAGGCTTTTTGACATTCTTGGGATCCAGTACGAGAACTGGCCCGCACCTTCGAGCGATGATGCGCCGAAGAAAAGGAAACGTGCATCTGCGGAGGGCAAAGAAATTGTTTCGCGACCAAAGAGAGGTCGTGGTCGTGGCCGCGGCGGTGCCGGCGGCCGTGTGAAGGCGTTTGCGACGAAGGTCGCGGTGGGTTCGGGTGCTGCTGGTACTTCTTCTTCCTCGGCCATTGTCTCGAGCGGCCGAGGTGTTGGTAGGGTTGCAGGACGGGTGCCCCGCATCAGTGGCATTAGTTGATCCAGATCTCGGATGACGAGGGTGTCTCCGATGATGAAGAGAAAGAGGAGGAGAAAGAGGATGAGAAGGAGGGGAGCACTGAAGAGGACTCATCCGATGAGGTTAGTGATACTTCTAGTGGCGAAGGTAATTCTGATGATGATGTGTCCATTGGTGACGACCGCGGGAAGGGGGTTGCCTCGTCGAGTGCTGACGCTGCAGCTGCTCGAAGTATTGATGATATTTTACAGGACTTTGAGCCCGAGAGTCCGGAGTGGGGGGCAGTGCCCGAGTACGGGGTTTCTCATATCTGGGTTGATGGTGTTGAGGTAGTTGGTGGCCTTGAATCTGATAAGATTCTGGGCAAAAGGCCCTATGGCGAAGCTAGCCGGGATGCTCTATCGTATTATGCTTACAATATTGGTGTCACCGATCCGGCCACGGAGCTTTTCACTAGTCCAGACCTTTGAGAGTGTCATTTGCAATGCGCTCCGGAGGAAAGGCGTTTTCTTGGCCGAGTATTTGGTAGAGTTTGTGTGCCGGAGGCGGAGCTTCGACTGAGAAACCAGCCATTGGGTCAGCTTCAGGACGACATAGATGTTAAGCTGGCTGAGTTGATGCTTCTCAACCGTTCTGCGCGTCGAAGGGCAGGTTACAACTATGACTATATGAGTACGCAGTTGGCAAAGGTGGAGAAAGAAAATAAAGATCTCCGGCGAAGCTTGGAAAATACAGAAATTGAGCTTAAAGCTGCTTTGGAGAAACTTAAGAAGTCTCGAGAGGAGGCACAGGAGGCCGCAAATAGTAACGCAGAACTTTTGGCGGCTTGTTGTGAGAAAGACAAGGATTTGTTGACAGCGAACACTCGCATAAGTGAGCTGTCGTCGGAGGTAGCTTCGCAGATGGAGGCTTGGCAGAGGAGTATGGGGAAAATTAAGAGCAAGCTTGACACCTGCTTGATCGAAACCAGGGGTTCTGCCGGTGAACCGCTGCCTGCTGCCAGTGCGGAGGCCTTCGAAGGTTGGTTGTGTAATGAGCTTGATGTGTTTAGCTCATTGGTTGGAAACGCGGCCGATTTTGGTGGGTATGCCGGAGCATTGGCGATGGCTAGTACACTTCATCAAGCAGATTGCGAACACCTTCGCAAGATCAGGAAGCCCAACCATAACTTCCCAACAGTTGACGAAGTGCGCCAGATGAAGATTGATGACACTGAGGTTCGGAACTGTGCGATGCGATTGCTTCGCAAGTTCTGGATTGCTGGTGGTAGCCACGCTCTTGCTTTCGAAGAAGGTGCCGAGGCTACTCGTCAGGTTTGTGGTATTGGAAAGAAATTGGTTTTGGGTTTGTTTCAATAACGAAGGAGTTATTATTAATTTTGGTGGGTTCGCACTTATTTTTCGTTGCAGGCTCGGAAGGAAGCGATGCCTTCGCCGCCTGCGACTAACGATGCTGCCGGTGGTTCCGAAGCTGCTCCTGCGCCCGATTTTGCGGAGGTTCCACCCGTTGAGGTTGAAATCCGGGCTGAGGACGCTCCGATCATTGGAGAAACTACTGTTGAAGAGGCGGCGACGGAAGAGGCACCTGCTGCGGGCTTGGATGCTGTCACTGGTAAAGGTTTGGTGGCTGCGACTGGCGAAGCTGTGGTGGATGAGCAGGGGGAGACCGAGTAGGTGTGAGAACTTTAGGATTGCTCAGACGAGAAAGTTATTTTGTAATATGTGTAGTAGTTGGAATGACTTGATGACACTGAGATACTTTTTAACTCTATGGTAATGCAGGTTCCTGATGGAACCGTGCTAGAAGTATTTGATGTGACGCCAATGACGATAAATTATCAAGATACCTTTATAACTGGTGAATCGTGGGCTCGGGCTAGGCTTAAACACCCTTTGTTGTCTTTTGAACGCTTTTGGTGATTGAAGGTGCGAAGGTACGATTTGAAGAACAGTAGATCGAGTCGTTTTTGGTGCGAGGAAGATTATACTGATCGACAGACCACACGCTATTTGTTTGGTTCTTATTCGTCCTCGCAAGCTGTTATTGATGATGATATTGATGAAAATACAGCTCTGGATTACTTGTTTGGGCGAAGCAAACTGGATCTAGGTTCGGAAGGATCACTTGTGGTTCCGAAAGAGGAACCTTCGGAAGTTAGTGATGTAGATCGTAGGTATATGTATAGGGCGAGGGTTTTGCCCGGGGAGCTGCCTATTGTTCCTGCAGCTCCTTTGTTGTGGGGACCCATAGTTTTGGCGGAAACAGTATTTGGGGATGATAGCGAGGGTTTCGATGATTTGATGTTAATTGAGGGAGGTGATGGTTCCTTGTAATTTTTGTAAACTTTATTTTATTGTGTGACGTTGTGAAGTTGTTTTGTAAAGGAACGAGGAAAATTGTATATTTGTTTTTGGTAAATACGGTTGACTTTCCCCCTTTGGTGTTTGGCTAGGCTCGCTTTATGTTGAAGGGAAAACATTTTGAGAAAAAACAGCGACGCCCCCTTTTCTTTTTAGTGAGGCTCGATCTACGTTGAAAAGAAACGTTTTGAGAAAAAACGGCGACGCCCCCTTTTCGTTTTAGCGAGGCTCGCTTTTCGTTGAAGAGAGATGTTTTGAGAAAAAACAGCGACACCCCCTTTTCCTTTTAGCGATGCTTGCTTTTCGTTGAAGAGAGATGTTTTGAGAAAAAACAGCGACGCCCCCTTTTCCTTTTAGCGAGGCTCGATCTACGTTGAAAAGAAACGTTTTGAGAAAAAACGGCGACGCCCCCTTTTCGTTTTAGCGAGGCTCGCTTTTCGTTGAAGAGAGATGTTTTGAGAAAAAACAGCGACGCCCCCTTTTCCTTTTAGCGAGGCTCGCTTTTCGTTGAAGAGAGATGTTTTGAGAAAAAACAGCGACGCCCCCCCTTTCTTTTTAGCGAGGCTCTCTTTACGTTGAAAAGAAACGTTTTGAGAAAAAACAGCGACGCCCCCTTTTCCTTTTAGCGAGGCTCGATTTACGTTGAAAAGAAACGTTTTGAGAAAAAACGGCGACGCCCCCTTTTCCTTTTTAGCGAGGCTCGCTTTACGTTGAAAAGAAACGTTTTGAGAAAAAACGGTGATGCCCCCTTTTCCTTTTAGCGAGGCTCGCTTTTCGTTGAAGAGAGATGTTTTGAGAAAAAATAGCGACGCCCCCTTTTCCTTTTAGCGAGGCTCGCTTTTCGTTGAAGAGAGATGTTTTGAGAAAAAACAGCGACGCCCCCCTTTCTTTTTAGGGAGGCTCGCTTTTCGTTGAAGAGAAACGTGGAGGTAGAGTTTATCTTGCGTGTTGGACTTTTTGGACTTCATGCCTCCCCTTGTCTTAGGTGGGTGAGAATTTTGCGTTTGCGAGCCCCTGGCGTGTTTTGCGAGGGTGCTCGACTTTTTGTACTTTGCGCCTCCCATTGTCTTAGGTGGAGGTGAAGTTTGCTTTGCGAGCCCCTGGCGTGTTTTGCGAGGGTGCTCGACTTTTTGTACTTCACGCCTCCCCTTTCTTTTTAGGTGGAGGTGAAGTTTGCTTTGCGAGCCCCTGGCGTGTTTTGCGAGGGTGCTCGTCTTTTTGTACTTCGCGCCTCCCCTTTTCGTAGGTGGAGGTGAAGTTTGCTTTTTGCGAGCCCCTGGCGTGTTTTGCGAGGGTGCTCGACTTTTTTTCAAGTTTGTTTTAAAAAAGTTTGTTTTTCGAAGCAATCTTTGGGGTGTTTACATCGATTATTGCCCTCTTGAAAAAGAGGTGCTTTTTTCGATGTTTGTTAGCAAAAGTAAACAAATTGGGGTTTTGCTTTTTTGGGGGGTTGTAGTCTATATTAATGATTTGGATACTGCCTCGTTAAAAAACCTTACGCCCCTTTGTAAGGAAAAAGAGTGCAGCTCCTTTGTTTTTGTTACATGCATAGAATTGAAAGAAAACATAAATGAAATAACAAATTACATATTGCGAGGGCTCGCTAAGGCTCCGCTACGGGTAGTATTTGTGAAGGTCGTCAACATTCCAGGTGTGAGGCAGGATGTTTCCCTCGCTGTCAAATAGGTGAAAAGAGCTGGGACGATTGCATTCTACTATTAGGTATGGACCCATCCATTTTGGCTGAAACTTTCTCGCCATGCTGGTGTTTTGTTTCCGAATGAGAACGAGGTCACCCTTCTTTAGTTCTTTGATTCTCACCTTTTTGTCTCTCCATTTTTTTGTTTCTTCCTGATACTTGCGAAGGTTGTGCACTGCGTTGCATCTTGTTTCTTTGAGTAAGTCTTTATCAAGCAGTTGGTTTTGTTCGTCTGTTTCGAAGGTTGTTCTGAGTGACCCATGCTTCAATTCTTCTGGTAACACAGCTTCTTCCCCAAACAGGAGCCTGAAGGGTGTGAATTTGGTGGCTCTGCATTCCGAGGTGTTATGGGACTAGGTGACGGAGGTTAGCTCTTCCGCCCACTTTCCTTTGGGCCTGCCTTGCAATTTCTTTGATATGGCTTGGAAAATTGTTGCGTTGGCTCTTTCGACTAAGCCGTTGGATTGAGGGTGCCGGACTGAGGCGAAGCATAAAATTGTTCTGATTTGAGCGCATAATTCTTTGAAAACTTCACTGTCAAACTGAGTGCCATTGTCGACAGTTAGGTATTTGGGGACTCCGAACCGGCAAATTATTTGTTGCCAGAAAAAATTCTTCACGACCAAGGAGGTGATGGAAGCCAGTGGTCTAGTTTCAATCCATTTCGTGAAGTATTCCACAACTACGACTGCGTAGCGAAGGTTTCCTGGAGCTGTTGGTAGTGGACCAACGAGGTCCATTGCCCATCTTTGCAAAGGCCATGTTGGGCATATCAGAGTTGTTGGAGCCCCTGGGGCGTTTTGCGTTTTTACAGTTAGTTGGCAACCCTCGCAATGTTTGACGATGCTTTCTGCATCTCTTAATGTTGTTGGCTAGTAGAAACCTTGTCGGAAAGCTTTCCCAGCTAATGCCCTCGGGCCGTTGTGTGAACCACAGATACCTTCGTGAATAAGCTTAAGAATGTCATTTCCTTCAGTCTGTGACACGCATTTGAGCCATGGCGAGGTTACCGAAGCTTTGAACAGAATGTTGTCCACAATTTTGTACACTCGAACTCTTTGTTTTAGTCTGTTTTCTTCCTCTTTGGAGTCGGGTTCATGTAGTCCATTGATATAGGCCATGATGGGTGCTCTACAGTCCTCGTTTTGGATTGCGTTGACTAGCTTGATACTTTTTTCGGAGGCCTCGAATGCTGATTGAGTTGTTACCTCGTAAAACACGTCTGGCGGTAGCTACAGCTGTTGCGCTGCTGCTTTGGCTAGGCTGTCTGCCTCGTTGTTTTCCGACCTCGGTATTGCTTTTACTGTTATGCCGAGGAAGAAAGATTCTAACCTTCGAACATACTGGAAGTATTTTTGGAGCTCAGGGTCTTTTGCTTTGTAATTTTTCTCGATGTGTCCCGCGATAACTTGGGAGTCTGTGTTGATGACCGCCCTTCGGACTGATAAAGATCGGAGCCTTGAAAGTGCTAGTATCACTACCTCATACTCTGCGGAGTTGTTTGTGCATTTGAAGTCGAGTCTTTTTGTGTATCTTAGCTTCGACCCAGATGGAGAAATCAGGATAGCCGAGGCTCCTGCTCCGGTTGCTCCCTAGGCTCCATCGACATACACTGTCCAAAATGGCTCTGATTGGGCTCCATCACTGCGAAGGTCTGGGGTCCATTCAGCTATGAAATCTGCTAGTGCCTGTGATTTGATTGTTGTTCTACCCACAAAGGTTATGGTGTAGCTGTTGAGTTCAACTGCCCACTTTGCTATTCTGCTGACTGCCTCATTGTTCTTGAAAATGTTGTCAAGTGGGTATGCCGAAGGTACGTGGATTTCGTTAGCCTGGAAGTAATGTTTTAGCTTTCTTGAAGCCATGACCATGACGTAAGCTACCTTCTCGAGCTCTGAGTAGTTTCTTTTGGGACCTTCGAGAGTTTCTGAAACATAGTAGATTGGGGCTTGCTTGGTTCTGTTGTTTTCGTGCAACTCCTTGATTAGAACTGCGCTTGCTGCGTGAGGCGAGGCTGCGACATACAGCAGTAGCAGGTCCCCTTTGCTCGGGCTGGTTAAGGCAGTCAAGTTGGTGAGATATTTTTTCAAATCCTCGAAGGCTTGCTGCTGCCGAGGTCCCCAATTGAATGGAGCTGTGCTTCTTAGTGTTTCAAAGAAGGGTAACCCTCGCTCAGCTGATCTGGAGATGAATCTGCTGAGTGCTGCTAACCGGCCTGACAAACGCTGAGCTGCTTTTTTGGTTGTCGGGGGTTCCATATTGATGATAGCATCAAGTTTCTCGGGGTTGGCTTCGATTCCCCTTGCTGAGACGATGCAGCCCAGCAGTTTTCCTTCGCTTACCCCGAAAACGCATTTTTCGGGGTTTAGTTTTAATCCGGCAGACCGGAGGTTGCTGAACACTCTTGATAAGTCTGAAATGTGGTTTTCTTTTAGCTCGCTTTGGACGATCAAATCATCGACGTAGGCAGAGATGGCATGTTCATTTTTGAAGACTTCAGATGTCATGCGAGCGAAGGTTGATCCTGCGTTTCTCAAGCCTTCTGACATTCTTCGAAAGCAAAAGGTGCCCGAAGGTGTAATGAAGCTTGTTTTTCCTCGTCTTCTTCATTCATCCAGATCTGATGATACCCCGAGAAACAGTCGAAGAGAGAAAGTGTTTGGCAACCAGCTGCTCTATCAACCAGAGTGCTTATGTTTGGCAGGGAAAATCATCCTTCGGGCAGGCTTTGTTCAAGCACATGAAGTCTACGCACATTCTCCACTTCTTGTTCTTTTTCTAGACTAAAACCACATTTGAAAGCCATGTTGGGTATTTGACTGGACAGATGACACCTGCGTCCAAGAGTCTTTTTACCTCAGCCCTCGCTGCTTCTTTTCTTTCTTTTGACATTTTGCGAAGTTTTTGCTTAACTGGGCGATAGCCTGGCTTTATGTTTAGGCTATGCTCTATCAAAGCTCTGTTTACTCCTTTGAGGTCATCCGCAGACCAGGCGAAGGTGTCAGAGTTTTCTTTGAGGAAAAAAACGAGTTTGTTTTCTGATTGGGGGGTCTAGGTTGGCTGAGATGAGCACTTTTCTTTCGGAGTTGCCCTCAAAGATTTGGACTTGTTTGGTCTCCTCTTTGGGTGATGCTTTTTCTCGGTTAGTGCATACCTCACCTTGGGTGTTGGGGTTTGTTGCACGAGGTTTTGACAAGTTGTGGACATTGCGTTATCCCGGTGCTACTGTTCCCTCAGCTGCCCTTGCAATGTCTTGGTCTCCATATACTGCAACCACCCCCTTCGGAGCAGGAAGCTTCATGCAGAGGTATGCAGGATGGATGGCTGCATTAAATGCATTGGTGACCCCTCTGCCAAATATTGCATTGTAAGGATGAAACATGTCGACCACGTCGAAGGTTATGTGCTCGGTTCTGCAGTTCATCTGGTCCCCGAAGGTCACGGGCAAAGATATTTTTCCGACAGCTCTCACTTGTTGACCGCCGAAGCCATATAGTGGGTTGTCAGCGGGTTGTAGGAGGTTTCTATCAAGCTTCATGTTGTCGAAGGTTGAGGCGAACAGGATGTCTGCGGAGCTTCCTGTATCGACCAGAATTTTGGTGACTGTCCACCCCGCTAGATTAGTTTCGATCACCATAGCGTCAGTGTGAGGGTAATCCCTTAACTTCATATCACTGGAGTCGAAGGTTATAGGGATATGAGGCCATCGGCCAAATTTGTGTGGTCCTTCGACGGCTACATGGTGTACTCGTCTAGCATGTTCCTTCCTCTGCCACTTGTTGCCATGATCTTCATTTGAGCCTCCGGTGATGGCTAGTATCACACCGAAGGTTGATGTTGGGTTGTTGATGGTTGTCTGGTTCTGGGCTTCGGATTTGACAGGTTGAGGCGCTGGCAATGCTGGTATTGGTGGTGGTGGTGGCAGAGTATTGTTTATTTGTTGGTTGGTTTGGGTTTGGGTTTGAGGGGTTGTCGGGTATGTGACGGTGTATGGAGTGTTTTGTCTTTGAGGGATGGTGGCTGACTGATGTGCGTAGAAGGGTTGGTGCGAAGGTAGGCCGTAGTTTATGGGTGTGTAATGGTATGCCAAATTGGGTTGGTTGAAGTTTGGTTTCCTGGTGTGATTGATGGTTCGGTTATCTGCCGAAGCTGCTCTTTTGGATTCCTGGTATTCTTTCCCTTTGGCGAAGCATTCGCATTGTTTGGTGGTGTGGCCCTTTCCAAGACCACAAAAATGGCAATACATTTTCGCGGGATCTTTCTGTTGGTTCCGCTGGTTCGGAGGGGGTGGCAAACCTTGAGGGTTTTGGTTGCTCGAAGGTTGAGTGCCCCGTCTCTGTTCTTCAAAGTGGGTGGTCTTGTTGATGGCGCCAATGTTGCTTTGTTCTTGGCGAGGGTTGTTTTCTCTCGGTTGAGGTCTCGGCTGCGGCTTCTGTTGTGACCTTCGAGCATCGGACTTTGCCCTGAAGTCCATGTCTGCTCTACAGTATCTCTCCATTGTCTCATGGAGTTCTTCGATAGTGTTTGCTGGTTTCCTGGCAAACTTTGAGGAACATGGGCCTGGACGCAGGCCACTAACTGCAGCGAGGATTACTGCTTCGTCGGATATTCCCGGAGTTCTTGCTCTGATTTGGATGAACCTTCGCCAGTAATCTTGCAGTGGTTCGCGCTCTTCTTGTTTACAGTTGAATAACTCGATGGGGTTTGAAGGGGCTGCTGTGATACCCTTAAAGTTTGTACAGAGCCTATCTCTGAGGTTGGCCTAGGAGTCCACAGTTCCGGGGCGAAGGTTGTTGTACTAAGTTTGCGCAATGTCACGAAGGATGATTACGAAGGATTTTGCCATTGTCGATTCATCTCCCCCTGCTGCGGCGACTGCCGCTTCATAGCTCATGATGAATTGGCGAGGGTCAGTAAGACCGTCGTAACAAGGTAGATTTTGTGGATTGTAGCATGGTGGCCAAGGTTGAGTTTGTAGTATCTGGGAGAGAGGTGATTTTGGGTCATATGGCATTTGATGTTGTTGGGCTCTTCGTTGGTTGCGGAGGTTTGGCTCTCTTTCCTCTGGGTAGAGTTGGCGAAAGTTTGGCTGTCTCACAGGATATAGGTTATCTGGGTGATTTGGTGGTGGTGGGGGTGGTGGATGGTGGCGGAGGTTGCCCTGACCCTGATCTTCATTCCCCTCTTGCAGTGGTGGCATTTCCCTATCATTCCAACCCTCGGCTTCGGCCTCGGCTGCGGCGAGGGACTCCTCCATCCGGCGAAGCTGTTCCCTAGCCTCGTCCACCTTTTGCCTGATGGCGCGCAACCGGTTGTGCCTCTCAAGCTGGTCTAGGCGCCTTTTCTTCTCTTGCAACTCAGCTTGAAGTCTTTCCAAGGCCTCGAGGCCCAATTCCTCTTCGTCTCCTCCCTCACCCTCTCCGGGAGTGTGGGGGCGCGGCTGCGCCGCCGTCCGGGTATGAGGGCCCGGGACTTCTGAATCTGGAGTAACATCTTCTGCTCTCGAGGGTTCCACGATCTCCTCGGCTGGTGGAACCACCGCCGCAGCCTCTCTAGCCGCGCGATGGTCTCTAGTAGTGGTCGCTCTTCTATTTCCCGTTATTCCGAACTTCGATCCCCACGGACGGCGCCAAACTGTTGGAAGCACACCTGCCCTACCCCCGCTGGAGTGCAGGGGTGCAAGGTGAGGGTGAACAACTATCGATCGCATGCGAGGGTGCCGGCGAAGGTACAAGTAGGTTGGATAGGTTGTATGGTAGAAAGGCCTCACTGTTCCTCAGGAAAAAAGACCTCTCCCTTACACTGTTCACCCCATGGTATTTATAGGGAACACCAAGGGGCACTGGTCTAATTACAAAAGGGTACAGAAAAGATTCCCCGACAACGTACAACTAAAGGGTAAAACTGTACAAACACAACTGGAGCGGAAAACCCTAGCTTGCCTTCCCCCATCCCGCCGCCATCTTGCTCTGCTCACCTCCGCGGAAAGGTGAAGGTCGAACCCTCGACTCAGTTGGTCGCGGGGTCTGTGTTCGCTCGTCGTCCGCCGAGCTTGACGTCGCAAGAGAAGGGGCCTCGGAGCATGCGAGGGTCGCTCTCCGTGTTCTGAGCGCGCCTTTACCTGCAAAAAGCATAAAGTACTTCGAGGGTTGAGTTTATGTCCGAAGGTTAGAAAACCGATCCAGAGGGTTTAACCGACGAAGGGAAAAAAAACGGTCTGCGTGGCGTCGCTGCCGAGGGTCCCTTCCCCCAACATTATCAGAGGGGTATGAATTATATCTTTCATGAGTTGATCAGCAGGATTGTTGAGATTTATATTGATGATGTGGTGGTAAAGTCCAAAGATTATCAAAAGCATCTTAAGGATCTCAGAGACACTCTTGAATGCGCGAGGAAGCATGGCTTAAGGATGAATCCCCACAAGTGTGCATTTGGAGTGTCGGCTGGTCAGTTCTTGGGGTTTATGGTACATGAAAAGGGAATTGAAGTTGGCCAAAAGAGCTATGATGCCATTGACAAAGCAGTACCACCAACCATGAAGACTCAACTACAATCTTTGATCGGTAAAATTAATTTCATCAGGAGATTTGTTTCAAATCTTTCAGCCAGGATTTTACCGTTCTCAGTTTTGTTAAAGTTGAAGGATGATCAAGAGTTTAAATGGGGAGACGAGCAATAGAGGGCATTTGATGAGATCAAAGAGTATATGAAGTCTCCGCCAGTATTGATCCCTCCTCAAAGGAACAAACCTTTCAAATTGTACGTATCAGCTGATGATCATACAATCGGATCGGTCTTAATGCAAGAATTTGAAGGCGAGGAAAGAGTGGTATTCTATCTCAGTAGAAGATTGTTTGACCCGAAGATGAGGTATTCTCTTGTTGAAAAATTATATCTGTGTTTGTACTTCTCATGTACCAAGCTTCAACATTACCTGTTGTCTTCTGAATGCATGGTGGTATCGAAGTTTGACGTGATCAAACATATGTTATTCATGCCTATACTAAATGGGAGGATTGGAAAATGGATTCTTGCATTATCAGAATTTGACTTGAAGTATGAATCGGCTAAAGCGGTTAAAGGTCAGGTAATAGCCGATTTTGTTACTCATCATCATAAACAAGAAATTAAAACTTTAGATTTTACCTAGTGGGCCTTGTTCTTTGATGGTTCCAATTGCAAGCAAGGTGGGGGAATTGGTATTGTTCTTGTTTCTCCTCAGGGAGGAAATTTTGAGTTTGCTTTCTCAATTGATCCAACTTCCACTAACAATCAAGCTGAGTATGAAGCACTTCTCGAGGGGCTTCAGCTCTTGCATGAGGTAGGGGCCAAGACTATTGAAATTTTTGGAGATTCTCAATTAGTGATTAATCAATTGCTCGACCAATATAAGTGCAAAGATGACATCCTGAGAAAGCATTATGAAAAGTGTCTTGAATTGCTTAATTCTTTCTCTTCTATTGTCATAAAACATATTCCTAGATGTCAGAATCAAGAAGCTAATTGTTTAGCTCAAAGTGCATCTGGATATCGGCAAGTTGTTGAGGTACTAAATGATGAAATAGCCGATAGTGATGACTGGAGAATTGTGCGGATACATGGGTGTATGCCGAGTCTCTAAGTGATGAGTGATTGTCAACTAGGATAATGCGCATGTTCCTTGGCTTGTGTTGTGCAGGTGTCGAGCACGGATACAGTGATCAGAGGCAAGGTGAAGGTCAAGTAGAGACGTGCCGTGCCGATGGACCGAGAGTGGCGAAGGGCGGACGTGAGGCTTGGACTGAGGGACCGGTGGCCCGAGGACCAGCTGTGGTGGCTGACAGCCTAGGACAACGACGAGCGAAGACTTGCGGGCATGGTGTTGCTCGAGTCGAGGACTTGGGGACACATGTCGGTGGACAGGGTGCACGGGCGGTGCATCCCTTCTACGGCTCGGTTTGGTGGTTGAGCCACAGAAAAACCACCGAGTGGACGGTTTCTAGGTTTGGGCCTCAAAACCTGGGCGCTGATGGTTTCCGAGTTTGGGCCACAAAACTCGGGCTGAGGACGGTTTCCAGGTTTGGGCCTCAAAACCTGGGTGCTGCGGGTTTCTGAGTTTGGGCCACAAAACTCAGACGATGGACGGCTGGTTTCCCGGTTTGGGCCTCAAAACCGGGGGTTGGTCATGAAGGCTGGTTTCCCGGTTTGGGCCACAAAATCGGGGGTGCGACGTCCGGGAAAAGGACAAGCAGAGCGGTGGCGGCACGTGGCGGCAATCGGTGAGGTTGCGTCGAGGCAACGCTACCAGTTGTGCGGGCGTGGCCGTCGGATCACCAGCATCTTCGAGTTGGTCCAGAATAACCCTAGGGTTTAGCTGGTTCGCTCTATAATTAGAGAGGGGTAGAGTAGGAATTAGAATTAGGTTAAGTAGAGGGAGACACCCTCCTCCGATTCTATCTCAGCCATTTGCTCTTTTGCCTTCTAGGTTTTCCTGTTCTCCCTCTCGTCTGCTATAGCAAACTGAGATCCACAGAGAAGAGAACAATACCTCTGTGCCCGTGAGATTTTGAGGAAGTGAGACCGTAATCTCACTGTTGTAGCGTGTGGTAGCCACACGGTTGCAAATTCGTGGTTGTGATTCGCGTTTAGTTCTTGTTCTTCGCGGGTTACTTTTCTCCACGATTTTCCCGTCGATCAATCTCTTTGTTCGTTGCGTCTTTTGCGATTCCGTTTGAATAGAGATGTTCTAGATCGTGAGGCACTTCTTTCCACCAAAAGAATTCTTCTCTAACCTCACGACCTAGTAGATCGATCGATTCTTGTTTCGGATCAAGTTTTTCTCCTTTCCCCCGAATTTCTTCGATTCATCGATTTGGAGATAGGTTCGAGCCATGATCTCTTAGAGATAGCTCACTATCCTCCTTGTGACTCTTCTCACCAAGTTTGATCCCTAGAGGATTCGTTTTGGGTGAGATCGAGTCGAATCGGTGAACGAACTGTGCATTCTCGGGGTGACCGGACGCACGGGCTAGAGTCCGGTCGTTGAATGCTTGTTCTGTGATTTTCGCGTACTGACCGGACGCTCTGCGACCCAGTGACCGGACTCACCGAGTGCACTGTTCATTGCACTGTGGGTGACCGGACGCTGGCACGGGTTTTTGACCGGACGCTCGTGCACACTAAGTCCGGTGCGAAACAGTAAGGTTCCAGAACCAGTTTGGCCTGACCGGATGCGTCCGGTGTACACTGACCGGACGCAGGCAGAGTCCGGTCAGAGCTGTTTTGCGCTGTTTCATTCGCAGTTCGTTCACTCGTTGACAGATTTGGTTTCTGTCTTTTGCGTTGGGTTTCTAGGGTTGTATAGTGTCCTGCTGTGCCTCTCGGAGGCATCCACCCTACATCTAGGGTCGTGGACACTTGCAAACTCTAGGTTTGCTCTTGGGGTGATTCTCGGGACAGTGGCTAGGAAGTTTCCGAAAGGAAAATTTGAAGCTCCCATTCACCCCCCCCCCCTCTGGTCGCTTTCTGGTAGCACTTTCGGTCCTTCAATTGGTATCAGAGCGGGTTAAGGATCTTCCACCTTAGCCGGTTTCAGATCCACAGAAGGCGACATGTATCGCGGCGTGGGCAAACCGCCGTTTTTCGATGGGACGAACTATGTGTATTGGAAGATACGCATGTCGGCCTATCTGCAGAGTTTGGGTGCTTCCATTTGGGATATTTGCAACTCTGCCGATTACGTTGTCTTGGCTGCTCGTGTCTCTCAGCTTCAGATCGATGGGCACGATGCCAATAGCCGAGCCCGTAATGTTCTTTTCTCATGCTTGAGCATGAGTGAGTTTGATCGCGTTTCTCACCTCGCTACGGCTCGGGAGGTTTGGGCTACCCTCATGCGTTTCCATGAGGGAACCTTTCAAGTCAAAACCCGTCTCTATGAGTCGTTCAAGCGAGAGTATGAGAACTTTCGACATATGCCTGGCGAGAGCATAGAAAGTTTATTCACTCGCTTTCAGGTGATTGTCAACACGATGAGGGCTAACAAGGAGCTGTTGCCTTTCGACGATCATGAGAGAGCTCTCAAGCTACTCCATACTCTTGATCGATCGGTGTGGGATTCCAAGGTTCAGGCGATCATCGAATCGCCTAACTATGAGACCCTCATGTGCGACGAGCTCTTTAGTAAGCTCAAGTCCAGTGAGATTGATGCCATGACGAGGGCTTCTTATGAAAACCTTCTGGCCCGTCGATGGCTTTGGTTTCTGGCTCTTCAACCCCTCTGGAGGCTTTGCACTTTCCTCTCTTCTTTCTGTCACAGAGGAGCAGCTGGAGTTCATGGGGGATGACGAGCTGGCGTTGCTCGCCAACCGGTTCTCGCGGTTCCACAGCAACCGCATGAACCGTCGCCGCGGAGGAGGACGCTCAGGATGCTTTGAGTGCGGCGACCCCAACCACTTCATCGCCAATTGCCCGAAGAAGAACAAGCAAGTCTTCGGCAAGGCGGATCATGGGCACAAGTACGACTCTGGCAAGCGCAAGGAGAAGTACGTCCCCGCGAAGCACAAGCGGAAGGGTGGCTTCAACAAGGAGTACATCAAGACGAAGTACTTGGAGAAGGCCCAGGCTGAGCAGCGTGCATTCTTCGCCACGCTCAGCGACGTCAACGACTCGGATGACGACTCTGCTTCCTCAAGCGACGACGAGTCCGAGAAGAAGAAGAGGATTGAGGACAAACTGAACGGCCTCTGCTTCTTCGCCGATGACTACGGCTTTTGCACCATGGCCCTCGGCCAGGAGGTCGACGGCGAGCTGGAGGACACTCCTCGGAACGACGACGACGACGACGGCACCTCCCAGGTAAAACGATTGGAGAACGTTTGGTTGGTGGATTCCGGATGTTCGAGGCACATGACCGGAAACGCCAAGTGGTTCTCCAGTCTTAGTCCAGTCGCCGGAAAGGAGATTATCACCTTCAGCGACAATAGAAAAGGTAAGGTGTTGTCTCGTGGGTCGGTGCGAGTTAATGAGCATTTTGTGTTGCGCGATGTTGTTCTTGTTTCTAACTTGCATTTTAACCTTCTTTCTGTTTCGCAACTCTTTGATGATGACTATGAGATTCGTTTTAAACCGAATCTCAGTCGTATTTTGGATCCTCAGGGCAATCTTGTTTGTGTGATTTCGCCCTTTGGGAAAGTCTTTCATGCGGATTTCTCGGAGTCATTTGGAATGTCTCGTTGTCTTTTGGCTGGACCTTCCTCCTCTGATCTTTGGAAGTGGCATAGGAGACTTGGACATTTGAGCTTCGACTTGCTTGCAAGGCTTAGCTCACTTGGCCTAATCCGAGGATTGCCCAAGTTGTCTATGGAGAAGGATCTTGTTTGCCATTCTTGTAGACATGGGAAGATGGTTGCCGCTCCCCACCATCCAGTGACTCAGGTCATGACCAAGCGCCCTGGAGAGCTTTTACACATGGACCTTGTTGGTCCGGCTCGGGTGAGCTCGGTTGGGGGGAAGTGGTATGTGCTTGTTGTTGTTGACGATTTTTTGAGATATTCGTGGGTCTTCTTTTTAGCTGAGAAGACCGAGACTTTATCCTGTGCTCGCAATCTGATTTTGCGTCTTCAGAACGAGTTCCCTTTGAACTCGATGCGAGCTATCATGAGTGATAATGGTTTCGAATTCAAGAATTCGGATTTTGAGAAGTTTTGTAACTCCTTGGGTTTAGAGCATCAGTTTTCTTCTCCCTACACACCGCCACAGAATGGTGTTGTAGAGAGGAAGAATCAGACCCTTGTAGAGATGGTCAGGACGATGCTCGATGAGCATAGGACTCCTAGGCGATATTGGGCCGAAGCTATGAGCACCGCATGCTACATTTCAAATCGCATTTTTCTCCGAGCTTTCTTGAGAAAGACTTCTTATGAGTTGCGTTTTGGAAAATTGCCCAAGGTGAGTTATTTTAGAGTCTTTGGTTGCCACTGTTTTATACTTAAGAAAGGTAACTTGGACAAATTTGAGTCTCGTTCTTCTGACGGTGTGTTTTTGGGTTATGGCACTCATACTCACGCTTATCGTGTACTTAACCTTGACACTAACCGAGTCATGGAGACTTCTGATGTCACCTTCGACGAGACTATGGTTTGTCCTTCTTCTCGTTTTGAGCGTGCAGGTGATTATGAGGTTGGTGAGCCTCTCTTTGATGACGAGGATGAGGGTGCCGAAGGTATAGATAATCCAGCACCCCCTCCACCTGTTGTGCCGCAAGGAGCGGCTTCTACTACGACTCACGGCCCCGACACTTCTTCATCTTGGGGGCCGTGGGATCCGCCACCTCGAGCAGTACCCTTTGTACCCGAGGAGGCGCCAGCTGCTGTTGAGGGGGAGATCACTTCTGCTCAGGAGGCGCCACGACATACCCAGCGCCAACACCCGCCTCAACAGATGATCGGCAGCATCGGCGAACGCGTCACTCGGTCAAGGTCACAACAAATCTCTCACTTTGCTCATTCTGCATTTGTTGCTGATTTTGAACCCCGAGATGTTGGACACACTTTATCTGATCTAGATTGGGTCAATGCCATGCATGAGGAGTTAGAAAATTTTGAAAGAAATCGGGTTTGGGTTCTTGTTCCTCCTCCTCCTGAGTGTCACCCTATTGGGACAAAATGGGTTTTCAAAAACAAACAAGGAGAGGATGGCCATGTTGTGAGAAACAAGGCCAGACTAGTAGCCCAGGGGTACAGTCAGAAGGAGGGGATTGACTATGAGGAGACTTTTGCTCCTGTAGCTCGTTTGGAGGCAATTAGGATACTCTTGGCGTTTGCTGCATCCAAAGGGTTTAAACTTTTTCAAATGGATGTCAAGAGTGCCTTCTTAAACGGCTACATAGAAGAGGAAGTGTATGTGAGACAACCCCCCGGTTTCGAAAATCCCAAGTTTCCAAGCCATGTTTTTAAACTTCACAAAGCTTTGTATGGTTTGAAACAAGCCCCTAGAGCCTGGTATGATAGGTTGAAAACCTTTTTGCTTGCTAAGGGGTTTAAAATGGGATGTGTGGATAAAACGCTCTTTCTCCTCAAGCAAGGCAATGATATTCTCTTGGTTCAGATTTACGTGGATGATATCATTTTTTGTGGTTCTTCTCACACTTTGGTTGCCAAGTTTGCAGACACAATGAGCAGGGAATTTGAGATGAGCATGATGGGCGAGTTGACGTTTTTCCTCGGGTTGCAAATCAAGCAATCCCGAGAGGGGACGTTCGTGCACCAGGGCAAGTACACCAAGGACATCCTGAAGAAGTTCGACATGGGTGAGGCCAAGCCTCTTCCAACACCCATGCCGACCACGGCAACCCTGGATGCGGATGTGGATGGAGAAGCAGTGGACCAGAAGGAGTACCGGAGTATGATTGGGTCGCTGCTGTACCTGACGGCGACACGCCCGGACATCCAGTTCGCGGTGTGTTTGTGCGCGCGATTTCAGTCGTCGCCGCGCACTTCTCACCGTCAGGCGGTCAAGCGCATTATGAGGTACTTATGCTTCACCTCTGAGTTTGGGATTTGGTATTCTGCTTCCTCCACCCTCTCTCTTTGCGGTTATTCTGATGCCGATTTTGCTGGTTGCCGTATTGATCGCAAGTCCACTTCTGGGACTTGCCAGTTTATTGGTTCTTCTCTTGTATCGTGGTCTTCTCGCAAGCAGTCTAGTGTCGCCTAGTCTACCACGGAGGCTGAGTATGTTGCTGCGGCTAGCTGTTGTTCCCAGTTACTCTGGATGATGGTCATTTTGCGTGATTTTGGTCTGAGCTTTACTCGTGTTCCTTTGCTTTGTGACAGTACGAGTGCGATTAGCGTTGCTAAGAACCCCGTGCTGCACTCCAAGATCAAACACATTGATGTGCGTTTTCATTTTCTACGAGATCACTATGAGAAGGGTGATATCGACCTTCGCCATGTCGATACTCATCATCAGTTGGCTGATATTTTCGCCAAGCCTTTGGACCAATCAACTTTTGCTAGGTTGAGAGGTGAGCTTGGTGTGTGTTTCCCCTTTTAGATGGGGGAAACATTTTGGCTCTTGTTTTATAAACTGACTTTGTGTTTTTCTTTTGGTTTCTTCGTGCATCTTTGCATTTCATCTTGCATTTTTCCATTCAGAGCTTCATGTATATAATCTGAAGAATGTAACTATGCTCTGTATAGTATTTGCTCCGATGCTTTATGATGATGCTGTAGCTTATGCTCTTTCTGATCACTGATACATGTTGTGAGGAGAGCTATTTCATGAATGGTGAATCTGATTAATGAACATAAAACTTGAAAATGTTCACCATTGAGATATGCAACTAGCATGTATAGAATGTGTTGAAGTCACTTGTGCTTTTCATATATGCTAGGTTGCTATGTCTCTAGTGTTGAGTCTTTCACTTGCTTGGTGTGTTCATATTCTGTTCTAAAAATCTGAACCAAGTTAAGTGAATTAGAAAAGATCGAGATGGGATTGCTTGTCAGCACATCACAGTTTCGAGACTGTTTCTCATTGCACTTTGAGTTAAACTTGAGCTGTGTAGTGTATGACCGAAACTGTTGCTTTAAGCTTCTGATTGCTTCTGCATAGGCTTCGCACAGTTGAAAAGTTAGGCAAGACAAGCTTTCAACCTCTCGCAATCACATGCTAAAATTTGAACTTGTGTAATTTAACCGCTGCAACTCCGATAAAATCTGGACACACAAGTCTATGTTTCATTATATAGCATGATGATTGAACTGTGCTAGGGGTAGTTCACCTTGTATACATGTTTAGCACTTGTCGGATATCCTATCTATACATGTTTTGTGCTATTTTGATGGTGAACCCTTTTTGGCTGAAAACTACTCTTTTGCTCTCATATTCATATTTCGTATCTGGTGATCAGCGTGAGCCCTTGCTAGCTTCTTCTGGATATTGTTGAGTCATCGGATCAGAACTGTGTAGAGCATCCTTGCACTCTCTTGATTATATTTCTGAAGCTACTAACTTGCATTTTTACTCATATGCATTTCTGGAGGGAGATATTCTGTCAAGGGGGAGACATTTGAGTGTGTGTGCACATTTGCTTGATGGTGCATTTTCAACTAAGGGGGAGAAAATATTGACAAATCATGAGTTCCCTGGGTTGTGTGCACTAGTTGAGGGGGAGTTTGCTAGTTGTGTTGAGCCTTTGCCTCTTTCTTAAGGAACTAGCAAACATTTGGGGGAGTTTGCTAGTTGTGTTGAGCCTTTGCCTCTTTCTTGAGGAACTAGCAAACATTTTCAGCTCATTTTCAGCTTTTCAGTTGGTATCGAACTCTTTTGATTTTGAGTTTGATAACAGTTGGTATTGAGCTGCTTCGCTAGCGGTGTTGAACCCGTTCTGCCTCTTCTTGAGGGCTAGCTCTGTTTTGCTTGATTCTCAGTTGATTTTCCAATTGGTATCAAGTTTTCTCGCTAGCGGTGTTGAGCCTGTTCTACCTCTTCTTGAGGGCTAGCTTTGCTTTGCTTGGTTGCGTCGAGCTGTTGCCCATGTCTTTGGGAACCAAGTTGTTTTGCTCCTTTCACTTGACCTTCTTCAGCTTTGACATGCTTTTGGGTCATTTGGTTGAGTTCTCTCTCTTCCTTCCTTCCTTCTTCTGTTTCCATTATGATTTGTGTTGGTAGTTGACAATGCACTCATCAAGGGGGAGATTGCGGATACATGGGTGTATGTCGAGTCTCTGAGTGATGAGTGATTGTCAACTGGGATAATGCGCATGTTCCTTGGCTTGTGTTGTGCAGGTGTCGAGCACGGATACAGTGATCAGAGGCAAGGTGAAGGTCAAGTAGAGACGTGCCGTGCCGATGGACTGAGAGTGGCGAAGGGCGGACGTGAGGCTTGGACTGAGAGACCGGTGGCCCGAGGATCAGCTGTGGTGGCTGACAGCCTGGGACAACGACGAGCGAAGACTTGCGGGCATGGTGTTGCTCGAGTCGAGGACTTGGGGACACATGTCGGTGGACGGGGTGCACGGGCGGTGCATCCCTTCTATGGCTCGGTTTGGTGGTTGAGCCACAGAAAAACCACCGAGTGGACGGTTTCCAGGTTTGGGCCTCAAAACCTGGGCGCTGATGGTTTCCGAGTTTGGGCCACAAAACTCGGGCTGAGGACGGTTTCCAGGTTTGGACCTCAAAACCTGGGTGCTGCGGGTTTCTGAGTTTGGGCCACAAAACTCAGGCGATGGACGGCTGGTTTCCCGGTTTGGGCCTCAAAACCGGGGGTTGGTCATGAAGGCTGGTTTCCCGGTTTGGGCCACAAAATTGGGGGTGCGACGTCCGGGAAAAGGACAAGCAGAGCGGTGGCGGCACGTGGCGGCAATCGGTGAGGTTGCGTCGAGGCAACGCTACCAGTTGTGCAGGCGTGGCCGTCGGATCACCAGCATCTTCGAGTTGGTCCAGAATAACCCTAGGGTTTAGCTGGTTCGCTCTGTAATTAGAGAGGGGTAGAGTAGGAATTAGAATTAGGTTAAGTAGAGGGAGACACCCTCCTCCGATTCTATCTCAGCCATTTGTTCTTTTGCCTTCTAGGTTTTCCTGTTCTCCCTCTCCTCTGCTGTAGCAAACTGAGATCCACAGAGAAGAGAACAATACCTCTTTGCCCGTGAGATTTTGAGGAAGTGAGACCGTAATCTCACTGTTGTAGCGTGTGGTAGCCACACGATTGCAAATTCGTGGTTGTGATTCGCGTTTTGTTCTTGTTCTTCGTGGGTTACTTTTCTCTACGATTTTCCCGTCGATCAATCTCTTTGTTCGTTGCGTCTTTTGCGATTCCGTTTGAACAGAGATGTTCTAGATCGTGAGGCACTTCTTTCCACCAAAAGAATTCTTCTCTAACCTCACGACCTAATAGATCGATCGATTCTTGTTTCGGATCAAGTTTTTCTCCTTTTCCCCGAATTTCTTCTATTCATCGATTTGGAGATAGGTTCGAGCCATGATCTCTTAGAGATAGCTCACTATCCTCCTTGTGACTCTTCTCACCAAGTTTGATCTCTAGAGGATTCGTTTTGGGTGAGATCGAGTCGAATCGGTGAACGAACTATGCATTCTCGGGGTGACCGGACGCACGCTTTGCGATGACCGGACGCACGGGCTAGAGTCCGGTCGTTGAATGCTTGTTCTGTGATTTTCGCGTACTGACCGGACGCTCTGCGACCCAGTGACCGGACTCACCGAGTGCACTGTTCATTGCACTATGGGTGACCGGACGCTGGCACAGGTTTTTGACCGGACGCTCGTGCACACTGAGTCCGGTGCGAAACAGTAAGGGTCCAGAACTAGTTTGGCCTGACCGGACGCGTCCGGTGTACACTGACCGGACGCAAGGAGAGTCCGGTCAGAGCTGTTTTGCGCTGTTTCGTCCACAGTTCGTTCACTCGTTGACAGATTTGGTTTTCGTCTTTTGCGTTGGGTTTCTAGGGTTGTATAGTGTCCTGTTGTGCCTCCCGGAGGCATCCACCCTACATCTAGGGTCGTGGACACTTGCAAGCTCTAGGTTTGCTCTTGGGGTGATTCTCGGGACAGTGGCTACGAAGTTTCCGATAGGAAAATTTGAAGCTCCCATTCACCCCCCCCCCCTCTGGTCGCTTTCTGGTAGCACTTTCGGTCCTTCAAATTGAGATTATTGAATATTTGAAGAATCCATCACGAAGGGTATCCAGGAAATTGAGGTACAAAGCTACAAAGTTTGTCATTCTTGATGATCAACTATATCATAAAACAATCGATGGTGTACTTCTTAAGTGTGTCAATCAAGAAGAAGCCAAAGTTCTGATGGGAGAGATCCACAAAGGAATTTGTGGTGCACATCAGTCTGCTCATAAAATGAAGTAGATGATCAAAAGAGCAGGATATTTTTGGCCGACCATTTTAGAGGATTGTTTTAAATATTATAAAGGATGTCAGGAATGTCAGGGATTCGGTAATATTCAAAAGTCTCCGGCATCAGCTATGAATCCAATCACAAAGCCATGGCCATTTAGAGGATGGTGAATAGATCTAATTGGCCAAATATTTCTGGCATCTAGCAAATGACACAAATTTGTGTTAGTAGCAACAGACTATTTTACTAAGTGGGTCGAAGCTATTCCTTTAAAAGAAGCTTCATCGGCTACCGTAATTGAGTTCATCAAAGAGCATATCGTTTATCGATTCGGTGTTCCTCAAACTATTACTACAGATCAAGGGAAGATGTTTGTATCAAAGGAATTTGAAGATTTTGTTGCTAGCACAGGCTTTAAGTTGATCAACTCGTTTCCATATTATGCCCAAGCTAATGGACAGGCTGAAGCTTCTAATCAGATTTTGATCAAAATCATTAAGAAGAAGGTTAAAGAGCATCCAAAGAAGTGGCATTTAATACTCAATGAGACCTTGTGGTCCTATAGGATGGCATGTCATGGTGCAACTAAGTATTCACCATATGAGCTGGTTTATGGTCATGAAGCCGTATTACCTTGAGAAATCAATATAGGATCCAGGAGAGTATCATAGCAAAATAATTTAAAGGCCGATGAGTATAGATATCTCATGATGGACAATCTTGATGATTTAAACTTTTATCGGTTAAAAGCTTTGGAAAATATCAGAGCTCAGAAGCTAAGGGTGGCTAAATACTATGATCAAAAGGTCAGAGAGAAGAAGTTTAATGAAGGGGACTTGGTTTGGAAAGTCATTTTGCCTATTGGAACTAAGGATGACAAATATGGTAAATGGTCACCAAATTGGGAAGGACGGGATTACCAGATGTGCTCCTGGCAATGCTTATTTCTATGAGACTCTAGAGGGTGTCGAATATTTCAGGGCAGTTAATGGGAAATATTTCAAGAAGTATTACCCTAGTATCTGGGTGGATCGATTATAACTAATTTATTTGGCCAGTAACTAGTGTATCCACATTAATATCCGATTGACAGCTGATACTGGTGTATCGCCTTCAGAACAAAAAAACAACCGATGCAATTGAAGCATCGCCTTCAGTCCAAAAATAGAAGATCAAGAATCATTGAAATTAAGGGACCTCGGTGGGCCTTGTCACAAGGAAGTCATAAAAGGATGAGAGATTTTATTGTATTCAAGAAAAAGTTTATTTACAGAAGCTCGGTCCTGATAAACTACTTGAAGACCTTATCTACTATGATTACAGAGTGGGTGGACTCTGCTATCTCCCCGGCTGCTCCGTCGACGCCATCGAAGTGCACTTCCATGGCGTGACTTATTTCCAGGGTGACTTCGAGGCCACCCAAGTCTTGGCCGGTGTAGGCCTAGGCAGCACCAAGAGCCATGGCGGCGCCATGGCGGACGCCGTGGAGGGCGACCTCATGTACCCTTGCGGGGATATTGGTCACCCTCTCTGCAATGCTGTCGTCGGCAGCATTCACGGAGTCGGCCGCCTCGTTCCACGCCTCCTGAAGGGCCTCCAGGCGCACGGTTAGGTCTGCAAAGTAAGCGAAATAGATCGGGATTGAGCGAAGGAAATCCAATCGGATAAAAAATCTTCAGGAAGAAGAAAAATACTGGCGACACGCGCATCAGATTCTGCGCACTGTTGAACCGCCCGAGAAGCCCTCGCCTCTGCCTCCTCCAACGCCTTTTGGAGTTGGGCGATGTGGTCCTCGAGGAGGCAGTTCCTGATGGTAGCCTCCGAGTGAAGGTTTTGCATTTCCGTCATTTGACCGTAATGGCAAGTGGCCATCGACTCGGAGCTACTGGAAGAGGGGTTTTCGGAGACCGACTCCATTCCTGGGGGAGGTGCCACGGCAGCTCCGGCGTTGGAAGGACCCTCGTCGATCCTAGTTGAAAGCAGAGGAAGGAAATCAAGACGGGCTTTGAGGAATGATGAGAATTGGTGTCGATTAGGCATGAAGGAAACATACCTGGTACGGTGCTGAGGGCGGTAATGAGAGTTCACTTCCTCCTCTGCAGGACGCTTACGGCGGTTGTTGTCTGCCATTAGAAAGGAAAGAGATTGGCTTTTGGAAGGCGAAGCTTTTGGCGAGAAAAAAGGTTTTTGGATGGAAGGCAAAAGCAAGCAGAAGATGTGCTCTGAATGTGACGGGAGATGGAGACGAAGGGAGTTTATATTAGAAGATTGGAAGGGAAAAAGATGTCGCTTCGTACGATGTGTGCAGAGCAATCGAGTGGGATGTTAAATCATAACACGGTTTTCAAGAGAAGAGCAGCCGTCTCGCATTGATCGTCAGGATACCGTTCAGACTGTTTGTAGTATTGAGAGGAGAAAAAGACTCGGCTGATCGGCTAAGAAACAAGGTTAGTCGATCGGACCCTAAGGGAAAGAAAATGATATTTTTGGAATAAAATAAATTTCATCCCAAAGTTGGGGGCATGTGTTTACACCAGATTTTGGACCAAGAAGATTATTATTTTGTGAGCACAAATGGCTAGTTTATTAAAGAAAGAATCGGCCAGAAAATTAAAGAAGCTCATGTGGGTCAAGCGTAACCGGAAGGATTTATGTGGACCAACGCGACGGGCTTCGGAGGCGTGTCGGACTCGACCAAAGAGTTCATGTTCGGGTCGTCTTTTATTTTTTTACCTTTTTTTGTAATCTACTCATGTTACGGCAGGAGTCAACCGGGTTATAAATAGCTAGAAACCCGGATTTTGTAAGGATATCCAATCACTCAATACATCGGCCTTCGGCCAAAACACTAGGAGTAGGAGTAACGTAGATCTCGGCGAGAGCTTCAATCAAGCAGGGCTGCATCGGCATCGACTGACCTCCGGTTTGCTTGTAAGGTTCACCAATGGCTTGTGTCATCGTGTAATAAGGCTGCATTGGCATCGACCAAACTCTTGTTAAGCTATGGCATGGCTAGTTATCGGTCTAAGTTCGTCTTTTGTGAGGCTGTCTTGACTCTGATCAATCTCTTGCTTTAGTCGATCTTGACTAGTTATTGGCTCTACTGGCTTGGCAAGCTAGTAGATTCATTAAGTTACCGATGTTGTTTTATGATTTAATTTGTTTATTTATGTTTTAAAACAAACATCTTGCCCAATCAAGATTGACAAAGTAGCCCAAGCCTACAAGATGCTTGGTTTCGGCTGTTTTGTGATTCACGTTCACAACAGAGGAAACAGCTGATATAAAGCCTCTCATCGACTATTTTGTCAATCTTGGTTGTTACATGTTGTGCGTTCGAGATATCCGGTAAAACCACAATTTAATCTAAGAGTAAATAGGTTTAATCTAGCATGTTTATTACCGCTGTATTTCCGAACCCCACTTATATATATGATAGATTAAGTCTGTTTGTTTTAGATTGAATCATGGTTTTGACGGATAGATCTTGTTCGTGCCTCATGGACCTTGCTTCGGCTGAAATAACCGATACAGTTATGTTTTCCTCATAATGTGTACTTTTAAATGGCTTGGAATCAACGGATCGACTCTTGGCATAAGACATGATCTAGCTTGACCATCATTATGGCTGCATGGAGACACACCACTGTTGATGTTGAAGCTTTTTATCGATCTATTTGTTATTATAGCTGCATGGAGACACCCCACTATTAACGAATAGAATTGCTTGTGCAATTAGTCGATACGTTGTTTTCATGCTGTTTATGCGTACACATAGATCTTTTCTGTTAATTACCTTTAAAACTTATTGGTTGTTTATCTATTACAAACATTCGTCTTATATATGTCATAGTCGTTACGTTTCATATCTTTTTCAATGCTTTTTCATGCAATTTCATGGGAGTTGACTTTGTAGTCAATATCCTAAAGACAAGTGGCTATATCAGAGCCGTATAATTTGGAACTGTCTGACATCAAACCGGCAGGTTTCACAATTTAATAATCTTTTACTTCTCCTTGTCAATTACAGGTCAAATTGACTGACACGCTCGAAGTCAATTTTGCTTAGAATCGGCACCACCGCTTGTCGAAGGTTCAGGAGGTCAAGACCTTGCTCTGCACTCCTCTGAGAACCGTGAGCCTCGAGTGTGTTGGCGTGACCGACCGAGATTTTGCGTCAACATATATATAAAGAAAGCATTTAGAGCAGGAACAGCCGATAAGTTTAAATATGTGGGTAAAATAAAGATCTACGTATGCGTTTAAACGGCATGAAACCAATAGGTCGGCTAATTGCATAAGCAATTCTATTTGTTAACAGTGGGGTGTTTCCATGCAGCCATAATAACAAATAGATCGATAAAGTAGCTTGAACATCAACAGTAGGGTGTCTCCATGCAGCCATAATGATGACCAAGCTAAATTACGTCCGACACAACAAGCAGATCCATAAGTTTTAAACCACTTAAAAGCATACATTACGAAGGAAGCATAACTGGATTTGCTATTTTAGCCGATACAGGGTCCATGAAGCACGAACAAGATCTATCCGTTAAAACCACGGTCTAGCCTAAGATCAAATCTATTAATCAAGTTTAATCCATTATGCATATCAGTGGGGTTCGGAAATACAGCCATAATAAACATGCCAGATCAAATGTACTTGTTTCTTAGATCAAACCACAGTTTTATCGGATATCTCGAACGCACAACATGTAACAATCAAGATTGACAAAATAGTCGATGAGAAGCTTAGATCGACTATTTTCCTTGGTGTAAGCGTATAAGGTTCTTGAATAGCCAGAACTAAATAGCTTTCAAGCTTAAGCTAATTTGTCAATCTTGATTGGGCAAGATATTGTTGAAACCAAAAGAAAACATTAAAAAGCACGAACAATATCGATAACTTAATGAATCTATTAGATTGCCAAAAACTAATAGAGCCGATAACTGGTCAAGATTGACTAAAGCAAGAAATCAGAGTCAAGACAGTCTTACAAAAGGTGAACTTAAACCGATAACTAACTCATGTCATAGTTGAACAAGAGTTTGGTCGATGCCAAATACAGCCTTATTGAACAGTAACATGAGCCATTGGTGAAACTTACAAGCAAACCGGAGTTCGGTCTGAGCCGATGCAACCCTGCTTGATTGAAGATTTCACCGAGTTCTACCTTACTCCTACTCCTAGGGTTTTGGCCGGTGACCGATGTATTGATTGATTGTGTGTGTTTTACAAAAATCGGGTTTCTAGCTATTTATAACCCGGCAGACTCCTATTCTAACACGACTAGGATACATACTAATAAAATGTCGATCCGGACCCGAACTCTTTGGCTGAACCCGACACGTCTTCAAAGCCTGTCACGTCTGGCCCATATGAACTTTTCTGGTCGTGTCTCGATCCAAGCAGGCTCCTTTTCCTGGCCGATCTTTTCTTTAATAAATCAGTCGTTTGTGTTTACAAAATAACAATCCTTTTTTGGTCAAAATCTGGTGTAAACAACAAGAAACCGGTAGTTTGCCGAGTGACATATACTTTGTCGAGTGCCAAAAATCGGGCACTCGGTAAAGATACTCTTTACTAAGTGTTGCACTCGACAAAGAAATGCACTCGGCAAAGGGCGTCTTTGCCGAGTGCCACAGAGGGCCCGACACTCGGCAAAGACGGACACTAGGCAAAGACTCTCTTTGCCGAGTGCAACACTCGACAAAGATTGGCGCACTGCAAAAAATAAATTACTTGACGGCCTACCAAGCCGGCGCCATTAGAATTAAAAAACAAATTGCCTTTGTCGTGTGCTATGCCCAACACTCGGCAAAGGGGGCCTTTGCCGAGTGTCAGGCACATGCACTCGGCAAAGGAGCCTTCTTTGCCAAGTGTTGGCTCCTGAAAAAAAACTGAAAATTATTTGCCGAGTGCAATACTCGGCAAAGAAAATCAAAAAAAAAATTCTTTGTCGAGTGTTGCACTCGGCAAAGAAATTGTTTTTTTTTAAAAAAGACGGCGTTAATGGACGGACGACGTCAAATATTTGCCGAGTGCTAGCACGGCACTCGACAAAGCCTTTGTCGAGTGCCCGCTTTCCGGAACTCCCAAAGCACGACTTTACCGGAAGGAGGTTTACTGAAATGCCTTTGCCGAGCGTTGCACTCGACAAAGGCTTTGCCGAGTGCAATCATGCCTTTGCCGAGTGCAACTGGCACTCGACAAAGCACGCCCCTCCCATAGTGGAGGTACGTGAGACGACTACTCAAGCGTAAACACAGAGACGAACGCGGCGATTTAGACATGTTCGGGCCGACTAGTCGACGTAATACCGTACGTCCTGTGTTTTAGCGGCTGTAGTATCTGGTGAGATTGGATGGTTTGAGGGGGGGTCTTTGCTCGCCTTATATAGTCGGAGAGTAGGGTTACAATTTCTGTATCCTAACATATTACAATCGGCCCTTTGAGGCAAAGAATCCAGATCTAACTCTAGGATCTTCCTTGGCGTGAAAGGCTTCATAAGAATCCCTGATGAGCAACAGGCTGATCGCGTGCTGCAGGGCTCGCGAGCTGGGCTGTCCTTGACGAAGAGCCCAAGTAGGTCCATGAGGATATACGAAGGTAATATCCCCACAGCTAGTCCCCGAGCACTTTGTATCCGTCGAGAAGAGCATTATGATGCCTTCCGAGCAGGTTCGACCTGGTCGCTTGACCTGGGTGACGTTGGAGATGACCTCCGACTAGTTTGTCTGGCCGGGAACACATCTAAAGAGATCTTTCGACCAGGTAAAACTGGTCGGGAACATTGAAACATTACCAGAGACCAAGTCGTATCCGTCAGAATCTGGAACTGTTCTACAGAAAGGATGTAAAGTGCTGAAAAAATTGAAGGTCTTTCTTCTGGTAAAGTGTATCCACTTAAGCTTTGCAAGACTATAAGACACAACTAGGTCTTAGTAGAAGTCTGTGCAAATCCACTTTGACGGATCGTCCTTGAATTATCAAAGAAAAAAAATACATTCATCGCAAGGTGAAGTGTATCCATTTAGTCCCCGAGCTTAGTAGTAGGTGTTGAAAAAAAAATTGGATGTCAAATCACATGTTTCAACACTAATTTAGTCTATTAAAACAAACTAATAATAAAACAAATTATATATTCGATCAGAAAAAAGTAAGATGAATTTATTAAGATTAAATAATTATCATTAACACATATTTACTATAACACAACATTATCAAACCATGAGCTAATTAGGCTTAAAAATCATCTCACAAAATTATTATCAAACAAAAAAATACATTCATCGCAAGGTGAAGTGTATCCACTTAGTCCCCGAGCTTGGTAGTAGGTGTTGAAAAAAATTTTGGATGTCACATCGCATGTTTCAACACTAATTTAGTCTATTAAAAACAAACTAATAATAAAACAAATTATATATTCGATCGGAAAACAGTAAGATGAATTTATTAAGATTAAATAATTAACATTAACATATATTTACGGTAACACAACATTATCAAATCATGAGCTAATTAGACTTAAAAATCATCTCACAAAATTATCGCAATATATGTAGTTAGTTATTTTTAGTCTATATTTAATACTCTATGAATGTATCTAAACATTCAATGTGATAGGTGAAAAGTTTTTGGGCTGATAACTAAACACTCCCTTAATAAGCATCACATACATTGTGCCCCCTCAAATACCAACGTACATACTACCAACGTACATACTAGTAGAACTACATATAGAAAAATTATAAGCAAAATTAGAACTAAAATCACTCAATCCCATATCACTAAATATTCAAAACAAAAATAGTATAGGATCTGAATCTCGCGTTCTCACCTCACTGTCAATTTCACCGAGGAAGGATTAGGAGTGAGAAAAAACCGAGCCCGAGCAGATAGAACTCTAGGGGCTGGCAGCCGGCAGGGAAAGAGGCAGTGGAGGGCAGAAGGGCCTGCCAACCGGCAGGCCTTGTCCCTGGCGCAGACACGCAGGTGCCTTGGAAAGCTCAGCGCCTCTCAAGATGGCCAGAAGGGGGCTGGTTGGGAGGTGGTACGGGTCCGGAGGATCAAAGGGGATGTTGGCTCGTGGGGAGGGAGACGAGATCACTAAGTTACATTAGATTGAATGTAGAGAGCAAAACAACTTATGCAAGAGTTAGAGAGCTCTGTTTCGCACAGCAGGAAGGGGAAGGAAACCAGGGGCAGACGAACCTAGTGGGTGCTTGCTGCCGGTGAGCCACTAAGGGCAGCCGTAATGGCTAGCTCATAAGCTAGCTCTTAGAATATTTATCATATTTTAATAGGAAAAAGAGAAGAGTTAGCTCTTGCTCAAGAGCTAGGCTCATACACACATTCCAAGACCATGTGTAAATGAAATGTGGACCTAATTATACTATGAGCTATTGCTAAGAGTTAACACTATTAGAGCATCTCTAAGAGTATCCTATATTTTCCTCCCCAGAACTCTATGTTTTCTAACTCCAAAAAAATATTGGAAAAGAAAAAGAAGGTCATCTCCAATAGTACCCTATATTTAACTTCCAAAAAATTAAAATCCTAGTCCGACATCCTTTTTTATCTTTTATGTGATCAATATTGTTTTTGTTGGCCATCTAGCTGCAGCACTTGTTACCATCAGCAGCTGACGACGCTCGCAGTAGTATGTCGCATCAGAGCAGTAGCAGCAGTAGTATCATGCAAGCTGCAATGCAAGCAGCAGGCGAGCCGGCGGCAACAGCAGCAAGCAAAGCTGGTACTAGCATCAGCAGGCGCCCACGATCTGGCCAAGCAATAGCGGCCCTCTGTTCCATGAGGCAGACGGCAGACATGAACCAACGCAAGCAGGCAGAGCAGACAAGACATGCAACAGGAAGGCAGAGGAGAAGACGGCACGGAAGGAGAAGATGCGCGCGATTTCAATCCGCGTATTTTTACGCACGGAGAAGGTAGATTTGTCAAGCGTGGAAAAATGGAGAAGGGGGATGGGGTACTTTTGGAGATAAGTTTTTCTCTTTTTTTCTAAAAATCATAGATGGAGAAGTGATATGGGGTACTCTTGGAGATGCTCTTAGAGAGGTTGATTTAGAGCTAGCAGCTACCTCATATCACTGCGAGTGCCTTAAGAGTCCGACCAAGCCAACGAAACCTAGCATAAGGTGGGAGCGGCGGGTCATAGCCATCGCGCGACGAGAGTAAAAAATCTCACGTGGGCCGAACCCTTCTCTCTCGTGTCCTATCTTTCGTTTCTCGGTCTTATCTCGATGAGAAGATTGAGGAGGTAGGTGGGCTATGTAACAGGCCACGTCAATTGACAAATGCATAACCAACATGGAAAGAAGTCTTTACCATACTTATTACCAAACAATTATTAATGCTTAATAAAATACATAAAATATAACTTATTGGTTTGAGCGGGGAATAGTCGTAATTCACGTTAATCACGTAGAACAGCACACAAAAAGAATTGATAGTCAGAACCTTATGATTGGCTGATACGCGTGAAAGTACAACGTGCTTTTTATTTTATATATAGACTATTAGTACATAACAAAGCTAACCCCTCTATAGTTTCTTATCAGAGAAGAGACAAATAAAATGTATAAAAATGATTGTGAACATCGGCATGGCCCATGGCCATGGCCGACACGTCGTTCTTCGTGCTCGAAGCGAGGTGAGCCACACCCTCCTAACACGCATACACCAGGTCCATAGACCCACCCTCACCGGTCGCATACTTACGTCATGTCATACGGGTCGGTGTGGGCGAACGAAAGGGACCGCTGCTCTGCCTGCCTCTCTGCCTCCCCTTCCTCCTCCACTCCTTCCTTCCCCGTGGTCAGGCACGCTGAGCATCCGCACCTGCTCGCCCGATCACCCCGGCGTTTTTTCTTCTCCCGTTCGCCACGCGTGCGTGCGCTATCCTTCTCGAGTTCTCGTGGCGACCTCCGGGTGACCGCCGCCGCGGCCCCTACTCCAGGTGCCGTGCCTAGGCATTCGCCGGCGACGAGCACCCACCAGGTATGCCCACACCTTCCTCTTCCATACCTTACAAAACCCAGTACCCATACCCTAATTGAACTGTTTGGCTATTTGTATTCGGATCTGATCTAATTACAAATGCATGCATGTATTAATTTATGCCCACTAATTCGATTTTCTTTTTGCAAATATTATCGGGCCTTTTACCGGGTCGGCTCAGCCTCAACATGAGACCAAATTACAGTTATAATTTTTTCTTAGGCGCTTTCTAATAGGATTGAACTCATAAATGATGGCCTTCCACAGTAATACTCTAATATCAATCCCAGCTTACTCTATCACGCACACTAACTTTTTTTTGTATAGCGGTTCAGTATATTTATGAGTAACTCCACTATCTTTGTATGTATATATATGACAAAAGGTATATGAGAAATCCTTTGTTTCGAATTTGTAGCTTAGGCTACACCTCTGTGGGGATCTTCTGTGAAGCAAGCGAAGTTACCTAACACGACTCAAAGCTCGGTAGATTATTATTGAGAATCAACATTTCAGCCATCTGTATTTTAGTTAATATGATGGCCGAAGGTAACATCTGGTTAGAAAGATAGAAACTCATTATTGCGCTACAGATGGTTGGCCATAATTACTATGGTAGTGCCCTTCTGACGTAAGAACTAATCTGGAAATTGATAGATCCAAGTTATTAATGGAGCACGCTTCCTGTGATGATGTACATGAGCATGTTATAAGTGTAGCACATGGGGAAACTGCATCAACATCAACCAGTCATCAAGATATGTACAGTGACTCGGATGAGCCGCATCAGGAAGATAGGCCATCAACAAGCACACAAACCCCGTCATCAGAGTCTTCGCCATCAATATCACCAACTGCATATAGCTCCAGAAATTTATCTTTTCCTAGAAGAGATAGTATATATGGTCATGGAAGAAGTCCTTGGAATTCTGGTTTGTGGATCTCGTTTGAAATTGTCATGTACATTGCTCAGGCTGTAGCTGCTATTGTCATCCTCATCTTTTCAAGACATGAACATCCCCATGCTCCTTTGTTCGCATGGATAATTGGATATACTGTTGGCTGCATTGCTAGTCTTCCTCTTATTTATTGGCGGTATGTTCATCGAAACAGACATTTGGACCAAGAATCTCAGCAGCCACCTACAACATATCCTACTTTGACTCCCTCTCAGTCAACGGAAGGACGCAACCATCGTACCAGTGGTGTTGTCTTGCGTCTTGGATGTATCGCAATTTCTTGCCCAAGGTAACTTTTAGTTCATGCCACTTTCCAACTAGAATATCCTGAGCCCAATAGGTGTGCAGTACTTCTTTGCAGTCTTTATGTTTTGTGGATCTTATAATTTATTACAAGACTTATAAGAAAACCTGGTAGATGTGTGAACAAATTGTTAGTTTAATTGAATGGGTTATTATCTCCAGGGTGTCCAAGAATTAATTTATTTTGAGCAATTCTTTAGTTTACATAACATTATTCATTAGTTGTTTAAAAAGGTACAATATGGGAACAAAGTTTGAAGGGAGTAAATCAAGACTTATCTTGATGGTTCACAAAGATCATTATATTTATGACTGGTTATTTTGTCATATAAGTTGGTGGTGCATACTGAGGTGGGTGTGCCCACGTCACGTGGATGGCATGAGAGTAGCATCTCAGTCATCAAAACTACTTGATGATCTCATTTAAGACATTAATCCAAGTTTGATGACTAAAATACCTAGTTCTGTGGTTCTGTTGGTCGTGGCCGATTTGAACGAAAGCTATAAGTCGTAATGGTCCATTGGTCCATGGTGCAACGCAACCAATTAAAAGAGGAAAATAACATAACTGGGAAAAATAGAAGCAAATGAACTTATTGGTTTCTGTACTTGTTTTGTTTGGTTTACAAGGTAGCATTGTTTGCAGGGACATTATTTTATTTAATCTAGTGGGAATTTGTTGTATGGTTAGTTCTAGGATGTCTCTCTATACATACTTTTTTTTCACACATCTACCACTTTCTCACTTGGGCGACGGAAAGCCACCGTGTAAGGGTGGGGCGGGGATTCGGGCTTTTTCTCGACCTGGTGAGAAGGTCTTCTTATTTGGAATGCTGTGGGGGACAGTCTTAACCCCTTCAGGTTGAGTTTGAAGTGAGTTTCAAAGTTGGCTAGTAGCTTCTTGAAGAATTGAGTGGTCCGATATATTACAGTTGTTAGTTTTATCTGGAAATTGAAATGAACTTTGTCGTCTGAACTCTGAAGTGATTATGCATTACAGGCTTAGTGTGCTGGCTTATCACTTCAAGACAGCTGTTGACTGTTTCTTTGCTGTATGGTTTGTTGTCGGCAATGTGTGGATTTTTGGTGGGCGCAGTATTTCATCAGATGCTCAGGACGCTCCCAATATGTACAGGTATCTGCATTGCTCTCTGTTTTTTTTTTAGTCTGTTGAATGCACACGTGACTTTGTTCCTTTTCACCAGGTTATGTTTGGCATTCCTCGCGCTTAGTTGTGTTGGATATGCCATTCCTTTTATCATGTGTGCAGCAATCTGCTGCTGCTTTCCGTGCTTGATTTCTGTTTTGCGCCTTCAAGAAGATTTGGGTCAAAATAGAGGAGCTACTCAAGAACTAATAGATGCATTGCCAACCTACAAATTCAAACCAAAACGTAATAAAAACTGGGGGATTGACCATGCTTCAAGCTCAGAGCATCTTGATGAGGGCGGCATCCTCGGCCCAGGAACTAAGAAGGAAAGAGTTGTTTCAGCTGAAGATGCTGTGAGTATATTTCACATCTTTTTGCTGTCTTACAACAATATCCTATGTGTAATTGAAGGATTTGCTTTAGTGATATTAGCTGTTCACATCTCTATCACCACACAAATGAAGCCTATATCATTGTGAATTTGTGATGCTGTTTGTAGATATGTTCTCCAGTGATGCATGAATACTTACTATTCTTCTCAGTTTAAAACATAAATAGTTCTCTCAAGTGCTCTAGGTCAATGTTCTTGGTCTGTGAGTAATACCATATTTACCAGAATCGTGGTTGGTTGGGTTCATGGCACGGGTTTGCAATTCACTACCTAAATGCGATGTTTTCTAGGAGTAGGCTGTCAGGCTGTTAAGCCTACCATTCCAGCCCACATACATCACCTGTAACCTAGCAGCCTGTCAAGTTAATTGAGTCTCTGCACTCCCAACTCCAGCTCCAGCCACTACAAAGTTTCGCCGCTGTCAGACACTTTGGTCATGATTCTCATCCTTGCCATCTGTGCTGTGCTCCAGCAGCAAAAGTTATTCTTTCTCCCCTGCCCTGCTCCTAGTGCTCGTCATCACACAGCTGCAGCTTTGCCTCTTGTTGTCCTGAGTTCTAACGGTATTCAAGACAACTGTAGGGAGGATACTGATGCTGTAACTGCTTTGGAGATCCTTGAATGAAACCTCCATCTCCTCACCTTTTGTTCCATTTGAGTTTGCGCCAGCAGTCCAGCCCCATGTACCAACTTATGTTTGGTGGAATTCAGTTTACCACAAACTGCGAATTGGTTCATGCATTCTGGTGACAATAAGTAACACCTTGTACTAGTCTGTCCTTGTATTCTTCTGATACTGTCACTACCCTATCCATTTCATATTGTTGGTGCTTCTAATCACGGGTCTATTTAACAATATATGTTCATCAATATTTCCGCACATTACCACTAGTGAAAATGTGAAAGAGATTAAGAGGTTCTTGCATGTCATTTAATACTGCTATTGCCATTTCTCATTATTCTTTTCTGACCTAGTGGCAATTTGGTGTGTCATCTGAGCACCTGATAATTAGGGACTAATATTGCAAAATGGGAGGGGTGTTATAGTTGTGTGCTCATGCTTGTTTGCATGCTTCAACTCCATTTCAAAGCATTGATATTTATTCAGCAACCGATCACTCCTTTAGATAGTCAATGTTGTATTCTATATTTTCTACTCGATCATTTATTAGTGAGCTCACTCATAGTAGACCTTTCCCTTAGTTAATATTAACTCTGTTCCAAATTATAAGTCATTCTGGCTTTTTAGATGCATAGTTTTTGCTACGCACCTAGAGATACTGAGAGCGAATAGGTCTGGGGAAAATATGATTGATAGATTGAATTGAGTACAGGGTACAATTATATAGGCAAGGGTCACCACAATCAACGGTGATCCTTGCCTGATCATCTATCAATAAAACCCTAGGCAGCCCAGCCAAATAGGCTTAGGCGCCAGGCCCAATAGCAGCCCATAGGCTGCCAGGCCGCCTATTCTAACACGCCCCCGCAGTCGAAACGTCAGCCACTCTGCATGTTTAGACTGGACCTAAACTCCGTAAACACTGAAGTAGGCAGCCCTTTGGTGAAGATGTCCGCATATTGTGAAGATGTGGGAACATGCAGAACACGAAGAGCACCAATGGCGACGCGCTCCCGGACGAAGTGAAGATCGATCTCAATGTGCTTGGTGCGCTGATGCTGAATCGGGTTGGAGGTCATGTAGACGGCACTGATGTTGTCACAATACACCAGTGTGACGCGCTGTAGAGGGGCATGCAGCTCCAGGAGAAGCTGGCGAAGCCAGGTGGCCTCTGCAACTCCATTGGCCACCGCGCGATACTCAGCTTCAGCACTTGATCTTGACACCGTGTTCTGGCGCTTGGAGGACCACGAGACGAGGTTGTCGCCAAGGAACACGGCATAGCCCGAGGTGGACTTGCGAGTATCCGGACAACCAGCCCAGTCAGCGTCGGTGTAGACGACAAGATTAGTCGAAGAAGATGGTCGCAGCAGGAGACCGAGGTGAAGAGTACCTCGAACATAGCGAAGAATCCGCTTCAGGGCAGCGAGATGAGGCTCACGGGGGTCGTGCATGTGAAGGCAGACCTGCTGAACGATATATGCAATGTCCGGGCGAGTGAAAGTCAAGTACTGGAGAGCTCCGGCGAGGCTGCGGAAATCTGTAGCATCAGAAACAGGCGCCCCATCAGCTGCAGCAATCTTAGGATTGGTATCTACTGGAGTGGAGCACGGTTGGCACTCTGCCATCCCTGCGCGGTCCAGAATGTCCAACATGTACTGTCGCTGAGAGAGGAAAAGACCATCACCACTGCGCTGTACATGCATACCGAGGAAGTGATGCAATTCACCGAGGTCTTTCATGGCGAACTCTCGCTGGAGGGCTGAGATGATCCGTCGAAGGAAGCCGGGTGAGGAAGCGGTGAGGACGATGTCATCAACATATAGCAACAGGAAGGTTGTGTCTGATCCGCGCTGAAAGACAAACAGCGATGTGTCGGACTTGGCTTCAACAAACCCCAGAGACAGTAGATAGGCAGCCATCCGACTGTACCAGGCGCGTGGGGCCTGCTTGAGGCCATACAATGACTTCTTCAGAAGACAGACGAAGTCCGGATGAGATGCATCTTCAAATCCTGATGGCTGCTGGCAGTACACAGTCTCGGTGAGATGACTATGAAGAAAGGCGTTCTTCACATCAAGCTGGTGAATAGGCCAGTGGCGAGAGAGAGCCAGGGAAAGCACTGTGCGAACAATAGCAGGCTTCACCACAGGACTGAATGTCTCATCGAAGTCAATACCAGGCCGCTGGGTGAATCTGAGGAGGACCCAACGCGCCTTATACCGCTCAAGGGAACCATCTGACCGAAGCTTGTGCTTGAAGATCCACTTGCCAGTAACGATGTTGGCACGAGGGGGGTGAGGCACGAGGTCCCAAGTGTGGTTCTGCAACAGCGCGTTGTGTTCTTCCATAGCAGCTCGCCAGTTGGGGTGGGCAAGAGCGCTGCGGAAGGTCTTCGGCACCGGCGAAAGAGCTACGGTGTGAAAGGCAGCAGGCATCCGGTAGCCACTCTTGGACCGTGTACTCATGGCGTGCTGGTTGGACACAGGAGGAACAACAACGGCACCCTTGGGTAAGGGGAGTGACGGTGCTGCGGCAGGTGCAGCCGGTGCTGGTGCAGTCGGCGTAGGGAGTGGTCGAGGCCGCCGCGTGTAGTGGTAGGCAAAATCGCGTGCCGGACGAAGAGGCGGGAACCCGGGCGGGGGCCCGCGAGGCGCTGGAGAAGACGTCAGGGCTGGTGGCGACACCGAGCCGACGCGAAGCGCGGGCGGGACGTACAAGAGGCGAGGTGACGCCTAAGGTGCCGCGCGTAGCACAGGGGAGGCATCCGGGGCCGCGCGCGGCGCGGGAGAGACGGTGCTGGAGGCCGCGCGTGGCGCGGTGGGCTGTCCCGGTGTGCGCAGCGCCGGTGGGATGTACAGCACCGGTGCCGGAGAGGCATCAGCAGCGTCAGCAGCCTCAGGAGGGGCAGCAACCGCTGCTGCAGGGGCAGTAGCTGCTGCTGCAGACGTCGGGGGTGCCCCAGGCACAGCTGTGGAGCTGGCAGGGGCACTGGAGGTGCTGGATGATGTCCCTGCAGGCAAAAAACTGTGTTGTGGTGGATTGGAGCAGGCACAACATTAGTAGCGTCCAAAAACTCAAGGTCGGCCAGGGTGCCAGGACCATGGCGCTCAGCAAAAGGAAAGGCCGTTTCATCAAAGATGATGTGCCGGGAGACAATGACTTTATTTGTGGAGAGGTCAAGGCAGCGGTATCCTTTATGATGAGCGGAGTATCCTAGGAAGACACATAGGACAGACCTAGGAGCGAGTTTGTGAGGAGCGGTGGCAGACATATTGGGATAACACTTGCAACCGAAGACTCTTAGCTGATCATATTTTGGCAGGGTGCCAAACAGAGCCAGGTGAGGCGTGGAGAACTGGAGAGTCTTAGTGGGCAATATGTTGAGGAGGAATGTCGCCGTGGAGAGGGCCTCCACCCAATATGAGGGAGGCATAGAAGCCTGAAAGAGCAGTGAGCTAACAACATTATTGATGGAGCAAATAATGCGTTCGGCTTTGCCATTTTGAGGCGAGGTGTAGGGGCAGGACATGCGAAGATGAATGCCCTGAGTGAGGAAGAAGTGACGGGTGCTAGAGTTGTCAAACTCTTTCCCATTGTCGCACTGGACAGCCTTGATGCGGATGCCAAACTGGGTGAAGGCGTGGGCGATGAAATGAGCAAGCGTGCTGAAAGTGTCAGATTTAAGTCGTAAAGGAAAGGTCCACAAGTAGTGAGTGCAATCATCAAGTATAACCAAGTAGTATTTGTAACCAGAGACACTGACAACGGGAGAGGTCCACAGGTCACAATGAATGAGATCAAACTTGCTAGACGCACGAGAAGTGGACACATGAAAGGGCAGACGAACATGACGCCCTAACTGACAAGCATGACACAAATTTGAACAATCTTGAATAGGACACGAAACACTAGACGCGACCTTCGACAATCTTGAATAGGACACGAAACACTAGACGCGACCTTCGACAATCTTGAATAGGACACGAAACACTAGACGCAATCCATCCGAGCCCAATCAGGGGAGATGGGATCAAGAGGGGCGTGGCAGACATGGTCCTCCAAGGAGAATTTGCCGAGGGTGAGGAGGAACTGGTCACGCGAGCGACCGAAGTTGCCGGAGTCAACGTCGAGGACGATGGAGACCAAGGTCAGGATGTTGTTGACGGCGACGGCCTGGGCGTGGAGTTGCAAGAGAGCCATGGCCTCGTGGAGGAGCATGGCCGAGGCGAGATCAGTGGCAGGCGGCGAGGAGGTGCTGGACGAAGAGCTGTGAGGAACAGCGGCTGCAGCAGCAGCGCGTGCTAGGGCATCGCTGGCACGAGCAGCAGCGGCATCTCCTTGGTGGCTGCTGCGGCCTCCTCCTCGGCCTGGACAGCACGGGCTACGGCAGCCTGGCGTTGTTGTTCCAGAAGGTCAGTGGCGGCGGCTGCTGCCGCTCAACCCCAGACTTGGGCGAAGACGGGGGGGGGGGGGGAGGGAGCCATGGGCGCAACACAACAGGGGCTGGCGCGCGGCGCGACGCAGCACAGCAGGGGCTGGCGCGCGAGGGGGTGGGCAGCGGAAGAGAAACCCTAAACCTAGGCGGCTGATACCATGAGAGCGAATAGATCTCGGGAAAATATGATTGATAGATTGAATTGAGTACAGGGTACAATTATATAGGCAAGGGTCACCACAATCAACGGTGATCCTTGCCTGATCATCTATCAATAAAACCCTAGGCAGCCCAGCCAAATAGGCTTAGGCGCCAGGCCCAATAGCAGCCCATAGGCTGCCAGGCCGCCTATTCTAACAGATACATATTATGCCTAGATAGTAGATACATAGTAAAAGCTACTCCCTCCGTACCAAATTATTAGTCATTCCAAGAATCTTGGAGAGTCAAAGTTTTTCAACTTTGACCAAAATTTTAGAGAGATACAAAGATTTATGATATCAAATATGTATATTATTAAAATATAACCAATAAAGAATCTAATTCTACTTAGTTGGTATCATAAATATTATTATTTTATTATATAAATTTGGTCAAAGTTGAAAAACTTTGATTCTCCAAGATTCTTGGAATGACTTATAATTTGGGACGGAGGTAGTATATATTTAGAAAAGCCAGAATGGCTTATAATTTGGAACGGAGGGAGTAGTATAGATCCATCACATAGTTTCCCCTCTTCCAAAGCATGTTAAATGTAACGTCTACTGATATTGATGCAGGTGTGCTGCATCTGTCTTACAAAGTATGGAGATGATGATGAGCTCCGTGTGCTGCCTTGCACACACTTCTTTCATGTTCAATGCGTAGATAAATGGCTCAAGATAAACGCGGTGTGCCCGCTCTGCAAAACAGAGATTGGGGGTGTGGTTCGATCTTTCTTTGGCTTGCCATTTGGCCGTCGCCGTGTTGATAGGATGGCTGGAAGAGGTGTAGCTAGCTCAAGATTTAGTGTATAGAAAATGTTGCTTTTCTGTGATATCCTTTTACACATGAAGAGCCCTGCTCATGTTGTTGCAATGGTTTGATTGATTGTCAAGGAAAGTGCTTTGTGCACGATGACACCTGGTGGAGACCTGATGCTTGTAGGGGCAAATTTCTGTAGAAATGTGAAGGACTGAAGGTGCTGCTCTATACTCTGATATAACATTTTTTCCAAGGATGTAAATAAGGAACACAAAGTTAACTTGTCAGGTATACTGCAAGCAACTTCACAGGTGTTCTAGCATCGGCCTCGGTGTTCGGTTCGTCCTTCCGGTTCTGTGATTCTCTTCATAACTGCAGTGCACTGCATGCATGGTAAATTGTGAAATAAAAGGCAATGACCTATTTATCGAACCCAAGGCCTCGAAGCCAACATGTTGCCATTTCTATATTTTCTTTGTTGCATTTGAGACCTTATTACGTTTGGTTGAGAGCAAACCTAACGTTTCTGACGTTTATGACTTGTAGCAAGTTTTGATCAGAAATTCAAAATGTACATTGATGCCTACTTGGTTCATGGATGGCTCTTGACTAGGAACAGGTGAAGTGGAACTATAACCTAGAGGAATAAAGTGCTATGGACAATTGTAACAGGTGAGCTTGAGGATATGAATTCTTGTCACCTGTCATTTAGTTTCTGACATGGTATCACCTGGTAGGCTGGTATTGCCGTACTGGGACTTGGAGCATCCTCGCATGATTTTGCCTGGTTTTTGGGCTTTGGTGTCCTTTATGATGTCAAATACTTGTGCGTGTGAGATTTTCCTGGGTGGTTCGGTTGGCAAATCCAGTCATGACTCATGAACACCCAAACTCGAAGTCGCACTTGGTTGCCTTGCTGGATGCCTGGACGTAAACGTAACGTAAGGGACGCCACATGATGCTAGTGTTTAGTTCTGGAAATTTTTTTTGGGAAAAGTCCGGTAGCACTTTCGTTGTTGTTGTTATTTAATAAACTTTGTTCAAACATAGATTAACTAGACTTAAAAGATTCGTTTTGATATGTACATACTAAAAGTATAATTAGTTATTTTTTATCTACATTTAATACTCCATGCATGTATCTAAAGATTGATGTGACGGAGAATTAAAAAAAAATTGGAAATTTTGGTTAAACTAAACAGGACCTAAATACTGAAAACCCGTTTTCCTTGTACTGCTGATACTGATGCAGTATAGTACATAAACTCTTATGGACGTACTGTAAGAGGGTAGGAGTACATTCATTGAATGCCAGGTCAACACCAACACCTGCATCTGCATCTTCCGATCCAAATTCTTGTCGGTGGCACGGGCACATTCTCCGTGGGAAAAGATTGTGCAGTGCACAGCAAGTCTGCAGCAGACCACTGGTTCACGGATTACTTTTTCCGAGCAAAAGTCGCTGCTAAAACGTAAGGACGGGATTGTCTCCAATGAATATACTCCCTCCATATCGTAAAATTTGACGTTTCAGACAGCGACACGGTCCGGTCTCCAAAATATCACTTTGACCACTTGTTTCTTTAAAAATATTTATTGGAAAGTGGTATATGTATATTTTTATGAAAGTACTTTTTAAAATAAATTTATTTATATGATTTTTACATCTCTAAACTCAATAATTTAAAAGTTATTTATGATTTACATTCTCAATATTTGACCTAAATCTTATCCAAAACGTCAAGTTTTTTTTTGATATGGAGGGAGTATTCTTTCTTTAGCGGCCAAACTTTTGACGTGTTGACTAATTGCTACGCATTGTTTAGGGTAAATGAGTGACGCGTTGATGTGAAGCAGCTACGTGCAAAATATTAAACCTGCTATCCCATGTTGATTCTTAATTAGAACCGAGGAACCGACAAATGAAGCGACCTAATTTCTACGCAATATATCACTATCAGTCTATTATAACAGGTACTCCGTACTAAAAAAATGTTTGCTTAAACAAAGTTGAGAACCATGCACAATTTGACTGAACTAAGGACATTTTCGTCGGACCAAGTATTAAGATGTACCTATAAGCACTCGTTGGTTAGCTTACCACGATAGAGACAGCATAGAGGAGCGACGACTCTATTCGCTTGAGCTTATTTCAGTTATTTTAAATATTATATAAGGGAGAATAAGCTACAATACAGTCAGTTGATAAATTCAACCGAACATAACCAACAAATGAGCTAGCAGGGCCAATGCCCATGAACGTGACGTGGTGATGGAGTGGGTCTAGAGGGTATGCAAATAAAAAAAAGGGACTTTCTCCATTCCAAATCTTAAGTCATTCTGTTTTTTTTATATACATAGCTCGAAATATAGTCCACATATAATGTATATCTATATATATAGTAAGATTGTATTATAGAAAAGCTAAGATCATGATGAAATACTTGAACCGTGCCTCCTATTGTGGTCTCTCTAGCTGTCGCTGTTTACCCAGCGTCAGGGGTGCACGCAAATTGGACTTCATTAACAAATAGGATCGATGCTTCGATGAAACTCACATATATATTTGGAATGGAATCAGCATGCCCCTAAAAGAAGATCCGGATCTGGCATTAAATTTGTTACCACTCGTATTATATACGTTCTCCGTAGTATATATGCAAACTGTGCAGCATGGTATACGGAGTATATGCAAACTGTGCAGCATGGTCCAGGCATAGACAAATGTGCATCGCATTTCACTTGCTGAAAGTTGATCAGCCAGAACACACCTATACGGAGGAAACGACCGACTAGTAGAAATGTACTAGAATGCTAGCAGCACAAGACCGGATATTATATTACTCCATCCGCCTCCTAAAGAATGCAATTCTAAAATAATGTCATAGTTTTCTATATTAAGTTTGGTCAATTATATAAATAAAAGTATAAATATTTATAATATCAAATAAATATCATTATATTGATTATGAAAGGTATTTTTATAATAAATTAATTTAGAGCCATATATATGAATAATATTTATTAGAAATCTGATCATACGTGAAACACTTTAACTGGAATGTACTCTTCCTGTCCCTAATTATATGTATTTGAAAATATTAATAAGTATGGTATATAATTAATATTGTTGGAAAAACATTAAATCTAGTTTTTTAATAAATTTAGATATAAATATTATATGTATTTCTATAAATCGAGTTAAATTTATAATACTGATAACTATTGTTATTAAAGATAGGAGTAGTATTAATGACGAATGCAGCGACCGGCGAATCGAATCCTGGGACGACGAGTCGGGCCGGGAGCAGAGCACTGTGAGCACGCACGCATGCAACTTCCACCGACACCGCCATCAGTCCTCCGCAGGCGGACAGGTGGCAGTGGTCCCGGAGGTGCAGGAGCGTGCGGGCCCCGGCGTGACTGGCCCTCCCTCCTGTCGTGCCGTCGGGCGTGCGGCAACCCCGGGCGCATTCAAAATTTCTTCCTCTTCCTCGATTCTCTCTCCTCTCCTTCCCCGCTCCTCGCCTCCCCCTCTCGTCTCTCCACACGCCTCCTCCCCTCCCATTCGGACACTTGGTCGTCGTTTCGTCCCCGCAGATCCGCAAGCGCCGGAGCACTAGACACTAGACAGAGAGAGAGAGAGAGAGAGGGAGACGGAGAGGAGGGAGGGTCGCGGGGGGTGGAGGAGATGTCTGCGGCCAAGGAGGCGGGGCCGAGCAGCAGGGCGGTGCTTGTGACGGGCGGGGCGGGCTACATCGGCAGCCACGCCGTGCTGCAGCTGCTCACCGCGGGCTTCCGCGTCGTCGTCCTCGACAGCCTCGCCAACTCCTCCGAGCTCGTGATCCGCCGCCTGCGCTCGCTCGCGGGGGACAACGCCAAAAAAAACCTCGCGTTCCACAAGGTAGTTACTCTAATAAGAACGCTCGCTTTCTGTCCCTCAATGTGGCCGACCCCTTCGTGTCGATCACGCGCGCCGATTTGTATTTCTGTGATATGTATATACCCGAGTATATACCAGCTTACTGTTGGTGTGGTGATTATTTTGGCGTGCTGTTGGTATACTGATTATTTGGCCTGCTGTTAGTATGGTGATTATGTTGGCCGTGTTGTTGGAGGTAATGTTTTTGTCCTATCATTGGTGGGGCTTACGTAGGCTTCGTATAAAATTTAGATGTATATAAGCGTGATAATTAGCCGCCAAAGGTATTTTGGTTGCGGTTACATTCTAGGTAAGCTTCTTGGGCTTCCCTTTTCTGGGCCACCTGACTTGCCGAGTTGGGTTCATCTCTCCATCTGCTTTGATGGGGTCCTGTAGCCTACATTTTTCAACGGTTTATTTGGTTGTTTGATAGAAAATGATGGTGGATTAGTATGCAAATTTGGTTAACTTGCTCAGATTTTACTTGGGAATGAGAAAAATACGCAAATTGATCTTGGCTAACCTGTATTGGAAATATAAATTCATATGTTGTAAATATATTGGAGGATAATATAATCTGGACTGCAGATTCTCAACTCCTGTGGTGAAATTTTGTTTTGATGCTTTTGCTTGGTTGTTGTCTCGTGTTTTACTTGAATGTAGTAGATGGGAAACAATGAGAAGCTCAAGCTGTGAAAGCTTCGATAACTTTAGCTTGGTCCTCAAATTCAGATTCTCGGTTTCTTGTCAAGTTATGCTCGAGCTGCAGCTGTTTAGGATTGTACTTGATATTTACGGGTTAGCTGAGGACTTGATTTAGAGCTGGCAAAGTTTGGATGGTGTCAGTGCTTTCGTTGATCAATGCTTTTAACATGCATCACTTCAGCATTGCAGAATTTATACAGCTGGTTCCAGTAATGTGACCTACTCCGTATTTTTATTGCCACTGACAAAATCTTGGCTGGTTAATGAATTTGGTAGCTTGATTTATCTGTGACAGAACCAAAGGGGTTGGTAGATATATAAATGGCATGTCCTTGCTGTTCAGTACTTGGTTAATGCATTCAGGGTGATAATATCTGTAATCTTTTCCTCAATCTAGTTTTTTCAAAGTCATCGTTCATAGTCATACACAGTTTTGTTAAGTTGGATGGTGTACTATATTCTTATTTGTTGACTTGTCCAAAAAAGTTTGCCTCTTCATGGGAAATCATTCACTAAGCAATATGAGGAGTATGTAAACTTGCACACAAAGCTGAAAAGAGAGAAATATTTACTCGCCAAATTATTTTCCTTGATAAATGGATCCACCCTTTTCTGTCAAATCCTGACTAAATGAGGCCATAAGAAACTTAACAGGTGATGTTGATTCATCTTTTAGCTGGTGTCAACAAGTACTTGGTACATAAACATCTTCTTCCAGGGAAAATACACATGTGCAACATTCATATTTCTAGTAATCTGGTTGCTGCTATTGTCATATGGGGCCGAACCTACGCAAGGCGGCGCAGGGCGCGGGACATCCGCAGAGCTGCGGAACGGGCGGCGACGCGCGACGCGGCACAGCCCGCGATCACCGCGGATGAGGATGGCAGGGCCGGACCCAGTGGCTAGGAGAGGATTAGGCCTGAAATTTAGGATCGTTTGTTTCCAAGTCTGTTAAGCCGTATGGCTTATATATTCCTTGTACTCGCAAACATTGGGATTAAGCAATCAGTTATCATCTAATCTCCTATCGCTATTCCCGTAAGCCATCAGCAGAGGGGCAAAACCTCGCGGTGAGGACTGGAGCGCGACTACGAACTACGTAGCCGCGGTCCGCCGTCGTTGAGCGATAAGGCGCTTGACAACCAACAAGACATGCATGGTGCTAGTTGCCTAGTCCATAGTTTTGAAACTGTGTTAGCCCAATTTTATTTCCCTCAGAAATGTTTGCATGAGCTTATCACATTATCTCTCTTCAGTGCATGCTGGTATCCTTTTCACTGGTCATGTGTAAATCATTGGAATATATGTGGGGGATCACTATATGTGGCATATTCCAGTCAATAGTTTTAACTTTAGTTTTGTCTGGGCTGTATGCACCATTTAATGGCATGTCTTGGAGGGAAAATATCTCTTAATCTACTAAGGCGTAGACCTGGAAATCAATGTCATATTAGTCATAAAATTGTTAATGGCCTTTTGGGACCTCAAGCTATGTTCTCAAATTTTCTGTTTCTGCAGGTTGATATCCGTGACAAAGATGGATTGGAAAAGGTTTTTGCTTCAACAAGGTAAATCTCAGTGGAAGATAGCCAGTAGTAGGCAATATATATCTGTTCATCATTAATTATCTTTTCAATGTTTAGCCTTGTCTTCTATGTAAATGCATCTGCACCTGGTACTTATTTATATTCATGCTACGATGTTCTCCAGATTTGATGCTGTTATTCATTTTGCTGGACTGAAAGCTGTTGGAGAAAGTGTACAAAAGCCATTGCTTTATTACGACCATAATGTTGTTGGCACAATAAATCTTCTGGAAGTTATGGCAGCTCATGGATGTAAGAAGGTATTGCCATACCTATATCTGTGGGGTACCTTGCGCTCCAAGAGTATATTTTGTAATGTGATTACCTTTTTATGTACAGATGCATAACCATGCTTAACTGACATTTACTCCGTTCTAGCAAATCAATATTGTCCACATCGGGCTAATACTGATTTCTTTCCCCTTATGTGTCCTAATCATGCAGTTAGTGTTTTCATCATCAGCTGCAGTTTATGGGTCACCTAAGAACTCACCCTGCACTGAAGATTTTCCTCTCACTCCACATAACCCATATGGCAGAACCAAAGTATGCTTCTTCATTTCCCATGAATTAATCTAGCATCAAGTCTTTTAACTGATTGCAACCATACATATTAATTGCAGCTTATGGCAGAGGAGATATGCCGTGATATCTACCATTCAGATCCTGAATGGAATATCATTTTGCTTAGGTACTTTAATCCGGTTGGGGCTCACCCCAGTGGATACCTTGGTGAAGACCCATGTGGAACTCCTAACAACCTTATGCCCTTCGTTCAGCAAATTGCTGTTGGCAGGAGGCCATCACTAACAATATTTGGAAACAACTATGCAACAAAGGATGGGACAGGGGTATTGTTTCTTCATTATGCTACTCTCCGTTACTTGTTACTTGCATCAGCATTTGAATTTTATTTATCAATTTGATGTTATAGGCACTATATGTTTCTGTGGAGGGCATTTTATGTAAATTTAAATAGATTGGTGCTAGAATCACTAGTGATATTTGATGGCTGTTTAAGGCTCTTCAATTTAAACGCTGGAGTACAATCGAAACTATGTAGTTTGCTGGTGCTTATCAGAATATAAGTTATTGGAACCAAATAACTGAAGTCAGAATCACTTTGACATAAGGCTCTTCAATTGAAATGCTGGAGTAACAATCGAAACTATGTAGCTTGCTGGTGCTTATCAGAATATAAGTTATTGGAACCAAATAACTGAAGTGAGAATCACTTGGACACTAGAAATGTTGTACAGCTCGAAAAAACCTACCTTAGTCTGTTCAATCATGCAACTTAGCGTCTGGTCAGCTTTTTGTGTCCACCTGTAAGGAAGCATGCCATCATGTGGGCAACCCTGATGTTGTTATTAGTAGCTTACAGTAGAAGAGTTTGCCGTGGCCTCCTCTGAACATTACCATCAGGCCTCTATCCTTGGTTTGCAGAAAATGATTAAATGTAGAGTGGATGCAAATTAACTATGCTCTCACGTCTACATTAAAGATAGGCATCCATGATGAGAATGGTTTCTATCTCATTTGTTGCAGCCAATTAGCTTTCACCTTCCAATCTCAGTCTGATCGTGCATTTGCTTTTCAAGTGCTATTGGAAGTGGACAACATCATGGCCAAATGTCAACAGAGCTATTCTAGGAATATTATTGTGACCACCGCAGTAAGATGTTATTGAATATTTCCATCTATTAACAACACTTCTACATGATTGTAGGTTCGTGATTATATTCATGTGGTTGACCTTGCTGAAGGACATCTTTTCGCATTAAAGGAAGCTTTTTGAAAGCTCATCTAACATAGGTTTGGACAAATGGCTGCCCTCTCATATACTGTAGCCGAAATGTTTATTACCACTTTCTAGATGTACACTAAGGCTGTGTTTGGTTTAGCTTTCTGCTGGCAAAAAGCAGAAATCTAACCCAACAGGTGAAACCAGAAGCTTAGAAGCAGTTGCTTTTGTGCAGTATAGTTGTAAGCACCTTGGACCCTGCTTTTTTGGCTTTCTGCTTGTCGAAATGGGTAGAAATAAAGAGTTGTTTCAAGTGAGATAGAGTGAAGGGGTTGGTTTTATACTTGTTTCACCTAAACAGCTTACAACTTTTCCACAACACATATCTCACAACAGCTTTTTACAGCTCACAACAGCTTTTCCACAACTCACAATCTTCTTTTGTTATCGAGTTTCATTATCTTTATTCTGGTTAACAATAATGTATCACAGATACATTTTCTTAATCTAATAAGTGTGCAGAAAAATATATGCATCACATATGATGCTTTAACTTTTTTGTTGAGCAACAGTTTCTTCTACGTATGAGTTAATTGGATGCTCAAAAGTCAAAACATACAGTAAGTTTTGTAATTGAATCTTGTTCCAAATGTAACTGTTCTTGCAGGATGTGAAGCGTACAACCTTGGAACCGGAAAAGGAACATCAGTGTTGGAGATAGTCAATGCATTTGAGAAGGCTTCTGGAAAGGTACACCTGATTTGATATATTGAGTATTGGACATCTCGTCATTTCTGGCCCCTGTTTCTTTGCCATGATATCTTGTTTGCTAGCATATCTAGTTTGTTTGAAAAAAAAAAACTTCAATTAAACCTCAACTCCTGAATTTTAAAGGTATACAGGCAATCCTTGAACTTATCCAGGGACGTAGGCTTAGAGACTAATGTTGAGAGTTAGACTATTTGACAATTCACAACAAGAACATGGGAATTTTTGTGGGTTGCTCGTTGTAAAGTGTAGCTTCAACAAATTCTTTCTAATTCCAAGAGTTAACCTTCCTGTCAAGTTTCATCAATAGCCATACATGGTTTTCTTATATGTAGTTGTTACCTTTTTAGAAAATCCCTTTGGTCATGGGTCAACGGCGCCCTGGTGATGCTGAGATTCTCTTTTCATCGCCAGCAAAAGCAGAGAGAGAGCTCCACTGGAAGTAAGATATATATAAAAATGTATCATTCATAAGTTTTATTTGAAAGACAACCATTTTTTGGTCATTTAATAAATGTTCCTTCTTCAGAGCGAAATATGGCATCACAGAAATGTGCAGAGATCTGTGGAACTGGGCTAGCAAGAGCCCTTATGGATATGCGGCATCTGAGTCTCCCAAGCTGAATGGTAGTTCACGCTGAGCAACCCCTATTGGTCCGTGTGGACTCACTTGTACATGAGACAGTAGTGCCAACCAGGATAAATGTAGATCTAGTCGGTCAGTTATACAGAGAGAAGTTCTATAGGCCTAGGAAAGGAATGTTTATCTTGTTCCTCCTTAGCATAAGTTCCTATAGTGGATCTTCCATACGCGTATAGTTTATGAAATTTGTTTTAGGAGCATTGCTATAGTCAAGCAGCTAATTCAATTCTTCTATTTCTTGAGTTGCGTTGCCTAAACAAGAGCATGATATAGATATCAGCATCACAAAAAGTTGCACTCCATACAAGTTTTCTTTTGTAATTGTATTGTTTCTTTGCGACAATTTCTGTAATATTAGTATTTCTTTTGAATGGATCTGTATCTTAGGCCTTGTTTAGATGCAAAAATTTTGCAAAATTTTTACTGTAGCATTTTCGTTGTTATTTGACAAACTTTGTCCAAATATGGACTACGTAGACTCTAAAGATTCGTCTCGACATGTACATACCAAAAATACAATTAGTTATTTTTTTTTATCTACATTTATGCTCCATGCATACGTCCGAACATTGATGTGATGGAAAATTTGGGAAAGAGGGGAACTAAACAAGGCCTTAGCTAGTGAGACCACAGTAATACTTCCATTTCAACTCTATTGGTGTGATAAATCACAGTTCACTAGGGGTGTCAGAAATTCAAAAGGAATTGTTTACGTGAAAATCAATTGCCATCTCCCATCTGTGTAATTTATGTGTTGAAAATGTGTAGTTGAAGAGCAATGCATGGGGATTGTCATTTTTTTTTTTTTTTGCTTATTAGAGCTCGTCACTTTTAGGGTGCGATTTGTTTGGCATCACCGTAGCCCGTAGGTTGGCTTGCACCAAGCATGTAGGGTACGTTTGGTTACACCCCTGGGCCAATTTTGTTTGGGTAGATCGCTGCCCGCAATATGCCTGTGATGTGTTTGATATACCCTGAGTAGCTCCAGGCAACTGTAACTGGAGTAGGGATGTAAGTGGGTATCCAATGGTGTTTTTTTGTCAGCTAACTAATTACGGTTATATGCATTCATTTTTTTCGTTTTTCTCAAACTACAAAAACGTCACTCTAATTCATTTGATCAATTTTTTGGGTCGACCCAATGACCCAAAATATTTTGAACTTGCATCCCTAAACTGGAGCCAGGCAAGCAAAACTCAACACCTAGAGCTGGTGTAGTGCTTTATTTGAGCTGATGGCATTGATTCAAGTATGTTGTGTTTTTATCTGGTCTATTTCTTTCTTATCTTTCATGAAATTAGATAGATGCTGGTAGCAAGATGGTCTACTTATAACAAATATATTGGTGTATGTTTTATAAATAGTCTTATACAATGTCACACAATTTTATAAGACTATTTTTTTTCTCAAACAACACAACAGAATCGCGTGTCATTTCATTAAGGTAGGAGAAAAACTGGGAAGACCCAGAGGAGTACAAAGCAGACAAACACACCTCACACACATCCAAGAGCAAACAAACAAAGAGCACTACAGCAGCAACACAAAGAGACGACCAAAAACCAGACAACGCCTAGAGCAGGGTCAAAGTCCTCGCCAAAAGATCCTGCAGATTTTTTGCCCCAGCAGAACACCAAAGATATCCTTCAACAATGATTGTCCTAAGAGCCTCCTATATGCATGGCCTGGCGTGGTCAAAGACACAGACGTTACAGTGTTTCCAAACTTCCCAAGCGACCAAAATGATCAACGAGTTGAGGCCCTTCCTTACGGCCTTGGGCACAGAAGAATCTGCTATCCGCCACCATTTCGAGAAGCGAGAAGCCGAAGGGTTAGGCGTCAGGTTACTGAGACCCAGCTGCTGAAGAATGAGAGCCCAGATTTGACAAGTGAACGCACAACCAACTAGAAGATGGTGAATAGATTCCTCGCCTTGATCACACAATGGGCAAGCTTCAGGATGAGGCAACCCCCTTTTTGCAAGGCGGTCGGCAGTCCAGCTCCTGTTTCGGAAGACTAACCAGATGAAGAATTTACAACAGAGAGGTGCCCAGCTCTTCCAAATCCTTTTCCAGGAGCCGAACCTGATCAACCCCACAAAGAAGGCAGCATAGGCTGATTTACTGATGTACTGTCCAGATTGGGTAAGCTTCCAAGTATAGTGGTCTGGAACTTGTTGCTGAAGGGCTAAACCATCCACCCTGTCCCAAATCTGTAAATATTCCAAAAGGATTTGAACTGTGAGAGCCCCTTTAATGTCACTAGCCCATTTTTGGTTCTGAAGTGCTTGAGCTACCGTCTGTTTATTGACTATTTTTTTGGGAACCGCATTAAACAAACATGGGCCAATTCAGCCATGGTGCGACCATCCAGCCACCTGTCTGCCCAGAAAAGGATTTGCTCCCCGTTTCCCACAATGGCATCAACAACCACCTTGAAAAGACTCCGTGCGTTGTGAGGAGCTTGAACTGGGAGACCATGCCACAGTCTTCAGGGATCAATCTTCTCTGCCCATAACAAACACATTCTCAAAGCGCAGCCAAGCCGCTCCAGATTATGAATTCCCAAGCCACCAGGCATTTGCTGCCATTAGCCTTTTCCTTTCCAGACCAAAGAAACCCCTTTTTTATCAATAGCTTTGAGCACCACTTTGGCAAATCCATGACAATCAAATGGTATATAGGAGCAGCTGTCAACACTACTCGGACCATTATCAATCTTCCGGCTCTATTCATAAGAGAAGCTTTCATCCCGGTAGATTATCAGCTACCTTGTCAATCAACGGCAACAACACCTCCTTGGTGGGTTTAGAGACTGAGTGAGGAAGCCCAAGGTATGTGCAGGGAAAATTCTGAACGGAGCAAGATAAGACATTAGCTGTGAGAGCCAACTCATCATCAGAACAACAGATTGGAGAAACAGAGCTTTTGCCCAGATTGGTATGTAACCCAGAAACATGTCTGAAAATGTCTAGAAGTAGTCTTATCACATGCAGATCATCCAAGAGCGGCCTCAGAAAAATCACAGCATCATTTGCATAAAAGGAAGCCCTGTGTTGAACTTGATGCACAAGTAAAGGTTGAAGCATTTGTTCCCTTGTTGCATACTCAATTAAGGCATTCAGGACGTCCATAACAATAATAAAGAGCCTAGGAGATGGGGGGTCCCCCTATCTGAGCCCACAATGATGAGTGATCGATTCCCCTGGTTCCCCATTTACTAATACTTGAGTAGAAGAAGTAGACAACAATAAACACAACATATCAAGCCATTTCTGCCGGAACCCCACATGCTTCAGCACTTCAAGCAAGAAAGTCCAAAGAAAACCGAATCAAAGGCCTTAGAAATGTTAAGCTTAAGGAGAATACGAGCCTCTTTTTTCTTATGCAGAGTTTTAACCATTTGGTGAACAAATAAAAAATTATCATGGATTCTTCTACCTCTCACAAAAGCACTCAGAGTTGTAGAGACCAGAGTAGGTAAAATGGGTGCCAAACGGTTTGCCATGATCTTGTTCACTAGCTTAGCAAAACTATGGACTAAGCTAATGGGGCGAAAATCCTTAACCTGGGCAGCATCCTACTTTTTAGGCAAAAGGGTGATAAAAGCATTGTTCAGAAGCCTGAATTTATACACGTATTCCCAATAGATGGCGTCAAGAGCCATAAGCACATTGCCCTTGATAATACCCCAGCGGGATTTGTAAAAACGGATTTGTAAAAATGACCTGTAAAACCATCTGGACCCGATGCCTTATCCATAGGCATGTCCTTTATAGTTGCCCACACCTCATCCTCGACGAAAGGATCATCTAGAGAAGAGAGCTCATGTTACTAAATACCAATTTCAGCAAGGTCTAAACTAACAACTAACATATTCTATACACTATCTTTTAAATTGTCTAGGACCCGTTTAGATCCTTAGAATTAAATTTATTCTAATAGATTACAATTTAGACACGTATTAATTAAGCTAATATAGTTGGAATATATTTGAATATTATTGTTAGTCATGCAAGAGAGATGCTTATATATTGTATTTCTACTATAGGACAAGTTGAAGAGCATGTCATAAGTTGATAAGTAGAAACATAGTATGGTGGTCTATAGGTTTGATTTTCATCTCCCACAAAATTAATTTGAGATAGGTTTATATGTGAATTTTGGAAAAAGTGTGTCGGTGGTACGAAAAAGGGTACCCCCAATCAACGCAAACACCCGAACGCTCTGTCTCCGTCTCGCCCGAGCCCTCCCAGCCAGGCCTCGGGCGAACGCTCTGTCTCCGTCTCGCCCGAGCCCTCCCAGCCAGGCCTCGGGCGAACGCTCTGTCTCCGTCTCGCCCGAGCCCTCCCAGCCAGGCCTCGGGCGAACGCTCTATCTCCGTCTCGCCCGAGCCCTCCCAGCCAGGCCTCGGGCGAACGCTCTGTCTCCGTCTCGCCCGAGCCCTCCCGCAAGGCCTCGGGCGAGCACGATCGCTCTCCGTCTCGCCCGAGCCCTCCAGGCCTCGGGCGAGAGCGCGCCCCCACACCTCGAGCCTTAACGCACGGACCTCGAGCTGCACAGACAGCCGTACCAGCCCATACCACGCATTTAATGCCTTCACCTACTCCGGTCATGTCCACTAGTGCACAGCATGTACCACAGTAACTCGGTGTAAAGGTCAAGTCTCGTTTTCACCACAAGCATGGGCAAAAGGGCACCAGTACAGCACTGTTCGGCCAAGCCAGGCACTGCAACTCCTCGAGGCGGATACGCGCCCCTCGAGCCTGCACTGTAACCCTCGAGGCGGCTACGCGCCCCTCAGCCCTGCACTGTAACCCCTCGAGGCCGGCTACGCGCCCTCGAGCCCTGCACTGTAACCCCTCGAGGCGGCTACGCGCCCCTCGAGCCCTGCACTGTAACCCCTCGAGGCGGCTACGCGCCCTCGAGCCCTGCACGTAACACCTCGAGGCCGGCTCGCGCCCCTCGAGCCCCCGTGGCACCACCTCGAAGCCGGCTCCGCGCCTTCGAGCCCTAACTACTTTCATGCTATTGGAGGACAGGTACCCCAAGACCCGGAGGGACCCGCCGCGTACTGTACATTCCGGGATGGGTGCTGTACGGCTCCCGCCTTGTCGCGCCACCACGTCCGCGCCCAGGATGGAAGCCACGACCCAAGGACGCCTCAACAGCGACGATCACATCGGCTCCAGTGGCCCCGACAAGACAGGGTTCCTACCCTTCTCCGTATGGGGCACCATACGCCCCGACACCTGTAATACCTTTATGTAACCCTGGCCTCCCCTTGCTCTATAAAAGGGGACACTAGGGCCCTCATTCAAGAGGACGAACAAACACACGAGTCCACACACAGGCACGAGTCCGGACTCCGGTCCACGCTCACTGAGCTTGTATTCTCCCCTGTACAAGCACTTAGGTGCAAGTAATACAAGAACATCCCCCCGCTGGACGTAGGGCCTTCTTTGCCCGAACCAGGATAAATCCTTGTGTCCTCTTGCATCACCATCCAGGAAGAGAAGCACGCGATCATATCACTCGTTGGTGTGATACCCCCGGGTACGAAACACCGACAGTTGGCGCGCCAGGTAGGGGACTTCGCGTGTCCGAGCCGATTTCTCGTTGATTCCTGGATGGCTTCATCCCCTCTTCCGTTCTCGGCTGGTGCCGTCGTCTGGTTCGGGAGCCTCGAGTTCCTGGCCACAGGCAACGGCAACGAGCTGACTCTGCTCTCCACGGAGGGCCTGAGCGGAGTGCGTGTCACGCCACCCCGCGCGGGGGGCGTGACGCGTCGCCCGCACCACCACACGTCGCCACATCGCGAGCGGCGCCGTCGTCACCGTCGTCGCCGGGCGCAGGCGGTGCCCGCGGCAAACACCTACGCCCCGTAGCCGGTGCAGGGTCCCCAAGGGGAAACCAGCCCGGCGCGCGGCCGGAGACCTCCAGGGCGCACCCGCGCCCGCCTAGCGACTTCGCATTCATCATGCGTACGGACCAGGAACCAGGCCAGAGGCCTCCGAGCCGTGCGCCGTCGACGCCACTCAGCCTCCTCCCGCACGGGTCGCGCCGCGCTCGACGCCAGCGGTTCCCGGTCGGCCTCGACAACTCTGCGGCTGTATACGCCCACCGCCTCGACGAGCGCCATCAGGACCAGACGGTGGCGGACCGGGAGCAGCGTTCGGGCGCGCTGCTGCAGGCCATGGCCAGCCTGGAGATCGTCCACCCCGCGTGCGTCGACCGCGACTTCTTGCGAGCCTTCGAGCCACCTCGGCGAGCCACCGTCGGAGAATGGTACCGCGAGCTGCGGTCCCAGCATCGGCCAAGGCGGCGTGCCGTCAACAGCTCCGACTCCGACGAATACGACTACCACGACCCCGACCTCTGGGATCCCACCAGGGAGTGCTTCCAACTCGAGGGAGTCGTATGCGATACCGAGGACGAAGGCGACGACGACAGGCCGGCACTCGACCTAGAGGGACCTAGCGACGTGGCCGCGGCAGGCGGATCACGCGTTCAGGGAAGGGACGAACCTCCAGCACCGGCTGTGCCGCGCCTAAGCACGACGATGGCCGGGCGGCGCAACTCGCACAAGTGCAAGAGGCAATCACCAAAGCCGAGGAAGAACGGCGACACCTGCTGCAGCTCCGGCAAACCCTGATGCAGGAACCACCCCAGCCCCGAGGAGCCGGAGCTCGAGGCCGGGCTCGAGAGGTCCACCGGCGGATCCTCGAGGACGGGGCACCAGCACGCCTCGAGGTATGTTTCCCGCGAGCTGGGCAGAACGTGGTGGCGGCGGCTATGATGCTCCGTGACCTGCCCGCCGTCTCCAACCCCGATGCCAGGCGCATGCTCGGAGAAATGAAAAACCTCCTCGAGACAGCCGCGGTACAGCAGGCCGAGAGCTCGGCGTCACGCCGACGCGGAGCAGCCTCGGGGACCGGCGGACACGCCCCACGACGCTCGCGAGGCATCCGTCCACCAGCCGGACGCCTCTCGAGCTAGGCCAGTCCGCGAACGGATCGTCGACAACCGGCCACCTCGAGACCCCAACGACGCCCGCAACGACATCAAACCGACGGCGCAGGACCGAATTGGGGCCCAAGAGCGTGGCTATAGCGCCCATCGAGGGGGCGCTACGACAGCGACGAGGACGGCAGGTCCTCGAGCCCCCGGTCCCCCCGAGTCTTCACCGTGCCATCCGCAGCTCTACCCTCCCTCCCGACCGCTTCCGACCGCCGACCAACATCGTGAAGTATGACGGGAGGTCGAGCCCAAGCTCTGGCTCTCGGACTTCCGCTTGGCTGCCAACTGGGCGGAGCGAAGAACGACGACCGCGTGATCATACGTCAACTCCCACTTTATCTCTCGGACACCCGCCCGCCGGTGGCTCGAGGGGCTCCCCGCCGGATCGGATCCATGACTGGGCCGACCTAGTCAGGGTCTTCGACGGGAATTTCAAGGGGACCTGCGTGCGTCCAGGCAACCCCTGGGACCTACGGCGTTGCCGGCAGGCGGCGGACGAGCCCCTCCGCGACTTTGCTCGACGATTCTCGAAGCGCGTCTCGAGCTCCCCCACGTGCCTGACGAGGACGTCATCTCAGCGTTCCTCGCGGGCACGACATGCCAAGAGCTTGTTCATGAGCTAGGACGCTACCGTCCCGGACGGTCGAGGATCTGATGGATCGCGTCACCAGCTTTGCTTCGGGCGACGAAGCAGTGGGGGCCTTCTTTGGCCGTTCCACGGACAAAGGCAAGGCGGTGATCGCGCCGGAGGGCTCCAACAAGGGCAACGACGCCAAGAACGACAACAATGACGGCAACAAAAGGAAGAAAAACAACGCAAGGGCCAGAAGGCGAAGCGTGGCGCGATGACGACGACGACAAAGAGGTGCTCGCGGGCGCCCTCGAGCCTAAGAAGCCCCGAGGCCCCCCTGACGGGGCTGTTTTCGACCAGATGCTCGAGGATCCCTGCACCTACCACAGGGGCCCCCGTAAACCACAAGTTGAAAGACTGCCGACTGTTGAAGGGCTACTACTCCAAGCTCGGCGATAAGAGGGAAGACGCGCCTAAGGGCAAGGATACCGATCGACGCGGCGGCAGGAACGCAGATGGCGACTTCCCCCCGGTGCGCGACTGCTACATGATCTACGGGGGGCCGACCGTCGGGCTCTCAGCTCGAGAAAGAAAGAAGGAGCGCCGGAATCTTTTCGCTTAGCCACGACGCCCCCCGTACCTTGACTGGTCCGATGCGCCAATCACGTTCGACCGTGACGACCATCCGGACCGTGTCATAAACCCGGGGGCTTACCCCCTCGTCGTCGACCCCATCATAGTCGACGTTCGGTTCTCCAAGGTGTTGATGATGGGGGCTCGAGCCTCAACATCATATACCTCGAGACCCTCGACCTCCTGGGGATTTCAGAGGGACAGCTCCGACCCAGCGTCGGGGGTTCCACGGAGTATACCAGGAAAGAAAGGCCCACCCCCTCGGGCGCATCGACCTGCCGATTTGCTTCGGCACGCCGGCAAACTTCCGTCAGGAAACGCTCACCTTCGAGGTGGTCGGCTTCCAAGGGACCTACCACGCCATCATCGGCCGGCCAGGCTACGCCAAGTTCATGGCGATTCCTAACTACACGTACTTGAAGCTCAAGATGCCGGGGCCAAAAGGGTCATCACCGTTGACACCTCCTACGAGCACGCATACCACTGCGACGTGGAGTGCGTCGAGCGGGGGAGGCCAACGTCCACCTCGACTCGCTCGAGGCCTTGGCAGCTCTGGCCACCGAGGGGGCCCCAGAGCAAAGCGTCACGCCGGCACCTTCGAGCCGGCTGAGCACACCAAGCAAATACCCCGTCGACCCGACCTCGGCCAATGGCAAGACGCTGACCATCAGTACCAGCCTCGAGCCCAAATAGGAAGCAGTGCTCGTCGACTTTCTCCGCGCGAACATCGACATGTTTGCGTGGAACCCCTCGGACATGCCGGGCATACCGAGGAAGTCGCCGAGCACGCCTTGGAGATCCAGGCCGGGTCCAACCGGTGAAGCAACGCCTGCCGCCGCTTCGACGAGGAAAAGCGCAGGATCATCGGCGAGGAGGTGCACAAGCTTTTGGCGGCCGATTCATCAAGGAGGTATTTTACCCAGAGTGGCTAGCTAACCCTGTACTATTTAGGAAAAAGAATGGAAAAATGCGGATGTGTGTAGATTACACTGGTCTGAATAAAGCATGTCCAAAAGTTCCATTTCCTTTACCTAGAATTGACCAGATCGTCGATTCCACTGCTGGGTGCGAAGTGCTTTCGTTCCTTGATGCGTATTCCGGCTACCACCAATTAGGATGAGAAAATCCGATGAACTCGCGACCTCTTTTATCACGCCATTTGGTATGTATTGCTATGTTACGATGCCCTTCGGCCTTCGAAACGCCGGGGCAACGTACCAACGATGTATGCAGCACATCTTTGGCGAGCACATAGGCAAGACCGTCGAGGCCTACGTCGATGACATCGTGGTTAAAACTAAAAAAGTCGGGAACCTCATCAGCAACCTCGAGACCACGTTCGAGTGCCTCCGGGCCAAGAATGTGAAGCTCAACCCCGAGAAGTGTGTCTTTGGTGTGCCTCGAGGCATGCTACTTGGCTACATCGTCTCACAACGGGGGATCGAGGCAAACCCTGAAAAAATCTCAGCAGTCACGAGATGGGCCCGATTCGTGACCTCAAGGGTGTGCAGAAAGTGACAGGCTGCCTAGCCGCTCTCAGCAGATTCATCTCGAGGCTGGGGGAAAAAGCACTACCCCTCTACCGCCTGCTAAAAAGACGGAACACTTTGCGTGGACCGCCGAAGCCGAGGAGGCCTTAACCAAGTTGAAGGGGTTGCTGACTTCTGCACCAATTCTCGTGCCCCCGCGACCAGCCGAAGGTGGCGATTCCCCCGAGCCCCTCCTCCTCTATGTGGCCGCAACCACTCAGGTGGTTAGCGCGGTCATAGCCGTCGAGAGGCACGAGGAGGGTCATACATTGCCGGTCCAACGACCGGTATACTTCACCAGTGAGGTACTCTCCGAGGCCAAGGTCCGGTATCCGCACATCCAGAAGCTGCTCTACGGCATCATCGTCACAAGGCGCAAGCTCCACACACTACTTCCTCTCTCGCTCATCCCGTCACGGTGGTGTCGTCCTTCCCCCTCGGAGAGATCGTCAACAATCGGGAGGCCACGGGCGCATCGCCAAGTGGTCCGCCGAACTAATGGGGGAGACCATCACCTATGCCCCGCGAAAGGCCATCAAGTCGCAAGCGTTGGCGGACTTCGTTGCTGAATGGACCGACACTCAGCTCCCGCCGGCACACAGATTCAAGCCGAGCTCTGGACCATGTACTTCGATGGTTCCCTCACGAAGACGGGGCAGGAGCAGGCCTGCTCTCATCTCACCCCTCGGAGTACACATGCGCTACCTGCTACGCTTGCACTTCCCCGCCTCCAACAACGTCGCCGAGTACGAGGCCCTCGTCAATGGGCTGCGCATCGCCCTCGAGCTCGGGTCCGACGCCTCGACGCCCGAGGAGACTCGCATCTCGTCATCAACCAGGTTATGAAGGCTTCAAGCTGCATCGATCCCAAGATGGAGGCATACTGCGGGGAGGTGCGCAAGCTGGAAGACAAGTTTTAACGGCCTCGAGCTCAACCACATAGCTCGAAAGTACAACGAGGCCGCAGACGAGCTGGCAAAGTTGGCGTCCACGCGCGCACGGTACCGCGCCAGATGTCTTCTCGAGGGACGTCTTCGAGCCATCCGTCGAAATCGACCCGGGGGCTGGCCCCTCGACGCCACCCCTCGAGCAAGACACGGGGCTCGACTCTCAACGCCACCCCTCGAGAAAGACCCCTCGACGTCCGCAGGCGATGCAGGTCGACGCACACGCCTCTTCGTCATCACGGCCCTCGACTGGCGGACGCCCTACCTCGACTACCTGACGCGAGGCGAGCTACCAGAAGACAAGACGGAGGCCCGACGCATCGCTCGGAGGGCCAAGACCTACGTCATCTACGGCGACGAACGGGAGCTATACCGACGAAGTCCGACTGGGATCCTTCAACGCTGCATCCCACTCGAGGAAGGGCGCAAGCTCCTCGACGATATGCACTCGGGGCTTGCGGCCACCACGCAGCGCCGAGGGCCCTGGTTGGGAACGCCTTCCGTCAAGGCTTCTATTGGCCGACCGCCATTGGGACGCCAAGCGTTTGGTCCAAGCGTGCCATGGGTGTCAATTCTATGCCAAGCAAACGCACCAGCCCGCACACGCCCCTGCAGATGATCCCAATCACTTGGCCATTTGCCGTTTGGGGGCTCGACCTTGTGGGTCCCCTCAAAAGGACAAGTGGAGGGTACACACACATGCTCGTGGCCGTCGACAAGTTCACCAAGTGGATCGAGGCTAAGCCGATAGGAGACCCCACCTCCGAGAGGGCTGTCGAGTTCATCGCCAACATCATGTACCGGTTCGGGGTGCCTAATGTCATCATCACCGACAATGGCACCCAATTCACAGGCAAAAGTTCACCAACTTCTGCGATGACAACAACATTCGCGTAACCTGGGCCTCGGTCGCATACCCCCAATGCAACGGGCAGGTCGAGCGCGCCAACGGCATGATACTCCATGGGCTAAAGCCGAGGCTGTTCAAGACCCTCAGAATTTCGGAAAGGGGTGGGCTACAGAACTCCCTCGGTGCTGTGGGGCTCAGGACTACGCCGAGTCGAGCCACCGGGTTCACTCCGTTTTCCTAACCTACGGCGCAGAGGCCGTCTTACCTACGGACCTCGAGTACGGCTCACCTCGACTTCGAGCCTACAACGAGCAAACCAGCGACGAAAGGCTCGCCAACGCCAAGGACCAGCTCGAGGAGGCCCGAGACGTGGCGCTCATCAACTCTGCACGCTACCAGCAAACACTTCGATGCTACCACGAGCAAGCACGTGCGCAAAAGGACCTGGCGGTGGGGGACCTCGTGCTTCGACGGCTGCAGATAATCGAGGGCGCCATAAGCTCACCCCTCCGTGGGAAGGCCCATACACCGTGGCCGAAGTGCTCAAGCCAGGAACATACAAGCTCTACGACGACCAAGGCAGGATCCTGGCGAACGCGTGGAACATATCTCAGCTACGTCGCTTCTACCCTTAAGGCCTCGAGGCCTTGTTCATTTTATCACTTTGTACAAACATGTCAAAATGAATGAACAAACTCGTGCATTGTCGTTCATGTTGCTTCGCATCTTAAGGTAGCCTCGACCCTGCTTTGCTCAGGGTCAGCCTCCCTCGGGGGCTGACGGGGGCCTCCCCCCCCCCCAGACTCCGGAAAAAATACGCGTTTTCTTTTCTAAAATTTTGACCCTCGTCTCGACTCGTGCCTCGAGTGAACTAGCGACGTCTAAATCCTAAAGTACCTCGAGCCTCCAAGGTCGGGGGGCGTCGACGTAGACGGCCACCTACGCCCCCGGGCTACGGTGCCCTACCTACGCCTCCCCTCGAGGGGCTCGCGACGTATCGAAGGAACACAGACTAAGTTAGCAGAAACTCGAGCTTGCGACAAAGAGAAGTGGTCAAACGCATTTGAAAGGAAAACAACACCTTTTTAAACAAACAAGTCATATATACATTCGGGTCTCGACGTACCCTCATTCACGTCATAAAATTCTTACAAGGGCCCCGGTGCCCAAATTTGGCGCGCAGGCCCTAGTCTTCGTCGGTGCGGTACTCCTCCCCGAGGTCTTCCGCGGCGGGCTCAACCTCGACGCCCGAGCTCGAAGGAGGAGGGCTCCCGACACCGCTGCTGGCGTCAGGAGCAGCACGTCCTCCTCGAAGATCTTCGCGAGCGACGTCCCCGGCCTCTCCATCTTCTCCAAATTTTGTCGACACGGCGGTTGTTCCACTCCTCATCCTTCCCCTCGATCTCGATGAAGCCATTCGCGACAACGTGGACCGGGAAGCGGAACCGGAGCGAACGACCGCGAGTGTCTGCTTGACGCCGTGATGGAGAGCTTGCCGGACACGGTCCCGCGCGCTGCTCGTCGAAGAAGCACAAGGCGTCGACCAAGGCATCGCCCCGAGCACTGCACACCTTCTGCCGCGGTCACAGGAGGAGCACCCCACATGGGGCCGAGCCGGTCGAGAGAGGAGCGAGCCCGCTCCGCCACCATCGTCTCGTCTTGGAGTTGGTCCAAGAGAGCCTGGTTCGTCCCGCGAGCTCCTCGACCGTCTTCTCGACCCCTGCGCAACAAACAAGGAAGAGTGAGACTGCGGCGTAACAAAAACTTCGAGACCCAAACAAGAACAAGGTGTAAGCCTCACCGTCGCAGTGTTGCCCCAGTGCGGCGAGGTCGCTGGTCAGGCCCTCAGCACGCTGCTCCAGCCTGCGCTTCTCGGCCAGCGTGAGGAGCTTCTCGGACCTAAGGTCCTCGATCAGCCGGCCCGCCTCCACCAGGGCCTTGCGGATCACCTCCTGCCGCGCCGCCCCTCCCGGGGCCCCGCCGGCTCTGGCTCGGTGGCGGCACCACTCTCGCGTCTTCGGCCTCTTTTCTCGCCGCCTCCGCTGCGGTTCGGCAGCGGCGGCCTCGCCACGGGCGTCAGCAGCCTCCTGCTTCGCCGCCTCGGCTTCAGCCCGGGCAGAGGTGGCCTCGCTTCGGGCGTCCGCGGCCTCCTTCCTCGACGCTTCGAGAACGGCGGCGGCCTCCTCCTTGGATCGAGCGACCTCGCCTCGAGCCACCCGGACCTCCGCCTCCGCCTCGTTAAGCCGGCTCGCCATCTGGGCGTTCCGGCTCAGCTCCGCGCGGAGATCTCGAAGCTCCGCCTCAGCCCGCGCGAGGGCGGCTGACACCTGTGCGGACCGGCCCGCCTCCTCGGAGCAGGACCGCTCCGCCTCCGCCATAAGCTCGGCCACCTCCCGGAAGATGGACCGCACCTCGCGCGGGGCCCCCGCTGGGCCGGCTGCTCGATGGGAACCACGGCAAGGGGCGGGCTCAGTGGACGGGAACGGCCATATCGGCGATCTCGGTGGTCGTTCCTCTGTCCAGACTCCCTCCTCCCGCTCGAGCTGCCCCGACAGCGACCCCGCCCGCGGCACGGGCCCCGACTCCCTCCGTCCCTCCGCCGCACTTCCTGTTGCGGATCGATCGAGGGAAGGCTCGACCCCGGCCCTCTTCCCTGGCCGGGCCCTCCGGCGCCTTGTCGGCGCTAGCCGGCACCTCGGGCGCCTCCACCATCATCGAGCCCGCGGCGAGGAGCGGCCCCTGCTCCAGCTCGTTCAGGAGGTCCTCCACCGTCGGCTCCTTCTCCGCCGACGCCTCTCCCCCCTTTCCCTCCTCCGCAGCCCGGCCCGTGCTGGTCGGAGCCACAAGGGGCGCAGTCTCCTCAGCCCCACGCCGGCGGGGCCGTGCTCGCCCCAGGCGCTTCCCCCGGAACAGCCGTCGTGGTGAGGGAAGGATGGCGCTCCCAGTTGGCACCATCGCGGGAGGAGGAGGAGGGGGAGGAGGCAGCGCTTCGGCGGATATGGTGGTGGCAGGCTCGATGCCATGAGCTGAGGCCCCTGCAATACGAGATGACGGAGATATCAGAACCAGGAAGAGTACCTCGACCCCTGTGGTCGATGGCGACGGCCTCACCAAAATTCGCGACGATCATCTGGCCCCCTCGAGCCATGGCAGCTCGGGCCTTCTCCAGCCAAGCGGCTTCTCTAGCGGAGGAAGGTGCCATACCTCGAGGTGCCTGTGCCTCGACGGGGCTCGAGGTCTTGGCCCGCTTGGACGAAGCGAGGTCCACCTCCTGGTAGGAGCGCTTCCCCCTGAGAAGACGGAGATGGCACGCGTCATCAAAAGCAAAGAGGTGAAGCCTCACTACCGACGAGACCCAAGGAAACTACTCACCCGAAGCGGCGGCTGGGCTTCTTCCCAATCGCCGGACCCACTCGGGGGCTTCGAGCCCACCCCACGGCTCGAGCCCTGTGCCTGGGCCGTCTCCACAGGGCTGGGATGGGGGGAGGGCTCCCGACGCCTCCCATGGCTCGACCTCGAGGGAGAGCCCTCCTTCCGCCCCACATCGCGGGAGGGCGACCGTACCACCCTCGTGCTGACGTCGTGGCGCCCGCCCCGGCGCGGGCTCCGGGACCTGCTCCGGCGCCCCGCTGGTGGTCGCGCCCTCCCCCTCGCCGCCGTGTCCCGGTCGGGCGGCGACGGCGATGGACTCCGGGGACGCTCGCGCCCCTGGTCACGAGACGCTCGGGGGCTCCCTCCCCGACGCTCGTGATGGCGCGGGCTCGACGCCTCTTCCTGGCGCCCGCTCCTCCGCGGGCTCGACGGCGCCCTTGACGGCTCGCGGGGTCGGGCCCGAAACCCTTCTCGACCTGTCGACCGCCTCTCGAGGCCCGACCCCTCTCGAGACCCCCCGTCTGGGCTGACGCGGGGGCGGCCTCCGTTGGCGCTGTGGCGGAGGCGCTCCGGGTCCGGGGCTTCCTTACGACCAGGGGCACATCCGGCGCGGAGCTCGACGGACCTCGGCCCCCGACGAGGCAGGATCGGCGCCGCCTTCCGCGGCTGCGTCCCGCGCGACCCTTTTGTCGGTGGGACCTCCAGTGTACCCTCCTGCACAGAGGAGCGGTCAGCCCTGTCATCGACGAGCCCCGCGCGCATCAAGCGCGCATCCATCCCCTCGTCGTCGCCCTCCTCCTCATCACCACTCTCCTCCTCCGAGCTCGAGGAGCTCAGCTCGGGGGACCCGTCCCCAGGCTGACGGTTACGACGAGCCTTCGCCAGTCTCTGCTCCCGAGCTAAGCGACGCAAGTTTTTATTTTTCTCTTTCTTCTTTTTGGCATCCTTGCTCTCCTTGTCCTTCTGAGCAGAGAGGCGCCTCACCTGAGAATCCGCGGCGTCCTCCCTCACCGGGGGCCTCGACGCGCGACAAGTAAATGCCCCCTGAAGAAAGAAGAAGCGTGATGAGACAAACCACAAGACGGATGCAAACGGATCGAAGGAGGAAAAAGGGGGAGGAGGCTCGAGATAGCTCGACTCGAGGAGGCTTACCAGGTCGAGACACCCCTCGTCGGGTGCCATCGCAACCAGGTTGGAGTATTCAGGGACGAACGGCCCCTGGATCGTGATCGACACCCGGGAGACGCCCTCGTTCCGGGACAGCCTCTCTTCGGCCATCCTCGAGCGATTGAGCGCCTCGAGCTGAGCCTGCGGGCCCATCTCGTGCATAAGAAGGGGGCGTCCGCCAGCGGGAGAACTCTTCGCTGGTGGAACGCCCAAATGACCGCTTGCACGGTCAGCTTCTTCTCGTCCACCAGCGTCTTCATCATCTCCATCAGCGGGGCCAGGTGGCGTTGCCTGCCTGTCCGCCGCAACGCCCCAGGTCCACTTCTCCGGGCGTTGAGTGAGGACCCTGCCGGTGTACTGCGGAAGGAGGCCACCTTCGTTCCGCAGATAGAACCAATGGTCGTCCCACCCCGCCTGGTTGGTGGAAAGCTTGTATCGCAGGTACTCGCGGGGGACATTGGCCGACGAGGTCCCCGCCCTCGCGGTAATGGCAAGGGAGCCCATGCGCACGGGCCGCCTCCCGCTGGGCTTCAGGGACTTGATGAAGAGCTCGCCCCGAAGAGATGGACGAACATCTCCCAGTGCGGCTCCATCTTCAGGTACCCCTCGCACACCGCGGCGAATATGGCGGCGTGCGAGATGGAGTTGGGGGAGAAGTGTTGCAGCTCCACCTCGAAATGGTGGGCCAGCCCTCGCAAGAAGCGGCTCGGCGGGACGCCGAGCCCCATACGGTGGTAGCGCGTGAAGCTCACCACGTACCCCTCCGGCGGGTGCGGCTCCCGGTGCTCCGCCGACGGGATAACCCACCATGCGGGTCCCTCCTCCGGGTTGGGGCGCAGAAGCCCCTGGGCCACCAGCGAGTCCATTTCGCTCTGCGTCACCTTCGACGGGCTCCAGTCCTCGGCCGGCAGCATCTGTGTCTGGGCGGCCATGACGGTGGCGCGGCGCGGATCCGAGCAGCGGACGAGCGGCCGGAAATCCCCAATCGACTAGCTCGAAGGAGAGGGCGCGTAAAGGCTACGGCGGCGGCGAAGGCAAAGTAAAGGGTTCTTTTCCCCTCTTTCGATATTTATAGGGGGAAATCCAGACGGGCGGGATCTCCCACGACGTAAAAAGGTAACCGAATGCATTCAATGCGCCCACCTAACCACGTCTCGAGCCGGATGCAGGGTACACGCGTTACCTCTCCATTCGCTCCACTACCCGGCCCGCCACGACCGTCGCTCCGGCTTCGCGCCCCGCCGCTCTCCCCCGACGGTTTCCGCCTAAAAAGGCGTGCCCAACGGGCAGAAGGATTCCCAGACGACGGAGGCTTCTTCATAAAGGTAAAAACGGGCCCCGGCCCTAAGTCTCGAAGCAGCGAAGGCTGGCCCTCGAAAAGGGTTCGACAGCCGGCTTCGAGCACCCGAGTCAGGGACACCAAGGGGCGCCACTCGCGGCATTACTCGAGGGCCGAGCCCTCGAGGCCCCTCACGTGTATCCAAGGCGGGGAGCTCGACGTGCAGGAGATCCCCTCGGAGGGAGGCATCGAGCCACCGGGTCCTATCGAATGGACCCGGCACTCCTGCAGACTGAGCCCCCATGCTTTATGAGACCGCCTCCGGGCCACAGTCGACCCCTAACGAACGGGGCACGAGCTCTCACTTGGATTCCCCGTTACCAGCTCACCGGGAACCTCGATACTCGCCCACTCGGGGTAGTACGAGGCATCCCCCCTCGCATCCGATCGAAAGGACTCGCGGGATGACAAGCCAGGGCAATCGGCATGCCGGACAGCTCGAGGAGCCGGCCAGTCGGTTCAGCCTGGCACCCCTCGACGAAAGAGGGTCTAAGAACTCGGACAGTTACGACTAATCTCTTTTCTTTGTGTAAACATGAGATTTTCAGGCCTTGGCGAACGCTCGTCCTCCATCTCGCCCGAGCCCTCAAGGCCAGGCCTCGAACGATCGCTCGTTCTCCGTCTCTCCCGAGCCCTCCAAGCCAAGCCTCGGACGGAGTCTCCCACGACAAAGGAAAGGTAACCGCAAATTTAATGAGACTACCGAACCACATTTCGAGCCTGTTGACAGGTACACACGGCGCCGATCTCCGCTCCCTGACGATTTCCGCCTAAAAAGGCGCGCCCACTGGGCAGAAGGTTCCCAAACGACGGAGGATTCTTCGGAAGGCCACGAGGGAGTTCTAACCACTCCCCCATGGTCTCGGGGGCTACACCCGCGGTGTCGCTCGCACGACACCCACGGAATCAAATCGACAAAACCCTCGAGACCAGTTAGCTATCCATCGAGATCCCAATCTGGAGCCCCTGCTCGAATGCAAGCACTCAAACAAGGGCTCGGGGGCTACTGTCGGTGGTACGAAAAAGGGTACCCCCAATCAACGCAAACACCCGAACGCTCTATCTCCGTCTCGCCCGAGCCCTCCCAGCCAGGCCTCGGGCGAACGCTCTATCTCCGTCTCGCCCCGAGCCCTCCCAGCCAGGCCTCGGGCGAACGCTCTATCTCCGTCTCGCCCGAGCCCTCCCAGCCAGGCCTCGGGCGAACGCTTGTCTCCGTCTCGCCCGAGCCCTCCCAGCCAGGCCTCGGGCGAACGCTCTTTCTTTCCTCCGCCTCGCCCGAGCCCTCCAAGCAAGGCCTCGGGCGAGCACGATCGCTCTCCGTCTCGCCCGAGCCCTCCAGGCCTCAGGCGAGCGCGCCCCCACACCTCGAGCCTTAACGCACGGACCTCGAGCTGTACAGACAGCCGTACCAGCCCATACCACGCATTTAATGCCTTCACCTACTCCGGTCATGTCCACTAGTGCACAGCATGTACCACAGTAACTCGGTGTAAGGTCAAGTCTCGTTTTCACCACAAGCATGGGCAAAAGGGCACCAGTACAGCACTGTTCGGCCAAGCCAGGCACTGCAACTCCACGCGCCCCTCGAGCCCTGCCTGTAACCCCTCGAGGCCGGCTACGCGCCCCTCGAGCCCTGCACTGTAACCCCTCGAGGCCGGCTACGCGCCCCTCGAGCCCTGCACTGTAACCCCTCGAGGCCGGCTACGCGCCCCCTCGAGCCCTGCACTGTAACACCTTCGAGCCCCCGTGGCACCGACCTCGAAGCCGGCTCCGCGTCCTTCGAGCCCTAACTACTTTCATGCTATTGGAGGACAGGTACCCCAAGACCCGAGGGACCCCGCCGCGTACTGTACATTCCGGGATGGGTGCTGTACGGCTCCCGCCTTGTCGCGCCACCACGTCGCCCGCCGGATGGAAGCCACGACCCAAGGACGCCTCAACAGCAACGATCACATCGGCTCCAGTGGCCCCGACAAGACAGGGTTCCTACCCTTCTCCGTGTGGGGCACCATACGCCCCGACACCTGTAATACCTTTATGTAACCCTGGCCTCCCCTTGCTCTATAAAAGGGGACACTAGGGCCCTCATTCAAGGGACGGACACAACACACGAGTCCACACACAGGCACGAGTCCGGACTCCGGTCCACGCTCACTGAGCTTGTATTCTCCCCTGTACAAGCACTTAGGTGCAAGTAATACAAGAACATCCCCCCCCCCCCCGCTGGACGTAGGGCCTTCTTTGCCCGAACCAGGATAAATCCTTGTGTCCTCTTGCATCACCATCCAGGAAGAGAAGCACGCGATCATATCACTCGTTGGTGTGATACCCCGGGTACGAAACACCGACACCTGGAACTTGCCCTAGACTTTTTAGAAAGGTTATTAAGTTTTCTACAAATCATCTATATCATCTAACGATGATCCACAAATTAACAAGGTCTAATTAGTATAGTTAGGCACCTCTGTCCAGACATGGACGATTACCCATCTACACTAAACCAGCTATAACTCAGTTATAGAACTCCACCACAAACATGATCTAAGACAATTTAGAAAGCTTATGAAAGTACTACACCTCTTCTACAACACCTGAGCATAATCATAACATAAATAGTGTAACAAGCCACACCATTCAGATCTGGACAGAATGTGGCAAATCTTGACATTCAATTTGCAACAGCCATATCTCTTAAACTATTAAGCCTATGGCCATGCAATTTGGTGACAAGCAAAATTAAGACTTTATCTACAACTTTCATATACAAACTTTCACAGCAAACATTATTATCTTAATGAAAACATGCACACATCACAAACTGTACATGCATGATCATATTAAACACTATTTATCCTTTGCTAGTATATACATAGCCTATATATATATATTTAGGAGATGACAAGCATACATGAATCATAGCTCCAACTTTCAGAGATGAATCATAGTATTAGTATGTGAGCAAAGCTTGAAAGTTACATGCATGCAAGCCATAGTTTGTCAACTATATGTTAAACTAGTTTTTATTATAATTAACGATGTGAGAGTAAGTTAAATAAGAAAGTTTAGATTTTATATGAACACACGACCATATTAGACATGCATTGGTTACTACAACATATTAGCAACGTCATGGAACCATCTTTTCCATTTTTACACACATGCATGACACATTTAATAATTAAACCTATTTAATCGGTTGAGAGAAAGATTACTTAATAACTCTGAAACTGGTACAAAACCAAAATTACCAAATTATTCATAGAGTATCTACATCATGTCACGAAGCTACCATAAAAATTTCACATCAAATGGAGCAACAAACAGTGGCAACATATTAAACCCTAGATAGCAAAGATCTATTTTTCACGCAAAAACTTTCTACTGGAAGCTATCATATTATTGCACCAGCATGTAGATATACTCAAGAGCTTTCCAAAAAGTCCTCATTTTCTATTTTACGATTTTCCTACAATTTACTACGAATTACCAAGTTTCAGCCACATAAAAGGAAAAGAAAAAGAAAAACACTGTTGGCACTATTCATCTGAGTCTATGACTTCGCAGAAAACCCCCTGAGCTTGGTCGTATTGCTGCGCGAAGTCCTTGACGCGAATTTGGAGCAGAGGAGGCACCGGAGCTCATGGGTTCCGGCGACGGGGGGCTTTCCGGCGGCGGGAAGAAGGGCAGGGGAGCATCATCAGAACACCCGGCGCACCCACCAACGGTCGCAGCTTGGCCGGAGATGGCGCGAGGCGTCCCGGCCACGCTCGCCGGCGGCAAGGAGGAGGGCGGCCATGGCGACGGCGACTTCCGGCCACGGTTGAAGCCGGGAAGGAGCATCCACCGGACCGACGGAACGACGGGAAGGAGACGACGCGCACGATTGCGGACGGGAAGGAGTGGTTGAGGAGGAACGGTGATGGCAGCTCGGAGCTCCGCCGGCCATGGCGGCGAGCGTCCGCGCGACGCGAGGGAGGGCGAAGCGAGCGTCGGAAGAGGGAGCAAGAGCAGAGAGCGAGTGGAGGGCGCTGCTGGGCTCGGCGACCATCTCTGGGATAAGGGCAGGGCGAGAAGGCAGGTGGCAGCCATGGTGGAGCTTGAGCTGCGCATGACGGGCACGCGTCTCCTTTGGGGCAAAACGTCGAGCACGTGGCATGCGATGACTTGCAACATTGGACGGCCGCAAACGCATCTTCCGAGCATATTCAGGTCCGATGCTTGTAGCAAAGTTGTAGGTCTCGTGCTGATCTCCAACTTTTCTTACCACACTCGGCCATTAGAGTTACCAAGCAGCGGGTAATTAGCCCAAAGTTGACAGTGTCAGCGACTTAACGACGGACGACCTTGCTGCGATTAAACCTGAAAATCATAGTCCAACTTCGTCAAATCGAGTGCAACTTTTGTATGCTCTTCTCCAAGGATTACCTACAACTCTTATTTTTGGACCAAAGGATGTTGCCTAACAAAATTTGGAGAACGCGGCTTGCCAACGTCAACCTTGCTGATTTCCAGACTTAGAAGGCTGGAAAACTGCAGCAGATTCGAACTTGGGTGCTCTGTTTGACACATTTAGCTTGGGATTCAAGCTTGGGTCCTTTAACAAATTTTGTTGTACACGTCATGATCTATAACTTTGCTTAAAGGTCAAATCTCAGAATATGAATAGAAGCTGCTCTTTCATGTTGGTCAAAGCAGCAAGTTGATGTGACCTTAATTTAGAGTTTTAGGCCGATTGAGGCATTTTCTTGACATTTGCTCAACACGAACCTTTCATAACTTTTGTTCGTGAGTCCATATAGAGTTGATTGGGCATAATTGCAAGACTTAATAGAACTCAATGATCTCCTTCGCTTAATAAGCCATTATAGGTAAGCTGTGACTCGTCATTTCATGTGACTTTTTGATTCCAAACTTCGCGAAACTTTTCCACCAAACACTATAGATATGAACTGAGGTGGGACACCTGAGAAAGTATTGTTTAGCAGATATGTTGAATATTCTAGAATTGGGCAATCATCATTAACTCGCTCTGTTAATTATTTTCTCGAATGATTCAAACTGGGTTGTGTCTCTGAGGTTGATCCCAAAACCTCTGTCATCACTGACAATACTAGAAATTATCTCTCGATCATCACCTGATAGAGCATGTCTGTGTTAAACTGTCTGCTTGACTGGCGTCAAACACCTGGGGTGTTACATAGCCGATATCTTCACAAAGCCTCTAGATGAGTCAAGATTTTGTGCTTTGAGGAGTGAACTAAATATCATTGATTCTCGTAACGTGGCTTGATATCTTGCACATATTTGTTTTCACCTAGAGACTCTAGACAAAGTTTTGTCAAACTTTGTGTGCAATTTCAAAATCTATTTTGCATGCTTCTCTTATGTCCATAGCTATGTACTGGTTATATAAATCTGGACATGATTGAAGTTTGTGTAGTATACCACACAAGGTTCTCCTAGAATAGCCCTCTGTCCTCTCTGAAAATGCACGGTCGGTAGTACCGCCATCAGGGGCGGTAGTACCGACGTCGGTAGTACCGACCCCAATGGGCGGTAGTACCGACCGAGTCTAACCCGGACATAAAAGGCCGCGGTGAACCCCTTTCTACCCTATCCGGTCACACTTTTTCACCGCATCCATGTCGCGTTCCACGCGCATCCGGCGCCGCTCCTTTCCGGCCGCCGCCTTCACGCCCTCTCTCTCCGATCTCCCTCCTCCTCCACCCAAATCCAAATCCGTTCGGTGGGAAGGTGGCCTTGGTGTGTGGAGATTGTCTTGGTGGTGTTCTTGAAGCCCGGAAGTTCTTCCTTCATTGGATTTCAACCTCTTCTTCACGAGTAGCAAGGTACTAGGGTGTTCATGCCCGATCTCTTAATGTACCTTCTTCTAGGTCGATTCCTTTGGTAGGATTGCTCTATCTAGTGTGTAGATGCTTCTAGGATATATGGTTTGCAATTTCATGGACGATTTGTGTGATTGGATCGAAGGAAACCGCACGCTGCAGTGCGGTCGGTAGTACCGACCTCTATGGGAGGTAGTACCGACCGCGCGCATTGAGCATTTTCTTCCCCGATTTCGATCGTCGTCTTTGCTACATCCTTTGAAGTTGTCTTTCTTCTCTCTTCGTTCTCCGTTGTCTCTTATCCGTCTATGTTATCTTTTTTTTCTCTAGATGTCGCATAGCCAGAGGCCCTCTCACCAGGCCAGAGATGATGAAGAGGAAGAGTATGTGGCTTTGGGGCTTGGTGATGTGCAGTAGGGCGAGCCGCAACGCCGCAATCCCGGGCGTCGTGCCCGTGCCGGTGGGAGCAGCGAGGACGTCACTCGACAGGTTCGTGGACGTTCGTCCACGAGCCGTCGTAGTGTCGACGGTGGCAGAGGCAGAGCTAGTGGCAGTGGTGCTGGTGGCAGTGGTGCTGGTGGCAGTGGTGCAGGTGGGAGCGGTGCAGGTGGGAGTGGTCATGCTGCTCCTCCACCTCCACCACCCCCTCCCCTGCCAGTGGTCCTCCGGGCGTCTGCACAGCGTGATTGTGGGCGGAGTAGCTTTGGGGGCTGGAGCTGAGTGGGAGGGTTTTCCATCGATCCTCGAGTTCGACCTCCGTCTCCTCCAACATCCGGGTTGTTGCTGATCAACCGGGTGTTTCATATGCACCCTGAAGTCGGTGCCTTGATGTCTTCTCCTGCTCATATTGGAAATATCTTGGATTACTCTGACAGGAAGAAGGCTAACTTGTTGAGGACTCAGAGGTTGGAAATCCATACCTTTTTATCAGGGATGACACAGTGGACAGAAGGTTTTGGTCCCGCTTTTAGCAGGACTACTACGTGTTTGCCTGCTGGAAGAGCTTCTGTGCTAAGGGTCATCCTCCTCTCTTTGAGCATAAGCGGCTGACAATCCGCTACTTGACAGACAAGGATTCAGAAGAGATTCAGGCTTTGGTGCAGAGGCTAGAGGACTGGAGGATACTGGGGCTGATAACTGGCGAGCGCAGTTACAATCAAGAGATCATCTGTCAATTCTGGGCCATTCTTTCATTCATGTCCAGTCGGCATTGGACACAGCTGCACTGCAGTGCACTACCCGGGGAGTGCACTACAGGTGCCATTTTGCTGTTTGCCAGTCTGTTGGGGTTCAACAGTGTAGACAAGAATGCTCCCTCGTCTGTCTGAGATGTATGGTGGGGGCATGTATGCTGAGCATCTGGAGAACTCTGGGGTTTACAAGGATGGCGTAGTGGAAACTTCAAGGTCAATGGCCTGAAGCCTGCCTTCTATGTGCTTAACAACTTGATGCGTCTCACACCCTGGACCTCAAAGTTGGAGACAACGATAATTTGAGAAATGATTCACCGAAGGTCCTTGTACAGTTTGCTCGGTCAGATGAACGTTTTAGCATCTCTCATTTCCTCTGGCAGAAGATCTCTGATGTGTACAATGACCCCACAAGGACCTGCCGTTTGCTCTGTACTTAATGCATATCATTGAGCATGTTGTTGGAGCCACTTTCGAGTATGATCGGACCGTGAAGGAGTACAGTGTCCGTAAGTTCTCATCGATGAGCAAGGAAAAGGTTGATGAAGTGGTGAGATTCCAGCAGCAGCAGCACCTGGCGAGGCTCATGGCCAGAGCAGGTTCGTGAGGAGGTGCCTCCTGCTGCCGCTCCTCCTCCGCGTCGTGAGCCGCGTAGGAGTGGCGGTGTTCGCTACGCCCTCGGCAAGTTCTTCCAGTGGTGCTGCTACAAGGCCGAGCGCGACGAGAGGCATCAGCAGGAGGTGCGTGAGCACCTTGGTCTTCCTCCGCGTTCGCCACTCCGACCCTTTCCAGATCCCTTCGCCGAGTATGATGCTCAGCCCAGGCGTGACGACGACGACGACGATGATGATGACGATGACGATGGTGGCCAGCAGTAGCCGCAACAGCCAACTGGTGGTGATGAGGCAAGGATCTTCTCCTCCGACATGTATCAGCCTCTTCAGCCTCCGCCGCCCTCGTACCAGCCTCCTCCCTACTACCCTGCCTATGGTCGGTTCGTTTCCTTTCCGGGCGGATCCACATCATATCAAGGTGGCGGCGGCAGCTCCTACATGGGCTTTGCTGCGCCCGACGCCGATCCAGCTGGGAGTGGTGGCTTCCCGCGACCCTTCTCCTCCACTGGATCCTTCCGCTCCTCGTCGTCGTTCCCGGTGGTGATGTTGGCGCCAGCGCGTATTCCTCTCTCTTTGGTGGCTATGGTGGTGGCTATGGTGGTTCTTCCGGTGGCTATTACTAGTTTCTTATGCTTCTCTTGGCCTACCTCTTTTGGCATTTGATGTCAAAGGGGAGTGTTAGGCTTATCTTGTTGTAATAGCTAGCCGTGAGAGAGAGTTAATCTTTGAGAACTAAGTGTGGTTATGCTACTTGTTTATTTGTGCTGTGATGAGGATGTAAAACATTTGAGATTTATGTTAAATTCATGTATGATTTATCCTCCATATTTCTGCTCCTGTCATGGTTGGTGATTGTTATTAGTGTTGGCTATCTCTTGATTATGCCATTTAGTGAATCATCATGCCATCTTGTCTATGCATCACAAATTGTTATATATGTTGTTGTCACACACTTAGGCACCCCACGGATTGCAAATTTAGGGAGCTCTCGTTCTTGTGTATGCAACCTTGTTTTTTTAGTCAAGGTTTGAAATTCTTATCCAAAGCATACACTAAGGGGGAGCTCGAACTAAATTTTGGAATTCAAAAAGCTTCAATTCTTTCTATCCTTATTGTAAGCCTAAGTTGGTTGTCATCAATTACCAAAAAGGGAGTTTTGAAAATGCATTCGCCCCCATTGTGGGTTTTGGCTAATTAATGACAATCAAATTAGGGACTAACGGATTTATAAAAGCATGCATGCAGGTGTTAGTTCCATAGAAGATTTGAAACGTTGAAATATCGTGAACGAGCCACGTTGGATACATTTGGACTTAAAGATACCTAGCTCGAGTGGTGGTTTTAAAAGTTTAATTCTAAACTTGAGTTATATGTAAGCCGGACTATCAAGAGGGTCACAAATTAGGTTGGCTAGATGCGGAGAAAAGTGCTCAAATCGACTACATTTAGTTTGCTTGACAGACACCGCACCAACACGAACACATGGAGGGTTTTTCTGTGCGGGCGGTAGTACCGACTATGGGTCGCGTAGTACCGCACGTGGCTGGTTTGCGCGCTGCTCTAACATGCTCTCTGTTCGCGCTCAGTTTGGCTTGGCGGTAGTACCGCCATATAGTCGGTACTACCGACCCTCGGTGGTACCGACCCAAGCCGGTAGAAAGTCAGATTTACAGGGCTCTCTGGACTCGCTCAGTCTTGACTTGGCGGTAGTATCGCCATAAGGCCGGTACTACCGACCCTCGGTGGTACCGACCCTGGTCGGTAGTAACCGAGGGACCAAGTCCCTTTCTGCGGAGCTCTCTGTTCGTGGCAGTTTTGGCCTGGCGGTAGTACCGCCATAGGGCCGGTACTACCGCCCCTCGGTGGTGGTACCGACCTGAGGCCGGTAGTTGACTTTAGGTCAGATCCAGATCTGTGCGACCGTTGAGACTGGTCGGTACTACCGACCATGGGTGGTCGGTACTACCGACCAGCCCTCGGGACTGAGGGAGTATAAATGGCTCTCCTCTCCTCGTTTGACGGTAATCCACTCATTCCACTCACTTATTGCGACCTAACTTCAGACAAACAGCCTCCAAGCATTGACTCCTCCCCTCTCTCTCCCCCTTTGCTCCTAGATTCACTCACTTGCAAGATTTGAGCTAGGAAAGTGAGATTAGAGAGTGGGAAGCTTCGATCTACGACTTGAGCACTTGGTTTCCATTTAGCCGGCTTGATTTGTGTCTTTTTACTCTTGAGCTCTTTGAGCTCTAGCCGTTTAGGTGTTCTTCGTGGTAGCCCGTATTGATTCACTGTAAGGGCTCCCCGAAGCGTTTGTATTACCCCTGTGATTTCTAGTGGAGAGAAACTCTAGTAGCCTTGTGTTGTGAGTGAGTGGCTAGGAGGTGAAATAGACTCTGACCTTTGTGGTCCACTCAACAACGAGGACGTAGGCACTCCTTAGTGGATTGGCGAACCTCGAGTTAAATCGTCGTGTCCCGTGTGCTTGTTGTTGTCTCTCTACTTTGCATATTACTTGTGTTCTTCGTGTTCCTCCTCTCCCCATCTCTTTCTTAGGTTGAGAAGGCTCGATCCACACCGTGGAAACAACCAAGCTTAGTAAGGCTAGAATCGCTGTGTATCATACTTAGGGAAGTGAGGTTCATACTTGTATTACATTCATAGCTCACTTATATTGGATTTGTAGTTCATCCTTAGGATCCCGGTTGTGCCGTTTGTTTGTGTCGTAGTACCACCGGTGTATCACACCCGGTAGTACCTACCCCACAAACCGGTAACCCCAGTTGTTGTCTAACTATATTTTCTAGTTTGTGAAGTTTCAGATTGTCAATAATCACCTATTCACCCCCCTCTAGGCTGATTAGATCCTTTCGACCAACACTCCAAAGCCAAACATCCGGGACGCGCTGGTAGGATAGCGTTCTCTGCTGAAGGGGTTTCTTCCGCTAAAATGATACTGCAGTATTGTTTACCGTAGAGTGGTGCAGACAGTCTAAGACCAGCCACACGAGCATGCTACCCGCCCGCGTCCGCTAATCAGTTTGGCGTAAGTTTAGCGTAAAAATATCGTGCAGCGGAGAAGGCTATCCAATACGCTATGAGATCGCATCCGCTAAATTTCGCGTTATAGAGGACCGCGCGCGGATGAGGCAGCATACCTGTGCGGGTCAACGTGTGGGCCCCATTCAATTTTGTTTTCAAAAATGTTATATCTCACAAACAAAAAACTAAATAAATTTTCGATTGCACCATTGAATTCGTTGCAAATTAATTCTTCAAAACCAGATCTCTCATGAATATATTTAGATAAAGTGACAAGTAGGTCCACAATAGATAGAAGATGATATGTAATATAGAGGATGAATAGATGCGGAAGAAATGAGTATAGAAGAAAGAATCTTATGACCAAACAATATAAAGTGAAATATAGGATTATGAGTGCGGATAGTCTAAACGCACGCGCCGCTATAAGGCAATCTCAATGGAGTTTGTTCATGTGAGTTTTATTTGTATTAAATAGGTTGCCACATAGACCTATTTGATATGTATTGGCGGTGTATTTAAGAAGTGAGAGAAAAAATGAGTTTCATCTAGATGAACTCTATTGGCACGATTACCAACTCTCTATGAGTTATGAAATTAAATGCATATGAAACTATACAATTTAAATTTTATTTTATTTCATATGTGAGCTTCATTCAAATTTCATTTTATTTGATATCACATGACAGTTTTGGAAACTAATCAATAAAACTCAGCACTGACATCGCCTAATCCAAACACGTACTCTCCGTCCCTAAATAAGTGTCGTCGTTGGTGTGCGTGTCACGTGTTTGACTCAATTTGTAGAAAATATGTACAATATTATATGTCTAATTAATTTTGTTAAAAAACTAGATGTAAAATCTTTCCGATGATACTAATTACTTAGTATATAAATATATAATATATTTTAATATATAATTGCTGGTAGTTTTTTATCGGGAAGCGACAACGACCCTTATTGGCGGAGGGAGTAATGCGTCGGCACGTTTAGTAGCGCACGCGCGTGGAGAAAGCTCCCGCTCTCTCTCCTCTCGTCGGCGCGGACAGGGGAGCGCACGTCCGGGCGAGGCTGCAAGGGCGGGCAACCCACCGGCGAGGGAGGCCCCCAGGTGCGGCGGGCGCTGAGGCCCGGGGGCAAGTGCGCCCGCTGGCGAGGGAGGCCCCCAGGACGGCGGCGGCGAGCGCCCCCCCCCCCCCCCCCCCCCCCCCCCCCCCACCACCCGCCGGCGCGCGGGACCCCAAACCCTAGTTCCCTGCCCAATTCGATCCGACCTCGCCATGGACACCTCCGACGGCGAGGCCACTGCCGCCGCTCCAGAGATCAAGAGAAGACTCCCAAGGCAGCGGTGGCCAAGGGGAAGGGGAAGGCGGCTGCCGGCTCCAAGGCGTCGGCCAAGGAGAGCAGCCCTCCTCAGCAGAGTGAGCTCCCTCCCCGATCCCCTTTCTCATAAAGAATTTCGGTTTTTTGGGTCGGTTTTCTTATGCATTTTGTATCTTTTTTTTGCGTTTTTCTGCTGCACGAATCGCCCGCCGAATTCTTGCGCGGAGAACAAGAACATTGCGGGGTTGACAATGTGAGTTGTTCTCTAAAGAGTTGTAGCTGATTTGGCTGCAACAGCTAGATGTCATGCGTTTTCGAAATTTAGCTATACCATTATTATGTATGTTTGGATTTATTAATTGGGCTTGATTGAACCTTAATATCAAATAAATTTTAAGACCCGCTGTCCTTGGCTTAGGCCTTTGGTTGGTGGCGAGACACAAGGAGAAGAGGGCCTGTTCACTCAAATAACGGCATAGTGCTGAGCTGTTAACATTCCTTGACATTAATCAGGAGAAACAAATGATTCAAGCATGTGTGGTTATTCCTTTCCTATAAATCAAAGGAATCAGTGTGTGTAAACATTTATCAAGAGAGGAAGATAGGAGGAAACTGGTTAAAAAGTATAAACAACTAATTTATCATGCAGCCAAATATTTGAAATTTAATTGATTTGGTACCTGTTTTTATTTGGTATTTAATTTAAAATGATGAATCTGTGCAAGCGAAAGAATACACTAAGATAAACCTGTAATATTATATTAATAATTAATAATTATAGTAATTTTGATACCCAAATATTCAAGCTTGTGTGTTTATTTTTTACGTATAAATGAATAACTATTGGTGCTTGAAGATCTGCTCACACAAAAATCAATATTGAATCTTTTTGGAATGTTTTTGTACTGAAAACTGATTTGTAAAGTCATCTAAAGTAATTATAAAATAAGTAGTAATTTTCTTGTTAAAACAAAAAGTTCTCAAAACATTATTTTGAAGGAATCTTTAATCTTGTGAGGTTTTTATCTGTAGTTCATTATAGATGGCAACGGTGGTCGGTTAGTTTTGTCAAACTCAGAGAATAGTATGTGCATATTGAATAAAAGTAGAGGCTAGATTGTCGTGGCTATAGATCTTAGGATGGACGGCTAAGGATGCCTCTATTTTATCTGTATTTAGATGGTATATATCTTTAGATGGTATATATCTCTATTTATTTTTCTAAAGGAGAATAGACTTTTTTAGACGTGATGTAAGGGTGATGTCATCAAGCTAATAAGGAGCAACGCACGCACGGGGCTGCTTGCTCTTGCGGTGTTGCGTGTCTATGCGCGTGCAATGGGTGAGGGAGTTCCAATGGGGAAAACATTGCAGAGAGTAAAGAAAAGATACGGAAAGGAAGAAGAGAGGAAGAGGTAGAAAAAACACACCTATTCCTATTTCTATTTTAATTGAAGTCGTGCTTATATTGGATCAAACTGAGGAGACATGGTTTCAGTATAAGCAGATTTCGTGGTTGTAGTATTTCAGATGGGGCGGTGATTCTTTTCTGATTTGATTTGTGATTCTTTTTTATTTGAGTTGGAATCTTAATTTACCGAATTCTCCTTTCTTTGTTTGCCCTATAATTATTTTATGTGTATGGGTTGTACGCGAACTCTGTTTCGAGTCTCCACTCCACTCAAAACACGTATGATTTGTAATCTCCTAGAATTAGTTAGGAAAAACTGGTCTACTTGGATTAGGATTTGGATCCGTACCGTACCTAGAAATTTTGCCTCTTTATTATTATTTATTATTAGGTATAGATATAGATATATGCAGATGCCCTATTACCTTGTCGTTAGACAATGTCATTTCTTTCTTTATTTTCTTCTGGTTCAAGCGCATTGTAATCAAGAATTAAACTTAGACCACATCTGGCAGTGGGGAACAAGCAGAAACTTTCAACCATTGTTCTGATTCATGGATATTACCCATTCTAGTTGTAGTACACTTGGGGAGGAAATCTATCAGATACTATCATAGTCATTATTTCACAGAGATACTGATGTAATGGTGCTGGTCAGCCTGGTAAATCCCTGTACACCACAATGCGGGAGCTAGTTGAGAATGCCCTTGATTCTGCCGAATCCATATCAGAGCTCCCTGATATAGAGATTACAATGTAAGTAATCCTCAAATGTATTCTTTGTTGTCTTTTCTATTTTGCAGTATGGGACAGTGCCCCATAACTCTGTTTTGCCATATCCTTGTCAGAGAAGAGATCACAAGGACCAAGTACAACACAATGATAGGGCTAGAGCATCGACAACGTGTTGATGAGGCACTATATGATGATTTTGAGTCACAAAAGGATCGTGAGGTAAGATGAGCACCTAGGTTGTATTAGTTTGAACATTGTGGATGCATTGAGAGGCCTTGTGGACTTCAGAGAGTTACCTCTTTGTATTATTCGTAATTTTATGTCTGATAAAGTTGTATGATTTCGCAATACTTAGAAACGCCTGGCCAAAGAAGCACGTTTCCAAGAAACTCAAGCCAAAAATGCTGCACTTGGGAAGAAAGTTAAGGAGGCTCCATCTTTTCGAGGAAAAGGTCGGGTGAGGCTGCACTTTTCAAAGTGACTTGCAAGGTATAGCTGTGACAATGTGATATATCTGATGAAAATATATATTTTCTTACTTTTGTTCTTGACTATTCCACTCCCTACCCCTGCGGATGCAGGATAATGGTAGAGGTATGCCACATGATGATATCCCAAATATGCTTGGGAGAGGTAGGTTTTTAATGCTATCTTTAATCTATAAATTCTGAATCCAAACAATTTGATCCTTTCTTACTTGGAGAGGAGATAGTACCATGATGCCCAACATCATTGGAGTTATTTACATTTGGTGCAGTTTTGTCGGGCACAAAGTATGGTTTGAGGCAAACACGTGGAAAATTTGGACTCGGTGCTAAAATGGTAAACTTTTTGTGTACGCTATTGAGAAGAATTTTCTAAATTGTATGCTGCTGTGAACTATTGTTTTGTATCTTTTTGATAGATAAGAATGAATGCAAACAGTTAGTTGATTTATGCCTTATCATGAAATGTTGAAATTGTTTTCTTTCTATTGCTTGGGAATGGCTGTCTTTGTCTTTGGGTTTGGATTGGATAGTGCAAGTGTACAACCAAGCATTACTCATCTTATGCTGTTTGTCATGATACTTCTATTTCATTTCTACATAGCCATGTAAAACTTGCATCATAACTAATGTAAAATGTACAATCATAATAGCAACTTGTTTGCAGTTGGCATAATCATCCTTTTCCTTCACTTTGATTATACCTTTTAAGTGATCTATTATTAGTTTCTCTTGTTTGTTGTTTCAAATTTGATGGTATTCTTTTGCTTATTCTATCCCATGTCTAAGAGATACTCATTGTGTTTTGCGGTTTTGCCTCTGTAAATACCTTATGAAATAAACATGTGACCTATAGTATTCTCATGGATTTTTATTTTTTTACTGGCTCTAATGTTTGTTTACATTATAATTGTGGATTAGTACAGGCACTTATATGGTCAAAGATGAGCACAGGACTTCCTATTGAAATTAAGTCGTCAATGAAAGGCCAGAAATATACTTCCTTCTGTCGCCTGGACATAGATATTCATAAGTAAGTACAGCTTACTGGTTCGTGTGTCAGTTCAACACACGTACTGAGTACTGACTTGGTATTGCTATTTGTCTCTATTTATGTCACTTTGATAACTTCTGCAGTTTACCTTTACCATGACCCATTTTGGTGTATTCCACTTCTCAGAAATATCCCTCATGTCCATTTACATGAGAAAAGAGAGAATAAAACTCAGTGGCATGGGGCAGAGATTGAAGTTATAATTGAGGGAAATTGGACAACTCATCGTGTGAGTATCACGTTTTGGAATATTTGAAAGAAGGAATTATGCTGTAAAGCTAATCAAGTGATCTCTTTCATGCAGTCAAAGATCCTCCATTATATGCGTCAGATGGCAGTCATCACACCGTATTCTCAGTTTCTTTTTTAATTTCTATCTGATGCAGCAGAGTAAGCATTTCGTTTATGGTTATTTATGTTGTGCAAAAGCTGTTGTTTTTTTCATGAATGAATTTGTTTCCTGCAGCAAAACTTAACAATAAAGTTTGCACGCCGGACAGACGTTATGCCTCCTGTTCCACTTCAAACAAAGCATCACCCATCTGCATGCGGTCGATTTGTTACTGATAAAGCGCCTAGTTGCAGAGACTACAAAGCAAATCTTTTACAGTTTCTACAACACGAGTTCGTCAATATAAGCAAACCACATGCTGAACGTTTAATGGTGAGTTGTATGATATGCATTGTGGCTGACCTAGTTATTGTAAACTAAAAAGATAACTAAGTCAATATAGTTTCTATCTGTTTTCAACACATCATGGACCACTATAGTCCAAATTTCTAGAATAGAATCTTTTGGCGACCATGAAGTAAACCCTTCCTTTGGCAGTTTGATCTTTGTCTTGCTGTTTATGGTTCTGAGTTTCAGTTGTGTTTCTAATGTTGCTTTTCAAAGTATTCTACTCTCCACTAAAATCATTTAAAAATCCTATTATAACCTGTTTTGGGCTAAAAAAATGTAGTTGTATGTTATGTACTTTTAATTACTCTGTATCTAGGCTTTACTATTCTTGATATCAATTCTTTCTTCTATGTACATATTTTTGATTTGCAGGGGAGATGGGACCTGATTTCAGTCCAAAAATGACAGTTAAGAGCCTTAGTTCACAGCAATTAGTTCGAATACATCAATTATTTAGGCAGGCTAAGTTCGATGATCCCAGCGGCAATGTATGCATTCCCTTTTCATTGGCTGCTTTAATATGTGCATCTGGTCATCGTGGTATTGAAATCAACCAATTCTATAGTGTCTTAGTCCTGCAGGTGAATATAATTTACGCCTGGGTATCATGAAAGAGTTGCACCCTGATATGGTTGCAACACATGCAAGCAGGTGTATCATTTTAATCAGAGTGAATTCCAGAAGGCATTTCAATACTTGCATATTTGAATAAACTAACAGCTTAATGTTGTCCTCGGTTCAGCCCTCAGGTTTTTGAAGGTCACCCATTTATTGTTGAAGCTGGGATAAGCATTGGCGGAAAAGATGTTAAACAAGTAAGGAAGCAAAGTTTATTCTGTATGGCAACATTTATGCTTTATTTATTGTGTTAAAAGAGATTGTAGAAACATATATTTTGTTTGTCCTTTGTGGTTCCAGCAATTTTCAACGATAGGCAAATAGCCACCCAAGCAGATCACGAGGAACTCATACACTCATGACATAGTGGGTTTGGTGGCTGAGGCAGTCCTGAGCTGCATTTTAGGCTGTGATAGCCTTGTAACCAATGCAGAATATTACTCACCTATATTACTGCTATTACTTCATGCTGAAATTAGCTGAAGTTAAGGCTATGAACCTAGACACAGGATTATTCCCAACATTCATTGTGTGATGGTAGTACTATAAAAATCATGATAGTTGATTATTTGATTTGCTGTATTATTTGATGCTAACATTTTAAATTTCCCAGGGTACTTTCTCTCTCTCTGAGATACTATACTGAATTAAACTCCTAGAATGGCCTGGCCTGCAAAAAAGGAAAATGTTACTTTCGAACGAATTTATGAATTTGACCACTCTAAAAATTGGAAGAATGAGAACTAGCAAGTTTGGCTCTCTGTTGAGACCTGGCATATCTGATTTAAACACTAATAGCTGCCTACACGTTTAAATTAATTGAGTCCTTCCACTTCATTGTTTTGATGGCGAAACTTTTAAGGAGTAAACATAATTGTTTGTAAGTATTACATTTAACTCCAATGATGGGGAATGTTCTTTCCATCCTTTGCTTTTTAACTGACAAGATATCGCTACATGATTCTACTCAGATTAAAATTCTTATATTGTTATTTCTGTTTCATTCAGGGTATAAATACTTTTAGGTTTGCAAACAGAATACCGCTTCTTTTTGAACAAGGTGCTGATGTCATCACAAGAACTGCCACAAAAAGGATCACGTGAGTCTTTTTTTTATCTTGGTCAGTTTAGCATTAGAATCAGATTTTCTACCTCTTCTATACCTTTTCCCATCCTGTTTTTTAGCTGGAGCAGCTACAAAATTAATCAACATCAAGATAAGATTGGTGTCTTTGTGAGCATTGTAAGTACAAAGATACCTTTCAAAGGAACTGGAAAGGAGTACATTGGGGATGACATAACTGAAATATCGTCTGCTGTTATGGTACAATGCAACTTCCCTTATTAACTGTGTCTGTAAGGCCACTTAGTAATCATCCTCTTGCACCTTCAGTCAGCCCTGAAGCAGTGCTGTCTTCAACTGAAGTCTAAGATTGTGAAGAAACTTCAGGCTCGTGAGCGGCAGGACAGGAAAAGAACCTGAACAGGTAGTTTCTACTTTGGGGGTCAGAGTGTTGTTAAATTGGCATTATGACAACTCCTGTTTTTGATTTGTTACTGAACCACACACATTACATAATATACTTGTTGAATACTGATATTGGATATATAGTGTCATATATAGTGTCACTACTGGGATTCAGGCTGACAATGTGAACTCCTGGGACTTAAACTGGCCTTACCTAATCCTTACCAGTATTTGTAGAAAAAGCTACATTCTGTGATATTTAATTTATATGAACAAAATGACTCAAATGCTGCTTCACATTGACACAAAATTGTCCCAAATTGTATTCATTTTATCTTATTTTACTATTTATATTTGCAGATATATTCCTGATGTTGCAAGAGCGATTATGGAAACTCTGGTAGAAATTGCAGATGAATCTCCCCCAAACGGCCACGCTATGATAAGGAAGAGGAGGAACTCCTGAGAAGATAAATTCTCAGGAGGTGACAGAGATGACACTTAGAGACTGCTTGACTCAGCATGTTGAACAAGTAAGAAAAACACATATATAAACAGAATAAAGATAAATCTGTGAGTCCGACACATTTTCTTGTTGCTCTGTTTCAAGATGTTTCTGCATTACTTTACACAAGCAAATGATATATTGAATAAATTTGTTTCCCATGTGGAAAATAGTCACGTCATATTGGTTATTTCTTTTTTTCCCATTGCAAAGTGCATGATGTCAGGAGTGCCGATAAATTAAGCCATCAATGTTTGATTTCAATCATATATCTATTTTTTAATTACGCCAGGTTGACTATGAAATGGCGCTGGACTACGCCATGCAGAGAGGAGTAGCGAGGAGCCCCGAGAAGCAATATATTTGAACTCACTTGAAGGATCCTACAAGTTTGTCGACTTAGAAAGTCCAGTCTTCGTTTCAAATTTGTTCCTTGAGAGGGAAACTTACACGTCTACCGTCCTTAGACAGCCCATCTATACCAAATTCCCATGGTTTTTAGGATGAACCATGAATTGTATTGATATTGTACCTGAACTTAATGCTTAAGTTGTTTTGACTGAGCAGTTCATGTAGCATAGGCATTAGTGCATTACAAGTTGCCAGTAACTTGAACCTAGGATGCCTCTGTATGTTGGATTTATGGAGGAATAATATTGATTACATGTAATTCAAAATAGTGCATTGGGTTCAAAAGTTCAGCACAGCATTCTTCTAAATTGTTGACTTGAGGTGCTCAGTAGTCAGAACTTGAGAAATTAGTTATAGGCCTTGTTTAGTTTCCCTCCAATTTTGCAAAATTGGCAAGATTCCTCGTCACATCAATCTTTAAATATATACAGAAAAATTAAATGTAGGTAAAAAAATAACTAATTGTACTTTTAGTATGTACATGTCGAGACGAATCTTTGGAGTCTACGTAGTCCATATTTGGACAAAGCTTGTCAAATAACAACGAAAATGCTACAGTAAAAAATTTTGCAATTAAACAGGCATAATCCTGAAGGAGAGAAATATAAAAGTTAATGAGGCATATAAAAGTTAATGCGGCTGCTTGCCGTCAAGGTCTTCGTGGTCAATAATTTGCTTGACATATTTTGTTCGTCATGTTTCTCTTTTTATTTACCCAATCCTTTTCGTTTGCACTTTTTAACACTATAAAAGAAACAGATTATTCTATCCTTTTTTTTTCATTCATCTGGTCGGAGCACCCGAGGGTGGTGGGTGGGCAGTTTTTTCTTTTTTAAAAACATCATATTTTCTTTGCTTTAAGTGTATTATTTTATGCCGAGCCATTTGCATGAAAAATCACTTGATCCAACATTTTTTTTTTGCAAAACCCCTACGAGCATCTTTGAAAGTTATGCGCCTTGTTTACACTCACTCAACTATCAACTTTTTTCACTCTCTCTCCATCAAATCACCGTCACATCAATGTTTGGACGCATGCATGGAGCATTAAATATTAATAAAATAAATAACTAATTGTACTTTAGTATATACATGTCGAGACAAATCTTTTGAGTCTACATAGTCCATATTTGGACAAAGTTTGTCAAATAACAACGAAAGTGCAACAATTGACAAAAAATCTCATCCTACACATCTAAACAAGGCCCCTTGCATTGCATGGATTCCGCGGCGTGCTCCGAGCCTCCGATTCGGTGCCGCTGTTGGTGCGGCCGGCGGCGGCGTGAACCGAAATAAAGATGACAACGGGTTGCGGATACATGGGTGTATGTCGAGTCTCTGTTGATGAGTGATTGTCAACGGAGAGATGCGCATGTTCTTTGGGGCTTGTGTTGTGCAGGTGTCGAGCACGGAGACAGTGATCGATGGCGGGTGAAGGTCAAGTTGCGACGTGCCGTGCCGACGGACCGGGCGCGATGAAGGATGGGCGTGCCGTGCGGCGGACGTGCCATGCCGATGTATCGGACGGTGAAGGGCGGACGTGGACTTAGACTGATGGACTGGAGGCCGGAGGATCAGCTGTGGTTGCTGGCAGCCTGCGACAGCGACAAGCGGAGAAGTGCGATCATGTCGGTGGAAGGGGTGCACAGGCGGTGCATCCCCTCTACGACGCCGGTTTGTTGGTAGAGCCCGGGAAAAACCAACGGTGGACGGTTTCCAGGTTTGGGCCTCAAAACCTGGGTGCTGGGTTTCCAGGTTGAGCCACAAAACCTGGGCGTGACGGTTTCCAGGTTGAGCCTCAAAACCTGGGCGTGGGCCGGTTTCCGAGTTTGGGCCTCAAAACTCGGGCGCTGCGGTTTCCGAGTTTGGGCCACAAAACTCGGGCTGGAGGCTGGTTTCCCGGTTTGGGCCTCAAAACCGGGGGCTGATGGAAAAGGCTGGTTTCCCGGTTTGGGCCAGAAAACCGGGGTGCAGAGTGGTGGCGGCACGTGGCGGCGATCTGAAGGTTGCGTGGAGGCGACGCGGAAGACCGTGCGGGCGTGGCCGTCGGATCTACCTACCACCAGCGGGTGGACCAGATTAGCCTTAGGGTTTTCCTGGCCCGCTCTGTAATTAGAGTAGAGAGGGGTAGAGTAGGAAATAGACTTAGGCTAGGTTAGTATAAGTAGTCCAGGGAGACACCCTCCTCCCGATCTCAGTTTTAGCTATTTCAGTTAGTGCCTTCATTTGCTAGGGTTTCCACTCTCCCATCCCTGCTTTAGCTAGTTGAGATCCGCAGAGAGACTCCACTCTGTGTACTGTTGATTCGAGGAAGTGAGGCCGTATCCTCACCTTGGATCCCATCTCTTGTGTCAATTCGCGTTTTGATTTCATGTTCATCATGTTCTTCGCGGATTGCTTTGTGCCTTGAGTTTTCCCGTCGCTTGATCTTTGTGCTCGGTTCATCTTTTGCGATTCCGTTTGAACTGAGTTGTTCTAGATCGTGAGGCACTTCTTTCCACCGAAAGAAATCATCTCTAACCTCACGGTCTAGGAGATCGATCAAGTTTTTTTTTCGGGTCTCTTTTTCTTCCTTCCCCCGAATTCCTTCGATTCACCGATTTGGAGTTAGGTTCGAGCCATGATCTCTTAGAGATAGCTCACTAACCTCCTTGTGACTCCTCAGATCGAATCCCAAGCCTAGAGCACTTGATTCGGAGGAGATCGGGTTGAATCGCCGGAGTTTCAGTGCAGTTTCGGGGTGACCGGACGCCGGTCACGACTTGACCGGACGCGTCCGGTCGTTGAAGTTGAAGCGTATTCTGGTTTTTTGCTCTGACCGGACGCAGGAGTTTAGTGGTGACCGGACTCGCCCATAGTCCTGTTCACTACTCGAACGTGCTTGTGACCGGACGCACGGGGATCGACCGGACGCTCGCAGTCACTGCGTCCGGTCAGTTCCAGAGAGGTCCAAACCGGTTTTTGGCTGACCGGACGCGTCCGGTCCCAGCTGACCGGACGCAGGCAGAGTCCGGTCGATCCAGTTTCGCGCCGTTTCGTTCGCGGTTCGTTCGTTCTTGATTGGACTCGAGTTTCGTCTTTTGCGTTGGCCTTCTAGGGTTGTCTAGTGTCCCGCTGTGCTTCGTGGAAGCATCCACCCTACATCTAGGGTCGTGGACATTAGCAAGCTCTAGGGTTCGCTTTTGGGGTTGAGTTTGGGACAGTGGCATCTAGTTTCCGAAAGGAAATTTTGAAGCTCCCATTCACCCCCCCCCTCTGGTCGCTTTCGGGTAGCTTCTCGGTCCTTCAATTGGTATCGGAGCGGGTTAAGGATCTTCCACCTTAGCCGGTTCCAGATCCACCGAAGGCGACATGGATCGCGGCGTGGGCAAACCGCCGTTTTTCGATGGGACGAACTATGCGTATTGGAAGATACGTATGTCGGCCTATTTGCAGAGCTTGGGCGCTTCGATCTGGGATATTTGCAACTCCCCTGATTACGTGGTCTTGGCTGCTCGTGTGACTCAACAGCAGATCGATGAGCACGATGCCAATAGCCGAGCCCGTAATGCTCTTTTCTCTTGTTTGAGCATGGGTGAGTTTGATCGTGTTTCTCACCTCGCTACGGCTCGGGAGATCTGGGACACTCTCATGCGTTTTCATGAGGGCACCTCTCAAGTCAAAACCCGACTCTACGAGTCGTTCAAGCGAGAGTATGAGAACTTTAGACATCAACCTGGCGAGAGCATAGAAAGTTTATTCGCTCGCTTTCAGGTGATTGTCAACAGGATGAGGGCTAACAGAGAGCAGTTGCCATTTGACGATCATGAGCGTGCTTTGAAGCTTTTGCACACTCTTGACCGTTCGGTGTGGGACTCCAAGGTTCAGGCAATCATCGAATCGCCGAACTATGAGACCCTCACCTGCGACGAGCTCTTCAGTAAGCTCAAGTCCAGTGAGATTGATGCTATGGCGAGGGCTTCTTTTGAAAATCCTTCTCGCCCGTCCATGGCTTTGGTTTCCGGCTCTTCCTCTAACCCCTCAGCTGGCTTTGCGCTTTCTTCTCTCTTTTCTGTGACAGAGGACCAGCTGGAGTCTTTGGGAGATGACGAGTTGGCTTTGCTCGCCAACCGGTTCTCGCGGTTCCACAACAACCGCATGAACCGTCGTCGGAGGAGGACGCACGGGATGCTACGAGTGCGGCGACCCCGACCACTTCATCGCCGACTGCCCCAAGAAGAAGAACAAGCATCTGGGGAAGGGCGATCACGGCCACAGGCGCGACTCCAAGTACAAGGAGAAGCACGTTCCCCCAAGGCACAAGAAGCGGGGCGGCTTCGACAAAGAGTACATCAAGAAGAAGTACTTGGAGAAGCAGCAAGCTGAGCAGCGCGCGTTTCTTCGCCACGCTCAGCGACGTCGACGGCTCGGATGACGACTCCGCCAGCTCGAGCGATGACGAGTCCGAGAAGAAGAAGAGGATCGAGGACAAGCTGAACGGCCTCTGCTTCTTCGCCGACGACGACGGCTTCTGCACCATGGCGCTGGGCGATGAGGTCGACGGGGAGCCGGAGCGTACCCCTCGGAACGACGACGACGACGACACCTCCCAGGTATCTCTCACCTACGACGAGCTTTCCTCCGAGGTTGAGAAGTTGACTGCTGCCCTCCTTAGCCAAGATAAGTTGCTTAGGCGTGCCGCTAGAGAGCGCAAGGAGTTTAGGCAGAAGTGGGAGGACACGGTGAAGGAGCTTGAGTTCGCTCGGTCCACCGTGGTAGTGTCGGAGGAGGCGGAGTGCGAGTCGTGCACCGCGCACATGACTGACCTTCTCACTCTGAGAGGTAAGTATGCTGCGTTGGTTGGAGAGGTGGATGAGCTCCGTGCTAGGCCGCAGCTGTTGGGTGCGTGCAAGACTTGTCCTGTCTTGCAATCTGAGTTGGCAGAGAAAAATGCCAAGCTTGAGTCTTTAGAGAAGGCCAGCTCAGATAGCACTTGTGTCTCGAGGTGTGCTTTGTGTGAGGGCCTGGAGATGGAGATTGCCAATGTGAAGCATGGCAAGATGCAAACCGAGGAAGAAAACACATACCTTCGGTCCATCTTGTCATGGGTCTCCAGTAGTGAGCCGCAGCTCGGGATGATGATCTCCCAATTCAAGCGAGCTGTTGGTGCCCCTGGTGTAGGTTTTGCTCAGAGTGTTGATCTCTCAGGTTTTGGGAAGATTGGAGAGTCTAGTGGTCTGAACCCATGTGAGAAGCCCAATTCCACCACTACTCCCAAACTTGCCAAGCTTCCACTCAAAGAGCCAGCCAAGCCTATCACCCAAGATGGTGTGGTTGAGGAACCCCCGAGAGCTCCTCCCAAGAACCCAGTTTGGGCACCCAAGCCAAACCACCTCAGAAACAAGCTTGATGCTATGCCACCCATTCGTGAGGAGTTGCCCCACAAAGGGCAAAGGCAAAGTGAGCCACACCCACAGCCCTGGTCACCAACAACCCCCTTGCGTGCGGTGAGGTACCAGTGTGATTTTTGTGGGAGAGATGGTCACTTGAGCGAGTTCTGCTTTAGGCGCAAGAGAGAGGCGCGCAGGGCTCGGGAGATGGAGAACCCGGACATGTACCATCCAGCTCATGGTGGACATGTACCGAAGGCCCAGGGAGAGCTGCTAGGTCCGGACGTCAGGGTCCCAGGCCTAGGCAGGAGATGAGAGCCCCGAGGAGGGAGACTAGGCCTAGAGGTCCAGCACCTCAGTTTGTTAGGCCTAGGCAGGAGAGAGCTCCGAGGAGAGACGCTAGAGCAGTTGAGCCCCAGGCTCCTAGGCGTAAACCTCGTAGAGAGCGTGCCCGACGGGGTCCTGCTTTTGCAGGTAACGGACCCCGTGGCGGAGGCTTTGTTGAGCGCTTTCCCCCACCGCAGTTTGGGTATCGCGGTGAGCGCTTCTTCCCCAGCGGACCACGTTTTTCCTCAGCGTGGTGATCGCTTCCCTCGTAGACGTGCTAGGAATGGTTTTTCTGCTAACCGTTCTTTTGAGCAGCCGGCCCAACACTGGTATTACCCTTATTTCACTAACCCCAGTGTTGGACCGTATGCTCACCCTATGTCTTTCTATTGATGTAGGTAAGACGGTTGGAGGACGTTTGGTTGGTGGATTCCGGTTGTTCGAGGCACATGACCGGAAACACCAAGTGGTTCTCCAGCCTTAGCCCGGTCGCCGGAAAGGAGTACATAACCTTTGGCGACAATAGTAAAGGTAAGGTATTGTCTCGTGGAACTGTGCGGGTTAATGAGCACTTTGTGTTGCGCGATGTTGCTCTTGTTTCTAACCTGCATTTTAACCTTCTTTCTGTTTCGCAACTTTTTGATGATGACTATGAGATTCGTTTCAAACCGAACCTTAGTCGCATCTTAGATCCTCAGGGCGATCTTGTATGTCTGATTTCGCCCTTTGGAAAGTCTTTCGCGCGAATTTCTCGGAGTCGTTTGGTTCTTCTCGCTGTCTTTTGGCTAGTCCTTCTTCTCCGATCTTTGGAAGTGGCATAGGAGGCTCGGTCATTTAAGCTTCGACTTGCTTGCAAGACTTAGCTCACTTGGCCTAATCCGAGGATTGCCCAAGCTTTCGATGGAGAAGGATCTAGTTTGCCATTCTTGCAGACATGGGAAGATGGTTGCCGCTCCCCACCATCCAGTGACTAAGGTCATGACCTCGCACCCCGGAGAGCTTTTACATATGGACCTTGTTGGTCCGGCTCGGGTGAGCTCGGTTGGTGGCAAGTGGTATGTTTTTGTTGTTGTTGACGACTTTTCGAGATATTCGTGGGTCTTCTTTTTAGCTGAGAAGACCGAGACTTTCTCATTTGCTCGCAATCTGATTTTGCGTCTTCAGAACGAGTTCCCTTTGAACTCGATGCGAGCTATTCGAGTGATAATGGTTCCGAGTTTAAAAATTCGGATTTTGAGAAGTTTTGTAACCGCCTTGGTTTGGAGCATCAGTTTTCTTCCCCCTATACACCACCCCAAAATGGTGTTGTAGAGAGGAAGAATCGGACCCTTGTTGAGATGGCCAGGACGATGCTTGATGAGCATAGGACTCCTAGGCGCTTTTGGGCCGAAGCTATGAACACTGCATGCTACATTTCGAATCGCATTTTTCTGAGAGCGTTTTTGAAGAAGACCTCTTATGAGTTGCGTTTTGGTCGCCAGCCCAAGGTGAGTTATTTTAGAGTCTTTGGTTGCCACTGTTTTATATTGAAAAAAGGCAACCTGGACAAGTTTGAGTCTCGTTCTTCTGACGGTGTGTTTTTGGGTTATGGCACTCACACTCGAGCTTATCGTGTACTTAACCTTGACACTAACCGAGTCATGGAGACATCAGATGTCACCTTCGACGAGACTCTTGTTTGTCCCTCTTCTCGTTTTGAGCGTGCAGGTGATCATGAGGTTGGAGAGCCTCTTTTCGATGACGAGGACGAGGGTGCTGAAGGTATAGATGATCCAGCACCCCCTCCACCTGCCGTGCCGCAAGGAGCGGCCTCGACGACGACTCACGGCCCCGACACTTCTTCTTCCTGGGGGCCGTGGGATCCCCCTCGCGCGGTACCTTTTGTACCCGGGGTGAACCAGCTACTGTTGAGGGGGAGGTCACTTCTTCCCGGGAGGCGCCACGACACATCCAGCGCCAGCACCCTCCTCAGCAGATGATCGGCGACATCGACGAGCGAGTTACTCGCTCCAGGTCACAGCACATCTCGCACTTTGCTCATTCTGCTTTTGTTGCGTCTTTTGAGCCCCGAGATGTTGGACACGCATTGACGGATCCGGATTGGGTCAATGCCATGCATGAGGAGCTAGAGAACTTTGAGCGAAATCGGGTTTGGGTTCTAGTGCCTCCACCTCCTGACTGTAAACCTATTGGGACAAAATGGGTATTTAAAAACAAGCAAGGAGAGGAGGGCCACATTGTGAGAAACAAGGCCCGGCTTGTAGCGAAGGGTTATAGTCAGAAGGAGGGGATAGATTATGAGGAGACCTTCGCTCCTGTAGCTCGTTTGGAGGCTATTAGGATACTCTTGGCTTATGCTGCATCCATGGGTTTCAAACTTTTTCAAATGGATGTCAAGAGTGCCTTCTTAAACGGCTACATTGAGGAGGAGGTCTATGTCCAGCAACCCCCCGGTTTTGAAAATCCCAAGTTTCCAAACCATGTCTTTAAACTCCACAAAGCTTTGTATGGTTTGAAACAAGCCCCTAGAGCCTGGTATGAGAGATTAAAAACCTTTTTGCTAGCTAAGGGTTTTAAAATGGGATGTGTAATATAAGACGCTCTTTCTCCTCCGCAAGGCAAAGATACTCTCTTGGTCCAAATTTACGTGGATGATATCATTTTCGGTGGTTCTTCTCACGCTTTGGTTGCCAAGTTTGCAGATACTATGAGCAGGGAGTTCGAGATGAGCATGATGGGCGAGCTGACTTTCTTTCTCGGGTTGCAAATTAAGCAATCCCGAGAGGGGACGTTTGTGCACCAGGGCAAGTACACGAGGGACTTGCTAAGCGGTTCGACATGGGAGGCCAAGCCTCTTCCGACGCCCATGTCGACGACGACTGCCCTGGATGCCGACACGGATGGAGAAGCAGTGGACCAGAAGGAGTACCGCAGCATGATTGGATCGCTGCTCTACCTGACGGCGACACGGCGGACATTCAGTTCGCCGTGTGCTTGTGCGCGCGCTTTCAGGCTTCGCCACGCACTTCTCACCGTCAGGCGGTGAAGCGCATCTTCAGGTACCTTCGTTTCACGCCTGAGTTCGGGATTTGGTATTCTGCTTCTTCCACCCTCTCGCTTTGTGGCTTTTCTGATGCTGATTTTGCTGGTTGTCGCATTGAGCGCAAGTCCACTTCTGGGACTTGCCAGTTTATTGGATCTTCTCTGTGTCGTGGTCTTCTCGCAAGCAGTCTAGTGTCGCTCAGTCTACCACGGAGGCTGAATATGTTGCTGCGGCTAGCTGCTGTTCCCAGTTACTCTGGATGATGGCCACTTTGCGTGATTTTGGTTTGAGCTTTACTCGAGTTCCTTTGCTTTGTGACAGCACGAGTGCCATTAGCGTTGCTAAGAACCCCGTGCTTCACTCGAAAACCAAACACATTGATGTGCGCTTTCATTTCTTGCGAGACCACCAGGAGAAGGGTGATATCGACCTTCGCCATGTCGATACTCATCACCAATTGGCTGATATTTTCACCAAGCCTTTAGACGAATCAACCTTTAATAGGTTGAGGGGTGAGCTTGGTGTGTGTTTCCCCTTTTAGATGGGGGAAGCATTTTGAGATGTACAGACTGACTCTTTTATTTTGAGGCTCTTTTCTTTTGAGTTTCTTGAGTCTTTCCAATTGGTATCTTCTTTCTTTCAGTTTTGTGTCGGGCATACGCATTTACATTCTGAGCTTCATGTCTATATTCACTAGAATGTAATTATACTCTTGTTAGTATTGCTCCGATACTTATGATGATGCTTGTAGCTTATGCTCTTTCTGATCACTGTTACATGTTATGAGCGAGTATTTTTGGAATGGTGAATTATGCCTAATATATATAAATCTGAAAATGTTCACCATTGAGATATGCAACTAGCATGTGTAGGGTGTGTTGAGTCCATTCCTGCTTTTCATATATGCTAGGTTGCTATGTCTCTAGTTCTGAGTCATTCACTTGCTTGGTTGTTCATAACTTGCTTAAATCTGAACCAAGTATTGTTGAATTGAAAAGATCGAGATGGGATTGCTTGTCAACACCTCATGGTATTGAGACTGTTTCTCATTGCACTTTGAGTTAAACTTGAGCCATGTAGTGTATGACCGAAACCGTTGCTTTAAGCTTCTGATTGCTTCGGCATAGGCTTCGCACGGTTGAAAAGTTAGGCAATGACAAGCTTTCAACCTCTCGCAATCACATGCCAAAAATGAACTTGTGAATTCTTTTACCGCTGCAACTCCGATATGAATTTGAAATCACAAGTATATGCTTCATTCCTATGCATGATGATTGAACTTTGCTAGGGGTAGTTCACCTTGTATATATGCTTAGCACTTGTTTGGATTCCTTCTATACATGTCTAGTGCTATTTTGATGGTGACTATCCTTTTGGCTTAAAACTGCTCACATGCTCATATGCTTCATATTTCGTATAAGTGATCAGTCTGAGCCTTTGCTATTTGAGTGCTTAATTGAGATGTTGGAGCTATACTGATTAGAGCATCTTTGCACTCTTTTGACTATACTTGAAGCTCCTAACTTGCATTTTGACTTCATATGCATTGTGGAAGGAGATCTTGTGTTCAGGGGAGTTTATGTGAAGGGAGTTGCTTCTCCGATACCTTTTGGCCTTGATAAGTGCATTTTCAACTAGGGGGAGAAATTTATGCAAATCATATGCTCCTGTGTTGATCAACTAAGGGGAGAATCATTTGTCCTAGTTGCTTGCATTTGTCGAGGGGAGTTTGCTAGTTGTGTTGAGCCGTTGCCTCTGTCTTGAGGGACTAGCAAACGTTCCTAGCTTTTCATGAGCTTTCATTAGCTTTTTCATTTGGCTTTCAATTGGTATCGTCTGGTGTGCTTTCCCATTTGGTTTGGGTTGATTTCCAATTGGTTCGGAGTGATTTTCTTGCTAGTTGTGTTGAGCCTCTGTGCCTCTATCTTGAGGGACTAGCATTTTGCTTCTGTTGTCCTCCGATCTTCAATTGGTATCTGCTAGCGGTGTTGAGCCTGTTCTACCTCTTCTTGAGGGCTAGCTTTGTTTTTTTTGGTTGCGTCGAGCCGTTGCCCATGTCTTTGGGGACCAAGTTTTCGCTTCATCCACTTGACCTTCTTTGGCTTTTGTTAGGCTTTTGGGTCATTTGGTTGGGTTTTCTCTTCTCACTCCTTCCTACCTCCTTCTTCTTATTCATGATTTGTTGTGGAGTTGACAATGCACTCATCAAGGGGGAGATTGCGGATACATGGGTGTATGCCGAGTCTCTGTGTGATGAGTGATTGTCAACGGAGATGATGCGCATGTTCTTTGGCTTGTGTTGTGCAGGTGTCGAGCACGGAGACAGTGATCGATGGCGGGTGAAGGTCAAGTTGCGACGTGCCGTGCCGACGGACCGGGCGCGATGAAGGATGGGCGTGCCGTGCGGCGGACGTGCCATGCCGATGTATCGGACGGTGAAGGGCGGACGTGGACTTAGACTGATGGACTGGAGGCCGGAGGATCAGCTGTGGTTGCTGGCAGCCTGCGACAGCGACAAGCGGAGAAGTGCGATCATGTCGGTGGAAGGGGTGCACAGGCGGTGCATCCCCTCTACGACGCCGGTTTGTTGGTAGAGCCCGGGAAAACCAACGGTGGACGGTTTCCAGGTTTGGGCCTCAAAACCTGGGTGCTGGGTTTCCAGGTTGAGCCACAAAACCTGGGCGTGACGGTTTCCAGGTTGAGCCTCAAAACCTGGGCGTGGGCCGGTTTCCGAGTTTGGGCCTCAAAACTCGGGCGCTGCGGTTTTCCGAGTTTGGCCACAAAACTCGGGCTGGAGGCTGGTTTCCCGGTTTGGGCCTCAAAACCGGGGGCTGATGGAAAAGGCTGGTTTCCCGGTTTGGGCCACAAAACCGGGGGTGCAGAGTGGTGGCGGCACGTGGCGGCGATCTGAAGGTTGCGTGGAGGCGACGCGGAAGACCGTGCGGGCGTGGCCGTCGGATCTACCTACCACCAGCGGGTGGACCAGATTAGCCTTAGGGTTTTCCTGGCCCGCTCTGTAATTAGAGTAGAGAGGGGTAGAGTAGGAAATAGACTTAGGCTAGGTTAGTATAAGTAGTCCAAGGGAGACACCCTCCTCCCGATCTCAGTTTTAGCTATTTCAGTTAGTGCCTTCATTTGCTAGGGTTTCCCACTCTCCATCCCTGCTTTAGCTAGTTGAGATCCGCAGAGAGACTCCACTCTGTGTACTGTTGATTCGAGGAAGTGAGGCCGTATCCTCACCTTGGATCCCATCTCTTGGTGTCAATTCGCGTTTTGATTTCATGTTCATCATGTTCTTCGCGGATTGCTTTGTGCCTTGAGTTTTCCCGTCGCTTGATCTTTGTGCTCGGTTCATCTTTTGCGATTCCGTTTGAACTGAGTTGTTCTAGATCGTGAGGCACTTCTTTCCACCGAAAGAAATCATCTCTAACCTCACGGTCTAGGAGATCGATCAAGTTTTAGTTTCGGGTCTCTTTTTCTTCCTTCCCCCGAATTCCTTCGATTCACCGATTTGGAGTTAGGTTCGAGCCATGATCTCTTAGAGATAGCTCACTAACCTCCTTGTGACTCCTCAGATCGAATCCCAAGCCTAGAGCACTTGATTCGGAGGAGATCGGGTTGAATCGCCGGAGTTTCAGTGCAGTTTCGGGGTGACCGGACGCCGGTCACGACTTGACCGGACGCGTCCGGTCGTTGAAGGTTGAAGCGTATTCTGGTTTTTTCCTGACCGGACGCAGGAGTTTAGTGGTGACCGGACTCGCCCATAGTCCTGTTCACTACTCGAACGTGCTTGTGACCGGACGCACGGGGATCGACCGGACGCTCGCAGTCACTGCTTCGTCCGGTCAGTTCCAGAGAGGTCCAAAACCGGTTTTTGGCTGACCGGACGCGTCCGGTCCCAGCTGACCGGACGCAGGCCAGTCCGGTCGATCCAGTTTCGCGCCGTTTCGTTCGCGGTTCGTTCGTTCTTGATTGGACTCGAGTTTCGTCTTTTGCGTTGGCTTCTAGAGTTGTCTAGTGTCCCGCTGTGCTTCGTGGAAGCATCCACCCTACATCTAGGTCGTGGACATTAGCAAGCTCTAGGGTTCGCTTTTGGGGTTGAGTTTTGGACAGTGGCATCTAGTTTCCGAAAGGAAATTTTTGAAGCTCCCATTCACCCCCCCCCCCCTCTGGTCGCTTTCGGGTAGCTTCTCGGTCCTTCACGGGTATCCAGTATCCGACGAGTATTTGATCTGTTAAAGAACGAGGATACGTGGGGATTAAATGGACAAGAACACATCTCCAACGGGGATGACAGAGACCAGACATTCCCTATATATCCGTCTTCGTTACCCATTGAGGAACCTGCTATTGCTATTATAGTGTGTGTATATGTGTATATCTATACCTAATAATAAAGAGGCAAAATTTCTGCCCTTTTTTGGTTCATTTTTTCGTCCGACCTCTCCCTACTAATTGGCATCCATACAAAAACCAATAAAAAAACAAAACAAATTGTATTTGAACTAGGACTCGGAAGTCAAAACGCAACACGTCTGGCCTTCTCTGTTTCCCGTGAAGACAGACAAGATACAACACATACGTATATCAGTGTCCAAGATTACGGTCCTTGTTTTACCAAAAAAAAAATCTCCTCCTTTCTCAAAACCGAATACAATACAATGAGCCATCAAGCCTATAAATAAACAAAATTCTAAGCTAAATCGAATACCAGCCAGACTATAAATACTAGACATCAACAACACCAACCATCAAATTGAAGCCACTATAGATTGAATCAAGGAGCAAGAGGACCAAATCAAGCCCACCGTGAACCAGATCAAGACCAGGATGAAATCAAAGGGAGTTGAATCGAGGCTACCGCAGAAGAAAGTTATGTACATGTCTGCTATGCACAAACTGTCAACTCCTCCCGTGAACTACCCAGCATCAAATTGAAGCCACTATAAATTAATCAAGGAGCAAGAGAACCAAATCAAGTCCACCATGAACTAGATCAAGACCAAGATGAAATCAAAGGGAGTTGAATCGAGGCCTCACGAATCACGACGGTGGCTGCTCGGAGACGACAACTGCGGCATGTGCACGGACTGGCGAGAGGCGCGGGCCCGGTGGTGGAGACGCGCCCGCACGGCACCTCCTTGGACACGCTTGGCTGACTCCTCCTGAGACGACAATAGCATTGCTGGCTTGCAGGACTTCGCGAGGTCCGCGCCCGGCCCGCGTGGGCAGACTCCGCTGCCTCCACATCTCCGTCGACCAGCTCGACGCCCAGCGCTATCGACGTGCCGCGAGGAGATGCAAGGCACCACACCCCGACACAGCCCCCGCTGCCTCCGCTTCTGCGTCACCAGCATCTCCGAACGACCACAGGGACTAAAGATGGCAACGGAGAATTCCCCATTGGAGTTAACTCCCCCTCCCCGTCCCCGTTAACACCGTCGGGCCTGTTTCTTCCCCGTCCCCGCACAGGGATTTTATCCCCGCGGGGTCCCCGTCCCCGTTAAAAATATCAGAGCTAAGCTGAAAACAATCCTGTGTGTGAAATCTAAATATGCATCAACCGAGGAAGTTCTCCACATATAGATTACCAAGAAACAAACGGGCTAGCTCTCATATCATAAATCCAAGAAAGGGGAAAGTACAAGTATAAGAAACAAGAGACTTTACAAAGTAAATAGGCTAGAAAAATCCAAATCTTCTTGACTCCACTACGGTGGCTCACACAGACTAGACAAGGTGCTCAGGAGTCAGGATGCGTGCAGGTGTTTGGGTATCCATGTCGACGCCAGAAGCTGCAGAGATGAGGAAGCAGGCCTGCGTTGCTGCAACTTGCGAAGATGAAAAGCAGACCACCTGCATCGCTAGGAAGGGAGCTTAGAATCAGATGGTCGCACTGGTGTGTGCCGTCGTGCGTAGGAGGTGGGACTGCAGAGGTATGGCGAGATAGCAAAGAGATCCGAGTGCGCTGAGTGTCGTGAACGCGAAGGTCGGGATCGGGAGATGGATTGGTGGGAGACTGGGAGGGCGGCGGCTCAGTTGACCAGGCGAGGGGAACGAGGGAAGCTGCGTTAGGGTTAGCTCGATGGTGGTGTGGCTTATATATTCCAGATAAATAGGCTTTAACTTCATGGGCCTCCTACATACTCCCTCCGTCCCTAAATAACTGTCTCTAGAAATCCGTGTTTCCCTCACAGACACGCTTTCCGGACGACAGTTAAAAGAGGACGGAGGGAGTACGCTGCAGCTCAGTCAGTCCCCACGGGGTTCGAGGACGGGAGACGGAGGATCATCCCCGCCCTCGTGAGACCCGACGGGATGAAATTTCTCCCATTTAATTTCTCATGGAGAATATATTCCTACCATCCCTATCTCCTAAGGGCACCCGCAATGGTTAGAGCGAGCTGCTAGCTTCAAGCTAACTTCTCTAACAGTATTAGCTCTTAATACATGACTTTTAACATGGATGACCCCACGTAACAATCTCACATAATCTTGAAATGCGTGTAAGAGCTTAGCTCTTAACTAAGAGCTAGCTTTTCTCTCACCTCTGTTAAAATATAAGAAAAATGCTTAGAATTAGCTTAAAAGCCAATTGTTGGAGCTGCCATAATGGAAGAAATTCCTAAGGAAAATCACCATTTTTAGTGGGGACGCCGCGACGGCGGGGCCATTTTTAGTGGGACGCCGCGACGGCGGGGCCAGAGGCGGAGACGGGTGCGTCACCTTCGGCCATACGCGGCACGAGGACCGGCAGAATCTGGTGGCTTTATTTTAACGAGAACCAGAGAGAGGCTAAGAAAGAAGCGATGCACAGGGACAAGGTCGTGGCATTGCGTCTGTGTCTTTGCCTCTACCCATCGTATGTGATGATGATAAGGTATAGAGATACTCCAGCTACAACACTCCGATAGAAAAAAAATACCTTCATCTGTGGAAAAAAACCTTCATCTATGAGAAAAAAACGTTCGGCCCACTTCAGCTACAACACTCCGATGGGAAAAAATACCTTCATTCGTAGAAAAAAAATACCTTTAGTGTGGGAAAAAAAAGTTCTATACCACTCCGATGAGGAAAAAACCACTTCAGCTACAAACCCTCTGATGAAAAAAAAATACCTTCATCTGTGGAAAAAAAAACGTTGCGGCCCACTCCAGCTACAACACTCCGATGAAAAAAATACTTTCATCAGTGGAAAAAAATACCTTCATCTGTGAAAAAAAAATTCTACAACACTCTGATAGAAAAAAAAAATATCTTCATATGTGAAAAAAACGTTCGGCACCAAGGACCAAAACCAAATTTCTAACCAGCACGCTAGGTGAGCTCATATGTTATTTAAAAATATCTCTTCCTATTTATTATCATTACATCTTAAAGCACGATAGGTGAGGTCGTATGTTATTTAAAAATACCTATTCCTATTTATTATTATATCTTAATCGTAATCCAAGCCGTTTAAAATAGAAATAAGATCACAACAATCTGCTTGGTGGCTTGTGGTGTCAAAGTCAGTTCGGTCTTGCCTCTCCAACTTCGTGAAAATTTCTCTCCATCTTAATTTTGATCTGGCCCATCCTAAACAGGCTTAACCACTACCTGTGCAGACCGGAAAGAAAAGACCAAAAAATACTTCGGCTAATGGAGATCAAAGTGTGGTCTCCATCTTGTGTGTATCAAGAGCTTACTAACGGACAAAACAAACTTAGGTGGTATTTAACGAACCTTTTTGTTTATTAGGATGGCAAAAAAAGCCTTCAAACTTTAACGTGCTCACTCTTTTGGTTGCCAAGATAAATAAATAAATAAACTATAAAAATATGGTATTACATATATTATATGTAATAATAATGTTAAATATGTCTGTTGCTACACTTGGCAATTTATTTACTTTAAATATAACATAATAAACTCCAAGACACATGTGTCTATACGTAGCACGCTACTTGCAATTAGTTACGTTAGAGAAGGAAAATCGGCCTAAGCTCCAAATCCAATCAAAGACGAGCTGAAATCTATCTATCCCTGATATAATAAGAGAAATTTTCTGACACTAATAATTTTTTGTCCAACCTAACCTAAACTTACTTGGTCCTGACATCAACTCCGATTAAAAAACAAAATCAAGCTCCAGAAAATAAAACAATGTTTGTTTTTATCGCGAGTGAGAGATACAAACATATCATCGCATGTTGGCTTATTGGGGGCCCTCACCCCAACTTAGTCGCCAAACTCTGCGTCAACCCTCTAAGTGTAAAGTCCTAGGTCTAAATCACTACGTCGCGCCCGTGCAGTCGAGTTCATATATATGTTGCGCCATTACATGAACACACTCACAATAATTTGGAGCATGAAAGAAACCATGAGAAGCAAAAAGACAACGAAGAGCAGAGGAAGGGCCTGCAAACAACAACGAACTGTTCAATGAAATAAACTCAATCTGATGAAGAACGATGCAACGACGAATAAGATCGGACTGAAGCTGGTGCGCAAGGACAAGCTGAGAGAGGTGGCGCGGGGTTCGTTGACACATGGGCGGCGCACCGAAGACTCATCCATCCGAGTAATGAATTGTACACCCATTGAGAATAAAACACAAATATGTATGCACTATTTTCCATTGTTGTTTTCATTAAGTTTGATACTTTTTTCTCCTTGCAACGCACGAGCATTTTTACTAGTATAATATTAAATAGAATTAGTGCACATATGATGGTTCTAACCCAATTATAATCATATAAAAAAGATGCTAACCATAATTTATGATCATAATGTATGATGCATTTATACATTTATCTTATCAATTTTGTTATTGTGGCATGTAATATATGATTATACATAGGTGTATGCTCGGCTACGGGTACCCGACGAGTATGAAATCCCTGATCAGAGAGATGGGGACGGAGAAAATTTTGCCCACGAGCAAAAACAGGGATGAAGATGAGATGAATTGTAGTTCGCGGAGACGAGGACATCGCGGAGATGAGGACAGAATGCCAATATCCGACGGGATGTGCCCGTTACCATCTTGAAACCGGAACCATCGGGCTACGCATCAGAGGCGAATGCCGTTTTCTAAGAGGTGTATGCCGTTCTCCTCTTCTTCCTCCTAGCTTCCTCCCTCTTCCGCCCCGCCGGCCCCCTGCCCCTCTCCCCGGTGTCCTCGCCGGCGGAATGGGTAGGCGAGCCGGCCCCCTTCCCCTCCTCTCCTTCCTCTCCCTCCTTTCGTTTTGTGTTCTTCTTGGTTTTCCTTCTTTAATAATGGTGGATCTCGGCCCCTTGCCCATCGCCGGCTTCGGAGCCGTCGACGGTTGCCTCCACCCAGATCCGGCATCCGCAGCCTGCAGCCGAATCGGTGTGGGCTCGCCAGAACATCATCGACACCAGCGGGATGCCGAAGTAGGCCATGCTCGTCAGCACCATCGGCACCGCGAACCCCAGCTGCGCGCGCGCCTCCGCGGCGTCCACCAGGCGCCCCATCCACGACGACGACGGCCACCGCGGCGCGGCGGGCTCGCCACCACCGGCCTCCTCCGTGCCGAGCAGCGGGGCCGAAGACATGCCGTTGCTGCCGACCGAGTCATCCGACGGACCGGGACCACCACCAGTGGCGCCGCCGGCTGGCTGCGGGGCGGACGGCGGTTCTCGCCCACCTCTGTATGGCCGGGGTGGCCCAACCCGCGGCTCGGCCTCCTCGGCGAACTGTGCGCGGCCGTGCCCCCATCTAACGTAGAGGAGGACGGTGACGGGTGCCGCTACATCTGGCTGGAGCGGTGCGGCGCAGCGCCGCGGGCGTTCGCGCGCATGTTCCGACTGCCGGAGGACGCGGATTCGGGCCGTCTCCATCGACCTCGACGAGGTTACCCGCCCCAGCGTCTGGGCCGCCAACGAGTGCAACCTCGTCTGCATCAACCACAGTGGCCTCTTCTACGGCGTCATCACCGGAACCGGAGGCTCCTCCCATCGCCGCATCCGCTCCAACTTCGGCAGCACCCTCAGCTCCATTCCAAACGGGTTTGCGGGTGCAGGCCGACCCGTTTAGGCAACAACTCCAAACAGGTTAGCGGGTGCAGGTTCACCCGTTTCCGAAATAGCCAGCGGGTTTGGGCATAGCCAGCGGGTTTGGGTCCAGTGCTTCAACTCTGCTACTTTTGTGAGTCGTCTATCCTTGCATCAGTGGAATCCATTTTTCAGGCTTCCATGAACCATCTGCATCGATCTTCCGCCAAAAGAATTTTTCTGAGCCCGACGTCGCTTCCTCTACATCTACGGCTTAGTCTTCAACCTCTGTAGCTTCTGTGCTTGCGAGGCCCTCGATGATCCGTGCTTCCAATAACCAGCGAGATCGTTGTGTTCCTTTTGGGGCACGTTATGGACTCATCATCTCTTTTGGATCGATTGAGTGCAGATATCCTATTTAAAACTCCTTGTTCGGATTCTGCTCCTGGGATAGTATCCTTTGAAGTAGATTTTTCTCTTGTGGCGCTCCGTGGTGCCTTTTATGTAATTGAGTTATGCTTACCCAATCCCTTGTTCTCCGAGGCTTAATATACTCCCCTCCGTCCCTGAAAGAAGCAATTCCTAGGATCCGTGCCGGTCAAACTTTTTAAACTTTGACTAACTTTATAGAAAAAAATAATAACATCTATGATATAAAATAGACATATTATGAAAATATATTCTATGATATATCTAATGATATGAATTTGGTATCATCAATCTTGATAGTTTTTTTTGTAGAAATTCGGTCAAAGTTCAAAAAGTTTGACTTAAGACAACTCTAGAAATTGATTCTTTCAGGGACGGAGGGAGTAATACTTAGGTCTTGTTTGGCTGCACACATATACACCTCAATCCACGTGGTTTGAGAGAGATTGAGGTGTAATTTAGTTTAAGTTCTCCTCCAAGGCTGCACCCAAACAAGGCCTTAAGGTTCTTGTAAAAAAAAAAAAAAAGAAGAAGAAGAAGAAACCGGAACCATCACCCGCGCCCGTTCATGCTACTGGAAGACGTAACCTTCTCGGTAAGCCGCGTGGTCCTGCGCGTGGAATCGTGGATTAGTGGATATGGACAGCTGGACGCCCTGTAAAGTTTGGAGGCCCACGCGCAGTGGAAGCGCAATCCACCCGCTGTCCCCCCAGGCCCCCAGTTCCCCACGCGCGCCTAGCGATGCCAATGAGCGCCATCCACTCGCCCGCCGCGCCGCCGGCGAGGCCGCCTCTCCGTCGCAGCACGACGGCTGCAGCGTCTCCCGTCCGGGCACCCTCACAGCCGCAGCCGACGCCACCGGCGCCTCCGAGAATCGCCGCCCGCCGCGCCGCGCTCGTCGCACTCCTCCTGGCCGCGGCGGCGCCGGCACGCCCGCCGCCGCCGCTTTCTCCCTCGGCATCCGTACGGCCGCATCCCTCGCCTTGCCTACCAGCTTTCTCAGCTCTGCAGTGACTGACCGGGGCCTCTTACTTGTCTTCTCTCCTGTTCCTCTTCGTGTTGGCGCGCGCAGCTGGGCCAAGGAACTGCTGCGGGAGCAGAAGAAGAAGTCGGCGTCCTACCTCCTCGCGCCCATCGCCGCCTCCCGGGACACCCCGTCAAAGCCCACGCTCTTGTCGGTAATTCCATGCCCTCGGCAGCCCGCGACCTTTCCTAATCTGGTCGGATATGTATGTCCAGAAAATTCTTAGCAAACCGTGGCTGTGCGATGCAATAATGTAGCTTCGCCGAGTGCGTCTGCTGAGGACGCCGAGGAGGTGAGGGGTCGGATCGGTGCGGCAGGGAGGGACTGCGTGCCGCGGCAGAGGAACTCGATTGTCGCGTTCCAGTCAAGGACTGGCGTTGAGGTTGGGGCTTTTGACTTTCACCTGCATGCCTATGGGCTAGTTTGTTTTTGGTGCTCCACTGCTCCAGGTGTTTGATGGAATTACCCTTTAGGTGTGCACATTCAGCTTGATACTGAAGAACGCCGCGTCGCTGCTCGCATTAAGGAGCTCTCTAGGTTGAGAGCTGCTCAGTCTACAGTATGTTTAGATCTAGCATCACGTGAGACTCACAGAATTGCTGATTATTGTATTGAGTAAACTTTGGCTCATTGACCTTGTCTTGTACAGGTCATTCTCTGACCTGGGAACCCTGGCGGACAACAGTAATTTTGACCTGGCTGATGATAGGCGAGTAATGCCAACCCACATATTTTTTTCTTTCATTAAACCATGGATCTGAGAAACATGTGTGACCTATTAATATTCTGGCCTCTTAATAGTAGCAACTTGATGTTTCCTGTGTCCTTGTCTTTTTTTTTTTGTAATGTTGTTTCATACCTTCTGTTCATTTGTTAGGATATCTAAAAAATTATCTATACACATTTTATATCATCATCTCACCATAGGAGCTTTTTTCTTCCTCTGTTGTCGATTTGGTAAATAAATAAGATATATATATCTTATATCATCATCTCACCATAGGAGCTTTTTTCTTATAACCACCATAGGAGAATTCTACTGTACTAGCAACAAACTGCTGCAATATTGTCAGACTTCCCAGTCTGGAATGTCTTCTAAAATGAATGGGCTTGTACAATTTTTAGTTTGAATACTCTGTGTGAGTCCAAGTAAAGAAACCATGATTTTTATGATATTGTTTCAAATCATTTGAATTTAGTAAATGCTGGCATTGATCAATTTCAGTGTCCTGCAGAGAGAAGATGAAGGATGGCTTGCTGAGCACTATCTCTGCCCTCGACAAATTTGAACAGAGTGTTAAAGACTGTTTAGGTGTTTAGACCTTTTTTTGCCAGGTCTAATCACATTTTTTTTCAAGTCTTTTTAAAATGACTTATTGTTTTTTTTCCTTCTTTCTTTGAGGTAAGGTTTCATTTGCCTTTGCTCATTAGGGACTTTGTTGTACAAATAATTTGTTCATTTGATATTTTGATCTGATATATGATATTTATGGTACAAGAGTGCTTGCCTGTAAAGAAAAACTAGAGTTAAATTACCAGAACTTATTAGGATATTTGTTCAAAGTGTAGTAGCTGTCCAAGCACGCCCTATACCAAATTTTGTTTCAGCTACTATTTTCAAGGTTCTCTCTGTTGTTCTCCATAACTTACCATCTTGTTTATGAACATTATAAATTTGCACTGTTTATATCTATCTACACCTTAGGCTTCTAGTTTCTTTAAATCCTGCTATCCATTAGATTACACGGGACTAAAATATAATGGAGTATTTTCTTTTCATTTTGGTCTTTACATGCCATAATTTAATTACTTGTCAATATGCATGCATTGATGTTTTGGGATAGACGTAATGTCTTGAAACTGAAATAAATGTGCATAGAGTAGGCAGAATCTTAATAATATATTTTTTTCGTGACAAGATTTGATGTATTATCTCAGATGGAAAATAATGTACAAAAATCATATCAGGGTTTGAATGCTAATGAATTCTGCACGCCATCAGATGAAAGAAAGAGGTAATTCAACTATTCCAAGTAATGATCCAGTGGACACATGATCTGGTCATCTGGTGAGGCAGAGGCTTCCACAAAATACAGCCTGCAGCATGGTGTCCCATCCTCCGGATTTTTTTCCATTGATCTGGGCAGTTTCCTCAGTTTATCAAATAGGTTCTCTGGGTGACTTAGCAACCCAAATGTGCTTCTGGGTCTCCAATTTGTGTCAGTGTTACCTGGGAGAACCCAATAGAAGGCAGCAGGAGGTCAGGGCTGTCATGGTAGAAATGGTACATCGTCGGAGAGAGCAATGTCGCATTCTTGTTCATGAAATCAGTCAGGAGCACTGTGCTGGCTGAGGAGCGGCTAGCTGCAATGTTTTCGAGGACTTGCATTGCATCTGCATGGTGAAGGTAATAGATGATGCCTTCAAGAACCCATATGGTGTTCCTTTCAGGAACATACCCACAGCTCTGCAGCTTTGTTATCCAGTCTCCATCTTGTATGTTGGCAGGAACCCTAACCAATGATTTTGCCATCACAGTGAGTTTGGTGATTTGCAGAACTCATTGCTTCGTGCAGAAGATCAGATTTCATTTCTAGGAGCTCCGGGAAATCAAGTTCAAATACCGTGCATTCCTTTAGGCAGCTCAGCCGATAGGCTCTTGCATCCATCCCTGAAAAAACGAAGGAGCATTGTTTGGTTGTCAGAACGAGCCTTATTCTAGGTAAACCTGCCTGCAAATGAAGACGCCTTTCTCTAAAACAGATTTTAACTAAGCTTGCTTCATGTACCACAAAATGTGGCATTCTTGCTCCAGCTTTGCACATTTGTTTCAAAACATTAGAAGTTGTAATGTATGAATTTCCAGAATTGTTGAACTTGAGGTTTAGGTGAGGGACTGAGGGCATTATATCCAATTGTGAATCCAAGAATGTATTTCTTTGTTTTCAAAGAACCAGAATCTATTTCTTCGTCTCAGTTATTTTGTTATGCAAAGTGAGTGCATGCCTTGTTCTACCTGTTTCATTCAATTGCAGAGAAGACACCACAGGTTATAGGATCTGACATTATCTTACTAGCATTATCAATACAACGTTTTGTCATGCTCTCAATTGTTCATGTATCCAAAGTTTGCTCTTAGGTTACCATTACTCCATATGATGGTGAAATTAGTCTGTTGCTGCTATGTTAAGTATAGTGTTGGCACCCTTAGCTGCAAGCCTTTTTTTTTGTAGGATACAGGCCAAAAGTTTCCTGGTCCGCATCTTGCTAACTGCCAACTGATTAGACCGGCTGAAGGGATCTAACAGAAGACACCACTGTATCATCAAGGCCATAAATATCAGTGCGTTGATGTTGATGTGCGCTCTTTTCTTTTCTTTCTTTTTTTTTGAATGAATGTTGATGTGTAGCTGTACCATTACTGGACATGCTTCCATCAAAATGGGCAGCGCCAGGATAGCTTTCTTCTTGCTGTGATGTGGCCAGGTGTCTTCTTTCCGAGCCACAATTGCTTCCTTTTCCATCTCACACACGAGACGATCGTCTGTATACATGCTTTTCTTGAAACAGTTTGATAAGATACCATAATCCTTTTTTCGTGTCCAACAATGGACGATTAGGTTTAGACATCGTTTGGTTGGACCTGCTTTTGCTTTTACAAAAGCAAAAAGTTAACCAAAGGGCTCAAAAGCCATAGGTGCTTTTGTCTTGTCGCAATAGATAAAATGGACAGCGTGGATGATGACCAGCCACAAGTTATTTACAAACTGAGAATATGTTGGGCCATGAATTATTAGGCTGCTGCTTGCACCTTGCAGATATATTTTTTGTGGCTAACTAGGTGCAGGCGTGTAGTTCTCTCGTCTATGGCTAATATTTATTCAGTGTGAGGTGATATGTGATCCTCAATAGTGAGGTGGCTGCGGTGACGTCATCAATGGCAATGACTGTGCCGGCCAAGTGTCTCGAAAGCATCTACGTATAGTGCGCGCTTGCATGTACTCGTAATCGTAGTATGACTGTTTTTGTGAGCGTTTACACATCTATAGTATGTATCGGAGAAAAACTCCGCATTGTGATTTTAGTCAGGCTCTGCCAAACAAAATCTCGATCACACTCGTGATTCGTGAAACAATGGGCGGTCGCGTTGTCATTTTGATACTTCAGTGTTCTTCATTCATTCACCATCCATGTGTATCGATCTATTGCGCAGAGTACTCATGTGCGGGTGACCGGTGACCTGGTGTATAAGTACATGTACATGCGTCGATCATGCACGGCATCAGCATGCATGCATGCAAAGATCACATGCGCAGCAGAATAATTTTGAACTACACACACAGCTGCACCACACGGCATCATGCATGGCGACAGAGGCTAGAGGATTGTAGTGTTGTGCGTATACTACTAACCTGCACCGAGGATCACGACCTGCGGGTCGCCGCCGAGCGCGGCGACGGCGGCCTCGACGCGGGCGTCGAACCAGAGCGTCCTGACGGCGATCATGACGCCGTGCACCTCCCTGGCGCCGGCGCGCTCGTCGCGCCGCATCTTGTCGTGCAGGCCCCTGAGGTAGCGCTCCCCGGCCAGCACCCCGGCCGCCGGGTCGCGCACCGCGCGGCCCCACAGCGCCCGCGCCGCCGCCGTCTGGCACGCGCTCTGCAGCACGGGCCCCCACTCCGCATCCACCCGCGCGTGCAGCGCCCGTACGCCCTCCGCCGCCAGCTGCGCCATCGCCGCCGCGAATAACTCGCCCTCGCCCTCGCCGCTGTCGTCGTCGTTCCTCCCCGCGTCGCCATTCATGCACGGCACCTCCCCCTCTTCCTCTTTCTCCTGCTTCGACGACATGGCTCCACCGGCAGCGAGATTGGACAAGAGCGCGCGCGCGCGCGGCCACACAATGCGTAGCAGCTCGCTAGCTATTTATGCTTGCTAGCTTAGCGCTAGCCAAGCCAATGGTGTGCTCGGGGGCGGCAAGAGCAAAAGCTACTAGCAAGCTCACCGTATTCTACCGTACCAGCAGAAGTGTCGTCAGTAGTGTGTGATCTCCAAAAGACATGGCTATAGCTGTTGCTGCCCGTTGCTGTACATGATGGTTGGTTTTGTATGGTGAGTGGGTGTGGGAAAGGCGGGAGCCGGCCGGGGCGGAAGAGATAAGAAAAGAGGACCACACGTACGCGACCCTAGCTTGGCCCAGCTAGCTCCGGTTCGCGCGCTCGCTCGTGTGTGTGTGTGTGTACGATGCGCCCGCGCCATGGGTGGCGCGCGTTTTTCCGGCGCTTCTCGCTTCGCGCGGGCCGATCGGACTCGGACTGTAGCGCGACGGCGACGGGCGGCGGGCGATGTGGTTTGTGGTTGCACTACGTATTAATTAGTTGGCGCAGGGGAGGACCAGCAGACTGGAGGTCTGGAGCTGTCGTCGCGTCGGGCGTCGAGGACGAGGAGAGGAGCGGACAAGCACGTGCGCCGTGCGCGCGCCCGGCCCGCGACGACGAGGTGCCTGGCTGCGCCGGACCTCCCGATCCGTTCGCAGAATCGCAGCTCCAGCTCTAGGACCGGCCGCGTAGTAGCTACTGCGCGCTGTGGCAGAGGCGCAGATCGAGCTGGCCTCTAGGCAATGCAAATTCTCAGCTATTATTGCGCGCCAAGATATCCGTCATCAGCCAGCAGAGGCGCTGTTGCAGCGAATAGAGTGGATCGAACAGGCGCAGGCGTCCCAGAGATCGATCACCCATCCACGCTGTGTTGTTGGTGGCCAGTCGTTCGTACTCGCCGTCCTCTCGGCCGTGTCCCTGACGAAACAAATGGGCAAATGGCACATCCTCCCCTCTCCGCGATTACTCAACCAAACAGAAACACAGAGCAGAACTAGCGACATTGCAACAAATTGATTGGTTCCATCCTGGCGGCTACTTCGTGCGCGCACCAAGCCCAAGCGATTTTGCCCGCAAGAAATTGATTTAGCCACACAGATAAAATATTCTGATTTTATTAAATTGAGCTAATTGTCATAGATGCAGTGATTCAATTTCGTTTAGTTTATCTACAAATTGATGTAATTTACAATATGTTTGGTTAAGGCCGAACTGATGCCTTGAGATACAAATTTGGCCCTCGTGCTGCTTTTAAAGGTTTCTTTTCTATGTTGTGAAATATTAACAATCTCATTTAATTCAGCAAAATATATACTAGTACCATTTTTTTCTAAAATGTTCTCTGCTTGCTGCTTTATTTGTTTATTTTAAACTAGAAAAAAATTAGGTAGTTCAAACTGGTTTATTTTCAAACTAGTAGCAATTCATAATTAATTTATTTTAAATCAGAAAAATATATAGGTAATTAGAATTGGTTTGTTTCTACTTTATTTCTTTATTGTCCGTAGCTCTCCGTTTATTATTTATTTAAAACAAGTAAGATCTAATAACTTTAAATATAGCACCAACAGATAGGTGACATTTTTTTAAGAAATGAAACTATTTTATATTTTTATGATTTAAAAATAAATTAATTATAAATTTTTATAAATCAAGCCAGCCTTTTGTTATTATTGTAAAATAGTAACCACTTCTAAAGCCAGTCAGAGGACTAAATTGTCAGTTTCAATTGTTGGAGGATGTGTGTTACCCGATTTTATACTTTAATGTTGAAAACGGATTATGCTGTAAGCTGGAGGTTGAAAAATATACTTTACCGTTTGGATTGTGCCTAGTAGCCTTTGCAAAAAAAAAAAAAAGTAGTGGTTTGGAACATATTGACTAAATTTGTAGATGTTCAAATCATTGCATAACCATTTAAAAAAGAGACATGTTTAGCATCTCCAAGAGTCTTTCTAAATCTCACTCTCTAAATCATTATTTAAAAAGTCATTTGTATAAAAATCGTTTTCTATATTTTTGCAATCTCCAACAGCTTTTCTATATCTTGCATGCAGTCTAGAGAGTCATTCTCGTCTTCTATTTTTGGCTAGCGAAAAATCCGGAATAGAAGATGGCTATATTTGGACAACCATTTAGATAAGCTGTTGGAGTGTAATTTTTCGTCAAAATCTCTATTCCTAACATTTAGGAAGAATATACAAAGTCTCTTGGAGTTGCTTAGATAAGTTACTGGAGTGCGCACAGGAGGAGTAGAGAGCCAATCTCGGAACAGAGACTTGCTATTTAGGTTGAGCGAATCTAGATAATTGCCAAGTTTTTAAAAAACAAATTAATTTGCACATATCCATTGTGTTCGACTCTCTCAATTCCAAAAATGATAAGTTGTTTTACCTTTTTTTTAATTCATATACTATACGTCTATACATAACGTATATATAATTGTATAAAAGAATTACATCTATAAAAGTTAAAATAACTTATAATTTAGATTGGACAGAGTATTTAAATATTTTGTTAGCCTATAAATTTTACAAAACTCATACAGAAATTCTATATAAATCATTTTAATTTAAAACACAGGAAATGAAAAAAAGGGCGTCTCAAAGGCTAGTGAAAAAACAAAGGGAATTTGCTTGTTCTGCTCCGCAGTCCCACTCCCAACAACTGCCGCTGCCACGCTCTGCTCTGCTGCTTCTCTTCTCCCAGCCTCCACGGCTCCGCCTCCAGAGCAGCAGAGTCCACGCCAACCACTAGCACCGACAGCCTCGCCCCACCAACCCACCGGCCCACTGCCCGCCGCCGCATGACGGTGGCCCGCGGTTCGCCCGGCCGCCCCTCTTCCGGCTCCTGGGCTGCTGGCGCCGCCGCCCGGCGCTGGGCTTCGGCGCCAAGGTCGGCATCGCCGTCGCGCTTGGCCTCTCCTTCGCCATCATCTGGACCTCCGTCTCCCCGACTTCCTCCTCTCAGCAGATCTCTACCGAGCGCTCCTCCTTCGCAGCCGAAGTTGCCGCACCGCCAACCGCCTCCTCCCGCAATCGCACCGCCGCCGCCGGCGGCGGGCACGCTCACCGGAAGCCCCGCCCCGTCCCGCACGGCCACAAGAAGCACCACCCTGCTCCGTCCGGATCCCATTCCCATCCCCACCGCTCCAATGCCACCGCCTCGCCGGATGCCACCGCTGCGAAGGACGATCACTCCGAGCCAGCTCCAGTAACCGACCCGGAGCCAAAGGAGAAGGCTCCGGAGCAGGAGCAGGAGCTAGACATGGAGATGGAGCCGGAACAGGAAGCGGAGCTGCCCATGCCTGAGCAGGGCGGGGACAGTTCGGGGAAGGCCCCTGCGGAGGAGGAGGAGGAGAAGCCGCCGCAGCTGGAATTGGAAGACGAGCCCAGTGAGGGTGACGGCGATGAGGATGATCCTGAGGCGGCGAAGAGGAAGGCTCCAAGTAAGAAGAGGAAGCTCCCGCCTTTGTTCAGCCCGGGTGCGCATTACCACTGGAAGCTTTGCGGCGCCAAGAGCGGCTACCACTATATCCCTTGTGTGGATTTCGATGGGGATGGGAGCCAGAGGCACCATGAGCGCAGCTGCCCAAGGTCTCCTGTGACGTGTTTGGTGTCACTCCCCAAGGAATATAAACAGCCTGCTCCATGGCCCGAGAGGAAGGACAAGGCAAAGAGTTTACCATAATCCGTTCTTCAAGAAAATGAGTTAATCATAACCGGACATGAATAATTGTGATTGATTTATTGATGAGGTTGTTCTTGTGGTGAATTGTGATCCTTGCAGGTCGGGTATGGGAATGTTGGGCATCCTAGGTTGTCAAATTATGTTAAGGGCCACAACTGGCTGAACCACAGTGGCGAGTACTTGACGTTCCCTCCAGACGAATGGGAGTTCAAAGGTAGCGCAAGACATTATGTTGAATCAATTGATGAGGTAATTGCCAAATATTCACATTTGGATCAAACACGAGCTACTTGTATTCAGAAAGAGTCATTTAAATAGCTTCTGTGCATTGTATGTAGGATTGCGTAATTAAGTTGGACTTATCTTTAGCGAAGGTATGAGATTAGAAACAAGAACATGAAAATAGTTGCACAACTGAACATAGTTAATGCTCTTCTTGGATTGCTCATGCTACTTGCCACGTGGTATGTGATTGATGGCTAGTTGTGAATGTTTTGATTGCCTTCACCATTGGAGCGTCTACCTCAGAAAATCATGCTCAATTCCGTCGAAGTTTTTCTCTATTGATACATGCTGATTCCTGGATGGTGATTGCTATAAGGCTGCACCATCTTGAGCAAAGTCGATGCTGCACTCAGTGCGGCTAGTGAAAATTGTTATGGACCCCAAGGTTTAGTTCTCCTATATAAAACAGCGAAGGCACAATGAAATTTTGTATTTTGAGCTACACATGTGTTTAGTTTCAAGTAATCACTCAGACATATTATACTAGCATCACACAATCTGCATGTTACTTTGTTTGTCATTCAGATGGCTCCTGACATTGACTGGGGTAAAAATATACGCATAATATTGGATGTCGGATGCAAAAGCGCTGGCTTTGGTATTGCTCTACTCGAGAAAGACGTGATAACGCTATCTTTAGGCCTTACAAATGACCAAACAGACCTTGAGCAAGTTGCCCTTGAACGTGGCATCCCTGCAACAGTTGGCAGTCTGGGATCGCGAAGATTACCCTTCCCTAGTGGTGCATTTGATGCTATTCACTGTGGCGAATGCAATATACCATGGCATTCTAATGGTACATATGTGTTGCTTCATTCCTTTCTTTAGATCATAATTCAAGTATCTACTTTCATGTTGAACGACATTGTGTATTCTATGGTTTAGGTGGAAAACTTCTCCTAGAGATAAATAGAATTCTTCGTCCAGGAGGATACTTCATCATATCAAGCAAAAGTGCTGACCTGGAGAGTGAAGAAGGTATGATTGATAGAATAACATAAGTATTTATGCCATTGTAAATTATAGTAAGTGTTAGTTCTTGTGCTGTTCTAAATTATAAACTGCATCTAAAAAACCCTTATAAACTGGTTCATGTTTCTTTCTGCCTATTCATGTTCCCCGTTTCCGTTATTTCTGTTTTCAGGAATATCAGCTTCAATGACTGCGCTTTGTTGGAATGCAATAGCTTACAACAGTGATGATGTCAGCGAGGCTGGAGTGAAGATATTTCAGCGACCAGCCTCAAATGAGGTATATGATCTGAGAGCAAAAAAAGATCCTCCATTTTGCAAGGAAGAGCAGAACAAAGCTAGTGCATGGTGAGTTGTAGCATTTAGGGCTACATCACTTTGCTGGGTCTAGGATTACTCCAATGTTTTCCTAGATAATGCACTTTTGGTTCATACACCAATAAGTTGACCTTGCCTTTTTAGGTATACTAATATCAAACATTGCCTGCACAAAGCACCTGTTGGTATCGAAGAAAGAGGCAGTGACTGGCCTGAGCAGTGGCCCAAGAGGCTCGAGAATTTCCCTGAGTGGCTTGGGGACACACAAACAAGGGTGGCTTCTGATCATAACCATTGGAAGGCTGTTGTTGAGAAATCTTATCTGGATGGATTGGGCATTGACTGGTCAAATATCCGTAATGCAATGGATATGAGGGCTGTATATGGAGGGTATAATAAATCTCCTTTTCTAATTCTGAATACTAAATAGGATTTCTCTCAAAAACTTTAATTGTACTTTATAATAATGTTAAAATAATGTATTGAAACAGCTGATGATTGTTTTCTTGCAGATTTGCAGCTGCACTGGCATCTAAAAAGGTCTGGGTCATGAATGTTGTTCCTGTGCATGCTGCAGACACCCTACCCATAATCTATGAGCGTGGCCTGATCGGTGTGTATCATGATTGGTGTGAACCATTTAGTACATATCCAAGGTCCTATGATCTTTTACATGCTGACCATTTGTTCTCACGTCTGAAGATCAGGTATGGCATTGAAAAGACTAGCCTTGCTCTGATTTCATATAATTTGGTGTGGTTCCACACTCAAAGTAGGGAATTCACTGTCTTGTTCTGGTATTATGATTTTTTCTGAATCATATGTTTTTCTTGGAACACAACATCTACTTTACAGTTAATTGTTAAGTACCCAGCTAAGTCACATCTGGGGATGAGGTTTATTTCTGTTACCAGAAAAAAAAACCCATTGTACTATAATCAAGTGCAACTCTTGATATGCCCTTTCTTGTGTTGTAGATGTAAGCAACCTGTCTCAATTGTTGTTGAGATGGACCGGATTTTGAGGCCTGGAAGTTGGGCTATCATCCGCGATAAACTCGAGATCCTTGACCCTTGGAGACAATCTTGAAATCACTGCATTGGGAAATTGTCATGACCTTCAGAAAGGACAAGGAGGGTATCATGTCTGTAAAGAAAACAACATGGCGTCCATAAGCTGACCTCAGAATCACAAGGCTCCAGCATACCAATTTTTGCACTATACTGCTGTTGATTTCCCCGGGTTGTGTGATACCATCATTTTGTGAATCTGGGGTAGATGTACAATATTTGTTCATTCGTTACTCATCACAGTATGCTCACCACATCCCTGACGGGTAGTTTAAGCCCAGTTCGATGGCTGATTGTGGTTGGCGTTACATTGACTAGTTCTTTTGAGCTGCATCCAGGAAAACCAGCTCTAGGTTCAGAGAAAAGGACAATTGGATTACATAAACAGGGTTGTACGAGATACAAGATTGCTTCTTGTTCTTTGAAAGTATGTATGTAAAATTGTCACTATAAGCTTGGTGGTGTTGTATGTAAGTTGCAACAGTCTGTAATGTAAAGATTCAACACTTGAACTTTCACGGTGTAAATTGTGAGCAAACAGCAAAAGAGTTTCTAATGTGTCTTTTGCTGTCTCATTTTTGAGCCGTGCTAAACTTCTGTTCTGAAATTTGTGCCACAAAAAACAAGTATTGTTGCTCTCATTTTGAGCCCTTCTAAACTTCTGTTCTGAAATTTGTACCAGAAAAAACAGGCATTGTACTACATGAACCTTCAGAAATGCGCGTTAGGGAACATTAGATCCTAAGAGCAACTCCTAGAGAGTTGGTAAAAATGAATGGCTAAACCTATGATTTAGCTAGTCTTTAAAATAGAAAGCTCTAAAAAAACAGAAAACTCCAACAACCTTTCTATTATAACAATACTAGATAGCTAGCGGCACATGCAAACCATATTTACCATACGAGATTTTAGGAATAGCAAACTTGCTATTTTACAAAACAAGATAGCATAGCTGTTGGAGTTCACTTTTTACTCTAAAAATCTAAATATAGGATAGAAAATAAGGATAACATGTGTCTTGGACATGCTGTAATGATTAGGTACGATTGACGGATGACAAGATTGTCACTGCAGCTCAAATAGTTTTTGCACAATAGTTGCGCACACAAATGCCTGTAATACTACTACTTCGGCCTTTTTTGAGGATGTTTCAGAGTTTCTTTGAAGACGAGCATGGAAGCGGCCCAGCCCACCAAGGCCCAAAGCTAAACTTCCAAGTTCCAAAACCCCCCAACCCAAAGGCACGAAGGCCCGAAGCCCCGAACCCGTCCTTTGCACGCGCCACCGCCGCGATGCCTCCCTTCCCGGCGGCGACCACCACCTCCCACCTCGCCCTCCTTGTGCTCCTCTCCTCTTCCTCCCTCTTCTTCCTCTACAAATCCCTCCGCCTCCGCCGGAAACCCTCCCGGCCCCCCGCCGCACTGCCACTCCTACCCTCTCTACGCCTCTGCCACCGGCACCTCCAAAACCCTCGCTGAGCGTCTCTCCACTCGACTACCGCAGATGCCGACTTCCCCGTCCGCGCCACCGACGCTGCCACCTTCGAGCCCGACGACCTTCCCTCCGTACCGCTCCTCCTCCTCGTCATCCCCACCCACGACGGCGGCGCGCCGCCCCTTCTGCGGCCTTTCTTTCGCGCTGGCTTGAGGAGTCCGCCGCTGACTTCCGCGCGGGGGCGCTCCTCCTCTCCGATCTCCGCTTCGCCGTCTTCGGGTTGGGTCCCGGGCCTATGGGGAGACCTTCAACGCCGCCGCGAGGAGCTTCTCGCGGTGGTTGCGCGCGCTCGGTGCCGTTGAAGTGGTCCCTCTCGGGGATGGCGACATGGATGGCGGGGATCTCGAAGCGGTGTTCGAGGAGTGGAGTGGGAGGGTGCTGAGGATGGTGAAGGGCGAGGAGGTTGGTTATGGGGCTAATGAAAAAAGCAATGGGCTTGATGAGTTGGAGTTGGAAGGGGAGGATTGGGATGATGACGATGAGGAGGAGATGGTGGATGGGGAGGTTGACATGGAAGATATTGCCGGGAAAGCACCAGCAAGGACGAAGAATGGGAATTTGGAGGGTGTTCCGGCTAATGGAGTGCAGAACGGTGTAAAGGACATGGTCACACACCAATCATTAGGACGAGCTTGGAGAAGCAAGTGAGCATTTCTTACATTTTATTATGTGTGGTCTGTATTGAACATTTATAGTTGGACTGCATGAGCTGTATAGTGTACTTGAAAGTTGAAATCTCCGGCGTATATTGGAAGGCTCCTAGCATATTGCACAGTTTTTCATTTGCCATCTATATGCAGTTATGTTTCTGGGACAGATCACATAAAATTTAGGGATTGGAGCAATTTTGGTTTTAGCGAGTTTAAGGATTAATGAAAATTGTTAATAACAAACATAAGTGCAGAAGTAGTTCCCTTTAGGAGTTCCATCGAATTATATTACTAGCATTAATGGAGAGAATGTTTTCTATAAAGTAGTTAGTTCTTAGTATAATGATATTGGAAAAGTAGGTAGATGAAGATTAAACCTTTAGGATAATTCGTAGTGATGCAGGCCTTTGTTGGTGAACACTGGTTGCTGTTGTGCAATTGTGTTTTCCTTACATGATGTGGGAGGCATACTTTGTGAATGTTTAGTATTTTAATTATTACCTTCAGTTGATGTATGCTTGTACTGTGCTTCTCATTTTATTATTTATGTGTCCATTCTACACCTTTACTACATTTTGTATAGTATAATGATATATCCTCTCTCTCTGTGTGTCAGGGTTACAAATTATTGGTTCTCATAGTGGAGTGAAGATTTGTAGATGGACTAAGTCGCAGCTGCGAGGTCGTGGAGGGTGTTATAAGCACTCATTTTATGGCATAGAAAGTCACAGGTGAAATCTTTTGCACTTGTGATTATGCAACAGTGTTTTGCAGCGCTAGTAAATTGGATGGCTCCACTTTGCAATTACTCCTGTTATTGATATCAGTTCGTAAATATTTGTTGCTTAGGTATTGTATTTTGTGAAAACATATGATGCTGCGTGGTTGGCAGCCTTGACTGTTGCTTTCTGTTTATAACTTTATATGATCATTTGGCAGATGCATGGAAGCAACTCCAAGTTTGGCTTGTGCAAATAAATGTGTATTTTGTTGGAGACATCACACAAATCCTGTTGGAAAGAGTTGGAAATGGAAGATGGATGACCCTCTTGACATCGTGAATGCTGCAATTGACCAGCATACTAAGATGGTTAAGCAAATGAAAGGCGTACCAGGTGCGTACATTCTCCTATTATATGTGTTAATACATGAGTGATTGCTTGAGCAATACACTGCATATCATACTGCTCTGCCTAAATAATAAGTCCAGGGCAGGTTGGACCATGATCATTCCAAGTACCTGTAATTTTTCCTTGCGTTAACAAGAAGCATCTTACAGGATAGTAATCATAATGTGCAGCCTTTTATTATTATTATTTTAGCCTGGCAATGCTTATGTTTTACATCAAGCAACCTAGGCATTGCTGTTTTTGACATGGATACTGTTCAGTTCCAGAATGATCTACATTGTCATGTGACCACACTACAGTGTTTATAGCTAATAAGAATGCTGCTGCTTGCTTTTTTCAGGAGTAAAGCCAGAAAAACTTGAAGAGGGTCTGTCACCTAGACATTGTGCGTTATCTCTGGTTGGTGAACCAATAATGTACCCTGAGATAAATGCTCTTGTGGATGAGCTTCACCATAGACACATATCTACGTTTCTGGTTACAAATGCTCAATTTCCTGAAAAGATCAAGGCATTGAAACCAATCACTCAGGTCATATTCTCAATTGACTGATTGACTGCACTAAGTACTATATCTTTGTATTTCAAGATAGAACTTCTAAAGAATACTGACAATATCAAGTGTTTGCAGCTGTATGTCAGTGTGGATGCGGCTACAAAGGAGAGCTTGAAGGCTGTTGATAGGCCACTATTTTCAGACTTCTGGGAGCGTTTCCTGGTATATATCTAGAATATTTCAAATGTTCCCCGTCACTGTGAGATTGAGATCTGAGATCTACCAATACTGACTGTATTTCTGTTTGTCATCTGCTTTGGCGTGTCACTAGGATTCACTCAAGTCCCTGCATGAAAAAGATCAAAGGACAGTTTACCGACTTACACTGGTTAAAGGTTGGAATGCTGAAGAGATAGATGCATATGCGAAACTGCTAGATCTTGGCCAGCCCGATTTCATTGAAATCAAGGGTGTAACATATTGTGGCTCGTAAGTGCTGCCGTTTTATTTTCTTGAATGCAGATTATGGCTTGGCCTTTTGTTTTGCTGGTTTGCTCATGTTACATGTTATGATGATGCATACACAGGTCAGCGACTTCAAAGTTGACAATGGAAAATGTACCTTGGCACTCTGATGTAAAGGAATTCTCTGAGGTTTTGGCATCAAAAAGCAATGGTGTATACGAAGTAGCGTGTGAGCATGCTCATTCATGCTGTGTCCTACTTGCAAAGGTAGATAAGTTCAAGATCAACGGCAAATGGCATACCTGGATAGATTATGACCGTTTCCATGAACTGGTGAGCTTCCTGAACAACTAGATTGTGGCACAGCGAAGCAGATAATTCCCTCTGACTTAGATATTCATTTGCCAATACAGGTGACATCCGGAAAGCCTTTCAAGAGCCGAGATTACATGGCCATGACGCCCTCATGGGCTGTCTATGGTGCAGAGGAGGGGGATTCGATCCGGATCAATCTCGTTTCAAGAAGGAAAGGCGCCATGGAACTGCTGCGCTCAAAAGCTGATCTTCTTGAGAAGACATGGACCTGCTACTTCCGAACACTGACCTATGTTACTGCTTTCTAGAGGCTAAAATTTTGGAAGCAAGGATTTTTGAAATGTTTCCAAGCCATATATTTTCTGTTTGTCGTGTGAATCATTTTTTTATATAATTTGTATTGGCACATGCATTTTCTTCTGATGTAGTGACGGGGCGAGTTCACGACTGATATTCTTGGAGACCTGAGAAAGTGATAAGAAAACGTGTAAGCATAACAAATACACTCGTCTGCTGATTTTTTTAAGAGAAAAATAGTATTTTTATGATTGATTTATACAGATTAAATCCAACAGACTATACCCTGTTAAGAGGCAGATTGATAAGACTGTTATCGGTCATGGTGTAGTATTTTTTTACTCACAACAAAAACAACTAAGCTGGCTTATTGGTCATAAAAACTATCAATCGAACAGTCCATCAGCATTAAGAAAAGCAGAAAACAACCATTGCGTCTAGCATCATTTTCCTTTCTTATGCCAGAGCTTGACTTCGGTTCATGTAATTATTCATGAAATTTGTGGTGAAAAGTTAGTGTAGCATTTTCATTGTTATTTGACAAACTTTATCTAAACACCTAACTAGGCTTAAAAAATTCGTCTCGATATCTACATACTAAAAGTACAATTAATTTTTTTTTACATATATTTAATGTTCCATGCATGTGTCCAGGGTTTTTTATACCGATCGGTAACCGGTCGGTATGGTCGGTTACCGGCCAAACTGGACCGGACCGGTTTCGGTTCGGTCCGGTTTGGTTTTTTTAAATTTTAAATTTTAAATTTTAAAATAAATTCTGAAAAAATTCTTAGAAATAGTTCATGATTTATAGAAGCTAATGGTGTAAAATTTTTTCAAATTTGAGTTCGTTTAGTATTTATTTAGACGTTTAGAAGTTTGAAGAAAAGAAAAGAAAAAGAAAAAATACATAGTCGACGGCCTCCATTAAATCATGAAGGTCGAAAAAACATACTAAACACACTCAAATTTGAAAATTTTTGACATCGTTGGATTCTATAAATCATGAAGTATTTTTAGGAATTTTTTAGCATTTTTTTTTAAAAAAATAAATTTGAATTTTGAAAAAACTCTCAAACCGACCGGTAAACCGCTCAAACCGGTCGGTATACCGGTCAAACCGGTCGGTATACCGGTGACAAACCGAACCGAAGCGCGGCGTTTGAATTCAAAATCCAAACCGACCGGTATCTGGCGGTTACCGGCCAAACCGGACCGTATACCGTTACCGGAGGCCGGCGGTAACCAGATACGGTCGGTAAAAAAAAACCCTGCATGTGTCTAAAGATTTGATGTGTGCCGGAAAATTTTGAAAATTTTTGGGTGTTTTGGGAATCTGAACGTGGCCTAAGCTTATTCGAAATTAGACCTCTGTAATAAATACTCCCTCCGTCCATAAAAACATGCATTATGAGATCCGTGCCAGTTAAATGATTCAAGTTTGACCAATGTTATAATAAAAGTATTATTATTTATGTTGTTAAATAAAATTATTATGAAAATATTTCTATTACTAATCTGGTATATTTTTCCGTATCAAGAATGTTTAACCCTGTACAATATTATACCCTTGTTGATACAAAATTATTAGTAAATTATAGAATGTCGTTAAACAAGGTATTAGTATAGAATAAAATCTTTTCACAAGATAAAAAATCATTAGTAAATTATAGAATAAAAAGAGAGTGCTAGGAATACTTAATTTTTTCACAAGATATTGAAGTGTCATACTCTTTTATTAGCTCTTGTTGGAGCATGGAAAAAAAATTTATGAGTTTTTTTATCGATGATGGCAATGTTTCCAGTTCATGGGAACTATTGTTCCATATTTAGCACAAAAAAGTTTAATATTTACTTAGAAAATTGTAAAAATATAAAATTATTCTCTCCATTCCAAATTATACGTTTTGATTGTTTGGTACATCCATTTTGCTATGTATTTAGATATATATTATATCTAGATATATAATAAAATGGAAGTAACAAAAAAATCAAAGCGACTTATAATTTAGAACAGAGGAAGTGTTTTTACTTTAGAAAAATATTATTAGGCTTCTGGTTTATGATGGTATAGCTTCAATAGAAAATATTCAACCTTAATAAAATATAAAAGTTTTATTTACCTATTTGCAATGTACGTACTATATATTTAAAATTCTGTTATTTAAAACCGATGTTGTACTAGCCACTGATAGTGTCCAATGAAGAAAATAGATATGAAATGAATAATAAAAATTTATTAAAAAATAAAATGGAGAAAGAAAAATAAAAATAAAAAACAGAAATTTTCTAAAAATCTAAAAAAAAAAGCCCACATGAATTCTCCGCCGTCGATATTCCGTCCGATGCATCCCTTCTTCCTTCTTCCCCTGGCCTCCTCGCTCTCTCTCGAGTCTCGAGTGTCCAAAAAAAAAAAAAAAAAAAACCTCGCTCGCTCCCCTCTCGCTCTCAGAGGGCCCGCTCTCAGACTGGGCCGCCGCCGCCGGTGCTGAGGCTTTCGTTGTTCTCTCCGCCGGCGACGAGCACCCACCAGGTACTCCCACCCTCCCTTATGCTGTGCGAATCTGAGCACCGAAACCCTAACCTCAAGCTATTTAGCTATTTGACAAGCCTCCTAACTTCGAAGTTTTTGTAAAAATATTGGATGTACATGTGTACACCCATGTTCCTTTACTGGACCCACCCTTGCTTCTCAAAGGTCTATGCATTTTGCCCAGCTTAAATCAATCTATAGTACCGTGTGCAACTACATCCACCACCAGAAGATGAACATGGCCCAAAATTAAGCTGCTTAACGGCTTGTGTGCTAGGAGAAGTAATCGTATCAGCTATGTTTTGTTTGTCATCGTTGTTATTTTTTCTTATGACAGGAAAGCTCCTCGTTCCCAAATGAAGCACATATTCAAGATTGCTGCAATACTGGTAGCAATCTCAGCCATCTGGATTGCTCTCCTTGAATCCTCAACTGTTCCTCGAAGTTATACTTGGCTGGTCAGTGTCACTGATGTTTGCTAGTAAATATCTTAAAAAAATTAGTGCAAGGCGATTAGTAGTTTGTTTGTGAATTTGGTTGTTGCTGTTTCAGCTTCCCATCTACTCGGTAGTGGCTCTTGGATGCTACGGCCTTTTTATGGTTGGATTTGGACTTATGTTTTTCCCAACTTGTCCTCAAGAAGCTGTACTACTGCAACAGGTTAGCTATTTTAGTCCTAGATACTAAATTTCATTTCTTAATGTATCCATGACTAAACTGAGGAACCTTGGAAACTTCTTGAGGTGTCTTTGCAGTGCATCTCATGGATCTTCATACAGATGATGACAAAGAAATCCATGCTAAATGATATTCTTTTTTTTTGGCTGTATGACCATACTTTGGTTTATTCTTACTTGTCTGAGATTGACGTATTATGCAGGATATTGTGGAGGCAAAGGAATTCCTAGCAAAGAAGGGTGTTGATGTGGGCTCTGAGTGAGACCAATTTTCAGTGGTTGACATTCATGATTGTTTTGAAGGATCACCCATTTTGTTCCTTAGAATAGGTTACTCTTTGGATATTGTAGATAGAAATGTTGTCATTACTAACACATTTTAGTTAGTTGGCATGTTACAATTATGCTTTTGTCAATGATGGGGGTCACATTGACTTGCTGGTGTTTTTAAGTTTTTAAAAAGTGATCTGTTGTAGGAATATTTGGTTCCTATGTCGATTTCCCGTCAGTACGTCGCCTTATGCCTTGTAATGCTGTTTGTGTTTGCAACTCCCTTTCAGGATTCAATGTTTGAAATTTTGTGCAGAACATCCAACGTTTCTTCTGTTCGATATTACAGGTTACAAATTATAATTAACAGATATTCTGATGTGTTTAATGCCATAATGGCTAACAATGAGGCAATGAGATCATTGAGTTCAGAATGTCAGGTGGTAAATATGCTAAGTCAAATAATCGCTTTCCTACCCTTGAAAAACTAGATAGAATCCTGATGACTAAGAGCTGGGAAGATTTATTTCCTTGAGTGACGTGCTAAAAATGCAACGGAGATTTCTGACCGCAATCCCTGATTTAACTACTACAACCAAGCAGCGCCTGAAACAACTGTACTTTTGTTTTGAGTTTGTCTGGCTTACACATGCTGACTTTTTACCCCAATGGATGATATTTGGACAAAACCATGTTATGCTTCGGACAAGATCCAAAAGAAATTGAAGCTATTTAAACAGTATTCTGAGGATTGGGGTTTCTATCAGCAGGTTGAAATATGACTTCGAACTTATAGAGGAAGGTGTGTTATCAGTTATCACAAGATCAATTCCACGAAAAATCAGGTAAACAAGCTGAACTGTTGAATATTCAGAAAAACGGGAACTATATTGCCTAAAGAGATCCCATGAAACATTGCTTCTCAAAGGGGACTATAGCACTGAATAGTTTCATAGAGTTACAAGTGGTAGAAAAAAAAAGGAAGAATACAATTTTCAGCCCTCATAACGGTAACAAGCTGAACTGTTGAATATTCAGAAAAACGGGAACTATATTGCCTAAAGAGATCCCATGAAACATTGCTTCTCAAAGGGGGACTATAGCACAGAATAGTTTCATAGAGTTACAAGTGGTTAGAAAAAAAGGAAGAATACAATTTTCAGCCCCATAATGGTGAAAACATCATAGAGGGTGATAGTAATCTGTTACAGCATGCTACTAATTATTTCAAGGACTTCTTTGGTCCAGCACATGGAAATATTTTCCCTATTGAATCCTAATCTGTGGAGTGATTCTGTTAGAATTCATGAAAATGACTCCATAGGAAGTGGTGTGGAGCATCATAGGAACCAGCTTCTTAGTGATAGAACTATTCACTCTTTTGGCTTATAGCTATTTGCTGGTCAATCTGGAAAGCTTGAAACAATGCTTGCTTTAGAAAATAAAACTTACTAAACATCCAGCTGAAATCACCTTTTACGCTTGTGTGATTATGCACTATCGGCCAGGACTGGTAATTGGTGGCCTGTTTCTTTCCTCTCTATTTCTTGGTGCAAACTGCTTGCATTTTCATGAGCTAAATAGAAATGGATCTGAACTTGTAGTGCACAATTTGTATCTGAACTTGCTGCCGCTGATCTTCAGTCAGTCTTCAGTTAATGAAACCTTTCTTTATATTATTATTAGAAGAAAAGGATCTCACACAGGTTTCCTACCAATAATCTTTACATGAGCAGTACCCATCTCTGAAATGATGAAACCTCGTTGCATCTCGCACTATGATCTCCCTGTCCACAACTTTGGAGATGAACTTGATTGCTGTGTGGCAATCATTGCACACCCGCAGATTTTTCATGATCCGCAATGTTGTCTTTTCTGGCGTGCTGATGAGACCAAACGCAATGGCAAGCTTCTCGCTGTGATGGCTCAGCAACTCTTCCTTCAGCTCGTCATCAACGTCGTGCAGAACAGAGTTCAGGTCGGGGACAAATCCTGCCTTCTTGATCTCCTCCCACATTTCAGAGGCCTTCTTGTAGATTACATCCCTCTGTGGATGAAGGACGTCATCTGCTCTGAAGACATGAACCTTGCTCTGTACATGAGTCCAGCTGAAACCGATCTCCTTCTTCACTGCTTTGTCCTTCCTCAGCTTCCAGATCCTTGCTGCGTCATTCCACCTCCCACAGGCAGAATAGACATTGGCAAGGGCAGAGTAGGCGCCACTGTTGTCAGGATCAATTGACAACAACTTCTCTGCAGCGAGTTCTGCTAAATCTGCATTCTTACGCACTCTGCAAGCTGCAAGGAGTGAACCCCAGACTACTGTATCTGGCGCAACAGGCATCTGTTGGATGAATTCGTGAGCTTCTGTGAGCAGGCCGGCACGGGCATGCAGGTCAACATGCACGCATAATGGCTCATTTCTGGTACAATGCCATGCCCATTCTGCATCTGCTCATAGTATCTCTTCCTTTGTCTATAAAACCAGCATGTGTACAAGCTGAAAACACGCCTATGTATGTTATACGGTCTGGTTTCACACCAACACGAAGCATTTCTTCAAAAAGGACAACAGCTTGTTCTCCCAAACCATGCTGTGCCAGAGCCACAATCATTGATGTCCATGTAACTGTTTCCTTGCGCCAGCAAATCTGATCAAACACCCTTCTGGCCAGTGGCACACTGCCTGACCTTGCATACACTGTGATAATGGCATTGCTGACAGAAACAGATTGCTCCTGCAATGATCTGATGGCCTTGCTGTGGATCTGCTTTCCATAATCAAGATATGCCAGCTTGCACAGGCACTGAGAACAGCAGCAAGCGTATGACTGTTTGGTTCCGGGCCACTTTTGATCATTGACCTGAAGAGCTCCATGGCTTCATCATTCTGACCATTCTGCTGATAGCCAACAATCATAGCAGTCCAGGCAATGACATCACAATTGTTCATAACGTCGAAGATTTCCCTTGCCTGCTTTGTGTCCCCGAGCTTGACATAGCCTTCCAGGAGAGCCGTGAAGGAGATAACATTCAGATCAGCAACCACTGCCTGGTCCATGATCCTCCTTGCAGTTTCCACACTTCCGGATTTTGCATACGTGAGATGAGAGCATTCATAATCTGACTGCTGCACGGCATTCCAGTTCTCAGGATATAAGAGTGCATCTGCTTTCCCATCTCAGCATGCGAGGTTCGCGCAAGCTGATAGGACACTGGTTACCGTGAATGCATCTGGCTCCATGGAAAGCGGGTCAGCATTCGTGAGAAGAAACTTCAATGCCATGTCATCAAGCCCATTCTGGTTATACCCTGCTATGATGGCGTTCCAAGAGACAATGTTTCGTTCTTCCATGTTCTCGAACATGGACACAGCAAGGTCCATCCTCCCCTGGTGGGTGTACAGCGACACCATGGCATTCCAGCTTGACTCGCTCCGCACCTTCATCCTCTCAAACACAGCCCTCGCTGTCTCAGCATCCCCACACTTGCCATACATGTTGAGAACCGAGTTAGCCACGGGCACGCAGCTGCTCAGCCCCAGCTTGACGACGAAGGAGTGGACCTTTCTCCCAACTCCGCGGGCCTCTGTCGCAGCACACGATGAAAGCACGTTCGTCAGCGTGAACTGCGACGGCGCAAGCCCTTCACCGACCATGTCAAGGAACATCCTCACAGCGTCCCAGAATCGGCCGGCGCGGTTGAGCCCGACGACCATGACGGTCCAGGACACGGGCGTCCCGCGGGCATTTCGGCGAACAGTACGCGGGCGTCAGCGAGGCGGCCGGATTTGGCGTACATCGACAGCAGCGAGTTCCACGTGAACGCGTTCCGCCGCGCGTACGGAATGTCGTCGAACAGACGCCGCGCCTCGTGGAAGCACCCGCGACTCACGCCCGCGCTGGCGTAGTAGGAGAGGAGGTTGTTGCAGAGGTAGGCGGACGAGGAGGCCCGCCTTGACGGCGTGCGCGTGGATGGCCCGGCCTGCGGACGGGTTGACCGCGGTCCGGCAAAACTGCAGGAGCCGCGCGTAGTGGTCGGTGGCCGTGGCCGTGGCGGCCGCGGCCGCTGCCATGTCTGCCGGCAGCGCCGCCGCGGCCTCGGCGGCATTTCGCATGGCCTGGAAGAGCTGCTTCGTTGTGGATCCGGTGGAACGCTACCGCGTCAGGGCTTAAAGTCCATGGGCCTCCAAATCTAGACAGGTTGGCTCATTTGGAAAAGACTCATGGGCCGCAACATTGACTTTAAGCCCAGTTGAAGGGTCCCCGCGACCCCGCCGCAACTCAGGAAAGGGAAGTGAAAGTGCACCAATGATTGAGAACCGACTGAGAAGTTTTTTTCCTCGTCGAGCCGTCGACTCGTCGTCATCCTCTTTCTCTTTCTTCATTCCATTCCACTCCGCAGCCTCTCCCAAATCAATCCACTAGCGCCGGCGCCGGATCCAGGAGGAGGAGAAGGAGGAAGATGACTGTGGGCATGATCAACGCAAAACCCGGTGGTGCACGAGCGGCCGGAGCGCTCCGCGCACCCCCACGCCGCCGACGCGCTCGACCCGCTCGATGTCTTTGGTACAGTACTTCAGTCCTCTCCTCGTGAGTCCATCTCGCTCGACGGAGCTGATGGATGGCTGTGCTTTCGTGATGCGGTATGTCAGATACGGTGCGGGACATCAAGGACCCGGAGCACCGTACTCCTTGGAGCAGCTCAGCGTGCTGTCGCAGGAGTCCGTCTCCGTTGACGAGAAGCTCGGACGCATCCAGTACGTATGTTGTATACTGTTTTCAAATCCTCCACGTCATACTGTCCTAAACAATTTGTTGTTGGGGAATGAGCTCTGGTGTGTGACTAGGGTATGGCATCACAGTAGACAGTAGGGGTTGTATCCTGTGTGGCGATTGGGGGTTGAGCATAAGGAGGAGGTTATGTCACATTCGTGTTATAGTTTATTTAGATTTCTCTGGATTATCAGATTCCTTGTGGGTTTCTGCCTTTCTGGTTGGATTGTGGAGCACGTGCACAATTTAGCTTGTTGGATCTGGACTTGCTTCTTGACTAGAGAAATAAAAATTTGGCACCTAGATGTACGCTTTCTTCACTTTCGTTGTCCTTGTTGAGATTGGAGTGTGAACTGTGAATGTACTGTCAGTCGAGCAGGTTACGTGGGAACTGGGAATTGCCTATACCTGCTAGTGGTTATGTGAGAAGGAATGTAGTCTTAGCTGTTTTGCCTGTTTATTTTAGCACATCTGCACTTCTAGGGATGAACGTTTTTGCCAGTTTCCCTGACCATGCTCTCAGCTGATCATATTCATTCATTGGATGCACACTCTCAGGGTGTGAGGCTGCATTTATTTGGGAGCATCATGTGTTAGACCCTAAAAAAGAAGAGAAAAATCCTGAACTGACTCTGATTGCAGTAACATAGAGAACCACGTCTAAACATCTAGCTTTGCTTTTCTGCAATTCCTTAAATGTTGCAATTTCCTGCAGGATAACCTTCACTCCAACTGTGCAGCACTGCAGTATGGCCACAGTCATTGGTCTGTGCCTCCGACTTAAGTTGATGCAGAACTTCCCTCCACATTTCAAGGTGCTTATATGTTCTGTATTTCTGGAATTCTTGTTATGACGACCAGTTTAGATGTATTATATTCAGGGCATGTTCTTGCCATTTTGGAACTTTGGTTATTAATTCGGTTAGCTTCTATTATTGTGTAATGGGACACTCAATCGGACTGGTCGGATGTGAGCTTCTTAAGCATATTTAAAATTACATGAACTTTGGGTGGACCAGACCAAGAGAACCAAGCAAAGATGATTTATAACATTCATCATGGAATAATTTCATAAACTTACTTATCACCAGGACCCTAAATCTGCCCTTCTGAGATTCAAGTTTGGACAATTGTGTAATTAACAACAAAAACACTATTTATTTTGATCTGATTTAAGATGGAGATTGGCAAGATTTTATATGGTTACTTTTCTTAATAAATTGTTAATATACGAGGGGTAGCTATGCTGCAACTGAGCTGCAAGATGCTCTTTGTTTTATCAACATTCTCTGCTTCTATATTGGATATCATATAATAGGTGCAGCCTCTTCTCGAGAGTATTGGTTGTTACAGAATATAGCAGACCCCACTTTCCAAACTTTCATGTTAATATAGCAGACCCCACTTTCCAAACTTTCATGATACTGGTTTACTGGAATGTTATACCACCACTAATTCAGCATAGCATCCCATTTGCACGGTTTCCTAATTTATTGTTAATTCAGTCATCAAGCATATATGCAATCCTTTACCTTTGCACTAATTGGCAGGTTGACATCAAAGTTGCTCCAGGATCTCTTGCTAATGAAGAGTCAGGTGTGTACACTGACAAATTTCTAAGGTTAATATCTAAGGAGTAATATTGTGTGGCCCAGTCACTATTCAGAAGCCACTTAATTACTTTCATATAATATTGTTTTCTTTTTCATAAATCTGCTTTGGATGTATGCTCTCTGTTCCTATTTGGGGAAGCCAAACTAAGCATTATTTTGTAGACATATTTGAAATAGTATAGATGGCACCTTTAAGAGATGATATGTTTCTATCATGTAACTTGTAGATTCTTAAGGTACCAGATTGATTTGAGTAAAATTATAGCATGTCCGTGCATATTTTTCTTTTAGTCTACACAAGAATATATTGTTGAATGTTTTCAAAACATGTCATATTCTACTGCCACAGGACTTTTATATCAGCAGAATATCAACATCATAGAATACAATTGCAACTATGGCATTTTAAATTTGTTATGTGACTTTGGATGAAATGACAGTAAACAAGCAACTGAACGACAAGGAAAGAGTTGCAGCAGCCTTGGAAAACCCCAACCTACGCCAGTTGGTTGATGAATGCTTATGCTTCAATGATCCATACTCACGTTAACTTGTTCCATGCTGCTTCACTAGTCACAACCTGCCTGCTGTGCTGTACAGTTGTAACCATGCATGCTGTAGTTTGCGCAATATGTGACACTGTTGTTATATCTGGCAACATATAATTAGCTGCCCAAGACATCCTTTTTTGCCTTTTAAAATGTATATGAATCCCAGAGTATGACCAGAGTTGCCTGCTTATGTGTCATTAACATCCAACAGCAAGTGCCTTTTGTTGTAAAACCTTGATTTGTTGCCTTGTTGGTCATCTACATAGAAAGTCAATTTCTTATCTTGTTATGTTCGGTCCCAGAAGTGAACCTGTTGTTATACTGTAATTGTATGCTTGTCAGCTGCTCTATCATTCGCAACCATCTTCTGATTGTAAACTCACAAGACAAACTCAGCAAAGAGAGGCGGAACGATTGGGATGTGCATCGTAGACCGCCCTCAAAGTCCATCAGTCGGAAGATGTTATGTGTGTTGATTGCTTGTCTATTTGGCTTTTTCCAAACCATATATAAACCTGTGCCCCTGCTCCTGAGTCAAAGACTCAAAGTATTACAACCCCACCCATCTGGAACTTGCTCTGTGGAACAATGTCTCGAGTTGCTGGTCATCTCTTCCTTTTCAGATGGAAAATTTACACCAAACACTCGTTAAATACAGCAAATAATTGAAGGTCGGAGTAGCCATCATATATGCCTTTTACTAACATGAAATTAGAAATCTGGTTTAAAAAAAATGGGTGTCACGAGGCATTTTACGTCGAGTAGAATCATTCCCGCTATTTTCATATTTTATTTTGTGAAAGTCTAGAGCATCTATTGAGACTAGAGACAAAAACGGGATAGATATTCTTGATATCTGTTCGTGCTGAAAGGGTCAAAACCATACATGAATTGTCTGTACTTAATCTGAACATTTAATATTCGTATCACGTATCCGAATTCAAAAAACAAAATCGGATTTCAGATTAGTATATATAATAATATCCGACATGATCTATATTGGTTGCGAGATCCGACAAAAATTATAGGATAGTATATAGGCAACGTATGCTATACAAACTCTCTTCCCATGCAACTATGCAAACTACGACCACCACCGTTAGATCGTCATCCGATGTTGCAACCAAGAGTGGGAATCATTAGCAAATAGCCCCCCCGGCCGCCCTGCTGCGCTGCGGCCACGCCCCGGCCGCTGCTGCGCTCTGCGGCCACGCCCTGCTGCCATGATGGCATACGTTGATAATGATTCTCACTCTTGGTTGCAGCCATCGGATGACGATCTAACAGTGGTAGTCGTAGTTTGTTTATGGGAAGGGAGTTTGTATAGCATAAGTTGACTAGTATATATATGATATATGATATGATGTATTTGTATCCGATCTGGTTTCATCCCTAAAAGATCAGGCATTTTGGAATTTCCCCACCGTTCTATTCCTGGTGACATGGCAAATTGAGTTCAAACAAGCAACCTTGTAGACAGGAGCTTTGTGGAAGAATGGAAGAAAAACGAAGGCGAAAAAAAAAATCCCTGCCTCAATTAATCAAATTCTAGGACCCGATGGCGATAGAGATATTTTGGAGGATTGAGACGATGAATGAATTGAGGCGTAAGATGATGACTGGTCGGTGACGCCTCCCGGTCCACGTCTGTTGGTAATGGATATGGATGTCGGCAAAAATTCAGTCCATGGATCTGTGGGCACGGATGGAGAAAACCATTGATCTTCTGTGCTGCGATTTATGGATCTATTTGGTATCATTCATAACTATAGTGTTTTTGCCAAATACTTTTTTTTTCTATTTATTCTCCCTCTCACAAAAGAAGAAGCAAAGATTAAGTTGAAAAAAAATAGTTTTTCACAGTTTACATTCTTATTTTTCTCAACCATACATGAAGTGTTGGTGTGAAACACTTTTTCTAACCCAACTTAGCTTCACCTAAAAGTTGTTCATAAAGCTAAAGCTATGACAAACAGAGCTATAGCCTATAGTTGAGAAAAAAAATCAGTTTAATTAAATCTATCCCCTTCAATCTTCGCAAAAGAAACCCTTATAATATAGTTTTTTTTTTTTTTTTCCTAAAAAAATTTCCCCATCATCCATTGCCGTCCAGAACTTCGGCGTGCCCGGACTCATTTCCTCATTCCTCCCCGGTCCGCTTGGGCCTCGCTCTGCCTTCGCGCATCCTCGCCAGCGCCGCCGCACGCATCCCCCGAGCCTCTTTCCGCCGGGATGCGCCGTCGGTGATTCCCGTCCGCTGCATCCCTTCTTCCCCTTCCCGGCTCCTCGTTCTCTCTCTCTCTCGCGCGCGCGCTCCCCTCTCGCTCTCAGACGACTGCTGGGCCGCCGCCGCCCTAAGCCAGGTGCCGAGGCTTTCGTTGTTCCCTCCGCGGCGACGAGCACCCACCAGGTACTCTCACCTCTTCTCTACCCTTCCCTTATGCTGTGCGAAACTGAGCACCGAAACCCTAACCTCCCTTTATGACCCCGCCCATGTAGATAGCATGCGAGTAAATTTGTGGCCAAATTAGCATGTTTTATGTTTGTCTCTGTTTAATCTAACAAATTAAATTTTGTTGATACTCTGGTGCTAAACCTTTTCAGCGTTGCTTTTGCAGTTAGTGGAATTGAACTGTTTCTAAGGCTGCAGAAAGAGTTCCTTGTAGTCTAATCTACATATTGATGCCCTTGCTAATGCGATAAGGAATTGTGTCGATTTGATATTAGTGCAAGATGGGTGATGGGGTGGCTTTTGAGGCTGCGAGGAAGATTATCATGCACCGCTTTATGCGCCACGGTCTTCACCGTGGCTTGACTTGAAGGTGTTCTATGTTAGGGTAAGCAACTGTGTGGTGGATGAGTCTGCACCGGAGCATCTCACGCTGAACCACATCCCTCTGTCACCTGATACAGTTATTGAGGTGAATGGCCAGCGGAGTAGTATGCATACTGAGTTCATATCCTCCTCACTGAGGAGGGACAGGGTTGACAAAAAGACAGAGGAAGCTACTTTTGTGAGCACAGATAATATACGGATGACAGGGAGTGTGAGGTTCCAAGTGTTTGATAAGAATGATCTCTGCTCACAGGCGATCTAGATTTATGCAATGCCAATGGAGTTGTTGGGGAATCGAAGAATAACAGCAAGAAATGGAATATGAAGTGTCAGTCATCCACATCATGCAATGGCTTCTTGAAGGGAAGGCTGTCCAATGGCTCGGAATATGTACAACCTATGATCGAGGTTTATGTTGCTGGAACTTTCTCTGGCACACCTATCATATTAACAAAGACAATTCAGCTTATATCACGAAGGAAGTCTGAAATGAAACTAAAGCTTGATTCCATCCCTGAGAATGAAGCAACTGAACAACAGAAGGAAGAGTCAGCTGAGGACACTTTGAAGGTACTTACCATCTGTACAGTGACCATTCTCGACTGCTTTTATCCAACTGCAATCTCACATGTGGACCTTTTTTGCCTCAAGCACACAAATTCTGTCTTATGCTTGCCACTCACTTGGGAGCTCTGAGCTATTTTGGCTTTAAGGGACACCTGCAGTCATGACTTATGAAACAACTACAAATCATTCACTATAAGAAACAGCAATGAAATGTGACTTGTTTGCTGCTAACTACTTGTTGGTTTAGTCACTTTGACCATCCTCATCCAACATGTGACAAAAAAGATTATTTCTGCAAACACAATCAATTAGCTTTCTTTTCTATGTATATATGTGTTGTTGCATTGCTATTACAGGACATATCAACGTATTTATATCATTTCTCATGTTTAATGCTCACTTTATACATAGCTTCCATATGAAAACCACTGCAAACTTATTCTCATTTATAGAATCTGAAAGGAAGTTTACCTCATATTGGTATCATGGTTCACGGTTGATTGGTCGTAAATTGCATTTGCTTCTAGAACTAGAAATAAACTGAAAATATGAATGTTGTAGCTGACTTGTGCATGGTTACTCTTTTACGAGGATGACTAGGAGATAGTAATGAACCTCATAGCAGCCATTATATGAACTCAATACCTATCTCCCGATAATTTTTTTTGTTGTGGTGCCACCCTTCTGTAAACCAAGCAGTGACTAGCCTCTGGCACTCATTTTCCAAAGCACCAATTGACTTGCTTTCAGAACAACCCTGATCAGTTATAGCGGAAATACCACCCGTACTACGTACACCATTCCCAACGCGGAGCGCCTTTATTTTCGTATTGAACTCCGCTAGGAAGAAAAACTTAGACCGTAGCCTTGTCGCGGCCTGATTGCTGGTATACCTGGCCTTCAGATAAATAGACTGTAGAAGGGTTGAATATTCAAAGGTGCTCTGTTTGCTGTGCTCATAGGTTATGCCCATTGAAACTGGGAGCTTAGGTAGCTGATTTCTAGTGTACCATAGGATATAGTGTCCTATCTTCTATGGCACACTCAGGGCTACAATTGATGAATTTTGATCTTCAATAATGGTATCTCATTTCAAATTTGCTGTGATATGATTTGTCTAATGCAACTATTCATAAGGATAGAGGGTGTGAAGGGAGATTGTTTGCTCTGCTAAGTTGTCTGATTACTGGAAAGACCAAGGGAGTTTTTGGTTGCTGGCCATGGGACGCCAAGCCACAGCCAAGGCTGCCACACTCTGCCACAGCACTGTTTGGTTAAATTAAAGTTAGGCAACCACAGTTTTCACAGGTCATATTTTCGCCACGGTTGTGGCGATCGATTCTGCCGCCACCAAACGTGGCGCCGCCACACATTCCATGGCGCAGTTTGGCTAGGACCCAAACACGCTCCACTTTACTGCTACAGTGATTCAACGAATTTTTTTTTTATTATTGTATAGTGCTATTTTTTTATGGGAAGATGATTTCTCAATGGAAATTCACCTATGAATTTGGATAGTACTCTGGATATTAATGTCCAAATGGAGGTTATTGGGCTTTCCTGTACAACATTGCAAAAGTGTTTCACTTTATTCACGGATAAAACATTCACCACATTAGCTTACACTTAGTTGTAGGCCACTTCAGGAATGTATTGTTTAAGTCACTTGATCCTTATATCCAAAGCATGGAGTTCACGTTTATGATTTATGTCACTGACATACGATACTATCCTTATCTTTCCTGTTACTTGTTTCAGGTATCAGAATTCCAGGATTCCAAATCTGAGACTGATGTTGATGTTGACTATAACAGCTTGTACTCAAGGCAGGACTTTAGAGGGTGAGGATGGTGAGCTTTCATGGTTTAATGCTGGTGTCCGTGTTGGAGTTGGGATCGGCCTTGGCGTGTGTGTGGGATCGGATTGGGCGTCGGCCTGCTGGTTCGTACATACCAAAGCACCAGTAGGAACTTCAGGCGGCGACTGCCTGATCTGCAAATGGTCCCCATGAATGTAGATGTGTATTTTACCTTGGTCGTGTAGGAATCTAACTGTCGACCTTTCCTGTCCATGCTATAGTCACATCTCACATATGAGTGGTTTTCTGTTCTTCTATTTCTGCAGTCACCACAGTATCCGTTGCTTTTTTGTTTGCCATGCCAACCATTTTTGACCCTTGCGATTTGTAATATGAGTCTGGTTAAAATAAGATTGGACGATATGGTCTGGAATTAAATGTATGGATGAAGGAACTTAAGTGACCGACGATTGTTGTGTGATTTGAGGGTGATGTTGCACCTACAATTTGTTGAAAGTCAGTGTCATCTTTTACATGGAACTCAATTAGGTGACCAGTTATTTGAGTCATGGTCTTTTTTGGAGCTTTTTCCAGATTTTGCGCCATGCAGCCCTTGTGGTTGCACCTGCAGTGTGATCTGTGATCCCCTTTTAGGTTTAGTCCGTCTTTGATATATCTCGTGCTTCCACCCATCCTCGCCACCCGCCTTCTGCCTTTTCTCTAGATCTTATTAATGGCACTCGCTGTTTATTGGCCTGGAATGTTTTTTGTTGCTTGGCAACTACAAGTACAGTTTTAAACCAATGGCCGTCCAGAACCGTGCACACAGAATTTTGTGTACTAACATTGCAAGTAACCCTTGTAGTACACTTGGTACTGAAGTTCCGAGCCATGCTGTATTGCAGTACCAAACTCAATCAGCATATCCTTGTACCACAGAACGTAAGCATCTTTCCAAGTTTCTTTTCCCGTACCGAGGAATGCTTGTGAATCACAACATCTTCATGCACCTAGGCGCCCCTTGATTAGCTTTTGAAGATTTTTGTTTTTTTTCTTAAAAAAAAACAAAATCTCCACCTTAAAGTCACAGAGATAATATTATAAATTGTACATAAACAAATAAAGGTAAAGCCACAGCAAAATCCTTCACGTTTGCACAAATCCACATCATGGTCAAAGGCGATCACACTCCCCACCCCACTACCACCTACACCTATACCTAACCAAAAGCTACAAGCCTAGAGAGAATCCAAACGCAAATGCCATCCAGAAACGCAAATGTCTCCGTTCCCGGCTTTGCTTGCGAATGGGGTGAACTGGGGTGCCGGTGCAAAACAGCGGCAGGGCAGCCCCCTGTCACCATGGACGTGTGACTTCCAAGGCAATCCTCCCAGTCACCCCCAACCGAAAGCGTCATCATCTACTACTACTACTAGCGCAAGCGAGGGTGACATGGCCGCTTGCTCTCCCCCTCCTCCTCTCCGGACGAGACACCATCCTCCCTCCCTCCCTCGCCGTACGGCTCGGTGGCGGTGAGGCACAGCAAGCAAGCAAGGAGGAGTTGAAGACAACGAAAGCCCCGGAACGCTCACGCGCCACCAACCCCGAGCAGAGCAGAGGAGACGCCGCGCTCTTGCTCTTTCCACTTCACGCACCTAACTGACTAGCGCCTGACACGCCTGACGAGGGTCGAGAGGACAGAGGAGAGGTTCATGGTGCAGTGGAGCAGCGGGCGGCACCGGAGCCTCGACCCCTTCTTCTCTTCTCCCCCGCGGGCGCCGAGACATGGCCAAGGTGCCCGATCTCGGCTCCGACTTCGCCCAGAAGCTGCTCAGGGACCTCCGCCGCCGCCGGGAGCGGCTCGGCTTCGAGTCCTCCGCCGCGCCTCCGCCTCGGGCGAAGGGTAAGCAAGCTTCCTTCCTCGCCGACCGCCGCCGGTGCTCGCTTTCAACTGTGGCATTGCGTTCTCCTCTTCGCTTGCTCTCGTTCGTTTTCCCTTGTCCGGAAAAAAGTCAGTGAGCAGCGGTCACTGCGCACTGTTCCTCATTCCATTTCGGATGTTTGTTGCCGTCGACGTAAATTTGCATCTGTTCCTGATGAAAAGAATAAAAGTACCAGTAGATAGATTTATTCATCAACATCTGTCATGTTCTGCAGATGGGACTTATTCATCGAATGCTCAGAAACCACCACCACCTCAAGTTCAGAAGCCACAGCAAGCAGCTCCTCGGGTAGCAACAAGATCACAAGCAGCAACGACAACGAGCATATCAGTAAGCCGGAAAGACCCAGACGATCTTACACTTTACACACACTTACTCTGAATTACTGTACCTGCTTTACGATTCCTGTGCACTTGCAGCGCCGGCAAGGCAACAGCAGCTCCATTGCCAGACCGGGGACGCCGCGCCGCCATGACGCGCCGGCCGTCGCCCACTCGCACGCCATCGTGCCGTTCCAAGGAGGACGAGGAGGGGTTAAGCAGACGGCGCCCGCGGCCAACGCCGGCGGCGTGGACGTGCAGATGGCGCTGGCCCTCGCGCTCAGCAACAGCGGCAAGCCCCAGAACGTGCACCTCGTGGCGCGCCAGGGCACCGGCGGCTCCGTGTTCTTCGGCGAGCCGGGCACGGGCATCAGGACGTCGCAGGCGCAGGCGCGCCATCTCCTGGCTCCCGGCGCGCACGTCGTCGGCAAGGTGGCGATCGGCGTCCAGAAGCTGAACGACATTCTTCGTGGCGTACTACTCCTCCGGCGGTGCTGCCGGTGCGAGGAGGAGGGGCTCGGTTGAGATCGGGAAGCAGCTGCTCAGAGGCGCCATGGACCTCGAGGAGTCGCTCAGCATGCTCATGATGCTCCAGGACGCGACGGACTACATGGAGATGGGGAACTCAGGGAACCGCGGCAAGGTGCTGCTGCTGGAGGGCGGCAAGGAGAGCTGGAAGACCCCTGCTGCGCCGCGTTCGACGAGCTCTGCCTCTGCGAGGCTGGTAGAGATCGTCGACGACGATTCAGAAGAAGAGACCGAGCAGGGCAACGATGCAAAGAGCCCGTCAGATGCGTTCACGCAGATCGTTCCTCACGGCATGTCTCAGAGTTACAGACCCCTGCAGTTCGCCGGTGCCGCAAACAATCGCAAGAGGAATGCTACAAATGGCGGCGAGAAGATGGCTCAAAGGTGAGGATGCCCAGTCTGATTGCCAAGCTGATGGGGCTGGAAAATCTTCCATCAGCGAAGACGGTTGCAGAGCGCAAGGGGACAGAGAGGTTTGTGAAACCTGAGGCGGTGCCAAGAAAATCGACAGCGACAAATGCGATGGCTGGCACATTACCGATACGGATTGTAGCTTCAGAAAGGATGCCATCCAGAGGGCAGATCAAGAGTTTTCAGACAAGTGAGTGGAATACTAGCCTGTCAAAGTCTGAAGAATCTGCGCTGTCAGGTAGATTTTCACATCTCACGGCTGACAAGCAAACAAGGCAGACCATGAGGCAGATGTTAAGCAAACAAGAAGGTTCGGATAGAAGAGTTAGTGTAAACCAAGTAGTTGATGAGAAAATCGTTCATCGGAATACGAAGCTGGCTGAAGAGAGCAAGCAAAAAGACAACAGTCGGTGCAGGAAGAAAGATGAATTTCCTTCAGAGATTTAGGAAGAATGGAAAGAGCAAGCCAGAACATAGAAGAGAAAGCCATTGTTGTTGAAGAAATAAACATAAGCTCGGAAAGAAGCAAACCACAAGCACAAAACAGAGAGACAGTGAGGTGAAGCCAAGGAAGACGAGAGAGAAGTTAACAAGGAGAACCTTGCCAATCCTGGAAACAAGGCTCTAGGGAAGAATGCCAAGGCTGCAGACACCTATCAAATGAGAAGGCAAGCACAAAGTAAGCCGTCAGATAAGCAGACCATCGAAAAGAAGGTGAAGAGTTATCGTCAAATGCAGAGTGAAACAGCCATTCAGAGTCTAGAACAGAAGAGGTCACTGAAATCGGAACCAACTCCTACAAAAGAGAAGCTTGAATCTATTGCACTGACAGAACCCAGAATGGAGAGGGCACAGAAGTAGATGATACCAGAAGTCACAAATCATCGGACACACGCCCGGTGATTGATGTTGTATGCGAACAATCTGCAGTGGAGTTGGAAGGTAGTAGCACAACTAGAGGGGCTTCGTCATACGAATCTGAAAAGGAACTGATTGAAGAAATCATGACCCAGCCACTGCTGTAGCACAAACTACTCCTGAATCAATTGATGAGACAAATGTAAGTTTAATAACAGAGTATTCTGCATCAGTTACTATGAAAGTATTACATTACATTGGTCTGATGGCATTTTTTTTTGCTCGTCCAAACATGCAGGATGACAGAGTTAATCATACAGTCAATGAGACTATACAGACACTGGAAACATTTCTGAGGAAAGAGCAGCAGCACCAGCAGCAAATGAAAGAAGTGAACGTTGAATCAACAAATGGTACACATACTCTTGGTTCATTGTTGGACCTATGCACACTCAACCAGTTGTTTAATTTAAGAGTATTTTTTTACGAATATGATTTTGCAGAAGCTGTAGTTTATTCATAGCAGCCTATCTACATGCCAGATGAACTAGTACAACGTCGCTGCTGTTACTGAATGAATAGCCTGATGCTTTGTGGTGCAGGATTGGATCCTATCATGAAGCCAGTAACCCATATGATTTAAAAAATCACAAGATGGATGCTGTTTCATGTGATTCCTTCACAGAGAATCAGCTCTTACTAACAGAAATGCTGCTGAAGGATCCCTACTTACTTGAAACCGCAAAGGCGATGATTACCGGATTCCATGTCCCAGTCAGCGTGGTTCAGGTTAGCACAGGGAAGTGGCTAGACAAAGGCAGCAAGGTTCTTTCAGACATCGGACGCGAAGTGATCAGAAGGAAAGGTAAACGAACAGAGGCGATGGTCGATGTCAGCATGACACGGGCCGCTAACCTGAAAACTGCAGAGTCTGGATGATCTCATCAGAGAACTGGATAGCGATATTCAGTCTCTGCACATCCCCAAGAAATTCAGCAACAGAGTGGCCATAGCACAGCTGAAAACCTGAAGATGGCCTCCGCAGCGACATGGAGAGCACGCATTCCGATGCTAACTCGGTGTGGGACTTTGGCTGGAACCGTGTGTGGGACCTGCCGATCGAGAGGAATGACGTCGTCAAGGATTTGGAGAAGAACATATTGGGTGGTATCATCACTGATGTAGCAAGGGAGCTTATATCGATGTATCCATCCATGCGCCATGGGTGTTGTGCCTGTGAGTCCTGACTAACTGGGATATGTTGTTATCTTCAGGATAGGGTGTTTTAAGTCTGGGTATGTAGGAAGGGTTTCCAGTGGAAACCATTCATATGATTTTTGTATATAAAGGGAGAGGGGGGCCTGTGCATGGATGTCAACATGTGTTCTTTGGTGATACCCAGTTTTTTTTTAAAAAAAAGAGAGCAAATCTTCAGATACAGTAAATAGATATGTTGTGCATGCATGCCAGCATGTGTTTATAAAGGGGTATTTCACACTCTTGCTCTCAGCTATTCTGCTGGTTTTCATCTGCCAATCAGCTATAAAACAATGTTTGTCTCTTATAAAAATCAGCATTACGAATCAGCCGAATAACCTTGTAGCTCAAACGAACATACAATCACAGTTAAAATTCATCAACCACGATACAGAAAATACTAGTTGCACCTGATTTTTTTTTTTAAAAAAAAGCAGAGTTGAGAAAATAGCAGCACAATCGAGAAAGTTGTTGAAAGACGACGAGGCAAAGCAGAGTTGCAGCCAGCTAATAGTGCCTAGTGCCTGGAAACTATAGAAACAAAATAGATTCATGATCAGAAAGGTTTCATGTCTTGAAGCAGAGCTGTGAGATGCATCTCCACTACCGGAGAAAGGGCCTTTAGCCCCGGCTGAAATGGACTTTTAGCCCCGGGTATCCCAACGGGGCTAAGAATCCGGGACTAAAGGTCCGGGCCTTTAGTCCCGGGTGCTTTCAACCGGGACTAAAGGTCTAGAGAGAAAAAATAATGTGTTGTGTGAGATTCGAACTCCGCACATCTCGTCTCAGGCACGCTTATCAACTGAGCTACGCAACCCACGTGATGTAGTTCTGGACGTTTTCCTTTTGAATCCACTCAGGAAGGACCTTTAGCCCCGGTTGGTAACACCAACCGAGACTAAAAGTATTTAGTCTCGGTTGGTAACACCAACCGGGGCTAAAGATTCACCTTTACCGGTTAGTATTACGAACCGGGACTAAAGTTCTTTAGCCCCGGACACAAGTCCGGGTTGGTAATACCAATCGGGGCTAAAGATTCACTTACGACTAAAGTTCTTTAGCCCCGGACATAATTTTTGGCCGAGACTATAGCTTAATTGGTAGATCGTCCAAAAGACCTCTCTGGATCGTCTAAAGCACACCTGGAAGCGTCCGCGGTTGTAGTACCCAAAGAGTCGCTTGAACGAGTCATCGCGCCGGACGACGGCGGCTTCTCTGGATCCAAGGTTGAGCTGCACGAGCCCGACTCCGTCCATCTGCGGAACCACGGTGCCGCTCCTCTCCCCGAGACCCATCCACTGGACCGAGTAAGACGGACCTGGCTCGTGCTCGATCGCATGCCTCCAGATCACCACCTGTCTGGTCCACATCGCCGCCGCCGCCGGCGAGCTTGAGTTGTCACCACCACCACCCTCCAACAGCGTCCACATCGATATCACACAGATCTCCACGCCAGAACGCTCAGCCTATCCCGTCCGGCGACGGCCGCCAGCATCAGCGCGTCGAGGACGCTCTGGCCGAACTCAGCCTGCGAAGGCATCCCGGCGGCAGCTCGACGCGCGAAACCTGCGACGAGCCGGCGTCCAGAGAGACGATGCATGTCGGGTCAGGGTGCGGGGGCTGGAGCTGGTCGTCGGTCCACGTGCTCGCGCTTGAGTATGCACAGCCAGTAGACGGTGGGTCCGACGACCGTGGCGCGACAGGCGTACTGCGGAGGGATGTACGGCAGGTGGTGCGCCGCGTGGCGGGGTTCGGCGACGGCGCCCCACTTGCCGTCCTCCGACGGAAGGTCTGCGTCCGCAGGTCCGTGTCGGCGCGAGCAAGGCGTGCGGGTACGCGCCGTGGGACATCCGCCGGAGGGATGCGGGACGCCTGGCCGGTGAGGCTGTTGCAGACGCGCAGGTCAGCAGCTCGGGATAGGGCGCGGCCCGACGCTCGTTGACGTCCGTCGGCCGACGGAGGAGGACGACGAGGCCGTCGCGCGAGGCCACGGGGTCGAACGAGTCCAAGAGGGGTCAAAGCGGAGGTGCCGGCACGTCGTCGTCTGCGCGACACGATCGCCCGCGGTTGCTGCGCGCACCCGACAGCCGGTACGAGAAGCCGAGGAGGAGGAGGGCGGGGTCGAAGCCACCGCTGGCCTCGGCGGGGAGGGCCAGGCTGCGGCGGAAGTCCTGGCTGAAGATGTCGCGCCGGGTGGACTTGCAGGCGCGGCCGTACCGGAGGAGGCTCGCGACGTCCAAGGCGAGCGAGAGGACGTCAAGGCGGAGGTCGAACGGGATGGGTAATGTCCGTCGTGGTCGGGCTCGGTTGCGGCCCCGTTGTACGTGGAAACGCGTGGGCGCTTCTTCGACGACATCGCCGCTGGTTCCAAACTTCGATCCGCCGGGACTGCTCCGGGCTCCGGGCTCCGGCCTCCGGTGTAGTAGATCTGATCTACACGCGGCAAACCGGCAATTCATCACATAGTGATGACACATATATGCATGGCCCGTACGTGTGGGATCCATGAGCACTAGTGAAAATTAGGACGCCTCGTATGTTTGAGTGATACGGTTACAGAAAACGATTTTAGTGGCGGTTAAATTCAATTTCCAGGGACGGTTTTCTGAACCGCTACAATGCGAGTGTCACACTATCGGATTCCACTATCAGATTTTGCCTGCAAAATTAAATACACTTGACAAGACTTTGCCGAGTATCACACTCGACAAGATCACACAGTAAAAAAAGTCGGCAAAAACTCTTTGCCGAGTGTTTTTTGTTGGGCACTCAGCACAGACTTTGCCGAGTGTCGACATGATATTCGGCCGAAAAATAAAAATAAAATAAAACCTGAAAAAATAGGAAAATATTTTTTAAAAAAAATCAGATGGAGAAACTTCCCAAAGGAAAGAGAGTACGTTGGTACATGCACAGCTGCCTGCGTGTGTCGCTGGAAGAGCGGCGCCCTGACTAGGGCATAGTGAAAGCCCCCGTGTGCCACCTCCACGTAACGCACTATTATTGTACAAGATCATGAGTTCCACGTTCACGCTTGGCCTCGATTCCGGTCCGGTTATTTCGTTGTACAGTAACTTGTAAGCACAAAACCGTGACAGACTCGGACGTCGGACGCGTCAGGATGCTGCGCCGCTGCGCGGACCCGGAGAGCAGCTCGTGCCGATCTAGCCAGCTAGCAGCAATTCCAGACAAGCCCTTTGCACGGCCGGGTAGACGACCAAACGGATCGAGAGTGGCCATGTCGTCCGCCAAGCGCCGACGTGTTTGCGCCGGCAACGTCGGAGCGAGTCATCACCGCTGCCGTCCATCCCGATCGATCTCCTCCTCGACATCCTGGCACGCACGCGGACGTGGCAACGGTGCTGCGCTGCGCGGCCACCTCTCGGAGCCCATCCGCCACGCCATCGTCGGCCGGGGCTTCGCGGCGCCATCGCAGCCGTTCGCCCCGCGGAACACAGCGCCGGCGGCAGCTTCGACGACCCACGACCCCGACCTCCTCCTCGGTTTCACCGCGACCGCTACGACGGCCCCGTTCGCGCGCGCCCGCGCAGGCACCGACGCAAAAACTCCTCCGCTTCGACGCGGTCGAGCCTCCTGTCCTGGAGATCGACGTTCGACCCCGTGGCCGTACGCGGCGGCTTGTCGTGCTCCACCAGCGGCTGGGGCGCGGCCAGCAGCCCCAGAGCAACGTCTCCAATGTCTGCTCGGCTGCTCCCTGTCGTGCCACCATGCTGTCGCCCGCTCACGCTGCTTACGCCATGGAATTAAGTGTGATGTTTCCACGCAGGAAAGCTACCGCCTGTGTACTATACAAACTGTATGTGCCCAGTGCCTACGTACGTATGTTTGTATATGTATAACGGCCAACCGTGGACACGGAGTACGTTGTATAGAAAGGAGACGCACTTCCTGCTAATTAACCCAGGATGCTCATCTTTTATTTTACTCCAATGCAGTGACAGTCCCCTTGCAGCGTTCAGTGTTGGTCCCTTAATAAATAATAAAATTGATGCACCCTGGGGTAACCGGAAATGATGCTTTAACTCTAGCTAGTAACTGACCATGCATCCTTAACCGCTCGCTCCCTCCCAAAATAGGCGTTTCGACCGGCGTGGAGGCCGGCCGCCCCGCAGACCGCAGTTACTGTGGAACATCTCTAACGCCAGAGTCGTTCTCACCTCTCTGCATAAATCTGCGCCTCCTGTCCTGTGCCGCTAGCTCTCGGTCTGCCAAGAGAGTGTCGTCATCAGAAGCTTCTGAGGTTTCGTTTCCTTCCTCTTTGCAGCTAGGGAGATCGGATCAGAGTCAGCCATGGAGCCAATGGCGATCGTGACGGTGACCGGGGGCGTGCTGGGCCCGGTGATCGTGTTCCTCTCGCGCCTCCAGCCCGTCGTCGACTTCTTCGCTTCGCCGCCTCTGCGACTGCCTCCGCCACCCTCAGCGCCGCCCTGCCAGGCCGCTCAGGGCGCCTTGGTATAAGCCTCCGGCGGCAGAGGAGTAGAACCACATCTGTCACCCTGTGCCTGCACCCAAGAACTGGCCTTCTTGTGTATCACATCACCGGCTCTAGTATTTTTTTATTTTTTTTTTAGATTTATTATGGATCCAATCTATCTATCTACAAATAGGCGCTTGTTGTGGTAGCAGTTAATTAATCTCCGTCTTAGCATACAAGAACCCTGACTCCGGCCTATAGCGGGTGATTTTCGTACTGTCAGGAACAATCTATTAAAACCTTTTTTAACAGGAGTCTAGCTTTTCTTCTTCTTCTTCTTGACTGTCTGCAAAATGCGAACCTGACCAATCTTCAATTCGTTTTTCGGGGCCCATACTCTAGTGGAGCAATCAGACATTGTACTTCATCGACCTGTACCTCTATGGTCACAAATATATGACACATTGACTATAATTTCCAATTTTGGACACCGATAGATCTTAGATATTTTGTTTTGGAGATATAAAACGGTGTGGTTATATTTATCTCGAGTACCCCTTTGTCCCTTTCATAATCACAAAATTTATTAAATATTATATCTATGTTTAATAAAAACAGTCATGGTTAAAATTTAACCACCAATACTGTGAAAACATAAAAAAGGGCCACACATGATGATTTGGGGGAACGACCATAGAGCATCTCTAACAGTATTAAAGATAATCTATAAACATTGCTTTTGTAACCCTTTTAATAATATTTAGTAAGTGAAAAGCAATACGTCAATAATAGTTTTGAAGAACTTGCTCGTAAAAAACTACTTAGGGCTTGTTTGATGCACATGTATTTAGCTAAATCCACATGTATTGAAGTGTATTTGAACTAAGTTACACTCTAATCCATGTGGTTTGAGGTAGATACATGCGCATCCAAACAAGACCTTAAGATTTTTGGTGGCCGTCGCGTGCCTACATCCCAGCGCCTAATTCACATCACAACCTCTAAAATGAAATCTCCACTCCCTCTCTCTACCTCTCATTGTGCTCGGATCTAAAATAGCGGCTAGAGATAACTCACACCAGAAAATTCAAATGAAACCTTATTGCCTCCTCTATCTCTCAATTTAGTTGGATCTTAAAAATAAATGACCTATGATTCAATTTTCAACAGACTCCCAAGCAACGGTTGGAACCAGCTTTATGGCCAACCCTGACAACCAGGTATGAATTAGAAGTCTAAAATATATCTATAAGGCCTTGTTCAGTTCGCGAAAATGTGGTGAAATGTTACCGTAGCATTTTCGTTGTTATTTGACAAATTTTGTCCAAACATGACCTAACTAGACTCAAAAGATTCGTCTCGATATGGGTGAGACCAAAAGTATAATTAGTTATTTCTTTTACCTATATTTAATGTTCCATGCATGCGTCTAAAATGAGTACTGCGCAAAATATTTGGGGAGATTTTGGAATCTGAACGTGGCTAATAAAGCTAATACTCACAAAATATTTCTCTCCTCATGGAAGGTGTCCACATCATTCCCCACTAAATGAACTAAATATTTCTCTCTTTATCCAAGGTGTCATATCATTCCTCACTAAGTGATCTCACTAAATGTTCTATTTCTTCATGCAAGTTGTTCACATCATTCTTCAGTAAATCCATATCATCATATTCTATCTCTTCATATAAGGTATCCACATCATTCTCCACTAATTCCATGTCATCAATGCTCTATCTCTTCATGCAAGGTGTCAACATCATTCTCCACTAAGTCCTTGTCATCTCTTATTAATAAAAAAATATCTATGACATCTCTATCACGTGAAATAGTTTAATATTTAATCTATTAACATACAAAAAATCATCTGCACATGTTATTGTTTCGTCACTGTTCTTCTATAAAGTAATATAAAATATCATATAGTTGTCGGTGGTACGAAAAAGGGTACCCCCAATCAACGCAAACACCCGAACGCTCTATCTCCGTCTCGCCCGAGCCCTCCCGCCAGGCCTCGGGCGAACGCTCTATCTCCGTCTCGCCCGAGCCCTCCCAGCCAGGCCTCGGGCGAACGCTCTATCTCCGTCTCGCCCGAGCCCTCCCAGCCAGGCCTCGGGCGAACGCTCTATTTCCGTCTCGCCGAGCCCTCCCAGCCAGGCCTCGGGCGAACGCTCTTTCTCCGCCTCGCCCGAGCCCTCCGAGCAAGGCCTCGGGCGAACGCGCCCCCACACCTCGAGCCTTAAACGCACGGACCTCGAGCTGTACAGACAGCCGTACCAGCCCATACCACGCATTTAATGCCTTCACCTACTCCGGTCATGTCCACTAGTGCACAACATGTACCACAGTAACTCGGTGTAAAGGTCAAGTCTCGTTTTCACCACAAGCATGGGCAAAAGGGCACCAGTACAGCACTGTTCGGCCAAGCCAGGCTGTAACTCCTCGAGGACCGGCTACGCGCCCCTCGAGCCCTGCACTGTAACCCCTCGAGGCCGGCTACGCGCCCCTCGAGCCCTGCACTGTAACCCCTCGAGGCCGGCTACGCGCCCCTCGAGCCCTGCACTGTAACCCCTCGAGGCCGGCTACGCGCTCCTCGAGCCCTGCACTGTAACACCTCGAGGCCGGCTCCGCGCCCCTCGAGCCCACGTGGCACCACATCGAAGCCGGCTCCGCGCCCTTCGAGCCCTAACTACTTTCGTGCTATTGGAGGACAGGACCCAAGACCCGGAGGGACCCCGCCGCGTACTGGACATTCCGGATGGGTGCTGTACGGCTCCCGCCTTGTCGCGCCCCCCCGTCCGCGCCCAGGATGGAAGCCACGACCCAGGACGCCTCAACAGCGACGATCACATCGGCTCCAGTGGCCCCGACAAGACAGGGTTCCTACCCTTCTCCGTATGGGGCACCATACGCCCCGACACCTGTAATACCTTTATGTAACCCTGGCCTCCCCTTGCTCTATAAAAGGGGACACTAGGGCCCTCATCATTCAGGAAGGGGACACACAACACGAGTCCACACACAGACACGAGTCCGGACTCCGGTCCACGCTCACTGAGCTTGTATTCTCCCCTGTGCAAGCACTTAGGTGCAAGTAATACAAGAACATCTCCCCCGCTGGACGTAGGGCCTTCTTTGCCCGAACCAGGATAAATCCTTGTGTCCTCTGCATCACATCCAGGAAGAGAAGCACGCGATCATATTACTCGTTGGTGTGATACCCCCGGGTATGAAACACCGACAGTTGGCGCGCCAGGTAGGGGACTTCGCGTGTCCGAGCCGATTTCTCGTTGATTCCTGGATGGCTTCATCCCCTCTTCCGTTCTCGGCTGGTGCCGTAGTCCTGGTTCGGGAGCCTCGAGTTCCTGGCCACAGGCAACGGCAACGAGCTGACTCTGCTCTCCACGGAGGGCCGAGCGGAGTGCGTGTCACGCCACCACCCACGCGGGGGGCGTGACGCGTCGCCGCACCACCACACACACGTCGCCACATCGCGAGCGGCGCCGTCGTCACCGTCGTCGCCGGGCGCATGCGGTGCCCGCGGCAAACACCTACGCCCCGTAGCCGGTGCAGGGTCCCCAAGAGGAAACCAGCCCGGCGCGCGGCCGAAGACCTCCAGGGCGCACCCGCGCCCGCCCAGCGACTTCACATTCATCATGCGTACGGACCAGGAACCAGGCCAGAGGCCTCCGAGCCGTGCGTCGTCGACGCCACTCAGCCTCCTCCCGCACGGGTCGCGCCACGCTCGACGCCAGCGTTCCCGGTCGGCCTCGACAACTCTGCGGCTGTATACGCCCACCGCCTCGACGAGCGCCATCAGGACCAGACGGTGGCGGACCGGGAGCAGCGTTCAGGCGCGCTGCTGCAGGCCATGGCCACCTGGAGATCGTCCACCCCGCGTGCGTCGACCGCGACTTCTTGCGAGCCTTCGAGCCACCTCGGCGAGCCACCGTCGGAGAATGGTACGACCGAGCTGCTCGTCCCAGCATCGGCCAAGGCGGCGTGCCCGTCAACAGCTCCGACTCCGACGAATACGACTACCACGACCCCGACCTCTGGGATCCCACCAGGGAGTGCTTCCAACTCGAGGGAGTCGTATGCGACACCGAGGACGAAGCGACGACGACAGGCCGGCCCTCGACCTAGAGGGACCTAGCGACGTGGCCGCGGCAGGCGGATCACGCGTTCTGGGAAGGGACGAACCTCCAGCACGGGCTGTACCCAGCCTAAGCACGACGATGGCCGGGCGGCGCAACTCGCACAAGTGCAAGAGGCAATCACCAAAGCCGAGGAGGAACGGCGACACCTGCTGCAGCTCCGGCAAACCCTGATGCAGGAACCACCCCAGCCCCGAGGAGCCGGAGCTCGAGGCCAGGCTCGAGAGGTCCACCGGCGGATCCTCGAGGACGGGGCACCAGCACGCCCCGAGGTATGTTTCCCGCGAGCTGGGCAGAACGTGGTGGCCGCGGCTATGATGCTCCGTGACCTGCCCGCCGTCTCCAACCCCGATGCCAGGCGCATGCTCGGAGAAATGAAAAACCTCCTCGAGACAGCCGCGGTACAGCAGGCCGAGAGCTCGGCGTCACGCCGACGCGGAGCGGCCTCGGGGAGACCGGGGACACGCCCCACGACGCTCGCGAGGCATCCGTCCCCAGCCGACGCCTCTCGAGCTAGGCCAGTCCGCGAACGGATCGTCGACACCGGCCACCTCGAGACCCCAACGACGCCCGCAACGACATCAACTGACGGCGCAAGGACAATGGGGCCCAAGAGCGTGGCTATAGCGCCCATCGAGGGGGGGCGCTACGACAGCGACGAGGACCGGCAGGTCCTCGAAGCCCCCCTGGCCCCCGAGTCTTCAGCCGGGCCATCCGCAGCTCGACCCTCCCCGACCGCGTCCTCCATCCGAACCGCCGACCAACATCGTGAGTATGATGGGGAGGTCGAGCCCAAGACTCTTGCTCTCGGACTTCCCCTTGGCTGCCAACTGGGGGAGCGAGAACGACGACCCTCTGTGATCATACGGTCAACTCCCATTTAACCTCTGTACATCCAACCTCCCTCCGGTGTCTCGAGGTCTCCCTCCCGCCGGATGGATCCATATTGGGCCGACCTATCAGGTCCTTTTTCGACGGGAAAATTCAAGGGACCCTGCGTGCGTCTAGGCACCCCTGGGACTGTAAGTGCAATCAAGCCCTAATTGTGGGTTTTGGTGATAATGACCACACGATTAGAGGACTAATGAGATTTATAAAGTTGATAAGCAGGTTATGTTAAGAAAGGATGGTGTATATGCGTTGGTGGACCCCTCACACTACATTTCGTCGGTTCCGAACTCAAAGCGCTTCAAAGATATTTTATTTTGGATTACTTGAGTTTAGGAATGCCGTACTATAAAGGGGGAATGCAAATTCATTGATATGGCTGAATGATATGTGCTCAAACCAACCCAAACCATCCACATTTCCAACCAAAGACAGCTGCACTCATTGTAGATCTGTTCCTGTCTGTTTGGTGGGCGCGGCAGTGCCGCTCTAGGCGCGGCAGTGCCGGGCCGCGGCACTACCGGGCTAAGGCCGGCACTGCCGCGACTTGATTTGCCCGTTGGATGGCAGGGGTATTTACATCACCCCCTCTGCCCCCCAACGGTTATCCACGACCAGACACTCCACCTACCTCCAGACAAGCTCCCCTCCTCCATTGAAGGCCCTCCAAGCTCCCAACCACCAAAATCTTCATTCCCATTGATTCCAAGTGGTTGAGAGGCTCAAACCTTCACCAAAGAGGAGTCCTAGCTGAGATCTACTGCCTAGAGCACTTGAGTTGAGCCATAGCCGGTGGATTTGCTTCTATTACTCTTGGGTTCTTGGAACCCTAGCCGGCTAGGCGTCGCCCTAGAGCCTTGCCAACTTGTGTGGCGGCCTAGGGAGGTTTGTAATCACTTGTGCAGCTAGTAAGATTACCCCTCATCTCAAGGATTTGGTTCCTTGACTTGAGAACGAGGTTGAGTTGCAAAGCTCATGACCTAAGTGGTCAACCTCAACAACGTGGAGGTAGGCAAGCCTTGGTGGCGAGCTGAACCACGGGATAAATCACTTGTCTCGCGTGCTTGCTTAGTTTCATTCTCTATGTTCATGAGCTTGTGATATATTCTAGGGTTTGGCTCGATCTACTCTATCTTTCATATTTGGCTTGGAGTAGTTGTTTCTGCTGGTTCATATAGCCTATTGTTACATTCCTATTCATATAGAATCTGCAGATTGTGGGTAGATTTCGAATTGCAGCTTCTGGTCTTCGTCTGCGCGGCAGTACCGCGCTGAGGCCGGCAGTGCCGGGGAGCGGCAGTGCCGGGCACAGGGCGGTAGTGCCGGGCATATCTAATTTGGTTTTAAGCTGTGATTTTTGACAGGCCTATTCACCCCCCCCTCTAGGCCACACAGGTCCTTACAAGTGGTATCAGAGCCTGGTCTCTCAGCAGCACTTAACCGTGCGAGAGTATGGCCACTGACGGAGCGGGTGATGCTAGTGTTGTGCAACCCAACCCTTTGAAGATCCGGATGTGCACACCACTAGCAGCAGCGAGAGTATCTCCACAGCTAGCGGAAGGACACTTCCACAATTGGTTGTGTCGGCCGGAGAGCTCGCAAGACGAAAGGAAGAAAGAAGGTTGAGAGAGAAGCTAGAGCCAAAGCAAAAGAAGATGCAGCAGCTCTCAAAGCAAAGGAAGACAAGGCTCAAGAAGAGAAGAAAAAAGAAAGATTAGAAGAGAAGAAAGAGCCAAGAGAAGAGAAGAAAAGAAGAAGAAGGAAGAGCTCAAAGCTAAGAAGAGTGTGCACTTGAGTGAAGACTCAAGTAGCACCGAAGATGGTGATGATGACATCTCCTATCATCTCAGGGTGACAAGAAGAAGAAGGAGGAGACCAAGGAGACATACAGCCGTATCCTATACTTATTCTTCTATGTCTAACCATGATTCTAGGCCTCTCATTAATGTACCCGCGGGCAAGTTGCCTCGTTTCGACGGGACCAACTTTGCCAAGTGGAAGCACATTATGAAGACCTATCTTATTGGTCTCCATCCAGGAATTTGGGAGATAGTGCACAATGGACTTGAAGCACCGGTTGATCCAAAGAACCCCACTCAAGATGAGTTCCGCAACATTCATCTCAATGCCCAAGCAACTAGTGTGCTACTTAGTGCCTTGGATGGTGATGAGTACAACAAGGTCATGGGAGTTGAAGTTGCAAAAGAGATTTGGGACACATTGCATATTGCTCATGAAGGGGTTGATAAAGTGAGGCAATCCAAGATTGATTTGTTGATGGCCAAGCTCAACCGGTTTGTGATTTGTGATGGTGAAGGCCCTCAAGAGATGTTTGATAGGTTGATGGTCATTGTTGGCAAGATTAGAGGGCTAGGTGGAAACGAAATCAATGATCACAAGGTAGTGAAGATTATGTTGGAAGCTTACTCACCAAGAAATGAGACCGTGGTGACATTGATTAGAGACAAGAAGAAATTTGAAAAGTTCACACCTAGTGATGTGCTTGGGAGGATTATCACTTTTGATATGCAAAGAGAGGAAGCTAATGAAAGAAGGAAGCTTGGAGAGTTGCAAGCAAGGCTAGATGGGATGAAGATCAAGGAAGTAGCACTCAAGGCAAGCAAGCCAACAAAGCAAGCAACATCAAGCAAGCCAAATTCAAGCAAACAAGCCTCTACAAGCAAGCCCAAGCAACAAAAGAAGAAAATAGAGGTTGAGGACAGCACATCATCCTCTTGCAAAAGTGAGAGTGATAGTGAAGAATTTGAGAAGATTAATGATATAGCCCTATTCATGAGAAGATACCGCAAGGGGCTCAAGAAAGAAGGATACAAGTTTGTGAAGAGGAAGTTCCCAACAAGAAGAAGAGGACTTGCTACAATTGTGGTAGCACCGAGCACTTCATTGCTCATTGCCCAAATGAGAAGAAAGACAACAAGGGCAAGAAAGATGACAAAGCCACTTACAAGAAGCACAACAAGAGGTACATGGGGAAGCTCACATTGGACATGAATGGGACTCAACGGTACAAACCTCAAGTGAAGAAGATGAGAAGATGGCAACCATTGCATTCCAAAAGCCATCTCCTCCACCAAGGTTATTCAACAACTTGTCCGATGATGATGACAACTCCCACACTTGCCTCATGGCCAAGAAAGAGAAGGTGAAAAGACTCGTACTTCCAAACCTTCTCTTCCACTTAGTGACATCTCTAGTAGTGAACTTAGTGACTCTTCTAGTGATGATAGCTCTAGTGATGAAGAGATAAACATGATAACAAAGAACTTAGATAAGAAAACCAAACTCTTTATCACTAAGCTAATGGAGGAACTAGAGGGTGTACAAGCCGAGCTAGCAATAAGTGAGGATGCTCTTATCAAACAAGAGGATCTCTATATTGCTTGCAAGGAAGCTCTTGCATTAGAGAGAAGTGAGTTGGATGTCTTGCATGAGGCCTTGGCCAAAGAGCAAGATGAACATGCTTCTCTAAAGAAGGCTCATGTTGACTCAAGAAAAGTATTGTGACTTGGATGTAAAGCACAAGGAACTTGAGCTGCAATATAACCTTCTTTGGGAAAGCAACTCAACTCTCCCTAAGGCAAATGTCACTCCTATTCCCTCCACTAGTGAAGGTTGTGGAAAATGCTATAATCTTGATTTGAATGTCTATTCCACTAACCTTGCAAACATGGAGGTCATGAGAAAAGAAATAGCAAGATTGACAAGTGTTATTGCAAGTGGTTGTGTCAAGGCTACTATAAGTGCTAGTGAGAAGACCCAAAGCAAGAACATGCCCAAGTTCAAGAACGGAAGACGTCCTTTCATAAAGGATGGGTTGGGGCATGTAAAGGGAGGCAAACCAATGGAAGGAAGAAGGTGAATGGCTATGAATGTGTGAGGTTTGAGAAGAAGGGTTACATTGGTACAGTTCAGCCTGCACAGACCGCGGCAGTGCCGCGCCAGAAGGCGGCAGTGCCGGGCCCCGGCAGTGCCGCCCCCAGGCCGGCAGTGCCGCGCCCCAAGAAAGGGAAGGCTACCAGTTCCCCTTCTGCTCACTCTCACACACAGCCCAAGCAGATGCCAAATCAGAAGCAAGGGTCTCAGAAACCAAAGGAGTCTATTTGGGTAACCAAGAACAAGTTCATGCATCAACCCAAGATAGAAGCTCCAAGAATGAGCATGTCCTCTTGTTACTTCTTAGGACACAACAACAGTGGTAAAGTTGTTGCAAAGTATGTTGGTAAAGACAAGAGGGCAGCCGACAAGTTTATTTGGGTTCCTAAGATACTTGTGACTAACATGCAAGGCCCCAATGTCAATTGGGGACCTAAACCAAGGAACTAAACTTGTTTTGCAGGCATACTCCTCCGGTGGATCAAGTTGGGTGCTTGATAGCGGATGTACAAATCATATGACCGGAGAAAGGAGTATGTTCTCATCATATTCCCCAACTACAAATGCAAGTGAGAATATCATATTTGGTGATAACTCCAAGGGGGATGTGCTAGGTCTTGGTAAAGTTGCTATCACACTTGAACATTCAATTACCAATGTCTTACATGTTGATTCGTTAAGTTACAATTTGTTGTCCGTTTCACAATTGTGTGGGATGGGTTTCAATTGTCTCTTTACGAATGAGGGTGTGGAAGTCTTTAGAAGAGAGGATTCCTCTATTGTCTTTACGGGTCGTTTGAAAGGGAAGCTTTACTTAGTTGACTTCAACAAAAGTGAAGCTAAACTTGAGACTTGTTTAGTGGCAAAATCTAGCATGGGTTGGTTATGGCACCGCCGACTAGCTCATGTTGGGATGAGGAACTTGGCCAAACTTCAAAACGACAACCACATCCTAGGACTAACCAATGTTCATTTTGAGAAAGACAGAGTATGTGGAGCTTGCCAAGCCGGAAAGCAAGTAGGCGTACCTCACCCACCAAAGAGCTACGACACGACTACTCATCCATTGGAGTTGATTCACATGGATCTCTTTGGACCGGTTGCCTACCTTAGCATCGGCGGTAACAAACATGGTCTTGTTATTGTTGATGACTATTCTCGTTTCACTTGGGTATTCTTTTTGCATGATAAAAGTGTAGTGCAAGAGAAGGTGAAGATGTTTGTACGAAGAGCTCAAAGGGAATTCGGTTTCAATATCAAGAAGGTTCGTAGTGACAACGGAACCGAATTCCGAAACACCCAAGTGGAAGAGTTACTTGATGAAGAGGGCATCAAGCATGAGTTCTCAGTGCCCTATACCCCTCAACAAAATGGTGTGGTGGAGAGGAAGAATAGAACGCTCATTGACATGGCAAGGACAATGCTAGATGAGTACAAGACGCCGGACATCTTTTGGGCCGAAGCCGTCAACACCGCTTGCCATGCAATCAACCGCCTCTACCTCCACAAGAGAAGAAAGAAGACATCCTATGAGCTGCTCACCGGTAACAAGCCAAAGGTGTCTTACTTTAGAGTATTTGGGTGCAAATGTTTCATCTTGAACAAGAAACCCAAAGCCTCTAAGTTTGCATCTAAAGTAGATGATGGTTTTCTTCTCGGTTATGGATCAAACGAGCATGCCTATCGTGTTTTCAACAAGGCCTCCGGCAAGGTTGAAATAGCGATAGACGTGACGTTTGATGAAACTAATGGCTCTCAAGTAGAGCAAGTTGATGAAGTTGTTGTAGGTAATGAGGAACCTCCTTGTGAAGCAATCAAGCAGCTAGCTATTGGTGATATAAGACCACAGGAACAGCAGGCTACAGATCAGGAAGGTCCTCAAGCTGAAGCTTCTGCTGGGACTGATCAGATACAGTCCCCGGCAGTGCCGGGCCAGACCCCGGCAGTGCCGGACCCCGGCAGTGCCGCGCGGAGCCAAGCAGTGCCGGGCACACCCAGAGCAGCTGCAGCAACTCCACTTCATGGAGTGAACCTACAACCCATCTTCGAGCAAGATGAAGAAGAAGAAGCCGAAGATGAACCAGAACCCATCGATCATCCAAGACTCAAGCAAACTATTCAACGAGATCACCCCGTTGACAATATTCTTGGGAGTCTACGAAAGGGGGTAACGACACGCTCTCATTTGGCAAATTTCTGTCAATATTACTCGTTTGTCTCCTCTTTGGAACCTCTCAAGGTAGAAGAAGCCCTGGATGATCCGGATTGGGTGATGGCCATGCAAGAAGAGCTCAACAACTTCGAGCGCAATCAAGTATGGTCACTCGTGGAAAGACCAAATACCAATGTCATTGGAACCAAATGGGTCTTTCGCAACAAGCAAGATGAAGAAGGTGTGGTGACAGGAACAAGGCAAGATTGGTAGCTCAAGGGTTCACACAAGTAGAGGGCCTGGACTTTGAAGAAACATATGCACCGGTTGCAAGACTTGAAGCCATTCGGATTCTTCTAGCCTATGCAGCCCATCATGAATTCAAGCTATATCAAATGGATGTGAAGAGTGCATTCCTCAATGGCCCTATACAAGAGTTGGTATATGTCGAGCAACCACCGGGCTTTGAAGATCCCATGTTTCCCAACCACGTCTTCAAACTCCGAAAGGCGCTCTATGGGCTTAAGCAAGCACCTAGAGCATGGTATGAATGCCTTAAGGAATTCTTGCTCAAACAAGGCTTTGAAATAGGCAAAGCCGATCCTACTCTCTTCACTCATAAAGTCAATGGAGATATCTTTGTGTGCCAAATATATGTCGATGACATAATATTTGGTAGTACTAACAAATCCTTTTGTGATGAGTTTAGTAGGATCATGACTAAAAGATTTGAGATGTCTATGATGGGTGAGCTCAAGTTCTTCCTTGGGTTTCAAATCAAGCAATTGAAGGAAGGGACTTTTCTTTGCCAAACCAAGTACACACCAATGATATGTTTAAAGAAGTTTGACATGGTGAACGCTAAGCCATCTCGATGAGTCAAGTTTTGTGCTTTAAAGGAGAAGTGACAAATTATAATTGACTCTCGTAACTTAGTTTTGAAAACCTAGCATGCTTATTGTTTCAACTAGTTTGCCTAGTAAAACAATTTCAAACTTCAATATTGTGTTTCAAATCTTTGAAAGAACTTGCCTTGGTATGACCATTGTTCTGTATTGATTACTTGCTGCTGGTCATATCAGCATGAAAGGTACCTGTCACATCCAAGATACGGTAGTATAAGAGAAATAACTCTCTCGTTGTAACAGGCCGGCAGTGCCGGGCCAGGCGCGAAGGAGTGCCGGGCCCCGGCAGTGCCGCGCCAGGCGGCGGTATTGCCGCGACTTACTGAATCGGCTGAATCGTCTGTTACCGAGTGGAGTCACAGAAAAGGTTTTTCTTTCCTATTCTAAACTACTAATCTAATAACTACCCTGACTTCCCCTCTCTCTCCCTCATCCATCACTTTCACCACCGTAACTCTCTCTTCCTATCTCTCACTCTCTCTCACGGGCGACTGGAGGTGACCGAGACCTTCCACCGGCCGACGACTCCGGAGCTTCCGGCCAGCGGTAGTGTGCCGCTCGGGTCTCTCTCGTGCTGCTCGCTTCCTCTTCACACAAGGGACTCCATCCCTCTTCTTCTTTCCCCAGGTGAAGATTCAAATCCCTAACCCTAAGTTTTTCCCGATTTGTAAAATGCGCCATGGATATTGTTCTTAGAGGTTGTAGAAGGGTTTGTAGATGATAGGGAGTAGTAGAGGTGGTGGATGTGGTGTTGTTTGGCTCAGATCCGGTCTGCCTGCGCGGCAGTGCCGCGCCCAGCGCGGCAGTGCCGGGCCCCGGCAGTGCCGCTCCCAGAGCGGCAGTGCCGGACTCTGTGCAGAGTTCTGATCCAGCCAACACCTGTTCCATCAATTTCTATTACCTCTCTATGATTTACCAGTCCTTATACGGTCTTCTAACACACAGTGTTCATGTTTTAGATGTCGGGAGGAAGCGATGAAGAGAGGAGGACCAAGAGGAGGTTGGACCCGCTCAGGGGGAGGAGCAAGCAGCAGCCATTCGTGTGGTGCTCGCTCCCAAGGAGGCAGTTCAGCTAGGCAGCAGATACGAGACGAGATCCGTCTCCAGATGCAGGGTCGTCAGATCAGGGAAGATCTTTACCCTGCCACTCCAGAGCACCTAGCAGAGGTCAGCAGAGACCACATCCAGCCCTATGAGGAGGATGTTTTGGAGAGGGCACCACAGGACACCAGGCCCAGACAGGTGGTGTCCTACCACCAGCAGTTCTCGTCAGTGAAGGCACAGCGTCAGCAAATCCCTACAATGCTCCAAAGGACATGGAATTGACTACAGGTTCTGGAATGAATTTCATTCAGATTTCTACCGTTCAGTCCTGTTCAATGCCAAAAAGTCCAAGATTCTAAGTATGAGATATGTAGATTGGGAGCATCTTGAGGCCAAGACTGACAGTGAGATCAACAGGGTGATAGCTGCATGCAAGAGAAGAAATATGTATGATTTGATGGGTTTCCAGTACAACTGGAATGTGGAGATTATTTCTCAGTTTCATGCCACTCTATATGTTGATAATGTGCTGGAGGAGATGCACTGGATGACCGAGGGTCGCCACTACAAGGTCACCTATGAGACCTTTAGTAGGATCCTTGGCTTGGGCAGCGATGACAGGCAGTTGGATAACCTGCATGATGAGAGGACGTTGACAGACAGGGAGATTGCCCACTTATATGATGATCCTAGCAAGGCTGATGGGTTGGTGAAGGGGCTGAAACCTTTCTACTACATGCTCAACAACCTATTCAGGCAGACGCTCAACCCGAAGGGAGGGTCACATTCTAACTTGTATGGATATGGCAGGAATATGTTGGCTAGGATGGCCCCTCAGGCTAGACCTTTTTCTATATCCAGCTTTATTTGGACCGAGCTTCAGGTTGCAGCAGAGGATGCTAGGAAGGCGGTTCTATATGCACCTTATATCATGTTTATGATTGAGATGGTCTCCGGACATTCTTTTGTTAAGGATGGGTTGCATGAGCCGTACAGGGCTGAGAAGAAGAAGGCGGCAGCAGGAGGTTCAGCAGGGGCAGCAGCTAGTGACAGGCCTGGGAGCTCTCGCCCTTCCTATCAGAGGAAGAAGAAGAGCAAGCTAGCACGATGGATCAAGGCCATCTTTTCTACCTGCACCTACGCAGCCGAGACGGCACACACAGCGCTTGTTGAGCAGCGCGCAGAGCGAGAGCGGGCGGGACGTTCGCCGTTACCCCCACCCCCTCTCCACCTCGCTTTGACCTCTCCAGTCTTGAGTCCGACGACCTAGATGATGATGACGAGGAGGAGGAGCAGGAGGAGATAGTGCCAGTGCCACCTCGTCGGTCTTCACGTGCCTCCGCCTCGACCCGCTACACCAGTACCACCCACCGTCAGGGCAAGGCCGTGGTAGAGTCCGATGACGACGACGACGACGATGATGAGGAGGAGGAAGAAGAGGAAGAAGATGAGGTTGAGTGGGACAAGGTTGCATCGGATGATGATTGAGTGCTTGGACACTCTTCTCTTCTCTCTTTGCTCTTTTTGGTGACTTGTTGCCAAAGGGGGAGAAGTAGATGGAGAGAGGGGTACAACACTTTTTCACCTTTTCAGCTTTTCATGTCCCCATCTTTAGTTGTAGTTGTGAGATGAGAGAGTTGGACCGTTTAAAACTCTATTTTGTAATATACTCTATCGTACTTACTTCGTATGCTTGGATGTGGACATGTATCATTTACCTGCTTTATTTAGTTTGTGCTATCTTGTTTAGATCAGTTTGATATATGCTTTGTGGTTTTATATTTTGTCCGCTGCGTTTGCTGACTGTTGCCTGAGCGGCAGTGCCGCTCCAGGGCCGGCAGTGCCGGGCCCCGGCAGTGCCGCGCCCAGAGCGGCAGTGCCGCTCTGGCAAAAGACAGCAAACACCTCTGATGTGCTTAAACTGTCATTCGCATCACGTTATATTATTGACACAGTTTAATTGCACCCCACAAAGCTATCAGATGTGAAACTGAACCTATATTCCACTTTAATATGTGAATGTTGGCCTTTTATGCCAATTTGAGAATTCAGCTCTCATTCACACATTTAGGGGGAGGTTTCACACCTAAGCTTCAAAATCTCAGTTTTATACCCTTCTCTTGTAAGCTCTAATTGTGTTGTCATCAATCACCAAAAAGGGGAGATTGTAAGTGCAATCAAGCCCTAATTGTGGGTTTTGGTGATAATGACCACACGATTAGAGGACTAATGAGATTTATAAAGTTGATAAGCAGGTTATGTTAAGAAAGGATGGTGTATATGCGTTGGTGGACCCCTCACACTACATTTCGTCGGTTCCGAACTCAAAGCGCTTCAAAGATATTTTATTTTGATTACTTGAGTTTAGGAATGCCGTACTATAAAGGGGGAATGCAAATTCATTGATATGGCTGAATGATATGTGCTCAAACCAACCCAAACCATCCACATTTCCAACCAAAGACAGCTGCACTCATTGTAGATCTGTTCCTGTCTGTTTGTGGGGCGCGGCAGTGCCGCTCTAGGCGCGGCAGTGCCGGGCCGCGGCACTACCGGGCTAAGGCCGGCACTGCCGCGACTTGATTTGCCCGTTGGATGGCAGGGGGTATTTACATCACCCCCTCTGCCCCCCAACGGTTATCCACGACCAGAACACTCCACCTACCTCCAGACAAGCTCCCCTCCTCCATTGAAGGCCCTCCAAGCTCCCAACCACCAAAATCTTCATTCCCATTGATTCCAAGTGGTTGAGAGGCTCAAACCTTCACCAAAGAGGAGTCCTAGCTGAGATCTACTGCCTAGAGCACTTGAGTTTGAGCCATAGCCGGTGGATTTGCTTCTATTACTCTTGGGTTCTTGGAACCCTAGCCGGCTAGGCGTCGCCCTAGAGCCTTGCCAACTTGTGTGGCGGCCTAGGGAGGTTTGTAATCACTTGTGCAGCTAGTAAGATTACCCCTCATCTCAAGGATTTGGTTCCTTGACTTGAGAACGAGGTTGAGTTGCAAAGCTCATGACCTAAGTGGTCAACCTCAACAACGTGGAGGTAGGCAAGCCTTGGTGGCGAGCTGAACCACGGGATAAATCACTTGTCTCGCGTGCTTGCTTAGTTTCATTCTCTATGTTCATGAGCTTGTGATATATTCTAGGGTTTGGCTCGATCTACTCTATCTTTCATATTTGGCTTGGAGTAGTTGTTTCTTTCTGCTGGTTCATATAGCCTATTGTTACATTCCTATTCATATAGAATCTGCAGATTGTGGGTAGATTTCGAATTGCAGCTTCTGGTCTTCGTCTGCGCGGCAGTACCGCGCTGAGGCCGGCAGTGCCGGGAGCGGCAGTGCCGGGCGCAGGGCGGTAGTGCCGGGCATATCTAATTTGGTTTTTAAGCTGTGATTTTTGACAGGCCTATTCACCCCCCCCCCCCCTCCACACAACCACCCCCCTCTAGGCCACACGGGTCCTTACAACCAGACCTACGCGTTGCAGGCAGGCGGCGACGAGCCCCTCCGCGACTTCGCTCGTGGTTCTCGAATCACGCGCAGCGTCTCGAGCTCCCCTGCCTACGAGGATGTCCATCTCAACGTTCCTCGCGGCACACATGCAAAGCTTTTTTCTAGCTAGGACGCTACCCGTCCCGGGACGGTCGAGGACCTGATGGATAGCGTCACCAGCTTTGCTTCGGCGACGAAGCAGGTGGGGCCTTCTTTGGCCGTTCCATCCACGGACGGCAGGCGGTGAATCGCTCGCGGACGGCTAACGGGCAACGACGCCAAGAGACGGACGAGCACCAAGTGAGATGCGGTCGATGACGACACATGCATCGGCTAGGGCCGAGTAAGAAATGGTCAGCGTCGTGACCGCTTCAGTGCCGTGCCCAGTTCTCTTGCTTCCAGAGCAAATGCAAGCGCGTGAGCTCCGAAGGCAACCGAACACAGACGACAGAGCCAACGACAGACGACAACAAGAGACCGGAACCAGACCACAAAGCCCGAGTAACGCACAGACGACCGAAGAGACCGAAAGAGGCTGCGTCTGAGCAGCGCCCCGAGCAAGCATGCGCCGACGACGCCGAATAACGACGACGATCCCGATCGACTCGACCAGATGCTCGAGGATCCCTGTCCTACACAGGGCCCCGTAAACCACAAGTTGAAAGACTGCCGACTGTTGAAGGGCTACTACTCCAAGCTCGGCGATAAGGGAAGACGCGCTAGGGAAAGGATACCGATCGACGCGGCGGCAGAAACGCAGATGGCACTTCCCCCCGGTGCGCGACTGCTACATGATCTACGGGGTCGACCGTCGGGCTCTCAGCTCGAGAAAGAAGAAGAGCGCCGGGAAATCTTTTCGCTTGGCCACGACGCCCCCCGGTATCTTGACTGGTCCGATGCGCCAATCACGTTCGACCGTGACGACCATCCGGACCGTGTCATAAACCCGGGGGCTTACCCCCTCGTCGTCGACCCCATCATAATCGACGTTCGGTTCTCCAAGGTGTTGATGGATGGGGGCTCGAGCCTCAACATCATATACCTCGAGACCCTCGACCTCCTGGGATTTCAGAGGGACAGCTCCGACCCAGCGTCGGGGGGTTCCACGGAGTAGTACCAGGAAAGAAAGCCCACCCCCTTGGGCGCATCGACCTGCCGGTCTGCTTCGCACGCCGGCAAACTTCCGTCAGGAAATGCTCACCTTCGAGTGGTCGGCTTCCAAGGGACCTACCACACCCTCATCGGCCGGCCAGGCTACGCCAAGTTCATGGCGATTCCTAACTACACATACTTGAAGCTCAAGATGCCGGGGCCAAAAGGGGTCATCACCGTTGACACCTCCTACGAGCACGCATACCACTGCGACATGGAGTGCGTCGAGCGGGGGAGGCCAACGTCCACCTCGACTCGCTCGAGGCCTTGGCAGCTCTGGCCACCGAGGGTGCCCCAGAAGCAAAGCTCACGCCACGCCGGCACCTTCGAGCCGGCTGAGCACACCAAGCAATACCCGTCGACCCGACCTCGGCCAATGGCAAGACGCTGACCATCAGTACCAGCCTCGAGCCCAAATAGGAAGCAGTGCTCGTCGACTTTCTCCGCGCGAACATCGACATGTTTGCGTGGAACCCCTCGGACATGCCGGGCATACCGAGGGAAGTCACCGAGCACGCCTTGGAGATCCAGGCCGGGTCCAGACCGGTGAAGCAACGCCTGCGCCGCTTCGACGAGGAAAAGCGCAGGATCATCGGCGAGGAGGTGCACAAGCTTTTTGGCGGCCGGATTCATCAAGGAGGTATTTTATTTTACCAAGAGTGGCTAGCTAACCCTGTACTAGTTGGAAAAAGAATGGAAAAATGCGGATGTGTGTAGATTACACTGGTCTGAATAAAGCATGTCCAAAAGTTCCATTTCCTTTACCTAGAATTGACCAGATCGTCGTTCCACTGCTGGGTGCGAAGTGCTTTCGTTCCTTGATGCGTATTCCGGCTACCACCAAATTAGGATGAGAAAATCCGATGAGCTTCGCGACCTTCTTTATCACGCCATTTGGTATGTATTGCTATGTTACGATGCCCTTCGGCCTTCGAAACGCCGGGGGCAACGTACCAACGATGTATGCAGCACATCTTTGGCGAGCACATAGGCAAGACCGTCGAGGCCTACGTCGATGACATCGTGGTTAAAACTAAAAAAGTAGGGAACCTCATCAGCAACCTCGAGACCACGTTCGAGTGCCTCCGGGCCAAGAATGTGAAGCTCAACCCCGAGAAGGTGTCTTTGGCGTGCCTCGAGGCATGCTACTCGGCTACATCGTCTCACAAGGGGGATCGAGGCAACCCTGAAAAAATCTCAGCAGTCCGAGGATGGGCCCGATTCGTGACCTCAAGGGTGTGCAGAAAGTAACAGGCTGCCTAGCCGCTCTCAGCAGATTCATCTCGAGGCTGGGGGAAAAAGCACTACCCCTCTACTACCGCCTACTAAAAAGACGGAACACTTTGCGTGGACCGCCGAAGCCGAGGAGGCCTTAACCAAGTTGAAGGGGCTGCTGACTTCTGCACCAATTCTCGTGCCCCCGCGACCAGCCGAAGGTGACGATTCCCCCGAGAGCCCTCCTCCTCTATGTGGCCGCAACCACTCAGGTGGTTAGCGCGGTCATAGCCGTCGAGAGGCACGAGGAGGGTCATACATTGCCGGTCCGCGACCGGTATACTTCACCAGTGAGGTACTCTCCGAGGCCAAGGTCCGGTACCCGCACATCCAAAGCTGCTCTACGGCATCATCGTACAAGGCGCAAGCTCCAGCACTACTTCCTCGCTCATCCCGTGACGGTGGTGTCGTCCTTCCCCTCGGAGAGATCGTCAACAATCGGGAGGCCACGGGGCGCATCGCCAATGGTTCGCCGAACTAATGGGGGAGACCATCACCTATGCCCCGCGAAAGGCCATCAAGTCGCAAGCGTTGGTGGACTTCGTTGCTGAATGGACCGACACTCAGCTCCCGCCGCACAGATTCAAGCCGAGCTCTGGACCATGTACTTCGATGATCCCTCACGAAGACGGGGGCAGGAGCAGGCTGCTCTTCATCTCACCCCTCGGAGTACACATGCGCTACCTGCTACGCTTGCACTTCCCAGCCTCCAACAACGTCGTCGAGTACGAGGCCCTCGTCAATGGGCTGCGCATCGCCCTCGAGCTCGGGGTCCGACGCCTCGACGCCCGAGGAGACTCGCAGCTCGTCATCAACCAGGTTATGAAGGCTTCAAGCTGCATCGATCCAAGATGGAGGCATACTGCGGGGAGGTGCGCAAGCTGGAAGACAAGTTTTACGGCCTCGAGCTCAACCACATAGCTCGAAAGTACACGAGGCCGCAGACGAGCTGGCAAAGTTGGCGTCCACGCGCGGCACGGTACCGCCAGATGTCTTCTCGAGGGACGTCTTCGAGCCATCCGTCGAAATCGACCCGGGGGCTGGCCCCTCGACGCCACCCTCGAGCAAGACACGGGGGCTCGACTCACAACGCCACCCCTCGAGAAGGACCACCTCGACGTCCGCGGAGGCGATGCAGGTCGACGCACACGCCTCTTCTTCTTCATCACGCCCCTCGACTGGCGGACGCCCTACCTCGACTACCTGACGCGAGGCGAGCTACCAGAAGACAAGACGGAGGCCCGACGCATCGCTCGGAGGGCCAAGACCTACGTCATCTACGGCGACGAACGGGAGCTATACCGACGAAGTCCGACTGGGATCCTTCAACGCTGCATCCCACTCGAGGAAGGGCGCAAGCTCCTCGACGATATGCACTCGAGGGCTTGCGGCCACCACGCAGCGCCGAGGCCCTGGTTGGGAACGCTTTCCGTCAAGGCTTCTATTGGCCGACCGCCATTGGGACGCCAAGCGTTTGGTCCAAGCGTGTCATGGGTGTCAATTCTACGCCAAGCAAACGCACCACCCGCACACGCCCTGCAGATGATCCCAATCACTTGGCCATTTGCCGTTTGGGGGATCGACCTTGTGGGTCCCCTCAAAAGGACAGTGGAGGGTACACACACATGCTCGTGGCCGTCGACAAGTTCACCAAGTGGATCGAGGCTAAGCCGATAGGAGACCCCCACCTCCGAGAGGGCTGTCGAGTTCATCGCCAACATCATGTACCGGTTCGGGTGCCTAATGTCATCATCACCGACATGGCACCCAATTCACGGGCAAAAAGTTCACCAACTTCTGCGATGACAACAACATTCGCGTAACCTGGGCCTCGGTCGCATACCCCCAATGCAACGGGCAGGTCGAGCGCGCCAACGGCATGATACTCCATGGGCTGAAGCCGAGGCTGTTCAAGACCCTCAAGAATTCGGAAAGGGTGGGGCTATAGAACTCCCCTCGGTGCTGTGGGCCTCAGGACTACGTCGAGTCGAGCCACCGGGTTCACTCCGTTTTTCCTAACCTACGGCGCCGAGGTCGTCTTACCTACGGACCTCGAGTACGGCTCACCTCGACTTCGAGCCTACAACGAGCAAACCAGCGACGAAGGCTCGCCAACGGCCAAGGACCAGCTCGAGGAGGCCCGAGACGTGGCGCTCATCAACTCTGCACGCTGCACGCTACCAGCACACTTCGATGCTACCACGACAAGCACGTGCGCAAAGGGACCTAGCGGTGGGGGACCTCGTGCTTCGACGGCTGCAAGATAATCGAGGGCGCCATAAGTTCACCCCTCCGTGGGAAGGCCCATACACCGTGGCCGAAGTGCTCAAGCCAGGAACATACAAGCTCTACGACGACCAAGGCAGGATCCTGGCGAACGCGTGGAACATATCTCAGCTACGTCGCTTCTACCCTTAAAAGGCCTCGAGGCCTTGTTCATTTTATCACTTTGTACAAACATGTCAAAATGAATGAACAAACTCGTGCATTGTCGTTCATGTTGCTTCGCATCTTAAGGTAGCCTCGACCCTGCTTTGCTCAGGGTCAAGCCTCCCTCGGGGGCTGACGGGGGCCCCCCCAGACTCCGGAAAAAATTACGCGTTTTCTTTTCTAAAATTTTGACCCTCGTCTCGACTCGTGCCTCGAGTGAACTAGCGACGTCTAAATCCTAAAGTACCTCGAGCCTCCAAGGTCGGGGGCGTCGACGTAGACGGCCACCTACGCCCCCGGGCTACGGTGCCCTACCTACGCCTCCCCTCGAGGAGCTCGCGACGTATCGAAGGAACACAGACTAAGTTAGCAGATACTCGAGCTTGCGACAAAGAGAAGTGGCCAAACGCATTGAAAGGAAAACAACCCCTTTTAAACAAACAATCATATATACATTCGGGTCTCGACGTACCCTCATTCACGTCATAAAATTCTTACAAGGGCCCCGGTGCCCAAATTTGGCGCGCAGGTCCTAGTCTTCGTCGGTGCGGTACTCCTCCCCGAGGTCTTCCGCGCGGCGGGCTCAACCTCGACGCCCGAGCTCGAAGGAGGAGGGCTCCCGACACCGCTGCTGGCGTCAGGAGGCAGCACGTCCCCATCGAAGATCTTCGCGAGCGACGTCCCCGGCCTCTCCATCTTCTCCAAATTTTGTCGACACGGCGGTTTTCCACTCCTCATCCTTCCCCTCGATCTCGATGAAGCCATTCGCGACAACGTGGACCGGGAAGCGGAAACCGAGCGAACGACCGCGAGTGTCTGCTTGACGCCATGATGGAGAGCTTGCCGGACACGGTCCCGCGCGTGCGTCGAAGAAGCACAAGGGCGTCGACCAAGGCATCGCCCCGAGCCACTGCACCTTCTGCCGCTTCACAGGAGGAGCACCCCACATGGGGCCGAGCCGGTCGAGAGAGGAGCGAGCCCGCTCCGCCACCATCGTCTCGTCTTGGAGTTGGTCCAAGAGAGCCTGGTTCGTCCCCGCGGAGCTCCTCGACCGTCTTCTCGACCCCTGCGCAACAAACAAGGAAGAGTGAGACCCGCGGCGTAACAAGAACTTCGAGACCCAAACAAGAACACAGGTGTAAGCCTCACCGTCGCAGTGTTGCCCAGTGCGGCGAGGTCGCTGGTCAGGCCTTCAGCACGCTGCTCCAGCCTGCGCTTCTCGGCCAGCGTGAGAGCTTCTTTTTCTCGGACCTAAGGTCCTCGATCAGCCGGCCCGCCTCTACCAGGGCCAGATCCTTGCGGATCACCTCCTGCCGCGCGCCCCCTCGGTAGCTCGGGCGGTGGCGGCACCACTCTTGGCGTCTTCGGCCTCTTTTCTCTCGCCGCCTCCCGCTGGCGGTTCGGGCACGGCGGCCTCGCCACGGGCGTCAGTAGCCTCAGCTTCGCCGCCTCGGCTTCAGCCCGGGCAGAGGTGCCTCGCTTCGGGCGTCCGCGGCCTCCTTCCTCGACGCTTCGAGAACGGCGGCGGCCTCCTCCTTGGATCGAGCGACCTCGCCTCAAGCCACCCGGACCTCCGCCTCCGCCTCGTTAAGCCGGCTCGCTATCTGGGCGTCCCGGCTCAGCTCCGCGCGGAGATCTCGAAGCTCCGCCTCAGCCCGCGCGAGGGCGGCTGACACCTGTGCGACCGGCCGCCTCCTCGGAGCAGGACCGCTCCGCCTCCGCCATAAGCACGGCCACCTCCCGAAGATGGACCGCACCTCGCGCGGGGCCCCCCGCTGGGCCGGCTGCTCGATGGGAACCACGGCAAGGGGCGGGCTCATGGGACGGGAAACGGCCATATCGGTCGGTCGATCTGAATGTCGGGCTCGAGATCCTCCTCGCCTCCCAGCTCCGCCCCGCTCCGCGCCGACGGCACCCGCCCCCGACTCCCTCCCTCCCCCTCCGCCGGCACTTCTCTTGCGGATGCTCGAGGGAAGGCTCGACCCCGGGCCCTCTTCCTGGCTGGGCCCTCCGGCGCCTTGTCGGCGCTAGCCGGCACCTCGGGCGCCTCCACCACCGTCATCGAGCCCGCGGCGAGGAGCGCCCCTGCTCCAGCTCGTTCAGGAGGTCCTCCACCGTCGGCTCCTTCTCCGCCGACGCCTCTCCCCCCTTTCCTCCTCCGCAGCCCGGCCCGTGCTGGTCGGAGCCACAAGGGGCGCAGTCTCCTCAGCCCCGACGCCGGCGGGCCGTGCTCGCCCCAGGCGCTTCCCCCGGAACAGCCGTCGTGGTGAGGGGAAGGATGGCGCTCCCAGTTGGCACCATCCGCGGGGAGGAGGAGGGGAGGAGGCAGCGCTTCGGCGGATAGGTGGTGGCAGGCTCGATGCCATGAGCTGAGGCCCCTGCAATACGAGATGACGAGATATCAGAACCAGGAAGAGTACCTCGACCCCCTGTGGTCGATGGCGACGGCCTCACCAAAATTCGCGACGATCATCTGGCCCCCTCGAGCCATGGCAGCTCGGGCCTTCTCCAGCCAAGCGGCTTCTCTAGCGGAAGGAAGGTCCCATAACCTCGAGGTGCCTGTGCCTCGACGGGGCTCGAGGTCTTGGCCCGCTTGGACGAAGCGAGGTCCACCTCCTGGTAGGAGCGCTTCCCCCTGAGAAAGGAGATGGCACGCGTCATCAAAAGCAAAGAGGTGAAGCCTCACTACCGACGAGACCCAAGGAAACTACTCACCCGAAGCGGCGGCTGGGCTTCTTCCGGAATCCCCGGACCCACACGGGGGCTTCGAGCCCACCCCACGGCTCGAGCCTGCGCCTGGGCCGTCTCCACAGGGCTGGGATGGGGGAGGCCTCCCGACGCCTCCCATGGCTCGACCTCGAGGGAAGCCCTCCTTCCGCCCCACATCGCGGGAGGGCGACCGTACCACCCTCGTGCTGACGTCGTGGCGCTCGCCCGGCGCGGCTCCGGGACCTGCTCCGGCGCCCGCCTGCTGGTCGCGCCCTCCCGCGCCGCTTCCTCTTCCGTGTCCCGGCGGCGGTGCGGCGATGGACTCCGGGGACGCCCGCGCCCCTGGTCACGAGACGCTCGGGGGCTCCCTCCCCGACGCTCGTGATGGCGCGGGCTCGACCCTTCTTTCTTGGCGCCCGCTCCTCCGCGGGCTCGACGGCGCCCTTGACGGCTCGCGGTGGTCGTGCCCGAAACCCTTCTCAACCTGTCGACCTCCTCTCGAGGCCCGACCCCTCTCGAGACCCCCCGTCTGGGCTGACGCGGGGGCGGCCCTCCGTTGGCGCTGTGGCGGAGGCGCTCCGGGTCCGGGCTTCCTTACGACCAGGGGCACATCCGGCGCGGAGCTCGACGGACCTCGGGCCCGACGAGGCAGGGATCGGCGCCGCCTTCCGCGGCTGCGTCCCCGCGCGACCCTTTTGTCGGTGGGACCTCCAGTGTACCCTCCTGCACAGAGGAGCGGTCAGCCCCTGTCATCAACGAGCCCCGCGCGCATCAAGCGCACATCCATCCCCTCGTCGTCGCCCTCCTCCTCATCACCACCTCCTCCTCCGAGCTCGAGGAGCTCAGCTCGGGGGACCCGTCCCCAGGCTGACGGTTACGACGAGCCTTCGCCAGTCTCTGCTCCCGAGCTAAGCGACGCAAGTTTTTGATTTTTCTCTTTCTTCTTTTTGCATCCTTGCTCTCCTTGTCCTTCTGAGCAGAGAGGCGCCTCACCTGAGAATCCGCGCGTCCTCCCTCACCGGGGGCCTGACGCGCGACAAGTAATGCCCCCTGAAGAAAGAAGAAGCGTGATGAGACAAACCACAAGACGGATGCAAACGGATCGAAGGAGGAAAAGGGGGAGGAGGCTCGAGATAGCTCGACTCGAGGGAGGCTTACCAGGTCGAGACCCCCTCGTCGGGTGCCATCGCAACCAGTTGGAGTATTCAGGGACGATGCAACGGCCCCGATCGTGATCGACACCCGAGAGACGCCCTCGTTCCGGGACAGCCTCTCTTCGGCCATCCTCGAGCGATTGAGTGCCTCGACTGAGCCTGCGGGCCCATCTCGTGCATAAGAAGGGGCGGTCCGCCAGCGGGAGAACTCTTCGCTGGTGGAACGCCCAAATGACCGCTTGCACGGTCAGCTTCTTCTCGTCCACCAGCGTCTTCATCATCTCCATCAGCGGGGCCAGGTGGCGTTGCCGTCCGCCGCAACACCCCAGGTCCACTTCTCCGGGCGTTGAGTGAGGACCCTGCCGGTGTACTGCGGAGGAGGCCACCTTCGTTCCGCAGATAGAACCAATGGTCGTCCCACCCGCCAGGTTGGTGGAAAGCTTGTATCGCAGGTACTCGCGGGGACATTGGCCGACGAGGTCCCCGCCCCGCGGTAATGGCAAGGGAGCCCATGCGCACGGGCCGCCTCCCGCTGGGCTTCAGGACTTGATGAAGAGCTCGCCCCGGAAGAGTGGACGAACTCTCCCAGTGCGGCTCCATCTTCAGGTACCCTCGCACACCGCGGCGAATATGGCGGCGTGCGAGATGGGTGGGGAGAAGTGTGCAGCTCCACCTCGAATGGTGGCCAGCCCTCGCAAGAAGCGGCTCGGCGGGACGCCGAGCCCCATACGGTGGTAGCGCGGTGAAGCTCACCACGTACCCCTCCCGCGGGTGCGGCTCCGGTGCTCCCCGACGGATAACCCACCATGCGGGTCCCTCTCCTTGCGGATACATGGGTGTATGCCGAGTCTCTGTGTGATGAGTGATTGTCAACGGAGATGATGCGCATGTTCTTTGGCTTGTGTTTGTGCAGGTGTCGAGCACGGAGACAGTGGTCGATGGCGGGTGAAGGTCAAGTTGCGACGTGCCGTGCCGACGGACCGGGCGCGATGAAGGATGGCGTGCCGTGCGGCGGACGTGCCATGCCGATGTATCGGACGGTGAAGGGCGGACGTGGACTTGACTGATGGACTGGAGGCCGAGGATCAGCTGTGGTGGCTGGCAGCCTGCGACAGCGACAAGCGGAGAAGTGCGATCATGTCGGTGGAAGGGGTGCACAGGCGGTGCATCCCCTCTACGACGCCGGTTTGTTGGTAGAGCCGGGAAAAACCAACGGTGGACGGTTTCCAGGTTTGGGCCTCAAACCTGGGTGCTGGGTTTCCAGGTTGAGCCACAAAACCTGGGCGTGACGGTTTCCAGGTTGAGCCTCAAAACCTGGGCGTGGGCCGGTTTCCGAGTTTGGGCCTCAAAACTCGGGCGCTGCGGGTTTCCGAGTTTGGCCACAAAACTCGGGCTGGAGGCTGGTTTCCCGGTTTGGGCCTCAAAACCGGGGGCTGATGGAAAAGGCTGGTTTCCCGTTTGGGCCACAAAACCGGGGGTGCAGAGTGGTGGCGGCACGTGGCGGCGATCTGAAGGTTGCGTGGAGGCGACGCGGAAGACCGTGCGGGCGTGGCCGTCGGATCTACCTACCACCAGCGGGTGGACCAGATAGCCTTAGGGTTTTCTGGCCCGCTCTGTAATTAGAGTAGAGAGGGGTAGAGTAGGAAATAGACTTAGGCTAGGTTAGTATAAGTAGTCCAGGGAGACACCCTCCTCCCTATCTCATTCTAGCTATTTCAGTTAGTGCTTCATTTGCTAGGGTTTCCACTCTCCCATCCCTGCTTTAGCTAGTTGAGATCCGCAGAGAGACTCCACTCTGTGTACTGTTGATTCGAGGAAGTGAGGCCGTATCCTCACCTTGGATCCCATCTCTTGGTGTCAATTCGCGTTTTGATTTCATGTTCATCATGTTCTTCGCGGATTGCTTTGTGCCTTGAGTTTTCCCGTCGCTTGATCTTTGTGCTCGGTTCATCTTTTGCAATTCCGTTTGAACTGAGTTGTTCTAGATCGTGAGGCACTTCTTTCCACCGAAGAAATCATCTCTAACCTCACGTCTAGGAGATCGATCAAGTTTTAGTTTCGGGTCTCTTTTTCTTCCTTCCCCCGAATTCCTTCGATTCACCGATTTGGAGTTAGGTTCGAGCCATGATCTCTTAGAGATAGCTCACTAACCTCCTTGTGACTCCTCAGATCGAATCCCAAGCCTAGAGCACTTGATTCGGAGGAGATCGGGTTGAATCGCCGGAGTTTCAGTGCTTTCGGGTGACCGGACGCCGGTCACGACTTGACCGGACGCTCCGGTCGTTGAAGGTTTGAGCGTGTTCTGGTTTTTGCTCTGACCGGACGCTGGAGTTTAGTGACCGGACTCGCCCTAGTCCTGTTTTCACCCTTCGAACGTGTTTGTGACCGGACGCACGGGGATCGACCGGACGCTCTCAGTCACTGCGTCCGGTCAGGTCGTTCCAGAGAGGTCCAAACCGGTTTTTGGCTGACCGGACGCGTCCGGTCCCAGCTGACCGGACGCAGGCAGAGTCCGGTCGATCCGTTTCGCGCCGTTTCGTTCGCGGTTCGTTCGTTCTTGATCGGACTCGAGTTTCGTCTTTTGCGTTGGCTTTCTAGGGTTGTCTAGTGTCCCGCTGTGCTTCTGGAAGCATCCACCCTACATCTAGGGTCGTGGACATTAGCAAGCTCTAGGGTTCGCTTTTGGGGTTGAGTTTGGGACAGTGGCATCTAGTTTCCGAAAGGAAATTTTGAAGCTCCCATTCACCCCCCTCTGGTCGCTTTCGGGTAGCTTCTCGGTCCTTCAATTGGTATCGGAGCGGGTTAAGGATCTTCCACCTTAGCCGGTTCCAGATCCACCGAAGGCGACATGGATCGCGGCGTGGGCAAACCGCCGTTTTTCGATGGGACGAACTATGCGTATTGGAAGATACGTATGTCGGCCTATTTGCAGAGCTTGGGCGCTTCGATCTGGGATATTTGCAACTCCCCTGATTACGTGGTCTTGGCTGCTCGTGTGACTCAACAGCAGATCGATGAGCACGATGCCAATAGCCGAGCCCGTAATGCTCTTTTCTCTTGTTTGAGCATGGGTGAGTTTGATCGCGTTTCTCACCTCGCTACGGCTCGGGAGATCTGGGACACTCTCATGCGTTTTCATGAGGGCACCTCTCAAGTCAAAACCCGACTCTACGAGTCGTTCAAGCGAGAGTATGAGAACTTTAGACATCAACCTGGCGAGAGCATAGAAAGTTTATTCGCTCGCTTTCAGGTGATTGTCAACAGGATGAGGGCTAACAGAGAGCAGTTGCCATTTGACGATCATGAGCGTGCTTTGAAGCTTTTGCACACTCTTGACCGTTCGGTGTGGGACTCCAAGGTTCAGGCAATCATCGAATCGCCGAACTATGAGACCCTCACCTGCGACGAGCTCTTCAGTAAGCTCAAGTCCAGTGAGATTGATGCTATGGCGAGGGCTTCTTTTGAAAATCCTTCTCGCCCGTCCATGGCTTTGGTTTCCGGCTCTTCCTCTAACCCCTCAGCTGGCTTTGCGCTTTCTTCTCTCTTTTCTGTGACAGAGGACCAGCTGGAGTCTTTGGGAGATGACGAGTTGGCTTTGCTCGCCAACCGGTTCTCGCGGTTCCACAACAACCGCATGAACCGTCGTCGAGGAGGAGGACGCACGGGATGCTACGAGTGCGGCGACCCCGACCACTTCATCGCCGACTGCCCCAAGAAGAAGAACAAGCATCTGGGGAAGGGCGATCACGGCCACAGGCGCGACTCCAAGTACAAGGAGAAGCACGTTCCCCCAAGGCACAAGAAGCGGGGCGGCTTCGACAAAGAGTACATCAAGAAGAAGTACTTGGAGAAGCAGCAAGCTGAGCAGCGCGCATTCTTCGCCACGCTCAGCGACGTCGACGGCTCGGAGGACGACTCCGCCAGCTCGAGCGATGACGAGTCCGAGAAGAAGAAGAGGATCGAGGACAAGCTGAACGGCCTCTGCTTCTTCGCCGACGACGACGGCTTCTGCACCATGGCGCTGGGCGATGAGGTCGACGGCGAGCCGGAGCGTACCCCTCGGAACGACGACGACGACGACACCTCCCAGGTATCTCTCACCTACGACGAGCTTTCCTCCGAGGTTGAGAAGTTGACTGCTGCCCTCCTTAGCCAAGATAAGTTGCTTAGGCGTGCCGCTAGAGAGCGCAAGGAGTTTAGGCAGAAGTGGGAAGACACGGTGAAGGAGCTTGAGTTCGCTCGGTCCACCGTGGTAGTGTCGGAGGAGGCGGAGTGCGAGTCGTGCACCGCGCACATGACTGACCTTCTCACTCTGAGAGGTAAGTATGCTGCGTTGGTTGGAGAGGTGGATGAGCTCCGTGCTAGGCCGCAGCTGTTGGGTGCGTGCAAGACTTGTCCTGTCTTGCAATCTGAATTGGCAGAGAAAAATGCCAAGCTTGAGTCTTTAGAGAAGGCCAGCTCAGATAGCACTTGTGTCACGAGGTGTGCTGTGTGTGAGAGCCTGGAGATGGAGATTGCCAATGTGAAGCATGGCAAGATGCAAACCGAGGAAGAAAACACATACCTTCGGTCCATCTTGTCATGGGTCTCCAGTAGTGAGCCGCAGCTCGGGATGATGATCTCCCAATTCAAGCGAGCTGTTGGTGCCCCTGGTGTAGGTTTTGCTCAGAGTGTTGATCTCTCAGCCTTTGGGAAGATTGGAGAGTCTAGTGGTCTGAACCCATGTGAGAAGCCCAATTCCACCACTACTCCCAAACTTGCCAAGCTTCCACTCAAAGAGCCAGCCAAGCCTATCACCCAAGATGGTGTGGTTGAGGAACCCCCTAAAGTTCCTCCCAAGAACCCAGTTTGGGCACCCAAGCCAAACCACCTCAGAAACAAGCTTGATGCTATGCCACCCATTCCTGAGGAGTTGACACCAAAGGGCAAAGGCAAAGTGAGCCGCACCCACAGCCCTGGTCACCAACAACCCCCTGTGCGTGCGGTGAGGTACCAGTGTGATTTTTGTGGGAGAGATGGTCACTTGAGCGAGTTCTGCTTTAGGCGCAAGAGAGAGGCGCGCAGGGCTCGGGAGATGGAGAACCCGGACATGTACCATCCAGCTCATGGTGGACATGTACCGAAGGCCCAGGGGAGAGCTGCTAGGTCCGGACGTCAGGGTCCCAGGCCTAGGTAGGAGATAAGAGCCCCGAGGAGGGAGACTAGGCCTAGAGGTCCAGCACCTCAGTTTGTTAGGCCTAGGCAGGAGAGAGCTCCGAGGAGAGACGCTAGAGCAGTTGAGCCCCAGGCTCCTAGGCGTAAACCTCGTAGAGAGCGTGCCCGACGGGGTCCTGCTTTTGCAGGTAACGGACCCCGTGGCGGAGGCTTTGTTGAGCGCTTTCCCCCACCGCAGTTTGGGTATCGCGGTGAGCGCTTCTTCCCCAGCGGACCACATTTTTCTCAGCGTGGTGATCGCTTCCCTCGTAGACGTGCTAGGAATGGTTTTTCTGCTAACCGTTCTTTTGAGCAGCCGGCCCAACACTGGTATTACCCTTATTTCACTAACCCCAGTGTTGGACCGTATGCTCACCCTATGTCTTTCTATTGATGTAGGTAAGACGGTTGGAGGACGTTTGGTTGGTGGATTCTGGTTGTTCGAGGCACATGACCGGAAACACCAAGTGGTTCTCCAGCCTTAGCCCGGTCGCCGGAAAGGAGTACATAACCTTTGGCGATAATAGTAAAGGTAAGGTATTATCTCGTGGAACTGTGCGGGTTAACGAGCACTTTGTGTTGCACGATGTTGCTCTTGTTTCTAACCTGCATTTTAACTTGCTTTCTGTTTCGCAACTTTTTGATGATGACTATGAGATTCGTTTCAAACCGAACCTTAGTCGCATCTTAGATCCTCAGGGCGATCTTGTATGTCTGATTTCGCCCTTTGGGAAAGTCTTTTGTGCGAATTTCTCGGAATCGTTTGGTTCTTCTCGCTGTCTCTTGGCTAGTCCTTCTTCCTCCGATCTTTGGAAGTGGCATAGGAGGCTCGGTCACTTAAGCTTCGACTTGCTTGCAAGACTTAGCTCACTTGGCCTAATCCAAGGATTGCCCAAGCTTTCGATGGAGAAGGATCTAGTTTGCCATTCTTGCAGACATGGGAAGATGGTTGCCGCTCCCCACCATCCAGTGACTAAGGTCATGACCTCGCACCTCGGAGAGCTTTTACATATGGACCTTGTTGGTCCGGCTCGGGTGAGCTCGGTTGGTGGCAAGTGGTATGTTTTGGTTGTTGTTGACGACTTTTCGAGATATTCGTGGGTCTTCTTTTTGGCTGAGAAGACCGAGACTTTCTCATTTGCTCGCAATCTGATTTTGCGTCTTCAGAACGAGTTCCCTTTGAACTCGATGCGAGCTATTCGGAGTGATAATGGTTCCGAGTTTAAAAATTCGGATTTTGAGAAGTTTGTAACCGCCTTGGTTTGGAGCATCAGTTTTCTTCCCCCTATACACCACCCCAAAATGGTGTTGTAGAGAGGAAGAATCGGACCCTTGTTGAGATGGCCAGGACGATGCTTGATGAGCATAGGACTCCTAGGCGCTTTTGGGCCGAAGCTATGAACACTGCATGCTACATTTCGAATCGCATTTTTCTGAGAGCGTTTTTGAAGAAGACCTCTTATGAGTTGCGTTTTGGTCGCCAGCCCAAGGTGAGTTATTTTAGAGTCTTTGGTTGCCACTGTTTTATATTGAAAAAAGGCAACCTGGACAAGTTTGAGTCTCGTTCTTCTGACGGTGTGTTTTTGGGTTATGGCACTCACACTCGAGCTTATCGTGTACTTAACCTTGACACTAACCGAGTCATGGAGACATCAGATGTCACCTTCGACGAGACTCTTGTTTGTCCCTCTTCTCGTTTTGAGCGTGCAGGTGATCATGAGGTTGGAGAGCCTCTTTTCGATGACGAGGACGAGGGTGCTGAAGGTATAGATGATCCAGCACCCCCTCCACCTGCCGTGCCGCAAAGAGCGGCCTCGACGACGACTCACGGCCCCGACACTTCTTCTTCCTGGGGGCCGTGGGATCCTCCACCTCGCGCGGTACCTTTTGTACCCGGGGTGGAACCAGCTGCTGTTGAGGGGGAGGTCACTTCTTCCCGGGAGGCGCCACGACACATCCAGCGCCAGCACCCTCCCCAGCAGATGATCGGCGACATCGACGAGCGAGTTACTCGCTCCAGGTCACAGCACATCTCGCACTTTGCTCATTCTGCTTTTGTTGCGTCTTTTGAGCCCCGAGATGTTGGACACGCATTGACGGATCCGGATTGGGTCAATGCCATGCATGAGGAGCTAGAGAACTTTGAGCGAAATCGGGTTTGGGTTCTAGTGCCTCCACCTCCTGACTGTAAACCTATTGGGACAAAATGGGTATTTAAAAACAAGCAAGGAGAGGAGGGCCACATTGTGAGAAACAAGGCCCGGCTTGTAGCGAAGGGTTATAGTCAGAAGGAGGGGATAGATTATGAGGAGACCTTCGCTCCTGTAGCTCGTTTGGAGGCTATTAGGATACTCTTGGCTTATGCGGCATCCATGGGTTTCAAACTTTTTCAAATGGATGTCAAGAGTGCCTTCTTAAACGGCTACATTGAGGAGGAGTCTATGTCCAGCAACCCCCCGGTTTTGAAAATCCCAAGTTTCCAAACCATGTCTTTAAACTCCACAAAGCTTTGTATGGTTTGAAACAAGCCCCTAGAGCCTGGTATGAGAGATTAAAAACCTTTTTGCTAGCTAAGGGTTTTAAAATGGGATGTGTAGATAAACGCTCTTTCTCCTCCGCAAGGCAAAGATACTCTCTTGGTCCAAATTTACGTGGATGATATCATTTTCGGTGGTTCTTCTCACGCTTTGGTTGCCAAGTTTGCAGATACTATGAGCAGGGAGTTCGAGATGAGCATGATGGGCGAGCTGACTTTCTTTCTCGGGTTGCAAATTAAGCAATCCCGAGAGGGACGTTTGTGCACCAGGGCAAGTACACGAGGGACTTGCTGAAGCGGTTCGACATGGGTGAGGCCAAGCCTCTTCCGACGCCCATGTCGACGACGACTGCCCTGGATGCCGACACGGATGGAGAAGCAGTGGACCAGAAGGAGTACCGCAGCATGATTGGATCGCTGCTCTACCTGACGGCGACACGGGCCGACATTCAGTTCGCCGTGTGCTTGTGCGCGCGCTTTCAGGCTTCGCCACGCACTTCTCACCGTCAGGCGGTGAAGCGCATCTTCAGGTACCTTCGTTTCACGCCTGAGTTCGGGATTTGGTATTCTGCTTCCTCCACCTCTCGCTTTGCGGTTATTCGATGCCGATTTTGCTGGTTGTCGCATTGAGCGCAAGTCCACTTCTGGGACTTGCCAGTTTATTGGGTCTTCTCTTGTATCGTGGTCTTCTCGCAAGCAGTCTAGTGTCGCTCAGTCTACCACGGAGGCTGAATATGTTGCTGCGGCTAGCTGCTGTTCCCAGTTACTCTGGATGATGGCCACTTTGCGTGATTTTGGTTTGAGCTTTACTCGAGTGCCTTTGCTTTGTGACAGCACGAGTGCCATTAGCGTTGCTAAGAACCCCGTGCTTCACTCGAAAACCAAACACATTGATGTGCGCTTTCATTTCTTGCGAGACCACCAGGAGAAGGGTGATATCGACCTTCGCCATGTCGATACTCATCACCAATTGGCTGATATTTTCACCAAGCCTTTAGACGAATCAACCTTTAATAGGTTGAGGGGTGAGCTTGGTGTGTGTTTCCCCTTTTAGATGGGGGAAGCATTTTGAGATGTACAGACTGACTCTTTTATTTTGAGGCTCTTTTCTTTTGAGTTTCTTGAGTCTTTCCAATTGGTATCTTCTTTCTTTCAGTTTTGTGTCGGGCATACGCATTCATGAGCTTCATGTCTATATTCACTAGAATGTAATTATGCTCTTGTTAGTATTGCTCCGATACTTATGATGATGCTTGTAGCTTATGCTCTTTCTGATCACTGTTACATGTTATGAGCGAGCTATTTTTGGAATGGTGAATTATGCCTAATGTATATAAATCTGAAAATGTTCACCATTGAGATATGCAACTAGCATGTGTAGGGTGTGTTGAGTCCATTCCTGCTTTTCATATATGCTAGGTTGCTATGTCTCTAGTTCTGAGTCATTCACTTGCTGGTGTTGTTCATAACTTGCTTAAAATCTGAACCAAGTATTGTTGAATTGAAAAGATCGAGATGGGATTGCTTGTCAACACCTCATGGTATTGAGACTGTTTCTCATTGCACACTTTGAGTTAAACTTGAGCCATGTAGTGTATGACCGAAACCGTTGCTTTAAGCTTCTGATTGCTTCGGCATAGGCTTCGCACGGTTGAAAAGTTAGGCAATGACAAGCTTTCAACCTCTCGCAATCACATGCCAAAAATGAACTTGTGAATTCTTTTACCGCTGCAACTCCGATATGAATTTGAAATCACAAGTATATGCTTCATTCCTATGCATGATGATTGAACTTTGCTAGGGGTAGTTCACCTTGTATATATGCTTAGCACTTGTTTGGATTCCTTCTATACATGTCTAGTGCTATTTTGATGGTGACTATCCTTTTGGCTTAAACTGCTCACATGCTCATATGCTTCATATTTCGTATAAGTGATCAGTTTGAGCCTTTGCTATTTGAGTGCTTAATTGAGATGTTGGAGCTATACTGATTAGAGCATCTTTGCACTCTTTTGACTATATACTTGAAGCTCCTAACTTGCATTTTGACTTCATATGCATTTTGGAAGGAGATCTTGTGTTCAGGGGGAGTTTATGTGAAGGGAGTTGCTTCTCCGATACCTTTTGGCCTTGATAAGTGCATTTTCAACTAGGGGGAGAAATTTATGCAAATCATATGCTCCTGTGTTGATCAACTAAGGGGAAATCATTTGTCCTAGTTGCTTGCATTTGTCGAGGGGGAGTTTGCTAGTTGTGTTGAGCCGTTGCCTCTGTCTTGAGGGACTAGCAAACGTTCCTAGCTTTTCATGAGCTTTCATAAGCTTTTTCATTTGGCTTTCAATTGGTATCGTCTGGTGTGCTTTCCCATTTGGTTTGGGTTGATTTCCAATTGGTTCGGAGTGATTTTCTTGCTAGTTGTGTTGAGCCTCTGTGCCTCTATCTGAGGACTAGCATTTTGCTTCTGTTGTCCTCCGATCTTCAATTGGTATCTGCTAGCGGTGTTGAGCCTGTTCTACCTCTTCTTGAGGGCTAGCTTTGCTTTGCTTGGTTGCGTCGAGCCGTTGCCCATGTCTTTGGGGACCAAGTTTTCGCTTCATCCACTTGACCTTCTTTGGCTTTTGTTAGGCTTTTGGGTCATTTGGTTGGGTTTTCTCTTCTCCTCTCCTTCCTACCTCCTCCTTCTTATTCATGATTTGTTGTGGAGTTGACAATGCACTCATCAAGGGGGAGATTGCGGATACATGGGTGTATGCCGAGTCTCTGTGTGATGAGTGATTGTCAACGGAGATGATGCGCATGTTCTTTGGCTTGTGTTGTGCAGGTGTCGAGCACGGAGACAGTGATCGATGGCGGGTGAAGGTCAAGTTGCGACGTGCCGTGCCGACGGACCGGGCGCGATGAAGGATGGGCGTGCCGTGCGGCGGACGTGCCATGCCGATGTATCGGACGGTGAAGGGCGGACGTGGACTTGGACTGATGGACTGGAGGCCGGAGGATCAGCTGTGGTGGCTGGCAGCCTGCGACAGCGACAAGCGGAGAAGTGCGATCATGTCGGTGGAAGGGGTGCACAGGCGGTGCATCCCCTCTACGACGCCGGTTTGTTGGTAGAGCCCGGGAAAAACCAACGGTGGACGGTTTCCAGGTTTGGGCCTCAAAACCTGGGTGCTGGGTTCCAGGTTGAGCCACAAAACCTGGGCGTGACGGTTTCCAGGTTGAGCCTCAAAACCTGGGCGTGGGCCGGTTTCCGAGTTTGGGCCTCAAAACTCGGGCGCTGCGGGTTTCCGAGTTTGGGCCACAAAACTCGGGCTGGAGGCTGGTTTCCCGGTTTGGGCCTCAAAACCGGGGGCTGATGGAAAAGGCTGGTTTCCCGGTTTGGGCCACAAAACCGGGGGTGCAGAGTGGTGGCGGCACGTGGCGGCGATCTGAAGGTTGCGTGGAGGCGACGGGAAGACCGTGCGGGCGTGGCCGTCGGATCTACCTACCACCAGCGGGTGGACCAGATTAGCCTTAGGGTTTTCCTGGCCGCTCTGTAATTAGAGTAGAGAGGGGTAGAGTAGGAAATAGACTTAGGCTAGGTTAGTATAAGTAGTCCAGGGGAGACACCCTCCTCCCTATCTCAGTTTTAGCTATTTCAGTTAGTGCCTTCATTTGCTAGGGTTTCCCACTCTCCCATCCCTGCTTTAGCTAGTTGAGATCCGCAGAGAGACTCCACTCTGTGTACTGTTGATTCGAGGAAGTGAGGCCGTATCCTCACCTTGGATCCCATCTCTTGGTGTCAATTCGCGTTTTGATTTCATGTTCATCATGTTTTTTCGCGGATTGCTTTGTGCCTTGAGTTTTCCCGTCGCTTGATCTTTGTGCTCGGTTCATCTTTTGCGATTCCGTTTGAACTGAGTTGTTCTAGATCGTGAGGCACTTCTTTCCACCGAAAGAAATCATCTCTAACCTCACGGTCTAGGAGATCGATCAAGTTTTAGTTTCGGGTCTCTTTTTTTCTCCTTCCCCCCGAATTCCTTCGATTCACCGATTTGGAGTTAGGTTCGAGCCATGATCTCTTAGAGATAGCTCACTAACCTCCTTGTGACTCCTCAGATCGAATCCCAAGCCTAGAGCACTTGATTCGGAGGAGTCGGGTTGAATCGCCGGAGTTTCAGTGCAGTTTCGGGGTGACGGACGACGCCGGTCACGACTTGACCGGACGCGTCCGGTCGTTGAGGTTTGAGCATGTTTCTGGTTTTTGCTCTGACCGGACGCTGGAGTTTAGTGGTGACCGGACTCGCCCATATCCCTGTTCACTACTCGAACGTGCTTGTGACCGACGCACGGGGATCGACCGGACGCTCACAGTCACTGCGTCCGGTCAGTTCCAGAGAGGTCCCAAACCGGTTTTTGGCTGACCGGACGCGTCCGGTCCCAGCTGACCGGACGCAGGCAGAGTCCGGTCGATCCAGTTTCGCGCCGTTTCGTTCGCGGTTCGTTCGTTCTTGATTGGACTCGAGTTTCGTCTTTTGCGTTGGCCTTCTAGGGTTGTCTAGTGTCCCGCTGTGCTTCGTGGAAGCATCCACCCTACATCTAGGGTCGTGGACATTAGCAAGCTCTAGGGTTCGCTTTTGGGGTTGAGTTTGGGACAGTGGCATCTAGTTTCCGAAAGGAAATTTTGAAGCTCCCATTCACCCCCCCCCCTCTGGTCGCTTTCGGGTAGCTTCTCGGTCCTTCAAAACCTAACTCCAAATCGGTGAAGCGAAGAATTTCGGGGGAACGGAGAAAAACTTGACCCAAAACAAAAATCAACTGATCTACTAGCTCATGAGATTAGAGGAGAAATCCTTCGTTGGAACGAAGTGCCTCACGATCTCAACATCTCTGTTCAAACGGAATCGCAAAAGACGCAATGACAAAGAGGTCGTCGACGGGAAAAACGTGGAGAAACACAATCCTCGAAGAACAAAACAAAACGCGAATCACACCCACGAATTTGCAACCGTTGGCTACCACACGCTACAACAGTGAGATTACGGTCTCACTTCCTCCTCAAATCTTACAGACATAGAGGTATTGTTCTCTTCTCTGTGGATCTCAGTTTGCTACAGCAGGGAAAGAGAGCAGGAACCCTAGAAGCAAAGAGCAAATGACTGAGATAATTGGGAGGAGGGTGTCTCCCTCACTTATCCTAATTCTAATTCCTACTCTACCCCTCACTAATTACAGAGCGAGCCAGCTAAACCCTAGGGTTATTCTGACCAACTCGAAGATGCCGGTGATCCGACGGCCACGCCCGCACAACTGGTAGCGTTGCCTCAATGCAACCTCACCGATTGCCGCCACCGCTCCGCTCGTCCTTTTCCCAGACTTCGCCCCGGTTTTTGAAGCCCAAACCGGAAAACCAGTCTTCATGACCAACCCCCGGTTTTGAGGCCTAAACCGGAAACCAGCGTTCCATAGCCTGAGTTTTGTGGCCCAAACTCAGAAACCCGCAACACTCAGGTTTTGAGGCCCAAACCTGAAACCGTCCTCAGCCCGAGTTTGTGGCCCAAACTCGGAAACCATCAGCGCCCAGGTTTTGAGCCAAACCTGGAAACCGTCCACTCGGTGGTTTTTCTGTGGCTCAACCACCAAACCAAGCCGTAGAGGGATGCACCGCCGTGCACCCCGTCCACCGACACGTGTCCTTGGTCCTCGACCCAAGCAACACCATGCCCGCAAGTCCTTCTTCGCTCGTCGCTGTCCCAGGCTGTCAGCCACCACAGCTGATCCTCGGGCATCGGTCCCTCAGTCCAAGCCTCACGTCCTCCCCTTCGCCACTCTCGGCCATCGGCACGGCACGTCTCTACTTGACCTTCACCTTGCCTTGGATCACTGTATCCGTGCTCGACACCTGCACAACACAAGCCAAAGAACATGCTCATTATCCCAGTTGACAATCACTCATCACTCAGAGACTCCGCATACACTCATGTATCCGCAACGGCTCCGCGTACGTTTCTCTGACTGAAGAGGTTCCCTCGGCCGAGGGGGCCCCTGCCACTATGGTGTCTACTATTGAGGAAATAGCTGAAGTCGAGGCTACTGCTGCTGACCCGGCGATGGCGGGGGCTGCTGCTACCGGCGAGGCTGCTTCTACCGCCGAGGCTGCGCCAGCCCCAGGGACCATTCGTGAGGAGTCCCGACCCGGCAGGTGTGAGTGGTGGGATGATTGTAAAATAAAATCATTTTGTAACTTTTGCGAGGGGAGCGTGTTGATGTAAAACACTGAGAAATTGTTTGTTCTGTTTGACGATGCAGGTTCCTGATGGAACCGTGTTTGAGGTGTTTGATGTGACTCCTGTCATGTTAAACTACCAGGATACTTTTATAACTGGTGAATCATGGGCTCCGGCTAAATTCAAGCATCCTTCGCTATCCTTTGAGCGTTTTTGGTGATCTAAGGTGCGAAGGTACGATTTGAAGAATGGTCGAGTGAGCTGTTTTTGGCGTGACGCGGACTATACGGATCGGCAAGCTACGCGTTTTTTGTTTGGTTCTTCTTCACAGCCTGTTGTTGAAGATGATATTGATGAGAAAACGGCTTTGGATTTTTTGTTTGGTCGTAGCAATCTTGATTTGGGTCCGGACGGTGCCCTTGTAGTTCTGAAGGAGGAGCCTTCGGAGATTAGTGACATAGGTCGTAGATATATGTACAGGACGAGGGTGTTGTCCGGTGAACTGTCAATTGTGCCTGCGGCTATTTTGCTATGGGGACCTATTGTCCCGGTTGAGATTGGATTCGAAGGTGGTCGTGAGGGTTGTGAAGATGTTAAGTTGATTGAGGACGGTGATGGTTCCTTGTAATTTTGTAATTTCTGGTGAGTGTGTAACATGCTGCGGTTGATTTGTACTTAAGCGAAAAAGTTGTACGATTGTTTTGTGCAGATGTGGCTTATTTTTGTAATTTTGAGGAAAGAAAGGGTGTTTGTCCCTCGCTGTCATTTGTGAAGGCTCACTTGTTGTTTATGTAGGATTGTTGTTTATGTGAGCTGTTTAGGAAAACGATGACGCCCACCTTTTATATTTAGCGAGGCTCGCTTTTTCCGCTTTAGAGAGACGTTTAACAAAAAACAGCAACGCCCCCTTTTCTTTTAGCGAGGCTCGCTTTTCGCTTAAGAGAGATGTTTAGCAAAAACAGCGACGCCCCGTTTTCTTTTAGCGAGGCTCGCTTTTCGCTTAAGAGAGATGTTTAGCAAAAAACAGCGACGCCCCTTTTTCTTTTAGCGAGGCTCGCTTTTCGCTTAAGAGAGATGTTTAGCAAAAAACAGCGACGCCCCCTTTTCTTTTAGCGAGTAGAGGTAATGTTTGCCTTTTGATCTCCCGGGCTGTCTTTGCGAGGTTTGTTCGACCTTTTAATACTTTACGCCTCTCCTTGTCTGAGGTGGAGATGAAATTTGCTTTGCGATCCCCTGGCGTTTTTTGCGAGGGTACAACTTTTTGGACTTTCGTGCCTCCCCTTATCATAGGTGGAGGTGAAGTTTGCAATGCGAGCCCCTGGCGTTTTTTGCGAGGGTGCTCGACTTTTTTGGGCTTCGCGCCTCCCCTTATCATAGGTGGAGGTGAAGTTTGCATTGCGAGCCCCTAGCGTTTTTTGCGAGGGTGCTCGACTTTTTTGGACTTCGCGCCTCCCCTTATCTTAGGTGGAGGTGAAGTTTGCTTTGCGAGCTCCTGACATTTTTTGCGAGGGTGCTCGACTTTTTTGGACTTCGCGCCTCCCCTTATCTTAGGTGGAGGTGAAGTTTGTTTTGCGAGCCCCTGGCGCTTTTTGTGAGGGTGCTCAACTTTTTTGGACTTCGCGCCTCCCCTTATCTTAGGTGGAGGTGAAGTTTGCTTTTGCGAGCCCCTGACGTTTTTTGCGAGGGTGCTCCAATTTTTTGGACTTCGCGCCTCCCCTTATCTTAGGTGGAGGTGAAGTTTGCTTTTCCCAAGTTTGTTTCGAAAAAAATTTGTGTTTCGAAACAATCTTCGGGGGCTTTCATCGATTATAAGCGCTCTTTGAATGAAGAGTTGCTTTTTCCGATGTTTATGGAGAAAAAGAATATTTTGGAGTTTTGCTTTTTCCGGGGGTTGTTGCTTGTATTAAGGATTGGATGCTGCCTTGTTAAAAAACCTTACGCCCCTTCGTAAGGAAAAAGAGTGCAGCTCCTTTGTTTTGTTACAAGCATGGTTCTGAAAAAGACAAGAGAGAAAAAAGTAATTTACATGTTGCGAGAGCTCGCTAAGGCTCCGCTATGGATAGAATTTGCGAAGGTCGTCAACATTCCAGGTGTGAGGCAAGCGGTTTCCCTCGCTATCAGAGAGGTGATAGGACCCAGGACGATTGCATTCCACTATCAGGCATGGACCCGTCCATTTTGGCTGAAATTTTCTCGCCATGTTAGCATTTTGTTTCCGAATGAGGACGAGGTCACCCTTCTTCAAATCTTTGATTCTTATCTTTTTGTCCCTCCATTTTTTGGTTTCTTCTTGATACTTGCGAAGGTTGTGCACTGCGTTGTATCTTGTTTCCTCGAGCAGATCTTTATCAAGCAGCTGGTTTTGATCGTCTGATTCGAGGGTTGTTCTGAGAGAGCCATATTTCAATTCTTCTGGTAACACAGCTTCTTCCCCAAATAGGAGCCCGAAAGGAGTGAACTTGGTAGCTCTGCATTCTGAAGTGTTATGGGACCAGGTAACCGAGGTTAGCTCTTTCGCCCACTTTCCCTTGGGCCTGCCTTGCAGTTTTTTTGGATATAGCTTGGAAAATTGTTGCATTGGCTCTTTCAACTAGGCCGTTGGATTGAGGGTGCCGGACTGAAGCGAAGCACAAGGTTGTTCCGATTTGAGTGCAGAATTCTTTGAAGACTTCACTGTCAAACTGAGTATCGTTGTCGACGGTTAGGTGTTTGGGAACTCCGAATCGACAAACTATTTGCTGCCAGAAAAACCTTTTGACGGCTAGAGAGGTGATGGAAACCAACGGTCTAGTTTCAATCCACTTCGTGAAGTATTCCACAGCTACTACTGTGTAGCGAAGCTTTCCTGGAGCTGTTGGTAGTGGACCGACGAGGTCCATTGCCCATCTTTGCAGGGGCCATGTTGGGCATATCAGAGTTGTTGGGGTACCTGGGGCGTTTTGCGTTTTTGCTGTTAGTTGGCATCCCTCGCAGTGCTTGACGATGTCTTCTGCGTCTCGTAATGCAGTAGGCCAAAAGAAACCTTGGCGGTAAGCTTTCCCAACTAGCGCCCTTGGGCCGTTATGGGAGCCACAGATACCTTCATGAATGAGTTTGAGTAAGTCCTTTCCTTGGTCCTGCGACACGCATTTTAGCCATGGAGAGGTCACCGAGGCTTTGAACAAAGTTTCGTCCACAATTTTGTACCCTCGGGCTCTTTGGCTGAGTCTATTTTCTTCTTCTTTGGAATCGGGCTCGTGCAACCCGTTGATGTAGGCCATGATTGGGGTTCTCCAATCTTCGCTCTAAATTGCATTGATTAGCTTCGCTGTTTTGTCAGTGGCTTCGATGGTTGACTGTGTCGCTGCTTCATAGAAAACGTCTGGCGGCAACTGTAGTTGTTGTGCTGCTGCTTTGGCCAGGTTGTCTGCCTTACTATTCTCGGATCTCGGTATTGCTTTTACTGTTATGCCGAGGAAGAAAGATTCTAACCTTCGGACATATTGCAAGTACTTTTGGAGTTCTACATCTTTTGCTTTGTAGTTTTTCTCAATGTCACCCGCAATGACTTGGGAGTCTGTGTTGATAATCGCCCGTCGGACTGATAATGCTCGAAGCCTTGAAATCGCCAGTATTACAGCTTCACATTCTGTAGAATTGTTTGTGCATTTGAAATTGAGTCTCTTTGCGTATCGTAACCTCGACCCAGATGGCGAAACTAGGATAGCCGAGGCTCCTGCTCCAGCTGCACCCCAGGCTCCGTCGACATACACTGTCCAAAACGGATCTGTTTCGGCTCTGTCTCTGCGAGGGTCTGGAGTCCATTCGGCAATGAAGTCTGCTAGGGCCTGCAACTTGATCGCTGTTCTTCCCACGAAGGTTATGGTGTAGCCGTTCAATTTGACTACCCATTTTGCTATTCTGCCGACTGCCTCGTTGTTCTTGAAAATATTTTCGAGGGATTTTCGAGGGGGCATGCTGAGGGTACTTTGATCTCGTGTGCCTTAAAATAGTGTTTTAGCTTTCTTGACGCCATGACTACGGCATATGCTATCTTCTCGAGCTCTGAGTAGTTTCGCTTGGGACCCTCGAGGGTTTCTGATATATAGTATATTGGGGCTTGCCTTGATTTGCTGTTTTGGTGCAATTCTTTGACTAGTACTGCGCTGGCTGCATGAGGCGAAGCTGTGACATACAGCATTAGAAAGTCCCCTTTGCTTGGGCTTGTTAGGACGGTCAGGTTGGTGAGATATTTTTTCAAATCCTCGAAAGCTTTCTGCTGCCGAGGTCCCCAATTGAATGGGGCGGTGCTTCTCAAGATTTCGAAAAAAGGTAAGCCTCGCTCCGCTGATCTGGAGATAAATCTGCTGAGTGCTGCTAAACGGCCTGACAGACGCTGAGCTGCTTTTTTGGTTGTCGGTGGTTCCATGTTAATGATGGCATCGATTTTATCGGGGTTAGCTTCGATTCCCCTTGCTGAGATGATGCAGCCTAGCAGTTTTCCTTCGCTTACCCCGAAAACACATTTTTCGGGGTTTAGTTTCAATCCGGCTGACCAAGGTTATTGAACACTCTTGCCAAGTCTGGTATGTGCTTTTGTTTTTGTTCGCTTTGGATGATCAAATCATCGATGTAGGCAGAGACGGCATGTTCATCTTTGAATACTTCGGATGTCATGCGAGCGAAGGTAGATCCTGCGTTTCTCAAGCCTTCTGCCATTCTTCGAAAGCAATAGGTGCCCGAAGGTGTGATGAAGCTTGTTTTTTCTTCGTCTTCTTCATTCATCCAGATTTGATGGTACCCGAAAGTCGAGGAGTAGAGGCAAAAGCAGTTGGCATTTGCACCGGCTGCTCTATCAACCAAGGTGCTTATGTTTGGAAGGAGAAAGTCATCCTTCGGGCAAGCTTTGTTTAAGCACGTGAAGTCTACGCACATTCTCCATTTTTTGTTTTTCTTCTGGACTAGGACCACATTTGAGAGTCATGTTGGATATTTGACCGGGCGGATGACCCTTGCGTCCAAGAGTCTTTTTACTTCTGCCCTTGCTGCATCTTTCCTTTCTTCTGACATTTTGCGGAGCTTTTGCTTAACTGGGCGATAACCTTGCTTTATGTTTAGGTTATGCTCGATCAAAGTTCTGTTTACCCCCTTGAGGTCCTCTGCAGTCCAAGCGAAGGTGTCGGAGTTTTCTTTGAGGAAACTGACGAGGTTGTTTTCTGATTGGGCGTCTAAGCTGGCTGAGATGGATACCTTTCTTTCGGAGTTGCCCTCAAAGTTGGACTTGTTTGGTTTCTTCTTTGGGTGATGCTCTTTTTTGGTCAGTGATTTGTTCATCTTCGTTTTGAAGCTTTGGTACCTGATGGTTTGTTGAATTGTGCACATTGCGTTGCCCAGGTGCTACTGTTCCTTCGGCGGCTCTTGCAATGTCTTGATCTCCGTATACTGCAACGTCCCCCTTTGGGGCAGGAAGCTTCATGCAGAGGTATGCGGGGTGAATGACGGCGTTGAAGGCATTGGTGACCCCTCGGCCAAATATTGCATTGTAAGGGTAAGACTTGTCAACCACGTCGAAGGTTATGTGCTCTGTTATGCAGTTTGCTTGGTCTCCAAAAGTTATTGGTAAAGATATTTTCCCAATAGCTCTTACTTCTTGACCGCCGAAACCGTATAGTGGGTTGCCAGCAGGTTGCAGGAGGTTTCTGTCAAGCTTCATGCTGTCGAAGGTTGTGGCGAATAGAATGTCTGCGGAGCTTCCTGTATCGACCAGGATTTTGGTGACTGTCCACCCTGCTAGATTTGTTTCGATCACCATAGTGTCAGTGTGAGGGTAGTCCCTTAACTTCATGTCACAGGAATCGAAGGTTATTGGGATATGGGACCATCGCCCGAATATGTGCGGTCCTTCGACGACTACGTGGTGTACTCTTCTAGCATGCTCCTTCCTTTGCCTTTTGTTACCGTGATCGTCGTTGGAGCCCCCGGTGATGGCCAGTATAACACCGAAGGTTGATGTTGGGTTGTTGATGGTTGTTTAGGTTTGGGCTTCGGATTTGACAGGTTGGGGGGCTGGCAGTGCTGGTATTGGTGGTGGTGGTGGTAAAGCGTTGCTCGCTTGTTGGATGACTTGGGATTGAGGGGTTTGGGTATGTGACAGTGTATGGTGTGTTTTGTCGTTGAGGGATGGAGGTTGGTTGATATGAGGTGTGGTTATAGTGTGGGTGATGAATGTAGAGTGGTTGATGCGAGGGTAAGCCATAATTTATTGGGGTGTACTGGTATGGGGGATGGGTTGGGTTGTAGTTTGGCTTTCTGGTGTGATTGATTGTTCGGGTTTCTGCCGATGTGGCTCTTTTGGATTCCTGGTACTCTTTTCCCTTGGCGAAGCACTCGCATTGTTTGGTGGTGTGCCCTTTTCCTGGACCACAAAAATGACAATACATTTTTGCGGGGTCCTTCTGTTGGTTTCTTTGGTCAGGCGGAGGTGGGAATCCTTGCGGATTTTGGTTTCCCGAAGGTTGGGTGCCCCTTCTCTGATCTTCGAGTGGATTTGCCTTGTTGATTGCGCCAATGTTACTTTGATCTTGGCGAGGGTTGTTTTCTCTTGCTTGGGGCCGCCTGTGGGTTTTTGCTGTGATCTTCGGGCGTCGGACTTTGCCCTGAAGTCCATGTCCGCTCTGCAGTATCTCTCCATTGTCTCATGTAGTTTTTCAATTGTGTTTGCCGGCTTCCTAGCAAACTTCGAGGAGCAGGGTCCTCGACGCAGACCGCTTACGGCTGCGAGGATTATGGCTTCGTCAGATATCCCAGAAGTTCTTGCTCTGATTTGGATGAACCTTCGCCAGTAATCTTGCAGTGGTTCACGCTCTTCTTGTTTGTAGTTGAACAGGTCAATGGGAATTGATGGGGCTGCTGTGATACCCTTGAAGTTTATGCAGAGCTTGTCTCTGAGGTTGGCCCAGGAATCCACAATTCCGAGGCGGAGGTTCCTGAACCAAGTCTGGGCGATGTCGCGAAGTATAATCACGAAGGACTTCGCCATTGTTGATTCGTCTCCCCTGCTGCGGCCACTGCTGCTTCATAGCTCATTATGAATTGGCGAGGGTCAGTGAGTCCGTCATAACGGAGCAGATTTTGTGGATTGTAGCATGGCGGCCAGGGTTGGGTTTGCAGTATCTGGGAGAGTGGTGATCTTGGATCGTAGGGCATCTGGTGTTGTTGAGCCCTTCGCTGAATGCGAAGGTTTGGCTCTCGCTCTTATGGGTAAAGTTGGCGAAAATTTGGTGGTGGTGGGGGTGGTGGTGGCTGACGAGCGTTGCCCTGACCCTGCTCAACATTCCCTTCTTGGAGTGGCGGCATTTGCCTATCGTTCCATTCCTCGGCTTTGGCCTCAGCTGCTGCGAGGGACTCCTCCATCCGGCGAAGCTGCTCCCTTGCTTCATCCGCCTTTTGCCTGATGAGGCGCAGCCGTTTGTGCCTTTCAAGCTGGTCTAGACGTCTCTTCTTCTCCTGCAACTCGACTTGAAGTGTCTCTAAAGCCTCGAGGCCTAGCCCCTCCTCATCTCCTCCCCCATCTCCTCCGGAGGTGTGCGGGTGTGGCTGTGATACTAGCCGAGTGTGAGGGCCTGGGACCTCCGTCCCCGGAGCAACTTCTTCCATTTCTGAGGGTTCTACATTCTCCTCTACAGGCTGAATCGTCGTCGTGGCCTCTCTGGTCACGCGATGGTCTCTAGTTGAGGACGTCCTTCTGTTTCCGGCCATTACGAACTCCGGTCCCCACGGACGGCGCCAAACTGTTGAATCCACACCTGCCCTTTCCCCGCTCTCGTGTGGGGATGGCGCCAAACTGTTGAATCCACACCCGCCCTTTCCCTGCTCTCGTGCAGGGGGGTGGCGAGGGTGGTGAACTGTCTGAACCAAAAGCGAAGGTGCAGAGTAAGGAACAGTGGTGCTATGGCTCTATCCCCCCCCCCCAAAAAAAAATATTTGTTACACTGTTCATCCTCTGGTATTTATAGGGAATACCAAGGGACACTGGCCAAATTATAATAGGGTACAAGAAAGATTCCCTAGCGCCGTATAGCGAAAGGGCAGAATTGTACAAACCGGCAGAGTGAAAACCCTAGTTCGCCTTCCACCCGTCCGCCGCCGCCCGGTCCCTGCACACCTTCGCAGGAACGTGAGGGCCAACTTCCCGGCTTCGCCAGTCGCGAGGTCCGCGCTCGCTCGCCACCCGCTGAGCTCGACGTCTCCAGCGAAGGAGCAACGGAACGTGCGAGGGTCACTTTCTGTGTTCTTCACGCCCCTTGCCTGCAAGAAACACAGAGTTTGCGAGGGTCGAGCCTGTATCCGAAGGTTGGGAAAACAAGACGAGGGTCCCAATCAAACGAGGAGAGAAAAAAGTTTGCGAAGGCGCGTGGGTCGCGCGAAGGTCATCTTTGAGCCAGCCTGCGTGGCGCCAACTGCCGAGGATCCCTTCCCCCAACACCTCGCTTCATGACGCCGCCGCTGCTGTCGAGGCTGCCATCGCCGCCGCGCCCGCCGCGACCTCGCGCCCGCCTGTGCCGCCGCGCCCGCCAGGATAGCCGTGCCCGCCTGCACCGCCGCGACCACCGTGTCGGCCCATCCCGGGCTCGCCCTGCCCGCCGCGACCGCCCGGTTCGCCATCCTCGCCTGGTTCGCCGAGGGACGGAAACCCTCCTTGAGGTTCATCCTCATCGACGAGGATGATGTCGTCCATCGCTGGAGGTGGCTACGGCGGCTGCGCTACCTGTTCGATTGTGCCGGCCAGGAGAATATATATATAGGGGCCTCCGTTGTCGGTTTCCAAAATCGACCAAACCAAAATCAAGGATATATCTCTACGTACGTATATAAATTTTGGCTATGAATTGATTTTTAGTACCAAAAAAATTGATACCTACCAAATTTTATCTCTCACACAACTAAAGAGGATGGCTTCGTGCGATAATTGTTCGACGGTTCGTTTCCCGCGCCATCCTGCCGCGCGCGACAGGCCGGTCCTGCGCCGCCAGGCGGGTCTCCCCTTCCCGCGTTCGTAAGTTTCTGCGCGTCTTTCCCTTCCTGTGATCACGCTACCTACCCGCGTGATCGCGCTACCTTTCCCTTCTCGCGTCCGCAAGTTTCTGCGTCTTTGTCTTCTTCATCGTCTACTCCGTGCGAGGCAGAAACAAAGGTGTCGTGCGGCTGCTCCTCGCAGTCGCAGTTGCGATTGCGAATTGCGATCCTCAGCCTGCTGGTCTGCCTCCGGATCGTCTACTCCGTGCGCCGCAGGAACAACGCTAGGCCACCGTGTGGCTGCTCCTCGCGTGGCGATCCTCGGAGACAAATGTATCGCCTCGTCGGTCTGCCGTCCTTCTTGCGAGCGTCGTAGCCTCAAGCCCTCAAGGCGTTCGCCTCGCGCTCGGCAAACATCTCCCCAGTCCCACTCCCACCGCGATCAGCGCTCCGAAGAAAAGGAAGGTCCCATGTTGCTTGGCACAATCCTATCGCCACGGCTACAGCCGCCGCGCCTGTGCCTGCGCGCGCGGGGTGTCCGGCTCCGGCGTGACGATGGCGGCGGCGTGCGAGCTGGTGGGCCTGCCGCGTCGATGCGCCGCTAGCGCTGGGAGGGGACTGGGTCAGCACCGCCGCCGGCACACCCACCACTGCCTCGACCGGTGCGCTTCCTCTGCTCCCGTAGCGTCCTTGGGCGGGACAGCCGCAGACGCGCGTCGATCTTCGGGCCCACCGCGCCCTTGGCCGGGCTGTCGCAGGGCAGCTCTGCGCCGAAGCGGTGCGCAGCCGCCGCATTGGGGAGCGCTCTTCCTCGGCGACAACGACGTCACAGAAGTCCACGCGGTCCGCGACGCCGAGGTGCCACTTCATCAAGGTGCATGACACTATGCCAACAGGGCGGCTCCAGATACTCTGTAGGGGCGGCTGGCCCAACCGCCTCTATCAAAGTGTACTTACAGTGCACCCACTATAAGGACGGTTGGGGCAGCCGCCACTACAGAGCAGGCGGCTGGTGATTGAACCGCCCCTGCAGTGGACTCACTGTAAGGGCGGTTCAATTTTCAGCCGCACTTATAGTGGCTCTCACTGTAGGGGCGGTTCAATCTAGAGCCGCCCCTACAGTGCATTTTCCAGCAAAAAAAAATAAATATTTATAATTCAATCAAATCACAGCACAATATATATATAAATTCAAACCACAACACAATATATATAATCCAAACACAAGAGAAGTGCAAAGTTTATCATCCATAAACCTGAGACACTTTAGCAAGTTCTAAACATGATTATCATCACCCAACCCTAACAAAACCTGAATACATGTGACAAGGCAATGCCTCTGTTAAAATAAATAGCCTATCAATTTCCCTCTAACTGTAGAATAAGTCAAGTGTTTTACGATACCATATCGAGTGAAAACCAAGAACCGTTGTTTCTTTCTTATAATTGTTTCAGGGCACTTAAAAAAAACAGTAGAAAAATGGATAGTGGGTCAGAATCCAAATTTCATACCAAATCATGAAATAAGATACAGGTGTGATTAGGTTAAGCATTATTCCACATTACCTTATGCCATGCCATGATAAGTTACTACCTCAACTTCTGCTATGTCGCAAATTACTGATGATGCTAAGAACTTAGGCCTTAACATAGTGTGAATAAATAAAGTGAGAAAATAGCATACAGAAACAGCGCTTTACAGCTCTAGGATATGACATACGTGTAACCTGGCTACCAAAAGCACAGTGTAGCATAGAACTAGGAGCTAATGTGAAATGTTAGCTTCTTTTTTTTTGATAGGATGGCAAGAGCTTTGCCGCAGATTTTAATAGACGAATGAAAGAGAAAACAGAGAAAAAACGATAGTTACAAGACCACCAATCGACTCAACTATGGAGAACGTAGCTACAAGGGAATATTATCATTACTCTAGAGGAACCATTGACATGAAACAGAATTCAAGCAAAATGGCTTTGTTCCCAAATTGCCTACTAATGGCTCCTGTTCAGATGTAGAAAGTTCATATACCTACTTCCAAGGAAAGAGCACAAAGAAGCTGAAAAAAATCCAACCTAGAAGAAAGAGCACCTTTTTATCAAGAACAAGTCATTCATCTGTTGTGTCATCTGTCACAGTACCACTCATGATAACATTTGTTGTTTGTGCAATCCTTCCTTTAGAACTTGCTACTTCTGTTTTTGGAATGAATAAGAGTTGCCGGTTATTAAAAAGTTAAACTACTTTATAGCCTCTAAAGGAGTATATAACTTTATACTTTGGATAAAAAATGCAATAGGCCTCAAAGCATGTAAAAACATAATAGTGAGCGCGGAAAGACGCATAGCATGTCACTATGTTAAACATTCGTAATTAATACTGCTCAACAGAAAGATGACATGCTTTTCTACATTTAGGAAGCATGATCTATTTGTAATATAGTACGGACTAGTTCACAGAAAGTTATACAAGTATAGAAGTATGAAAAATATTCACAGGAAGAACTGACAGTCTGTTAGGGCTATTGCCTACGCATGTTGGAAATTGTTGCCTATATCAATTGTTTGGAGGAAGATTAAGGGAACGGGTTGGAAATTGTTGCCTAAATCAATTGTTTTGCCTACACAGGTTGAAAATTGCTGCCTAAATCAATTGTTTTACAGCTGACAAATCAAGATAACACATGCACACAGTAGATAGTGTCTCTAAATATCAGTTGTTGAGACAGTCATGAATAAAAGCATCCCAAGAAACCTGAGCTGGTAAAAGGAGATAGCAACCTTACCTAAGTGATGTTTAGAACAAACTTTACATAAATCTACCCTGCACAACCTGCAGCTAGTGTGCCAGCGCTTGAAGCATAATTCTACCCTGCACTAGTGTGACAGCGCTTCCAATGGATGCTTTGAAAAGATGCGTTTCTTTTATAAAAAAAAGAACAAGGATATGAAAAAATACCACCCCCACTAATAAAGGTGTCTACAGATATTTACTAACTTCGTACTCATTGATGATGAAGTTTCCACGCAAAGCCAAAACTAAATGGCTAAATGATACATGAACCTTTAAAATATGTAGAAAGTTTTATGCTCTGTGATGTTAAAACAATAAAAGTAGTTGATACTCATTCATCCTGAGAGCTTCCTACTATCATGATGTTCCAATGCAGTAAAACAAGAAAGAGAGGAGCCTGCCACTGACCAGAAAGCTGCGTTCTCAGGTGGTACCTCAGATTTGGCGCCTTAAACCACAGAATTCGACTCCGCCGAGCCGGCGATGTAGGCCTTGAGACTGCCGAAGTCGTTGGCGGCATGTCTGTTCAGCAAATTAGTGAAAAATGCAGCTGCCCAATACAAATTCAGTGCCTATTGTTCAAATTTAGTGTGCCACAAAGTACAGTTAGTGCTTCACAATGTGTAGTGATAGATGAGGCTAATAGCATTTATCAGACAATGTGTAGTGCTGTCCAAGACAAATTCAGTGCCTATTTATCAGTGCCGAAGGCGGATCTATACGTAACTACTAGCATTTATCTCAACAAGATAGCTCAACAATTCAAAGCTTCATCTCACTCTTTTTTATCAGATTTATTTATCTCCAAAAGTCTCCTAGCACATTAGCTCTTTCAGTTTGCAGTAATGCACTGAACCTGCAAAGAAAAGGTAAAACAGAATTAGGCAGAGATAGTGAGGTTGAGCAATGCAAAAACATGGAGCTAGCTGAATAAAATTCCATGGGGAAATAAACACCACACACTATAAGGGTAAATACTCGTGTATATTTACACAAGGGAATCTGTTCACTGGACACATAAAGCCATAGAGTTCGTAGGCAAGCAAACATCAATGAAACAACTCATTAGCATATAAGCATCCAAAATTAGCATAGAGCATTCAAAAATTAAATATGTATGTATCTATTGGCATAGGAA